>CM061243.1:62438058-64838058 GCA_030848705.1 Heracleum sosnowskyi | reverse complement strand
GGGCGAAGTGCCACCGAAAAAGTATGAGTACTGAACCGATTTTGTTACAAACTTATGAGTTACAAACTGCAATAACCTCGTAACTTTTTTTTTCGTTCTCTTACTTCTCTGTTGTCTATTGAATGACCTTGATCTTGGAGACACAGGTTAAAGCAGAATTTTCGAATATGATATGTATTGATTTTTTTTCCAATAAAGTAGAGATTTTTTTTGGATGAAAGTTAATTTTATTTAATTTTTAAATTAAAATTACAAAAATAACAATTATCAAGTCGCGAGGCAAAAAGTACCGAATTTGACACATATATACATACATATATTCTTTCTCTCTCTCTCTCCAGCTTCTTCCTCCTCTTCACTTAATTAATTACACTCGACATCTGACCATTCCTGCACCACCACCATAAAATCATATATGTTAATCGTATGTATATGAAATAAAATGGGTGAGATTTGCTGGTGGGACGGGATCTCAGAAGAAGAAAAATAAATGAGAGGATGAGATATTTTGGTTACACATTTAACACATAGGTAACTAAATCGGTAAAGTAAATCACTCCAGCTGGATATAGGTATTCTTGTTAATGTTAATTAAAACCCCGATATTTTTAACATTCTTTCTTAGAGGCCATTTGTTTACGGCTGAAGGCTCCTGAATGAGTAGTTTTCTGATTGATTCGGCCATTCAGTTTGTTTGGACATTAAATTTTACTTCATTGAGCGAATCATATGAAGCTGAACGATTCATTTACAAAATTGTAACCGAGCGATTCAGCAACTTTGGATACACTCTGGAAGCCCGTCGCCCGCATGTCACCTAAGCATATATCCTGATAATTATTAAAGATTTGATACTTTTTTTTTTTTTTTTTGAATAAAATGCACTTGCATATATTAATTAGCATCCGATAAAAGGTTACATAAGATAAAATCCGGAGCAGTTTCAAACCACTCCATAGAACCTGACATAGAACAAGCAGCCTGTGCTAACAAATGAGCTACTTTGTTCGCAGATCGACTCTCAAAAACTACTAACACTTCCTGAAAGTGTTTAAGAATGTCCACACAATCCTCTATATTCAAAAGTTTGTGACCATTTTCATTTTATCGATCGTACTTTAATCATGTTTCATTTCTTCTTCACTATATGAGTTTTAATTTTAACCGTTTTAATGATCCTAACTTAAAATCCGTGTGACACACAGATTATTTTTAATAATTATTATTTATTATTTATATTTTAATATTTTTTCTAATTATATTTCTTAAAAAAAGTAGGCATGCTAAAATAGTTAAACTATTTTATAAAATTAAAAGCATTAAAATAAGTTTTAAAATAAATAAGTAAATATTACCTGTGATACTTTTGGAAAAGGATGGGTTCTAGTAAAAAAAATAGAAAAAATAATATATTTTAATTAAAAAAGGTAATTGATGTGATATTTTAGTTATTTATAAATTAAGATAAATGATCAAAATCAAAAACCAAAACTTTCAATATTTCCACTATTTTATGATAATATAGATAGATTAGTTAAACTATTATATTTAAGTGTGATATTGATTATATAAAGTAAAAAATAATTTATTATTTTTGTGTTTATTTTAGAAGAGTATTATATTAAACGAAGTCATCCAGATTTCTTAAATTTTATTTACCAAACAGTCTTACTCATTCAGAATTCAGATAGCTTAATAATTCAGACCATTCAGAAATTTTAATGATTCAGATAATTTTTATTCAGATTTGTCAAATGATCCCTAAAGATCCTCGACTGAAAAGATACATAAGTAATAAAATAAGAAAAATGCTAAAACCCCAAAAATGATCCTAATTTTTTTGAAATATTTATGTGTTGTACTTATAATTAATATTTTTTCTGATAATAATATAATAATCCGGATACATAAATATGCGTAAATAAATTAAAATAATAGAATTTGGAAACCTAGCCTTACTCATAAAATAATAGAAAAAACTGTATATGTGGTTGACCATTATATATCATTTTTACATACAGATTATTTGTAATTGCAAGTTCATATTCAGTTTACCAATATATCCTTCAAATTTTACATGACATTACAACCTTGGGACGGCTACAAATCATCAACATCAACCATTTATAGCCATGTTTGTTTCATGATATTAAGTATAGGATAAAATTATAATTCTTAAAAATTTTCTATCCGATATTTGTTGTACAAAAACTTGTCTATGATTAATCCAAGAATTATAATCCTTTAAATTTTCCTATCTGATGTTTGTTTTGTTGGAGTATGAGATTGAATTATAATCTTCTCCGATAATTGGTTCGAGAATGTATTATTTAATCTCTTCTAACAAGTCATTTTTGTAAATGATTATAATTCTCTCACTATAATCCTATGTAAAACAAACATAGAATTGAAAATTTTAAAGGATAGTAGTCCAATTACATGATTATCCATCAAAACAAACATGAGATAAAATTTTAAAAAATTATATTTCAATCCTAAACTTAATACTTCCAAACAAACATAGGATATCATAATTTAAAGAATTATAATTCATTACACTTTAATTGATATGATTATTTATTCCCGGATAATAATTCCATAATTATAAACCCTTCAAACAAATATGGCTACAAATAAATAATAACATCTATCTATCTATCTATCTATCTATCTATTACTATATATAATAGGCCAACACAAGGGCAAAAGTTGCCAATTAAATGGTCGCGAAATTACTGTTTTACCCTTTTCTTTTGAAAAATAACAAAAATGCCACTCATATATTATTATACAAAAAAGTTTTAATAGATGTGTTACTACAGAGATTCGAACCTCCAACCTCCTTCCAAGATATCCACGGGCTTAACCACTATGCTACATGCCTTTTTGAGTTTATTTCAAAAAACTTATTAGATAACCCACGTCTTTTATCTCTTATATTATTATTTTTTACTTGGATGATTGAATAAATAAAATGTTGGTTTGAATTATTTATATAAATTTGTTTTTCTTCTTTCCTTTTCTATCTATTACTATATATTATATGCCAACACAAGGGCAAAGTTTGTCATTTTAATGCTTGTGAAGTTACGATTTTACCCCTATTTTTTGAAAAATAACAAAAATACCACTGTTATATTATTATGCAAAAATATGTTAATATTTGTTAATGTAGGGAATCGAACCTCCAACCTCCTTCTAAGAAGTCCAAAACATAATCACTATGCTACGTTGTTTTTTGAGTTTACTTGAAAGATTTTATTAGATAAGTCACATTATTTCCTCTAATTCTATATTTTTATTTTTTTATTTTGAACCTTTGAGTAAAGGAAATATTGGTCCATATTATTTATATAAATCTGTATTTTTTATTTACGTTATTATATATATATATATGTAAATGATCAATCATCGTTTTAAATTTTTATTATAGTTGTATATTTTTGATTAAATATACTTTAGTTATGTTGTTGATAATTCATATTTTTATATAATATTATATATCACTATTTTACATTATTAGAATTAATTAATTATACATAAAATATAGTAATGAACTTGATCTAATATAAGAACTATTGTATATGTTATGTATCTCATTATTTGTTAAATCTATAATTTAAAATTAAGAAAATAAGCATCAAAATTATGTAATGCTAATGCTTATACACTTTGTTCGTCACATTCATTTCTTAACAAATTTCTTTTCAAAATAAACACTTCATTTGTTGATATTTTCTAATATTACATGTCATTCTTTATTAACTTCGGCATATCTCTAATTTACTCATTTTTTTCGTCAAATTTTTCACTTTTTCCACCATTTTAATCCCCCCAATTGATGTCCGAGTCAAAAATCGGGGTGATGATTTAAAATGTAGAATATTACGGAGTATATAATTACAAAAAAGGTTTTCTTTCATTATAAATGATAAATGTAAAAAATAAAATCTTTACACTCTCTTTGTCATGATAAATGATGAGTATGAAAAATAAAATTTATATGATATAATTTCACATGTTAAACATGAATGTAAATTATTTCGGATAAAAAAATATTTTCATTTTCATTTTTCTCTTTGGATATATATAAATGTATTATACTATTTAAATAAAAATATATAAATTCTATCTATAAAATCATACATAATATATAACTACATCAAATATGAACTATATATCATAATTTTTAAGTATATAAAATATCAAATATTTGAGTTAAATTAGAAATGTTTTATTGATCAAACATTTGGACTTTGAGGGGTTTAAATGTATAATTCGACTAAAAAGATAAATATTTGAAAATGTAGAAGATACAATTGAATTGATTCCAAAAAGACAGTAACTCAAAAACATGATCTATGTTTTAAATAAAAAATCAGCATGATTAATATGCAATAGATGAAAATAAGATATGATTTTTCTCGATCATAAGAATTATAAAATTGTCTAACTATTAATGACGACCAGTTAGACTATAAGTTTTAATAATAATAATTCAAATTGTATGTACAAAATTATTGAATGATGTTAAAAAAAGTATAAGTTTTTAATAATAATAGAATTTTATATAATATATTAATTGGATGCGTAATATCATAAAATCATTTTGATAAATGAAATTCTAAATAGGGTTTATGGGCTTTGAGGACATCGTCGAATTACAACACTGAAGCTAATACACAATAAAAATACAAGTAAAGTTTATTTTTTGTATATGAAAAGGTTGAGTTTATTATTACAAAAATGTCATTCAATATTTGTATTGAAAAAACAGTATAACCTCGTATAAGTCTTCAGGTCAAAATCATGGTTATTTTTCACTCTTAAATAGATGAATAATCCCTGTACATTTATAAAGTTATCACATTTACATTACTTTTTAAAAAAAAATTAGTCTTAAAAATGATATATTTATCAGTATATATTTATTTATAACACTTGCAAAACACGAGTTATTTTTTGTATTATTTTACTTTTTTATTTAAATTATTATAATCAAATTAAATATAGTAACGAGTGGTTCACGTATTTTTATCTTTATTTATGTTTTAAATTTTTGAGTTGTTCTGCCGGATCAGCCGTTCAGAGTAAATGTTAATTTTAACATATTTGTAATAAATGTTTATTTTAATATGTTGTTGATGAGATTCAAACCTTAAACTTCTATGTAACATAACTTTTAGTAATACATCTAGATGTTCCAATCAATTTGACTTCAAAGACCCATCAGTATCGATTGTGATTGAAAAGGATATCCAATATGAGTTGTGAACCAAATGATAAATTATACCCCATTTTGTTTATTATAGTTTAGTATAGATTATAGTTGATTCAGAATTCATTAATTTGTACCATATATTTATAAAATTATATAATTGTGCAAAATACATGAATTTTGAGAAATATATATAAGATAATTCAATTTGAGTTATATATGAATTTTTAAAATTTAGGATTTCAATTATTTATGATGATTGAGTTGAAACATTTACTTACGTCATTATAACATGAACCCACTCTATATGAAGGGGAAAAAAGATGGAACCAAAAAATAGTTGTTTGGAAATTATATATATGCACAAGTCATTAATGTTGTCTAATCATTCTTACATTGATAAAAATAATCATGTGCCTTTTATCATATAGATATTAGTTGAATATTACGAAATCTAATCAAATTTACAAGTATTTGATTCATGAAAACGGTACGCAATATTACAAATTTACGATAAATTGCAAATATTATCATCTAATGTATTTTTAATTATAAAATTATTTCGATATATGAACAAATTCAGTGAGAAATTATTTAATTAATATATGAACAAGTCTCAAAACCTGACAAGGGTACGTTCATCATTCAAAGTAGTTACATTATTCGCCAACAAAATTTCTTATTACTCTGCACAACTCACACTTCTCATCTTACACGATCAAACTTACGATTACACAAACCTCACGTTAATAAATCGATCTCCTCGCAAAAAAATTATTGACGTTTCTATGCAGGCCCGTACCTTGCACGGGCTATTACGCTAGTTATGAATTTATAATGCATTCGGTAAATCAACCGGCCCCAAAACATCATCATCATAATAAATACTAAAAGCATCTTCAATGCGTGAACAAGAAACATATTTTAGAAAGAAAAAAAAAGTAAAGTAAGAAATATATTTCCATAACATGTTTGAGAATAATTTTTTTGGAAAGAAAAGAAAAGAAATCTAAAAAATTGGAAAGAAGTTTCCTTTATATTTGTCTCCAAAATCTTCTTTCCACTTTTGAAAAGATTTGGAGAGAAAAGAAAATTGTTTATTTTCCATTCTTTTCTTTTCATTACTAAGTTCAGGAACACAGCGTAGCTAAAATCCTTGTTGGCATGACTTAAATAAAAATTATACATAATCTCTAAATTTTTAATCACTCCAATGACACATAACTGTTAGCTATAATTTTAGTCAATCCCTTGAACCTAGGGACCTCTTGCAAACTTTAACATCATTTGTTATCATATTAAAATAATATATTATATTTTTAACAATTTGAAATAATAACAACATACTATTTTTAAAATTTAACCAACGATTATAGTCAATTACATTGTAGTCCATAACCTTACAAGTTCAATAAATTTTAGCCAACTATTAATTAATATCATTATAATTAATCAATTTAACTAACACTATTGGGAGATGCTCTAATAATCATGATATACTCCTGACCAGTGTATATGCAAGGTATAATTAATAACTGTAACAAACTACACCAAGTAGGAAACTAGGAATGCCGTTTCTCTACATAGATACCAAAGGGCAGAGTCCAAGATACGTCGGAGGCTTCTGAAAATGTGTATTCAAAGTTTCTTTTATATTCAGAATAATACTTAAACAAGATTATCTGAGCTTGGTAGGTAACAGAGGCCCAGAGGTCGGTGTTCCTCAGAAAAATAAACAGGGTTCCTGTAACATCCATCCGTAAGCATTTATAAGGCCCACTCTAATATCCAGAATATCCAGTGACTCACCTATTGGAGCTTCCACAACACTGAGGACGCGTGTAACCCCGTCTCTGTCTTCTCCTTTTTCAACCATTAAACGTGTTAAATGTACGCACACAAATCTAACCAGCCTTTCAATCAAATATTTTTCAGTCTTCCTCTTTTATATTTCCATCCCTTTTTGTTTAAAAAAAATCAAGCTGAGCTATAGCAAAAACAGTCCTGATATGCAAGAAGTCACAGAACAAAATGAAAGCATTGTACGGGAGACGTCTACAACTCCCGAATCTCGGTCAGAGGGATACCTATTTGGAAAATACGAGGTCGGAAAACTACTAGGTTGCGGAGCCTTCGCCAAAGTGTACCATGGTCGGATAGTTCGAACCGGACAAAGCGTAGCAATAAAAGTGATTAGTAAACAAAAGGTGGTTAAAGGTAATCTCACCGCACACATTAAGCGCGAGATTTCTATAATGCAACGACTAAATCATCCACATATTGTCCGACTCCAAGAAGTCATGGCAACCAAAAGTAAAATATATTTTGTACTCGAATTTGCTAAAGGCGGTGAATTGTTTACAAAAATCGCTAAAGGACGTTTCAGTGAAGATCTCAGCCGAAAATATTTTCACCAACTCATTTCTGCTATCGGTTACTGCCACGCCCGTGGAGTATATCATCGTGATTTGAAGCCCGAGAATATTTTACTGGACGAGAATTGGAATCTTAAAGTGACGGATTTTGGACTTAGTGCCATATCCGATCAGGTCCGATCCGATGGTCTTTTGCACACACTTTGTGGAACTCCTGCTTATGTTGCTCCAGAGCTACTAGCCAAGAAAGGTTATAAAGGAGATAAGCTTGACATTTGGTCATGCGGCATCGTTCTGTTCGTGTTAAATGCTGGTTATTTGCCATTCAACCATCCTAACCTAATGGTCTTGTATCAAAAAATCTATAAAGGCGATTTTCGTTTCCCAAAATGGACTTCGCCTGATTTAAAACGGTTATTGTTGCAACTTCTCGACACGAATCCTGAGACAAGGATCACCGTTGATAAAATCATCGATGATCCTTGGTTTCGAAAAGGTTACAAAGATATTAAGTTCCACGGGGAACATATGGAGCTCAAAGATCAGGGTGACAAATATTTGAATGCGTTCGACATCATTTCGTATTCATCTGGCACCAATTTGTCCGGTTTATTTGATAAATCAGATGGTTGGGTAAGTAGGGAGCGGTTCTTATCAGCCGAGTCTCCCAAGAAAATAATTGAGACAATTGAAGAGGTCGGCAAGACGGTGAATTTGAGGATGGTGAAAAAGAATAGGTGGGGTGCAAAGCTAGAAGGGCAGAATGGTATTTTTAGCATGACTGTAAGAATTTCTCGATTAACACAGAATTTAGTTGTGGTGGAAATCGACAGAATCACAGGAGGAACGGCAACGATAGCAGACATATGGAAGGATAGATTAAGACCTCAATTGAGTTGTCTGATTTATCAACCAGCAAGTACAAGTTGAGCCAAACAGCGATGGTGATGGCGCCTGCAAAAATAGAAAGAATTCCTGAGAATAATTATGTTGTGTTTGTTTAGGGTGAATGGAATGGAATGGAATGATGAAATTAAAGGAAAGTAATGGGAGTTGAAGGGAAGATTTAAATGTCATTCCATTCCATTCCATTCCATTCCATTCCATTCACCCAACCAAACACAACCTTAGTTATTTGATTTGATTATCTCAGGCTAGCTTTTTTAACCACGGAAGCATACATTTTGTAAGATTGTGTAACGGTTAAGTTATATATTTAGGGAGTGTATTCATTGGGATTTTAGAGAATTTTAAACAATTTTAAAATTTTAAGATATTTAATTAAAATTTTAAATAATTTTTAAAATTTGGGATATTTAATTAGGATTCTGAAAAGTCCTTTATTATTAATTTTGTAGCCCTGTTATGTAATCGGTCATGGTATTGTAAGTTACGGTGGTTTAACCGATGATGACGGACTGACTTTAAAAAAAAAATTAAATTGGTTTATTAGGATTAATACATTCATGAGTTCAATTCAATGAAAACCACTTTTTTTGTGGATACTTTGAGATCACATACGTTCTGCAATTTAAATTTAGTAAAATAGATCATATTTTGTAATCAAAAAATTGTAAAACATACTATTTTGCAAAGTATATTCTTTGAAAATCACTATTTCATTAAAAATCTTGAAATTCATGTAAGTTCTGCAAACTAAACATAAATGTTTTGCAAACCGAACATGTTTTGCAGAATAATATGTTTTGCTATGTTTTAATTGCAAAACATATATAATTATAAAGATTTTAAATAAAAATAGTTATTTTCATAGAATATAATTTATAAAATATTATATTTTGCTAAATTTAGATTGCAGAACGTATCTCGTCTCCAAGTCTCCACAAAAAAAAGTGGTCTCCATTGAACTTAACTCAGTATTACTCTTAATTATTTACCTAGTTACTCCCTCCGTTCCACTCATTTTTATACAGTTTTTTCTGACTGTTTGGCACATATTTTTAAGGTGTATATAAAATGTAGTTCTATAACTTATTTTTAAATTATTTTTTATTTGAATAAAAAATTAGATGTTAAATTTTAATTCAGAAGAATTTTTTTTTATGAAAGTATGCTTTATAGAAGCATGTGTGCCGAGCCCCTGTCTCCCGATATATACAATAGGTGGAAAGTACGGAATATTTATTAGAATTTCATGATAACTCAATTAATTTCATTAAATGTATAAAATAAATATAAAAAAATTCACTATAGATCCGTGTAATTTTTTTTTATACAACCACAAGTGGTACTTTAATGTATTTTGACTTCTAAATCTTGTTTTTTTTACTTTCAATTTGTATTTAGGCTCTGTTTGGGATTGCTGTTAAAAATTGCTGTGCTGTTGAAAAAAGTGCTGTTAAAATAAGTGCTGTTGTGAAAATCAGATAACTGTTTGGTAATATTTTTGATATGTGCATATTTTTGGGTATAATATAAAAAATTAATGTTTTTGGTGAGTTTTGATGTTGAAACCAGTAGCTGCTTCCCGCAAAAGCTGAAAAGCAGCTTTTTTTCAAAAGCATGGGGGGACCTGCTTTCTCTAAAAGCAGCTTTTGAGACAAAAGCGTTTTTCAGAAAAGCAGCTTTTAAATTTTACCAAACACTTTTTTAGCTGCTTTTCAGAAAAAAGCTGTTGTTGCTGTCTGCAACAGCAATGCCAAACGGACCCTTAGTCTTTCGTAATAACAGTTTGTAATGTACTGCTAAGCAGTGAAAATTATAATTAACAAGAGGTAGTTGCATTGAGTTGCATGACAACAATTAAAAAGTAAATACGGAAAATAGAAAATCAATAGCATCAAATACGGTCAAATCAAAATTGAGTTCTGTATAATGAGTTACACAATTCAATGTCATTCTTCAGTGACCTTGTAATTCTATATCTAGAACTGAAGGTGTCATTTTGCAACCCCCTTATTATATGTGAACATAATTTGAAAAGCCAAACTGTAATGGAACACAATAAATGTAATTCCTAGTTGGTTTTTCTGCAATTTGTCCTGATCTGACCATTGGTGCCGGTGAGTGGGCTAAGATTTCCCATCTTCACCATAGCCGTGGCAAAATCAGATAAGAATGTAGCCTGGTTTGTACTGTACGCACGAACTTGAGCATCGGTAGAACCGTTATTAAAGAGCTGTTGATCCGAATGAAGAAGGCCCTTTAGGCTTACCAAGTTGGTGTAGTATGAGTTATCAAATGTCGTGGCACTTCCAATGTCAAGAGGAGCTAGGTTGGTGTTTCCTCCGCTCCTAGGACATCTTCCTTGCAATGTTGTCTGGTATGCAGCTTGGATATTGGCTTCATTGTATGCCCGGTTTCTGAAGTTTTGGCACCTGGCTTGACCTATTGTGTGAGCTCCTGCACGCAAGTAATATTTGTTAAAATTTGGTCACTTTTTCAGTCATTAATTAATCACACAAAAGGAACACAATAAGCTTAATTATATGATTTATGCACCTGAAAGGGTCACCATCTCTTTGGTGGTAAAGCCTTTCTTTGAGAATGAAGAAATGAGACCACTAAGATTCAAATTTGGGCCGGGAATGTCGGAGTTAACGGTACTAAGACTTGCTGTGGTGGAATCCCTTCGGCCCAATACCACTGTCCAACTATTTCCACCAAGCTGACATCGAAAACAAATAGAAATTAGTCATCATGCACGAGGTTTCAATTGATCAGTATTTGCGGAGTTTTCAAGCTTATAAAATAATTAACATAAAAGCAGATTTAAGTATTGTAAATCTACACTTACCGCAACAACGGAGTCTCGAGCGGCGACAGCTAATATATCAGCACAAGAAACAACTCCGGCGCAAGAACTCTCCAGATTAGTTTTAATTGTATCCACAACATCAAAACCTCTCAATGAACCAGTATTTGTAGGAGCTGTTTTCTCTCCGGTGAAGTTTGCCGTGTCATCTAGTAAAACTGATGCATCACAACCCTGCAGTTTCATATAATCCGAAGTTAGCTCAAGTTATTTAGTTATTAGTATATACACAAGGCACAGCGTATAGGTACAAATCTGTATTTAACGTACGTACATCTAATCACTTTTCTAGAAGGCACGCAGTATGTATTACGAAAGAAAAAAAAAAATGTACGTCAACATTTGGTAGAGACTCAATAATCTGTTTGATCATCAAAATGTGGTCTAGTTTGCAACTTTGATCAAGTATTCTGTTTGTGTTTATAATTAGAATAATGCTAGAGGCCTAAAAAAAAAGTTACAAAATACATGTGGTAGATTATAATTGGTTGTAATAATAAACGGATCACTGCATTCACACTAATAACACCAATAAAAAAAAAATATCACACTGCCATATCAAATATGTCATGTCATTTGATAATAATATTTTGTGGCTCTAGCACTACAAATAAAATAGAATGTAATTAGTAAAGATCTAAACAATGTTATAATTAAGGTAACCATGTTTTTAAGCAAATGCAACTTTCATGCATGCATGGTTAAAATTAATTCTCGTACATAGTATAAAAATATTGAACATACTAATTAAGGCTTGTGTATAAATCATATCAGTAGATATAAGTACATATAGCATAAAAATATTGAAATATAGAGAGAACATGCATTAGCAAAACACTCTTGGAAAATATGGCAAATTAACTGCTACTTCATAGTTTATCAGTACTTTTTCTTGCGTATGTGTGTAGATATATACAAGATAAGTATATATATATATATATATATAGAGAGAGAGAGAGAGAGAGAGAGAGAGAGAGAGAGAGGTATATGTGGAACATGCATTAGCAAAACAGTCATGGAAGTGAAGGCGAAGCAAGGATGCTCCCATGCGGGCCTCGGTATTCACAGCAGATGTTACAGCGGTGTTGATGATAGAAAGGGCATTAGGGCATGAAGTTGAGTAAAATGTTGAAGACAACTGAGCCGAAGCTATTGCAAAGAAGAAACTTATGAAACACAAGACTAATTTAGTTGCCGATAATGATGAAGCCATCTTATGTTTCTCAAAAATCGAAGCAAAGAGCTAGATTATACTTGAGTTTTTAGTGAATGGTGTTTAGGAATCTTCACGTATTTATAGTTGAAAAATATAAGATGCGCTCTTGCATGTATTTGTTGACTAGTACATGCAAGTCAAATATAACGGCACAAGGTCGTACAAGATTCGGGAAAACGATATCATAATATAAGCCTCCCCAGCAAACGGCCACTACACCTAGTTATTACTAATGAAATAAACTTTTCTAATTGCTAATCATTTTCATCTTCACACTAGAAAAATATTCGATATCGTTCTCACTGCTAGCTACAAATTAAACTTATCAACGATTTGACTTTGCGGTTTAGTGAGTGACATAAATGATGTCCTTCCAAAACGTTTGACCTGTCATTTTATGATCGACTACACTAAAATCATTAAAACTAATTGGATTCTGCAACTTTACTTGCTAGCTAGTAGTGCATATGAGCTGTTTCCGTCAACTCGTGCCAATTTAGCATATCAGGACAATATATGAAGGATGTTCATGTCTAGTAGTAATCTACGTTTTTTCTTCGCGTGCGATTTCTTTGTTATTAATACCAACAAAATAAGGGTAAAACATGCCCGAAATTAATTTATATATAGAAACGCGTTTTCCCCCCCTTGTATCATTGTAGTAGTTCTTTTCGTTTGGAAGCTCTCGCACCATGCAATTAAAATGCCCCACAAACGCACACGCTTCTTTTATAAATTTTCAGTTCCAGGTTGTGACACAATTTGAGTCAACTTTCTTTCACTTCTTCGTACTTCATTGGTAGGTAGATTTTAGATACTACCATTCATCGTTGCTTATTTTTGTTCATGCATGCATTTATGATAACTTCTAGGTTCTGGCATTCCTGTTTATTAAAAAGGTAGTAATATATGCACATTCTGAAATTGATGGTTGCACACCGTAAATAGGTTAGTTTATCAATATATCCTTGTTTTTTTTTCTTTTTTCACTTTTAACCTTTGTCACGTAACATGATTTGATTACGGTATTAGCTTTAATTTATTTTAAACTTTACACAGATTCATATATTTATAGAAATAATAATATATATATATTAGTTGTATAAAATCAATATAGTTATATAAAGGAGAAAACGGGGCGGTGAGGTGGCGCCTCTAGAATCGCTCCGTTCTATTTTTCTAATTTTCTCAATTTTTCACAATTTTTAATTTTAATAATTACAACTTCCTTTATTATTTTCGATTTTGTAGGAAGAAAATTGAAAATTACACTTTTATTATTTTCAAACTTGATAGAACTTTCTTTTATTATTTTCAAACTTGATAGAACTTTCTTTGATTTAGAAAATTACAACTTCCTTATTATTTTCGAATTTGTAGACTTGATAGAACTTTCTTTTATTATTTTCAAACTTGATAGAACTTTCTTTGATTTAGAAAATTACAACTTTCTTATTATTTTCGAATTAGTAGAACTTGATAGAACTTTCTTTGATTTAGAAAATTTCTTTTTCCTTATTATTTTTGAATTTTTAGGATCTTATGTTAATAATTGCAATTTTCTCTTTTATTATTTTCAATCTTGATAAAACTTTCTTTTATTATTTTCAATCTTGATAGAACTTTCTTTTATTACTTTGATAGAACTTTCTTGTATTACTTTCAAACTTGATAGAAGTTTCTTTGATTTAGAAAATTATAACTTCCTTATTATTTTCGAATTTGTAGGCTCTTATGTTAATTATTGCAATTTTCTCTTTTATTATTTTCAATCTTGATAGAACTTTATTTTATTATTTTCAAACTTGATAGAACTTTATTTGATTTAGAAAATTACAACTTCCTTATTATTTTTGAATTTTTAGGATTTTATGATAATATTAAATCGCTTCAATCTATTTTTCTAATTTTCTTAATTTTTTGAATTAATTTGATTTAGAAAATTACAACTTCCTTATTATTTTCGAATTTGTAGGCTCTTATGTTAATAATTGCAATTTTCTCTTTTATTATTTTCAATCTTGATAGAACTTTATTTTATTATTTTCAAACTTGATATAACTTTATTTGATTTAGAAAATTACAACTTCCTTATTATTTTTGAATTTTTAGGATTTTATGATAATATTAAATCGCTTCAATCTATTTTTCTAATTTTCTCAATTTTTTGAATTAATAATACCAAAGATTAGAAAAAATCTCATTTGCCTTTAAAATCTTTATTAATGAAGGAAACTATAAAAACACAATTACCTTTAAAATCTTTATCATGAAGGAAACTAGATATTAGAAAAAATCTCAATTGCCATTAAATTTTTTACTAATGGTGGAAACTAAAAACAGATCAATCAATCAATACTATTATATAAAGGAGAAGACGGGGGCGGTGAGGTGGCGCTCTCAGATCGCTTCGTTCTATTTTTCTAATTTTCTCAATTTTTTGAAATAATAATATTAAAAATTCGAAAAAATCTCAATTATTTTTTTAAATTCTTACTAATAGAGGAAAAATATAATATTCTTGCATTTAAAATCTCTACTAATGGAGAAAGTAAAAATACAATAGATCTTTACTAATGGAGGAAACTAAATATCGGAAGAAACTAAATATTCAATTATAATATTCTTGCCTTCAAAATATCTAAATTAAAAAAAAGTGTATCACCTTACATTATTTTGAACATTCTTGCCTTCAAAATATCTAAATTATAAAAAAAAAGTGTATTACCTTACATTATTTTAAAGAAAAAATCTCAATTATCTTTTAAATTCTTACTAATAGAGGAAACATATAATATTTTTGCATTTAAAATCTCTACTAATGGAGAAAGTAAAAATACAATAGATCTTTACTAATGGAGGAAACTAAATATCACTAATGGAAAAAACTAAATATTCAATTATAATATTATTGCCTTCAAAATATCTAAATTAAAAAAAAAGTGTATTACCTTACATTATTTTGAACATTTTTGCCTTCAAAATATCTAAATTATAAAAAAAAAGTGTATTACCTTACATTATTTTAAACTTTCCTCTATTATTATCTAAATATTCTCATAATATTTCTTTTCAAATGAAATTAACATCTTAACATTATTTTCTCCTAAACTTTTTTTATGTGATATAATAGAAAATACAGGAACGTTTTGGTAAATAAGAAGTTAAGAAATTAAATCGGTCTTGCATAAGAAATTAAGTAATTAATACCAAAAATTAGAAAAAAACTTAATTGCCTTTTAAATATTTACTAATGAAGGAAACTAAATATACAATTTCAATATTTCTTGCATTTAAAATCTCTTCTAATAAAGGAAAGTAAATATAATATTATTGCATTTAAAATCTCTACTAATGGAGAAAGTAAATATACAATAGATCTTTACTAATGGAGGAAACTAAATATTACAAATGGAGGAAACTAAATATTCAATTATAATATTCTTGCCTTCAAATATCTAAATTAAAAAAAAAATGTATTACTTTACATTATTTTGAACTTCCCTTTATTATTATCTAGATATTCTCATAATATTTCTTTTCAAATGAAATTACCATCTTAACATTCTACTCTCCTAAACTTTCTTTTTTAATGTAATCAACACTATTATATAATAGACGAAACATTAAAAGTTTGGTTGGTCGGTATAATAATATTACATATTTATAACCAATTACTCTTTTCACCTAAAACACATTATTTTTTCTATTTTTTCTAACAAATTCCCCCACTTTTTCAAATATATCACCGACAATTACCTTTTTTAACTAAAACATGTTAGTTTTTCTATTTTTCCTTACTAAAACCCCTCATTTTCCAAAACAATCACGGACAAACATTTATTTATTTATTTTTAAACCTATTTTAATATTATAATTATTTTTTTAAAGTTTACCTATTTTAACATGTCTACTTATTTTTCTTAACAAATGCCTTTTATAATTTATTTTTTCTATTTCTCTCACTAAAATCCATTTTTCCCCAAAAATATCACATGAAACTCTTTACTTATTTATTTTAAAACATATTTAAATACTAAATATATCATTTTCCAAAAATATCACGTGCATTTACCTTTTTAAACTAAATATATGTTACATTTTTTATCTTTTCTTACTAAAACCCCTCATTTCCAAAAATATAACGGGCAACCCCATACTTATTTATTTTAAAATCGATTTTAATGTTTTTAATTAATTAAAAGTGTTTAGCTATTTTAACATGTCTACTTATTTTTTGCACAATTACAATTAATAAAATATGAAAATAAAAAATAAAATAACAACTAACAATCCGTGAATTGCAAATATTGGTAAATAAGAAGTTAAGAAATTAGATCGGTTTTGCATAAGAAATTAAGTAATTACTTGGTAAATAATTAATTACCTTTAATACTTTCATACAAACAACTAATTAATAGTATAAATATACACCTAAACTCTGGTAATTGTCTACTGCAATTTTTGTTGTCAACATTGTTCTTCTTTACCTTTTTGTTTGTTCATGTTAAAAGTGTGTATATGAGTACATGAGTATAACACTTTTTCCTTTATGTTATTTATCTTATTACGTTTGTTTGTATTCTAATGCAAGATCATATTAAAATCTTTGACAAGACAAGTTATTTGCTATTAGTGTTGATTGAGTTAAGACATGGATTAATAAGGAGGGGGATTCATCGGTTAAAATAATAGGCCTATACAAGGTAACTCGAAAGTGGAGAATTCATCAGGTCTTAAAAACAAATTTTATCATTGTTTTTTAACGTTTAGATAGTTATTGCTTTTTATGAGAAAAGAATATATTTTTAGTAAAATATTTTATGTAATTCATACACGGAAATTCAAAGATAAAAATTGTATATTAAGAAATTATAGTGTATGTATTTCAAAAATATCATGTTAAGATTTCTTCGATTGAAAAATTTATTTAGTGTGCGCATTTTTAACAAAATTCAATAAGTCGGTGCATCTATAACAAAAGTCATACAAGAATAAGAAACATTGAGAAGAGGTCATTAATTTTTTTTTAAAAGGAAGAGGTTATTGTTGTTTTTGTTGTTTTTGTTTTGACAAAAAGAGATCATTATTAATAAAAAAATTCTCCCAGCAACAAAAAGGATGTTTGTTCATATATTTTGAATTTTTTCTTACTGAGAATAGATTTGGAGGTAGTGAAAATTTTAATAGCTCTGAATGTATAATTATAGTTTTTGATTAAACGATCTAGAACTTTATATATTTATAATTCAAAACAAAAATTAATTTTATATTAGAAATATTATTTCATTTAAAAAAGTATTTTGTAGAATATATTTTGAGAAAATTTAGAGATATTATTATAAAGCCGCTGCGAATCGCGGCTTAGTAAACTAGTTTTAAAATAATAGATAAATTATGAGCATGTTATTAAATACTTTGATACCAGTGTGGACACTTGTTACTATTATTTTCTCTAAAAATGTCTCATTTCCTTAAATTATGATATAAAAGCATTATATATTAGTTAAGAATGTAAATTACGAAAACCAAAAGTGAATTTTTTTAATTTTATTGAATGTTGAAAATGAAAATTTAAACAACAAAAGTACCTACATCTTGTAACTCAAAATTTTGATGTATGATTTGATTAAAACATTATTATACTTAATCACATAATTATATCTTAACTATTTTAAGTACATTGATTAGCTTTAATTTAGTATAAAAAAGATGAAAATATTTGGATTTGGGATGAGTAACTTTCTTTCGAAATTATTTCCCCATCATTACTTTATTTTTTTTCAAACAAAATTAAACTTTCATTTATACTAAATCATTATGTTATTAGTTTCACAATAAACACGAAAAATGAAGTATGTTTTTTAAAAATCAGTCGAATACCTGACAAAAAAAACAGCCAATTAGAAATGTAAGTTCTTTGCTAAGTACCTTGTAAGAGCAACTCCAACAACTACTTAGTACTCTTTTCATAAAGAATATTTTTAAATGGACTCTTAGATAATTAGAATAAAAAAATCTCTCTTTACTCTAACAACTTCCTTAAGCTTTTCTATTTTTTATTGTCAAATACATGTATACTCTACTGAAAGAAGGACGGAAACGGAGGTAGAAAATGGTGGAAAACCAAAGTTTTATTAATATAAAATTAATGAAGAAACTAAACTAGCTCCTCGTCATTGAGGAGAGCTTTAAAGCTCTTAAAGTTATAGAGATAAACTAAACTAACTCCTCATCATCATTGAGGAGAGCTTTAAAGCTCTTAAAGTTATAGAGATAGTTTAGGAGTCCGTTGGAGAGTGTTTTTGTTTCCAATTTATTCAAAATTTAACTTAAAGGTCATATATAACACCTCTTGGAGTTGCTCTAAACACCTGAAACAATTTTACACGTTTTTACTCTTATCAGTTGGCTAAGGTTACTTTGGGCATATGATTTTATAGGGTGTGCAACAATCAATTTAGGATGTGCATATATATATATATACTAGCTTAAAACCCGTGGATGCACAGATTATTATTAATAATTATTATTTTTATTATTTATGTTTTAATATTCTATTAATCTGCATTTGCTAAAAAAAATAAGTAGGCGTGTTAAACTTTTTAAAATAATTAAAAGTATTAAAATAGATTTTAAAATAAATTAATAACTGTTTGCCCGTGATATTTTTGGAAAAGGAGGGGTGAAAAATATAAAAAATAACATGTTTTAGTTGAAAAGGTAAATGCCCGTGATTAAAAGTATTTAAATAGGCTTCACAATAAATAAGTAAGGATTTGTCCGGAATATTTTTGGAAAATGAGGGGTTTAGTAAAGAAAAATCAGAAAGAGTAACATGTTTTAGTTGAAAAAGGTAATTGTCCGTGATTTGTTTTGAAAAAGTGAAGATTTTGTTATAAAAGATAATGTATTTTAGCTAAAAAGGTAGTTGGTTATAAAAATGTTATTATTTAATAATAATTTTTTTAGAAAATGAAAAAATAGAAAAAGTAACATAATTAAAAGTATTAAAATAGATTTTAAAATAAATAAGTAAGGGTTTACCCGTGATATTTTTGGAAATTAGGTGTTTTAGTAAGGAAAAATAGAAAAAGTAGCATGTTTTTGTTAAAAAAGATAACCGCCCGTGTTTTTTTTTAGAAAAAGAGAGGATTTTGTAAGAAAAAAAATAAAAAAAGGTAATGTATTTTAGATGAAAAGGTAATTGGTTATAAATAATTTTATTATTTAGTGATAGTTTTTAAAAAAAAAAATTAAGGATAATTAAGTAAAATCACTAAGTACCGACCGTTCGTCAATCCGACTACCAAACTTTTAATGTTGCGCCTTTAATAATATAGTTTAAAACCCGTACGATGCACGGGTTATTTTTAATAATTGTTAATTTTATTATTTATATTTTATATTTTATTAATTGCATTTATTAAAAAAAATAAGTAGGCGTGTTAAACATTTTAAAATAATTAAAAGTATTAAAATGAATTTTAAAATAAATAAGTAACGATTTGTCCGTGATATTTTGTAAAAAGAGGGGTTTTAGTAATAAAAATAGAAAGTAACATGTTTTCGTTGAATTTTAAAATATAAAAGTAACGATTTGCCCGTAATATTTTTGAAAAAAGAGGGGGTTTAGTAAGAAAAATAGAAAAGGTGACATGTTTTAGTTGAAAAAGGTAATTGTCAATTAAAAGTATTAATAGATTTTAAAGTAAATATGTAAGGGTTTTCTCGTGATATATTTGAAAATTGAAGGATTTTAGCAAATGAAATAGAAAAAGTAACATGTTTTAGCTGAAAAGGAAATTGCCCCCGATCTTTTTTAGAAAAAAATGGTAATATAATTTAATTGAAAGGGTAACTCATTATAATAATTAAATAAACAATTAAATAAGGCAAATATCGTATCAAAAAACAGGTACCAAAACTTTCAATGTTTCGTCTTTGATAATACAGTATAGATAGAGAGATATATTCATAATATTAGTATTTATGCTACTAAATGGAATAGCCCGTGATATTTTTGAGGTTTTAGTTAAGAGAAATATTAGTTAGAAAATATAAAAAAGAATATACGTTTTGGGGAAAAAAAACTAATCGGTTAGTCATTAATAATTATAATATAATTATTTTATTTTATTAAATAGAACTATTCGTGATATTTTTGGAAAATTAGAGGTTTTATTTAGGAAAAGTAGAAAAGTAGAAATTTTAGTTAGAAAATATAAAAAAGAATATACACTTTGGCTAAAAATGGTAATGAGTTATTTATTAGCAATTATAACCTGATTATGTTATTTTATTAAATGAAACTACCTCTGATATTTTTGGAAAATAAGATGTTTTAGTTAGGAAAAATAGAAAAAAATATTATATATACTAATTTTAATATTTTATCTAACGGTTCTCAATGACTTGATCAAAAATATCTAACGGCTATGAATGGAGTGACCAGACTACAAAAACTTTCATTTGTAGTCTGGTCATGAAAGTTTTTGTAGTCTGGTCACTCAATTCATAGCCGTTAGATATTTTTGATCAAATCGATGAGAACCGTTAGATAAAATATTAAAATTATTATATAGAATATCTTTTCTATTTTTCCTAACTAAAACATCTCATTTTCAAAAAATATTGCAAACAATTTCATTTACTAAAATAACATAATAAAGTTATAATTGCTGATAACTATTTAAAAGTATTTAAATAGACTTCACAATAAATAAGTAAGGATTTGTCCTAAATATTTTTGGAAAATGAGGGGTTTAGTAAAGAAAAATCAGAAAGAGTAACATGTTTTAGTTGAAAAAGGTAATTGCCCATGATGTTTTTAGAAAAAGAGAAGATTTTGTTAAAAAAAGATAATTTATTTTAGCTAAAAAGGTAGTTGGTTATAAAAATGTTATTATTTAATAATAATTTTTTAATAAAATGAAAAAAATAGAAAAAGTAACATAATTAAAAGTATTAAAATAGATTTTAAAATAAATAAGTAAGGGTTTGCCCATGATATTTTTGGAAAATGAGGGGTTTTAGTAAGGAAAAATAGAAAGAGTAACATGTTTTTGTTAAAAAAGATAATCACCCGTGTTTTTTTTTAGAAAAAGAGAGGATTTTGTAAGGAAAAAAATAAAAAAAAGGTAATGTATTTTAGCTGAAAAAGGTAATTGGTTATAAATAATGTTTTTATTTAGTGATAGTTTTTAAAAATGGTAATTAGTTATTTATTAGCAATTATAACCTTGTTATGTTATTTTATTAAATGAAACTGCCTGTGATATTTTTAGAAAATGAGATGTTTTAGTTAGGAAAAATAGAAAAGATATTCTATATACTAATTTTAATATTTGATCTAACGGTTCTCAATGATTTGATCAAAAATATCTAACGGCTATGAATGGAGTGACCAGACTACAAAAACTTTCATGACCAGACTACAAAACTTTATAAGTTGTTACAAATTAAAATAATACTCGAATATTCATTAGATTGTGCGTATTTTTGAATTATTTTATTTACAAAGTATACATATTTAACCTGCCGGAGCTACTTTTCTGAAAAGAGAAGAATTCATTTTGCACAAAAATAATCACCCAAAGACATACATATCTTCTGCAAGACCCTAACTTGGATAGTTAGTCGATATATATTAACTCCTTATATATAATAAGCGTAAGAGATCTTATCCAAAATTTTGGTCGGTCACTGTACTACTAAAAGTATATGATCCGTTGGATTATAAAACTATAAATATTCAAATAGATGAGAACCGTTAGATATAATATTAAAAATTGTATTTGATTAATAATAGGATAGTATTTAAATACTAAAAGGTGTATTTTGATAATTTAAACCAATTACAAATAGGTTTTCTATATTGAATAGAAATCTTTATGTAAAAAATCGTAATTATCTTTTCTATTTAGTTTATGGATAGTTCCAGTTAGATAATAATTATTAAACCATCATTAAATTAAAGATAATTTTGTTAGCTTCGCGTGGGCTGTAAAATTGTTAAAATCTGTTGTCTAAAACTCAAGATAGAGCCCAAACAGTAAAGTGATTATCTAAATTTTAATAATTTCTTTATTATTATTGTAGCACCAATTTAATTTTTTTCCTAATTCTTTTAAATTTATAAATTCTATGTTTATTTCAATAAAATATTAAAATCAATTTAAGAAAAAATTAAAATCGATATGGTCCGTGTACGACCACTATACGACCAAATTAATTATTATAGTTAGATCTTAAATAGATCGATGAGAATTGTTAGATCTAATATTAAAAAGTGTATCTGATTAATAATAGAATTATATTTAAATACTAAAAAGTGTATTTTGATAATTTAAAGTTTTTCTATGTAAAAATTCTTAAATATCGTTTCTCTTTAATTTATGTATAGTTCGAGTTAGATAATAATTGTTAAACCAAATATTATATAACAATTCATATCGATTACAATATTAAAAATTATCAATATAATGCTCATGTATATCATATATCAATTATATATGTGTACCCTGCGTTATAAGAGACTTAGGAGAACTCTTGTACATGAATAAATTTAAACATTTTTTTTCTGAAGGAACATAACAATTTGATTAATCCAAATTATAATTATATTATTTTACATATAACAAACATAAAAGGATAATATCAAAATATTATTAAAATATTGAGGGTTTCATATTCATAAACAATAATTTTGAATATAATACTTAACCATCTTTTCTTTTCGGTTTATGGGTAGGTCAGTGGTCAAGTTAGATAATAATTATTAAATCATCATTAAATTAAAGATAATTTCGTTAGTTTCACATGGGATCAAACATGATAGAACCCAAACTGTAAAGTGAGTATCTAATTTTTAATAAAATTTTTTTTATAATTGTAGCACCAATTTATTTATTTTTCCACTAATTCTTTTAAATATAGAAATTTTATCTTTCTTTCAATAAAGTATTAAAATAAATTAAGAACAAATTCAAATCGATAAAGATTATAATAATATGAGAATAAAATTTTATATAATCATAACATAATTTTTATACTGTTTAATAATTTTAAAGTAATAATGTATTTTAAAATTTTATATACACTATAAATAAAACCGAAACATTAAAAGTAAAAGCAATTAGTAAGATACTTATATCAGTATGTACTTGATATCCTTATTATATTAAACTCTTTTATATAATAAGCATAATAGGGATTTATCCAAAATTTTGATCGTGACAACCAAATTAATAAGGACTATTAGATCTTAACTAGATAAATGAAAACAACAGACAAGTTATGAGAGTCACAACTCTACTTCTAGCCGCCGCCCTATGAGAGTCGACTAAAGACCTCTCCGTCGCCGCCCTCCCTCCCTCCCTCCCTCCCCACCCTCCTTCCTCGTTCCATTCTCCGATCCTGTCCCAATCTTCTCCCCTTTTTCCAGTTTTCAATAAAAATCGAATCAAAGCCAAATATCTTAGAATTTATTTCTCAGATCTATATTGGTTTTGAGTCCGAATCCCCAAATAAAAAATACCTTTAGATTCAAATTGTCCTCCTTAACATCATACCAAAATTTGGTGTCATTCCGAGGTATTTGAATTTTTGGTTTTTCGTCTCGCCTTTTGGCGTGTGTCTCTCCTTTTGGAGTGTTTTTATGTATTTAATTAATTATGTTTCTCTATGTTCGTGGTTGGATCTGCTGAAAATAATTTTGTTGATGTCTTGGGGGATCTGGAAGGACTGTATCGAAGTTAGGACGGTGAAGATTATTGCAAGAGCTCACCACTCACAACCAAAGATGGTTCATCATATTTTGGAGGTTTTCACTTTCGGCATGTCTATAGCTGGTATCCGGCATGTAGATAGCTGGGGTGTTACTCATCCTTTGGGGGTTTCCATGTTCGGCAAGTCTATAGCTGGTATCCGGCATGTAGATAGCTGGAGTGAGGATTCTGAACACTGGGGTATCAACGGTTCTTATGTGATGTGGTCAATTGTGATAACGCTGTTTTCAAGGATTTTGGCGCAGTTTGGATCGCTTGAGATGTTTTCGAATTTGTTTTTAGCTTCAAGAACTTTTATGTTCATCTTGTTAAACGATCAGAAAACAATTTATTTGTTTTTCAGCCTGGTCGTATTGACAGTCGGGGGTTTGTCCCGCTGTTATATTGAGTTGTTGGATCGAGTAATATAATTCTATGCATTTCGTCAAAAAAAAACTAGATAAATGAAAATCGTTTGATCAAATATTAAAAAAGTGTATTTTATTTATAATAGGATTATATTTAAATTCTAAAAAGTGTATTTTGATAATTTAAACCAAATATACCAAATATAAATAAGTTTTCTATATTGAATAGAATTCTCCATGTAAAAAATTCGTGACTTTCTTTTCTCTTCCATGGACAATTCCAGTTAGATAAAAATTGTTAAACCATCTTTTAATTAAAAATATTTTAATTATCTTCATGTGGGGTGTAAAATCGTCAAAATCTGATTTTTAAAACACAAGATAAAGCCCAAATCAGTAAAGTGAGTATTTAAATTCTAATAATGATTATTATGTCATCATTATTTTAACGCCAATTTAATTACTTTTTTCTAACTATTTTAAATTTAGAAATATATGTTCAAAAATTAAAATTAATCTAAGAAAAATTCAAATCAACAAAGAATATAATAATACGAGGATAAAATTTTATAAAATTGTGCATATTTTTTATCCTATTTTATTAAGTTATAGATCATAACCAATCAAATATAATTTATTATTAAATAATAAATTATACGCAAATGGTGTTTTTGTTTTATAAGCACTCATAGAGACCTAATTTCATTGTTAGCAGGACTATATTCATATTAAAAAAAACCGTATATTGAAATTGTAGACTCAGCTATAGAACAGACATAACGTTTTTAACCTATATACATTGTAAATTATTAAATTCGAAACTTTAAAAGTTTGTTAATCAATTAGTATAGTAGTTTTCTGAAAAATCGTACTTTAATATGTTGTTGGTAGATTCAAATCTTAGATCATTCTACATGATAATTTTATTGTTATATGTAACGTTTCTCAACAATTTAATTTGAAATATCCAACGATTATGGATTGAGTGATCAAACAAAGCGACCACACTTATAAGAAAACTTTCATTATTTAGTTTTTAATATAATAACATAGATATTTACGGGATATACTATAAAAAAAATGAATTTTATACAGAATTTTGATCTTCACGGTGTACTACTTTAAAAGAAGAACTATTACAAATATATATATATTTTAATTGATAATTTATTTTCTCAAAAGTTCAAAGTTCCTGCATTATTAACATATTACAAAAAAGAGTATATTATATTTTAGCAATAAATATTTAAAAAAAATTAAAAATTATAAATATTATAAATATTAAGAAAAATTAATGATGTTATCCCGGTAATTTTGCCCTAAATACTGCCAAAACATTCTCAATCGTTAGATCCAATACTTTTAAAAATAGATGATCAATATTATATCATATAAAAAGAAATTATTATCTAAAAATGATATAAGTTAAAAGATATTATATTATGATTGGATTTTCCAAAAAGTTAAAACATAAAAATAGTTGTAATTAAATAAGGAAACCCATTTATAACCAAAATAATAAAAATCGTTTAATCTTAAATAGATAGGTGAAAACCGTTAGATTTAACATTAAAACATGTATTTGGTTAATAAAGGCTATTATAATAATCTAAACTACATATAAGTTAAGTAGATTTCCTAAATCGAATAGAGTTCTCAACATTAAATTTCGTCACTTTATTCTCTTTTTAGTTTTAGAATAGTTTTTAATTGAAAAAGAACTATTAAACCACAACTAAATCAAAGATTATTTTGTGAATTTCATATGAACCGTAAAATTGGCCAAATCTAACTTTTATAACTCAATATAAACAAATATTAAATTGAGCGTGTAAAATATAATAAATATCAAATTTTTAACTATAATTTTTTTTGGCTAAATCTTTTTTAACAATAATTTAATCATGTAAACTAATAACTTTTAAATATTAAAATATTCATAAATAAATATAATTATAAATATTAAAAAAACAATCGTGTGTTGCATCGTAATAAAAATATAATTATAAACAGAATAATTATAAATAAAATTTAAGTAACCGTGCATCACACGGGCTATAAGCTAGTATATATAAAGGAGGATATGCGGGAGGTTAGGTGACGCCCCTAAGATCGTCTCAATCTATTTTTTTATTTTTCTAGAATTTTAGAATTTTAAATACTGATAAATAAAAAAATATCCTTTAACATATTAGAAATAGAATAGATGTTCGAATTTATCGAGGAAAAGAGTTCGAATTTATAGCGAATTCATATAATTAAAAGTTCTATTTGAAGTAGAATATGAAGTATAATAGATGTTTGAATTTTTATAGGGGAAGAGTTCAAATATAAAAGAAGTACTTGTAAAGTTCTATTTGAAGCAGAATAGGTGTTTCAATTTACAGAGGAGAAGAGTTCGGATATAAAAGAAGTACTTGCAATTAAAAATTCTATTGAAAGTAGAATAAACGTTTGTAATACATAACTAAAAGTTTTATTTGAAGTAGAATATGTAAAGTTATATATGTGTTTTTTTAACGAAAGAGTGTCTGATTAGAAAGGAGTATGGTAACATAGAAAATAATATATAAGACAAGTATATATTCAATATATTAAATTTGAGATTTTGATATTAAAAAGGAAAGCGTGTTTCATGGGAGGATGACTTATTAGCGAATACCGAGTAATTTTCATAATTTATTTGATAGAATTTTTAAAAAAAATTATTACGCGCCGCCGTGAACCGCGGCTTTTTGAACAAGTTTATTTATAAATCAATGAATATTTCTCAGAAAAATTTCTAGAATATATATTTATTTGGAAAATTAGGTATTTTATTTTAAAAATAAAATTCAAACCTACTAACTACTAAGTACAGTATTGTGTATGGAATATGACAAGTAAAGTAAATAATTTGTGTTAAACTGTCCAAAGACAAGACTCTCTCATTAAACAATTCTAAGAACCATATTGCACAAGTACATGCATTTCATTACCACGACTAATCTTCTTTAGTTGTGTGCTGACGTGTCGTGGCCCGTGAAGCACTAGCATCAACGATTGACGTTGACTTTTGACCAAATTGGGGGTTATTTCACTCTTGCAGTGGTTGACTTTTACTGTCACATCCACAGTACATTTAGAATCGGAAAAATATGAGTTGAAAGATGATGACCTCCACCGAGCATTAAGGTAAAGCAAAAGACCGGTCAATTGTTTTCTAGAACAAAAACGTTATTGTTGTGAATTAAAAAACGTACTTGTAAATTTACTGCTAGGGTTTAGGAGTTTTCGAGCTTTAATGGCTGTTCTCGTGTTTCGTGACTAAATCGGTCCTCACAAGATGCCTACGTATCTCAATCAATGCTGAGAATCAAGCCAGAAAACGTAGTTCTTGGTGTTGCCCTCGGGGCTATGGCGGCAGGGCCACACCAAGGACGTAGTGACTTGTATGTCCTTATTCGAGGATGAAGTCTAAAACGTAGTTCTGAGATGAGGGGTCAGACCCTTTATATAGGCGTTTAGAAGCGTATTGGATAAGTATTTATTTCCTTGAAGGATAAATCTTATCCTTGACGGTGGATAAGTATTATCACTTCCTTGAACGATAAATCTTATCCTTGACGGCGGATAAGTATTATCACTTCCTTGAACGATAAATCTTATCCTTGACGGTGGATAAATAATATCACTTCCTTGAAGGATAAGTCTTATCCTTGACGGTGGATAAGGATTAATTCTAGATCCTTCCTTGTAGGAGTTGTTTCCATATCATAACGGACTTGTATTGAAACAAGCCCACTCACTAGTACAAAACTGGCCTTTTACGTCAGTTAAAAAGGTCTTATACGTCGGCAAAAAGGCGACGTAAGCAGGGGGACGTATAAAGTGACAAACATTTTACGTCGGTCAAAAAGGGGACGTATAAAGTCTAATACGTCGGTTGTAAAACCGACGTAAAAGACCAAAAAGACAAGCGTATAAAGATTCAAAAGACCGACGTATAAAAGGTGTTCCAGCGTCATATAAGCTTATAGAACCGTCGTATATTAGTTGTAATTTTATGTCTGTTTTTTTTCCAACCGACGTATATGGCTGTTTTATATGTAGTAACACTTTGACAAGAACCGACGTATATTGTCAAAGGAAAAATGTAAATGTCTGCCTTGTTTATAATAATACCCAAAAAGCCAAAAACCCTGTTATAACAGACCAAAAATATAAAACCTGATCAGAGTAAAAACTGCACTCCAAAATTCTCAACAAAATCTTTGATTAAATTAAAATTGGAGACTAGAAAATATGTCCACAATAATGTTTTAAAATTCCTTGTACAACATCATACATTTAATTCAACACATGTCGTACGTTAATATGTCTATCTTAAATCAAAATATAATATCTATTTCAGAATTGCTGCAAGATAAAGCTAATATCTAATTAGATCCTATCCTTGCTACAAGCGCTCATCTAATATTAGATCATACTCCTCCTTATCGGCGCTACTGCAAAAAACATATGTTCGCAAACATGTTAGCACAGAGTAGGAACAAAATATATTCGAGATTGGTTTAAACTTAATGTGTACCTGATCACATATATTCACGGGTAAAAAAATTTGCCCAAATATCTCGAACTTCTCCAATTTGTTGGTTTGCGTATTTTTTTCCAAGACCCTGCCAAAAGAAATGTTAACTACATATAAATTTAATGTTAGGTTTTTTATATCTATAACAATATTACACCATTTTATATAGTACCTCTATCCACTTAGTTTTAGGATCTTTACGAGATAACATTACTATGTCATGCATGTATCTCATCACAAAATAACCACACTCGGTACCTCCTTTTTGTTGAGGACACTACAAAACAAACTCAAAAAATTTAAAACAAGATAAAGAAATAAGAAAAAGACTTTCAAGACTAAAAACAATATAGTACATTACCTGAACAGCTTCGTGGAACCAAAGTAGGTTATTTTGATTATTTTTCTTACCACCATATTTAGTATATACTTTATATGCGCTGTTATAGAAGAACAAAAAAATTTAATACATAAAAAAGGTTTTGAACTTCTTAAAGAGGAAATTAATATTTCTATATTACTTTTCAAAATTAAAATTTTTCTTACGTTTCGAAAGGATCCTTCACGTGTATGTGTCGTTTTTGCTTAAGTGGATCAAACACGTAGACAGCACTTTCGTCAACACAAAACATAAGCAACATCCAGTGCTTACTGCAGTTTAATGATATACCAAATTAGATTAAAATATCACTAAAAAATATGCCAAATTGGAATGTTAACGAATGCGTATGTTTATCTTTGGATGTACGGTGCTAGGACAAAACGTTTCTCATTAGCGTCTGTCATAACCTCACACATGTATCTAGATGTATCATTATGATACTTAGATTCACGCACTAATGCTAACACAGATGGACACATGAATGCAAATGAATTATCTTCCAAGTCCTTGCATAACTTCTGAATGTACCTTTGATGTCATATGGATTATGCACAGTTAGTTTCTATGCACAATAAAGATATAATTAGATCTTAAAAAAATGAGTAAGGAATTACATCATAAAAATCTGCACAACCGGCATATTAAGCCAACTTAACCTCAAAAACTCATAGACATCTTGGTTCGTGACATATATCGGAACTTTAACACTTTCATGAAATTTGAATACCTCCACATCTTTATCAACAACTTTAGTATCCAATTCAGGAGGCATACTATCAACCAAGAAACGTAAAGTTCAACATTTTTCACTAAGTTTGTCCTCACTAAGAAAATTAGATTGATTCTTGAGGATAGGCGCTGCTGACTCTTTACTAACCACCTTATTCAGTTTTCGAGAACCTGGCTTATGAAATTTCTTCTTCTCAGGTTCCTAATTACAAACAAATTAAATCAAGACTGGAATTATTAGTGAAACAAAATGAATGGCACTATTAATATTTTTTATGTAAATATATTACCTGCCCTAGGATCACAAGATCCTCTGGCCATTCAACAAAGCTACCAGCTGCATTACCTACAGTTTCATGTTCGTTACAGGGCACCAGAAAGGGACTAAGCTAAAATTCGACTACAACTTCATCAACACACACTTTGACATTATTTTTGCTCTTTCTCCGACCCCTCTAACGAATCCTCCATGCTCCTTATTCCCAAGTGCACGAGTCAATACGTCATCGTAACCACATGGGGTCCATGACCCGTCAGAAATTTGCCTTTGCAACTCTCCCTGTCCATGATATACAGAATAAGTTGGAAGAAGTTGATATTCACAGTGTTTCAGAAAAAATATCTAATAATTAACTAAAAAAACATAACTTATATTTCATGGAAGATGAAGTACAAGTATTTCACATCAGGAACGATTATTCGACACCATTAATTTCTTTGGTTTCATATCTTAAAGAAGAAAGTACAAAAATGATTTTCTGTATAATGTTGCAGAAGGTCAGACCACTGAAGTTGATTCTACTGAAGTTTATCTATATTTTCTGTAAAATGATTTCAGGAGGTCAGACCACTGAAGTTGATTCTACTGTAATTTTTGTATAATGTTTCAGGTATTCTTAATTTTTGGTCCCATCTTACCTGCTAACATGAGAAAATAGAGGAGTACAAGGATGACTTTTTTTCCCCTCAAATATTATTCAAAACAATGGATTTGTTTTTCAAATTTTTTTTATAAATACTAAATATCTACTCCCAAATTCAAAATTTCTAGTTACACTCGAATACGAGAATTTGGTTCTCTTGAAAGCCAGGATCACTTGGAATAATCGAGTTATATAATTATTTAGTTTTTAACATTTAAATAAATTTATCAAAACTAACCAAAGCTAACTGTCTTGGACTGATTTATGAGTTCCCTACAACTGTTACACTGTTAAACATCAGAACTATCGACAGCTTTAGTAACTTGGTTCATGTTGTCTAAGTTGAGTTTGTTTCAAGAATAAGGAATCGTCTCCTCTGAACTTGATTGACACGGAAGAGCCTGGTCTGCTAACATTGTAAGATTATGCTTCCACCCTAGATATTTCTAAAATGAGAGAATCCTCAAAAAACTGCAAATTGGTCACAATGTTTGGCTCAGACTAAAAAAGAAGGAAAGACAGATTCTTTTCTTGGTTGTTGGTTGGTTTTAAAGTTCTCTTTTCTTTCTTTCTTAAGTTACTCATGGTAGTATTCCTAAGATTTAGGTAGAAGGTTATGATTAGGAAGATTGTTTATGTTATTTTTCAGGCAGCTAGATGCATTAAGTCGGCTGGTTTATCTGAGATTTGAAGTTGCTGGTGGTGGTCGTGTGCTCAGTGTTGTGTACCAGCAGAGTCTTCTATGTAGATTATTATTTTGTGATGCAGCACTAGATACTAAAGGAAAATTTTAACCTGTGAGCTGAGCAAAGAGATGGAGTGGAATGATCAATCATGTGAAAGATAGAGTTAGTTGTTACCAATTGATCTTACTAGTCGCATTGTCATTGCACAAGGCAACATTAGCTTAAAATGGTTGGTAGACAGTTTTTCATCTACATTTAAATTAAAATGTAGGCGTTAAAATCATTATTTAGCTTCCAAATGTTGATTCTAAAATGATTAAGCAGAGGTAACTGATATCAATAGAAGTCTGCCCATAATTCAGAATCCACGAAATGTTATCACAAAATTGACGATTCTCACTTTTATTGCCATTTAATATTTTTGAGTTCTACGCTCTGCGAAATCCTAGATCCTTGTGTAACAAAAAATCAAAGTGCAGTTTACTGATCGCAAACAGGATGAATCTGGAACCATCCTAAATAATCAACAATGTTAAAACAGTTAAGCTCCACAAATCTAATACACCTGGTGCTATGATCAGGAATTACAGGAATCAGGAATCTTCTCTAAGAAAAAGAAAGAAGATTAAGATATTTTATATATTCTTAACTAATTAAAGGAGGTATGTGAGACTATATTTTCGAAGTCTGGTCATATTTCATCGCTTTACGATACATAGTAGCAATAAAAGCATCACTTACCAACAAATCAGATCAGATTTCTATTTATAAAACAGAAGCAGTTATAAACATCACCTACCATTTTCGCAAAAACTTCTCTAGTATTACATTTCAATACTTTTTAATTAATATTAGTATTTGATTTTAATTCCAAAATTTGTATCAGAAAAAAATGTGTAAAATCCACCCGAACAGATTTTATAAATAGTAGCAGCAACTTAATTAACTAAAAAATAGTAGTAACAGCAACTTAATGATTTATGATCATGTTCTCATTCCTCGATATTAATTTTGATGAAAGTTGTTTTCATGCATCCAGGGGTTAACAAATGACCCCTTATATTCCTATTTACCTTGTACTTAGGTCTAGTTAGAATTTGTTATAACTGTTGCTTCATAGCCAATAAATGGCAAATGTTTAAATGCATATGAGCAGTAGAGGCATCCTATCTAACCTAACATTGCATCCTATCGCAAACACAGAGATGGGGGAGAATTAAACTAAAAAACTATTTTAGCCATGGTTTGGAGGCGCCATATAACAACAACAGCGTTGTTAATTAGAACAAATACAAATAAAAATATCAACAAATGTAAAATCAAACAACCCAAATAGCTTAAAGTTCCAAATTTTGTAATTCATTGGTCTTAATTGAAAATTAAAATATCAGATATTCATTTATTCAAACCATGGATACATGTACACTTGCATACGAGAGAGAGAGAGAGAGAGAGAGAGAGAGAGAGAGAGAGAGAGAGAGAGAGAGAGAGATATTACCGACAGGAGGGAGGAGAGAATAGCGAAGATGAATTACTAAGTTTAAATTTGTGAATTGAAATCGGTGAGAAAGTTTTAGGGCTCTTAGTCGAGAGATAGAGAGAGAGGTTGTAGTGTTTAAATTGGGGGAAAATAGAGTGAAAAAAGACTCACTTACTAAATTATAGTCTAATTAAATTATCTTTTTTTAATTTAATTAAATTGTTATATACATCGGATTACAGAAGGCCGTCATATATATTACCACTTTTATATGTCTCATACCAAGACACCGACGTATATGTCAATTATGTGGAGCAACTTTATATGTCGCGTAGAAAACACCGACGTAAACTTAACTTTTATACGTCGGGCTTACCTGATCCGACGTATAATGTCCACAATATACGTCCTTCTTTTTTAGAACCGACGTAATAAGTGGTACCAAAAGTGTAATATACATCGCCTATCTAAAAACCCGACGTATAAAGAGTTATATACATCGGTTTTCCAAATGTGCGACGTAAATGTCCAGTTTTGTACTAGTGACTTGTATTAGAACAAGCCTGTATTGGAAATCTCCTAATACAGGTTGTACTTCTAGCTAAACCTGGAAATTCGTTCGTGTCGTGTACTTTCATGTCGTGTACTTTCGTGTTTCGTGTACCTAAATGCTAAACCCAAAACCACCCGTTTAGGGTTCACGTAATTTCGTGTTCGTGTACTTTCGTTTTGTGTACTTTTCGTGTCGTGTTTTCGTGTAATTTAAATTAATAATAGAAATAAAAAGAAATAAGTAAATATATTGAAATATTAAATTTTAGGTAATATTTTTACAAATGTGTATTACAAATACATATTTACATAATATTTACAAATAATATTATAAATTTATGTATAATCACATAAATAAATGTTAAATATCTAATAAAAATGTTAAAATATCTAATATAAATATTAATTTATAAATATTTATTTATTTATTTCGTGTACTTCGTGTCGTGTCGTGTACTTGAAGGGTAAACACAAAACCGACACTAAATCTCGATCGTGTACTTTCGTGTTCGTGTACTAAAAATGCAAACCCAAACACTAAATTTTCGTGTCGTTTCGTGTCCTGTTTTCGTGTCGTGTCGAAAATTGCCGGGTTTCTAGCCCAAATATTAATTACGAAATTAATATTTAATTAGAGTTTCGGGCCTTATTAATGGGCCTTATTTATGGACCATCTAGGTTTAATTAATGCAATATTAATTATGTCTTTAGGGTTATTTTTAACCCATATCATTTGCCCCCAACTTCTATGATAATGCACTAAGATTTCATAGAAGTTATATCGGTCTTTTTCGAGACTTGGGGCCTTTTTATCCCTTACCTGGGACTTACTACCCTTTTTTGGGGATTTTAATATACACTAGTGTTTTACGAGTATCGTCTTGGTGTAAAGTGTCGAGCGACGTACACATTTACGACGATTTTGCCTTATTCGAGGCTAGCTTGACATTTACATAAGCCTTTTATGTCTTATACTGTCTTGTTTTGGCTTCAAGACTTTCATTGAGCATATCGAATGATGGGGTTTGGAATGAATGTCTTAGGTTTTTGGGGTTTCAACCCTTCACCCTTACGAGTTCTTACTGATGGTTGCGCTCGTAGTGATTCATTCTCAAGTCTATCATATCAAACTTCTCCTGAACTTGAAATTTTCGCTAATTAACAATAGGCATCTTTTGCTTTCTTTTGTATGTTTATTAGCAACATTCACCCTTCGGGGTTCGTTGTATTCAACTCTATTTGTGCTGTTGACATGCATATTTTGTATGCTTTCCTTTGCATTCATTTGTAGTTTGTCTTGGCAAAGCTTTGAGGATGTTTCTTCCAATCAAAACGGGTTCAACCCTTCATCTTCTTTCTAGGAAGCTCATTATGTCATCGAACCTTATTTCTACTTGTCCTACTAGCGGATCCTTTTAGGATGCACTAAACATAATAAACTTTTAAGTTTGAGGCATGCCAAGTCCTTGGCACCTCATGCCCTTCGAGGGTTTCTAGCGTATACGAGCCTCGTCCAAACACATTGTTGACTTTGTAGGGTCCTTCCTAATTAGGGGCTAATTTTCCTTTCTGTCCAACCCCGGATGCTTTAATCTTTCTGAGAACCAAGTCTCCTTGACGAAAGAACCTTTCTTTAACTCTCAGGTTGTAGTAGAAAGATGCTCGCTAATGATGTTCCACGATCTTCGCATTTGCCTCATCTCTGACTTCATCAATTAGATCAATAGCCAACCTCATACCTTCTTCGTTCGATTCAGGCTCAAAGGCCCCTACTATTGGGGAGGTATGAGTAATCTGTCCCATTGGCTAACAAGAATGGAGTTGCTTCAGTAGTAACCTTGCAAGTGGTACGATATGCCCAGAGTATAAGGAGCAACTCGTCCACCCAAGTGTTCCTTGAGCGTTCAACTCTCTTCTTGAGTCCATCTAGGATGATTCGGTTGGCCACCTCGGATTGTCCGTTTGCTTGAGGATGAGCAACTGATGTGAATCGCAACTCAATGTTGTTCTCCTCACAATACTTCTTGAAATCTTCATTGTTAATCTGCTTCCCATTGTCCGTGACCAGGATTCGTGGGATTCCATATCGACACATTACACTTTCTCATAGAAATTGCAATACTTGTTTGGTGGTTATCTTGGCTAGAGGTTTAGCCTCAATCCACTTAGTGAAGTAGTCAATTGCCACTATCAAGAACTTTCTTTGTGCACTTGACACTTGAAAGGGCCCAAATATGTCCATGCCCCACATGGCAAACATGATTGGTGAGTTAACTAATGTTAACATCTTGGGCGGTTTCCTAACCACAGGTGCATGCTTTTGACACCGTTCGCACTTCTTCACATAATCTTTCGCATTAGCAATCATATTTGGCCAATAGAAGCCTAGACGGGTGATTTTATGAGCAAGGGCCCTGCCCCCCATGTGCTGCCCACAAATTCCCTCATGAACTTCTTTCAAGAATAACTTCGCCTCCTGGGGTCGTAGACACTTCAAGTAAGGAATGACAAAAGACTTCTTGTATAAGATCCCTTCGATCAAGGCATACCTCAATGCTCTCACTGTCAACTTTCGTGCCTTCAAGGCATTATTTGGTAACCAATCGGTTTCAAGATGAGCCTTAATGGGGTCTATCCAAAAGCCACCTATGTCAATAGGTGCTATTAGTTTTCCATTGATGCTCGGGGTCTTCAAGACTTGGAAGTATACACTTCCGGCATAGTTCTATATCTCAGAAGAAGCAAATTTAGACAAGGCATCGACCTTCATGTTTTCTTTTCTAGGGATGTGTTCCATATAGGATTCATCAAACTAGGTCATGATGGCTTTCACAAGCTTCAGATATTTGGCCATGGTTTCATCCTTAGCCTCAAATTCTCCATTTACTTGTGAGACTACCAATCTCGAGTCTCCACAGACTTTGAGAGTATTAACTCTCAAGGCCCCAGCCAAACCTAAGCCGGCTATCAGGGCTTCATACTCAGCTTCATTGTTTGTTGTCGGAAAGTCCAACTTTAGTGCATACTCAATGAGAAATCCATCGGGACTTTGTAGCACTAAACCTGCTTCGCTTGATTTTTTTTATGCCCCATCAAAATAGAGCACCCAGTATTCCTTAAATACCATCTCTTCATCTTGTTTTTCAACTTCTTTGCCCTCAAAGGGTACTACTTCCTGCTCCCCGACTTCTTGGTTGTCGATGGTACATTCAACCATGAACTCAGCAAGTGCCCGTGCTTTAATGGTCGTTCGAGGCTTATACTTGATGTCGAACTCTCCCAACTCAATCTTCCATTTGATCAGTTTTCCTCTGACCTTAGGACTATGCAGGATGCTTCTTAATGGTTGGTCAATCAAGACTTCTATCTTAAGCGCCTGAAAGTACGGGCGTAATTTTCTTAAGGCCATGATCAAGGCTAAAACAAACTTTTCTATCAGAGAGTAGTTTACTTCTGCTCCGTGCAGAATTTTGCTCACATAGTAGATGGGTTTCTAAACCTTTGATTTTTTCTTCACCAAAACAGCTCCCAAGGCGGTGTTTGAAACTGCCAAGTATAGATAGAGCATTTCTCTAGGTTTTGGTTTTGCCAACAATGGTGCTTCAGTCATGTATATTTTCAAGGCCTCAAAGGCTTCTTGGCTTTCTGCTGTTCACTCAAAAATTTTCATGTTCTTCAATGCTTTGAAGAAGGGTAGACACTTTTCCCCTGACTTGGAGATGAACCTTCCCAATGCTGCCACTCTCCCAGTGAGTTTCTGAACATCTTTAAAAGAGTGCGGTGGTTCCATATCCGTAATTGCTTTAATTTTGTCGGGGTTGACTTCAATTCCTCGTTTAGAGACCATCAGACCCAAAAACTTGCCTGACCCTACGCCAAAGGCGCACTTGGCAGGATTCAACATCATTTTATGGTGTCTCAACACTTCAAATGCCTCTCGGAGGTGCTCTATGTGATCGACCTTATCGAGGCTTTTGACTAACATGTCATCCACGTAAACCTCCATGGTCTTGCCAATGAGATATTTGAAAATTTTGTTCACTAACCTTTGGTATGTGGCACCTGCATTCTTGAGTCCAAAGGCCATAACTAAGTAGTACTAAACACCAAATTTAGTAATGAATGATACCTTGCGAATGTCATCCTTATGCATCTTGATTTGGTTGTATCCGCTGAAGCCATCCATGGAGCTTAGCATTTCGTGCCCTATAGTGGCATCTATTAAAGTGTCGATCCTTGGTAGGGGAAAATAGTCCTTAGGACATGCATCGTTCAAGTCCGTAAAGTCTACGCACATTCTCCACTTTCCATTGGCTTTCTTGACCATTATCAGGTTAGCCAACCATTCAGGGAATTGAATCTCTTCAATGAATCATGCTTCTAAGAGCTTATCTACCTCTTGATTTATGGCCTCTTGCCTTTTTGGAGCAAAGTTCCTCTTCTTTTGCTTCATCGTCTTCCTTTCGGGATCTACGTTCAACTTGTGAGTTATCAATTGGGGATCAATCCCTGGCATATCAGTTGTTGTCCAAGTAAAAACATCTTCATTATCTTGGAGGAAATATATAATCTTGCCCTTCCAGGGTTCAGGCAACAGTGCTCCAATGTAAGTAACTTTATCTGGTTCTCCTGGAACTAAGGGGATAGGGATCAAATCCTCAGTTGGCGTTCCCCTTCTATCTTCATCATCCCTTGAATCCATGCCCTCAATTGGGAGAACCTGCCCCCGACTCCATCAGGTCTTAGTGCGGCTACATAGCAACTTCTAGCCATTTTCTGATCTCCTCGCTCTTTACCAACCCCGTTCCTTATAGGAAACTTTATTTTGAAGTGGTATGTTGAGACAACAGCCTTAAAAACATGAAGGCCAGTCCTTCCAAGGATTATTACATTATAAGTAGAGGTTGCCTTTATAACCAAGAAGTTTAGCATTTGAGTCGTTTTCTTCGAGCCCTGCCCTATAATCATGGGGAGCTGGATTGTGCCTTCTACCTTTGATTCGACTCCATTGAATCCGTAAATAGGCATGTTTGAGGGTGTCACCTGTGAGTCAGTATATCCCATCTTGATGAAAGCATCGTGGAATAAGATATCCACAAAAGCTCCATTATCAACCAGAACTCTCTTGGTTTCAAAATTGCCTATCACAGGTGTGAAGACCAATGGGTCATCATGAGGAAATTTTAACCCTTCTAGATCAGATTCATCGAAACTAATGGCAACTTCTGTTTTGGGACGCTTCGGTGCTTCTCCAACAACAATCATTACCTCTGTAGCATAAGCTTTTCGTGAATCTCTGGAAGAGCTAGCCGCAGTCGGTCCTCCAAATATCATGTTGATAACTGGACCTCGGGGTCTAGGATTATGATCTTGATCATTATTCTTTCTTTCATAGTCTTTTTTCTCATAGTTTCCTCTTTGGTTTCCTCAATTCCCATCCTTAGTGAACTTATCCAGTTTTCCCCTTCGGATCAAGAATTCAATTTCGTCCTTCAGCTATCTACAATTGTCGGTGTCATGACCAACTTCTTTGTGGAACTGACAGAATTGGTTCTTGTTTCTTTTCTCCATATCAGTCCTCAGTGGCTTCGGCCATCGGAGATCAACATCTTTTTCAATGTCCATCAGGATTTGACTTCTAGGAGCATTCAATCTTGCATACTCCGTGAATTTTTGTCTGGGATTACCCTTCTTTGGTGCAGGATCAGAATCCTCTATTGTTCTGGGGTACTTGTCCCTTGCATCATACTCTTGGGTCTCCTTCCTCTTCTTTCCGTTTCCATTACCCCTAGTATTTGGTTCATATTTCTTCATGATCTCCTCAGCTTTAATTACTTTCTAGCCCTGTCTTGTAGTTTCAACATGATTTCAAGGGGGTGCTTTGCCAAAGACCTTTTAAAGGGGTCGTTAGTGGTTCCTTGTTACAAGGCTATCATGGCCACTTTGTCTTCCAGATCTGGGACTTTAAGAGCCTCCCTGGTAAATCGATTTATGTAGTTCCTCAAGGATTCATTCTTGCCTTGTTGAATTCCCATGAGAGATGTTGAACTCATCTCATGCACTCTCCCACTAACAAACTGGTTGATGAACGCCTTGCTCAACTCCTTAAAAGACCCAATAGAGTTAGGAGGGAGACGACTGTACCAACGTTGAGCCATGCCCGCAAGGGTTTGTGGAAACGCTCTGCACTTGACTGCATCATTGGTAGGTTGCAACAATAGTGCGTTAGAGAAGGTTCTCACATGATTAGCAGGGTCTCTTGTTCCATCGTAGGGCTTAATGGTTGACATCTTGAACTTTCTAGATATATGAATTTTCATGATATCCTGAGTAAAAGGGGGTGTAGGATCATCTAGATCTCCTAAGGGCAATAACTCAGTGGGATCACCCTTTGGGGCTTCAGCCCTCATTGGCTTTCTAGGTGTAGGATCTAAGTTAATTACAGGAACCCTCTCGGTTGATTTGTCTTTGGCTCTAACTGCCTCTTCCTCTGCTAATACCTTCTTAAGCCTTGCAGCCTCAGCTTCATATGCTGCAATCTTGTCTTTAGTAGTTTGGGGTTCCCGATTTGTTTAGGTAGGACGTCTTCTCCTTGAGGGAACGTCCCTTTCATCATCAGATGAGTTATCTTCATCTTCGGTATAGGGACCAGAAAAGTCTCGAATCAGAGGGACTTTCTGAGTCTGAGTTTGTTGATTAATGGGCTCTAGGCCTCGAACATAAGGAGGCACATATGATTCGTGATACAGTGGATTGTGACCATTACTCCCAATGGGGGGCCGTGGAGGCATTCCATAAGGTGGCATACCCAAAGTTTGATTCGTGTATTGGGGAAGATCAGTAGTATGAAGTTGGAGGCCTCGGGGCACATTCAAAATCACTTGAGAGGATGTGATTGGTTGATGATGAGTCATCTCTTGAGCTTGGGGGTTGGCTCCATGAACCACCATCTGCATAGGATTCGTCCCTTCAACTGAGATTGGGATCTCTGGTCCTTGAGTAGTGGTGTGGGGGATATTCGTCTCTTGATTACCAGTAGTTGGTGGTGGTTGACTTCCTGCCGTTTGAACACCAGAAGTCGATGGTGGATCACGTGAAGTTCTTCGTGTGTTTGCCGTGGTTGATGTTATTTTCCCACAGACGGCGCCAAATGTTGTGGATTAAAAAACGTACTTGTAAATTTACTGCTAGGGTTTAGGAGCTTTCGAGCTTTAATGGCTGTTCTTGTGTTTCGTGACTAAATTAGTCCTCACAAGATGCCTACGTATCTCAATCAATGCTGAGAATCAAGCCAGAAAACGTAGTTCTTGGTGTTGCCCTCGGGGCTATGGCGGCAGGGGCACACCAAGGACGTAGTGACTTGTATGTCCTTATTCGAGGATGAAGTCTAAAACGTAGTTCTGAGATGAGGGGTCAGACCCTTTATATAGACGTTTAGAAGCGTAGTGGATAAGTATTTATTTCCTTGAAGGATAAATCTTATCCTTGACGGTGGATAAGTATTATCACTTCCTTGAATGATAAATCTTATCCTTGACGGTGGATAAGTAATATCATGTTAGCTATAATTGCTGATGTTTGTTTATCAGTGTTTAAGTACCAGGAAACTATCAGAGTTTAGCTGGAGAACTAGTCAGAGTTTAGCTAGAGGACCAGTCAGAGTTTGTTAAAGTCTGATGGTCAGAGTTTGCTTAGCAGTCGGTATAAAAGTCAATGAAGATTCTAGAAGTGATATTCTTTGAAGATGGAAAGAAGCAAAGAGATATCGAGATGGCTAAGGAAACGGAACAGAAGACAGAAGCAATTCTAGATTGATATTAATTGTATAGCTGATTTATAGGAATATCAATTAGAAGATTGTACGTAGTTGTGTACTATATAAACACAGATAGGTTAACCCTAAAAGGGAAGCGAATACGTGAATTATCATTCTTGTAACCTAGCAGCTCTCTGTGATATTTTACATCACTGAGAGAGAAGTTTTTAATTCCATTCAGTTTATTATTCATAAACAGTGTTCTTATTGTTATTCTCATACATATACTTGATTATATATTGTGTATTCGGCCTAACAATTGGTATCAGAGCCAAGGCTGTTTAATATATACAGTTTTTGATCCAAACACAAGTTATAATCATGGCTGAAAATACCCAGGCAGGTTCTAATGCTCAGAAGGTTCAACCAACTTCTGTAAGTCGATATGAGACAATCAGGGTTCCAATTCTAAGACCAGTGGAATATCCAATATGGAAGGTGAAGATGACCATGTTTCTGGAAGCCACAGATCTAGAATATCTTGATAGAATCAATGATGGTCCTCATATGCCAACAAAACTGTCTCCAGTTGTTGCTGGTCAAGAACAAAAGAGCGTTCCAAAAGAAAAGAAAGATTTGACTCCTGAAGACATCTCATCAATTGCAAAGGATGTAAAGATTAGACATCTTCTCCATAGTGCCTTAGATAATGTCATGTCTAACAGAGTTATTGGCTGCAAAACTGCCAAAGAGATTTGGGATGCTTTAGAAGTCAGATGTCAAGGAACAAGTGCTATAAAGAAGAACAGGAAGACTATTCTTACACAGGAGTATGAACACTTTGACTCTAGACCTGATGAAACTTTGACTGAGACATACGACAGATTCTGTAAACTGTTGAATGATTTATCTCTTGTTGATAAAGAATATGAACTTGAAGAGTCAAATCTCAAATTCCTTCTATCTCTACCTGAAAGATGGGATTTGAAGGCAACGACAATAAGAGATAATTATGATCTTGCAGAAACAGATCTCGATGAAATCTATGGTTTACTTAAAACTCATGAACTTGAGATAGAGCAAAGAAACAAAAGATCTGGAAAGAAGACAAAATCTGTTGCTCTCAAAGTTGAAGGAAAACCTTTTAAGAAAGAATCATCAAAGAAGAAAGCTAAGGGAAAGGCTTTAGTCATAGAATCTGAAAGTGAGTCATCAAACTCTGATGATGACTCAAACACTGATGAATCTTCTGAATCCGAGGATGATGAAGAACAAATGATGCAAATGGCTGCTCTGATGGTGAAGACTTTCAAGAAGATGGGTTTCACGTACTTCAAGAAAGGAAAGAGATTCTCAAGGAGAGATTCAAACTCTGAAAGGAAGAATTTCAGAAAGTCTGCCAGAAGGGATATCAAATCTGGGAAGAAAGACAAGTCTGAAATCCAGTGCTACAAGTGTAAAGAGATGGGTCACTATGCTCCAGAGTGCAAGAAAGGAAAATCTGAAAAAACACTCATCACTAAAGGAAAAGACTGGGCAGACACTTCAGATTCATCTGAAAACAAGGTACCTCTAACAACTTATGCTTATGATATTGATAATATATCTGAATTGAGAATTTATCTTAAAAGCATACATGTTAGTTATAGGGATCAGACTTTAGAAAATGAGAGAATTAAATCTGAGAATCTAAAGCTTAAAGAGAGAAATAAATTTCTTGAAGAAGAACTTGTTAACTTGCAACAAGTTCAAAAGGAAAGAGATGATGCTGTTTATGTTGAACATGAGTTGCTTAAGAAATTTAGGCAATTAGAATCTGATTTGGAAAAAGAAATAAAGGTAATTAAAACCTGGACAAACTCTGGTAAGGACACACATCAGGTGTTTCAAACAGACTCAGTAGGGTTAGGTTACTGTGAGAAAGATGAACTTAGGTTTAAAGATAAGGTTAAAGTAAGAACACATCTTCCACCTATGAAATTTGTTCCTGAATCCAGTAAACTAAACTCTGTACTTGAAAAAGAAACAGTTAAGGAAGAACCAGTAAAAACTTGTGTTAAACAGGTTAATGTTGGTTTAATGACAAAGAAACAATTCAAGTACAAGCTCAAAGAGGTAGAGTCTGTTGAGAAACAGAAAGTGTCCAGGAAAAATAGAAATGGAAAGGTAGGCATTAATAAAAGCAATAATCATTTGCCTATCACTGATGCTCCTAGAAAAACATGTCATAATTGTTGTAGTTCTAACCATCTTGCAAGTTTTTGCAAGAAAAACAAAGATATTAATTCTTTACCCTCCAAGTCTGGAGTTAAGAATGATTATGTTAGGGTTAGACCACAGACTTTATGCACTCACTATGGGAGTACTTGGCATTCTATTTATACTTGTAAGAATTATCATGCCATTTATCACAACTATTATGAGTTGAAGCCAAATTTGAAATGGGTTAAAGTTGATTCTGCAAGTGTAAACTCTGAAACTGTTAGCTTAAACTCTGTTGATAAGAATTCCGCTGCAAAAGCTAACAATGTTAAGAAAGCCAAAGGATCCAAGCAAGTCTGGATCCTTAGATCTAACTCTTTGTAATTGTTTGTGATTGCAGGGCATAAGGGAAAGCACCCTAGTCTTGGACAGTGGATGTTCAGGGCACATGACTGGAAATAAAGCCCTGCTATCAGATTATGAGGAGAAAGCTGGCCCAAAAGTTTCCTATGGAGATGGCAACATAGGACGTACTATGGGATATGGCAATATCAATCCTGGAAGTGTCATCATCACAAATGTAGCTCTAGTCCCAGGACTCAAGCATGACTTGCTATATGTGAGTCAAATCTGTGACAGAGGTTACCATGTAGATTTTCAACCTGAATACTGTGAGGTTATCAGCAAATCTACAGGGAAAGTTGTTCTAGTTGGACACAGACGGAATAATATCTATGAAGCAAGTTTGATAACAAACTCTGAAGGAAAAGCTGTGGGTCTGTCTGCAAAAATGTCTAATGAAGAGAGTTGGAAATGGCATAAGAAGCTCTCTCATCTAAACTTGAACAACATCAATGAGCTAATTCGAAAAGATCTTGTAAGGGGACTTCCAAAGTCTATACTCAGCTTAGATGGTCTGTGTGATTCTTGTCAAAAGGCCAAGCAAAGGAAGTCATCTTTCAAGAGTAAATCTGAATCTTCAGTTATGGATCCTTATCATCTTCTTCATGTTGATCTATTTGGTCCAGTAAATGTAATGTCACTAGGCGGAAAGAAATATGCTCTAGTCATTGTTGATGAGTATACTAGATACACTTGGGTGTACTTTCTAGTAAAGAAGGATGAAACTGCCTTAATTCTGATGGAACATATGAAGCTGCTGGACAAAGGATCACAGTTTAAAGTGAGAATTATCAGGAGTGATAATGGTACTGAATTCAGAAATGCAACAGTGGAAGAATTTTGCAAAGGAAGAGGAGTGAAGCAAGAATTTTCTGCACCAGGGACTCCACAATAGAATGGAGTGGTTGAAAGAAAGAACAGAACTTTAGTCGAAGCTGCCAGAACAATGCTTGATGAAGCAAAATTGCCAACTTATTTCTGGGCAGAAGTTGTTCAAACTGCTTGTTTTACTCAAAATGCAACACTGATCAACAGGCATGGGAAAACACCATATGAGATGGTGAAGAATAAGAAACCAAACCTGAAATATTTTCATATTTTTGGGTGCAAATGCTTTGTGTTGAAAACTCATCCTGAACAGTTGACCAAGTTTGATTTAAAAGCTGATGAAGCACTAGTACAGAATTGGCTTTTAGCGTCGGTTAAAAAGGTCTAAGGCGTCGGTTTTTTGGCGTAGTATATGTAGGTGACGCTATAGGTATAGGTCTTTTGCGTCGGTTAAATAGGCAACGCTAATAGTTGTTCTGCGTCAGTTAATAACCGACGCAAAAAGTCATTAACCGACGCCTATAGTCTGACAAAAGCGTCGGTTGTCTGAAATGCCGACGCCTATAGTCCTAACAAAAGCATCGGTTGTTTGAAATGCCGACAATTATAGTGCAGACAAAAGCGTCGGTTGTCTGAAATGCCGACGCCGATAGTACTTACAAAAGCGTCGCTTCTGTGAAATGCCGACGCCTATAGTCCGTGTTATAGCGTCACACTACTAGCAACCGACGCCTAAACTATCTTTTAGAAAAATACTTTTTTTTGTTGTTTTACTGATATTCAGCTTGTTAACGTTTTTGTTTCACATATATAGTGATGTACAACCATCAATTTTTTATAAACATCAACTAATACACTAAAATAATATCATAACACAAACATTATCAGAAATTTGATTAACATAATTTGACAAAAGTTTCATGCTATCTTGTTTACACTAAGAAAAACAAGAACATTAAATTGCAATACTACCAAAAATTCAATCTGGTGCTTGGTTTCTCTTACAAAATTAAATAAATTATGTCAAACAGATCGTACAACACAGTAATCCTTTTGCTTCAGTTTTTTGCACATCTTTGGACCTCCTTTTTTCTTGGAAAATAAAACGATCAGTTGCTCTAGATCGCTTCTAAGTGAGTCGATTACCTATCCCCTTGCCTCATTATATTAGATCATGGTTTAAGAACAAAACAACGACAGTTATATCATCATGGAAATGACGCTGAACCTTCTTCTCAATCCTTCTACAATCAGAATATCGCGTCTCTCGTTTTCTAGCTACTTCCTGCAGAGCAGCTTTGACAAGCCTTTTGGCACTTCCCTGTATCATAAGAAAGATACGGTGAGCAAAAGAATAAAGTTGAGAAGTATGACCAGATATATCAATTAATAGCAACACAAAAAAGTATAACTAATAAGTAACCGCCACTAATTACCAAAACAAAATAACCACCACCAGAACTTTAATTATAACCTTTGAGGTACGGTTCACTACTTTTACAAATTATGGGTATTACAAAATCATATATCAATACTTCATAACACTGAATTTTGGGAATTTTAATATAGTTGTCATTCCCAGGACCAAGTTCCTAGATTATAAGAAAGGAGGAGTGCTAACCTGAATAGGCCAGCATTGTTTCAGTAATTAGGAAAAATATTTACATACTACAAGGTAGACATGTTTGGGCATAGATAAGACACTGTCAGGAACCAGGAACCACAATGATAGGACACTAAATAACATACATCCATACAAATTAAAATGCAGACATAAATATGTACATACATATAGACGAAGAGAGAGCATATGAATCAGGAGCTCAAACGAAAGTTCAATAAAGATTAGTGGAGACAATATATCTAATTACCTAGTTAAACACGAAACAAACAAAAGTACTGGTAACTTACAGTACAAGGGAAGCAAGTAGAAGAAGGTTTCATGACTTTGGAACTTGCGAATCTCACCAAGAGCCACAGTACAAGGCCTAAATATAGGGCTCTCTCTTTCGCTGTCGCTATCCCTCAGCATCTGCTTCTGCCTCTTCTATATCATCTAAAATTCAAAATCAGTTTTCTTAAGTTGGACTACCTCGCATCTGCTTCTGCCTCTCCTATATAATTCAGGATATAACATATCTAAAATTCAGTGTGTAATATATAATACACAATTTATGGCGTTAATCTGAAATCTGCTGCTCTGCTACCTGTTCAGAACAGCCTGAATCAACTATGTTCACTCAGCTCTATCTCCGTATTTAAAAGTCTGGTATATAAAAGAATTTACAGGCATGTAGGTAAGACATTACTCTATAAATTTTGTTATAGCACATTCATGTAATTAAGTCTTAAACATTTTCAAATAGGCACTAGAGAACATCCACAGGCAAAGTGCAACTGTACATGTATTTTCTTTTCTTTTCCTAATTCATTGCATATAATTCAGACGGACCTTTCTTTTGTCAGTATCAACTTCTGAAGGCAACCGCAGCCAGGCTGAGTAGAGCAAGGACTCGTAGAGAGTAACATGAGGGGAGTGAATGTCATTCTGCTCACAGTACCCAGCTATTCGAGCAAATGTCTCCTGTTTCTTTGGGTACCCCGAAAGAGTAACGTCACCCTCAATGTATCCACCAGTTTTACGACCAGCCAGAACATCCATCAAAGTTGTTTTTCCAGCACCACTGACCCCCATTAGTGCAGTTAGAACACCTGGCCTGAAAGCTCCACTTACACCCTTTAGAAGAAATAGTCTATCTTCAGCAACACCTTGCTCTTTCATTTCCTGCAAAAATTTTATAGTTGGATAGCTTAGGTTCATGTAGTTGGAAATTTATCAACTTTTAAATTGAAACATCCAATCCTTTTATATACCTGTGGCATGTCAACAGAATATTTAATATCATCAAATGTAATAGAATGTTGTTCAAATGGAAGAACCATTCCTTTCTTCTTGTTCTGATTATTCGCGGCCAACTCAACAGCTTCTCCAGCTGCATCACTTTCCTCTGGTACAACAGCTTGAGGCTTTCCCAGAGCTGCAGGATACAATGACATATAAGTAAACATGAAGCTTGAGGCTTTCCAATTGAGGGTGCCATGTTCATTACCTGCCAAAATAAATGTAGTTCATATTAAACATGAAGCTTTGGAGTTGGAAGTCTAAGGGTAACTCACCATATAAGAACATACCAATGCTTCCATTTTCCATATATTTGTAGACGAGAAGTTTAACTGGTCCTTTGCCACTGCATCCTAGCAAACAGATGATATTTCGGTGATGAACATTACTTATAATCTTGACTTCACTCTCAATATATATGTTTTCTTTGCTTGTCGTTACATCAAGTTTCTTTACTGTCTCCATTCTCTATATAATTCAGCACATAAAACTTGATCATCTTGGTTTCAGCGAGTAGGAGATAATTGTAAAATTGTGATCACCTTGTATACATCTCCAAAACCACCTTCTCCAACTTCTATTCTTCACTAAAATTCTTTGCAACTGGCTTCAGACCTTTGTAAGTGGTATATATTTGGTCCAACTTGGTCACCCCTGCTATTTCACCTAGAACCCAGAAAAATAATCATAACAATAAAATGTAAATAGAAGATTAACACACAACTCGTCACATTTGTTATGAAAGATTAACCCTGAAGTTTAATTCTTAATATTCCTAAGTTTAACACAACAAGATAGCTCAGTTTTCCCACTTCCCACCATTTTTTGTATTAAAATTTATCAAAATTAATAATAATACAATTAAACTCACACATGGCAAACTATGAAACGTAAAGAGTCATACACTGATTAGAAATTGAGCATTATTAAACAAAACATATAAAACGATCCACTAATCAACTCTTCCAAGAACATCTCAATAGATTAAAACAAAAGAGTAGCAGCATTCTGAATGGGCATAAAAAAACTCAAAAAAATTGAAGTAACCTTACACCTTTGCTTATCTGTACCAAAATTGAAATCATCTGCTTGGTAACTCTCTCTATGATTCATCAATTGGTAAAGGCATATTGGGATCACTAGGAGTGAGCAAACTTCTGTAAGGAAATGATACAGAACAAAACAGGTTAGGGGAGAGAGAGAGGGGGGGGGGGGGCGAGAGTACCTGGAATTAGACAAAAATAAAGAACGAAGATGAAGATGGAGATGAGGACACACAACTATGGTATTAGGACTCACTGACAGCTTCTAATCAAGGCTCGTAGCTTTGACTACTAATCGATTAAACTCAGTTTAATCGGAAGAACTTACTTTAATTGACTAGGAAGAACTAACGGGGTTTGATGTAGTGAGATAGAGATCGAAAATTAGGGCTCGGTGGTGAGGACTTCAGATGTAAATTGGGTATCGCCTCTTCTTCTGTTGGTTCTAGACTTCTAGTGTAAAACATGGCATGTGCTTTCTCTTTAATTAATAGAAACCTTTTTCAGTCAAAATTTAATTCAAAATCTATAGAATAAAAGTGTAATTTTATGCATTTAGTAAAAGTAACTTAATTTATAAAAATTCATTATTTAACTAATAAATAATTTATTTGATGTTTTATGTAACAAAGAGAAATTTTACACTTCTTTTAAAAGAAATAATAAAATACATTTATTTTTTATAATTTTGATTTTCTTTGGAAAATGATCAAAAATCAAATTTTATAACAAATTAAACAAATTTGAAATGTTTAAAGTTAGCATGAAAACATAATAAAAAAAGTGTGTAAATGAATATAAGAACTGTGAGGTGATTGATCAAGTATACAAAGATGATTATATTGGACTCTTAACTCTTGAGTAACAATATGTTATATTTTCAAAAAAAAATCAAAGAAAAGTAATACTGAACTAATATTTAAGAAAATTAAAATTTGTGGCATGTGAGAAATCAACAAAGCAAATTACATAAATTAGAATGATCATTTTGTTGAACTTAAGTCATTTTTTATCTTTTGAAAATATTTGTAAGATTACGATTTGCAAACAAATGCAACTTTTTTTAACATTTTACAACTAATTGAAGTTATTCTTTGTTATATTTACTAAACAGTTTTTTGGCCCTTTTTAGCAAAAAGTTGCAATGTCAAACGTATCTTTAAGAAAAAATTCAATGCACATTATTTATTATTGTGTAATGAGAATATTAAAATATTATTTATTATTGTGTAATGAGAATATTAAAATAGGTCACTCAAAGTCCAAAAATCTCATGCCAATTTCTTACTACATAAATAATTCAATCAACAAAATACACCAAAACAAACCCATCACAATTGGTTATGAGAGGGAAATATAGATATTGGCTTGTAGATGGTCAGGGGTTCGAAACTCTACTCAAGTGATTAATTTTTTGTAAAGAACATAGTCTATAGCGTCGGTTTCACCAGACCGACACCAAAAATGCACTCTACAGCGTCGGTTCCCCAAAGGCCGACACTAAAAATTCACTCTATAGCGTCGGTTTCATAACAGCGACACTAAAAAGTGCACTTAATGCGTCGGTGTTACAATGACCGATGCTAGAAGTCCTCTATTGCGTCGGCATTCGTAGAACCGACGCATAAAAGTGGTAAAAGCGTCGGTTAATGTGGACAACCGACGCCTTAGATCAAGGAAAACTGACAATAAGCGTCGGTTATGCTAGCAACCGACGCATAAAACATGTAAAGGCGTCGCTTACCCCTAGAACCGACGCTAAAAGTGCGACGCTGTAGGTGTAATCTGTACTAGTGAAGGAATTTTTGTTGGATATCCACTTTCAACTAAAGCATTCAGAGTTTATAATCTGAGAACTAAAGTGATCATGGAATCTATACATGTGTCATTTGATGACAAGAAAATAACTGGAATTGAAGATGAAGAAAATCATAATCAACTACGCTTTGAAAATGAAGATCTAAACTCTGATGATGTAAACTCTGACGAAGCAAATCCAACAAACTTTGATGTAGCATACTCTGATCCTCTACTAGTAAACACTGAGGAAATTTCTCAGACAGAAGAAAATAGAGAACCAGTTGAGGGGGAGCATGAAGATACTTCAGCAACATCTCAAAATGATGACTCACATTCAGAAAGTGAGTCAGCTGAAGAGTCTAACACAAACTCTGAAAGTTCAAATTCAGGGGGAACCTCAGAGAATGCAGATGATCAACAAGAGAATCAGGAAAGCATGGAGCAAGGGGGAGAATCCAATAATGATGAAAGAAGCCACTTACCTACAACAAGAAGGTGGACTCGGGCTCATACACCTGATCTGATAATTGGAAATCCAAATGCAAGTGTGAAAACAAGAAGTTCCATAGCAAATGAATGTTTGTTTCATGCATTCATATCTCAAACAGAGCCTAAGAAAGTGGATGAAGCTCTTCAAGATGCTAACTAGATAACAGCTATGCAAGAGGAATTGAATGAGTTTGAAAGAAATGAAGTATGGACACTTGTACCAAGACCAAAGAACAGGTCTGTTGTTGGTACAAAGTGGGTTTTCAGAAACAAGACTGACAGTGAGGGAGTAATTACAAGGAATAAAGCTAGACTTGTGGCAAAAGGATATTCACAACAGGAAGGAATTGACTATGATGAAACCTTTGCTCCAGTTGCAAGATTGGAAGCCATAAGAATTTTTCTAGCATATGCTGCTCACAAGAAGTTTAAAGTCTTTCAGATGGATGTGAAGAGTGCTTTTCTCAATGGGAAACTTGAAGAAGAAGTGTTTGTTGAACAACCACCAGGGTTTGTGGATCCCAAGTATCCAGATTATGTCTACAGGCTTGACAAAGCACTTTATGGACTAAAGCAGGCACCTAGAGCATGGTATGAAACTCTAGCTCAATTTCTTTTAGAAAGCGGGTTCACTAGAGGTACAATTGATAAAACCTTGTTCTATTTCAATACTGGTAATGATTTGCTTTTAGTTCAAATTTATGTGGATGACATAATTTTTGGGTCTACTAATGACAAACTCTGTAAGAAATTTGCCAAGCTTATGCAGTCCAAGTACCAAATGAGCATGATGGGAGAGCTTAGTTATTTTCTAGGCTTGCAAGTAAAGCAAACATATGATGGGATTTTTATCAATCAAGCAAAATATACCAGAAATCTTCTCAAGAAATTTGGTATGCTTGATAGTTCATCTGCAACTACTCCTATGGCAACTGCAACAAAGTTAGACAAAGACACAAGAACTTCATTAGATATGACAAACTACAGAGGCATGATAGGATCTCTTCTTTATCTGACTGCAAGTAGACTAGACATCATGTATGCAACCTGTCCGTGTGCAAGATTTCAAGAAGATCCCAGAGAACCTCATGTAACAGCTGTAAAGAGGATTTTCAAATATCTCAAAGGAACCATAACCTTGGGTTTGTGGTATCCTAGAGAATCAGAGTTTAAGTTAATTGGTTACTCTGATGCAGATTTTGCAGGCTGTAAGATTGACAGAAAGAGTACTAGTGGAAGCTGTCAATTTCTAGGTGACAGACTAGTTTCTTGGTACAACAAGAAACAGAAATCAATTTCCACATCCACAGCAGAAGCAGAGTATATTGCTGCTGGTAGCTGTTGTGCACAGATTCTGTGGATGAAGAATCAATTGCTGGATTATGGGTTAAGGTACTCTAAAATACCTATTTTCTATGATAATCAAAGTGCTATTGCTATGACAGGTAACCCAGTACAACATTCCATGACCAAGCACATCAGCATAAGGTATCACTTTATCAGGGAACATGTGGAGGAAGGAGATATTGAGCTTCATTTTGTGTCTACAGAAAAACAGCTTGCAGATATCTTCACCAAGCCTTTGAGTGAAGTTACATTTACAAGACTAGTAAATGAACTTGGAATGATCTCTGGTTTCGACTAGAGATACTGGTTAGACTCAAACTTTACTCATCTGTGATAATTTGCTCATGTTTCTATGCATATGTTAACTGTCATGAAAATCACGTTGTTAAACTCTGGGATCATACTCTGATGATAAACTCTGATGTTATACTCTGATTGTGGTATTGTCTGAAACATAAAAACGATGAAGAAAATAGTATGAAACATGATTCTCAGAAAGTAATCATGAATTCTTCTGAGTTATATATGATCTAATCTCAAATGTGTGCATAAACTTTACACAGCATGATACTGTCTCTATATTTATAGCATCTCTTAGTTTATTGATCCTATACACTGAGTCTGTATTAGCTGTTTGCACTTTCTCTCATAAATCATAAACGTTAAATGATGTAAGTCTAAACTCTGATAAATAGTTACTGATAATTCACCCCCTAAGCAAAAGATGCAAAACATGCATAAATTCCTTTGAGATCATGTTGTGCCTAGGAAGACCCATGAACTTATTGTATGAAATAAGGGCTAAAATTTTTAAATTTTTGGTGACTAGTGCAACCACTGATTATTGGAAAAGAATAAAATAAAAATAAATAAATAAATAAATAAAAAATTAAAAATTAAAATAAAAATTTAAAGGGGGTGAAAACAAATAAATACAGAGTTTAGATGAAATCAGAATATGTTTTACATATGAGAGTTTGGGCAACCAGTTTTTACTGATTTATTTTGTGGATCTTATGCACTTTGAGATGCTCTCAATATTTATATTCAGTAAAATCTGCTATTCACACACAAATATTCACAACTGTGCATGTTGAGAAAAGAGATTATTAATGAAGGAGGAGAATTGATAAAAACTGATGAACTGTGTACTCTACGCAGAGGTAATTTATTTTTAACCTCTGATGGTTAAAATAAATAAAAATGTTTCAGACATTTCATAATTATTGCGGAACATTATTTTTGGAAAATAGAGAGTATGATTGATAACAGTTTGTTAAGTTTTTGAAAATGAAGAAAGGTGTCTAGAAAATAGGAGTAATTAGTGCCTTTTACTGCGCACGCGTGTTGGAAACAACCACAATTTACTGCTGTCAGTTCATGCATATGTGCCAACTGTCCCACTCACACATTATTCGAGTAAGCCTGCTGTGTGTTTTAATGATTAAAACTCTTCAGTTTTAATTCATATTTAATCATTATACACATAACGTTCAAATCTTTTACAGACTTACTCTATTCACAGCACAACACAGTTTCACATACACATATTCACAAACACTTTTCTGCATCACTATCTCAAACACTTTCTCTAAGTCTAAACTCTGATTTCTTTCAAAGCTTTCTAATGGCAACTACCATGTTTCAGTCTCTTGGTCTCGATTTTGTTCCTAATAATTATGCAGCACCCCTATCAACTGAGAACGCACCAGAGGCGTTTCACCTGTTTCAGAATTTCCTCGCTCAATCAGATATTGGGCAAGCTCTAGTGGAACCAACAAGTTTATCTGGTACTCAAATCAAAGCCTTCTGGGTAACAGGCGTATATGATGATGGAGGTGAATTAGGCACTCCTTCAATTGTCTTTGAATTTGCTGAACAAGAGTATGTAGTCACTCCAACCACTGTTAGAGATGCTCTTGGGTGTGAAGATTTCAATGCGTTCACCATTTATGTTGGTGATTCTGAACTTCAGCGTATGATGAGAGAGATCGGTTATTCTGGATCTTTGGCAAGAACAGGAATAGGAATGTAGTTTACTTTGCTCGTTTCTGTCAATTAATCTTTTCTCTGTGTGTTGATGGGGTTGAGATAGCTGAGGAGGATGTCATTCCCTCATTTAGATTGCATAAGAGAATATTTTCTGATCTCACAAATAAGGATATTAAGAAAGGGAATGTTGGTGACTTGATGCTTCCTGCTTCAGTCCAACAGTTTTTAAATCCTCAACCACAACCACAAGCACAACCAGAACCTCCATCTACATCTCAAAAACCAAAGGCTGGGGGTAGGACTAAGCATAGAGCTTTTAAGGCTATCCAGGCTGCTAAACCTCTAAATACTGATGATGTTCCAGTATCTGTTGGTACTTCAAGGAGAAAGAAGAGGGCAAATAGACCTGTTTCTGATGCAAATATGCCTTCTGATGACACTGAATCTGCTAATGCTAAGAAAAGGAAGCTTGTTGCTGCGTATCATTTTGGTGGATTAGTTCCAGAAACTACTACTGTAGCAGCTTCAGAAGTTGATCTTGAAGATATTATTGAAGATGCTACTGTGCCTGAGGAAGCCAGAGCAAATACTGCTGAAAATGTTGAAGTTAATGATGATTTTCTTGAACCAATTATGGAAATAGATTTTGAAGATAATGTTGAAGCACATCCCTCTGCAACTCTAGAAGAGTTTGGCAGTATAAATGAAACAGAGGATGTGGCAGCTGATCAACCTACAGTCATAATTGATGAGTCCTTAGCTACTCAAACAGAGATTCTCTCTGTCAATCACCAGGTACTTGAAAAAGGTGAAGAGGTTGATCAGACAACAAAGGCTGTAGCTGCAGAAACTGTTCTTGAAGAAACTGCAGAAAATTTTGTTGAAGCCACTGCAGAGCCTGTTGTTGAGGCTGTACAAGAATAGAATGTTCAAGAGAATATAAACTCTGAGAATCTTGCACATGAAGGTGCTCAAGAAACATTTGCTGAAAATATTCCACATTCTCCAAGTGCTGAGACTTCTGCAAAGTCTGATGATCAAGCTGATTCATCTTCTCAAAGAATTTCTGCTCAACCAAATCCAAAGGACATTCAGCATGCCACTGAACTTCACTTTCAGAATATGTACTTTTCCAAGTGGTCAAACAAGGATTGCATATTTACTGATCAAAGGGCTGTTGACTTTGTAACAAAATCTGCTGAGTCAATTACAAATCCAGAACTTCTTACACATCTAAAGGCAACAATTGTTCAAGTCAAGTCTCTTCACAATCATTTTGATGAAACTCAGAAGTCAGTTACTGGGTTGAGAAATGATGTGGTGGCTAGAGATATGTCTCTAAAGCAAGATAAATCTATGCTGCTTACTCTGGTTAAAGATCAAGAAGTTCTCAAGAACAGATTAATCAAAGTTGAAGAAAATCAGAATGTAATGTCTGAGAAGATTGATTCCATGGCTGCTTCTATAGAATTGCTCACCTCAGTATTGCTACAAGATGATGTCAAAAAGGGGGAGAGAGTACATAAAGAAAAATGCAAAAAGTCTCAAACTCTGAGTAGACAAGATGATTCTATTGATGGTGGTGGAAGAGGGAAAGAATTCAAATCTAAATCTACTCTACAGCAAGGAAAGCTAAGATCAAACTCTGATGCTACAAACTCTGAAAGGATATACACTGGTGCTCAATCTACTTCAAGAGCTGGAAGTTTGTTGCTTACTTCTCATCCAGTTACTGATGAAGAGATTGCTGCTCAGCTGTTTCTAGAAGAACATGGTGCTGATGCAACCATAGAAGATATCCAAGTTGAAGAATTGATGCTAGCTGAAGAGCATGAAAAGAAATTAAAGTCTGGGAAGTTCAAGAAAGTCAAGAAGGTTTTAAGGCCAAAGGAGAAAGGAATTGTAATCAAGGAAAATGTAAACTCTCAACAGAGTTTACAATAGTCAAGAAGGCCAGTTGAAGCTAGCTTAGATAAAGGCAAAGGAAAGCTTGTGGAAGAAAATCAGTTATTGAAGAAAGCTCAAACAACCTCTGACAGTGCTCAAGTTGTTCAAACATTGGAAGCTGTGACAACCTCTGATACTACTCAAGTTGTACAGACTAAACTCTCTTCTGAACTTCAAAGAACTTTTGCAAAACCAGTCATGGCTCAACAAACTCTGATTCCTGGAAATGTCAATGTTCTTCAAAGCAAAACCATCATGGGTAAAGAATCAAGAGATAGATCTGGTTTAGGATCTCATAGAGAAAAGAGAGTAAACAATAGTCCTATGGATCAAACTTCATTAGCTGAACCAGGTGTTGGTGTGACTCAAGAAAATCTTGATGCTTTAGAGTCGGTTCAGTTAATACATCATAAAGGATTGAAGAAGGATTTTCTGTTATACTTCAAGGCTGATGGCAGAGTATACAGAGTTGGTGAAGCTGATATAGGATTAAAGATGAAAGAAGAAATAGAGTATGTACTGTATATACTGAAAGTAAAGAATCAAAGAACTCATCAAGCATCTAAGGTATTAAGAAGCAGAATGGTGAAAGCTAGAGCTCTTTGTGGCCTAAAGACTGCTGGTGCTTACATACCGAAGTACAGAGATTATAATGAAAAGCTTGTTGAGATGCAAAGGAACAGTGCAAGACTCAGAACAGATCTTGGTATAAAAGTGTTGGAATTTAATCTGGAATCAGATAAATCCTTCATAATAAAGCTAGGAAATGATATGAGGAAGAACAACCTCTATGCTCTAAGGTCAGCTATTTATCAAACTGGAGAGAGTGATCCAGAGTTGAGGGAGATAAAGAAGATAATGATAGCTGAGCTAGAAAGAGCTGAGAGAAGACTACTTATGGACTACATCAGGACTGTACCTGACATTGAAGAGATTAAGTAACTGAAGTCTGTAAGTTTTTAAAGTTTTCTGTTCTAAGTAAAAGTATAAACTCTGTGATTTTGTAAACACTGCATTTGTTATATGTTTTGACATCATCAATTATCTGTTAACTTGTACATTTTAGTATGAACAAGTTGGGGGAGATTGTTAGATATAATTGCTGATGTTTGTTTATCAGTGTTTAAGTACCAGGAAACTATCAGAGTTTAGCTGGAGAACTAGTCAGAGTTTAGCTGGAGGACCAGTCAGAGTTTGTTAAAGTCTGATGGTCAGAGTTTGCTTAGAAGTCGGTGTAAAAGTCAATGAAGATTCTAGAAGCGATATTCTTTGAAGATGGAAAGAAGCAAAGAGATATCGAGATGGCTAAGGAAACGGAACAGAAGACAGAAGCAATTCTAGATTGATATTAATTGTATAGCTGATTTATAGGAATATCAATTAGAAGATTGTACGTAGTTGTGTACTATATAAACACAGATAGGTTAACCCTAAAAGGGAAGCGAATACGTGAATTATCATTCTTGTAACCTAGCAGCTCTCTGTGATATTTTACATCACTGAGAGAGAAGTTTTTAATTCCATTCAGTTTATTATTCATAAACAGTGTTCTTATTGTTATTCTCATACATATACTTGATTATATATTGTGTATTCGGCCTAACATATCACTTCCTTGAAGGATAAGTCTTATCCTTGACGGTGGATAAGGATTAATTCTAGATCCTTCCTTGTAGGAGTTGTTTCCATATCATAACGGACTTGTATTGAAACAAGCCCACTTGTATTAGAACAAGCCTGTATTGGACGTCTCCTAATACAGGTTGTACTTCTAGCCCAAATATTAATTATGAAATTAATATTTAATTAGAGTTTCGGGCCTTATTAATGAGCCTTATTTATGGACCATCTAGGTTTAATTAATGCAATATTAATTATGTCTTTAGGGTTAATTTTAACCTATATCAGTTATTATGCCATATTTTGGCATAATTTCAAATTTCTCTTTTTATTAATTATTAATTCATATTAATAATTAATTGTCAAATCACTAAATTTTATCATCTCTCTTAAACGAGAAAAGAATGAATGTCAATCATTCAGAAAAGAATCACAACGCCAAGATTAAATCAGATAAAATCAGTAATTGCCAACATTAAAGAAGTTTATCCCTAAAGTCTCTCAGGAATAGACACAATTTCATAGAACTACGTGAGCTTGATCCAATATAAATTGGTATGCATGCATCTTGGCAAAAGGGATCCGATACACGAGACAAATCGAGACACCTCCCAAGTCCAGCCCCTCTATTTTTTACAAACCCTAAATCCCTAAAAACAACCACAAACATACAAAATCGCTCTACTATTCCAGAAAACCTCCGAATCATGTTGTTACCAAATTACTCCAACAACAATTGGCATATAAAAAAATTTATATCTGATCTCTTATATAAGAAGTTCGATTCTTTTCTCCTACTGATTTTAGGTAATTTGATTATATAGTTAAAAATTAATAATTTTGAATTTTTATATTCGTTTCAGAAATGATACAAATCTGTCAAAAAATTAAAATTTGGATAAATATGATCTCAGAATATGAGCACTCCGCACAAATTAGGTTTCATATTTTATTTTTATAAAATGATCATATCTGAATATGTTCTATTTACTTGGTTCAAATCCGAATAAATTATATTTTTAGCACATCATATTTTTAAATAATTAAGCATATTATAATTTTTTAATATCTTTTATAAATTTAATTTTTCACAAAATACCATTTAATAATTAGCACTTTGCACATCTAAAATTGAATTTTGATGATGATGGATTGAATCTCAGAAAAAAGGGGGAAAGTTGTTGCTGGTATATGTTGGAATGAAATCTAAACTGATTTAGTTTATTTATAGTATTCAGAATAAAGGTTACTGTAAAGCCGGTTTGTTAGTATTAGACTAAGATATCCAGTTGTTTTAGGAAGGTTGTGAGCCGTTAGGTGTGTTAGAGTTTTTCTAGGAGATAGTTGTTTGTTTGTAGCCATCTCTCCAGTAGTGCTCTTTGTCTTTTAAATATGTTTGTACTCTGTAGTTTTCAAGTAAGAGAAATAACATTGCATTTTCTTAGAACTTCTGTTTCGTGTGTGTGTGTTCATATCGTGTAAGCATACAATTTTACAAGCTTAAATTCTACATTTGGTATCAGAGCATCAGGTCAGTGGATGCCCAAGTACATTCCTAAAAGAACCATGGTTGTATCGAAGACTAAGGAGGGATCAATAGGACTAAGCTACCCAATGCTGGCCAAAAACAACTACACGACATGGTCACTAAAAATGAAAGTGTTTATGCAAGCGCAAGGTGTGTGGGAAGCAGTGGGGAATATGATGATCCAAAAGTTGTGGTCCAGGTACGGACGAATAAGATAGCATTGGCAGCCATCTTTTAGGGAATTCCAGAAGATATGTTGCTCTGAGTTGCAGAAAAGAAGACAGCCAAGGAGGCCTGGGAGGCAATAAAAACAATGTGTATTGGTGATGAGCGAGTGAAGAAGGCAAAGATATAGACCTTGAAGGAGAAGTTGGAATCTTTAAGCATGAAGGATACAGAACAAATTGATGATTTTTGCATGAAGTTGTATGGGTTGGTGACAAACATTCGAATTTTGGGAGAAAAACTTGAGGAAACGTATGTTGTTAAGAAGCTCCTCAGGGCTATCCCCTCCAAGTATTTGCAAATTGCATCAACTATCGAGCAGTTTGGAAATCTAGAGAAGATGACCGTTGAGGAAACGGTGGGACGTCTGAAAGGCCACGAAGAAAGACTTCGAGGACAGGTTGAAGGCTCAGGCAACCAACTATTATTGACAGAGGAAGAGTGGTTGAAAAGGGAGCCTCGGGACGGACAATTGTTACTCATAAGGGAGGAATGGATGAAAAGAACGTCTCCAAACCAGAACGGTCGATGAGACAATGATTATCGCAATAGAGATGGGAGTCGTGGAAACCGTGACAAAAGTAAGGTCAAGTGTTACAATTGTAACATTCTTGGACACTATGTTGTAGAGTGTCGCAAACCACGACGTGACAAGGAACAGAAACAAGAGGTCAATTTGGCCCAAGTCGAAGACGATGAACCCGCACTTCTTCTGACAGAGTGTGGAGAAAAAGAAAATAACGTGTTTTTTCTTGATGAGAAAAACGTGGTTCCAAAACTAAGGCAAATAGGAGATAAGGTTTTTGAATCAAATCTTTGGTACTTGGACAACGTGGCTAGCAATCATATGATGGGAGTGCGTTCGAAGTTCAAAGAACTAGATGAAAATGAGACTGGGGAGGTCAGGTTTGGAGATGGCTCGACTGTGCACATAAAGGGGAAAGGTTCTGTGGTTCTCAGATGCAAAAACGGTGAAGAAAGGCTACTTCGCGAGGTATACTTTATCCTAAGTCTTTGTAATAACATCATTAGTTTGGGACAGTTATCGGAGGAGGCATATAGAGTAGTACTTCATGGAGATTACTTGTGGATTTATGATCAAATGGAGAGATTATTAATGAAAGTTAAGCGATCACCAAATAGATTATACAAGATAATCATCGAGGAAAATAAATCTGTTTGTCTTTTGGCAAAAACTGAGGAGGTGTCTTGGTTGTGGCATTCGCGACTCGGACACGTAAATTTTCAAGCTATGATTCTTATGTCAAATGAAGGCATGGCGTATGGTTTGCCAAAATTCACAGAACCAAAAGAAATTTGCAGAGGTTGCTTAATGTCTAAACAGGATATGAGTCCATTCCCGTCTAAAACGAGTTTCAATGCCCAGAGAACACTTGAATTAGTGCATGGAGACCTTTGTGGTCCTATTTCACCACCTACGCCCGCAGGAAACAAATACTTCTTTCTGTTAGTGGATGACTTTAGTAGATGCATGTGGGTATATATGCTCAAGACAAAGGACGAGGCGTTGGAGTCTTTTCAGAAGTTTAAAGCACTAGTTGAAGATGGGCTAGAGCGGAAAATCAGAGTCTTTCGCAGAGACATTGGTGGGGAATTTTGCTCCAACAAGTTCACAGCTTACTGTAACGAAGTTGGTATTCATCGACACTATACAGCTCCCTATTCTCCACAGTAAAACGGTGTAGTAGAACAAAGAAATCGAACTGTTGTTGCAATGGCGAGAAGTTTCTTGAAAGGAATGAACATGCCATCCAAGTTTTGGGGAGAAGCAGTGAGGCATTCAGTTTACGTACTCAATCGTTTGCCCACACGTGTACTGGTTGGTAAAGCACCCTATGAGGCCTGGTCAGGTAGGAAGCCTAACCTTAACCACATTAGAGTATTTGGTTGTACTATTCATATGAAGATACCGAGCATACATACAAGTAAGCTCAGTGATCGAAGTAAACCAGTGGTGTATTTGGGGAAAGAACCAGGGACAAAAGCATGCAGGTTGTATGGCCCAGCTAATGATTTGCTACATGTGAGCAGAGATGTTATATTCGAAGAACATAAAAGCTGGGCATGGAAACAGAACAGTGAAAATGAGGACACACAAAACTCCTTTGTCATGGTTGAAAAATGTCCAACAGTAGAGAGTAATGAGACGGAAGCAGAAGCAACAACTGCAACTAGGTCACATACAACTGAATCCACGGGAAATTCAGATGCTTCCGGAGATGACAGTGAGCCCATAAAATTCAGATTGATCAGCGATGTGTATGATGATATAGAGGAGATTGAGTTACATGATGAACTCATGCTAGTGGGAATTGACGAACCCACCAGTTACAACCAGGCAGTGAAAGAGAAACCATGGGAAAAGGAAATGCAAAGAGAAATTCAAGCTATTGAAAAGAATGGTACGTAGAAGCTAGTGGAGCTGCCACCTGGGCACAAACCTATTGGTTTGAAGTGAGTATATAAGCTAAAATGAGACACCAGTGGTGAGATTGTCAAATACAAGGCTAGGCTTGTGGCAAAGGGGTACGTTCAAAAGCAAGGTGTCGATTTTGAAGAAGTGTTTGCCCCGGTAACACGACTTGAAACAATAAGGCTACTTCTTGCTCTTGCAGCTAAAAATGAATGGGAAGTCCATCATTTAGATGTAAAGTCAACATTTTTAAACGGGGAGCTACTTGAAGATGTATATGTGTGTCAACCAGAAGGATTTGTGAAAGAAACAATGGAACCCTTAGTATATAAGCTGATGAAGGCCTTATACGGCCTAAGACAAGCTCCTCAAGCCTGGTACGCCAAGTTTAATCAATGCCTAGAGAAACTGGGTTTTAGAAAATGCCCTCATGAACATGCTGTTTATACGAGGCGTGAAGGAGATGAAGTAATGATAATTGGTGTTTATGTTGATGACTTACTGGTCACGGGTACTAGTCTCTCTAATATCAACAGGTTTAAACAACAAATAGGAGAAGAATTTGAAATGAGTGATCTCGGTAAGTTGTCTCACTATCTGGGCATTGAGGTCGAGCAAGGAAGGGATTATATTGAGCTTAAACAAATAGCCTATACAAAGAAGATTCTTCAGAAAGCTGGTCTTCAAGAGTGTAATCCAGTGAAGTACCCGATGGAAGCAAGATTGCAGCTTAACAAAGATGAAGGTGGTAAGCCAGTAAATCCTACTCAATTTAAAAGCATGGTTGGAGGGTTAAGGTATCTGGTGCACACGAGACCAAATATTGCTTTTTCTTTTGGCATTGTTAGTGGATACATGGAGAGGCCCACATTGATGCATCAGAGTGCTGTCAAGCATATTCTACGCTATGTGAGGGGAACATTGGACTACGGTTTGGTGTATGCAAAAGGCTCAGGAAACTATATATTGTCAGGGTTCTCAAATAGCGATTTGGTAGGTAACATTGAGGATAGAAGGAGCACAGGTGGAATGGTGTTTTACTTGAATGACAGTTTGATTACTTGGGTTTCCCAGAAACAAAGATGCGTGGCTCTTTCGTCCTGTGAGGCTGAGTTTATGGTAGCTACTGCAGCAGCATGTCAAGGTGTGTGGTTGCGAAAGTTACTAGGTCAGATCATGGAGGTGAAACCAGGTCCTGTGATCATCTATGTAGATAATAAGTCAGCTATAGACTTGGCTAAGAATCCGGTTTTCCATGGGCACAGTAAACACATAGACATTCTCTATCATTTTATACGTGAATGTGTTGAAAGAGGAGAGATCATAATTAAACACGTCAAGACCGAAGAACAACGTGCATATGTTTCGACCAAGGCAATGGCAACTGTCAAGTTTGAGAAGATGCGCGATTTGCTGGGGATGAAGAATCTAAGGAAATAAGTTTAGATTAAGGGAGTGTTTGTTGGAATTAAATCTAAACTTATTTAGTTTATTTCTAGTATTCAGAATAAAGGCTACTGTTAAGCTGGTTTGTTAGCATTAGACTAAGTCATCCAGTTGTTTTAGGAAGGTTGTGAGCCGTTAGGTGTGTTAGAGTTTTTCTAGGAGATAGTTGCTTGTTTGTAGCCATCTCTCCAGTAGTGCTCTTTGTCTTTTAAATGTGTTTGTACTCTGTAGTTTTCAAGTAAGAGAAATAACATTGCATTTTCTCAGAACTTCTGTTTCGTGTGTGTGTGTTCATACCGTGTAAGAATACAATTTTACAAGCTTAAATTCTACAGTATATAGCTCGAGGGTTGCTCTTGATCACAAGCTGCTGTTATTCGTGGAGCAAAGGAGGTAGGTCCATGTTGGGTATCGATTGAAGGATTTAGAGGGCTGGGGCATCATGACCTAGAGGATTTGGACAAGGACAAAAGTTCCCGGAGGTAGTGAACTTCTAATGTTTGGAGGAGAAAACATAAAGAACAACATCAAATAGGGCATGCATGTGGATAACTATTATTGTTTATGTTGGCCTTGAAAATATTGTGAACTACCAAAAATGCGGTGTGAAAGAAGAGAATTTTGTTGCAGTGGAGGCTTCCAATGTCGCTGGGAGAAGCAAGAAGAGATATTTGTTGTTACCTTAGACTGTGATTTTGCTATATATGTTTTGTTTATTTCACCAGACTTTGTTAATTGGCTTATAGTTTGTCTCTGTAGTTTGTTTGTGTAATTGTGTCAACATGTGTGGCTTAGATCTTGTTATAAGTTTGAATTTGCTCCTTTCGGCGAATTGGGGTTCCGTAATGGAATCCCTTTTATTTATTATCTATAAAATCTAAATGATTAGAAAAAAAAACATCACAATTCTATCATAATGTATTATTATGTAAAGGGAATTCTATTCTTTAACGTCTTAAACTTATACGGTTAAACTTTTATAAGTAATAGTTTTGGGATTAGATAAAAATTACTTTAACACATTTATTATTTTATGAAGAGTAAAAATACAATGTTTTCATTATATTGAAATCGAGAGAAAATATATTAATTTAGTGAAATTATTATTTTGTTATTTTTTTTTAATCAAAGTTCAACTGTACAATATAATATTTTTTAATAGGAGCATCAATTCAATATGGTCTATCTTGGTTATTTTATATAAAATAGAATCAGAGGTCTTTTTTTTTCCAAGTATTTATAGAGAAGATACGTTCCTGGCATTTCTCTAAATAAAAACCTATCATAATTCTTATTTATTTGTATTTGAATTTATTCAGTGTTTTGATCGCATCGAAATAGCTTTAGATTTTTCAGCAGCATGATTCATCACCTTTATATTTGGAATTTGGTTTACGAGATGAAATTTATTATCCAGTTGGAGATCATATATATAGGAAAAAACATGCTAGGAAATCCAAAATTATTCTCAAAATAGTTCTCAAAAAATCTATGTGTCAAAACATAATTCAAATTAAGTTTTATGAAGTAATGGACTGTTAAATATACTATAATTCAAATTGAGTAACCAGCTCATCTAAAACCTTAAGGTGTTATAGGAAGGTCCCAAATGGATCTTATGCTATATTTCAACACTCCCCCTCACTCAAAATCCCATTTTTGGGTTGAAGATTGGATCATGGGCGATCATTTTTGGGGCATTAATTTGCCTTTGTGTCCCTCATAAATTGTGAGAATATTGGAGGTGGCAGGGAGTTGAACTTGTGACCTCCGCCGATCAGAGCTCTTATACCATGTTGAGTAAGGAATCTCACAGTAATACAAGAAAGGGCACAACTGTTATTAGTGAAAAGAACATAGGGTAGATTAGTCTTTACAGTAAGATTCAAGTCACTGAATAAGGCACTAAAGTTTGTTAGAGTTCTTGTACATATACTTACAGATTGTAAACATTTTGGGTTGAGAAATTAAATAAAGTTTTATTCTCATCTTCTTCATCATTGAACATTTCTACATGGTATCAAAGCATTCCGCATCATTTCACCATTGATGATCTGTATTCTTGCAGTTCATCATCATATTAACTCTTACACACATAAAATCTATACAAATACATACAATCATCTCATCATTTACATCTTGATATTGTGATTTTCTGATTGATTTCGTACTTGTTCTTGTGTTTAATCTTCTTGATATTGTCAGTTAGTTAAAAATCATCATCACTTTCGTTGATTACTGTATATTTTTCGTTGAGACATTTCATCAAACATCTTGAAGATGACAGACACAACAACAGAAACTGTTGCAACAACAGACACTGCCACCGATTTCGATGCTAATTTCACCAATGTTGCGCTTGATTCAAGCCATCTACTATATCTTCATCCCCCGGATCATCTAGGACAAGTCTTAGTATCAACTTCTCTTATTGGAGACAATTTCAACGAATGGAAGAGATCGATGTCACTAGCGCTCTCTGCTAAAAACAAGTTAGGACTTGTTACAGGTAAATACAAAACTCCTGCTAGTTCTTCTACTTACTTTGATCACTGGCAAAGATGCAATGATATGATTATCACCTGGATTCTAAACTCTATCACTCCTGAAATTCGATCTAGCCTAGTCTATGTTACTATTGCATTTGAAATGTGGAGTGATCTTCGTGTGAGATTCACTAAGAATAATGGACCTAGGCTATTTGAAATCAAGAAAGAACTCTTTGAATTAACTCAAGATAATATGACGATATATGTGTATCATACAAAATTCAAGAAACTATATGATGATCTGATCAATGTCTCTAATGTGCCTAAGTGTACTTGTGCGTGTACGTGTAAAGCTAAGTCTGAGTTTGAACAATATGAAGAGTCTGTGAAGGTTACTCAGTTCTTGATGGGACTTAGCAAGAATTTTATGAATATACGTGGTCAATTGCTTATGATGAGTCCTCTTCCTAAGCTCACTCAAGTGCTAGGACTGTTACAACAAGATGAACGCCAGAGGAATTAATCTCAGTTCAATGTTTCTACACCTGAATCAGCTGTGTTAATGTCCAGAAATATGTCTCAACCAAACAGGTTTACTAAGCCTGAATTCAAGAAAATTGCTCCAACTGCAGATTATAACAGGACTTATTTTAAGAAAGGAAATTTGTAATGTACATATTGTCATTGTACGAATCACACCAGGGAAAGATGTTTCCATATGATAGGGTTTCCTCCAAGAAACAAACCACATGTTTACAGATTTTCTAGGTTTTCTAATGTGCCAGGGCACAATGTTGCTGTTCATGTTCTCAGTAGCACTGAAGATGTTATGGTCTCCATTGGGTCAGATGATACTGATAAGACTGACAATGAATTAAATGCATCTCAGCTTACTAATGCTCAGTATCAACAACTTATGTCTCTGCTCAATCACTCTACAAATTCTTCTAATACTATTGACCCTCCTCAATCATGTAGTATCTTCTCTATATGTTCTTCTATGACTACCATATGTCTTGCTAGTTGTCATACTGCTAATGATTGGATCCTTGATTCCGGAGCCACAGACCACATAACTTGTCATCATTCCCTACTTAGAAACATCAGTGCTTGCAATATAAACACATGTCTTCCTAATGGTCACATAACTACTGTTAATTTTAGAGGAAATATATATATCTCACAGCTGACATCATCCTTTATGATGTTCTTCTCATACCTGAATTTACAATTCATTCTCACCAAATCCTAGTACCAAAGCTCAAGAAACAAGTCAATTATGGCATGACAGATTAGGTCACTCACCTGTAACTGTTCTCAAGTCAATAGACTATATGTCCTCTCAAATTTGTCCAAGTAATATTGTTCCCTGTGATGTATGTCATTTTGCTAAACAATGTAGACTTCCCTTTTCAGTCAGTGAAAATAGGGCAAGTTCTTGTTTTGAACTACTTCATTGTGATCTTTGGGGTCCATACAAAAGGCCTACATATTCTAATTGTACTTCATTTCTCACTATAGTAGATGATTTCAGTAGATGCACCTGGACTTATCTTATATCTTCAAAAACTCAAGTCTATGGTTTATTTCAAAAGTTTTTAAATCAAGTGAAAACTCAATTTAATGCCACTGTTAAAGTTGTTAGAACAGATAATGGCACATAATTTTTCAATCATTTCCTTACCACTTTATTCAATAAGCATGGTATTTTGCATCAACATTCTTGTCTTCATACTCCCCAACAAAATGAGAGAGTTGAACGCAAACACAGCCATCTACTTGCTGTTGCTCGAGCCCTAAGGTTCAGGGCCTCTCTTCTTATTCATCTCTGGGGGGGGGGATTGTCTATTGACCGCCACCTATCTCATTAATAGAACACCAAGTGCTATACTTGATCATAAATCTCCCTATCAAATATTACACAACAAACTTCCTGACTACTCTCATTTGAAAATTCTTGGTTGTTTATGTTTCTCTTCAACCTTCTCAAAGAGGCAAGATAAATTTTTTCCTAGAGCCTATAAGTGTGTTTTCTTGGGGTATCCTCATGATCAAAAGGGATACAAATGAATGCATTTAGAGTCAAATCAGATTTTCACATCTAGAGAGGTAATCTTCTATGAACACATATTTCCATACTCATCACCTACTACAGTCTCTCAATTCACATTGTTCCCTGTTGACAATACTTTTGTTGATGATATTGACTATATTACTACACTCATTCCTTAACCCACTTCACCTCCTTCATTTACTTCCTCGACACCTCAGTCTACTTCTAATTCTTTCACTCAGTCTACATCCTCTGCACCTTCTTCTATCATTCATACAGATTCTCAGCCTACATCTTCAGATATGAACACTTCTTCTACTGCACTTGTTACTTCACCTCCTTATATCAGACCTGTCAGGAATAGAACAGTCCCATCCAAGTGCTCAGATTTTCTAGGCTTACCCTTTTTTTTGTCCAGCTCTTCCAACTGTACAGTCACCTATCCGGTTCACAAAGTGGATTCAATAACTCACTTATCTCCTTCATATCAATTTTTTATTGCTAATTCTATAAAAATTCCCGAGCCTACTCATTACAAACAAGCAATACAAGATCCTATGTGATGTAAAGCTATGCAAACAGAGCTAAATGCTTTGGAGGCTAATAACACCTGGACAATAATAGACTTACCTCCACATAAGAAATCTGTTGGGTGTAAATGGTTATACAAGTTTAAATACAAGGCTAATGGAACACTTGACAGATACAAAGCCAGATTAGTGGCTAAGGGGTTTACATAGACTAAGGGTGTTGATTATTTCCAGACTTTTGCCCCATTTGCTAAGATGGCTACTGTTAGAATTCTTCTATCTTTAGCTGCTATTCAAAATTGGACACTACATCAATTGGACATCAATAATGCATTTCTTCATGGTGACCTAACATGAAGAAATTTATATGCAAGTTCCCCTTGGTGTAACTATTCCTTTAGATTTTATTGGTACTCATCCTGTCTGCAAGCTGATAAAATCCTTGTATGGCCTTAGACAGACACCTAGAGAGTGGTTCTACAAATTCTCTCAAACACTGCTCAAATATGTTTTTATTCAATCTAAGGCAGATAACTCATTGTTTATCCTTCATACATCAACAACCTTCACTGCTCTCTTGCTCTATGTGGATGATATAATCCTCACAGGTTCTTGTCCTTCAACCATCCAGACTGTCAAGGATTTTATTAAATTTCAGTTTAAAATGAAAGACTTGGGTCATTTACATTACTTTCTTGGCATTGCGATAGCAAGATCTAAAGCATGTATTTATATCCATCAAAGAAAGTATGCTCTCAACTTAATGCATCAGGCATGTCTTCTAGCTAGTAAACCAAGTCAAGTCACCTTTGCTTCTAAGCATAATCTTCACAATTTATCTGGTACACCTTTGTTTGATGGAACTGCTTACAGAAGATTGGTTGGCCAATTGATATACTTAACTATTACAAGACCTGAATTGTCTTATCCTGTTTGCATCTTAAGTCAGTTCATGGACAATCCTACTGATCAACATTGGTTTGCTGCTCTCAAAGTAGTCAAGTATTTGAAAAAGTTTCATGGTCAAGGACTCTTATTAGATTCTCACAGTGCTTTACAGTTAAAAGTATTTAGTGATGCTGATTGGGCAGCCTGTCCAATGACAAGGAGATCAGTCTCTGGTTTCTGTGTTATGCTTGGTAACTCGCTTCTACCTTGGAAGTGCAAGAAACAGAACATTGTTGCTAGATCATCAGCTGAAAGTGAGTACAGGTCCCTGGCTAATGCTTTGTGGGAAGTAAAGTGGATCTACAACCTACTGACAGAGTTACATTTTAAGATCCCAACTCCTATATCTCTCTTATGTGATAACACTTCAACCATAAGCATTGCTGACAAGATAATTTTTCATGAACGAACAAAACATGTAAAATTGGATTGTCATCTAGTTCAAGATCATGTCAAGAATGGGTTCCTCATTCCCTCATATTTGTCCACAAAGCTTCAACCAGCTGACTTATTTACCAAACCTCTATCTGTAGCTCGCACTTCTCTTCTATTGAGCAAGTTAGGAGCATTGCACATCTTCACTCCTCCTAATTTGAGGGGGGGGGGGGGGGTATTGAGGAATCTCACAGTAATAAAAAGAAAGGCACAACTGTTATTAGTGAAAAGAACAAAGGGTAGATTAGTCTTTACAGTAAGATTCAAGTTTGTGAATAAGACGCTAAAGTTAGTTAAGATTTTGGTAGAGTTCTTGTACATATATTTACAGATTGTAAACATTTTGGGATGAGAAAGTAAATACAGTTTTAGTGCGTGTTTGGGGTATCACAAAAAAGTTGACTTATAACTTAAAATGAGTAAGTGTCATATAAGTGATAAGTTGATGAATTCTTATAAGTTATACGGGTGTTTGGATAGATTTACTTATAAGTTAGTGAAGAATTTGCTAAATTAAATTTGAAAAAATAATTTTTAAATACAATGATTTCAACACTTGTATTTTAAATTAAAAAATATATTTAAAAACACAAATGTAAAAATATAAAATATTAGAAAAATAAAGAAATCAAAGAATAAGTTGATAAGTTAAGTAAAATGTTAATGATTTCTAACATTCAACTTATCAATTTATAAGTTATAAGTTATGAAATAAGCTGACACTACGCCATAAGTGAGCATACGCAACTCCCTCTTTAGTGTTGCATAAGGCTTGAATAGCGTTGCCTAAGGTAAAAGGCAACACCATGACAGCGTTGCCAATACCAACGTTGCGTAAGACCTCTAATGCGTACACAAACACCCCTCGTAAGCTCTTATTAACTTATAATGTAATATCCCGTAATTTTAAGAATAATAATAATAAAAGAATAATAGAAAAAAGGATTAAAATTTGATAAAGAATAGAATTTAATGATTAAATTAGACTAATGGGCCTAAAATATGGATCAGATTTAAGTTCGGATAAGTAATAGGTTTGGAGTTAGGGTTTTGTATCGTTATATAAACATCATAGTCTTCTTCCGAATCTTTTTACTCAAAATTCGTAAGACTTTTATCCATAGAAATCATCTGTCTTATAAAATTCGTATAAAATTTATCGTAAGTCGGAATTCGTTGATTCTGGACTTTTCAGAAAGCTCTTTCAATTTCTACAATAGCTATTTCACAGTGTTTGTCCAGATTATGCTCTGAACTATTCTTAAAATCACAAAACACAACCAGATCTCGTTTTTCAGTTTTTGTTCAAATTCAGCGGACGTTTTTATTCAATTCCTGATTCGTTATAAGTCCGATTTTGATGAGTCATATCTTTTCAGAAAGGTCTTTTCGTTCTATAAAACTTTCGTCCTTTGAGGTTTTCATGAAAACATTGTTTAGAGGGTCAAAAAGGGTAAATACAGGTCTGGTCAAAATTGGATATATGATCTAGGATGCGTCGATGTAAGTTTCCGATTGTTCTTTCTAGTGTTTTCGAAATTATGTGTTGTGTGTGTATATTTGATTATATAAACATGGGCGAAGTGATTATATTTTGAAATATACACACACAACACATAATTTCGAAAACACTAGAAAGAACAATCAGAAACTTACATCGACGCATCCTAGATCATATATCCAATTCTGACCAGACCTGTATTTACCCTTTTTGACCCTCTAAACAATGTTTTCATGAAAACCTCAAAGGACGAAAGTTTTATAGAACGAAAAGACCTTTCTGAAAAGATATGACTCATCAAAATCGGACTTATAACGAATCGGGAATTGAATAAAACCGTCCGCTGAATTTGAACAAAAACTGAAAAACGAGATCTGGTTGTGTTTTGTGATTTTAAGAATAGTTCAGAGCATAATCTGGACAAACACTGTGAAATAGCTATTGTAGAAATTGAAAGAGCTTTCTGAAAAGTCCAGAATCAACGAATTCCGACTTACGATAAATTTTATACGAATTTTATAAGACAGCTGATTTCTATGGATAAAAGTCTTACGAATTTTGAGTAAAAAGATTATGTATTATGTATATGTGATATGTGTGGACGATAATCTTGTGATTCTGATTTGTGCCATAGTTTTCTGAAAATTTAGGACCGTTATCACCGGGTTGTAGTGATCGTGGCATGAATTACGGGTTTCGAGTTATTGTTGTTATGTGGTATCGTATTTATCGAATGAGAATAAGAATATGTGTATCGTAAGTTATGTATTGTGTATCGTTATTGTATCGTATTAAATATCGTATTATCTTGTATGTATACATGTTATTTGCCCAACTAGTTGGATCGATTGGTTTCTTACTGGGCTGTATGGCTCATTCCTTACAATTTTCAGGTTTGGTGTAACTCAAGTGGGATAACTTTGGAATTCGAGGATCTTAGGTTCGGAATAAATTGGTTTTTGGATTATTGTTAGTTGTGTTTTGTAATAGTTAGGTTTGTAATTGAATTTTTGTCACGCTTCCGTCTGTAATTGTCATTGAATCATTGTATAGTTTATAGTTTTGATTTAGATTAATAGTCCGAAAAGTCAGGCTGTTACAGTTGGTATCAAGAGCAGGCTGTCCTTCGGAGTGTGTTAGGTATGGGACTAATACATTCTCTAGGGTGCGATCTTGTGGACGATAGTTTAAGTTTGAATTATAGGAGATTAGTGGGTAGACGTGTCATGTGATAGGATTGTTGTGAATTTGGGGACCAAATTCCTTTTAAGGAGGGTAGTTTGTAATATCCCGTAATTTTAAGAATAATAATAATAAAAGAATAATAGAAAAAAGGATTAAAATTTGATAAAGAATATGATTTAATGATTAAATTAGACTAATGGGCCTAAAATATGGATCAGATTTAAGTTCGGATAAGTAATAGGTTTGGAGTTAGGGTTTTGTATCGTTATATAAACATCATAGTCTTCTTCCTAATCTTTTTACTCAAAATTCGTAAGACTTTTATCCATAGAAATCAGCTGTCTTATAAAATTCGTATAAAATTTATCGTAAGTCGGAATTCGTTGATTCTGGACTTTTCAGAAAGCTCTTTCAATTTCTACAATAGCTATTTCACAGTGTTTGTCCAGATTATGCTCTGAACTATTCTTAAAATCACAAAACACAACCAGATCTCGTTTTTCAGTTTTTGTTCAAATTCAGCGGACGTTTTTATTCAATTCCCGATTCGTTATAAGTCCGATTTTTATGAGTCATATCTTTTCAGAAAGGTCTTTTCGTTCTATAAAACTTTCGTCCTTTGAGGTTTTCATGAAAACATTGTTTAGAAGGTCAAAAAGGGTAAATACAGGTCTGGTCAGAATTGGATATATGATCTAGGATGCGTCGATGTAAGTTTCCGATTGTTCTTTGTAGTGTTTTCGAAATTATGTGTTGTGTGTGTATATTTGGTTATATAAACATGGGCGAAGTGATTATATTTTGAACATATATGTATTATGTATATGTGATATGTGTGGACGATAATCTTGTGATTCTGATTTGTGCCATGGTTTGTGAAAATATCGAATAAGAATAAGGACCGAGTCACCGGGTTATAGTGACACTTTTCTGAAAATTTAGGACCGTTATCACCGGGTTGTAGTGATCGTGGCATGAATTACGGGTTTCGAGTTATTGTTGTTATGTTGTATCGTATTTATCGAATAAGAATAAGAATATGTGTATCGTAAGTTATGTATTGTGTATCGTTATTGTCTCGTATTAAATATCGTATTATCTTGTATGTATACATGTTATTTGCCCAACTAGTTGGATCGATTGGTTTCTTACTGGGCTGTATGGCTCATTCCTTACAATTTTCAGGTTTGGTGTAACTCAAGTGGGATAACTTTGGAATTCGAGGATCTTAGGTTCGGAATAAATTGGTTTTTGGATTATTGTTAGTTGTGTTTTGTAATAGTTAGGTTTGTAATTGAATTTTTGTCACGCTTCCGTCTGTAATTGTCATTGAATCATTGTATAGTTTATAGTTTTGATTTAGATTAATAGTCCGAAAAGTCGGACTGTTACATATAATGTATAAATGACCTTGGTCAAACAAGCCCTTATTCTCATCTTCTTCGTCATTGAACATTTCTACAGTATCTGGTACTGTAGAATGAAAGCTACGGTGCATATATGCATGTGAAGGATAAAAACATAGGACATATATGATATATCATTTCCACAGTTACAGTGAACCACTATATATAAATGCTACAGAAGTGTCGTTTACACATCCACCTTATTATGGGAAAACATAATTCGAAAAACCAAACTTTATTGAAACACAAATGGTTAATATATATGGAATTTCTAGTTCGTTTTCCTGCAGTTCTTTCTGATCTGACCACTGGTGCCAGTAAGTGGGCTAAGATTTCCCATTTTAACCATAGCATTAGCGAAGTCAGTTAAGAAGGTGGCTTGGTTAGTACTGTAAGCTCTAACTTGAGCATCAGTAGAACCATTATTAAATAGCACCTGATCTGAATGTAGAAGACCCTTTTGACTTATTAAATTGGTGAAGTAAGAGCTATCGAACGATGTTGCACTTCCAGCGTCAAGAGCAGCTAGATTGTTGTTTCCACCACTCCTAGGACAGTTTGCTTTTAAAGTTGTGGCGTATGAGGCATTGATGTTTGCTTCGTTGTATATGCGGTTTCTGAAATTTTGGCACCTGGCTTGACCTATTGAGTGACTTCCTGCACATATGTTACGTGTATGCAGTATAGTTTAATTTTTTTCACTGAATATTCGATCGGTATAGGGAACATGTCAAATGGTATATATTGCTATATGCCTGTATCTTAATTTCAAAATTATTTATTGCCATATTTGTTAAATCAACAACATTTTTGTAGAGTTTTGGTCAAAAATGTGATAACAATCTTTTAAAGAAACACGCGCGGATGTCCTCTTTCTTTTAATTTAGAATTCAATATATATCTGGCATTCATAAAATTTAAATTAGAAATAGATGACCAAAACTGTTACGTAAATTTACCCTTGAGCTATCGGAAAATAAAGGTGATCATCTATGGGAAAATGGAAAAACGCACCTGAAAGGGCCACCATTTCTTTGGTAGTAAAACCTTTATTTGAGAAGGAAGAAATAAGATTGCTGAGACTGGAACCAGGCCCGGGAAGGTTAACGGCACTAAGACTAGCACTGGTCGAGTCTCTTCGACCCAACAGCACTGTCCAACTAGTTCCGCCAAGCTTAAAGTTCAATATTCAATCCATGTTATTATTTTTAAACACATGCATATTAAAAGATATAATATTACAGTATGTTTTCTAGTTTGTTACCGCAACAACGGAGTCCCGAGCAGCGACAGCTAAGATATCAGCACAAGATACAACTCCGGCGCAAGAACTCTCCAGGTTAGTTTTAATTGTATCTACAACATTGAACCCTCTTATTGATCCAGAATTTGTAGCAGCTGTTTTCTCTCCAGTGAAGTTGGCCGTGTCGTCTAGCAAAACCGATGCATCACAACCCTGACGTTTCAAATATATATTTCAGTTCAAGTAATCAGACGACACAGACTAAATATAGTGCATATAACAAAATAAAATTGAAAAATATATTTTTTAGTGTTTTTGATAAATGTAGTTCGATCCTAGCTAGCAATAGCTGAAATTCGAAATGTATTTGTGAATACATATATGTGAAAAACATATGTATTTTAGTTACTTTGATCATTTATCAAAAAAGATGTACATATAAAGTAATGAAAAATATTTATAACAAAGGAATTGAGTTGGCAAGTTGTTAGGTCCCAACTCATGACCTCAAGATTGCGGGTTCTTAGTGGAGCCTTCATATATATAACCCTTGTGCATGTGATCTTAGTGTAGCCGATACCCTTTTTCTAAGAAAGCGATAATCTAAATTTCTTTAATTAATCAAAATTTCTTTGATATATTTTTAAAATTCCACTAAACATTATTGGCAAGTCTTAATAAGGGTCAAAAGTTCAAACTTTGATACAACCCTAGATCAGTACGTACTTATAATATATATCTAGATAGCCGAGTACCAATAGCATGCTAAACGTATAAATTTTATGAACGAAGAAAATAGAATTTTGTTATATTGGTAATTATGAACATGCAAATGAAACTAGTTGATGCAGGAAGAAGAAATTAAACCCAGAAAGAGAAAATAAAGATAGATGGGAACATGCATTAACAAAACAGTCGTGGAAATGAAGGCGAAGCAAAGAAGCTCCCATGCGAGCCTCGCTATTTATAGCAGAGGTCACTGCAGCCTTGATGATAGAAAGTGCATTCGGACACGAAGTTGAGTAAAATGTAGAAGACAACTGTGAGGAAGCTAATCCAATACACAGGCAACTTATTATGAAACACAAGCCTGCAGATTTTGAACTATAAGATGATGACCAAGTCATACTGATCAAGTTTACTTTGTGTGTGTAGTAGATATACTTTAAATGCGAAATGAGAGAGACTAGCTAGTACTCCACATCTACACTTGGTTCAGGTATTTAGTGAATAATACTCATGGTTCTTTACCTATTTATAATAAAAACCAAAGAGGAAGAAGGTATGTTGCCTTCACAGCACAAAAAATGGGTTAGTATAAAATATGTGCAAGTCAATTATTATAACGGCAACGATCATAGCGAATGATTTTATATGTTCGAAAACAACCGCACCTCCCCAGCAAGCGGCCAATTAATCTCCATATAGCTGATTTAATATTACTATAAACCATAAAAAGATAAATTTGATTTGGCAGCTAATAATTTGCATGTTTGAAATTTGGTCCATGAAACTATAAATTAAAAAATGATCTCGCTATCTTGAAAGCGTGGCATGATTTTGATTTTGTAGTATATTGCTGAGGACAGCGATGTTCTTCTTGTATCTTTGACATATTCTTGTGTAAGGCCGGTTCAAGTCTATTGCAAACATTAGCTAAGATAAGATTGAAAACTCCACATCCATAAAATAGGTTAATACTGTATTCAAATCTACGTAATGGCTCTTTGATCACCAGTTCATTCTGTAATTACAATCCTAATCAAGTTCGTAACTATCAATTCCGTAAAATTCGTATCGTGTTCACGGGTCGTGTGCAATTTTAAGGGCTCTGGTTCTTGATCATTTTACAAATGACTGCTGCTCAAAGATTGAAAGACAGGCATGCTTGTCCTTTTGTTCCAAGATGGGTCGACCAATGTTGGTGTAATTAATTGGTACGTAGAAAATCAGGCTTGGACGTGCTAATTAGTGTGTGTACGTTAACGGTGACAAAGGAGATCCCAGCAGCTCATGTAGCCGGTTTTGTTTAAGCTCGACCTTTTAATGATTAAAGGGGGATGCATTTACTAGTTTAATTAGGGTCTATTCATAATTCTGTAATTATGTGATATTCTCAGCTTTAGGAATATATGCTGGATCTGAAATGAAACTGATGAATGAGTAACATGAAGATGTGTATAGAGGTGGCCAGTTGTGCCCTGCGAGCCGAGCTTGATACGGGTCGGGTTCGTCCCAGGCGAGCACGGAACCGGTACGTAAATTGAACTAGTTGAATTGGGCCGAGTTCGAATCAGAAAAAGTAAGCTCGGGATCGGCACGTCGGGTTTGTATGGGTTAGGCGAGTCGTGCGTGTTGGGCGGGTTGGTTGATTTCGGGCGGGTTGATTTAAATTATTTTTTTATTAAAATAGGACAGTACCTCGTATAAATTTTAATAATTTCAAAAATATTTTACAAATAATTTGAGAGGACTCCTCTCTAAAAAATGGAACAAACCGCATAAACATATAAAAATAAAACAAAATAAACATCTCTATTATTCGAAACAATTAAATAAAAATTACAAAAACTAAAAACGGACAAAAATACACAAATTCAAAGGAAAAATGAAATAAAAGCACAAAAACTAAAAATGGACAAAAATATGAATTTTTTAAAAACTATGAATTTTTTAAAAACTATGAATTTTTTAAAAACGAAACAAGATTTTAAAATATGAAAATATAGAAAATAAAAGTACACAAATTAAAACAAACAAAAATTAAAATTTTTAAAAACAAAACAAAATTTAAAAAGTGAAATGTGACTAGCGAGTGTGGTGAGTGAGTGAGCTCGAACGAGTCGTGCGGGCTTGTGCGGGCCGGTTCGTGCGGTTTGCGCGGGCCGGTTCGTGGGGGTTCGTGCGATTTAATTCAACGAATCGGGCCGGTTCGATCTTGGTTTTACAATTCCTAACTCGTACTCGGCACTTATCATTTAATGAATTGTGCGGGTTTTGACCCGTCTCGTTTCGGACTGAATAAAATGGGTTTTTCAACGAGCTGGTTCCGGACGGTTCGTGCAAACCCGCACAAGTGGTCAACCCTAAATGCGTATGGTGTTTTACGTTGCGTCATGCAAGAACATTTTTTTTTTTTTTTGTAACCTTTTTGTATATTTAAGCATAAAGCAACATATAAAACTCCACAACATCACAAAGACGACTAATAGCGGTCATCTTTAAAGATAACCTAAACATACAACAACTATCTAACACACAACTTCATCCACCTAGCTAAACTAACGCCTGAGCTATAAGTGTAAAAAGGAGCAAATAGAAGTAGGCAAGCAGTTAAATCTATAAGTAAGCCAGGTAGAGGACGGGACTCTTCTTCGAATATCCACAACAATATAATGGAAAAACTCATAAGGAGATAGCAAATTCTCATCATGTCTCTGTTGATTCCGTTGTCTCCAAATGCAATGAACCTGGAAAACCAAGCCAACGATAACAAGCATAAGTTTGTTAAGGTTCAGTTCCAGAAAGGAATGGAGAAGTTGAAGCCACGAGTTATGATGCGGAAAAACATCCGGACCACAGGCAAGAACCAGCTTCCTCAAAATGAACTCCGTGTAAGGACATAGGAGAAGTATATGATCCTGAGTTTCCCTTCCCGAGATACAGAATGGGCATTTTACATCCATATCACAACCAAATCTAGGAAGTCTGACAGCAGTAGGTAACCTGTGATGACAGGCCAACCAATGTATGAAAGAAAATCTGTGTATGACAAGTTTTCCCCAGGGGTGCCCAGGTCGCCGGGACATCAAAGAACCGAGTGGTTTCCCATATGTATCTGGTTTTGAGCTGGACCAACTTTCTGTTATTCCAAAAGTACTGATCAGGCCTATCATTCAGACGAGGTAGATCCGCAAACTCAGAGCAAATGATCCATCAGACAACCTCAATGTGAGAACCATCAGAGATTTCAGGTAGTCTGCCTTGTGCCACCATTTCATGAACAGTAGTGTGAAGATTCACTGTCGGAGTAATAATACCCCTACTTTCCCAAGACTCATTCCATACACGAGTATCCAATCCATTACCCACATCCACTCTTAGGTGTCTCGCAGCTTCCTGCCGAAAAGACAGCAGTTTTTTTCAAGTCCACGAACAAGCACCAGTACAGGGTGCAGTCCAAAAGCAATACGCACCCAAATGATTCCGTCTAACCCAGTCCAACCAAATTGAACGGGCGGATCTGTCAAGAATGAGGAAAATAAGAGTCATGAATTGTGCCTTGTTCCATTCCTTGAAGTCCCGAATACCTAGACCACCCTCCTTCTTTGGAAGACATAAGGTTTTCCAGTTAACCTTAGCTCCTCCTTTATCATCAGTGTTACCCTTCCAAAGAAATTTTGTGAATAACCTCCGCAGTATTTTGAAAACTTCCCCTGGTACTACAAAGTGCTGAGTCCAAAAGGACAAGGTGGAGCTGAGAACCGAATTAAGCAGCTGAAGTCTCCCCGCATAAGATAAGAATTTACTTGTCCACGCATGAATGCTTTTAAGAATTTTCTCCACCAATGGTACACACATATGGATAGATAGTCTTGAAGCAAGTAAAGGGACACCCAGGAACTTAACAGGAAGAGTACCCTTGGCATAACCCACCTCCCTATCTAACCAGTTAAGAACGAAATTTTTTGCATTACGAAAGAACGAAGTGCACTTGTTAGGATTGGGTTGAAGACCACTCCCAGAGGAGAACTGATTCAAACAGTGCATAACCATTTTGATGGAAGCAATATTAGCCCGTGCAAAAAGCATTACGTCATCCGCAAAAAACAAATGAGTTATATTCAAATCTTTGCATTTTCAGTGATGCTTGAATGGGTGGCCCATGTTGCTTATGAGAACAGAAAGGACATTCATGGCTAAAGTAAACAGATAGGGTGAAAGAGGATCTCGTGTCGAAGCCCTTTCTTTCCGGTAAAAAAGTCAGTTAGAGTCCCATTAATCTTGACAGAGAACCTAGTCGAAGTGATGCACAGTGCAATCCGTGAAATAAATTGTTCCAAGAAATTATGAACCCTCAAACAATGGATAATAAAATTACATCTAACCGAGTCAAAAGCTTTCTGAAGATCAATCTTTAAGGCACAACTCAGAATCCCAACCTTCTGTTTATAACCTCTGAAAAGTTCTAGAGCTAGCAAAATGTTATTAGTTGATAAGAAATTCATTATTAACAATAATAAAATAGATGCATAAATCCTAATGTATTAAGTTCGTAATTAGTTAGTCAACTAATGCAATATTGATCAAAATATGCCCATCTTTTTTGGTATTCCGTATTTAACTTAAACGAATTTAATTCCACGACGGTGCAAAGAATATTATTTGTCACTTTCATGTTGGTAAGTTGTGCCTGTTTTTTCTTCGAGCTGACGCGGACATTTTGACATTTGTTAAGTTCCAAACAAAATACACCACCCCCACACGCTTCTTTTAAATTTAATTAAGTATTCAGTTTGAGAAATTGAATGTTATGATTCGATTAAAAATTGTCGGGGTCCTGCATTCCAAAAAAAAAAAAAAAATTGTTGGGGCCCGTAAACAGTGGGAAAACGTCCTGAGAGAAGACTCGGTTACAACTTGCAACTTAGGACTTACAAATCTATCCATCTATATACTATTGTTAATATTGTTAATACTAGCTTATAGCCGTGCGATGCACGGTTACTTCAATTTTATTTATAATTATTCTGTTTATAATTATTTTTTTATTACCCATGCAACACACGATTGTTTTTTTAATATTTATAATCATATTTATTTATGAATATTTTAATATTTAAAATTTATTAGTTTACATGATTAAATTATTGTTAAAAAAGATTTAGCCAAAAAAAGTTATAGTTAAAAATTTGATATTTATTATATTTTACACGCTCAATTTAATATTTGTTTTTATTGAGTTATAAAAGTTAGATTTGGCCAATTTTACGGTTCACATGAAATTCACAAAATAATCTTTAATTTAGTTGTGGTTTAATAGTTCTTTTTCAATTAAAAACTATTCTAAAACTAAAAAGAGAATAAAGTGACGAAATTTAATGTTGAGAATTCTATTTGATTTAGGAAATCTACTTATATGTAGTTTATATTATTAGAATACCCTTTATTAACCAAATACAGTTTTTAATGTTAAATCTAACGGTTTTCACCTATCTATTTAACATCAAACGATTTTTATTATTTTGGTATTAAATGAGTTTCCTTATTTAATTACAACTATTTATATGTTTTGACTTTTTAGAAAATCCAATCCTAATATAATATCTTTTAACTTATATCATTTTTAGATAATACCTTCTTTTTATATGATATAATCTTGATCATGTATTTTTAAAAGTATTGGATCTAAAGGTTGAGAATGTTTTGGTGGTATTTATGACCAAACTACCATGATAACATCATTAATTTTTCTTAATATTTATAATTTTTTTAAATATTTATTGCTAAAATATAATATACTCTTTTTTGTAATATGTTAAAGATGCGGGAATTTTGAACTTTTGAGAAAATATATTATCAATTAAAATATAATTTTTTTGTAATAGTTCTTCTTTTAAAGTAGTACACCGTGATCAAAATTATGTATAAATTTCATTTTTTTATAGTATATCCTGTAAATATCTATGTTATTATATTAAAAACTAAATAATGAAAGCTTCCTTAAGTTTGGTCGCTTTGTTTGATCACTCAATCCATAATAGTTGAATCATTCAAATTAAATTGTTGAAAAACGTTAGATATAACAGTAAAATTATCATGTAGAATGATCTAAGGTTTGAATCTACCAACAACATATTAAAATTTATAAGTTTTTTTGAAAAATAAGAATTTTTTCATTTTTTCTTGCAGACATATGTTATTTGATAATATTTTTTGTAAAGTACGATTTTTCAGAAAAGTACTATACTAATTGATTAACAAATTTTTAAAGTTTCGAATTTAATAATTTACAATGTATATAGGTTTAAAAAGTTTGGCCTCTTCTGTAGCTGAGTCTAAAATTTTAAAATAAGGTTTTTTTTTTTAATATGAATATAGTTCTGCTAACAATGAAATTAGGTCTCTATGAGTTCTTATAAAACAAAATCACCATTTACGTATAATTTATTATTTAATAATAAATAATATTTGATTAGTTATGATATAAAACTTAATAAAATAGGATTAAAAATATGCATAATTTTATAAAATTTTATCCTCGTATTATTATATTCTTTGTTGATTTGAATTTTTCTTAAATTGATTTTAATTTTTGAACATAGATTTCTAAATTTAAAATAGTTAGAAAAAAGTAAATAAATTGGTGTTAAAATAATGATGACATAATAATTATTATTAGAATTTAAATATTCACTTTATTAATTTGGGCTTTATCTTGTGTTTTAAAAATCAGATTTTGACGATTTTACACCCCACATGAAGATAACTAAATTATCTTTAATTAAAAGATGGTTTAACAATTTTTATCTAGGTGGAATTATCCATGAAAGAGAAAAGAAAGTCACGAATTTTTTACATGGAGAATTCTATTCAATATAGAAAACTTATTTATATTTGGTATTTTTGGTTTAAATTATCAAAATACACCTTTTAGAATTTAAATATAATCCTATTATTAATAAAATAATTTTTTTAATATTTGATCTAACGATTTTCATTTATCTAGTTAAGATCTAACGGTCCTTATTAATTTGGTTGTCTACTACCAAAATTTGGGATAAGATCCCTATTATGATTATTATATATAAAGATTTAATATAATAAGGATATCAAGTATATACTGATATAAGTATCTTACTAATTGTTTTTACTTTTAATGTTTCGGTTTTATTTACGGTGTAAATAAAATTTTAAAATACATTATTACTTAAAAATTATTAAATAGAATAAAAATTATGTTATGATTATATAAAATTTTATTCTCATATTATTATATTCTTTATCGATTTGAATTTGTTCTTAATTAATATTGATACTTTATTGAAAGAAATATAAAATTTCTATAATTAAAAGAATTAGTGGAAAAATAAATAAATTGGTGCTACAATAATAAAAAAATATTTATTAAAATTTAGATACTCACTTTAATATTTGGGTTCTATCCTGAGTTTTAGAAATTGAATTTTGACGATTTTACCACTCATGCGAAACTAACGAAATTATCTTTAATTTAATGATGGTTTAATAATTATTATCTAACTTGACCAGTTGACCTACCCATAAAATAAACTGAAAAGAAAAGATGGTTAAGAAGTTTTACACAAAGAATTCAATTCAATATAGAAACCAATTTATAATTGGTTTAAATTATCAAAGCACACTTCTTAGTATTTAAATATAATCCTACATTTAATCAAATACACATTTTAATATAAGTATTATATTCAAAATTATCATTTATGAATATGAAACCCTCAACATTTTAATAATATTTTGATATTATCCTTTTATGTTTGTTATATGTAAAATAATATAATTATAATTTGGATTAATCAAATTTATTCATGTAATTGTTATCTTGATATTTAGTTTAACAATTATTATCTAACTGGAACTATACATAAATTCAAGAGAAAAGATATTTAAGAATTTTTACATAGAAAAATTTTAAATTATCAAAATACACTTTTTAGTATTTAAATATAATTCTATTATTAATCAGATACACTTTTTAATATTAGATCTAACAATTCTTATCGATCTATTTAAGATCTAACTATAATTATTAATTTGGTCGTATACTGATCGTACACAGACCAGATCGATTTTAATTTTTTCTTAAATTGATTTAAATATTTTATTGAAATAAACATAGAATTTATAAATTTAAAAGAATTAGGAAAAAAAAACTAAATTGGTGCTACAATAATAAAAAAATATTTATTAAAATTTAGATAATAACTTTACTGGTTGGGCTCTTGGGCTCTATCTTGAGTTTTAGACAACAGATTTTAACGATTTTACAGCCCACGCGAAGCTTACAAAATTATCTTTAATTTAATAATAGTTTAATAATTATTATCTAACTGGAACTATCCATAAAATAAAGAGAAAAGATAATTACGAATTTTTACATAAAGATTTCTATTCAATATAGAAAACCCATTTATAATAGGTTCAAATTATCAAAATACACCTTTTAGTATTTAAATACTATCCTATTATTAATCAAATACAATTTTTAATATTATATCTGACGGTCCTCATCGATTTGAATATTTATAGTTTTATAATCCAACGGATAGTATACTTTTGGTAGTACAGTGACCGAACAAAGTTTTGGATAAGATCCCCCTTACGCTTATTATATATAAAGAGTTAATAATAGACGAAATATTAAAATTTTGTGATTTTAGTTAAATATCCTTACTTATTTTTAAAATTTAAAGTGATTTTACTTAAATATCCTTACTTATTTTAAAAAATATATTATTAATTAATAACATTATCTTTAACCAATTATCTTTTCGGCTAAAATACATTGTTTTTCTATTTTTTCTAACAAATCCTATTTTTTTCTTAGAAAATCACTAACAATTATCTTTTTCATGCAACTGTTTCTATTTTTTCTTACTAAAACCCCTTATTTTCCAAAAATATCACGGCATACTTTATTTATTTATTTTAAAACCTATTATAATAATTTTAATTACGGGCAATTACCTTATTCAACTAAAACATGTTACTTTTTCTATTTTTCCTTGCTAAAACCACGTTTTTTCCAAAAATATCAAGAATAAACCTTTAGTTATTTATTTTATTACTTTTAATTACACGCAATTACATTTTTCAACTAAAATATATTACTTTTTCTATTTTTCTTTACAAAAACTACTCATTTTCCAAAAATATCACAGACAAAACTTTACTTATTTATTTTAAAATCTATTTTAATATTTTTAATTATTTAATCTTGTCAAAAAAAGATATTACCTTTTTCAGACAAAAGACAATATTTTTTCTATTTTTTCTAACAAAATCTCTCCCATTTTCCAAAAATATCACTGGTAATTAACTTTTCAACTAAAACAGGTTATCTTTTTGTTTCTTACTAAAAACCTCTTTTTCCCAAAAATATCACGTGCAAACCCTTACTTAATGTGTTTAATTATTTAAAATGTTTTACCTATTTTATTATACCTACTAATTTTTTTAACAAATACAATTAATAAAATATTAAACATAATTAAAAAAATCATATAATTCAATCAAAAATCACATATATTACATAACTACAAACTCTTTCAGTCATACTTTAATTAGAATTTTAAAAAAAACGTTTTTTTTATTTATATTATTACAATAAAATATATTGATAATTTAGACGGTTACATGCTTACTAAGCTAATAAACTTTTATAAAATTTATAAGTTTTTTTTTAAAATAATTTGAAGTATTAACGTAATATTTTTAATACCTTTTAAAAAGGTTGCATTTCAAAAGTACTAAAATCTCAAAACTTTTAAAAATAAATTTCAAAATTAATGTTAAAGTCGTCCGTGCTTTGCAGGGGTAATTGGCTAGTCAATACTATAAATACTATATTATTAAAGACGAAACATTAAAAGTTTGGTCGATACAGTACCTATTTTTTGGTCAGTCGTGATTTTACTTAATTACACTTACTAATATTATTAAATAGTAAGACATATTTATAACCAATCATCTTTTTCACCTCATTTTCCAAAAATATCACGGACAAATACCTTTTTAACTAAAAATGTTATTTTTTCTATTTTTACTTACTAAAACCCATCATTTTCCAAAAATATCAGTAAACCCTTAATTATTTATTTTAAAACCTATTCTAAATTATTTATTTTTAAAACCTATTCTAATACTTTTAATATTTTTAAAAGTTTACTTATTTTAACATGCTTACTTATATTTTTTAGCAAATGCAATTAATTAAATATTATGATGTAAATAATCAAACAACCACTATTAAAAATGTAAGATCCGTGAACTTTATTAATTATATAATTTGTATTATATGTGTAGAATAATTATTATGAAGTATTTTGAGTTTTAATGATAAACGTTGTTAAGTGATTATGTGTAAATTGGTATGTCGGGAGCCCCGTTCAAATATCTTGTCATTTGAAATATCTTCAATTTTGAGCCCCGTTTTGAAAATTCAAGGGCCCCATTGAGATTTTGTACATCATTATTATTCCTTCGTCATTCGTGTCCGAATCACTATCGGAGGATTTCTTCGTGTTATTATATCCCTTATTATCCGATACTATCAATAGTATTTGTTTGGTTCAAAGGAAGAAAAATTATTCCAAATCCTAACCCTAATTTTTCTAGGGTAATTGATATATCATCTGTATCGATAATATATCTGTTATAGCCCCAGTATTCTTGAGCATTAGTTATATAAATGATATGTATTGATTTGGATAACTATCAGTCTTTGTGGATAGCTATCACCTCGTAAAACGTGTTTTTTTCTTCTAAATTAGGGTTTTAAAGCGAACCAACGGATCAATATCGATCCAAAAATGTCGTTTAGGGTATTATTTTCCACTAAGTATAAAAAGGAGAATCGTACATTATCCTTCATACAATCCGTATTAAAAATACAGAAAAATATAAAATTCCCGAGCCGTGTTCTTCGTGTTCTCGAAAATCAAAATCAACTTTTGATTGTGTTATTGAAATCCAAATCACAAGTTCAAGTACTCAAATCAAAGATCTTGAGCTCTAGTTTCAGAATCTTCCAACCATATCATCATCTGGTAATGTTTCGATTTTATATGAATTTTTCAATATTCGAATTAAATTAGGGTTCTTGATTAAATTTGGGGATTTTCATTCTGTTGATTCTCCGTTCAATTGATTGCTTCCAACATGTTCCTAGGGTTCTAATTAGTAGGAATTCATGCTTTAATTTCATGTTTGTGTTCGAATTTGATGAAATCGATTCTAGGGTTTTTGACCTAATTTTTCTTTTGAATAGTCCGTTCTTGTTGATGATCTGACATGATTTTGGATAGAGGGTTTTGATTGTGTGTATTGTGATAGGTCCATAATTAATACATTTTTAATACCTATTTTATGTTTGTTTTCGTAATTTTATTGTTTAATAAATTGTTTTCTGGGAAATAAATAAAATCATATTTCAAGCAGAAAAAGGTAAAAAAGGCAAGGAGATGGAAATACTTGAAGTCAAAAGAAAATTGGAGAAAAATTGGAAAACTTATCGGAGAAGAAAAAAGAATTGAGGAAATATTTCTACAATCCGATTTGTAGTCAAAGAGCCCAAGCCCATTATTTTTCCTATATATATGGATCTCCTCTCTTGTATTTGAGACATCAATTTAGACACCTAGAATTTAGTTTAGATCTGATAATTTAGGAGTATGAGTAAATTTAATTGTCTTTCAATTCAAACCATTTTTATCGTTCAAACACTTTTTCTATTTTTTTAATTCATCAATTTTTGGTTCGTTATTTGTTTTCCGGCGCCAGCATCTTACTTTCTGTCTTCTTATATTTGCTCGGCGTTTTCTTAATGTCCAGGGAGTTATATATTCTTGTTAGTTTATATTAATATGTTTGATTTATCCTAGGTTTATTTGTTTTGTACTAGGTTTAGATAAATTTATTAACCTTATTTTGATCAGCGTACCCTGAATTCTAGTTTAGCTTTTATTCGCCTACTGCCATGTCTTTAATATACATTTGTTTTGTTTGTTTTATAATTATGCGTAGCTAATTCTCTTGCCCTAGGATGAAGATGAAGTTAATTTAATTATTCTTGATAACTTCTCGTTCCTATTAATTGATTCTCATGATTTTTCTTGGTGCTTAATTGTTCAATTGACAAAGTGATTTTGATATATTATTGTTACCGGATTTATTTTTCATAGTCTATGCTTGCTCCATGAAGTTTTGATGGGTTATTGTTAGATAACAAGTTTCATAGTATATGCTTGTCTCATTAATTGATATATCTTATTTGTGAAGGAAAGAGAATTGATTTTAGGGCGAGTTGATATTAATTGTGATTGATTAATGGATTCGGATTCCTAGGTTTTCCATATCTGATTTTAATTGTTAATTAGGTTAAACAAATCTCATCTCAAATCTTATTTGTCTAGTTCGCTTGAGTTAATTGTTAGGGTTTTCAAAATTCATAGTCTTTATGGATCGATCTGTGATTGCTACAACTAAACACTGTGCGCTTGCAGTTTACATTATTTTTACACATTGTAAGCTTCATTTTAACACCAAGAACGTTGAGTTTCATGTACAAAATAAGTAGATCGTGTTTCCGGCCGGAGTTGTTGCCGCTGGTTTCTTTGACCGGATTTTGTGATCGATTCCGGCATGAGATAGATGTGTGTTTGTGTTGGTTGGGTTTGTCATGAAAAACCGAGCAAAAGCCCTATGGTTTGGTGTCGTTTTGATCGGGAATGAAGGATTTCGGCCACCGGACGCCGGCCGGATTCTGGAAAATCCAAATTCCGGCGGGTTGTTCTTGGTGACCCGGTTTTGTTCTTCCCGACCCGTTTACCCGAATGGTTGACCCGGTTTCAATCTTCGAAACCCTAATTCATTTTCAGAAAACTGTTTTTGAATTTTATTTTTAAAATAATTCGAAAATAGTTTAAATATTTATAAAAATGATATTTTAATTTTAAAAATACATTTTTAAATTCAGAAAATTCTGAAAAATTATATTTAATTATTTAAAATTTAAAACTGAGTAAATTTAATTATTTTAATTATTTTGATTAATAATTAATTTGTTTAATTAATTGATTAATTCTTTTAATCAGTTAATTCTTAATAATTATTTATTAATTAGATTTAATTAATTTAAATTAAGTTTAATTATTTTTTAGCTTGGTTTATTTATTTAAAAATAGTTTGAGTGTTTGGAAATTGTCAATTAATTTTATATTAATTGATTAAATTGTTTTTAAAACTTTATATAGGGATAAATGATCCGATTTTTGACCTAAAAATATTTCGAGGTTTAATTCATTTGAAATGAGAGTCAGATATTTTTCTAAAATTATTTCTTGGACGTTACGAGACTTATGTGAATTATTTATCGCAATTAAATGACAATGTGTGTTACGTGGAATACGTGAATTATCTGGTTAGTGAGTCATAAATACGAATAATTGTGCTGAGACTTGTTTAAATATTTTGGTCGTGTCTAATATTATCACGAGGGGTAGTTAGAACAGAAATTGGTCAGTATAGTTAGAAAATGAGATTTACGAGACCGTTGACTTAGATGTTGACTTTTATAGTATAGAGATTTTCGACGAACGTGATCCGCGAGTTGTTTATTGAATTAATCGTGATTATTCTATCAATTGAAATATGGTTATCTATGCAACAGAGGCTATTGGACGAGACGAGTTAGATTATCGAAGTATGTTAAATGAAAGATGTCGGAGAGGGATGAGGTATTGTTTACGACTGATTGGGTTATTTGCGAGGCGATTTAACACCAAGGGAACGTCAACACCCGTAGAGGACATTTTCAAGTATTTTCTTCCAATAGAGATATCGGTAAGATTAGTAAGTGCGTCGGAATTAAATTACAATTGTTTATGGAATGTGAGAATCATACTCTGAAGACTAAAATACCGTCACATGTTTGACTATCGAGGCAGATGCGTGGATTCAAAATGGTAGGATCAAATTAATGGTATTCATAAGAGCGTTAAATCGAAGAAGGACGGAAATAGAGAATCGTGCTTCAAGACATAAAAAGGAGAGAATCGTATTATCTCAGCCTTACGAAATAGCTGTTAGATCAGGATTCAATGATCGTCAGGATCTAGACTTCAACTGATCAGGATTGCTGACATCATCAGGATTGCATGGTCGTCAGGATCAGAATGAATATCAGGACTGGGATCGGGATTGATCATCAGGACTGGAAGCTGATTAGGATTCCTACTTCGAGTTATATTTGGAGTCTAGTTAAATAAGGAAGATTATTCTGTCGGTTCCTGGTTTTTAGTAATGAAGCTATCGATTAAGGATAGGTTTCAATCTTTGTAATTGATTAGGACTTATCATTGATAGAAAAGCTGTGTAGTATATAAACACAGTTTTAGGTTTCGATTTATGTGAGACAAAAAGGGAGAACATAATCGATAACACACTCGAGTATTTTTGTAATCTAGAAGCTCTCAAGAACATCAGAATTTCTTGAGAGAGTTTTTGTAATCTAGCAGCTCTCAAGAACTCAGAATTTCTTGAGAGAGTTTGTAACAGTTTTATATCAGATTTAATAAAGTTGTTATCATTCTTTCATATCTGTGATTCATATCTTATTAATTCGAGAATCTTATACAATTGTATTCAACCCCCCTTCTACAATTGTTTATTACTGGGCAACAATTGGTATCAGAGCAAACTGATTTAAATTTGAATCAGATACGATCTAAGATGTCGACAACAAAGTATGAAAGCATGAAAATTTCCATCCTGAAGAAATCAGAATATCCAACATGGAAGGTAAAGATGTTAATGTACCCGGAGGCTATGGATCCTGACTATTTGGACAGGATTCGTGATGGACCATATATTCCTACAAGGATTATAGAACGAACAGACACTGTACCTGAACATTATGTGGTCAAGGCCAAGAGTGACTGGACTCCAGAAGAAAAAGCTCATGTACTCAGAGAACCAAAGATAAAGAACATCTTGCACAGTAGTCTTGATGCTGTCATGTCCAATAGAGTAATTGCATGCAAGTCTGCTAAAGAGATCTGGGATACCTTGGAGACTCAGTGCCAGGGATCTGCATCTGTCAAGAAGAACAGAAGGGCTCTTTTGATTCAAGAATATGAATAATTCGATGCTAAACCTGATGAGAGCCTAACTGATTTATATGATAGATTTCTGACACTTCTAAACAGTTTATCTTTAGTTGACAAGGAGTATGAAACTGAAGATTCAAACACCAAGTTTCTAAGAGCTTTACCTGAAGAATGGGATACTCAGACCTCGATCATTAGACATCAGTATGATCTCAACACTGTGTCTCTTAATGAAGTCTATGGAATGTTAAGAACTCATGATCTTGAAGTTCAACATAGAGAGAATAAGAAAGGCAGCAAGGCAAAATCTAAATCAAAAGGAAAAGCTGTGGAGGTCTCTAGAAGGAAATCAAGAGTAGCTGAGTCAGATCCTGATGACTCTTCATCAGCTACTGATGGCAATCCTGATGCCAATACTGATGATGACTCTTCTGACTCAGACATTGAAGAGATGGTTGCTATGATAGTCAGAAGCTTCAAAAAGATGAAGTTCAGGAAAGCTAGGAGACAAGGCAACTACCAGAAAAGGACCTTCAATGCAAACAAAGACAAGAACATCAAAAAGGATAACAAGGGTAACAAATTTGACAAGTCAAAGGTTAGATGCTACAAGTGTAATGGTATGGGTCACTTTGCTAGTGAGTGCAAGAAGACAAAGGCACTCATTACATCAAGCAAGGATTGGATGGACTTTTCCTCAAAATCTGATACTGAGGTGGTCAACTATGCACTAATGGCCAATACTGATGATACTGCTATTCCTGATGATAAGGTACTTAATATTGTCTTTGATTTTGATATTGACAATGCTTTTGAGTTAAGACGTTTTCTAAAGTCATTACATATTAGCTTTAGAAGTCAAACTGCTGAGAATACTAGGATCTTATCTGAGATGTCTGAACTTAGGAAAAGGAATGAGAATTTAGAAGCTGAATTTTCTCTTATGCAAAAAGTACCGATATAATGTGATAATGCTAAACACATGTACTTAGAGATGAAACTTAAATGTACTGCTCTTGAAAAGGAACTTGAGTATGCTAATGAGAAAATCAGAACCTGGACAGACTCTGGTAGAAAATTTCATGAGATTAATACCTCTAAGAATTGGAAAGAGTGTCTAGGGTATAAGTCAGATGAGGATAAGAAACTTAAGGAGAAAATTGTTATTGATGAGACAGTTAGTCCAAAAACCTATAGACATGTTATAGACAAAACCAAATCTAAGATTACTCCTGTTAATTTTGTTTTTGGTAAAGATTCTAATTCAACTTTTGAAAAGGGATCTACTTCTGTTCAAAATATTAAAGTTATTAAGTGTAACACCCCAGTCCCATATCGAGGAGATTTGGGACTTTTGTTCAGTTTATAAGGCAAAGTACTACTACTAATTAGCACCAACAAATCATGATCTTTTGGGGGCCTGTGGTGGGCTAGTCGTTACCCAAGTTGGATGCGTTTGGGCCAGTAGGCTTCGGCTTATTCGGACTCGGAATCGGGACTTGACCCGATTTTTAAAAAAGGCTCGGGATTTGACCCGGGTTGTCACATTAAGTCTAAACCTGTCTTGAGTAAAGTCACTAAGAATGTAGGTTTACTGTCTCAGAAACAACTTAAGGATAAAATCTGTGAGGTTACAGATAGGAAAAAGGAAGCTATTGTTAAGAGAAACAGGAATGGTAAGATTGAGATCAATAAAGAGAATGGTTATAAGTATATCCCAAATGCACCTAAGAAATGTTTTTTTTACCTGTGGTAACTCTAATCATCTTGCTATTGATTGTAAAAAGAGTTTAAAGAAAAGTACTGGAATTCATAATACTGAAACTGACAAAGCAAATCCTGATGGAGTAAATCCTGTCAGGACTGCTAAAGTCATAAAGTTTTCTGCTGCTAAATTAATAAATTGCATGGAAAAGGAACCCAACATGTGTGGGTTCCTAAATGTTCTAACTAGAATGTTTCTATTCTGATTGCAGGGAAAAAGGAAAAATGTGTTAGTCATGGATAGTGGATGCTCTGTGCACATGACTGGAAACAAAGCCCTGTTATCAGAATATGAGGAAAAAGCTGGCCCAACTGTGTCTTATGGAGATGGAAACATTGGACAAACTTTGGGATATGGCAATATAATCATTAGAAATGTCATCATTGAAAAAGTAGCTCTAGCGAGGGGACTAAAACACAACTTGTTGAGTATTAGTCAAATCACTGACAGAGGTTATCATGTCAATTTCTATTCCACACATTGTGAAGTAGTCAGCAAAGAAACAGGAAAGATAGCTCTGACTGGCTACAAGCATGGTAACATTTATGAAGCCAACATTCTCTCAAATACTGATGACTCCCTACATGTCTCATCAGTAAAGCATCAGTAGATGAAAGTTGGAATTGGCACAAGAAGCTTTCTCATCTCAACTTCAGCAATATCAATGAGTTGGTTAAGAAAGATTTAGTTAGAGGATTACCAAAAGTGTTATATACTCCTGATGGACTCTATGATGCATGTCAAAAAGCAAAACAGAGAAGGACATCATTCCAGAGTAAATCAGAATCCTTTATTGAAGAACCATATCACATGTTGCATCTTGATCTATTTGGACCAGTCAACATTATGTCCATCAGTAAGAAAAGGTACACTCTTGTAATTATTGATGAATATTCAAGATTCACCTGGGTGTACTTTATGCACATAAAAGATGAAACTCCTGAAATACTGTTGGATCATATGAGAATGATTGAGACAACCACAAAGTACAAAGTCAATATACTGAGGAGTGATAATGGTACTGAATTCAAGAATTCAAAGATGGAAGAGTTCTGCAAATACAAAGGAATTATTCAACAATTCTCTGCTCCTGGAACACCTCAGCAAAATGGAGTAGTTGAAAGGAAAAATAGAACTCTTATTAAAGCTGGCAGAACTATGTTGGAAGAAGCTAAGTTACCTACATATTTGTGGGCAGAAGCAGTCAACACATCATGCTATACTCAAAATCTCACATTGATAAACAGACATGGTGTTACTCCTTATCAATCTCTCAAGGAGAAGAAACCAAGTTTGAAGCATCTGCATGTGTTTGGTTGTAAATGTTTTGTTCTCAGAACTCATCCTGAACAACTAGGAAAGTTTGAAACAAAGGCTGATGAAGGAATTTTCATAGGTTATCCTGCATCAAGAGCCTTTAGAGTTTTTAACTTGAGAACAAGAGCTGTCATGGAGTCAATACATGTATCTTTTGATGATAAGAAGATAATTGGATTGAATGAAGACTCACATGATAGACTGATTTTTGAAAATGAAGTTACCAAGGAACCTGAAGAAAATGAATTAGATCTTGTCAGTTCATCAGATCCTGATGAGTCACCAAATACTGATGACAGATCAAATCTTGATGACACTTCAAATGTTAATTCTGATGATGCAAACAATAGTAATACTACTAGTAGTGCTAATGTTGAGGGGGAGCAACAACATTCTACTACAAGTTCAGAGTCAACTCAATCATCAGGACATAATTCTTCAGATACTGATTCAAATGATGATCCTGATAATTCATCAGGAGGAGATAGTAATACTTCAGGGGGAGCTTCTAATGAATCAAATTCTTCTAATCAAGATAACACCAATTCAGGGGGATCATCTACATCAAGGAATGACTTACCATCAGCAAGGAAATGGACTGCAAGTCATACTCCTGATTTGATAATTAGAGATCTTGATGTAGGTGTTCATACAAGAAGTGCAACTCAAAATGAATGTCTATATAATAACTTTCTGTCAAAGGAGGAGCCAACGAAAGTTGAAGATGCACTCAAAGATGCTGATTGGGTTACTGCAATGCAAGAAGAATTGAATGAATTTGAAAGGAATGAAGTCTGGAAACTGGTACCAAGACCAAAGAACAGGTCAATTTTTGGTACAAAATGGATTTTCAAGAATAAGACTGATTCAGATGGTGTAATTATCAGAAACAAAGCAAGACTAGTTGCAAAGGGGTATTCTCAACAAGAAGGAATTGACTATGATGAAACTTTTGCTCCTGTTGCAAGACTAGAGGCCATCAGGATCTTTCTGGCATATGCAGCTCATAAGAAATTCAAGGTTTTCCAGATGGATGTGAAAAGTGCTTTCTTAAATGGTGAACTGGAGGAAGAAGTATATGTTGAACAACCTCCTGGTTTCATTGATCCAAAATATCAAAATCATGTTTACAGATTGGATAAGGCACTTTATGGACTAAAGCAAGCTCCAAGAGCATGGTATGAAACCTTAGCTCAGTTCTTACTCGAAAGTGGATTCAAAAGAGGTACTATTGATAAAACTCTATTTTATTTGAATCATGGCAAGGATTTTCTTTTAGTTCAGATTTATGTTGATGATATCATATTTGGGTCAACAAAAAATAAACTGTGTGAAAAGTTTTCTAAGCTTATGCAGTCAAGATATCAAATGAGCATGATGGGAGAAATGAGTTATTTTCTTGGTCTTCAAGTTAAACAGACTGATGATGACATTTTTATCAATTAGTCTAAATATACAAGGAATTTACTGAAAAGGTTTAACATGGAAGACTGTGCTACTGCAAGTACTCCCATTGCTACAGCTACCAAACTTGATCCTGATCAAGGTACTGAGGTAGATGTAACTCACTACAGAGGAATGATTGGCTCTTTATTGTATCTCACTGCAAGTAGACCAGATATCATGTTTGCAACCTGTCTGTGTGCAAGATTTCAAGCAAAACCTAGGGAACCTCATCTGATTGCAGTTAAAAGAATTTTCAGATATCTCAAAGGCACTCCTTCACTTGGCCTTTGGTATGCAAGGGAATCAGATTTTGGTTTGTGTGGTTATTCAGATGCTGATTTTGTAGGATGCAAAATAGACAGGAAAAGGACTTCAGGAAGCTATCAGTTTTTGGGTGGTAGACTAGTTTCATGGTTTAGCAAAAAGCAAAAGTCTATCTCTACTTCAACAGCAGAAGCTGAGTACATTGCTGCAGGAAGCTGTTGTGCTCAGATAATGTGGATGAGAAATCAATTGTTAGATTATGGTCTGTCATACTCAAAAATCCCTATTTATTGTGATAACCAAAGTGCTATTGCAATGACAGGAAATCCAGTTCAGCATTCTCTTACTAAACACATCAGTATTAGATATCATTTCATAAGAGAACAGGTTCTGGAAGGAACAATTGAACTTCATTTTGTTCCTACTAATCAACAACTAGCTGATATATTCACCAAGCCACTGCCTGAAGCTACATTCAATAAGTTAGTGAATGAACATGGAATGATGAACTTTGAGAATTTTTGAGAAAAGCTACAGAGAAGAAATCCTGGTGACTATCAAATCCTGATGGTCATTCAGAAAGGTATGTATTTTTGATCAAATCCTGATAGCACAAAATCCTGACAGGAAGTCAACTGGTTAATCCTGATGCTCAGATACTGAAGCTGGTGTGAAAACCAGAGGTTTTAAAGACAAATTGGACAACAACAGTGCTGGTATTCTCTGGAAAATAGAAGCAATACTTAGTTACTGATTAAGTATTAAGTCTTATTTTTACATTTCAATTTATTGTCTAAGAGATTACTATTCATCGTGATATGTATCAAATGCATTGTTACTAACAATTTATGCAGGACAGTTAAGAAGGAAAAGAACAATTGAGAAAATTAAAAATTTCATTAAATCTTGAAGTTTGCTTTAACAGAACCTGCAAGTGTTTCTTTTAAGTTAGTAATGCAGGTGTGGAACTCAGTTACTTTTGACAAAGGGCATCCTGACTCAATCTTGATGAGTTTTGAATATGATGGGATTACTCACTATGTGACTCCTGCAATTGTGGAGGATGCACTGCATTTACCTGTTCTTGGTGATGCTGTTCCTGATAATGTTTCGGACTCTACTCTCTTTGAGTTTGTTACAAAGTTGGGCTACAATGGTGAAGTAAAGAGATATGAAAATCTTTTCAGGACGAAGCTTAAGAAGGAATGGAATTTTTTCTTTGATACAATCAGTCGTTGTTTCCTGAACAAGACATCAAATTTTGATGCTCTTCCATCAGGATCTCTCAAAATTGGGTACTCTCTTATCCATTCTACAATGTTTGATTATGGATCTTTTATCTTAAAAGCTTTAAGTGATAGGAAATCAGATAAGTTAGGTTCTGTCTGTTTTTTTAGATTTTTACAATTGATATTTAATCACTTATGTCCTAATGTTGTTTTTGAGAATGATGTAGTTCTACCAATCTGTAGAATTACTGAGAATAATATTAAGTCCTTAGTCAACAGTGATAAGGCAAATGGTTTTATTGGTAATGCTTTTATTCCTGATGAGGTTAGGTTTTTCTTACATCAGAAAATGCCTACTTGTTATGGATTACTTTCTCATGATATGGGGCAAGGCCAATCACACCTTGTTCCTAACCCAAGCATTCATCCCAAACAGTCCAAACAGTCAACAACCATCTCTAATGTCTCTCAAAAGACTTTAGTTGTAAAAGCAAATAAATCAGCTAGAACTGATGTGTCTGGAAAGCAATCAGGTTCAAAGGATTTTTCCTCTACACCACTCACTAAAAAGAAGATACAAGGGGGTGTACAAGGGGTCCTGGTGAAGAAAGCTGCTAAGGGTGTTGAGGCTGTTTCTGTTAAAAGGAAGTTAGTTCTCAGAGATCAGACTGATTCAGAGGATGATTTACCTATATCCTCTATAATGAATGTGAATAAAGAAGTTGTTGATACTGCTATTGAAGCTATGGTACCATCATCGAAGCCACAGAAGAAAAGGACATTATCGAAAAGCAGGTATCATATTCCTTTGAAGGTGCAAATGAAGGATACCAATATTCAGACATCAAATCCTGATGAGTCATCTACTCCTGATGCTCTAGCAAATCCTGATGTTGGTATTCCTGATGCAAAAACGAAAGTTGTCTCTATCTCAGACTCTCCAGCAAAGGCTTCTCCATCTGCAAAGATTGTTGAAATTTCATGGGAGAAGGTTGTTGAGACTGCTTCAAAGCTTGGATTTTCCCATCCATTAGAGAAGAAAAGGAAAGCAGCAGAGATAGTTTTCAAGAGACAAAAGAAGCTGAAAGGATCAAGCCCACAAGAACCTGGATCTCAAAGTGATTCAGCAACTCAAACTGAAGATCCTGCCACACAAGAACCACTCAATCAAAGTTTGGGTGAAGGCTTAGCTATTGGAATGGTCCCACAAGAACCATTTTGTTAATCCCAAATGACCTAACAGAATTGTAGAAGGGGGGGGGGGGGTGAATACAATTCTAGATATTTCTCAAACTTAAAAACAACTTTCGAAATAAAACTGAACTTATAAAATAAAAACACAAGCACTTAAATAATTTCAGTTGGATTGTTTGATGATCCAACTGAAGTGTTTTTATTGCGGAAATAATCTGTGATACAAAATGTACACAGCTGCTCAGTTACAAGAATGTAGAGAAGTATGCTCTCAAGGATATCTAATACAATCTATTTGTTTTTCTTCTCTTACATCTCTATTAACTGCTACACTTGGTTATATATATTCCCAAGTTTACAATGCTATTTTTGGCTACTCTAAAGTACACTAAAGGTAACCGCCAGTAGCTTGCTTTTCATCCCTTTTGTCCAATGGTCCTTGGAGATCTTTGTCTTCTGTCTTTAGGCTTATAGTGATCCCACTCAAAAACCAGATTGGAAATTGGAATGTTTCCTTATTCCCTATGTCCATTTTGATGGCTTCCAATGCAAAGTACACTTCCACATCTCCTTTTGATCTGTCAGAAAACTGTCACTATCACTTTGTCAACTATTCAGAAAAGTGATAATGATTCGTTGATGGCAGTAAGATGTGTTTCGTTGATAGATTTATTCTTCGTTTCGTTGATGGTATAATCCTCGTTTCGTTGATAGAGTAATCTTCATTCCGTTAAAAGATTAATCTTCATTCAGTTGACATGTCTTCACTTAGGCAAAATTACAAGGCACAATATATTTACACTTAACCAACCTATTTTGCCTATCTAGTACAAAGTCAACATGACTTAGAAAACCTGACTAATAACTACAACAAATACATATCAATCTAGTGAAGTATTGTAAAATGCAATTGCTACATCACTCATTTCGTTGATGAGCTTCCTGTCAACGAAATGCTGCAAAGCATGCCATTTCGTTGACAGTTACAAAAATGACTTAATACAAAATCTACTAAGTGTTTTATAATTATCATCAAGAACAACATATTCCTAACACATTTTCTCAAAGGGAAAGTGAAGACATCAACATTCCAGCCACACAAGAACCATCTTCTCAAAGTGAAGATGCAGGAAAAGCTACAGCTTCTAGTGAAAGATTGGTCAAGGACACTGTCAATGAGGGAATCACACAAGAACCTCCAACTCAAAGTGTTGAAGCAGCTTCAGAACCTCATGCTACACAAGAACCATTGGTAACAGATACTAATGCAAGCTTATAAAATCCTGACGGTGTTCATCCTGATGCTAGTGGTGCTCCTGATGCTGAGCCAATTGTGATTCAACCACTACGATCAAGACCAATGGACCATCCTATCACAGATTCACAGGATAAACTGAAAGGTATAGAAATTCCTGATCCTGATGTTACTCATGATGATGATGATTCTGATGATAGTGATGATGATAATAATGACGAGAAGGAACAGCTTGCCAGAGTTCTAAAGTCTAGTCTTGGAACTAATTATGGTTCGTCAAGCACTTTCATGACTGGCAAGGCTTCTACAGGAAAAGATCTCAGACAAGATTTTTCTATTCCTTCTGAAATCAATACTGCAGAAAAGTTGAGAAGGCATCAATGGGAAAACAAATGGTATAGGTCTGATGAATCTGTCAGATATCCATATGCCTTGGATCATGCGTATAATGCAGTGAAGATGATAGAGAATCCAGACTTGAAGAATCATCTGAAGGCTACAACTCTTTTATCTAAAAGCCTGAAACATGAAATTGATTCTGTCAAAGCTGCAACTGAGTTGGTGAGGGATGATATTTCTCAAAGCTTTACAAAGGTGCCTACTGCTCTTCAACTCCGGGTAGTGGAATCCCAAGTTAAGTCAATCATTACTGAACAAACCTTCATCAACAGAAGGATTGATTCTCTTGATACAAAGGTAACTGACATTCAAACCTCTCTTGCCTTAATATTGAATATATTGTCAAATGCTGATGTCAAAAAGGGGGAGAAGGTAAGTCAGACAAAATGTACACCTGATCTAGTATTGAGAAATAATGATGATGATGATCATACTGGAAATGATAGTGGTGACAAAATTCTACAAGGAGAAACTGGAGAAACCTCTGATGCTGCTGTTATGAAGACAATTCAAACTTCTCAAAGTCAAACAACGCAGTCAACTCATGTTTCTGATTCTGGAGTAAGGATAGTAAGAACATTGGTGCAATCTCAGATCCTGACGGAAGAACAAATCCTGACAGGTGATCAAATCCTGATGCCTGGTCCTGGACAAACTCTTGCTACAATTCCTGAAGGTGATGAAGATGTGATTATTGATAATCCTGAAGATGCATCAAATCTATTCCATAATATCTCTACAAAAGATGGCAGAATTGTTACTCTATATCACACTGATAAAAGAGTTCAACAATTATTTGCAAGAAAAGCACTCTCTACAGCAAGTGAAGAATATCCTGATCTCTCACATGAAGAATTCTTAAGACAACAGAGAGAAATGATGGAAATCTTTAATAACCCTGCTCCTGCTATAGGAAGAGGAGTCAGAGGTAGGATAGGATCTAGAAGAGGTAGAAGAGGTTCTTCAACTCAAACAGTGCCTAGACAGACAAGGTCTAGAGGTTTATTAATAGAAGAAATTCTTGAACCTACTCAAACTCTAGTAGTTCCTGACAGGTCTACTTTTGGTGATGATGGAAATGTTGAAGAAGAACCTAAATTGAGAAGAAAGCCAAGACAATTAATTCTCTGCAATACAAATCAAATTGAAGATTCTAATCTGAATATTGTTACTGACAATGTTCAAGATCCTGATGAATTTGAAATTCTGCAAGAGATTGAGTTGTTAATCTTATCTACTGTGGTTGATTCTCACAACAAGGAAGTGGATGAAGAAGAAGAAGAATCCAGAAGAAGAGAAATCACAAGAAGAACAAATAGAGATTTCAATCTCTATGTACAAAGGCTTAAAATCTCAAACAGAAGATTGTGGAGAAATACAAGCAGACAAGAATCTTTACTAGAAAGAAGCTATGTTTTTGAAAAATAAAAAGATAAGAAGTGGAAACACATAAGTACACTGAGGTGTAACACGCCTATCAATTTTCATAATGGAGGAATTATAACAAGTGCTTCAAGTGTTGTTGATTTATCTGATATGATTAGATCAAAAGCACACTGGCTATGAATGTTTTCAAATCTGAAGCAATTGACAAGTAATTCAAGAGGAGGTATTGGACACGGGGATGCTGAATATCTGAATATGTCATATGTTGATCCTTACTCCTTGACTGAAATTGGAGGTACTTTAACTTCTGAAAACCTGAACAATTTATTAGTTGTTGATATAGTTATAGATTGTCATGATGGTATTGAAAAGAAAGAAAAGCTTCTGTACTTCATGAAAGATGGTAGTGTGAAGATTCTGTGCATTCAAGATCTGCTGATGAAAACTACACAGGAACTGAAATATGTTCATTATCTGTTAAGATGGAAGAATAAAATGTGCAAAGAATGGAGTGACATGATCTTTTCAACAATAAGAAGAAGACTGAATGGAAATAAAAATTTCAATGGTGATTATACTCCCATGTACTTAAATCAAATAGGTCAAGATGTGGAAATGCAAAGGGGCACTGCTGTTAAAGAAGTGACTTTTGACATGACTCAACTTACTCTCAATCCTGATGGGAAGGAAATTGCTTATCTTTTGCTTGAAGAGCACAGTCTACAAAGAAGCTCCATACAGAATCTCAGAGCAGCTATTTACCAGATTAATGAGGAAGATGAAGAACTCATAAATCTTAAGGAAAGACTGATTCAAATTCTTGAAGAAAAAGAAGAAAATTTGTTATCCAACTTCTTGAAGATGAATCTGTTTTATCAAAGAATTTAAACAGATAAGTTGCTGCTGAAGATACTTGTACATTTTGTAAATATGTTTTTGACATCATTGAATCTTAGGAATCTATACTTTATTTCACAAAGTATGAGATTGGGGGAGATTGTTAGATCAGGATTCAATGATCGTCAAGATCTAGACTTCAACTGATCAGGATTTCTGACATCATCAGGATTGCATGGTCGTCAGGATCAGAATGAATATCAGGATTGGGATCAGGATTGATCATCAGGACTGGAAGCTGATCAGGATTCCTACTTCGAGTTATATTTGGAGTCTAGTTAAATAAGGAAGATTATTCTGTCGGTTCCTGGTTTGTAGTAATGAAGCTATCGATTAAGGATAGGTTTCAATCTTTGTAATTGATTAGGACTTATCATTGATAGAGAAGCTGTGTAGTATATAAACACAGTTTTAGGTTTCGATTTATGTGAGACAAAAAGGGAGAACATAATCGATAACACACTCGAGTATTTTTGTAATCTAGAAGCTCTCAAGAACATCAGAATTTCTTGAAAGAGTTTTTGTAATCTAGCAGCTCTCAAGAACTCAGAATTTCTTGAGAGAGTTTGTAACAGTTTTATATCAGATTTAATAAAGCTATTATCATTCTTTCATATATGTGATTCATATCTTATTAAGTCGAGAATCTTATACAATTGTATTCAACCCCCCTTCTACAATTGTTTATTACTGGGCAACAATAGCTAAGGACCAGAGGCATGTGTCTATTCCTTTCACATATTATTGAGTGATGTTATCTTGAATTATTATTATACAAGTTGAATACTTTTCACTGAATTTCCAAATGTCGATTCCTTTGCATTGAATTGCAAGTATGATTTAATCTCGTAAATTGACGAGTATTCTTTTATACCTTTTGAGTTAGATTCATATTTCCATATTGATTGGAAAAATATAATTATTGTATTGAAACGATTTAAAAGATAGTTATGGGTCGTATACTAAGGCTTTCTTTCAAAAATTTTGATTTAAAAATATTAGGTTGGAATGTTTCCAACCTTAAATGATTGGGAACTCGTGAACCCGATGAGGGTAAAATGTTATATTAAATTCCGAAGTTGTGGTACTTGTCCTACAAGTAATCTATTTTTCCATCTTGCACCTATGCAAGTATTATTATCATTTCTTGTTAATGCGATCATCTGATTCAGTCCCTGATTCGAATTCATGTATGTTGTGTATGATTTAGTTTATTTCCTTCAAATATAAGGCTTATCTATTATAAGTTTATTTTCGAAGGACTTAAGCTATTTCTGTCATAAGTCGGTAAACCCTTGTTTTCCCCTATTTATAAACTTCACCTTGAATTTTCCTTAAACTCGAGCTTGACTTTCTTGTCACTTACCAAATTGGTGAATCTTAACTAATTATTCCATAATGTGATAATTTGTACTGTTGAGGCCATCTAGAGCCAGTTCTTTGAACCCTACCCTATATTGAGCTGTTGAAATTTCTGTTGATGTCATAATGCATGTTTCACATCAGACTTAATCTTGTCATTGTGTACTTATGTACCATTGAAACAATTTCGAATCTATTTCTCGAACTTCATTTGATATTGAGCAGTTGAAGCTCTTTTGCAACTATTGCACCCTGTCCTTGTGTACTTATCTTGCTATGCATGTTATTGTGTATTCTTCACTATTATCCCAGTTGTTGCATCGATCTCGTCGATGTTTATTATATTGTCGTTTTTCATGTGCACCTCCTAATATTGTGTCGATCTCGTCGATACTAGATTATATTGATTTTCCTTGATGGATTCTTCATAGTTGAATTGTTTCCTGGAACGTGAGTTTTCCAGTGATTGTTGTATTAAGGTTGTCGATTCTTCCGACACCTGATTGTCGAAGTAAGGTTGTCAATTATATTGAAACCTGACGTATATAATATAGGATTAGAATGTTTTTAATGGACCAGTAATGGTTGGACCATATTTATGGTCAGAATAACTTAAGGCCCAGATTGGCCAAGGATCCAGTAGAGGACTTTGCTATAAGCAAGTCCGGGGTTGATGCGTGACTGATCAGCAGCTCAACCTTTGATTTGAAAAATGAGAAAAAAATCCAATTCTAATATCACTTCTTATATCTGAGATGGATTACATCCATATGTTCTGTACTTGTGAGTTATGGCCCGGTACTCAGGTTTATTCATTTGCTTGAAGATTGTTGGTTCATTGATTAATAAGAAGGGGTTTCAATCTTGCTAAAACCACTTACTCCTGGTATATCGGATTTCATGTAGTCAAAATCCACTTCCTTGATTCCATTGGCAGTCGTGAGATATATATCTTGATGAGTTTTATTCATACCGCATATTCAGTCGGTACCATATTGAAGTCTTGAAGTACATCCTTTATTCCATGGCCGAGCGCGTTAGCTCATTCTTACTCCTTGATTATTCCACCCTTCCAGAGTTGTTGATTTCAGAAGATGTTGTGAATAGAACCGTTATCTTCAAAAATAGTATTTTTGTATAAACTATGGTCTTGAAGACGTATGAGATATATTTATTTCATATTTTCTACATACTATTGTAGTTATTGTTGTTCGGGTAACCGTGACGACCAATATAAAAATTTTGTGTTTTAAACTATTCAGTTGCTAAAAGCTGAATGAGAAATTGTGATAAATTACCAAACTTGATTTGAGAATCTTAGAGATTACAAATGTTTTAACCAGAGGCTTGTTTATTTGAAAATCCAAAGTTTATTTTGGAAACTTTTCATATTATACTTGATAATGCACTTGCTGAGCAATTCTTTCGCTCATACTTGCTTTCTTTATATATATTTAGCCTCTCAGCAAGAAGGCGTATTGACGGGAGTTATCCGCGTAGCTGGGCAGAGAAGGAAAAAGATGTTAGTGTAAAGACGTTATGATACAAAATATGTGGAACGAGTGTAAGGTTATTGTATAAGTTGATTTCTATTAAATATTATATTGTATAAGATTGTTGTCTGGTATACTTCTTATCGAAGTTATACTAGTGTTTTAGATTGTATGTAAAGAGAATGGTTGTAAAGAAGAAAAATTTTATGTATTGGAAATTTTGGATTCTTGTTTCTAGCACTATAACCTTTAAAGATTCTTGGCAGAGTTGGGGTCGCAGATGTTATTATTGAGTTGAATTAATATTAAGCAGGTTGTTGGAAATGAGAATGTAGTGTGACGACCAAATCCTTTGACCCCGGATTTTGGGGCGTTACAAAAAATCTCCTTCTTTGCCAAAAATATCATGAAAATATCACGGAGAATTACCTTTTTAACTAAAACATGTTACCTTTTCTATTTTTACTTACTAAAACCTCTCATTTTCCAAAAATATCACGGGTAAACTCTTAATTATTTATTTTAAAACCTATTTTTATTTTATTTCTACTTACTAAACCCCCTACTTTTTCAAAAATATCACATATAAAACTCTTAATTATTTATTTAAATATATTTTTTGGTACCTGTTTTTTGGTACGGTACTTGTATTATTAAAGACAAAACATTAAAAGTTTGGTCGGTACGATACCTGTTTTTTTGGTACTTCGTGCTTTTACTTAATTACCCTTAATTATTTATTAAAAGATTATTAAATAATAATATAATCTATTTATAACTAATTATCTTTTTCACCTAAAATAAATTCCAAAAATATCACGGAAAATTATATTTTCTAAAAATATCACGGGGAATTACCTTTTTCGATTAAAATATGTTAAATTTTCTATTTTTCTTACTAAAACCCCTTCTTCTTCCAAAAAATATCATGGTCAAAGTCTTATCTTTTTTTAATTAAAACATGTTAGGATTTATGGGTGATAGCTTAGAGACAACTTAACTTTGTGTTTAGTAATACTTAATTTTATTAAGTAGAACATACTGTCACAACCAGAGTATGTTCTTGTAGCTAATTAATTTTTGTTGTAATAAAATTGTTTGTACATCTTGGAAGAAGTTCATTCATTTGTTCAAGCCTCAAGGAGTACATCAGGTCGACAACAAGAATAAAAGTTACTGTCATATCTTTGACAATAAGGTTACAAGAAGACAGCAAGTTGCAAGTCATGATAACATATTTTCTCTGACAACAACTTTGGCGGAAGCCTAGAAACAACAACTTTCTTCTATCGTGACAGCAAGTTTGGAACTCTTGACAACAACTATTGCGAGAATTTCATATTGTCACCAAAAGCACATTCCTGTGACAACAAACTTGGCAGTTCAGGATACATGGTTCAAGGAGATTCATTTTGAATTGGGTATCTACCCAGTCAAACATGTGACATATTAGATGTTCAAGAAACAGGCGTGCTGCAGTATCCCAACACTGTATCAGGCCTGCAAAGACTACGACAGAAGCTTTGGAGATAACAAGACAAAGCTTACCAATTCAAGAGTATGACAAATCAACATCTACTGGGATTCTGTTAGCTTAATTTAGAATGTATCTAGATTGCTTTGTATGTTCTGATAACTCTGATTGTATAGCAATTTAGGTAAGTCACATGGGTTTGCAAGTTGTAAGGAGCTGCCACAAGATAATGACAGCAGCTCCACAAACCCGTGATGAAAGAGATATGATTAGTATACTTAGACCATCTCTCATTCTAAGTCGTGTACATCTGAAAAAATTGAAGCTTGAGAAAGACACACTTTTCTCAAGGTTGTCGAAACACTTTGCAAAATAAATAAAACATTTTTTTTGTGAGTAATCTACTTGTGTTTGTATTTCTTCTACTGATAAACATTAATCTCAGTTTTAGTTGTTGAAACAGAGATTGAAATTTATTAGTATTCACTAGTACAGAACTGATCTATAGCGTCGCACTTTTAGCGTCGGTTAATCAGAAAACCGTCGCCTATTCGTTCCTATGGCGTCGGTTCTAACAATAACCGACGCATATTGACTGCTGACAGAATCAAAGGCGTCGGTGTTTTACATTAACCGACGCACAAAATATTTATATGCGTCGGCTTTTAAAATGCCGACGCCTAAAAGGTATTTTTTGCGTCGGTTGTCAGAAAACCGTTGCAATAGTGTATCCTTTATAGCGTCGGGCAGCTTAGAACCGACGCCTAAAGGTTTTTTGCGTGTTTTAACTGACGTTGTAGCATTTACATGAAAAATTGCTAAATAAAGTAATATTGTACAAATAATATAATATTCTATATTATGTAATTATACAAATAAGATTTATATTTAAAAATATTAAAATTAATAATTTTATACATATTTTGTAACTAATTTTTTAATATTTTGATCGATGATAAAAATGAAAAGTTATTTTTATATAAAAATTTATTTAATTAAGTAACATAAACAGTGTTTTTATATATTGTGTAATTACTATATATTAACATAAAAATATATTATTATTGTAACTTAAATATGTTAAATTTCTTCACACTTTTTAAAATTAAGAAATTTTATATTTATTATGAAATTATTTTTTTGAATTTAATTTTTAATTATGAAATAAGGGGTTGTAACTTGTAATGGGCTGGGGTTTTGTTACATCTAATTATTCTAGTCGAACTATCTCCCCCCTCAATCTGAACTTCCCCCCTCAACTCTCCACCCTGGATTCGATTTAACTCAATTTGGGGATTCAACTCTGTACATGTATTCTTCAATTATTTATGTATTTGGGTGAACTTGGATTTGACTATGTCCGCTTGTGTGTGTATAATTTGTATATGTGTGTATGTATTTGTGTGTAATGAGTTTATGAGTAATTCCATTAAACAATTAGTTTGTTATATTATTATAATGGCTTTATGACCTTTTGGCCCTTCATGTAACAGCCCCAAATCCGGGGTCAGGGATTTAGGGTAGTCACGATCCATGTACTCCTTGCCTTACCTGTATTACTCACACCATTCATAATTCACCTGCTCATGACCCCACAACATACGTCTCACACACACACACACAGGTTAGAGTCTCAGAAATGACACAATACAACAACTGCGGAATAAATAATTTTTATTACAATACCCAAATGTCTTTTGAATCTGTCACTGATACAATTTCTAAGTAATGTTACATTACCAACTTAGTCTTCTGATGCTTACAATCCTCTAATACCATTCATGTATATACATAAGTCGAATACCGAAAGCTGTAGCCTGATTCGATTGGTTCGTACTACTCTCGGGATCACTACTAGAAACTGTTTATGAAAACGCCTTGCGGGGTATGTGCCGTCCCATTGGCATCCTGCTTCGCTGCTATATAATATATATAAAACAATAGCAAGAGTGAGCGATAGCTCAGCAAGGAAATGAAAGTATGGCATAATTCTGCCTTTAATTCAACCCAGAATAAAACGGGTATAAGACAATAATTTGTCAAAATATCTCGATACTGAAATTATATCCTTATCGGAATGTATTCCCAAAAACAGTACCATTATTGTACTTCAAATATCATTTTCATAATATTTCTACAAACTTTTGCTATATTATGAACAAAGTTCTAGTATAAACGATGAGGTTTCAAAGTAAACCAAATATAACCTTTCCGAAAAATATCTGCTATATATGCAGAATATCAACATATAACTTAAAAGATGAAGTTATAAGGTGATTCAGTATAAACAACTCCCTTACCATAACTCATGTTATGTAAGGTATCCACAGAGTCATAACTCATAAATAAAAGATGAAGTTGCATGAATTTATTGTCACTTCATTTCCAAACACTTTTCGACCCCCTACCAACATGATTGGTTCTTCACCCCAATACATGTTGCAGGAATATCCAAATTGGATGATGAACCAATACTGGAGTTGCTACCGCGTCCGCTGTGCCTAACCTTACTATGATCAGTAGCAGGTCGCACCGCTCAAATAGTTTTCTACATGTAGATGGAAGTATCACGACGGCCTGACATTGTCTACCGCCTTACTATGACCTCCCGGCCCATTTGGGGCAATATAAAAGTTGGATGGGCCCACGCAACTTGACCACTTACAGCACTCCTAGTTCAGATGAAATCCATGACTCTGAAACGTAAAGATCGTCCTCCTTTCCCCAAGTGTAACACTTGTTGATACGACTCCACTAAGTAGTTATATCTAGGTTGGAAAGGAAGATTCTCCAATATTTCCCAAGCTATGCTTGTTAATGGATATCGACTTGTTCCATGAATTTACCCCTCGATCATTGAGGTGGTAACACAACATTAGACTGGCAGCAATTAAATTGCTCCAAGAAAATATCTGTCCCTTGACAGTTTTTGAATTGAGAGTTTAAAAAGAGTAGTAGTCACTTAAATCAGGTTTCCCATATTTTTTATAGTTGAGCGAGCATTTAAATCCCCTTTAAAAGACAGATTTAAATGGAAAAACATTGTTTTGGGAACCTCTTTTTGATTTGAAAATAATTAATAATATTTATTAAATAAGTAACCTTAAACGAATATTTGAAAATAATATTCATTAAGTAAGCATCCCTCAAATGAATATTTGAAAATAATCTTCATTAAACAACTAATCCTTAAATGAATATTTGAAAATAATATTCATTAAATAAATGATCTTTAAATGAATATTTGAAAACAATATTCATTAAATAAATAATCTTTAAATGAATATTTGAAAATAATATTCATTAAATAAATAACTCTTAAATGAATATTCAAAAGTAATATTCATTAAATAATACACAATCCTCGAATGGATAATAATAATAATATTCTTAAAGTCCATAATCCTCAAATGAATATAAATAAATAATATTCATTAAATACATACTTAACCCTCGAATAAGTAAGCCTCAAATGAATATTCAGAAGTAATATTCATTAAATAATACACAATCCTCGAATGGATAATAATAATAATATTCTTAAAGTCCATAATCCTCAAATGAATATAAATAAATAATATTCATTAAATACATACTTAACCCTCGAATAAGTAAGCCTCAAATGAATATTCAGAAGTAATATTCATTAAATAGATAATTAATCCTCGAATAACAGTTACCGGATATCTTTGTTATCATTCCGGAACAAAGCGATTTTAAGAAAACATTTTGAAAATGATATTCATCTAAGTAAACAAATTTAATTAGACGAATAAGGCTTATTTAATCCGTAAATGCTTCCAGAAGTATTTACTAATTAAATAAACACTGGTTTATTGGTGATGTTGCCTTTAGGTTAATTATTGCGAAAATCTTTCTAAAAAGCTCTGTCCGGGTTTTCGAAAATATACCTTACAAAATAACCCCGATACGCTGGCTAAGTTATAAACTCAATACATGCTCTACCCTCTGAGCCTTTCTTATTCCAGTACACAAATACCTACCTTATGATATAAAGTCCCCTTCCACCATACGAAAAGTTTATAAACATATACACCATATAATTCAAGGCGTAGGATCTTAAAAGCATCACCACCCATCAACCGTATTATAAGGTCATGGGATTTTGGTTATCGCACGAGCAGGATTTAATATCATTAACAAGACCAAGGATATACTGGTTTTGATAAGGAAGCACAATATTGGGAAACTTGCAAATATGGATTGAAACTTATTCAACATATTTCATATATTTCAAAATAAATATACTCTGAACGATCGAGTATGCATACATAACTTGCATCTAGTATATACATACTTCAAAATATGGTTTTTAGAAACTTTCCTGATGCTCGAGAAGTGATAGGGGTTCGCGACGATGCCGGACAATCTAGACAAAGTCAAACGAAAACACACGGTTAATCCCCTCGATAAACCACTTATAACTCACTGCTTAAACACGTAAGCGAAATACAACCAAGGCATTACTTGCTCGCTCTAGCGTCACACTAAGTCCATGTTATTCGTCAAATACTTAAATCATAAGTTTGGTTCGAAATCCATCCTCAAATCCAAGTTATACTTAACCATTTGGAACCTTGGTTTCTAAGTCTTGTTTTCAGTGGTTTTCACTTGCGCGACCTCGACTAAAACATTTTTATAAAATCGAAAAATAATCTTTTTAATCCGAATCGTTTTCGTGAGCCTTCCTAACTGTCTCTAGTATTATTCCTCAAAGTGTCACATTTTAATATGGCTCCGAAGTGGTCCAAATATAGCCTCAAAGTTGCTGAACAGAGAAGGGTTGTTCCTCAGAACGACGTTTACTAAAACTCACTTTTCTCTTAAACCGTAAATCGTAACGACATGATTTTTGCGCTCACGTAAACTAGAAACAAAGCTCTACACACTCATGTTCATCACTGAACCAAAAGAGGCAGTTAAGGTTTCGGATTCTATGCAGTTTTAAAGTTAACGAGAATCGGGCATTACGACGGCTTAAAACTTAACGTTTTCCATTTTCAAAACACACTCAAATCAATACCCAACAATCCCAAACTCACCATCCACCTTATACACCCTCCACTCAGTCAAATCCTCCATGAATAATCACAACAAAATTCATAACCCATCCTCCAATACTCAACCAACAATTCATCTAATCACTTAATCATTAATCATGAGCTTAACTTTACATAAACATCAAAACCATTTCAAAACTCATATAACAAAAAGGGGCAGAGGTTTTTATACCTTCCTTGAATCCTTAAACACACCACAAGAGCTTGTAAGCCTTAAGAGAGTCTTCATCCATGGTTATCATCCTTAAACTTGCAAAAGAAAATCAAGAACAAGTTATGAATTCTCGGAGTTACTATACACCGGTTTAAAGAACTGGAAAACCGAAGGTCTTACCTTGCTCCAATGGAAGAAACTCGTGAAATACGAAATGTAGATTATCTCAAGACCTTTCCAACAAGCTATAGATCGCAATTGTCCACCGAGAAATGAAGGAGATATGAATTTTACAATCCGGCAGTTTTGCTTTGGCCGAAAATGAAGAAAATAAGAATGGTTTTTGATTTTTTGTTAATTTGCTTGGAAATGCTGATTTTTTGTTAATTTGCTTGGAAATGCTGATTTTTTGTTAAAGGTGGTGAGTCATTGCATGTCCAGGACACGTGTCGCTCAGTGGGGGGTTATGGTGGCAAAGAAGGGGACACGTGTCAAGCAATGGAGATCATGGTGGCAAGCAGCTTTACTGGTTCGTTTTCCTTTCACATGGATGATCCAAATGTTGCATTTCTCGAATTAATCTTGTTACATGTTACTTCCATGTCTATATTTAATCCTGTCATAATTTCAATCCTTAATCCATGATTCGTTCGCTTAATCACTTAATCTCGTTATAAAGTATCAGCGGTTTCTAGAACCTTCGTTTCACTGTCTCAGTGGTTTTCGTTCTAAATTCTCAAATCAAATATAATAACATTCCAAAATATTAAATCCTCAAATCCTTAATTTAATATCTCGTTTCTTGAATATAATAATATATAATTCACTGCCCGGTCAAATACTACACCAAAATAAAATTCGGAATTTCTGAATTCCGATCGTCTTTGCATTCACTTATTTACTCCGTAGATCACTAATATGACTTCGGAATATCCACACTACGTCTCGTACATAGGTGGCATGAAAAACTTTGTTAATCCTCAAAATCACTATTCATCCACCAAATTCACTATTCACTGATGCACTTAATCATAATAAGAAAAGTTTTAATTCTACCAAAAATTCGGGTTATTATAGTCTCCCCTCCTTAAAAGGATTCCGTCCCGGAATCAGCTTAGGAATAACTGGGGGTACTTCCCTCCCATTGCACTTTCTAACTCCCAAGTGGATTCTTCCACTTCTTGATTTTCCACAAACCTCTCACTAGCTTGGCAACCTCGTCACTTAGCACTTGCTCTTTTCTATCCATGATTTCCACAGGTTGTTCTTTGTAAGTCAGACCAGGTTGTATATCTACCTGCTCGTACTCTAACATATGCCGGGCATCTATAGTATACTAACGTAGCATTGACACCTGAACCCCGTTATGACCATTCTACAAGTTTGGGGGGGTAAGGCTGGCTCGTAGGCCACCTTCCTGACGCATTTTAAAATCTCAGATGGCCCAATGAATCTCGGGCTCGACTTCCCTTTCTTTTCAAATCTCATTAATTCTTTCCATGGAGATACCTTTAGCATCACGAATCGCTAACCTCATATTCTCTATCTTGTTTGTACAGAAATACACCAGCATAAACTTGATTGTCATTCATCAACTTGCCATTTAGCTTATCAATAGCAGTACTATTTCTATACTCGCGGGCTTAGTCCGCATACTTTCTCTGTCTGTCTTGGTTGTCACTAGCCGCTTGTTGGTGAAATCTTTTGTCTTTCTAGTTTGTTGGACTAACTTGGTTTTGTGTAAAATCTCATCCTTTAATTCCCGATTATTCGGAATCCATCTCTGTCTCATTTTAATCAAGGGTATCGGCCACCACATTGGCCTTCCCCGGATGGTAGTGTATCTCGCAGTCAATTTTAGGTAAATTTTAGCCATTTCTCCATCTCATGTTATCTACTATCACGGATAACTCAACGCCACTTCATTACATTCCATCAAAATTTGTGGGTGCATTAGTCAACCCAAAATAACTTCGCTAAAATCTCAAAGTGTCTATTCCTCGTACGAATCGCAGTCTTGGGTACATCCTCGGATTTAACTTCCAACTGGTGGTATCCAGTTCTTGAATAAATTTGGAAATACACAGCGTTTTTCCGCTGATCAAACAATCATTTACAAGGGTACCTATCCTCCATGTCGAACTCATTCAACTCTCGAGGTTCGATGCATAATCTTGTACTAACATCTTTCTCTCTTACGAACAACACCGGGGTTTCCCACGGTGATACACTGGGCCTTATCATACCCTTATACAACAATTCTTATAACTGAGTCTCTAACTCTTTCATTCCCACTATACTCGGAATACTCGGTATTCATTCTCATGTCATCCAAATCGATATCTGGTAGCTCATTAAAACCTTGTACAATCTCCCAAAACCATTGTAGTTCCCTTTTTACTTGGTATCTCTTTTCTTGGCGTCCACCATAAGAGCTAATTAAGCCTCGGATCTCTGGCGTAATAGCTTCTTAGTCTAAACTATATTCAAGAATCTCTGAATCGGTTTCCATCCTTTATTTATTACTCTCTCTCTCTTACAATCAGTCTGGGCTCCATTAGGTGTCAACCCACCCGTCCTTATTATAATGTCAACTTCTCCCAAGTCACAATACCAGCTCCCTCTGACTCTATCGCCAGTACTTATCTTGCTAACCCAGAGGTAGTGTCCATTCGTAAACAACTCCTCCAAAATCTCAATTCCACTATATGGCATCTATCTAACACCGTTGTCACTGGAGTACACGACACATCACTATTCCTTTCACATATATCACTTGATCCCCTTTCCATTATCATAATATCCTTGGGAGAATAAACCAATTCATTGATATGTCATTAACATTCTATTCGTCTTAGGGATTCGCTCCTGTCATAGGCGATTTCGTTGCGAATCTAATTCCTATCAGCGAATTTTGACTTATTTGACCTGGTTCGCCTCCCCTTAGAATTCAATGAGGATAACCAAAATTCATGGGGCCTTGAAAAGACAGCTCCCATATCAAGGAAAACGTCACACACTGGTGATCATAAGGTTATGAGTTTTAAGGTAACCTTATTGGAGGTAAGAGAATTTACCGAGAGATCAACATGATCGTAAGAACTCAACGTTGCGTGCCTCGATTGAGACATTACTAAAGGTAATTAGCCTTCTTGTATTTCACAACTTACAAGTGATGGCGTCCCATCAGACTTCTATCACATAGACAGATAGTCCTTGTAGCCCCTAAAAGTATAGGGTTGTTCGTCTCAGTGGAAGTTGAAAAGTATGAAAGCAATTCGAGATCAATTTAATGATTATCACCTCTCGACAATATTTCTCAAAGGAACACCTTGAATTAAAATTGAACAGATTCCAAAGGTGCGGTTTCCAAAGAAAATACAAAGAAAAGAATAACCAAAAAGATACTGGTACTTAACAAACAAGTGGTGAGGTATCACCATGGGGTCATTCATTATTTGAAGAAAAGTGAAAGCTTAAATAACATCATTTGACAGGGCTTCAAAAACCGGAAAGTAGGCATCGTGACAGCCTCTAACACAATTGAAATTAATTATGATTTAACACAAGTGTTATAAAATAACTTCGAAGAGGGAATATACCCTTTATCAGAATTCTTTCTTGGAAGGAGGTCAAGATAGATCATAGATTGGGGAAATATCCCACATAATCTGCAAAGGGGGAGGGTACTACCAAGGTCTCTACGGATGCCTTTTATGTCGGCTCCTCTAATGGATAATCGTTCAATTCCAAAGCTTTTCTTTTCCACGCGCCCTAAGGTGTTTGATACTTACGTCATTGCCGACTTATAATAGTCGCTAAGGATCCAACCATCGACCTTTGCAATCGCAGGGAATTCTATTCGACTAGGCGCAAACATCTCAAGTAAGCGTTCTGTTCTATAAGAAGACTTCGATACCGTTGTCGCCCATAGCAATGACAATTCCACATGTCGACTGGGCGGTACTCCGGAGGATCGTTACAAACTACAAACTTAAATTCGGTCTCTATTTCAATCATCTTTATACCCAAAATTTTCCTTGAGATAATAAAATCCCTCAATGATGTAATAGACACTATTTCCAGTGGAATCGCTGGTCGTGGGGGATTGAAATCTCATAGCCCAAAACAATTCCTTACACTATTCTAGGCAACTAAGTACCCTTAATCGTTCGTGAAAATCTGAACATCTTGGTTCTTACGTATGCCGCCTCCTTATGGGCAACTATAACCGACTACGGGTAACAGGTTTCGTTCAAGTCGAATCAATCCACTGATACTGGCTGTACTGCCTCTACCTCTTCTGCTTTGGAGACTCTACTCCATTTTCTTTGTCATATCTCTTGATGAATCATGAACGATCCTTAAAACTCTCGTTTCGTCACTTATTTGTCCTTTGAAGGTTCGTCTGGTCGTATTATACGACCTCAAGTAACATACTACATCTTTATCAATCAACACGTTCTCTACAAGATTCTTTCCTTGACCCACCATGGGTCTTCCTCTAGATCCTCCTATGGATCTTCCTTTATCGGGTCTCCATCCATTTCAAGGAACGCATCATCAATTGCCTACTCGAAGGCCTCGGGGTCTGGTATCTCAGAATCCCATCAATCTATAACTCATACGAATCGAGGTGACTAATCATGAAGTCCTAAGTACGGTTTCCCAGAAGAAGTCCCCTCTCGGGCTTCATCTTAAACAGTCAGGGTCGTGTCCTCTAACCCGACTACGAACTCAATTTAGGCTCTAGATGTTCTTATCATTCTTAAGGGTATTGTAAGACTCGATCTCCTATCGTTTCTGAGGACTGTAACCTAACGCTTTGATACCATTTCTGTAACAGCCCCAAATCCGGGGTCAGGGATTTAGGGTAGTCACGATCCATGTACTCCTTGCCTTACCTGTATTACTCACACCATTCATAATTCACCTGCTCATGACCCCACAACATACGTCTCACACACACACACACACACAGGTTAGAGTCTCAGAAACGACACAATACAACAACTGCGGAATAAATAATTTTTATTACAATACCCAAATGTCTTTTGAATCTGTCACTGATACAATTTCTAAGTAATGTTACATTACCAACTTAGTCTTCTGATGCTTACAATCCTCTAATACCATTCATGTATATACATAAGTCGAATACCGAAAGCTGTAGCCTGATTCGATTGGTTCGTACTACTCTCGGGATCACTACTAGAAACTGTTTATGAAAACGCCTTGCGGGGTATGTGCCGTCCCATTGGCATCCAGCTTCGCTGCTATATAATATATATAAAACAATAGCAAGAGTGAGCGATAGCTCAGCAAGGAAATGAAAGTATGGCATAATTCTGCCTTTAATTCAACCCAGAATAAAACGGGTATACGACAATAATTTGTCAAAATATCTCGATACTGAAATTATATCCTTATCGGAATGTATTCCCAAAAACAGTACCATTATTGTACTTCAAATATCATTTTCATAATATTTCTACAAACTTTTGCTATATTATGAACAAAGTTCTAGTATAAACGATGAGGTTTCAAAGTAAACCAAATATAACCTTTCCGAAAAATATCTGCTATATATGCAGAATATCAACATATAACTTAAAAGATGAAGTTATAAGGTGATTCAGTATAAACAACTCCCTTACCATAACTCATGTTATGTAAGGTATCCACAGAGTCATAACTCATAAATAAAAGATGAAGTTGCATGAATTTATTGTCACTTCATTTCCAAACACTTTTCGACCCCCTACCAACATGATTGGTTCTTCACCCCAATACATGTTGCAGGAATATCTGTTAGAAATGAATACTACTAGAAACTAGACAGAGGGGGGGTGAATGGATAGTTTGATATATTTTTCGATTCTTGAAAACTAAGTAACAGACTGTATATGATTATGATATGTAATATGCAGAAAGTAAATAACACACACAATCACTTTAATCTACTTTGTATAAGCAAATTAAATACTACAGCTTTCCAGGAAATTCACAATCGAATTTCTGGCTTCTAAACAAGAACAGTTTGAACTTGCTTGCTTACAGAGAAAAGAGCTTAGCAAATAACTATGTGTATCTCTCTTACAGCTTACAGTTGTGTGTGCACGATATATATATTCACCTATACAAACTAGGCACCCACAATATTACACAGCTACCCCTTCTGAAAGTCCAACTTGTCCTGCCATAAGAAGTTCACTGTGTCAGGAAGGACCACCTGCTTTTCGGAGTCTTTCCCGTTTCTGTAGCTGCTTGTCTCTTATCTTTCTCTCCAAGTTTAGCTGTAGATTTGCCATCTGTTCTTTGGACCACCTTGCCAGAACAAATGCTTCAGTATTTGTCTCCTTTGATTCTTGGTTCTGTACCTTGATTTTGTCTTGTTATAAACGGCTAAGTGTTGATATCGTGAACTCCACTTTATCCCTGACTTCGCGATCTCCCTTGTGAGGACTACGCGATATAGCCTTTGAAGACTTTGCGACATAGGTCATTTGATGACTATGCGACATAGGTCATTTGATGACTATGCGACATAAGGCTTCTGAGGACTTCACGATCTAGGCTCTTTTGACTTTGCTGACTTCAACACTTCACGACATGTGTCTTGAGGACTTCTCGACATAGTACAAAATGGACTATGCGATATAGTACTTCACGACATGGATATTGGTGACTTCACGACATAGCTTTCTTTTGACTTTGCTATATAATGCCTTAGACAAATTCCTGCAACTTATTTCTTCATAGCCTTATTCAACTCTATCCTGCTGCATGAACACTTCTGAACTTCTACCAGGATAATTATTCAATGGCCTATATACAATCTAGATGCAAGAAACTTTACTAAGCTCATTATAAATCTGAGCATACATGATAAAGCTATTGTTCATGAGAACAAGACAAGTACATTTAGAGACCTATACTCTATCCCAGTGATAGAAATCACTAGGTCATGTAGTGTGACATAGTCACATAGTGTAGGCTTGTTAATAGTGGTATTCAGACATGTCTTGAGCCTAACAATCTCCCCCAAATTGTGAGTAAGATCCTTAGGCACAATTTCATGTCTGATAACAAGCCTAACTTACATAAAAGGAAATTTAGTAACAGAGAGGACAATTCATGAACATTGAGATCAGAAATTTGATTACATAGAAAAATTGAAAGCTTACAGATTACTTTTGTTGCTCAGCAGCTTCAGCTTCCAATTGCTTCTCTAGCAAATCATCATATATCTTCTTTTTCCTTATCTCTTCTTTTCTCTTCATGTCTATGATGGCTTCTTGAAGTTCTTCTCTTGCAATCAGTTCTTCAATGAGAGGTGAGCCTTTCAAGTCATCAATTGCAGCCTTGAGTGCACTTTCTACATAGGAATCAAGAAACTCCATCCTTATTTTGCTTTGACCTCCATGTGAGTTTTTGTACTCCACAATGTAAGGATTTTGTTTGACCCTGCACATCCCTTTCTGCCTTAGCTCCTTAGCCCTCTCCTCCATCTCAGCCATTTCTTTCTCTCTCTGTATGTTTTTCTCTTCATTCTCTTTCCTTATGTTTTCTTCATAATCAGCATGCATCTTCAAGTACCTGGCAATATCTATCTTCCATGTCCTTTCTTCTTTTTCTTCAAAATTCAGTAAGGCATTTATCCTTTCAAGCTCATACTTATAGAAATATTGCCAGCTTCCTTGCTTCATTATCCTTTCTCTTCCATCAGTGTACTTGATCTCTAGATGATCCAACTTCACTTTGACTTCAAAGATCCTTTGAGCCCTCAAAAATGCTAGGGCATCTTCATCATAGTCCTCATCTAGTGGAAGCACATTGATGCCAATAACATTTGTGAGTTTTCCAGTCTTCTTTGTTATCCTTATCCTTTTGGGTACACTCTTGATCTTCAAATGCTTCACAAGAGATACCTTTCTGGAACAAGGAGAATTAGTCTTCAGTGCCACATCACTTGGAAGTAGCTTCATTCCTTTCCCCTTCATCCACTGTAACACTCCACTAGCTGTAACTTTGTGGAAGTGTTTTCTTGAAATTACTTTAGTGGCTTCATCTTTCTTCTGTGGCAATTCAGGTTCAGAAGTCATGGATAATGATTTTGGAGGATCATTGCTAACAGTACCCACCCTAGACTTAGAGTCTTGTGTTGTGGTTAAAGTACTACTAGCAATGTCCTTGACTTGCTGAATTCCACTTCTTGTTTTCTTAACTGATTCCTTTGCCCCCTTGTCATCCCTCTTGCTATCATCAGCATCCTTTGATTTCTTTGAATATTTGCTCCTTTCCTTATCTCTCCTTGACTGAGATCTCCTTTCATAGGTTTTCTCCTTATCATCATCATCATCTCCATCCTTCTTTTTGTTCTTTTCTTTGACAGATTCAGGAATGACTCCATGAATCAGAAAAGATTGTAGAGTGTGAATCATCTCTAGTTCCTCAGCTGTCCTGACTCCCCTCTTGGCTCTTAGCATTTGCAGCACCTGGTTGATCTTTGCATTATTCTTTCTTGTCAAATCTGAAGGGATCACCAACTGGTCAATGCTGCTGTCTTGAGATAGACTTTGGAAGATTATTGTCTTTGGCTTTGAGATAACCTCAGGCAGTCTTTAATCTTGATCCATCTTCAAGTCATCAAACAGTCTCTTGTTGTTAGCCCCACCTTTTTCTATTAAGTCCATTATTGTTGACAGCTCAGTGAATCTCAGTTTCTCTAGAGTTTGAAAAGCTAGGTGCCACAAGCAGTTGTCCTTGCACACCATGATTATCTCTCTTAGATGGACATCCTTGATTTTCCTTACTGCAACTGTGAAGTACTTAATGTTTTCCTTGAGCTTCATTCTGTAAGTCCTTGCATCTTCTTGTGCATCTCTGTAGGTGGCTTTCAGAAACTCCAGGAAGGCCTCATCATGATAGATGTGAGAATTGGCAACTTCCTGTAGCTTGGCCTCTGTGATTGTTGTAGCTTTGGCAGGTTGAGCATTGGAAGTAGGTTGAGCAGGTTGAGAAGTGGAGATCTCTTTTGGCATTGTGGAGGGATAGTAGGTAGTGGTGACTGTGCTTTTCTGGCCTTGTGCATTGATGACCTCTATAGGGGGAAGATTGATTGGCTTTATTGTCTCTTCAATGAGCTTGCCCTTAAGTTTTGACTGCTTGGCAGGTACTCCCCCTTTCTTTTTCACAATGACCTCCTTAACTTTCTCCCCCTTAGGCTTGGGATCAGACAAAAAGTCTTGAGCTTCACCAGGGATAGGCAGGTTCATGGATCTCATCATTGAAGTCATCATTTGTTGCTGCACCAGTAAGATGTTTGAGGTGTTGTTGCCTTGGTCATCCAGCTTGTCATTGAGTTGGCTTAAGGATGTAGATAGCATTCTGTTTTCATCCTTGAGAGAGGCCACTTCTTTTTCTAAGCCATCCACCTTAGAGAATAATTGTTGAGACCTAAATGAGTTTAGGGATTGATCTTTGACCCTGGCAAAGTCATATTTGGAGATGTCTGACAGAGGGACTTCATCCACCAACTTGTCACCATACTGATTTTTCCACATGACATTTATCATAGCATTTGAGGTGATGGTGGCTTTTGCTTGAGTTTCCAGTGAAGAAGCCAGTTTCTTGATGTTGTCTGTGACCATGGCAAGAGTCACATCCATCATGGATACATTTGTGGAGGTTTTCTGGACTTCTTTGAGGATACCATCCACCTTGGGAAAATCAGAGAGATAAGAGTTCCTGAGCTTAGTGAGGGATCTGTCTGTCTCCTCCTGGATGGAAGAAATCTCTGATTGAAGCCCTTTCCCAAGATAGTGCAGAGCCTTCAGCTGGTTCTTGTACACATCATTCACAGCATCATAGATGGCAGCAGGAGAGAGATCCTTTGCATTGGAGCCCAGAGAAGTTAGGAATTCTTCTCTTAGAAAAGCTAGGGCATCCTTGAGCTTGAGAGTCCTCTTTGCATCCAACCAGGCATCCACATTTCCCTCTGGTTCAGCTGCATCCACAATCTTCTCCTGCTGAGCTTCAACATCCTCCTTGTGGCAAAGTAAGATAGCTTCATAATCAGCATTGGGAAGATTTGAGGTGAGGAGATGTTGAGCTATTTTGGAGAACTCATCAATCTGTGCCACATGGAGATCTTGTATGGCTTCTTCTGTCATTTTGGAAGGCACAGATGATGATCCTGAAGGCCTGTCATGGTGCACAGGCTTCAGCCATTCTGACATAGTGGCCTGAGCCAAGTGAGAGCTAGTGTTAGGCACTTCATGAGATGTGAGAATTGGAGTCTCCTCCAGCCTTGGAATGGCTGTAGGGTCTGATGATGTCTCCATTGAAATGGGATGTGTTACAACATCAGCCCTATTTGTCTGTGAAGACATTTCCACATCCCTAGGGATGGGAGAATTTGGCACAGAGTCTCCAGTGAAAACTGGTGAATCCTCCATGTTTGTGTTGGTGTCATTAGGATATGCCCCAGCATGCATTCCCTGACCAACTAGATGTGGTTCCTGGGTGGTGAGCACAGTGTCATGCACCATGTCACTTGAAATTGGCTCAATCACAGGAGAGAATTGTGATTGATCAAAGGCAAGATTGTCATTGGAATGACTTTCTTGTTCAGAAGAAATTTTTATGGAAGAATCTGAGAGAGAAGTGGGGTTTAGACTAGATTTTGACAACTCCCCCTGAGAAATAGGAGGAGTTTCAACAGTGATGTGCTCTCCACTCTGTGTATCATCAGCCTTATCACTCCTAGGGTCAAGAGTGAGTTCTTGATCCTGTGCAGACTCAGTACAGGTTGTAGTGGGGAGACTACTCTTTTCAATGCCAATAACCTGTTGGGAGGCCATTGACAGTAGTAGGTGTACCCCTTTTTCCACATCTGAATCCTGTTGGGAGGATTCAGTGGTAGGTTTAGATTTTGACTTCTTCCTTTGTCTGGTAAGGGGTGACTCAGGATCCTCACTTCCTATCTCTACAGAGTCATTTATCACTGCTAGGGCTCTCTTCTTTGACTTCTTTTTAGTAACATCAACCTTTTGAGAGATTGATGCACTTGGTTGCCTATCCTCTACAGTGGTGTTTTCAGTAGGATTGCTGGATGGGATAGGAAGGCTGGGGATAGACTGTGCAGCTCCTTCAGTCTTAGCCTTCCCTGTCCAGGAAAGTTCATGATATATGGGCTTATCAAGTGGATAAGACTCAAATGTGTCCTGCATATGCTTGGTCACACTTAGAATCACATCCACTTGATTCCTTGTGTCCAATGAACCAAATAGTATTTTGGACATGGACTTGGAATAAGCCATTTTAGTGTTATCTATACCCTCCAATTCATGGATATTTGCATCAAGAGAATTTAAAATAACTTGAATGAAACGAGGGTAAAAGATGTCATTACCTCTCCCACAAACTGTCCTCCCTAACCTTTGAGCCAATTCCTTGAGGATGATTGCTCCAACATTGATTTCTTGGTTGTAGGCTAGGGAATAGGCCAGCTTCACAGCAATGTGACTGATATGGTCCCATCCTGTTTTCCTGCATAGAAACACCTTCTGGAGTGCATCAAATAGAAATGACCACTCCCTTCTTACAAATTTCTTGTTCAGCTTTCCAGTATCTATCTCATCTGCATACCGAATGAGGGTCATGAAGTCTACTATTTGAGCATCAGTAGCTTCTTGGTCATGACCCGCCACCTTGAACCCCAATGCTTCATTTATTTCCTTTTCCCCAAACTGGAAGTGTTTGCCTCCAATTGAACAAGTAACCTCCTGGAATGAAGTTCCATCTTCTCTTGCCATTGTTGATACCAACGCCGTTCGCCAAAATCCTTCCAACACATCGACATACAGTGTAGGGTTCAAGGTTAGGGCTTGGCTGAGGTAGGAAGTGTTCAAGAACCGTACAAAACACTTGTACCTTGGTTTAGCCTCAGCCTCAGAGGGAATGGTGAGAAGATTGGTTTCTTTGGGGATGGTTAGAGGAATAGAGGATGATACTGTTTGAGATTTGGGTGCCATTTCAAGAGAGAGAGTAAGAAAGAGAGTAGAGAATTTGTGCTTGGGTTTGAGAGTTTGAGAGCAATAGACAAGATGAAAAGTTGTGAACGGTTAGAAAAAGGTATTTATATGATAGAGACACTGCGATATGGAGTTATGAATATGTACAGTCTATATGTATGTCGCGAAGTCAATAATAGCCTGTACCGCAAAGTCTTGCAAAATATATCGCATAGTCTCAACAATGAACTATGTCGCAAAGTCTTCAAAATGAAAGGATCGGGGAGACTTTGCGATATAGTAGAAATACCCTGTCTAAAGCTCTCTTTTAGGAATTTTAAGCAATTTGTCAGACTTTTATCAAATTTTGAAATAAAATTAATTTAAATCAAAATTCTGTCAACTATGGAGACTTGTCGATATAGTTATTCTAAGTCGCGAAGTCATAAAATTAACTATGTCGCAAACTCAAGAAATGAACTATGTCGCGAAGTCTCACAATCTCAACAGTTTGCGATATAAGTCTGTTTAATTTGAACTATGTCGTGAACTCTGAAAATCATCTATATCGAGATGTCTCAAAAGCTCACAACTCCACTAACAAATATGATTTTGAAAAATATGCAGTAAAATACTGAAATATTTATAAATCATATCTCAGCTAATTTTCACTCCAAACAAATAGATCATTTAAATACAGTGAAAATTTACTGCTGCAACTATTAACCAGCATATTTACTTAGAACAACTGAATGAAGGATTGAGCATTCCAATTTCACTCACAAGTCTGTTGAAGACTGCTTCATTCAGAGGTTTAGTAAATATGCCAGCTAGTTGTTTCTCAGTTGGAACATAAGAGACTTCTATGGTACCATTTGCAGCATGTTCCCTAATGAAATGGTACCTGATCTCAATGTGCTTTGTAGTAGAATGATTAACAGGATTGGCAACTATGGATATTGCACTAGTATTATCACACATTAGAGGAATGTGTTCTAACACTAGCCCATAATCCATGAGTTGATTTCTAATCCAAAGCAATTGAGCACAGCAACTTCCAGCAGCAATATATTCAGCCTCAGCTGTGGATGTTGCTGTGGACTGTTGTTTCTTACTAAACCAGGACACTAACCTTTGACCTAGGAATTGACAGCTTCCAGAGGTGCTCTTCCTGTCAATTCTGCATCCAGCATAATCAGAATCTGTGTAACCAACCAGGTTGAACCCAGTGCCCTTTGGATACCATAGCCCAAGATTAGGAGTCCCCTTCAGATATTTGAAAATTCTTTTGATGGCCATCATGTGAGATTCCTTGGGATCAGACTGGAACCTTGCACAAAGGCATGTGGCAAACATGATGTCTGGCCTGCTAGCTGTGAGATAGAGTAGGGATCCAACCATTCCTCTATAGACCTTGATATCAACTCTCTTGCCTTTCTTGTCTTCATCCAGCTTGATTGCAGTAGACATAGGAGTTTTAGCTGGGGATGACTCTTCTAAACCATATTTCTTTAAAAGATCCTTGACATACTTAGATTGGTTTATAAAGATGCCATCCTCCCTTTGATGTACTTGCAGGCCTAGGAAGTAGGTTAACTCTCCCATCATACTCATCTCATATTTACTTTGCATCAACTTAGAGAACCTTTCACAGAGTTTTTCATTTGAAGAGCCAAAGATGATATCATCCACATAGATTTGAACAAGAATGATATCATTTCCATGCTTCTTGAAGAATAGGGTTTTGTCAATTGTACCCCTGGTAAATTGATGCTCAAGAAGGAATTGAGATAGAGTTTCATACCAGGCTCTTGGTGCCTGTTTGAGTCCATAGAGCGCCTTGAGCAGTCTATACACAAAGTTTGGGAAGTCTTCACTTTCAAAGCCAGGTGGTTGAGACACATAGACTTCTTCAGCAAGATCACCATTGAGAAATGCACTTTTCACATCCATTTGATACACCTTAAAATCTGAGTGAGCTGCAAAAGCCAGGAAGATTCTTATGGCTTCCAGTCTAGCTACAGGTGCAAATGTCTCATCATAGTCAATGCCTTCTTGCTGACAATATCCTTTGGCAACCAGCCTTGCTTTGTTTCTAACTACCACTCCTTCTTCATCCATCTTGTTTCTGAACACCCATTTGGTGTCAATAACATTCTTTCCTTTTAGAGGTGGCACTAGTTCCCATACTTTGTTTTTCTCAAATTGATTCAACTCTTCTTGCATGGCAACAATCCAATCAGAATTCTTCAAAGCTTCTTCAATTAATTTAGGTTCCTCTTGTGACAGAAAGCAGCTATACAGACATGTATTTAATGTTGCCCTTCTTGTTCTAACTCCCTCACTAGGATCTCCAATGATTTGATCCCTAGTGTGGGCTCTGTCCCATTTCCTTGTGTGCCCCTGTTCATTTCCTTGATCTGTTCCAATCTCATTTTGGTTGACAGTTGCATTCTCTTCTTCTCCCCCTGTGTTTGTGAATCCTTGCACAGGTGTTTGAAGAAGATTGTCAACTTCAAGAATTTCATTTTCTAGAACAGTTTGAACAGGGGGTTCATCTTCACTTTCAGAATCCTCAAGATAACCTTGATTCTCAAATCTCAATGGCACACTGTCTTGATCACTTGTTTTCAGTCCTGGAGTTTTCTTGTCATCAAAGGTAACATCCATGCTTTCCATGACTTTGTGTTGCTCAGGTACAAACACTCTGTATGCTGTCCTTTCCAGAGAGTATCCAATGAAGATACCTTCAAATGCCTTAGCATCAAATTTTCCAACATGCTCAGAGGTATCTTTCATCACAAAGCACTTGCTTCCAAACACATGCAGGTGCTTGAAGGATGCTCTTTTTCCAGTCATTAATGAGTAAGGAGTTTTGCCAGACTTCTTATTGATTAATGTTCTATTTTGCACATAGCATGCTGTGTTAACAGCATCAGCCCAAAAGCTAGTGGGTAGCTTTGCATCCAGCAGCATTGTCCTTGCAGCTTCAATGAGAGTTCTATTCTTTCTCTCAACTACTCCATTTTGTTGAGGTGTTCTAGGAGCTGAGAATTGTTGAGAAATTCCTTTATCTTTGCAAAACTCATACAATGTTGAATTTCTGAACTCAGTCCCATTATCACTTCTCAAAGCAACTACAGAGGAACCAGTGCTTTGTGCTTCTTTATCAACTCTCTTGATATGCTCTATTATGACTTGGGGTGCTTCATCCTTGGAGAATAGGAATTCCACCCAAGTATATCTTGAATAGTCATCTACCATCACTAGAGCATATTTCTTTTTGGAGAGAGACATTACATTCACAGGGCCAAATAAGTCCATGTGAATTAGTTGCAGAGGTTTTGAGTTTAAATGGTTCAACTTGTTCTTGTGACTTGATCTTTTAATCTTCCCTTTCTGACAAGCTTCACATGCTCCATCTTGCACAAACTCCAAGGCAGGCAAATCCCTGATGAGTTCTCTCTTGGTTAGAGAGTTCATTGCCTGAACATTCAAGTGAGACAGTTTCTTGTGCCACAGCCAGAATTCCTCATTTGTGGCTTTTGTGTAGAAACAACAAATTTCTCCCTTATCTGCAGCCTGGAGATTAGCTACAAACAAGCTTCCTTTCTTCACACCAGTTAGAACAACTTCACCACTTTCCCTTTTTGAGATTGAACAAAGGTCTTCATCAAATTCCACTTTGAAGCCTCTGTTGGTAAACTGTCCAATACTCAAGAGATTATGCTTCAGTCCTTCAACAAATGCTACATCTTCAATAATGACATTTCCAGATTTAACACTGCCATATCCCATTGTATAACCAATGTTGTCATTTCCAAAGGTTACTGATGGGCCAGCCTTTTCCTCAAAATGTGATAGCAGGGCCATATCACCAGTCATGTGACTTGAGCATCCACTGTCCAAGATCCATATGACTCTTTTATTCTTGTTGCCCTGCATTCACAAAGTGACTAAGTTGTTTTTGGTACCCACACTTGGTAGGGTCCAGATGATTTAGAAACATTTTGATTAATAATTCTTCTGTCATAAATTGCATTTCTCATAGTAGGAGACTTCACTTTTTCTGTGGCTTTGGAGTTTACACTCTTAGGCTCACATGAAGTTTTCACCCTCTCAACCCTGATTGGGGACCCTGTCCTATGAGAATGTATATGTGTGTGTGATTCACCAGATTGTGCAGAGTCAAGTTTATGTTTAAGAGATAAACAGTTAGCAATCACAGTCACATAGCATGTCATGCAGTTTGGCTTACCACAGAAAGAATCATGACTAGAATTTATGCTAGCAGAAAGGTTACTTAGGTTGTCAACTTCAACAATTTCAGGCTTACTACACTTATGAGTCAAATGATTAACAGATAGGCATTTTTGACATTGTTTCCTGGGAGCATTTGGCACATAAGCATAGTTGTTTCCTTTGTTAACACCAACTTTACCATTTCTGTTTTGTTTCCTTTTCTTAACAACTTCTTTCTTTGCTTTAGGACTCTTGACAAGATTGTCTTTGGTCTCTTTCTGATTGACAAGTTCAGGAAAGGAAGAAGTGTTCTTAGCAGCCTCATCTTCTTCAAGTAGTTGTTGCTTGATGATCAGTAGTTCCTCATCAAACTCAACAACACTCTTTCTGAAGATGGGCAGTTCAACACTTGACAGTATGGTTGGGGCATTTTTGTTTGTAAAAGTTTCCTTTCCTTTGCCCTTGACCTTCTTCCTTCCCTTGTCATTATCATAGTCAAAACCAACTCCAACCTTGCAGTCTTCAGTGTGTTCCTTGTGGTAGGTTTGAATAAGTTCAGAGGAGTTTTTGAAGCTTCTTAGTTTCAGTTCAGTTTCAGCAATTTGTTCTCTAAGGGCTTTCTCTATCTGCTCAGCACAAATCACTTTGTTTTTAAGATACTCAACCTCCTTTTTCAAACCATCCAGGTTCACAACCATTAACTCAAGTTGCTCATTCTTTTCTGTAAGCTCAACATTCTTAGCAGTTAGTCTGTCAATTTCTTCATTAGCTACTAACATGCTAGTATGAATATTAAACATCTCAGTGCTCATATCTTCAACAGTTTGCTTATATTGAAGGGGAGTCATATCAAGAGAAGTAAGAATAGGTACCTGACTTGAATCACCTTCATCAGAAAATGCCATCAAGGCATAGTTTGAGTACTCTTGTTCTTCTTCTTCATCAGAGTCATCCCAGCATTTTCCCTCAGCAATAAAAGCTTTGCCCTGTTGTTTCTTGAGTAGAGCCTCATACTTAGCTTCAAGCTCTAAGTATGCTTTGTCCTTCTTGACTTGTTTAGGCTTTTTGCACTCAGTGGCAAAATGCCCAAGTTCATTGCAGTTATAGCACCTTATTTTGGTCCTATCTACACTTCCTGTCTTGTATCCACCTTTAGCAGCACCAGCAATCCCTTTTCCTTTATTGAAGGTGTTTGAGCCACTAGATCCACCAGTGTTTCCATTATTGAACTTGGACCTAAATGGCTGCTTTCTTTTAAACCTTATGTTAGGATACCTCCTAGCCATATAAGCAAAAGATTTGTTTTCCATTTTGTCCAGCTCATCTATACTGTAGAACTCATCCTCTTCAGGTAAATCATACACAACCTGAGTTTCATCACCAGTGTCTTCAACTTCCAGTTCCTCAATCTTGACCTGACTGATTTTAAGAGAGTCCATTCTTTGACTTAGGTTGTCAGCAATAAGTGCACAGGAGGTATTAGCCACTAATCCTTGCTTTGCTTGAATAGATCTCTTTTGAAACAGCTCTAACTCATATGTCTTTAAAACACCATACAACACATCAAAACCAATCTTTGTCAGATCTCTTTCTTTAAGGGAAGAGATTCTTGGTTCCAAGTGATCTGGCAGAGTTAGTAGAAACTTCATATTGAGCTCTTCTGTTTCATAGTGTTTATCATAGAGTTTGAGCTCGTTTATCAGCTTGTTGAATCTCTCAAACACTTCTGTGATTCCCTCTTTTGGCTGAGCCATGAAGGCTTCATATTGTGAAACAAGAATCTGCTTCTTGTTCTTTCTTACTTCAGTAGTTCCTTCACAGAGCACTTCTATAAGATCCCACATCTTCTTGGCACTAGTACAATGAGCAACAGTGCCATACATGTTGAAGTCCATAGATTCACAAATGATAAGTTGAAGATGTCCATCCAATGCTACTTTTTCCTTTTCAGGATCAGTGTATTTTAAGGGATCTTTGGGCACATGTTTTGCTGGTACAATCTCAGTGCCAATGGTTGTTTCACCAATCTCGATCATTGGAATGAAGGGACCATGCTTTAGAATATCTAAATACATGGGGTTAGAATATCTAAACTGTAGTGCTCCTTGTTAAAGGGAGGAATCTTGATACTGCTTAGTTTCTGTGAACTCATTCTTGATCTTTTCCTGTTTGTACGTTAACAGCCTACGCTCTGATACCACTTGTTAGAAATGAATACTACTAGAAACTAGACAGAGGGGGGGTGAATGGATAGTTTGATATATTTTTCGATTCTTGAAAACTAAGTAACAGACTGTATATGATTATGATATGTAATATGCAGAAAGTAAATAACACACACAATCACTTTAATCTACTTTGTATAAGCAAATTAAATACTACAACTTTCCAGGAAATTCACAATCGAATTTCTGGCTTCTAAACAAGAACAGTTTGAACTTGCTTGCTTACAGAGAAAAGAGCTTAGCAAATAACTATGTGTATCTCTCTTACAGCTTACAGTTGTGTGTGCACGATATATATATTCACCTATACAAACTAGGCACCCACAATATTACACAGCTACCCCTTCTGAAAGTCCAACTTGTCCTGCCATAAGAAGTTCACTGTGTCAGGAAGGACCACCTGCTTTTCGGAGTCTTTCCCGTTTCTGTAGCTGCTTGTCTCTTATCTTTCTCTCCAAGTTTAGCTGTAGATTTGCCATCTGTTCTTTGGACCACCTTGCCAGAACAAATGCTTCAGTATTTGTCTCCTTTGATTCTTGGTTCTGTACCTTGATTTGTCTTGTTATAAACGGCTAAGTGTTGATATCGTGAACTCCACTTGTGAGGACTACGCGATATAGCCTTTGAAGACTTTGCGACATAGGTCATTTGATGACTATGCGACATAGGTCATTTGATGACTATGCGACATAAGGCTTCTGAGGACTTCACGATCTAGGCTCTTTTGACTTTGCTGACTTCAACACTTCACGACATGTGTCTTGAGGACTTCTCGACATAGTACAAAATGGACTATGCGATATAGTACTTCACGACATGGATATTGGTGACTTCACGACATAGCTTTCTTTTGACTTTGCTATATAATGCCTTAGACAAATTCCTGCAACTTATTTCTTCATAGCCTTATTCAACTCTATCCTGCTGCATGAACACTTCTGAACTTCTACCAGGATAATTATTCAATGGCCTATATACAATCTAGATGCAAGAAACTTTACTAAGCTCATTATAAATCTGAGCATACATGATAAAGCTATTGTTCATGAGAACAAGACAAGTACATTTAGAGACCTATACTCTATCCCAGTGATAGAAATCACTAGGTCATGTAGTGTGACATAGTCACATAGTGTAGGCTTGTTAATAGTGGTATTCAGACATGTCTTGAGCCTAACAATATCCAAATTGGATGATGAACCAATACTGGAGTTGCTACCGCGTCCGCTGTGCCTAACCTTACTATGATCAGTAGCAGGTCGCACCGCTCAAATAGTTTTCTACATGTAGATGGAAGTATCACGACGGCCTGACATTGTCTACCGCCTTACTATGACCTCCCGGCCCATTTGGGGCAATATAAAAGTTGGATGGGCCCACGCAACTTGACCACTTACACCACTCCTAGTTCAGATGAAATCCATGACTCTGAAACGTAAAGATCGTCCTCCTTTCCCCAAGTGTAACACTTGTTGATACGACTCCACTAAGTAGTTATATCTAGGTTGGAAAGGAAGATTCTCCAATATTTCCCAAGCTATGCTTGTTAATGGATATCGACTTGTTCCATGAATTTACCCCTCGATCATTGAGGTGGTAACACAACATTAGACTGGCAGCAATTAAATTGCTCCAAGAAAATATCTGTCCCTTGACAGTTTTTGAATTGAGAGTTTAAAAAGAGTAGTAGTCACTTAAATCAGGTTTCCCATATTTTTGATAGTTGAGCGAGCATTTAAATCCCCTTTAAAAGACAGATTTAAATGGAAAAACATTGTTTTGGGAACCTCTTTTTGATTTGAAAATAATTAATAATATTTATTAAATAAGTAACCTTAAACGAATATTTGAAAATAATATTCATTAAGTAAGCATCCCTCAAATGAATATTTGAAAATAATCTTCATTAAACAACTAATCCTTAAATGAATATTTGAAAATAATATTCATTAAATAAATGATCTTTAAATGAATATTTGAAAACAATATTCATTAAATAAATAATCTTTAAATGAATATTTGAAAATAATATTCATTAAATAAATAACTCTTAAATGAATATTCAAAAGTAATATTCATTAAATAATACACAATCCTCGAATGGATAATAATAATAATATTCTTAAAGTCCATAATCCTCAAATGAATATAAATAAATAATATTCATTAAATACATACTTAACCCTCGAATAAGTAAGCCTCAAATGAATATTTAGAAGTAATATTCATTAAATAATACACAATCCTCGAATGGATAATAATAATAATATTCTTAAAGTCCATAATCCTCAAATGAATATAAATAAATAATATTCATTAAATACATACTTAACCCTCGAATAAGTAAGCCTCAAATGAATATTCAGAAGTAATATTCATTAAATAGATAATTAATCCTCGAATAACAGTTACCGGATATCTTTGTTATCATTCCGGAACAAAGCGATTTTAAGAAAATATTTTGAAAATGATATTCATCTAAGTAAACAAATTTAATTAGACGAATAAGGCTTATTTAATCCGTAAATGCTTCCAGAAGTATTTACTAATTAAATAAACACTGGTTTATTGGTGATGTTGCCTTTAGGTTAATTATTGCGAAAATCTTTCTAAAAAGCTCTGTCCGGGTTTTCGAAAATATACCTTACAAAATAACCCCGATACGCTGGCTAAGTTATAAACTCAATACATGCTCTACCCTCTGAGCCTTTCTTATTCCAGTACACAAATACCTACCTTATGATATAAAGTCCCCTTCCACCATACGAAAAGTTTATAAACATATACACCATATAATTCAAGGCGTAGGATCTTAAAAGCATCACCACCCATCAACCGTATTATAAGGTCATGGGATTTTGGTTATCGCACGAGCAGGATTTAATATCATTAACAAGACCAAGGATATACTGGTTTTGATAAGGAAGCACAATATTGGGAAACTTGCAAATATGGATTGAAACTTATTCAACATATTTCATATATTTCAAAATAAATATACTCTGAACGATCGAGTATGCATACATAACTTGCATCTAGTATATACATACTTCAAAATATGGTTTTTAGAAACTTGCCTGATGCTCGAGAAGTGATAGGGGTTCGCGACGATGCCGGACAATCTAGACAAAGTCAAACGAAAACACACGGTTAATCCCCTCGATAAACCACTTATAACTCACTGCTTAAACACGTAAGCGAAATACAACCAAGGCATTACTTGCTCGCTCTAGCGTCACACTAAGTCCATGTTATTCGTCAAATACTTAAATCATAAGTTTGGTTCGAAATCCATCCTCAAATCCAAGTTATACTTAACCATTTGGAACCTTGGTTTCTAAGTCTTGTTTTCGGTGGTTTTCACTTGCGCGACCTCGACTAAAACATTTTTATAAAATCGAAATATAATCTTTTTAATCCGAATCGTTTTCGTGAGCCTTCCTAACTGTCTCTAGTATTATTCCTCAAAGTTTCACATTTTAATATGGCTCCGAAGTGGTCCAAATATAGCCTCAAAGTTGCTGAACAGAGAAGGGTTGTTCCTCCGAACAACGTTTACTAAAACTCACTTTTCTCTTAAACCGTAAATCGTAACGACATGATTCTTGCGCTCACGTAAACTAGAAACAAAGCTCTACACACTCATGTTCATCACTGAACCAAAAGAGGCAGTTAAGTTTTCGGATTCTATGCAGTTTTAAAGTTAACGAGAATCGGGCATTACGACGGCTTAAAACTTAACGTTTTCCATTTTCAAAACACACTCAAATCAATACCCAACAATCCCAAACTCACCATCCACCTTATACACCCTCCACTCAGTCAAATCCTCCATGAATAATCAGAACAAAATTCATAACCCATCCTCCAATACTCAACCAACAATTCATCTAATCACTTAATCATGAGCTTAACTTTACATAAACATCAAAACCATTTCAAAACTCATATAACAAAAAGGGGCAGAGGTTTTTATACCTTACTTGAATCCTTAAACACACCACAAGAGCTTGTAAGCCTTAAGAGAGTCTTCATCCATGGTTATCATCCTTAAACTTGCAAAAGAAAATCAAGAACAAGTTATGAATTCTCGGAGTTACTATACACCGGTTTAAAGAACTGGACAACTGAAGGTCTTACCTTGCTCAAATGGAAGAAACTCGTGAACTACGAAATGTAGATTATCTCAAGACCTTTCCAACAAGCTATAGATCGCAATTTTCCACCGAGAAATGAAGGAGATATGAATTTTACAATCCGGCAGTTTTGCTTTGGCCGAAAATGAAGAAAATAAGAATGGTTTTTGATTTTTTGTTAATTTGCTTGGAAATGCTGATTTTTTGTTAAAGGTGGTGAGTCATTGCATGTCCAGGACACGTGTCACTCAGTGGGGGGTTATGGTGGCAAAGAAGGGGACACGTGTCAAGCAATGGAGATCATGGTGGCAAGCAGCTTTACTGGTTCGTTTTCCTTTCACATGGATGATCCAAATGTTGCATTTCTCGAATTAATCTTGTTACATGTTACTTCCATGTCTATATTTAATCCTGTCATAATTTTAATCCTTAATCCATGATTCGTTCGCTTAATCACTTAATCTCGTTATAAAGTATCAGCGGTTTCTAGAACCTTCGTTTCACTGTCTCAGTGGTTTTCGTTCTAAATTCTCAAATCAAATATAATAACATTCCAAAATATTAAATCCTCAAATCCTTAATTTAATATCTCGTTTCTTGAATATAATAATATATAATTCACTGCCCGGTCAAATACTACACCAAAATAAAATTCGGAATTTCTGAATTCCGATCGTCTTTGCATTCACTTATTTACTCCGTAGATCACTAATATGACTTCGGAATATCCACACTACGTCTCGTACATAGGTGGCATGAAAAACTTTGTTAATCCTCAAAATCACTATTCATCCACCAAATTCACTATTCACTGATGCACTTAATCATAATAAGAAAAGTTTTAATTCTACCAAAAATTCGGGTTATTACACTTCAAGTATGGACCAGTGTACCCATGAACCCTTCAGGTATAAAAGAGTATCTTTTCGCCCCTCAGGTATCCGAAACGTACTCTTTTGCCACTCAACTGGTACAGAATTAAAAATCGGGTTAAAACGTTACAAACGGCAGGGATAAATCAGACATTACACAAGCCGATATTAACATTATCTTAAGGGGTTATCCGGTACAAAGCATATAGTTGATCAGTCTCCTCACTTACGCCCAAACTAAACCACAACTTACTCCCAAAATTCGAATACCCAAAGCAAACACATAGCAAATTCTGTTTTTTGGAGCTTCGATTGAAGAAGAAAAATGGTGGATCCTAACGAGCACTCGTCTGGTATGATTTTTAACCCTCATTTGCGATTATTAATTAAGCTTGTTTGTTGTTTATGCATGCTCTGTTTTATAAGTTCTTGTTTGTTGTTTGCGATTGTTATGTGGGTATTGTTATGTGGTTATTGTTTTTTGTGGGTATTCGAAGAATCTTGTTTATTGTTTTAGTTATGTTAGAATTTTCTGATACTATATTTGTTGGTATTGAAGGTGATGGTAGAATAAGTGTTAATTTATTTCATGGTGGAAAGTTAAAATGGTTACCAAGTGTTGAATATCTGGGGGGTCAGGTGATAGTATATCACTTTCAATGTGAAGAAGAACTTAGGTATGACAGTTTGAGGGAATATGTTAAAGCTTTGGGTCATAAGGGATTGTTCTGTTTATATTATAGGAATCCTAAACTGGATTTAGATAAAGGTCTTGTGTTAATCACAGATGATAGTTATGTAGTTGCATTGAAAAGTTATGATATGGAAAATGATAAAAAGATAGATATATATGTGGAGCATTTTGATGAAGCTAATTTGGGGTCATTTGATGAAATGAATGTATTTGAAAGGAGTGAAGGAGATGGAAGTAATGAGGTAGGAGATTGGAGTGATGAACTGGATGATTATGACTTTGATGACTCTGACTACTCAATGTCAGATGATGACATGATATATGCTAATAATGTAGATGAGGGAGTGGAATGGGTGGGTAGAATAAGAGAAGGACTTGGACTAGGTAAAGAAGACATTGACAGTGATAAGGATGATAATCACACTGATTGTGATGACAATGATAGTCTGTCAGACAATGACATGGATGAAGATGAAGAGCTAGAAGCTCTTAAGAGGAAAAAAAGGTTTCCAGTGTACAAAGATTGTGACAATCCACAGTGGATAGTTGGGATGATCATTACAGATCATTACCAGTGCAGAGATGCCATACTGAAGCATTCTTATACTGAAGGGAGGGTGGTGAAGTTTGTTAAAAGTGATAAAACAAGAGTTAGAGCAGTTTGTAAGCCTCCATGTCCCTGGTTCCTTAATGCTGGATATAATTTTGACAGGTGCATTCAAATAAAGAAAGTGGGACCAGGTACATTTTAGTCATTTTCATTAAATATTCACTTTCCTTGACTAGTACTATATTATTGGGTCCATACTGTACCTATTGGTTTAATACTGTATTATTTCTACATATGCTTTACAGATCACACATGTGTTAGAGAGCAAAAGGGATTACCCCTTATCAACTCTGGTTTTCTAGCAATAAAATATCTACCTGAGTTTAGGATTAATCCAAACTGACCAATTAAGTCTTTTCACAAGACTGTGTTGAAGGATTTGCAGATTGATTTCAAAGCTCATATACTCAGAAAAGCTAAAAGGAAATGCATGAGGATCATTATTGGTACTCATGAGGAACAATATCAGAAACTCTGGGATTACAAGTTAGAGTTGTTAAAAAGGAATCCAAACTCTATAGTTGAGATTGAGATTGAACCAGGTATGTAATTTCAGTATATTTCAGATGTTTAAAGTTGTTTTAGTGCATAGATCTGAAAAAATGTATGTCTAATTATAAATTTGTCCATTTTGTAGGAAATGTTGGTCAATTCAGGAGGATGTATATATGTCTAGATGGGTTGAAGCATGGCTTCAAACTTGGTTGCAGGAAGGTCATTGGCCTAGATGGATGCTATATCAAGAATGCTTATAAAGATCAGATTTTGTGTGCTGTTGGCTTAGATGGTAATAATTGTATGTTCCCATTAGCCTATGCAGTAGTTGAAGAAAAAAGATTAGACTCTTGGAGGTGGTTTTTAGCTTTACTTGTTCAGGATTTTGATATTAGGGTTGGGGATGGGTGGACAATGATTAGTGATAGACAAAAAGGTCTCCTTAATGTGATAGAAGAAATGCTACCTATGGCTGAGCAAAGGTATTGTGTTAGACACATGCATAACAACTTTAAGCAGAAATATGGAGGAAATTCACTGAAAGAAAGATTGTGGAGTTGTGCTAGGGCTAGTAATGTAGAAGCATTTGAGACTGCCCTGAATTATCTGAAAGAAGAAAATGTAGTTGCATGGCAATGGTTAACTGCAGTGCCTTTCCATCACTGGACAAGGTCGCATTTTAAAACAGAGACTAAGTGTGATATGCTGCTTAATAACATGTGTGAGAGTTTTAACAGATGCATTCTATGGGCTAGGGAACAAGGTGTTTTAGTTATGTTAGAAATGATCAGAGAGTACCTGATGCAGAGACTACAAACTAAGAGAGAGGAAATGTATGGTTGGGAAGGTAACAGATTTACACCAAAAGTATACAAGTTGCTTGAGAAATTTAAAAAATGGAGTGGAGGATGTTATTCTACATATGCAGGTTATGATGAATTTGAAGTGACAACAATCAATGGGTCAAAGTATGCAGTGCATTTGGGCAACAGAACTTGTGGTTGCAAAAGGTGGGATTTAAGTGGCATCCCTTGTCACCATGCCATCTCATGCATCAACAGATTAGGATACAATGTGGATGACTATGTTGATTCTGTGTATTCAACATCTAACTATAAGAAAGCTTATTCTGGAATAATATATCCTATGAATGGACACATGGCTTGGGAAAGATCGGGAATTTCTTTGAAACCACCAACAATTGAAAAACAACTAGGCAGGCCCAAGAAGAAAAGAAGGCCAGAACCTAAAGAGGCATATGAAAAGGTTGAAAATGGAGTGAAGATATTAAGCAGGACAACTCAGAAGTCTGTGAGGTATATTAATGTTTTACTGCTACTTATGTTTGTAGGTATATTTATTGTGTGTCTCATACCTTGTGCACTGATTTTACTGCTACTTATGTTTGTAGGTGTGGAAAATGCAACAAAACTAGTCATCACAAAAGAACATGCCCAGATCTTCGAAAGGTAGACAATGCCCAAGTAGATGAGGAACAAATGCAAGAGGCATACAATGAAGTGGCTACAGATGGTCCACCTTTGACTCAACCTAGTCAAGTGGAGAATGAGGTTCTAGCTGAAAATGTTGTAGCTGAACATGTTGTAGCTGATGAGGTTCTAGCTGATGAGAATGAGGTTCTAGCTGATGAGGTTCTAGCTGAACATGTAGATGATGAGGCTCCAATTGAAATTGCAGCAAGGAAAATTCGAAAACTGAAATGTCAAAGAAGGCTAACAACAACTTTGGATTCCCCAATCATGTTGGCTGCTGAAAAGTTGAAAAAACTGAAGGAGAGATTGAAAGCTCAAAATGAAATATCTGAAAAACAGATGGGAGATTCTTCTCAGATAAATGATAAGGGAAAATCTGTTGTAGAGAGTCAAAATGAAGCTGAGGAGGCAAGAAGAATGGTTATTAAAACAGAAATGACAGAGAAGATTAAGGCAGGGAAAAAAACCAAAAGGATTCCAGAAGATAATGCTGCTTTTCCACCTCCACTGAGAAGAAGTACCAGGCTCACTCCAACCTTTACCTTTAAAAACACATCAGATAATCCTGTGTGTCTAGATGAAGAAGGTGACACAGTCATGGTGGAGGGGAATACTTCTTGGAACACAGAACAACACAACACATACACAGGACCCGTGAAGTTAGGCAAACAGATGCCACCACCAGTGAAGCAATTCAAGACTATAGTTGGGAAGACAAAGCTCAAGTCTGCATCTTTCTTATCTCATGGGAAAAATGTCATCACCAGTACTGCTCTCAGACAGGCAATAGATGAAACTGCAAAGAATCTGAAGAATGAGAGCAAGGGAAAACACTCATCAAAAGGAAAGGAGAAGGCACCTTGAAGAACCCCAGCCTTTATTAAGGTCCATCTTTTGTTTAATTTCAGACATTTCTGCAGCTTTTGTTATGAATGTGTAATCCTTAAGTTATGACTTTCTTTTGGCTTTATGTAATGTACTGAATGTTACTGCAATGTTACTGCAATGTTACTGATTGGGATTACATTTCATTCATAAAAATTTGGCATTACATAAGTCCATTTCCAGTACATAGTTCATCTAGAACAAGGCTACACTTAAGCTAGTTCATTCTGTCTCTTCACTACGACCTCTCCATCATAGTTTCTCATTACAAAGCTTAAGAATATGAAGACTATAACAACACAAACAAATAGGGACCATCCTTTTTTTCGTTTCATTTCAGCAACAACAACCTTCAGGTTCTCCCCTTCTTCTTCAAGCTTCTCTAATTTCCTCAACAGTCCTGGAATAATAGCTCTAGATCTTGGACACATAGGGGGGTCGAACCATAAATGATAATTACAAGCACTGCTCCTTTGTTCCTACATATAACAAGAATAAGAACATGAAAATCTAACAATATAACAAGCAATTGTATACAGATTTTACCATGTAACGACAACATCCCCAAAATCTTCTCCCCGGATTAGCATCGGTCCATGAAGTTCTCAAGACAGCTGCCCTTCCACACCAACAATGAGGGTCCATTTTTCCCCTTCAAATCTAACTGGTGAAAAATAGATGCAGAAGTTATATATGAGAGGGAATAAAGAGTACATGAAACTTATATATAACAGGGAGGACAGTTTGGTGGGAGAAGTATTACCACAACTGGAGGAAAAACATAAACACAGTTTCCGATTTTATCCCCTGCTGTTTATAACGTTTTAACCCGATTTTTAATTCTGTACCGGTTGAGTGGCAAAAGAGTACGTTTCGGATACCTGAGGGGCGAAAAGATACGCTTTTATACCTGAAGGGTTTATGGGTACATTGGTCCATACTTGAAGGGCCAAAAGGTCATAAAGCCTATTATAATCTTAGGTGTACAAGTTTAAGTGAGCGTTTAATGAGAAAGAAAGAATATTAAGGCATGATTAGGAACTCGAACATGATTTTTACATCTATTTCTTGCCCTGTTATCGGTTTTCTTAATTATGCTTAATCCTCAAAAGTATGAGCAGAGACACATGATTATTCTAATAAGAAATCTAACATTTGTACTATTGTAGTAAAGTTGTCGCAGAGCTTCAAACTGAAAATCGCTTTGAGTAATACTTGGTTAAGTTTACATGGAACTGTAACTTTCTAGTATCGACATAATTGATGCGTTTATAAACAAAAACAAAGGGAGGGGGGATGGATATAGATAATATAGAGTGTGTATCATCATCAGATGGAATTGAAGATGATGAGTTCCATCATCATCATCATCATCCTAATCATAGGCATCAACAGTATCCTTTAAAGTCTCATAATAAAAATATAATTATTGGGTCAGTTGTTCCTAGGATTGCTCCTGCTACAAGTGTTCATGAGTTGTTAGAATGTCCTGTTTGTACTAATTCTATGTACCCACCTATTCATCAGGTTTGATTCTCTTTTTTTTCTGGGTAATATTTGTTTTTTATTTTAATTATCTGTTTATGTTTGTTTTATGAGATTGTATGTGTTTGATTTGGGATTTATTGTTTTCTTGATTTGAATTATGGTTTGTGGGAATGAATTTGGGTGAATTGTGATTAAAGTTTTGATTTTTATTGGTTGTTTGTGTGGTAGGTGTGGTGGGGTGGGTGGTGGTTTAGGATTTTCAAGATTTTGAAGTTCACGTGTATAGAAATTTCTAAGAATATGAATTGTTAAGATAATATTTGGGATTGTTGTGATTGAATTGCGGTGCTTGGTTTCGATTCTGGAGTGTTATTAGTTGACTTAGATGACGAAATATAATCTTCCTTGTTGTCTGTACTTCCGGGCTCTATTCATGCAACTATTTTGCTTTGCTTGATAATTCAGGTTTTTTTTTCTTGTGTGAGGTTGGTTAAGATGGAAAGGTGGAAAATTGGGATGATGGTTTGTGAAAAAAGTTCGGAGGTGGAAGTGAAAATTGTGAAACAATGTTAATTGTCAACGTTTAAAATGTATGAAGTGGTAAAAGAAAAATCGGAAATTGGCATTACTTTCAAGATTGAGCAGAAAGAAATGAATATCTAGGACAAAAGTAAACGAAACTAGTTTAAATTTTATTCTATTTTTTGTATTCCTTTCCTTCTTTGTCAACCAAAATGACCTTATCAGACTTTGAAACATATATTCCTACTCAGATCGATTAGCCAAGCTTTTGACCGGATACGAAACCACTGATTTTGATGTAGCAGTATTATTGGGGGATTCTTTCTGTCACTTTTCACTTTGGATATTATATCAGATGATGTCCAGTGAGAATATAAATTGAATGACTGTAGAGCATCCTGATATGGTCAGCTTATTGCTAATTTTTTATATCAAGGCTTAATATACAGCTACATTGGTTGGTTCATTCCTATTAACTTTTGTGACATAACACTGCAGCTGCGTGAGTATATTGATGATACAGGAGATTATATTAACTGTATTAGCTGGATATGAATAATCCATGTTTTCTTACTGGAAATAGAGTGAATTATAACTACTAATAAAATATCAATAAAAGAGCAATAATGATTTTCATCCACCGAGCTTTGATCATTTATTTATTTCGAATTAATAAAATGCCATCTATTTATAAGCACGTTTGTTGAACTTCCCTTTTATATATTATGTAGAAATATAACATGGATCGCCATACGTGGATGTACAAAATATCACGTGCAACACAAGAATATATTGATGGAGTTGAAAAGTTCATTCAGTGTGAGGAGGAAAACCTAAAGAAGAAAAGGGAACATGGTAAATAAGATAGGATCACATGTCCATGTCATGATTGTTATAATTTGAAGAAGTATTCTAGTGTTGCGACAATTCGTGAACATTTATTTCATCGTGGTTTTATGGCTGGTTACACTAAGTGGATATGGCATGGCGAAGGAATACATTCTGAAAAGACAAGGACATCTGATGGGAATCGTGGAAGTAATGAAGATAGTACGCCTACGAATAAAGAAGATGATGTAGAAAATGATAAGATCAATGAGATGATCGAAGATGTTGAAGATCTCCTAGTGCACCAACCGAAAATTCTTGAGAACTTGGTTGACGATTCTAAAAAACTTCTATATCCAAGGTGCAACGATGAGTTTACTAGGTTATCAACAACCTTGAAGTTATGTCAGCTCAAAGTAAAGAGCGGGTGGAGTGACAAGAGTTTCACAGAATTGTTGAAACTTGTATCAGAATTGTTTCCAGTTCTAGGGGAGAGCTGGCTATTTAAATGTTCTCGAATTAAATTTATGAAATCTATGCCAGTGCACAGATCCCTCTTGTTATACTTGCTAGGCTGAAGACGTGCCAATGTTTCTCTGTTGAAGCCAGCTTAATTATCAATAACTGAAATGTTAATAAAGTAAAATCCACAAGCAAAACTATAGAAAGTTCTGCTTTGCAAAGAACTATAAGTATGTGTTTCAAGTTGTCTGCAAAGTCCATCAGCGAATATCAGACACTCCTGTATCACAACAATAGAGATACCAGAAGCTAATTAAAGAAATATTAACACAAGTAAATACACAGAAACATTATTTTAGAATTTAATTCACAAATTATAAAAAAAAATTACATGTCCAAATTATATTAACACAAGTAAATACACAGAAACATTATTTTTTCCCCACATTACCATTTACACAAGCCCGTATATAAACACACACCACCGGTCCACAACACACAATCACACACGTAAACCTATTCAGCCCCCAATTCTTGACTCGTCTTCGATCAATGCATGCTTTATCGAATTTTCAACTCAATTAGACAGTATTATTTGAGTTCTGTAATGTAACCGACTCATGTATAATTCCAATTTCCACATAAGTTTATTCAGGTTGAAACTTGAACAGAAACGAGAACTATAAAGTATAGTACTGCAAATATACACAAAGTAGTGCAAGTACATGGCTTATATGATCATGAGTATGTAGTAGATACCTAATCTGTGTATAGCACCAGATTTATTGTTATATAACTTAAAACTTATTGACAAATATGCTGAATTTTTACACTATTTTTAGAATCGTTGGAAACTTGATGATTCACGAAAAAAGAACGTGTTAGAAAGAGCAGGAAAGCAATGGAGGGATTTTAACGGTAAGTTGACAAAGAACTTTTTGCACGAAGGGAAGGATCCTTGTGAACGTTATCCTTACCTGACGAAGGAGCAATGGGAATCATTTAAAAAGAGACGCGAAACTGAAGAGTTTAAGATAAATATTCAATAATATGTGAAACATTTTGGTCTATTCTATTACTGTTCTCATCTTTATAGCATAAAACTGATTGGTTTAGTAATTATTTTTTCCCTTGTTCTCATCTTTATCTGTAAACAGGCAATAAGTATCAAAGCGCAAGAACGTTAGAAACATAATGACCAAGTACATTTTCTAGGGCCTAGTGAATATGACGGGAAAAAAGTGGATTGGAGTGTTGCTGACCCCATCACTGCATTGGATGCTTCTGAATCAGTTAATCCATCAATTTTATCTAGTGATCGTACCAGACGTAGTTTTGATTGGATTAAAGCACGAGCAAAAAAAAAATAAGGACGGAAGTTATTATTTCCCAAATGAACAGACTAGGAAAGTGTTTGAGAAAATGTTAAAATCCTTATCTTTATTATTTTAAATTCCAATTTTTCTAAAGTTTTATTGGTCTTGTTCTCTGATATTTTGTCATTTTTGTAAGGCTGTTTATGTTAGACTTTTTTTATCGCTATTATTGCCTCTGAACAGGGAGAGTTGCAGACGCAAGTTTTAGATGGTTCCTGGTCTCCAGAAGGCCATGATGACATACTGTCACGTGCACTGGGCCGTAAGGAGCATGGAGGGCGTGTTAGAGGAGTGGGGGGGGGGTTAAAATTAAAGAAGTATCCAGAACGAACAGCAAACTTAGTGGGGTAATATCGGCGGATCAGTTGGCTACACTCACGTAAGAAATTACCAAGAAAGTTCAGAAAGAGTGCGATGACAGGATGAATCAAATGATGAATTTGAAAATAGAAGGCATCTTCAATCAATTGAAGCAGATTGGTGTGTCATTGCCAGATGGTAATTTTGTGAATGATATTGGTACCCCGCAAACTCTTCGAAGCAGTTGCCAGTCTGTTGATCGACAAGATCATTTATTGAATCTCAAGGTACTGTGATACAAATATAATTTTTTGTATACTATTGGAATTGATTAGTATACTCATCAATTTTCTAGTATACTCATCAATTTTCTAATTTATATTATAGGGTCCGACCCCATGTCATCTTTGGGTGGTAGATCAGGCTAAAGAAAGAGTTGTCGTGGCACGGGGGACTGTTTTCCCGGCAATTCAGAGTGATAATATGATTCATAATAATCCAATTGCTTCTGATAATGTAAGAGTATCAATTGATGATGTTCCAACTGAATACCAGCTTACTCAACTTCCAGTGCCATCTGATGAGCATGAGACGGTAGGAAGTGCAGCGGGTAGTTTTGTTCAATGGCCAAAGGACCTTCTCACGTTAGGACATGTATCGTTTTTGTTATTGTAGTGTTGAAATTCTTTTTTCTGATTTAATAGCAATATATCATGTGGCTAATCGTGTTTGATTAGGATCCCTTGGAGAAGAATATAGTTTATGAGAGGACACCAAAAAATGTTACCAGGCTCCCTAGAACAGTTGAAAGCAAAGGTTCAGTGACTCCTATCAAGAGAACACGAACACCATTGGCAGTAATTGGTGATGATACAAGTTTAAATGAGAATTGTCGATCTTTACATTTCTTGCTTAATAAGAGGACCTCTATTGCAAAAGATGAGGTCTTCAAGTTTGAAGAAATTGGAGAACAAATGATATATGTAACCCCTGAAGATGTTGATCAATTTCTGAAAATGAGTGACTTAAACGTATCCATTTTGGAAATTTTTATCAAGTAAGACTAGTCTTTTTCGCTCAATTAACTTTAAAGTCATTCACATACACGTGTTTATTGTGAAAAGTTATTTTTGTAGGTACGTTGGGACGCTATGCACTGAGTTGAATGAAAACAGATTTGCATTCATGTTTCCATCTAGATTGGCAATATCGAGTAAGCGTGACTATGAACGTATCAATGAAGCAGCTGATTACATGACAACAATTCTGACTGCCAATAAAGAGAGGAATTTTATCCAAGCACCTTTCGTCCAAGAGTAAGAGCAAATTTAAATTATCAAAGCATTTACTAGCATTAATATTTTAATTTAATGTATATATGTGTGTATTGTTTGTAGCAACCACTGGATGCTGCTACTTTTTAGTCTCAAAGAAGCTATTATTTACGTGTTTGACTCATTGAAACAAGCAAGGGATATACGCTTGAGGACACATGTGCAGAGGTAAGTTAAATATGAATTTAATGGAGTCCACCTTCGTAAGATATGTGAATTGTGACGTATATTTACTTATTTCACAGGGCATTTAAATTATACACACCACAAGGTGGACTGAGGAATAATAGAAAAGAATTTCTCATTATTCACACCGAGGTTCAGGTATAACCTACTTGAAATATACATTTAAATTCCTCCGCTTATTTATTTTTTGTACTTAAATAATGTTGGTTTCTTCGTAGTGTCCTCAACAAAAAGGAGGTACGAAGTGTGTTTTTTTGTTATGAGGTACATGTATGACATTATCATGCATTCTCAAAAAACACCGGATATGAATTGGAAAGTGGTAAGAGACAAAACTAGTTAGCAGTGTTTTACAAATATATCGGACTATATAAAGATCTTTGTTTAAAATATGTTATCTTCTATATTTTGAAGGGTCTTGGTTCAAGAAGCTATAGCAAAAAGGAAATTAATGAGATACGAGAGCTGTGGGCAAAATTTTTTATCCGAGAATGTCTATAATCATGTACGGCATCTATTGTCTTAAAGAGCAATAGTTCACTACATCTATTTGTCAATGCGTAATCTTAAGCCTTGTTTCAGCTGGTGTAGTACTGCCATTATAATTATTGTTACCATACTTGCAAATTATGAGGCTAATAGTAGATTAGTTTGTTAGGTTGTTGTGTTAGAATGAATTTTATATTAGAAACAACAATCTGAAATTAACTATCAGGTTAATTGAAGGATCTCCCATGCATACTTTACTAAATAAGGTTTCTGATTGCTCCGTAATGATTGCTTTCTGTTATAGAGTTGACCAACATTAACTATTTCTGCAGTGATAACCCACGGAGCAGCACCAAGATTAAAGTCTTCTCATGGACAAGCAAGAAAAAAGAGCCAAGCAAAGCAGGTCCATGGTGGTCAAAATTCAAGTCAAAATCAAATTGAAAAACTTGATTTTGTAAATCAAACTAAAAGAATTTCTATTAGTATTTTGAACTAATGTGTTGTTTATTCCAAGTTGTATATTAGCAATAATCTTTTAAATTTATTTCAATCAAATTTGTGTTATAATTTTATTTTCTCTAGTTCATGTTTGTTAACGTGGTTGTACCATTCCATTGTATTTAAGTGTGAAGCAGGTTGAAATTTATACTAATAAATCAGGTTAAATAATATAAAAAAATGACCAAGATTTTTTAATTTTTTTAAGACTTTAGGTGTCGGTTAATTCTATGCGACGCTATTGTGTTACACTTAATGCGTCGGCATTTAAGACAACCGACGCTAAAAGGTATCAACCTTTAGCGTCGGTTATCCGGATAACCGACGCTACAGGGATCAACCAAAAGCGTCGACGGTCTATATGACTGACGCTAATGTCTGTACCGATAACGTCGGCATTCCACACAACCGAAGCTAATGTTAGTACCAATAGCATCGGCATTCCAGACAACCGACGCTAATGTCAGTACCAATAGCGTCGGTTATTGTACATTCTGCGTTGGTTGTTTAACCGACGCCAAAGAAGTTTTAGCGACGCTGTTTTGACCAACGCTGTAGGCATATACCTATAGCGTCCCCTACATATACTACGCCTTTTGACCGACGATATAGCTCTTTTTGACCGACGCTATAAGCCCATTCTGTACTAGTGATTGCATTCAACCCCTTTCTACAATACTCAAGTACCAACAACTGGTATCAGAGCCATAAATTGACATACAAATCTGAGATCATGACGAGTGCGCAGAAGTCAAGTAGTATCAAGATCCCAATTTTTGATAAAGAGAACTACAACATATGGAAGAGAAAGATCTTATTGTTTATCAAAGCTGCGAATCCACTATACATGGGAATCCTCAAGAATGGTCCATTTGTTCCTCAGAAGAAGATTGCAGTCTCGACAGTGGATGGTGTCGTTATTCCAGCACACTGGGTCTTCAAGAAGCCTTCAGAGTTTTTAGAACCAGAAAAAGAAAAGGTAGCTCTGGATGACTATGTGCAGTTTATCTTGCTTGATTCCCTCACCTTGGACAAAGCCATGTGTGGGAACGTTATTGGATGCACATCAGCCAAAGAGATGTGGAACAAAATCGAACTGCTATGCGAAGGAAGTGAAGAGGTTAGAGAAAATCAAAGACAAATTCTTGTATCTCAATATGAAGTCTTCATGGCGAAACTTGGTGAAGAACTAACACGGATGTTTGAAAGATTTAGCAAACCTCTAACTGAACTCCAGATTCATGGCAAGTTCTATGAGAAGAAAGAAATCAATGTTAAGTTCTTGCTCACTCTTCCTGAGCATCTTGAATGTAGAGTTACTGCAATCAGAGAAGGAAGAGACCTGAACAATGTTTCTCTTGAAACATTGAAGATTTGATCTTGATGATTCGCCTTGAAATTCATTTTGGTGTTGTGAATGACTAGTAGATCCTTCATTTCCTCCCCCTGAGTTGTTGTTTGATTGCCTTGATGATTCTTCTCCAGTGTTGGTGGTATCTCCATTGTTACCAATGTTTCCACCACCACCACCATGATCATTATCATCATTGTTATTGTCATTACCAGCAACATTCTCAGGTGAAGCTTCATCATCTGATTCTGAGTCTGGCAAGTTATCAAACTTCAGTTTCTCAGATGAATCTTCTGTTTGGATACTAGGGAGCTTAGTGTCATCAAATGTAACATTGACACTTTCCTTTACATAATGACCATCAATCAAGTACACCCTGTAATAACCGGGAATTTAGGTACGAATTTCCTATTTATTTAAGTAATAAGAATAGTAATATTTATTTATTTAGAGTAAATTTAAAAATTTGCTGCATTATGTGATTAAATGTTTAAATATTATTATGTGAATATGTGAATGTGGTATTATGTGTTAAATTATTTTTTTCAGTAATTATTAGTAAATTTGAGCCCGGCATATTTGTTTTAAGTAAACTAGTTAAAATTCATTTAATTATGAAATTTGTGCATTTAAAAGTTTTTAGAATAATTTTAGAACATAAATTATTTATTTAGTTAGAATTGATTATTTTAGAATTTGTTTCATTTTAAAATTTATTGTTTCAGTATCGTGTTAGTCCCGCTATTTTCACGCAAGGGGCTAATTGAATTGTTGTAGTTCATCCTTATCACTTCTTTTAATACGTCCTAATCTATATCTAAGTCAAACAGAACACACACAAACGCACACTTACACAACACAGATACACACACGTGGTTAAACACAGAAAATACAAACCCCCCCTGTCAAGACACGCGCCACCTGCGCTCCTCTCCTTCTCTTCGTTTCTGCCGCAACAAGCATCACCCCAGCCCTCTGTTCTCCCTCTACCCTGCGCGCAGTCACCGCGCCACCGTAGCCACCGCTGCCTTCTGTTCAAACTCCGGCCGCCGCCCTTCTTGTGCGTTTCCGGCCGCTAAACACCACGAACCACCACTGCTCCGATTTCAAATTCTCTGGGAGACGAGCACCGGTAAAGGAAAGGAGAAAGCTCACATTCAGTAGTACCAGTATCTAGCATCAAGGCAAGTTACTCAACTTGTATTCTTTTGAAGCACGATTCTTGTTTCCTATTTAATTATTGTTCATAACCGGTTTCCATTATTATCCTGAAATTGAAATACCCTATTGTTTAACTTGATAATCCTATTTCATTCCATAACCAGTTTCTTGCAGCATCTTATATATTTGTCAGATTTAATCCTGGTTCTTTATTATTGAAACTTGCAGTACCTTGTATTTATCAGATTTAATCCTTGATACCTTGCGATTGGAAATCTTATTCTTATCCTATGATTGAGACAACCTATTTATTTACAGCTTGACAGTTCTATTTTGGTTCATAATTCATACCTTGCAGCATCTTGAGATTATCAGATTGAATCCTTGAATTTGCATTTGCTTGACAGTTCATACCTATTTATTTACAGCTTGACAGTTCTACTGGAAATCTTATTCTTATGCATTTGCTTTACCCTAATCTAGTTGATAAATTTAAATTAGACAGTTGAAAGTAATAATTTGAATTAATGAGGTAGTCGATTGTTCCGACACCTAACTCCCAGTATTAAGTTGGAATTGGAAGTTTTTAATTAAAAATGAAATGTTTTAAGGACTGCCGACGCCAGTCAGAGTATCAGTATTATGTAGGCCAAAAGCGGCCTTGGATCCAGTTCAGTATTTGGACATACCGTGGGTATGGTCCAGGGTTTTGGTGTGACTGATCATCCACCTTAACTCGTTGCGTCACAGTAAAAAAAAATCCAATTCTAACTTATAGTTTGAAGTTGATTTTCAGTATTGTTCATTTTTTCCAGTTAAGTTAATTCTTTCATTTATCGCCATTTTCTTGGCCAGCCGAGTTCATTGTTAAACATATTACTATTGTTGCATCATTATTTCATATTGTGCAGTTTTATATATACTTGCTGAGCCTTTTGCTCACTCTTGTTGTTAACCTTAACATTTCAGTTAAGCGAGAGGATGTCGAACCCCGAGACAGTTCGCATTAAGTTTTCAGATTCCACCGAGATCTTGGAGTGCACTTTTACCCAGGAGGTTGTTATTTATAGTTGTTTATGGACCTTAGAAGACCAGTGATGTATTAAATTTTATTATATCGGAAGTTGTAACCTTATGTAGTTTTGGGTTGTTAGTGATGGCTCCTTATCGGGGCGTCCTAATCACATGCAGTAGTTGATTTTGGCTTATCTTTTGTAGTATCTGTTTCAGACTGTAACCTGATGTGATCTTGGTGTTTAGTTCAGGGGTTGTTGTATTTATATTATTGTATAGCAGATTTATGTTGTTCGTTAGAATGCATGATGCCCAAAAACCGTAACCCCGGGTTTTTGAGGGCGTCACAGGTTGGTATCAGAGCGTACAGGTTATCAGTCACTGAAACAGATATAGGTTAGAGTCCTAGGAGATAGGGAGTATTTTTGAGCAAACTCATATCGAGTTTGAATTGCAGATCATCGGATGTGATCTTGACCTTGAGATAGGATGACCTTCAGATTATTATATAATGTCTATTAACATTGTTGTTGTGGTAGTCTTCTAGCACTCAGGGTATTGATCCAGATTCAGTAAAGGTTCAGGTAGTCCAGGATTCAAAGGGCACTTCTGGGGCAGTGCAGACCCCACCGGTCGTTGAGCTACCTGCTGATGTGTTTTCTAGGCCTTCGCACCTTAGGCCCGCTCTATTCCCTGTCATCACACCACCTCGTTCATCCGTTAGGGATTTGCAGACTAAGGCATCGGTGGCCAGGATGCTTGGTTCGGTTCGACTTTATGTTATGACCTCGGAGGGTAGGGAGCCTACTGTGGCACAGTTACGTGAGTTGGTAGACTACTTGTTGGAGAAGCTCGATGGTATTGAGCATAGTGACTAGAGTTGCTGGGGGCAGTTGGGGATGAGGTCTTGTACATAGTGGCAGCATATCTCATCAGTACTTATGCCTATATATATATATGACTTAGTGTGTAGATCATCAGCAGCGTAGTGGGTGTATAGTAGGACCCAGTTTTGTTAGTGGTACTTGACTGCACTGCTGAGTAGCGGATAGCTTGTCTTTCTGTTGTATCATACTTTTGATGTATCCGAGCGTTTCATACGCTTAACCTAACACCTATATATATCACTTTTGACGGCTCGCTATATTTCTGTTTCATATACCTGTCGTTACCTTATGCATTTTAAATTGATTCTATCAATGCAACTCATATTTTGCTAACCTTGCTCGATTATTTGATTTTCCCATATTTTGTGATCTATCCTTCTTTATCCCTACAGGTTGTCACCTTTGAAGCCAACCTACCTTTCGATGCAGTATACATGCATCTGATATTATTGTTGACAGCTATTTCATACCCTGTGAAAACCTTATTGTATACCTTAGTATATTGCACAAAACCGTGAACCGCTTCTATCTATAATGATTGAACCATTTTCATACCCTGTCATTATCATATTATAAATGTTGAACTAAATGAATTGCTTGTTTTATTTCAGAACCATGCCTCCCCGCAGAGCCACCCGTTCTAACAACCAGAACCCAGAGAATGATGAAAATCCTGTAAATACAGGGGGTCAATTGGACCCAGCTCTTGCTCAGATTCTTCAAGTCTTAACTCAGCAGACAGCTAGTCTGGCTCAACAGCAGCATCAGTTAATGCACCAGCAGCAGCAACAACAGCTACAACAGTAAAAATTTCATCAACAGTTACTGCATCAGCAGCAGCAATTTCAGCAGCAACAGCTACATCAACAACAACAGCAGCATCAGGAACAAGTTGTGGCCACGGTAACATTTAAATCTTTCCAGGGTGTGAAACCACCTGAATTTAAGGGATCAGTAGATCCAGTGGAAGCTAGTTCATGGTTAAAAGAAATTGAGAAAGCGTTTGCATTAGTCAAAGTTGGGAATGATCAGAAAATTGAGTTTGCGAGTTATCTTCTAAAGAATGAGGCTAATTTCTGGTGGGAAACTATGAGGGCAATGCAGCCAGCGGGAATTATTACTTGGGAGAGATTCAAGGAATTGTTTATGGAAAAGTATTTCCCAGGATACATGCAGGATCAGATGGAGCTGAAGTTCTTGGAGCTCAAACAAGGTAACATGACTGTCTCAGAGTATGAGGCCAAGTTCACAGAGTTGGCCAGATTTGTGCCAGCTTATGTTGATACAGAAAGAAAGAAAGCGAAAAAGTTTCAGCAAGGACTAAAAGCGTGGATTCGAGGCAAGTTGGCTATTTTGGAGCTAGATACTTATGCAGCAGTGGTACAGAAAGCGATAATTACAGAGACTGAAAGTGATATGTCCCAGAAAGAAAGGGAAGCAAGAAAAAGGAAAGCTGATAGCACAGAAGGAAGTCATCAACCAGGTAACTCTCAGAACCGTTTTAATAAGAAACCAGGATTCCAACCAGGAAGGGGTGGAAACTTTAAGAAGCCAGAAAATGCAAGTGGGGAGCAGGGCAACCGCCAGCAAATTGTTAATCAACAGAGGCAACAGAGACCGCCTATACCAGAGTGCAAGATTTGTGGGAAAAAGAATTCAGGAATATGTCAGAAGCCTAACTCAGTTTGTTTCAAGTGCAATTAGAAAGGCCATTTCACCAACGAATGTCGGAATCAGACTCCAGTTCCAGTTTCTAAGCCTCCGATCGTATGTTACAACTGTGGGAAGCCAGGACACATAGCAAAGAATTGTAAGGAACCAATGCCAGTCAAAAAGATGCTAAGGATAGCAGGACCACCAGTTCCAGCACAACCTAGGGCTAGGACTTTTAACATGACTATGAAAGAAGCAGTGCAGGATGCGGATGTAGTTACAGGTATGCTTGTTGTGAACTCAGTACGTGCTAAGGTGTTAATTGATTATGGAGCTTCAAAGTCATTAATATCTAAAGGGTTTGCTAGTAAGTTGAATTGTGCCAGTAAATTGTTAGACAAAGTGTTACATGTTGAAATTGCTAATTGTGAACGAGTTCCTGTAAATCAAATTTATCCTCAGTGTGAGATCGAAATAGTAGGGCACCGCTTCTATGTTGATTTGATACCTTTCAACTTGGGAGAATTTGATGTGATACTAGGAATTGTGACGCCCTCCAAACCCGGGGTACAGATTTGAGGAGTCATCCGACCAACGGAACACTATTTAACACATGCATAATATATAAAGAAACAAATACCCCTTAACCAAGACCGCATCCAGATTATGGCAATGAACACAAGCTACTACAATCTTTTATTAATACAATACCAGTTTTATCAGAGTTATTACATCACAACTAAAGTTCAAATCTAGACATCTAATCTAGAAAAGCAAAACAACAACTACCCTGCCAATGACAATGACTCGAGGGGCTCTCCTGGCTGCTGGTGAACTATCGGTCACGCTATGCCGACTCATACTCTCGCTTCACTGGAATAGGGTTATAAAACAACAAGCAAGAGTGAGCCAAAAGTGCTCAGCAAACATCATATGAATCATTTCTATCACAGTTGTAAGGATTTGAATTTATGATATCAGAATCAACAATATTTAGCTAACACATGCTTTGTATCAAAAACAATTGAAGAAAAAGAATTAGAATTTGGCTTATACATTTTATTCAAATCAAAGGTTGTGCTGCTGGCCAGCCACGCATCAACCCCGGACTAGCTCACAGCATAGTCCTCTACTAGATCCTAATGGTGGTAAACAATAATCAAGTGAATTGGAAATAAGGGTTTCCGATGCAGATCAAATCAAATAATCAAGAATTTCTAATGAAATGGAATCAGTTGTCCAAATGCGGTTAAAAGATTGATAATTTGAATTGTTCTGGGGATAACGGTATTCAAGTAATCAAGACAATAATAAATTTTATCACAAGTAAAGGCATAGATACTTGCCTGGTCTAAGCTGTTGTCGGATCGACTCTGCTCACTCTACCTTTCCCTTTCCCTTTCTCCGGGAACTCGATTCTATAATTAAACAACTCATCACAATAAGTCTCACTATTCTCGTTCTACTCTCGACACTTATTCGATCAATAATCACATTTAAACAAGTAACCGGTTACGTATCGGACGTCCGGTATGATTTACGATATTTAAAACTCAGATATTTGCCCTAGTACGGGCATATACAGACTATAAAACACAACACACAATTAATATGAACCATATAGCACTTATAAACATTTTTAAAAAATCATACGAAACTTATTTGAATTTTAAGTAAGTCACGATAAATTTTTAAATCAAAACTCGGATTTTTAAATCCAATATAAACATTTAAATGCAAATAAATCAATTAATAAAATTAATTGACACTATTTAAATACTCAAACTATTTTTAAATAAATAAATAGGCTTGAAAATAATTAAACTGAATTTTTAATTAATTAAATCTAATTAGTAATTAATTTTTAAGAATTAATTGATTAAAAGAATTAACCAATTAATTAATAAATTAATTATTAATTAAAAATAATTAAAATATTTAAGTTTAATCAATTTTCGGATTTAAAATAATAAATATAATTTTCCAGAATTTTTCTGATATTAAAATATATTTTTAAAATAAAAATATGAATTTTTAAAGTTTTTAAACTATTTTCGAATTAAATTTAAAAATAAAATCCAAAAACAGTTTTCAGAAATTAAATTAGGGTTTTAAAAGATTAAAACCGGGTCAGAAAACGGGTAAACGGGTCGGGAAAAACAAATCCGGGTCACCAAGAACAACCCACCGCATTCTGGGTTTTCCAGAATCCGGCCGGTGTCCGGCGACCGGAATTCTACAATCCCATCCAAACACAAACAAACTTGGAGGGCTTTTGCTCGCCTTCTCAAAACAAACACAACCAACACACAATTACATCTGTCCCATGCCGGAATCGAGCCCAGAATCCGGTCAAAGAAACCGTCGGGGAAGACTCCGGCCGGAAACCCGATCTCTCTCATTTCTACATGAAACTCTACGATTAATATCACAAAATGAAGCTTATAACTTACACAATCAAAGCCCCATATCAAAACTTATGTCAGATCAACAACAAGAACGAACGAAGTAAAAGAAAAATTCGGGTCAAAACCCGAAAATCAAACCCATCAAAATTGAACTCAAACATGAAATTAAATCATGGATTCTTGCTAATTAGAACCCTAGGAACATGTTAGAAGCAACCAATTGAATGGAGAATCAACAGAATGAAAATCCCCAAATCGACCAAGAACCCTAATTTTAATTCGAATGTTGAAAAATTCATATAAAATCGAAAACTTACCAGATGATGATGAGGTTGGAAGATTCTGAAACTAGAGATCAAGAGCTTTGATTTGAGTACAAGAACTTCAGATTTGGATTTCAATATCACCTTGTACGAATGGATTAATCTTCAAGAACACGAAGAACACGGTTCGGGTTTTTTTAATTTTTTGATAATTAACTGCAGATTTTTATGAGTTTCAAGGTACGATTCGTCTTTTTATATTTTTGGAAAAATAATACCCCAAACAACATTTTTGGATCGATATAGATCCACTGGATCGTTTAAAAACCCTATTTAGGTTAAAAACACGTTTTACGAGGAATAATCAGTTAAAAAGGTTGATGATCATCCAATTGATATATATCATTATATAACTAATGCTCAAGAATAATGGGGCTATAACAAATGTAATATTGATATAAAACGATATATCCGTCCCCTTAAGCAATTAGGGTTCGGAACAATTTTTTTTCCCTTTTTGAACAAAACGAATTATTCTTGCAGAATCAAATAGGTAGGAATGAAATGATACGAATATCTCTCCCGATAATGATTCGAATACGAAAGACGAAGAGATAATAATTAATGTATGAAATTCCAACGGGGCCCTTGAATTATCAAAACGGGGCTCAGATTTGAAGAAAATTCCAAATGACGAAATATTTGAAAGGGGCTTTCGACTCACCATTTAGCACATAATCACACAATAATTATCATTTAATAATATTCCAATACTCCACAATAAATATTTTTATATTAAATATATCATTTAATCAAATAATAAAATTCACGGATATTACATCCTTCCCCCCTTAATAGGATTATGTCCTCAGAATCAGATCAAGGAAATAACTGGGGATACTTCTCTAACATCTCACTCTCTAACTCCCATGTAGACTCTTCTACTTTAGGATTCCTCCACAAAACTCTCACTAACGCTACTATCTTATTCCTTAGTACTTTCTCCTTACGATCCAATATCTGAATCGGTCGTTCTACATAAGATAAATCTGCCTGGACCTCTATGGGTTCATACTCTATTACATGATTCGAATCTGGTCGATACCTCTTAAGCATAGATACATGAAATACATTATGAACGTGCTGCATATGCGGCGGAAATGCTAACTCGTAAGCTACCTTGCCCACTTTCTTCAAAATCTCAAAAGGTCCAACGTATCTCGGACTCAACTTCCCTTTCTTTCCAAACCTAACTAATCCTTTCCACGGTGAAACCTTTAGTAACACTTGATCTCCTTCTTCGAATCCCACATCCTTTCTGGCTAGATCCGCATACTTTTTCTGTCGGTCCTGAGCTGTTATCAATCTTCTTTGAATCAATTGAATCACTTCCTTTGTTTGTTGCACTAGTTCTGGTCCTATCATCTTCCGTTCACCAACTTCTTCCCAATACACTGGAGATCGACACTTTCGTCCATACAAAGCTTCGTAAGGTGGCATTCCGATGCTCGCGTGAAAACTATTATTATATGAAAATTCCACCAAGGGTAGATGATCGTCCCAACTGCCTTTAAAGTCAAGTGCACATGTCCTAAGCATATCTTCAATAGTCTGAATTTTTCTTTCGCTTTGACCGTCCGTCTGCGGGTGATAAGTCGTACTCATTCTTAACTCGGTGCCCAAACACTCTTGAAAACTCCTCCAAAATCTTGAATTGAACCGAGGGTCTCGATCAGACACTATCGATACTGGAACTCCATGCCGTACTACGATTTCTTTTATGTAAATATGAACTAACTTATCTAGCGAGAATCTCTCGTTAATCGGAAGAAAATGCGTAGATTTCGTCAATCGATCCACAATAACCCAGATGGCATCATGGTTAGCCTTTGTTCTAGGTAATCCTACCACAAAGTCCATCGCAATGTGTTCCCACTTCCATTCAGGAATTTCCAATGGTTGAAGTAATCCACTTGGTCTCTGATGTTCCGCCTTGACTCTTTGGCATGTAAAACATTTACTCACCCATTCAGCAATCTCCCTTTTCATATCTGGCCACCAAAAGTTCATCTTAAGATCTCGATACATCTTCGTACTCCCTGGATGAATTGAATACTTCGAGTTATGGGCTTCGTGCAAAATTTCATTTTTCAGTTCCGCTACATTAGGTACCCATATCCGAGAAGCAAATCTCAAGATCCCTTTGTCGTCCGGTTGGCTACATATTTCCTCACCTGTCATCTTACTCACATCATCATTCATAACTTGCTCTTGGCACTTCCGTATCTTCTCCAACAATTCCGGTTGAAACGTCATGGTATAAATCATTTCTGTCACATCCTTCGGAATACTTACTTCGATCTCTAACTTCTCAAATTCCTTGTATAACTCTTTGGTCATCGTCAGTGTATTTAATCTCTCTTTTCTGCTCAGGGCATCTGCTACCACATTTGCCTTGCCGGGATGATAGTTGATAGAAACGTCGTAGTCCTTGATTAGTTCTAACCATCTTCGTTGCCTCATATTCAGCTCTTTCTGAGTAAAGATATACTTCAAACTCTTATGATCGGTGTAAATTTCACATCTCTCTCCACACAAGTAGTGTCTCCATATCTTCAAAGCAAACACAATCATTGCTAACTCCAAATCATGTGTAGGATACTTCTGTTCGTGAGGCCTCAACTGTCTTGACGCATAAGCAATCACCTTGTCATGTTGCATAAGTACGCAACCCAATCCTTTTTACGACGCATCACTATAGATTACGAATTGACCTTGATCGTCTGGTAACATCAGTACCTGTGCCGTAGTTAGTCTCTTCTTTAACTCTTGGAAGCTTTCTTCGCATTTGTCGTTCCATATAAATCGCTCGCTTTTCCTTGTCAGCTTGGTCATTGGAGTAGCTATCTTCGCAAAATCTTGCACAAATCTCCGGTAGTATCCGGCTAATCCCAAGAAACTTCTGACTTCAGTCGGTGTCCTTGGTCTCTCACAATCCTTCACTGCCTCTATCTTTGTTGGATCCACTTTGATGCCTTCGCTGCTCACCACGTGTCCTAAGAAATGAACTTCTCTCAACCAGAATTCACACTTGGAAAACTTCGCATATAGTCTTTCTTGTCTCAATGTTTCCAACACAATCCGCAAATGGTCTGCATGCTCTTCTTCTGTCTTCGAGTATATCAAAATTTCTTCGATGAATACCACTACAAACTTGTCCAAATATCTCTTGAAAATCCTGTTCATTAAGTCCATAAAAGCTGCTGGTGCATTTGTTAATCCAAACGCCATTACTAAAAATTCATAGTGCCCATACCTTGTTCTAAAGGCCGTCTTTGGTATGTCGTCTGGTTTAATCTTCAGTTGGTGATATCCTGACCGTAGGTCAATCTTCGAAAAATGTACCGCTCCTTTCAGCTGGTCAAACAGATCATCTATTCCAGGTAACGGATACTTGTTCTTAATGGTCAGCTTGTTCAACTCCTGATAGTCTATACACAATCTCATGCTCCCATACTTTTTCTTGACAAACAATACTGGTGCTCCCCACGGCGAAACGCTGGGTCTAATAATTCCTTTTTCTAGCAAATCTTGCAGTTGATTAGCCAACTCCTTCATCTCCACTGGTGCCATTCTGTAAGGGGCCTTAGATACTGGCTCCGCGCCTGGTACTAAGTCTATCGCAAATTCAATCTCTCTATCTGGAGGTAAACACCTGCTAATTCTTCCGGAAAAACATCTGGAAATTCCTTTACAACTGGAATATCTTCTAACTTAGAAACTTCCTTTCCTATATCTATCACATAAGCTAAATACGCCTCACAACCTTGCCTTAATAATCTCTTAGCCTGAATCATCGCCAGGAACCTCTTCCTTTGCCTCTCTCCTCTAAATATTATTTCTTTCTTTTCTAGGGTAATCAAAGTAACCCTCTTATTCTTACAGTCAATACTCGCATCATACTCAGTCAACCAATCCATCCCTAATATCACATCAAATTCACCTAATTTAAAAGGTAACAAGTCAACATAAAAACGATTTCCCAAAATCTCTATCTCACAACGAGGATAATATGAACTGGCCGCTATACGATCCTGATTAGCTATCTCTATATTCAACACTCCACTTAAGGGTTTCATTACGCAATTCAATTTACGAGCAAACGTTTCAGAAATAAAAGACTTTGTCGCTCCCGAATCTATTAACACTTTAGCAGGAATAAAATTTACTAGAAGTGTACCTGCCACCACGTCGGAATCTCTCACTGCTTCTCCCATTGACATATTGTAGGTCCTGGCTAACGGCTGGACATTAGCAACTGGGGGTGCTTCAATTGCCCGAATCATATTGTTCACGGTTGCTGGTGCTCTGCAGTCTTTAACCACGTGGCCTGGTTTCTTACACCGATGACACACAATGCCTATCTTGCAATCCCGGGAATAATGTCCCTTCTGATTGCATTTAAAGCATGTGACATTCAATCGATGGCATATCCCTGGATGTCGCTTCCTGCATGTCTTGCATTCTGGTAGTGGGGGTCTAGAAAGTCCCTGCTAACTGCCGGCTGGTAGACGGTTGTCTTGTCCTACGCTCCCGGTATCTGGTTTCCTGAAACTTGTATTCCTTCCGGGCTGAAATCCTGGTTTCTTATTCGCTTGCCCTTGAAAACTTCCCTGTTGTTGTCCCTTATCGGGTATCCCTGCTTTCCTTTTCTTGTTCTCCCTCTCTTTCATGTAAGAATCACTCTCTGTCTCCGCGATCATTGCCTTTTGGACCACCGCTGCATAGGTGTCCAACTCCAATATAGCTAACTTACTACGAATCCAAGACCTCAGTCCCTGCTGGAACCTCTTGGCCTTCTTGTTCTCCGTATCCACATAGGTTGGAACAAACCTTGACAACTCCGTAAACCTCGTTTCATATTGGGGCACTGTCATGCTTCTCTGCTTTAACTCCAAAAACTTTAATTCCATCTGATCTCTCATATAGTCCAGAAAATACCTTTCCAAAAACAACTCTGTAAATCTTGCCCACGTAATCAATCCCTCGGGCTCCATAGCCCTACTCGTTTCCCACCAATAACTGGCCTCATTCTTCAGAAAATAGCTTGCATACTCCGTCTTCTTATCCTCTGCCACCTCTATCAAGGCAAAAGCCTTTTCCATCTCCTTCAACCATGCCTTAGCCTCTACAGGGTCTGCTGATCCTTTAAATTCTGGAGGTTTTGCTGCTTGGAAAGATTTGAACGTAACCGCCGGTGCTGCTTGCTGGTGATGCTGTTGATACTGCTGATGTTGATGTTGTTGCTGCTGTTCTAAGAGCTGTTGCTGAAATGCTTGTTGCTGCTGTGCTAATGAGGCAGTCTGTTGAGTAAGAGTATTTAACAACTGGATTACCATCGGGTCCATGTGGCCCGTGGGAGGTGTATTTTGTTGACCTTCTTGGTCGGAGGTATCAGATGAACGGGTTTGTCGTCTAGGAGGCATATCGCTGATGAATAAACAATAATTGGCTTAATTAAATAGTTCATATGATAGAAGGAAGGATCACAATTGATATCTCGAAGGTTTATAGATCTTCTCAACGGTGTATGAGTACACTCGTTGCAACAAGTAGAATAACAGTTATGATGTTGGAAATGAATGACAAGGGAATAAATACAGTTCTATAAAAGAGGTTTATCATACATATATATATATATATATATATAAAGTTAGTACAAGCGTAGAATGCTTCAAAAGAAAATATATCATGGCTGAACCATAACTGCCGACTAGCAATACAACAAAAATGCAACAACAACCCGAGGCGTTCCTATAAGCCCGGTGCACTGCTGATACTACAATATGCGTCTATATACTAACTATCTAGAAACCATACATCCATGTCACACCTGTCTATTCCTAAACCTGCTCACAGATCACCTGCTCCTGTTTGCCATAACGGGGGTCCTGAAATCTCTGCAATTTCACTCATCGCATAATCCAAAATCTGTCTCATCCTTGCTATTGTCTCTCCCTCTCGACTAGAAGCTAATCCGTGCAATCGAGTCTCAACCAAGGTCCTCGTAACCCTAGACCTCATCTGAATGTCCCTTATCTGATCTCTAAGTCTGTCCCTCTCTCGGATAGCGGCTGCCTCAATCGAACGAATCTTCCCCATCTCCATAACATGTCCATAAAGGTACTCCCTCTCTCTACTCACCCTCTGATACACATGGTGTGGATCTGGTGGCTCACCTAACTGATACAAAGGCCCACAAACTGATGCCTGAGACACTGGTGCTGGGGCTACTTGTCGGAGTGGAATAGGACAAGGTACCTGATCTCTCCTGACTACCGGATGCTGATGCCTAGGCTCATATCGCACTGGCAGAGATGGTCATGCTCTCTCAACGGGTGTAGGTATCCCTAGTTGACCTCCCAATATCCTTAAGTAAATTCCTAACTCTCTATGTTATCCTGGACCCTAAGTCCTAACTTGTTTCAATTGCCATAACCTGTTGCTCTGATACCAACTGTGACGCCCTCCAAACCCGGGGTACAGATTTGAGGAGTCATCCGACCAACGGAACACTATTTAACACATGCATAATATATAAAGACACAAATACCCCTTAACCAAGACCGCATCCAGATTATGGCAATGAACACAAGCTACTACAATCTTTTATTAATACAATACCAGTTTTATCAGAGTTATTACATCAAAACTAAAGTTCAAATCTAGACATCTAATCTTGAAAAGCAAAACAACAACTACCCTGCCAATGATAATGACTCGAGGGGCTCTCCTGGCTGCTGGTGAACTATCGGTCACGCTATGCCGACTCATACTCTCGCTTCACTGGAATAGGGTTAGAAAACAACAAGCAAGAGTGAGCCAAAAGTGCTCAGCAAACATCATATGAATCATTTCTATCACAGTTGTAAGGATATGAATTTATGATATCAGAATCAACAATATTTAGCTAACACATGCTTTGTATCAATAACAATTGAAGAAAAAGAATTATAATTTGGCTTATACATTTTATTCAAATCAAAGGTTGTGCTGCTGTCCAGCCACACATCAACCCCAGACTAGCTCACATCATAGTCCTCTACTGGATCCTAGGCCAAACTGGGCCTTAAGTTATTCCGACCATAAATATGGCCCGACCAATTACTGGTCCATTTTTAAAAACATGCCAAATCTATCATAGGGTATAAACAATAACATGCTCAATAAGATAAACTCAATGTATAGTAATTGCAAAAGAGCTTCAACTGCTCAGTATCAAATGAAGACCGAGAAAGAATCATGGAATAATTTCAATGGTACAGTGTACTCATTCAATAAGGAAATCAAGATTGGTAATCGATAATCAATGACCGTAATCAACAGTCAAGATGGAAGTCAAATAATCAATGGTTGTCAATAATAATCAAAGGATGATAAACAATAACAAATGGTGGTAAACAATAATCAATTGAATTGGAAATAAGGGTTTCCGATGCAGATCAAATCAAAGAATCAAGAATCTCTAAGGAAATGGAATCAGTTGTCCAAATGCGGTTAAAAGATTGATAATTTGAATTGTTCTGGGGATAACGGTATTCAAGTAATCAAGACAATAATAAATTTTATCACAAGTAAAGGCACATATAATTGCCTGGTCTAAGCTGCTGTCGGATCGACTGTGCTCACTCTACCTTTCCCTTGCTCCGGGAACTCGATTCTATAATTAAACAACTCATCACAATAAGTCTCACTATTCTCGTTCTACTCTCGACACTTATTCGATCAATAATCACATTTAAACAAGTAACCGGTTACGTATCGGACGTTCGGTATGATTTACGATATTTAAAACTCAGATATTTGCCCTAGTACGGGCATATACAGACTATAAAACACAACACACAATTAATATGAACCATATAGCACTTATAAACATTTTTAAAACATCATACGAAACTTATTTGAATTTTAAGTAAGTCACGATAAATTTTTAAATCAAAACTCGGATTTTTAAATCCAATATAAACATTTAAATGCAAATAAATCAATTAATAAAATTAATTGACACTCTTTAAATACTCAAACTATTTTTAAATAAATAAATAGGCTTGAAAATAATTAAACTGAATTTTTAATTAATTAAATCTAATTAATAATTAATTTTTAAGAATTAATTGATTAAAAGAATTAACCAATTAATTAATACATTAATTATTAATTAAAAATAATTAAAATAATTAAGTTTAATCAATTTTCGGATTTAAAATAATAAATATAATTTTCCAGAATTTTTCTGATATTAAAATATATTTTTAAAATAAAAATATGAATTTTTAAAGTTTTTAAACTATTTTCGAATTAAATTTAAAAATAAAATCCAAAAACAGTTTTCAGAAATTAAATTAGGGTTTTTAAAGATTAAAACCGGGTCAGAAAACGGGTAAACGGGTCGGGAAAAACAAATCCGGGTCACCAAGAACAACCCACCGCATTCTGGGTTTTCCAGAATCCGGCCGGTGTCCGGCGACCGGAATTCTACAATCCCATCCAAACACAAACAAACTTGGAGGGCTTTTGCTCGCCTTCTCAAAACAAACACAACCAACACACAATTACATCTGTCCCATGCCGGAATCGAGCCCAGAATCCGGTCAAAGAAACCGTCGGGGAAGACTCCGGCCGGAAACCCGATCTCTCTCATTTCTACATGAAACTCTACGATTAATATCACAAAATGAAGCTTATAACTTACACAATCAAAGCCCCATATCAAAACTTATGTCAGATCAACAACAAGAACGAACGAAGTAAAAGAAAAATTCGGGTCAAAACCCGAAAATCAAACCCATCAAAATTGAACTCAAACATGAAATTAAATCATGGATTCTTGCTAATTAGAACCCTAGGAACATGTTAGAAGCAACCAATTGAATGGAGAATCAACAGAATGAAAATCCCCAAATCGACCAAGAACCCTAATTTTAATTCGAATGTTGAAAAATTCATATAAAATCGAAAACTTACCAGATGATGATGAGGTTGGAAGATTCTGAAACTAGAGATCAAGAGCTTTGATTTGAGTACAAGAACTTCAGATTTGGATTTCAATATCACCTTGTACGAATGGATTAATCTTCAAGAACACGAAGAACACGGTTCGGGTTTTTTTTTTAATTTTTTGATAATTAACTGCAGATTTCTATGAGTTTCAAGGTACGATTCGTCTTTTTATATTTTTGGAAAAATAATACCCCAAACAAAATTTTTGGATCGATATAGATCCACTGGATCGTTTAAAAACCCTATTTAGGTTAAAAACACGTTTTACGAGGAATAATCAGTTAAAAAGGTTGATGATCATCCAATTGATATATATATCATTATATAACTAATGCTCAAGAATACTGGGGCTATAACAAATGTAATATTGATATAAAACGATATATCCGTCCCCTTAAGCAATTAGGGTTCAAAACAATTTTTTTTTCCCTTTTTGAACAAAACGAATTATTCTTGCAGAATCAAATAGGTAGGAATGAAATGATACGAATATCTCTCCCGATAATGATTCGAATACGAAAGACGGAGAGATAATAATTAATGTACGAAATTCCAACGGGGCCCTTGAATTATCAAAACGGGGCTCAGATTTGAAGAAAATTCCAAATGATGAAATATTTGAAAGGGGCTTTCGACTCACCATTTAGCACATAATCACACAATAATTATCATTTAATAATATTCCAATACTCCACAATAAATATTTTTATATTAAATATATCATTTAATCAAATAATAAAATTCACGGATATTACAGGAATGGATTGGTTGTCAGAGTACGATGCGCACATAGACTGTAAGAACAAGAAGGTGACATTGAGATATTCAGACGGGAATGAAGTAGTGTTCAACGGCCAAAAGCAAAAGAATGAATTTCTGACGATGATGCAAACAAAGAAGTTACTGCGCCAAGGGTGTGAAGCTTATCTTGCCTATGTCGTGGACGTTAGCAAAGAAGCGTCGAGAATAGAAGAGATTCCAGTGGTGAGCGAATTTCCAGATGTCTTTCCCGACGAGTTACCAGGGTTACCCCCAGACAGAGAAATAGAGTTCGCGATCGACTTAGCACCAGGGGCAGAACCTGTTTCCAAAGCTCCGTATAGAATGGCACCAGTTGAGATTAAAGAATTGGCTACGCAATTACAGGAACTACTAGAGAAAGGAGTGATTCGGCCCAGTGTGTCCCCTTGGGGAGCGCCAGTGTTGTTTGTGAAGAAGAAAGACGGTAGTATGAGATTGTGCATCGACTATTGGGAGTTGAACAAGTTGACCATCAAGAATAGATATCCATTGCCAAGAATAGACGATTTGTTTGACCAATTAAATGGCACCGTGTTTTTCTCTAAGATCGACTTGAAGTCAGGTTATCATCAGCTAAAGATTAAGCCGGAGGACATACCGAAGACAGCTTTTCGAACCAGGTACGGGCATTATGAATTTTTGGTTATGGCTTTTGGATTAACCAACGCACCGGCGACATTCATGGATTTGATGAACAGAGTCTTTAAGAAATACTTGGATAAATTCGTGATCGTGTTCATAGATGATATCTTGATATATTCCAAGACAAAAGAAGAGCATGCACAACATTTGAGAATAGCATTGGAGACTTTGAGACGGGAGAAATTGTATGCGAAATTTTCGAAATGCGAGTTTTGGTTACAAGAAGTTCAATTCTTAGGGCATGTAGTCAGCAGTGGTGGAATTAAGGTAGATCCAGCCAAGATTGAAGCTATTATGAATTGGGAGAGGCCAAAAACACCAACAGAAGTTAGAAGTTTTATGGGACTAGCCGGATATTATCGAAGATTTGTTCCAGATTTTGCCAATATAGCAACGCCATTGACCAGGCTTACAAGGAAGAATGAGAAATTTGTATGGACAGAGAAGTGTGAAGAAAGATTTCAAGAATTGAAGAGAAGGTTAGTGACCACTCCAGTGTTAACGCTACTAGATGATCGAGGAAATTTTGTGATTTTTAGTGATGCTTCTCATAAAGGTTTAGGTTGTGTGCTTATGCAACATGGTGCAGTGATTGTGTATGCTTCTAGGCAACTAAAACCTCATGAGCAGAAGTATCCTACCCATGATCTGGAATTAACAGCCATAGTTTTTGCCTTAAAGATTTGGAGACATTACCTATATGGAGAGAAGTGTGAGATTTACACGGACCACAAGAGCTTGAAGTATATCTTTACACAGAAGGAATTGAATATGAGACAACGAAGATGGTTGGAGTTGATTAAAGATTATGATTTTTCGATAAACTACTATCCAGGGAAAACAAACGTGGTGGTAGATGCCTTGAGCAGAAAGGAGAGACTAAACATGTTGACAACGTCAGCAGAACTATGCAAGGAATTAGAGAAGTTGGAAATAGAGATTCGTATTCCTGAGTATAATACTGGAATGATGTATGCGATGACTTTTCAACCTGAATTATTGGAAAAGATTAGAAGATGACAAGAGGAAGTGATGAGTAGTAATGTGATTGAGTTGACAGGAGAAGAGATATGCAGTCAAAAGGATGATAAAGGAGTTCTACGTTCTTCTTCAAGAATCTGGGTACCTAATGTTGCAGAACTTAAGCAGGAAATTCTTCAGGAAGCGCATAATTCGAGGTATTCTATTCATCCAGGAAGCACTAAGATGTATCGAGATTTAAAACAGAATTTTTGGTGGCCAAACATGAAGCGAGAGATTACAGAATGGGTTAGTAAGTGTTATACTTGTCAGAGAGTCAAAGCTGAGCACCAGAGACCTAGTGGGCTACTACAGCCGTTAGAGATTCCAGAATGGAAGTGGGAGCACATTGCTATGGATTTCGTGGTTGGTTTACCGAGGACCAAATCTAATCATGATGCTATTTGGGTCATTATTGATAGATTGACGAAGTCGGCGCATTTCTTACCGATCAACGAAAGATTTTCATTGGAAAAATTGGTTCATTTGTATCTGAAGGAAATAGTGGTACGTCGTGGAGTTCCGGTATCGATTGTATCCGACAGAGATCCTAGGTTCAATTCGAGATTTTGGAGACAGTTTCAAGAATGCTTAGGCACTAAACTTAACATGAGTACGTTGTATCATCCTCAAACTGACGGTTAGAGTGAGAGGACGATTCAGACAATTGAAGACATGCTTCGAGTTTGTGCATTAGATTTCAAAGGTACGTGGGACGATCATTTGCCATTAGTGGAATTCTCCTACAACAACAGTTATCATGCGAGCATTGGAATGTCACCTTATGAAGCACTGTATGGACGGAAATGTCGATCTCCTGTATGTTGGGAAGAGGTTGGTGAACGTAAAATATTGGGTCCAGAGCTGGTTCAGCAAACTAAAGAAGTGATCGAGCTTATTCAGAAGAGATTAGTAGCTGCTCAGAATCGACAGAAAAAGTATGCGGATCAATCCAGGAAAGATATGGAATTCGAGGAAGGAGAGCAAGTTCTATTGAAGATATCACCGTGGAAAGGACTCTTGAGATTTGGTAATAAGGGAAAACTTAGCCCGAGATATGTTGGTCCATTCGAAGTCCTCAAGCGAGTTGGAAAAGTTGCTTATGAGTTAGCCTTACCACCCCATATGCAGCACATTCATAATGTATTTCATGTGTCTATGCTTAAGAGGTATCACCCCGACTCCAATCATGTCATAGAGTATGAGCCTATAGAGATTCAGCCAGACTTGTCCTATGTGGAGCAGCCGATTCAGATATTAGATCGGCAGGAGAAAGTATTAAGAAATAAGACAGTGAATCTAGTAAAAGTTTTGTGGAGGAATCCCAAGGTTGAGGAATCGACTTGGGAACTTGAGAGTGAAATGTTAGCAAAGTATCCTCATCTTTTTGCTTAGGCTGATTCTGAGGACAGAATCCTTTTAAGGGGGGAAGGATGTAATAACCGGGAATTTAGGTACGAATTTCCTATTTATTTAAGTAATAAGAATAATAATATTTATTTATTTAGAGTAAATTTAAAAATTTGCTGCATTATGTGATTAAATGTTTAAATATTATTATGTGAATATGTGAATGTGGTATTATGTGTTAAATTATTTTTTTCAGTAATTATTAGTAAATTTGAGCCCGACATATTTGTTTTAAGTAAATTAGTTAAAATTCATTTAATTATGAAATTTGTGCATTTAAAAGTTTTTAGAATAATTTTAGTACATAAATTATTTATTTAGTTAGAATTGATTATTTTAGAATTTGTTTCGTTTTAAAATTTATTGTTTCAGTATCGTGTTAGTCCCGCTATTTTCAGGCAAGGGGCTAATTGAATTGTTGTAGTTCATCCTTATCACTTCTTTTAATACGTCCTAATCTATATCTAAGTCAAACAGAACACACACACACGCACACACTTACACAACACAGATACACACACGCGGTTAAACACAGAAAACACAACCCCCCCCCCCTGTCCAGACACGCGCCACCTGCGCTCCTCTCCTTCTCTTCGTTTCTGCCGCAGCAAGCATCACCCTAGCCCTCTGTTCTCCCTCTAACCTGTGCGCAGTCACCGCGCCACCGTAGCCACCGCTGCCTTCTGTTCAAACTCCGGCCGCCGCCCTTCTTGTGCGTTTCCGGCCGCTAAACACCGCCAACCACCACTGCTCCGATTTCAAATTCTCTGGGAGACGAGCACCGGTAAAGGAAAGGAGAAAGCTCACATTCAATAGTACCAGTATCTAGCATCAAGGCAAGTTACTCAACTTGTATTCTTTTGAAGCACGATTCTTGTTTCCTATTTAATTATTGTTCATAACCGGTTTCCATTATTATCCTGAAATTGAAATACCCTATTGTTTAACTTGATAATCCTATTTCATTCCATAACCAGTTTCTTGCAGCATCTTATATATTTTCCAGATTTAATCCTGGTTCTTTATTATTGAAACTTTCAGTACCTTGTATTTATCAGATTTAATCCTTGATACCTTGCGATTGGAAATCTTATTCTTATCCTATGATTGAGACAACCTATTTATTTACAGCTTGACAGTTCTATTTTGGTTCATAATTCATACCTTGCAGCATCTTGAGATTATCATATTGAATCCTTGATATCTTGCGACTGGAAATCTTATTCGTATGCATTTGTTTTACCCTAATCTAGTTGATGAATTTAAATCAGACAGTTGAAAGTAATAATTTGAATTAATGAGGTAGTCGATTGTTCCGACACCTAACTCCCAGTATTAAGTTGGAATTGGAAGTTTTTAATTAAAAATGAAATGTTTTAAGGACTGCCGACGCCAGTCAGAGTATCAGTATTATGTAGGCCAAAAGCGGCCTTGGATCCAGTTCAGTATTTGGACATACCGTGGGTATGGTCCGGGGTTTTGGTGTGACTGATCATCCACCTTAACTCGTTGCGTCACAGTAAAAAAAAATCCAATTCTAACTTATAGTTTGAAGTTGATTTTCAGTATTGTTCATTTTTGCCAGTTAAGTTAATTCTTTCATTTATCGCCATTTTCTTGGCCAACTGAGTTCATTGTTAAACATATTGCTATTGTTGCATCATTATTTCATATTGTGCAGTTTTATATATACTTGCTGAGCCTTTTGCTCACTCTTGTTGTTAACCTTGACATTTCAGTTAAGCGAGAGGATGTCGAACCCCGAGACAGTTCGCATTAGGTTTTCAGATTCCACCGAGATCTTGGAGTGCACTTTTACCCAGGAGATTGTTATTTATAGTTGTTTATGGACCTTAGAAGACCAGTGATGTATTAAATTTTATTATATTGGAAGTTGTAACCTTATGTAGTTTTGGGTTGTTAGTGATGGCTCCTTATCGGGGCGTCCTAATGACATGCAGTAGTTGATTTTGGCTTATCTTTTGTAGTATCTGTTTCAGACTGTAACCTGATGTGATCTTGGTGTTTAGTTCAGGGGTTGTTGTATTTATATTATTGTATAGCAGGTTTATGTTGTTCGTTAGAATGCATGATGCCCAAAAACCGTAACCCCGGGTTTTTGAGGGCGTCACACACCCTGTAAGATCTTCTGAAATAACCAATAAAAATAGCTTCTTTTGCCTTGGCCTCAAACTTGCCACGTTTAACATTGTCATCCTTAAGCACAAAGCATTTTGCACCAAATACATGAAAGTATTTGAGAGTTGGTTTCTTGTTGTTAATGATCTCATAAGGAGTCTTCATTAAGTCCTTGTTGATTAAAGTTCGATTCTGAGTATAACAAGCAGTATTCACAGCTTCAGCCCAAAAGTACATTGGAAGTCTTGATTCACTTAACATAGTGTCCTTGCAGCTTCAATCAGTGTACGATTCTTCCTTTCCACCACTCCATTCTGTTGAGGAGTTCTAGGGGCTGAATACTGTCTTGTTATTCCTTTATCTGCACAAAAGTCATTTAGGACTGCATTCTTGAATTCAGTTCCATTATCTGACCTTATAGCTCTAACAGGGAATCTAGAATCCAGCTCAATCAACTTTATATGATCAATCACCATCTGTGGGGTCTCATCCTTGGAATGTAGGAATAAAACCCAAGTATATTTAGAATAGTCATCAACAATCACAAGTGCATATTGTTTCTTTGACATGGACATCACACTAACTGGACCAAACAAATCCATGTGCAGTAGCTGAAGTGGTTCAGTTATTGATGATGTGTCAGTGCCCTTGTGAGAAGCTTTCTTTGACTTTCCTTTCTGACATGCCTCACACAGTCCTTCCTGTGTAAATTCCATCTGAGGCAAACCTCTCACCAATTCCCTCTTGACTAGAGAGTTGATGGTTTTGAAGTTAAGGTGAGACATCTTCTTGTGCCATAGCCAACTCTCATCTGATGAAGCTTTAGCATAAAAACAAGTAACTTCATCTTTGGATCCAGAGTGCAGATCAGCTATGAACAAATCACCTTTCCTGACTCCTTGAAGAGCAATCTTTCCATTCTTCCTGTGAAGGATCTGAAATCTATCTTTCTCAAAGGAAACAACATATCCGCTGTCACAGAAATGACTGATGCTGAGAAGATTAAACTTCAGACCTTCCACAATAGATACATCTTGAATGAAAACATTTCTAAACTTCAAACAGCCATATCCTCTGGTAATACCTTTGCTGTTATCTCCAAAGGTAACTCCTGGGCTAGCTTTCTCAACCACATTTGATAGCAGGGCTCTATCTCCGGTCATATGCCTTGAACAGCCACTGTCCAGAACCCACATAACACGGTTTACCTGTGCCACACCCTGCAGTATCAAATTGATTAGTCTTTCCTCGGAACCCAAACTTGATTGGGTCCGGCATATTTAAAGAACTGGCCTTTGTCAGGCAAAACAACATTTTTAACTTAAACTACTTCAGCCTCTTTCACACAAGAGCGTTTCCATTTATAGCCAGCCTTAACCCAGTTATGAGTAGGCTTAGGGATAAATGGATCCACTCTAGTCTTTGGAGGACTAGTAGTCTTAGATCTAACATGATTCTTATTATTAACATGTTGACGTGGAGCAGTCTTATTATCAGATACATGCTTACTATTAAAATAAGCATACATAACATTGAAAGCACAAGACATGCAATTAACCACACCACATGCTTTATGAGAAAGATTAACAGCATGCATGTTGGTTATACAGTTGTTTTGATCCACTATATGAATGTCTGACTTAGTCTCCGTTGCTGAAACAACTTTGACTGGTTTGTCAGACATACACTTGTTGGATTGATCAAGATCAAAAGCAAGATCCTCAATACGTATCTCCTCTTGAATAATGATAGAGTATTCATTCAGAGGTTCTCCTTGTGATTCTCTAAAGAAAGGTGTATCAATACCCTAAAGCACATGTGGTATACCCCTTTCTTCAGCACTGACTCTATTAGGGGTATTTATGCTTAACTCTCCAATAGACTCATTATAGTCATACCATATTCCTACAATATGACCAATAACTTGTTTATTGATGATTTCTTTAGCAGTCTTACAAGAGTTATAGTAAGCATTAGCCTTGACTTTAAGTTCACTGATCTGATCCTTAAGAATGGTTTCCAATTGAATATAACATTTAACCCTATTCTCAAGAAATGCTATTTTCTTAGTAAGTTCATCCTGATTAACATGCACAAGTTTTAATTCTTTTACCTCCTTTTGAAGAGCTGTGTTCAAAAGAATTATTCTATCATTTTCTCTACGTGCACAAGAAATAGTAGTACTAAGATGATATATCATTTCAGTATCAGTAAACTTTACCTCTGACATGAATGTTGATGAAGTGCTTGCCTCATTAGCCATTAAAGCTAAGTTTCCAATTTCACCTGCTTCTTCATCACTATCAGTATCATCCCAACTCTTTCCTTCGGCAACATAAGCTTTCCCAATCTTATTCTTCTTGCTAGAATCAAATGAGTTCCTTCTCACTTGCTTTGGCTTTTTACATTCTGTAGCAAAGTGACCCAACTCATTACAATTGTAGCACCTGATTGTGCTTCTTTCCACAGTTCCAGTTTTATAGCCACCCCTTGTGCTATTTGAAGAGGAAGAACCACCTCTCTGAAACCTGGGCTTGAACTTAAGATTGGGATTCCGTCTGAATCTGAATTTGCCAAACTTCCTCACTATCATTGCCAAGTCACCATCCTCCAGCTGATCAAGTTCTTCCAAAGAATAGAAGTCACCACCAGATTGATCAATGGATGTTAAGCCATATTCAGCATCAATAACATCCATGATAGAACTGGAAGGTTGAACAACATTCACTTCCAGTTTCTGTGGGACTTCTGTTGTCAATGCAGTAGAAGTACTAACTATCTTTCCAGTTCCATAAATCTCCTTTTGCTGAATCTGCTCCAGCTCATAGGTCTTCAGAACACCATACAGTCTTTCCAAAGAAATCTCTCCAAGATCTCTTGCTTCTCTGATTGCAGATATTCTGTGCTCCAAATGAGATGGAAGTGTTAGGAGAAACTTCTTGTTAATCTCCTTGATAGTATAGTGCTTTCCATTGAGATTCGGATCATTTATCAATTTGTTGTATCTCTCAAAAACCTCAGAGATACCTTCACCAGGGTTTGATCTGAAATGCTCATATGAAGAGGTGAGAATTTCCAACTTATTCTCTCTAACTTCCGTTGTCCCCTCATTGATTATCTCTATTGTGTCCCAAATGTGTTTGGCAGTAACACAGTTTAGAACATGATTATGCATGATAGGATCAAGACAATCAACCAGTATCAACTGTAAACATGCATCCAGGGTAGCATCCTCTTTCTCGTTAGCTGTGTAGTCATTGGGATCCTTAGTGTTAGGTCCTGATAAGTTTGTAGAAGGGGGGTTGAATACAAACTATACCGTTTTATCGAATTTGTCTTTTTTAAGATTTAACAAATTTAGAACAAATTATTGCGGAATAAAACTGAAACAATATTCAAGTTAAATAAAACTCTATTAAACTTGAAGGGTGTTACAATTTTGATCACTGATTACAAAGAACTTGATAAAACAAATCTAGAATAAATTCGACATGAATTTATCTATTTTTGTAATAAAAAGGATCGAATACTAAAAAGTAGTTCGATATAAAATCTAGGGATTATGATCCGCTAGAAAGACAAAGCAGTACAAGAGATACAATTCTTATGGATTAAATGTTAAGAATCAATACAAGAATTAAATCTCTGGCCGAAAATGATTTGCTTTGCAGTTTGAAGAAATAAAGACAGAAGAATGTAATGTTGAGTTCTGTGTCTTTTTGCTTCTGTCTTGAATGATAATGTAATAAATTGGGGGTGGCCAATTGTCTTCTGTCTTGTATTTAAATCAATTGCTTTTCTTTTAACTCCCACGTGCAGGCCACTTCAACAGAATAGATTAAGCCTTGGAAGACTTACAGAAAAACAATCCAATTTGCCTTGGAAGACTTTCGGGAAGACAATCTTTGTGCTAAGAAGACAATCGGTAAGACAAGGGATTGGCCTAGGAAGACTTTCGGGAAGACTCACTTGTGAGTCTTCCTAGTTCATTTTTCTAAGTCTTCCTAGTTCAAACCTAAGTCTTCCTAGTTCATTTTTATTCTAATTTAAATAATTAACTAAATAAATTATGTATTAAATTAATTCTTTACAGAATTAATTTAATAAATAATATACTTAATAGTATTAATTATTTATAAGAGAATAAATAGAATTAGTTGACTTTTCAATTAATTCCTTTTTACTCTAATTTAAATAATCAACTAAATAAATTATGTATTAAATTAATTCTTTACAGAATTAATTTAATAAATAATTTACTCAATAGTATTAATTATTTATAAGAGAATAAATAGAATTAATTGACTTCTCACTTAATTCCAGAATCACTTAAAACTTAGATAAATAACAAACATAATAGTACGTTGACACTCGATGCACTGTCTGGTTCATGAGTGACTAACGACAATGTTTGTTCTTTATCTATTTGACTTTAAGCAGTGATTCACTTCCTTCTCATTCAAGAACTCCGTAATCAGTATCTTTTTCTGTCACAACTTGAAATCTCCGTCACTTTAATAAATCCACTGAGCTTGAATACTTCACTGAGGCTTGATCAATAAATTGAGCTTCTTTCAATGTAGAATCACTTCAAGTCTGTAGATGACTTTAATCTTCATTCTTTGACATATATAATCTTCTGAGATTCCTGTGACATCTGAACTAATATTTACTTATTACATTCTTGTTTAAGTTGAGTAGAATCCTCGAATTACAAATAGGCTATAGCATATGCCTTTCAATCTCCCCCTATTTGTTTGTTAGAAAATAACAACCAAATACCTAGAGGATCACTCAACTAAAACCAAGAAAAAGATAAGACTCTTAAACCTAAGTAAATACTAGAAAGTTCTGGATCAAATATGACATTTCCAGATTTCACCAGTAAAGATAAATGCAAGACAGGTGTTCCTCTAGACTGAACATATGATAACATTTAACCTGTCTTGATTTACCTAAGCTCTATACATATAACATTTACAAACCAGAGCTATTTACCTTTACTCCCCTGAAACTCCTCATGTTCCTTTTATATCTTTTTCAGCTCCCTCTTCCTAGCTTCTCCAAATTTCTCTATAAACTTCTCTAGAAACTTCTCCCCCTTAGTTGAGGAATTCTCTACAGATATAACTTTATGAGTCTCTGAAGCCAGTAGGAGTTGAGATTGTTGATGGAGTTGATCTTGGGTAGTAAATTTGTCTTCAAAATTTCCTTGAGTAGTCCTAGCTGATTGTTGACAGAGGTGGAAGAAGAAGACCGTTCAACCACTTGTGCTTGCAAAAGTTCTTTATCAGCCTGGGTTTTGAATAGATGTTCCTGTAGATCAGCTATGTGAGCTAACTACATTGCAGTGTATGTGTTTGTGTGTGCACTCACTTGAATTTCTCTTGTAAGTGTATCACTCATCTCACGTGCATGTGATTCACTCAGTGTTTGACTCTTATCACTCAACATTAGCTGTCTGTTTGCTCCTTTTTGATCAGTACCTGCATTGAAACTCACCCTAGCCTCTTCAAGAGAGGTCAGTGGTGGTGCAATGGGAGTTCGCAAATCCCGATCCTCAATCATGTCTATCAAATCACTTGGATTTGAAATCTGAATTGCTTCAGTGATAGACTGACCAAGTTGCCTTCCACTTTCTCCAGATAAATCTGCGAGTGGAAAATCCCTTAGGGAGCCAGAGGTGTTCACTCTGGGAGGGGAGAAAATGATTCTATTTGATTTGGCAAAGAATCAAATTTTCCCTCAGATGCCTGTGAAGGCACTTCTACCGTAACAATGGTAGGCACTGTAACCAGTTGCAAGTGCTCTGCTTTCACTGTGTCCTGAGTTTCATCTAATGAAATTGTTTTCTCCCATTGTGAGTAATGAGAGTGTGCTTGACTCAGTACAAAGTGCCATGGCCCTATGGCGAATTTCAATAGATTCATCCTGTTGAGAGAATGTCTCTAGAAACAGTTCATTGGCCATTTCAAAGTCCATATCCTATTGAGAGGATACAGATGGGCTGACAGATGCCTCAGTATATGTTGAATTACTTTAGAGGAGGCAGAGCTGTGGGATCACTCACTGTTTCAATCAAAATATTTTTTTTGTTTAACATTTGATTTCTGTTCAGGCTGAGAGGTCAAGTTATTAAGTTGTAGACTCATTGTTTGGCTCTAAGACCTGGGATAGAGATTGTGGATCTACAATCCCTTGGTCAGCCCTAACAACCACTTGGGTTCAGCAACAGTAGAAGAAGTGGATTGAGTGATAGAAAGTAATACCTGAATTGGATTTGGCACTGAAGTTCCAGCTAAGCAAGAGCTAGATCAGAAATAATATATACAATATATTTACAAAAACAAACTAAGACAAATAGAAAATAAAAGATAATAAATAATAAAACTAAAAATAATAAAAAATAATAATAAAAAATATTTACAGGAAACTATTTACATGCAATAACTATACAGAATAATATAGAGGTGCATAAAAATAATATAAACTTGCATAAATATTTAAACAACAATATTTACAATCTGAAACTAACTTAAATGATTCTTGAATAAATAAATTTTCAATAAAAATAAATTTCTCCATTTTAAAAAAAATGAGAAAGATATTTTTAAAGAAAATAAATTATTCAGAATATTTAAATTAACAAGCTTTATACATAAACAAGAATTGGCAAAATATATTATTCAATATCAGCAAGAGAAAATGATTTTGAAAGAACAAACATGACAGAGATATTGTTAATCACTAAGACTGTTTAACATACCCAATTTACCAACTAACTTGATAAATGTGGATTCGTCAACAGATTTAGTGAATATATCTGCAGTCTGTTCTTCTGTGGGTACAAAGAGTAACTCCACAGTTCCATTCATGACATGCTCTCTGATAGAATGATACCTGATGTCAATGTGCTTTGTCTCTTGTGATTATGCCATCTTCATCTAGCTTGTTTCTGAATACCCATTTTGTACCAACTACTTTCTTGTACTTTGGCTTGGGTACCAGCTTCCAGACTTGCTGTTGTTCAAATTGATTGAGTTCATCTTGCATAGCAATCACCCAATCTGGATCAGTCAGTGCTCCCTCAATTTTCTTTGGTTCCATTTCAGAAAGAAACCCTGAATAATAACATTCGTTTTGAGTAGCACTTCTAGTTCTTACTCCAACACCTGGATCACCAATAATCAGCTCAAAGGGATGAGCTCTATTCCATACAGTTTGTCTTGGAAGATTTGATCTTGATGATTCGCCTTGAATTTCACTTTGATGTTGTGAGTGAATAGTTGATCCTTCATCTGCTCCCCCTGAGTTGTTGCTTGATTGCCTTGATGATTCTTCTCCAGTGTTGGTGGTATCTCCATTATTACCAGTGTTTCCACCACCATCACCATGATCATTATCATCATTGATATTATCATCACCAGCAATAACTTCAGGTGGGGCTTCATCATCTGATTCTGAGTCTGGCAAGTTATCAAACTTCAGCTTTTCAGATGAATCTTCTTTTTGGATATTAGGGAGGTTGGAGACATCAAATGTAACATTGATGTCCTTATTGACTGATAACATTTCTTGATTTCAAACAGGCCATATCCTCAGTTATACCCTTGCTGTTATCTCCAAAGGTAAGCACTGGGCCAGCTTTTTCAACCAAATCTGATAGCAGGGCTCTATCTCCGGTCATATGCCTTGAACAGCCACTGTCAAGAATCCATATAACACAGTTTACCTGTTTAACTCCCTGCAATATCAAATTGATTAGACCTTCTTCGGAGCCCAAAATTGATTGGGTCCGGCATACTTAAAGAATTGGCCTTTGTCAGGCAAAACAACATTTTTAACTAAAACTACTTCAACCTCTTTCACATAAGAGCGTTTCCATTTATAGCCAGCCTTAACACATTTCTGAGTAGGCTTAGGGATAAATGAATCCACTCTAGTCTGAGGAGGACTAGTAGTCTTTGTTTTAACATGCTTCTTATTATTAACATGTTGACGTGGAGCAGTCTTATCACTAGATACATGCTATTTATTAAAGAAAGCATACATAACATTAAAAGCACAAGACATGCAATTACTCACACCACATGCTTTATGAGAAGAATTAATAGCAGGCATGTTAGTTCTACAGTTGTTTTGATCCAACTTATGGATATCTGATTTAGTCTTTTTAGTTGTAGCAACTTTGACTGGAATATCAGATATACATTTTTTGGACTGTTCAACTTCCAAAGCCATATCTTCTTCACGAATCTCTTCAGCAATGATTATAGAGTATTCATTCATAGGATCTGCTATGGATTCTTTACAGAAGGGTGTTTCAATACCCTTAAGTATATAAGGAACAACCTTTCCTTCTTCTCTGACTCTACAAGGTGTATTAATACCAAGCAATCCAATAGCCTCATTATAATCATAACCTATACTGACATGATTACCAATAGCTTGTTTATTGAAAATTTCTTTAGCCGTTTTACAAGAGTTGTAATAGGCATTAGCTTTGGTTTTAAGCTCACTAATCTGATCTTTGAGAATGGTTTCCAGTTGAATATAACATTTAACCCTATTCTCAAGAAAAGCAACCTTATTAGTAAGTTCATCTTGATTGATATGCACTAGTTTTAAATCTTTTATTTCCTTTTCAAGATTTGTGTTTAAAAGATTTATTCTATCATTTTCAGTGCGTGCAGAACTTATGGTGCCACCAAGATGATAAATCATTTCAGCGTCAGTAAACTTTACCTCAGACATGTTGGGTGAAGATAACATGGAATCAAAGAGTTTGTCTCCAATTGCCATGAGTGCAAGATTCCCAACTTCTTCATCTTCACTGTCTGTATCATCCCAGCTCTTCCCTTCAGCAACATAAGCCTTCTCAATCTTATTCTTCTTGCTAGAATCAAATGAGTTCCTTGTCACTTGCCTTGGCTTTTTACATTCAGTAGCAAAGTGACCCAACTCATTGCAATTGTAGCATCTGATTGAGCTCCTCTCCACAGTTCCAGTTTTGTAGCCACCCCTTGTGCCACTTGAAGATGAGGAATCACCTCTCTGAAACCTGGGCCTGAACTTAAGATTGGGATTCCTCTTGAATCTAAACTTCCCAAACCTCCTGACTATCAAAGCCAAATCACCATCCTCCAGCTGATCAAGTTCTTCTAAAGAATAGAAGTCACCACCAGATTGATCAATGGATGTTAATCCATATTCAGCATCAATAACATTCATGTTAGAACTGGAAGGTTGAACAGCTTTCACTTCCAGTTTCTGTGGGACTTCAGCAGTCAATTCAGTAGAGGTACCAACAATCTTCCCAGTTCCATACAGCTCCCTCTGTTGAATCTGCTCCAGCTCATAGGTCTTCAGAACACCATACAATCTCTCCAAAGCAATCTCATTCATATCTCTTGCTTCTCTAATTGCAGATATTTTATGCTCCAAATGAGGTGGAAGTGTAAGAAGGAACTTCTTGTTAATCTCCTTGTTGGTGTAGTGCTTCCCATTGAGATTCAGATCATTGATTAATTTGTTGTATCTCTCAAAAACCTGAGAGATACCCTCACCAGGGTTTGATCTGAAATGCTCATATTGTGAAGTGAGAATTTCCAGCATATTCTCTCTAACTTCCTCTGTCCCCTCATTGATTATCTCTATGGTTTCCCAAATGTGTTTGGCAGTATCACAGTTTAGGACATGATTATGCATGATAGGATCAAGACAATCAATAAGGATCAGCTGTAGACAGGAATCCAAGGTAACATCCTCTTTTTCACCAGGAGTGAAATCCTTGGGATCTTTAGGGTACATCCTAGCAGCCCTAGTAACAATGTTACCCTCTTTTAATTCTTCCTCAATAATCATAGGAAGTTTTGGTCCATTCTTCATCACATCAATGTATTTAGGATTTGCAACCTTAAGAAATAGGAGCATTTTCTTCTTCCACATTGGATAATGCTCCTTGCTGAATATTGGGATTTTAACTGTCCCCACTTTCTGTGTAGTAGACATCTTTTGAGATTTTTAGGAATAATAAAAAATCAGAGTTTAAGAAAAATCTCAAAACAATTGGATCTTTGATTTGTATATCAATCAAAAGGCTCTGATGCCAATTGTTAGGTCCTGATAAGTTTGTAGAAGGGGGGTTGAATACAAACTATACCGTTTTATTGAATTTGTCCTTTTTAAGATTTAACAAATTTAGAACAAATTATTGCGGAATAAAACTGAAACAATATTCAAATTAAATAAAACTCTATTAAACTTGAAGGGTGTTACAATTTTGATCACTGATTACAAAGAACTTGATAAAACAAATCTAGAATAAATTCGACATGAATTTATCTATTTTTGTAATAAAAAGGATCGAATACTAAAAAGTAGTTCGATATAAAATCTAGGGATTATGATCCGCTAGAAAGACAAAGCAGTACAAGAGATACAATTCTTATGGATTAAATGTTAAGAATCAATACAAGAATTAAATCTCTGGCCGGAAATGATTTGCTTTGCAGTTTGAAGAAATAAAGACAGAAGAATGTAATGTTGAGTTCTGTGTCTTTTTGCTTCTGTCTTGAATGATAATGTAATAAATTGGGGGTGGCCAATTGTCTTCTGTCTTGTATTTAAATCAATTGCTTTTCTTTTAACTCCCACGTGCAGGCCACTTCAACAGAATAGATTAAGCCTTGGAAGACTTACAGAAAAACAATCCAATTTGCCTTGGAAGACTTTCGGGAAGACAATCTTTGTGCTAAGAAGACAATCGGTAAGACAAGGGATTGGCCTAGGAAGACTTTCGGGAAGACTCACTTGTGAGTCTTCCTAGTTCATTTTTCTAAGTCTTCCTAGTTCAAACCTAAGTCTTCCTAGTTCATTTTTATTCTAATTTAAATAATTAACTAAATAAATTATGTATTAAATTAATTCTTTACAGAATTAATTTAATAAATAATATACTTAATAGTATTAATTATTTATAAGAGAATAAATAGAATTAGTTGACTTTTCAATTAATTCCTTTTTACTCTAATTTAAATAATCAACTAAATAAATTATGTATTAAATTAATTCTTTACAGAATTAATTTAATAAATAATTTACTCAATAGTATTAATTATTTATAAGAGAATAAATAGAATTAATTGACTTCTCACTTAATTCCAGAATCACTTAAAACTTAGATAAATAACAAACATAATAGTACGTTGACACTCGATGCACTGTCTGGTTCATGAGTGACTAACGACAATGTTTGTTCTTTATCTATTTGACTTTAAGCAGTGATTCACTTCCTTCTCATTCAAGAACTCCGTAATCAGTATCTTTTTCTGTCACAACTTGAAATCTCCGTCACTTTAATAAATCCACTGAGCTTGAATACTTCACTGAGGCTTGATCAATAAATTGAGCTTCTTTCAATGTAGAATCACTTCAAGTCTGTAGATGACTTTAATCTTCATTCTTTGACATATATAATCTTCTGAGATTCCTGTGACATCTGAACTAATATTTACTTATTACATTCTTGTTTAAGTTGAGTAGAATCCTCGAATTACAAATAGGCTATAGCATATGCCTTTCAATCTCCCCCTATTTGTTTGTTAGAAAATAACAACCAAATACCTAGAGGATCACTCAACTAAAACCAAGAAAAAGATAAGACTCTTAAACCTAAGTAAATACTAGAAAGTTCTGGATCAAATATGACATTTCCAGATTTCACCAGTAAAGATAAATGCAAGACAGGTGTTCCTCTAGACTGAACATATGATAACATTTAACCTGTCTTGATTTACCTAAGCTCTATACATATAACATTTACAAACCAGAGCTATTTACCTTTACTCCCCTGAAACTCCTCATGTTCCTTTTATATCTTTTTCAGCTCCCTCTTCCTAGCTTCTCCAAATTTCTCTATAAACTTCTCTAGAAACTTCTCCCCCTTAGTTGAGGAATTCTCTACAGATATAACTTTATGAGTCTCTGAAGCCAGTAGGAGTTGAGATTGTTGATGGAGTTGATCTTGGGTAGTAAATTTGTCTTCAAAATTTCCTTGAGTAGTCCTAGCTGATTGTTGACAGAGGTGGAAGAAGAAGACCGTTCAACCACTTGTGCTTGCAAAAGTTCTTTATCAGCCTGGGTTTTGAATAGATGTTCCTGTAGATCAGCTATGTGAGCTAACTACATTGCAGTGTATGTGTTTGTGTGTGCACTCACTTGAATTTCTCTTGTAAGTGTATCACTCATCTCACGTGCATGTGATTCACTCAGTGTTTGACTCTTATCACTCAACATTAGCTGTCTGTTTGCTCCTTTTTGATCAGTACCTGCATTGAAACTCACCCTAGCCTCTTCAAGAGAGGTCAGTGGTGGTGCAATGGGAGTTCGCAAATCCCGATCCTCAATCATGTCTATCAAATCACTTGGATTTGAAATCTGAATTGCTTCAGTGATAGACTGACCAAGTTGCCTTCCACTTTCTCCAGATAAATCTGCGAGTGGAAAATCCCTTAGGGAGCCAGAGGTGTTCACTCTGGGAGGGGAGAAAATGATTCTATTTGATTTGGCAAAGAATCAAATTTTCCCTCAGATGCCTGTGAAGGCACTTCTACCGTAACAATGGTAGGCACTGTAACCAGTTGCAGGTGCTCTGCTTTCACTGTGTCCTGAGTTTCATCTAATGAAATTGTTTTCTCCCATTGTGAGTAATGAGAGTGTGCTTGACTCAGTACAAAGTGCCATGGCCCTATGGCGAATTTCAATAGATTCATCCTGTTGAGAGAATGTCTCTAGAAACAGTTCATTGGCCATTTCAAAGTCCATATCCTATTGAGAGGATACAGATGGGCTGACAGATGCCTCAGTATATGTTGAATTACTTTAGAGGAGGCAGAGCTGTGGGATCACTCACTGTTTCAATCAAAATATTTTTTTTGTTTAACATTTGATTTCTGTTCAGGCTGAGAGGTCAAGTTATTAAGTTGTAGACTCATTGTTTGGCTCTAAGACCTGGGATAGAGATTGTGGATCTACAATCCCTTGGTCAGCCCTAACAACCACTTGGGTTCAGCAACAGTAGAAGAAGTGGATTGAGTGATAGAAAGTAATACCTGAATTGGATTTGGCACTGAAGTTCCAGCTAAGCAAGAGCTAGATCAGAAATAATATATACAATATATTTACAAAAACAAACTAAGACAAATAGAAAATAAAAGATAATAAATAATAAAACTAAAAATAATAAAAAATAATAATAAAAAATATTTACAGGAAACTATTTACATGCAATAACTATACAGAATAATATAGAGGTGCATAAAAATAATATAAACTTGCATAAATATTTAAACAACAATATTTACAATCTGAAACTAACTTAAATGATTCTTGAATAAATAAATTTTCAATAAAAATAAATTTCTCCATTTTAAAAAAAATGAGAAAGATATTTTTAAAGAAAATAAATTATTCAGAATATTTAAATTAACAAGCTTTATACATAAACAAGAATTGGCAAAATATATTATTCAATATCAGCAAGAGAAAATGATTTTGAAAGAACAAACATGACAGAGATATTGTTAATCACTAAGACTGTTTAACATACCCAATTTACCAACTAACTTGATAAATGTGGATTCGTCAACAGATTTAGTGAATATATCTGCAGTCTGTTCTTCTGTGGGTACAAAGAGTAACTCCACAGTTCCATTCATGACATGCTCTCTGATAGAATGATACCTGATGTCAATGTGCTTTGTCTCTTGTGATTATGCCATCTTCATCTAGCTTGTTTCTGAATACCCATTTTGTACCAACTACTTTCTTGTACTTTGGCTTGGGTACCAGCTTCCAGACTTGCTGTTGTTCAAATTGATTGAGTTCATCTTGCATAGCAATCACCCAATCTGGATCAGTCAGTGCTCCCTCAATTTTCTTTGGTTCCATTTCAGAAAGAAACCCTGAATAATAACATTCGTTTTGAGTAGCACTTCTAGTTCTTACTCCAACACCTGGATCACCAATAATCAGCTCAAAGGGATGAGCTCTATTCCATACAGTTTGTCTTGGAAGATTTGATCTTGATGATTCGCCTTGAATTTCACTTTGATGTTGTGAGTGAATAGTTGATCCTTCATCTGCTCCCCCTGAGTTGTTGCTTGATTGCCTTGATGATTCTTCTCCAGTGTTGGTGGTATCTCCATTATTACCAGTGTTTCCACCACCATCACCATGATCATTATCATCATTGATATTATCATCACCAGCAATAACTTCAGGTGGGGCTTCATCATCTGATTCTGAGTCTGGCAAGTTATCAAACTTCAGCTTTTCAGATGAATCTTCTTTTTGGATATTAGGGAGGTTGGAGACATCAAATGTAACATTGATGTCCTTATTGACTGATAACATTTCTTGATTTCAAACAGGCCATATCCTCAGTTATACCCTTGCTGTTATCTCCAAAGGTAAGCACTGGGCCAGCTTTTTCAACCAAATCTGATAGCAGGGCTCTATCTCCGGTCATATGCCTTGAACAGCCACTGTCAAGAATCCATATAACACAGTTTACCTGTTTAACTCCCTGCAATATCAAATTGATTAGACCTTCTTCGGAGCCCAAAATTGATTGGGTCCGGCATACTTAAAGAATTGGCCTTTGTCAGGCAAAACAACATTTTTAACTAAAACTACTTCAACCTCTTTCACATAAGAGCGTTTCCATTTATAGCCAGCCTTAACACATTTCTGAGTAGGCTTAGGGATAAATGAATCCACTCTAGTCTGAGGAGGACTAGTAGTCTTTGTTTTAACATGCTTCTTATTATTAACATGTTGACGTGGAGCAGTCTTATCACTAGATACATGCTTTTTATTAAAGAAAGCATACATAACATTAAAAGCACAAGACATGCAATTACTCACACCACATGCTTTATGAGAAGAATTAATAGCAGGCATGTTAGTTCTACAGTTGTTTTGATCCAACTTATGGATATCTGATTTAGTCTTTTTAGTTGTAGCAACTTTGACTGGAATATCAGATATACATTTTTTGGACTGTTCAACTTCCAAAGCCATATCTTCTTCACGAATCTCTTCAGCAATGATTATAGAGTATTCATTCATAGGATCTGCTATGGATTCTTTACAGAAGGGTGTTTCAATACCCTTAAGTATATAAGGAACAACCTTTCCTTCTTCTCTGACTCTACAAGGTGTATTAATACCAAGCAATCCAATAGCCTCATTATAATCATAACCTATACTGACATGATTACCAATAGCTTGTTTATTGAAAATTTCTTTAGCCGTTTTACAAGAGTTGTAATAGGCATTAGCTTTGGTTTTAAGCTCACTAATCTGATCTTTGAGAATGGTTTCCAGTTGAATATAACATTTAACCCTATTCTCAAGAAAAGCAACCTTATTAGTAAGTTCATCTTGATTGATATGCACTAGTTTTAAATCTTTTATTTCCTTTTCAAGATTTGTGTTTAAAAGATTTATTCTATCATTTTCAGTGCGTGCAGAACTTATGGTGCCACCAAGATGATAAATCATTTCAGCGTCAGTAAACTTTACCTCAGACATGTTGGGTGAAGATAACATGGAATCAAAGAGTTTGTCTCCAATTGCCATGAGTGCAAGATTCCCAACTTCTTCATCTTCACTGTCTGTATCATCCCAGCTCTTCCCTTCAGCAACATAAGCCTTCTCAATCTTATTCTTCTTGCTAGAATCAAATGAGTTCCTTGTCACTTGCCTTGGCTTTTTACATTCAGTAGCAAAGTGACCCAACTCATTGCAATTGTAGCATCTGATTGAGCTCCTCTCCACAGTTCCAGTTTTGTAGCCACCCCTTGTGCCACTTGAAGATGAGGAATCACCTCTCTGAAACCTGGGCCTGAACTTAAGATTGGGATTCCTCTTGAATCTAAACTTCCCAAACCTCCTGACTATCAAAGCCAAATCACCATCCTCCAGCTGATCAAGTTCTTCTAAAGAATAGAAGTCACCACCAGATTGATCAATGGATGTTAATCCATATTCAGCATCAATAACATTCATGTTAGAACTGGAAGGTTGAACAGCTTTCACTTCCAGTTTCTGTGGGACTTCAGCAGTCAATTCAGTAGAGGTACCAACAATCTTCCCAGTTCCATACAGCTCCCTCTGTTGAATCTGCTCCAGCTCATAGGTCTTCAGAACACCATACAATCTCTCCAAAGCAATCTCATTCATATCTCTTGCTTCTCTAATTGCAGATATTTTGTGCTCCAAATGAGGTGGAAGTGTAAGAAGGAACTTCTTGTTAATCTCCTTGTTGGTGTAGTGCTTCCCATTGAGATTCAGATCATTGATTAATTTGTTGTATCTCTCAAAAACCTGAGAGATACCCTCACCAGGGTTTGATCTGAAATGCTCATATTGTGAAGTGAGAATTTCCAGCATATTCTCTCTAACTTCCTCTGTCCCCTCATTGATTATCTCTATGGTTTCCCAAATGTGTTTGGCAGTATCACAGTTTAGGACATGATTATGCATGATAGGATCAAGACAATCAATAAGGATCAGCTGTAGACAGGAATCCAAGGTAACATCCTCTTTTTCACCAGGAGTGAAATCCTTGGGATCTTTAGGGTACATCCTAGCAGCCCTAGTAACAATGTTACCCTCTTTTAATTCTTCCTCAATAATCATAGGAAGTTTTGGTCCATTCTTCATCACATCAATGTATTTAGGATTTGCAACCTTAAGAAATAGGAGCATTTTCTTCTTCCACATTGGATAATGCTCCTTGCTGAATATTGGGATTTTAACTGTCCCCACTTTCTGTGTAGTAGACATCTTTTGAGATTTTTAGGAATAATAAAAAATCAGAGTTTAAGAAAAATCTCAAAACAATTGGATCTTTGATTTGTATATCAATCAAAAGGCTCTGATGCCAATTGTTAGGTCCTGATAAGTTTGTAGAAGGGGGGTTGAATACAAACTATACCGTTTTATCGAATTTGTCCTTTTTAAGATTTAACAAATTTAGAACAAATTATTGCGGAATAAAACTGAAACAATATTCAAGTTAAATAAAACTCTATTAAACTTGAAGGGTGTTACAATTTTGATCACTGATTACAAAGAACTTGATAAAACAAATCTAGAATAAATTCGACATGAATTTATCTATTTTTGTAATAAAAAGGATCGAATACTAAAAAGTAGTTCGATATAAAATCTAGGGATTATGATCCGCTAGAAAGACAAAGCAGTACAAGAGATACAATTCTTATGGATTAAATGTTAAGAATCAATACAAGAATTAAATCTCTGGCCGGAAATGATTTGCTTTGCAGTTTGAAGAAATAAAGACAGAAGAATGTAATGTTGAGTTCTGTGTCTTTTTGCTTCTGTCTTGAATGATAATGTAATAAATTGGGGGTGGCCAATTGTCTTCTGTCTTGTATTTAAATCAATTGCTTTTCTTTTAACTCCCACGTGCAGGCCACTTCAACAGAATAGATTAAGCCTTGGAAGACTTACAGAAAAACAATCCAATTTGCCTTGGAAGACTTTCGGGAAGACAATCTTTGTGCTAAGAAGACAATCGGTAAGACAAGGGATTGGCCTAGGAAGACTTTCGGGAAGACTCACTTGTGAGTCTTCCTAGTTCATTTTTCTAAGTCTTCCTAGTTCAAACCTAAGTCTTCCTAGTTCATTTTTATTCTAATTTAAATAATTAACTAAATAAATTATGTATTAAATTAATTCTTTACAGAATTAATTTAATAAATAATATACTTAATAGTATTAATTATTTATAAGAGAATAAATAGAATTAGTTGACTTTTCAATTAATTCCTTTTTACTCTAATTTAAATAATCAACTAAATAAATTATGTATTAAATTAATTCTTTACAGAATTAATTTAATAAATAATTTACTCAATAGTATTAATTATTTATAAGAGAATAAATAGAATTAATTGACTTCTCACTTAATTCCAGAATCACTTAAAACTTAGATAAATAACAAACATAATAGTACGTTGACACTCGATGCACTGTCTGGTTCATGAGTGACTAACGACAATGTTTGTTCTTTATCTATTTGACTTTAAGCAGTGATTCACTTCCTTCTCATTCAAGAACTCCGTAATCAGTATCTTTTTCTGTCACAACTTGAAATCTCCGTCACTTTAATAAATCCACTGAGCTTGAATACTTCACTGAGGCTTGATCAATAAATTGAGCTTCTTTCAATGTAGAATCACTTCAAGTCTGTAGATGACTTTAATCTTCATTCTTTGACATATATAATCTTCTGAGATTCCTGTGACATCTGAACTAATATTTACTTATTACATTCTTGTTTAAGTTGAGTAGAATCCTCGAATTACAAATAGGCTATAGCATATGCCTTTCACTTAGGGTACATCTTAGCAGCTCTAGTAACAACATCATTCTCTAACTGCTCTTCCTCCACAATCATAGGAAGTTTAGGACCATTCTTCAGCACTCCAAGATATTTAACATTAGCCACTTGAAGAAACAGGAGCATCTTCTTCTTCCACATAGGATAATGCTCCTTACTGAACATGGGGATTTTGACTGTACCCACTTTCTGAGTTGTAGACATTTTTGAGATTTTTGAAGAATAATAAAAATTTCAGAGTTTAAGAAAAATCCTCAAAACAATTGGATCTTTGATTAGTATATCAATCAAAAGGATCTGATGCCAATTGTTAGGTCCTGATATGTTTGTAGAAGGGGGGTTGAATAAAAACTATACCGTTTTATCGAATTTGTCCGTTAATGAATAAAACAGTTCAATGACAAATTGATGCGGAATTAAATGAAACTTAATTCAAGTTAAATATAACTTATATTAAACTTGAAAGGTGTTACAATTTTTGGTACTGATTACAGAATAAAATCTCAAACTAATTAAAACAAATCTAGAATAAATTCGACATGAATTTATCTATTTTGTAATAAAAAGATATAACGATAAATGATAATTTGAGATTCGTTCTAGGGATAAAGATCCGCTAGATAGTCAATACAATACAAGCAAATGATTTCTAGTGGTTTAGAATTCAACACTGAGGTGTAGAAATAATTCTTGTTCAAGGAAATTTGCTCGGCAGAATCTTGTTTTTTCTTGACAGAAAGATGTTGAAGATGTAATGTTTTTTTCAACTACTAATCTTCTGTCTGATCCTGTTAATATCTAATCCACTTTATTAAAGCAAAATGCATGTGCAATTTACTTTAATAAAGTAGAAAGACAATCCAAATTAAAGTAGAAAGACTATTCTAAATTAACAGAAAGACTATTCTAGTTTCAGAAATACTATTTCTAATATTAATAAGACTATCCTAGAGCCAAAAAGACTTTCGGTAGGACTTAATTAATATTATAAATAAATTCTAAACCCTTGATTAAGCCAGTAGAACTTTCGGTAAGACTATCAAGGATAGTCTTACTGGCCTTACTTTAAGTCTTTTTGATTTTAGAAGTTTAGAATTAATTCTAAATTAATTATCTACTTAATTAATTTACCAAATAAATTAATTCTAAAAGAACTAATTTATTAGTTAAATTAATTAAATAACATAGATAATTAAAGGAGAATAAAAACTAATTTCTTAAATAAAGAAATAGTCCTGAGAACCACTTTAATTAATGATAAACTAACACTAACTGTTGTTGACGCTCGATGTACTGTCTGGTTCATGAGCGACTAACTTCAATGGTTGTTCTTCATTTTTGACTTTGAAAACTCTGATTCTCTTCTCTTTAACTCCCTTCAATGAACCACTGTAACCTGTACCTTTGCTGTCACACTCTTGAAATCTCTGTTACTTTAATAAATCCACTTACTTGAAAACTTCACCGAGGCTTGATCAAATTAATGAACTTCTTTCAATGTAGAATAACTTCAAGTCTGTAGATGACTTTTATCTTCATTCTTTTGAATGTTATAATCTTCTGAGATTCCTGTGACAATTTGAATTATTACTTACTTATTACAGACTTGTTTAATGTTGAGTTAATTCCTCGATGTAAACAAATAGGCCTAAACATATGTCTTTCATATTAACATAGGGAGACTTGTGATTGAACAAATAATCATGTGCATGGGACCTTTGGAAGAAAGAACATGCCTAGATGATGTGCTTTGTTTCTATCCAAGGTTCCTACAGTTAATTCTAAATGATGTGTTAACAGATGAGGACAAAGACATTTTTGCAGATGAGGAAACTATGGAGTGCATGAAGATGAAAAGCAATGCAATAACAGCTTTGATAAAGAAGAATCATCTTCCAGGGGTGCCTACTATTCTAACGGACTATCTTCGAACGATACCCCTACCACTTCTACCCCCAGGGGAACATGTAAATCAAGGTATAATTCCTGAACCTGTTGTTCCACCTCAACCTGCACCAATGGATATTGATCCAGAGCCCTCGGTGGCCATTCCTGACCAGGAGGTTGAAAACCAACAACCTCTAACCACGGTCATAGAGCCTTTGGAAGAGCCAAATGAAACAATAACCGAAGATCCTACCCCTACTATACCAATCATTCAAACAACCGTGAGTGTAGAGGGAGATAGTGCCAAAGCAGCACCACATAAGGAGATACACCCTTCAACAACAGCTCTGCCTTCCTCTAAAAGGAGAAGAATTGAAATCGAGGCAACTGTTGATACTTCATTTCCATCTTCCACAGAGCCCTTTACTTATTTTTCTGATGCTGATTGGGCAGCTCTTACTAAAGCAATATCTGAACCCATCACCCAAACAGGCAAAGAAGAATTGACGGAAGCAACTAGTTCTCCGACCATATTACGGTCAGGATCACTGGTTGAAGGTTCTTTAATGAACCAAATGCAAAATCTACAGGGTCATTGCCTAGCTCCCCAGATGGAACATATCTAGATCCTGCGAGTACAGGGTCTAACGTAGGTGCAGATCGGCAACTCGGTGACAATGAATCAATTTCATTTGAGGAGTTACTTAAGGAAAAAGTCTTCACAGACTAAAGAGGGAGCTTCAGGATCTCTTCTGTTAAAAGGGCCTGATTCTAACCCCCTAGAGATTCAAACTCTAGATCCTGTTAAGGATAAATCATCGCAAGATGATCAACAACTTGGTTTAACCAAGGACGGGGACTTGCGAAGCCCCATTGCACCACCGGTGACCTCCTTAAGGATGGCTACGGTGATTTCTGTTGCAGGTACTCAAAGCACAAAGAGAATGAGTGAAACAAAAACACTTACACCTGGCCTGAGTGGGAAAGGTAAAATTAGTGAAACACCAACAGAAACGTTGAGTGAATGTAACACCCCCAGATCCGGGGTCATGAATCTGGGTTGTCACACTCCATCAATCATATAATACCTGCATCACTTACCATATTCTAATAATACAACTCCAAAGACCCCAATCACTTACGCACACACACACAAGTTATAGCCTTGTAAATAAGCAACAATAAGTAACACTTGTTATTACAAACCAAATGTACTATCCAGGATCTCATCTATTATTTACAACCTCTACCTGAAGTTAAAATAATAGACCTTCAAATTTTATACAAGGTTCAATAACACAAACCTACTCGAAAACAATTCTCCCTAATTCATTCTACAACTGTTCTGCTAACTCCGGTAGTATCCATCCTGCTGAACTAACTCAAGGGTGGTCTCTCCATTCCCTTTCTCTCGTAACACGAGGTGCTTTGGCAATGTTCTCTTCATGCTGAAAGTTTTAATAAAGCAAGAATGAGCTAATAGCGCTCAGCAAGAAATCTATCCCAGTTTAAATATTTAAACCTTTAAGGTAGATAACCCATATAGGATCAAAGTTTTAAAACTACTAGGGTTTGACCCAAAATAGTATACAGTTCAAACTTATAATCATACTCAAATACTCTCGTAAATCATTTAGAAACCCTTGGTATCAATATAATGAACCAAGACTCAAAACATATCTTTTTAAAATAGATATTAACATTGGAATCAAGGCTTAAAGCCTATTCATTGATTCAAAATACTATACAGTTCAACAGACTGTATATCTTAAATATCTTCTCAACATATATATACGCATATCTATTTAGATATCTCATACTGTTCAAAATACTGTAAAATATCAGTCATGAACACTTTTCGAATATGTTGTGTTGTGATATATATAAGAAGCAAGAGTGAGCACTAAAGCTCAACAATAATATAAAGCAGCTTAAATCATATATGAAAGCTTATATCATAACCGAAAGCTTTTAAAACCTCATTCGTATATAGAATGATATATTGAATACTCTTTTCGTAAAAAGATGCCATACAGTTCAAATACTGTATGAGGTATAGTACTTTGTTAAAATATCATTAACAAGTATCCGTAACCGGTTTGTAACCAAAGTTACCAAAACATTTCTGAAATTCCAATCCTTGGAAAAACATGGGGAACTGTACAGGGATACGCACTGGTATACGATGATCACTCGTCATACCATAGATTTTCTACTAGTAGATGGATAATCCCGAAGGTCATTACCCTAGCCGCATACGGGCTTTTAATTTGGACTAGCGTCACTCGGCCTCTTACACATTGGGAACCCCATGGCGACATCAAGGCCACACAAGTGGACCGCTCCCTGCCAACGGATTCCACTGGACTGGCGTCATCCAGCCTCTTATTAAATTTCCCCCTGGCGACATCAAGGCCAGAAAATAGTTTTCTGCTGGGCCGGCGTCACCCGACCTCTTACGCTAACCTGGCGACATCAAGGCCAGAAAGATATAGTTTTCATTTGCGGGACCGTGCGTTACTCGGCCACTTACGTGAAAATGTCGTTCCCCCAACTATCTATAACTGGAACGGATATTACTCCGGTTCCCCAAGCATAAGCTTGTTGATAGGTTTTGTTAAAACACCCTTACTTCCGGATTATATCGGAAGTAAGTCACAATGTGGGTTGACCATTGTCAACTGACCTCGATCCTCGAGTAAAACATTTCAAAATCACGACCTGGGAGTTTTGTAAAATATCTTTAGTTCTGATAATTCAGAAACCCAAAATATATCACTTTTAATGAAAGAGGCAAGTGAAATCATATATTCACTTCCTGGAATGGATTCCCAATTTTTATAAGTCAAAAACCATAGTCATCATTTGAGATAATTCAATAAAAATAGTTGGGAACCCCTACTACAATCAAATAAATCTTTTTAAGATCAAAAAATATTTTAAATAACTATTGGAACCTTACGTAATATTTAAATAAGGTTCTATGATTTTTAAATCATTTTGGAATATTTAATAAATATTCAAATAATAAATTTTGAACTATTATTCAATAGAATTCTACTTAAGTGAATATCCCAAAATAATATTCACTTAATTAAATAAATATTCAAATAATATTTATAATAATATTATTTAAATATCTCACATTAAATATCCAATGGTATTAATATTGGAATATTTAATCAATATTTGAAATATAACTGTCCCTGGAACCCCCAGCTTTTTATGACAGTAATTCAAAACAAATTAATAATTTGACTCCCGGTCTAAGTTTTAAAACTATAATACAAGTGCTCTACACTTAGAGCCTTTATAAAACCTCGGTTTATATCTAATATACTCATAGCATATAAACCATATAAGTTACGAAAGATTTAAGTCAATATATAAATCAATTCGTACATCCTTTACAGTAATAAACAGTTTATATCTCAATCACAACAGTTTATCACAATAGCATCTATATAAGATGTATGGTTTGAAAACTTGCATACGTATACCATATGTAATACTATAATTTCAACAGTTTTAAACACCACAACATCTATGTAAGGTGTAGGGTTTGAAAGCTTGGATACATATACCGTATGCAATATTCAGTATATTGAAATTTTAAATACAACATGGGATGAGAAAACTTGCCTTGAGTCCTTGGTTCTTAGGGGTTCGAGAATTTGTCGGGAAATCTATAAACAAAGAAATACTCGATCAGTCCTCTAGCTCAATCATTTGCTCATAACAACTTACTCGTAATACTTCGCTTATCCTTAAGACACTCACTTTAAGTCAACCATAAGTCAAACACATCATGTAATACTTAACATGTAAGTTCTAGTCCAAGGTTTAAGCCTAAACACATTTTACATATGCTTATTTCGAATTCCATCGTAGAACTATCTTATCACGTCTTTTATCCATGAACTTTACTCCAACATATAGTCATGTTATTCCTCAACAACGTTCGTATTTTAATTGACTTGAAATAATTATTTATCTTAGTCACAACGGGTGGTCAAGGTAGTACCCCTAGAGTTGACTTTTCATAGAGTTACTATTACGCGACTCACACTCTAATACTTTTAATAAATCAGAAAATTCACATTTAAATATGAAACCACTTCTAAACTTATTTTGAGTATTTTTAATATTTATCATAAAAGTTTTGATCTCAAAACAGAGGTTTAACTTGGTGAAATGTATTTTCAAACTTGGATGAGCTACGGAAAGTTACTATTCCTTACAACTTTCACTAAAATACTCATATCTCCTTAACCGTTAACTGAAATGACACACAGTTTTCGCGTGCGCGATCTAGAGAAAGAATGGAACAAAATTTTTGAAAATGTTTTTCTGGTTCAGGGGATGAAAATCCCGAGAGCAGCAGTTTAAGTCAGTGGACTGTGGAAACCATTCATCCTCGCGCAGCTTTAGTTCCGACATTTTTATAAAATCGAAAAATTATCTTTTTAACACAAAACCTTCTCAGTTCCCTTCCTAACTGTCCATAATAGTATCCACCTTAATTCCATGACCTATGTCCATTTTTAAGAGGCTTGATCATAAACTCAAAGTTCACATAGTGAACTACTTAGTTACTCGAAACCACTTTCACTAAAACGGGTGTTTCTCCTAAACCGTAAATCGAATCGATGCGATTCTTTCGCCAAAATAAACTACAGGGCAAGACCTACACTATCATGGTCAGTGTCACACTTGACAGTAGATTAAGTGTGACGCCCCCGACCCCGGGATGACCTCAGAAACCCGACCCGGGGAACGTCAAACAAACCAAACGCCTCAATATGCTTACAAGACCTAAACTTTAATTAATAAACAAAAGATCTTTCAAAATGGTCAAGCCTTACGACAAAACGTTACAACATATAATAAGTTCTTACACAACTTCGAAACATAAGTACAAAGGTATTCTCCTTAGAGCACTACTCGCTTCCCATGCAACATCGATAGTTCAGTTCATCACATTCTTATCTTTTCCTGAACATCCTTCTCCAAATTTCTTCCCTGTGGAAGTTAGTGAAATAAAAGAATGAGCTCACAGAGCTCAACAAGCATATATTATACCATTTAACTGAGGTTTGCAAAAACAAATCTTCACAATTTCACAATAAAATAATTTTCACAGAATTTGAATAAAATGAGTATTCAAACACGATAGAATCACAAGTTCTACTAGTTGGGATCCCGGCTAGCTAAACAATTGGTTTAGCTTTACTTCCAAAAGGAAGCATCACAGTTCACGATATCAATGTAAGAATACTCAGTTTTCATCAAGCATCATTAATATTTCAAAATCACATTCTCAACAGTAAAGCAGTACAGTATATACTTACAGTACGTCACTTCTGATCTTAAACTCTTATACGAAAATCATCAACTTCGCTCGTTCTCTAAAATATTATCAAAATTCACACTAGCATTATCACCACGTTTTATTTCTACTACCTAATTATTCTAATTTAACTAACTTAAATATTAAACAATTAAATAATAAATAACTAGTAAATAAATAAAATAATAAAAGGAAAAGTCTGAAGACTTACCGAACCGAATCAGAGGAGATTGCAAGTACTTTACATATTTCCTAAATTAGGTCATCACAAATGCATATATACGAGAATGGATGGATCCCTTCCTGATTGTATTCGATGTGGTACTACTCTTAAAGGTACTAGAAAAATAAAATGAGAAGCACCTAGGAGTCACCCATACTACAACCATACTTCGCCCATGAAAGTTTTGCTAATATGCTTCAGACTTCTATTATATAACCTTGTATACTACCTCTTTTCTTTTCCATGTGGTAGAAAAATAGAGGTAAGAAAAAGAAAAATTATAAGACTCGTCTTGTTGAAGACAAATACCAGGCCATTGCCCGCATATGCAAACTAAGTGTAACTGACTTCCTTCCTTTTTCTCGATTTGAGACTTACAGTTTGATCCATCTACATAAACCCTTTCATTCTCACTGAACCTATCAATGTGGTACTAAGCCATTCTATTTACCTTATTTTGCTGGTTATCCCACATCGAGATGGTTAAGAGTGGTTCTTCATTCTCTGTCTATATAAACCAAGTTAAGTAAATGACTAAGCTACTAAAATTTCACACTCTTTCACCTTGGCTTCAATTTAGGCCGAGACTACTGGGAGTTTAAAATTTGAAAGCTAACAAGTGCAAAAATCGAAGTGTTAGTGTAAACCAAACATACTTGAACATGTCTTGAGTTCTATAAAGTGCAAGGTCGCTTGTCCCAAACTCCTTCATGTCCCACATCGATATGTAAAAGAAACCAACTCCTTCCAATTTCTATATATCCCAAGTAGTGTCACTCACTTACAAAGTTAAGGTACATAAGTTTCACCTTGGCTTTCTTAGGGAGTCGAAGTATTTGGACAAAAATGCAAAACAACAGAAAGTTGCTAAATCAATTACTATATACCCTTTGGAAGCAAATCAAAATGTTTGAAAGCAAGAACTCTAGTTGAAGGTTTAAAACAGGAATCCCAGGTGTCCCACATCGAGTTGTTAAAGAGTAAAACTCATTCTTGGTTCTATATAACTAAGTGAGGTCCTCATCTTAAGGAATAAAAGTTGTGGTATATAATTATAACTTTGGCCCCAAATTGAGCCAGAAAATTCTAAGTTCAATATTTTGATACCCAAAAGATACAAGTCGAATCTTTAATTATGGAGTGCAACATTCCACAAAGGCTACTACTTCTTATACTAAGAAGTGTGAGTTTTATTTATTAAAACAGAAGTGTGTTTTGTCCCACATCGAGCAGCTTATACAAGTTGATGGATTTGCTTCCCTATATAAAGAACTTAAGACTAGAAGGCTAACCAAACTAAAGAATAACCAAAATCATGTCTGGTTAATTTTAGGGACTGAATTATTGTCCCACATCGAAATGCTGTAGAAGTAGGACTCCTTCCAAGTCCTATATAAGGCTAAGTAGAAATGCTTCCTGGTTAATTCAACTATGGCTTTGGCTCTAGTTTGAACCAAAAACAAAAATATTTAAGGTTTGAAATCTTGAATTCCCATTACTAGCGATCCTTAAACATTGAACTTGAATGCAAAACCAATTTCAACTTTATGTACTTGCACTTTGAAAGTGTAGAAAAACCAGTGCCAAAGTTTGCCAAAAGTATTAAAACAGAAGTTCACTTTGTCCCACATCGAAATGATGTGAGGATAAGTGTCCTCTCACTCCTATATATTGCCTTACTTGGATCTTTTAATGATAGTTCAAAGTTTTACCCCTTCCCCTTGGGCCTTAAAGCAATTGCTCGGCCCATCTCCCTTGAGTCAATTAACATGGCTTGGAAAACAGTTAAAATCTTTCATCCTTTTCTCATTGGGCTTTGATGCATCTGCTCGGCCCATATCCTTGGGTCAATTCTTGGCCTGGAAAACAGTTTAAATCTTTGCATATTTTCATCTTCTTTCAAAAAGGCCTTGATTAAGTTCGGCCTATTTTACATGACACGTGGGAGCTCGACATGTCGAAGCAAACCAACAATTCTTAAGTAAATTTTCGTACTATTAGAATTTTTAATTAACCCTATTACGTAGAATTTGTGAATAAAATTGCACAAACGTATATACCAAATTAAAAACAAGTAGGGATATTACATTAAGAGCCTCGAATACCACTGTCAAGGCAGTTAACAAACATTTCGTCGTTACGACGGCTATACATCGAACATTTCCATTTCACAACCAATCCAAACATCCAACCAAGACAATCCATACATCCATATATCATTTACAACTCTAGGACAGTTCATACTAACTCAAGAACTCAGCCCTAAGTCAACCCCAACTCATTCAACCAACCAAAATCATTAAAACATGCATGGATCTCTTATACTACATGTTTAACGAACTATACTACAAACTTAAGCATAAAACTCAATTAATATCAAGAGGGCAGAGGTTTTTATACCTTCCTTGCTGCCTTAGAGACATTAACAATCACTTATAACCACTAATCAAGCCTTGGATGATCCTTGGAAAGCCTAGAGTTTAAGATCAAAGAAGTTAGTTCTTGAAATTACTATTCATCTTCATCCACATAACTATAAATCATGAACAACGAATCAGTTAATGAAGGAGGTGGGGAGAATTATTACCGTAGATCCGTAGAGCTTCTCGAGGGCTTCGATTTGAGTGGTAGAACGCGAAAATACGCCGGACGAAACCCGAGTTATCACCATTTCTTCTTCCTCCATTTTTGTTTCCTCTTACCTTCGAATTTTTTTGAAGAAATGGGGAAGATAGAGTTTAGATCAGATGGTAGGTTTGTGTGGTGTATTTTGGTGGAAATAATTGTGGTGATGTGGTTGAAATATGTGGTAGAAAAGTTGCTTGGCTCACAACAAGCCAACAATGCTCTCACGTGGCTCGTTAACGACCACCTCTTCCATGCACTCGATTTTATTCTACGTTCTCGAGTCCTTGATCTCGTTTTCAAATTCTGATTGCACATTTAGTCATCATTTAATTCCACAAAGCTCTCTCTGAAATTTCAAATCGTTTGGAGTCCGGAAATTTTTACTATTCATTTGGGATCATTTTTGATCGCTTAAATCATCTTAATTCCATAATTACTTATTCTCAAATTCCAACGAGTCCCACATACGATCCAATATTCTCTAGATCAATAATACACCTGATAAGTGGATTTTATATCTACTTGGAACGCTTCAAATCGGCTTAAATTGATTGTTTATACTCAAGTACGTGGTGTTTTTAATGTGTTTTGTGTTAGATCGTGCAGAGTTACATTGTTGGCAGAGTCGTAGAGTTTCTGTGGTTATGTGGTGATGTTTTAGCATTGTTGTGAAAGCCAAGTGGTTGCGGAACTTGAGAGCGCGAAGAAATGTCAAAGAAAAGCATTTTGAAGAAAATCTGTCAGAAACCAAGCGCCCCCGCGCCTGGTTGAAGCGCGCTCGCGCCTGGAATTTACTGTTAGAGCGCGCCCGCGCTTGGTAAGGGCGCGCCCACGCTTGGTAAGGGCGCGCCCGCGCTTGAAGAATGTAGAAGAAAGTCAATTTCTGTTCTGAAAAGGAAATAAGCGAAGACCAGTCAGCAGAAGAGCCTATATAAACCATTGGTGGACGATTTTAGATATACATTAAAATTCATTCATATATATCTATCCACCGGTGAGGAGAACAAGAGACGGCTGATTAAGAAGACCTAGTTTTCAACTTATCTTTGTATTCTTCTAATTAGGCGATACTTTGGATTCTCGTTTGTTTCTTCATAAAACCTAGTACTTTTATTTAGTATTCCAGACATATTTATTATCATGTTTTCATCAGAACCCACGATGATGAACGGTTCGATTATGAACTAATCGTTGTCGTGGGATTCTATCGGATTTATTTATGGATTTTAGTAGTTAATTGTTTTAAAGATGTGTGTGTGATGGCTAATTGATTTCCTAGTTTGGTTGTGCTTATTCTTCTTGGATGCGTAGCTAACATCTAAGTTGTTTGTTAATCTCTATTGATTGCGAAAGTGGATATAGAGGTTTAGAACTTGCCATGCTAGCATAGGTTTATGTATGTTTGTCATGCATGATTCGTAGGTGAATTTAACCATCTTACCAGCCCTATGTAATCTGAATGGATAACTTGCTCATTAACCGTTATGCTTTCAAATCTTATAGACATATAGGGTCTAAGCATAATTGGTGTATGCCCAACTTCTATCTCTTTTGTGGATGTTTGAGTGGTTTGGTATACGTATACTGAAAGGTAGCGTGTACTGATTTTGTGTTATCTGATTAGTTGTCACAACTGTCACATGCATTGATTAAAGACAAAAGACTCTAGATGAAGTATTTAATGAAGTTAGGATCCCATGTTTTATTCTCATAAGTAATTCAACAGCAATCTCTTTAGTTAATTATAATCTTGTTACGTTGATTAGTTAATTTAGTTAATCAAAACACAACTTTGATACTTGTCTTAGAATTGAACAATAGCCATACATTGTTGCATAAGTGCATAACTATAGTAACCAAAGCAGTCTCTGTGGGAACGAACTCTACTTATTCTTATATTACTTGTGACCGCGTACGCTTGCGTGATTTTGTGCGAACAACACCTTTGCTACTTCAATGTTCTGACACATATATAGTGTGGTATGAAAGGTTTTAATTTAATCAACAAAAGTTACTATTCATCAAAATTTTAAATAAGTCCAAAATTTGGGGTTATTACAGTGAACACCCAGAGCCAAACGTGAGGAGTGACACCCAAACCCTGACAAATATAGATGATCTGCTACCGCCAACAGAACGAGAAATACGAGTACAATCCACTCTCAAGGAGATGACAGTTCATGACAGAGGGAAATCCGTTATTCAAAGTCCCTCTCAGACCTTCTTTTGCCCAAGGGATCTCCTCCGATCAAGTTGATAGTTCTTTAACTTCAATACCATCAAAGATTGACTTGGCTGCAGCTGATTCCAGAAGAACATACAGAGCTGTAAGTAGTGCATCTAGCACTATAACGGGTACAAAGGAGGCTATGGACTCACTGAAGAAGGAAGCTATGGAAGAACTGGTCGAATTGAGAGCAGACGTCAAGGACCTATGAGATGGATTTGTGAATGAAGTACATGTTCTTCAACAAGGTCAAAAAGCTTTATCTGAAGACATTCTGGTTATCCGGGATGGTCAAGCTAGGGTCAAAGATGCTATGAATACATTATCAAGAGTGGAGTCTCGCCTCAACAAGAGATTAGACAGAATCGAGCAGACTACCAACTCATGACTGAATGACATTGACAACAAAATTGCTTTTGTGGAAGAAATGACAAAGGACATTGCTTTATTCATGGAGAATCAAGGTGACGGTCTAGAGTCAATCTGGAATATGATCAAGAGTCAACAACATGGACCTTCAACCTACTATGATGAGGATCACTTCACGGATGATTACTCAACTAAGGGGGAGAAAGGAAAGGAAACAACAGCTATTCCAGTGAGACAATACTGGATTGAAGATCTTGTAGAAGAAGAGGAAGTTGAAGTGGCATTTGAATTCATACATGAGCAACCAGTAGAAGTGCATGAATCATATTATCCAGAGCCAATTGAACATCCAATCTTGGATGATAATATGGAAGAAGCAAATCCTCTGTCAATGGAACACGAAGCTACCTTGGAGAGATTGAAAGCTGAGAAAGCAGAAAGAGAAGCCAGGCAAGCTGAAAAGGAAACTCACCAAGCAATTCAAAGAAGCGAGAAACTGAAAAGGTTCAAGATGTACAATGAGATAAGGAAGAAAAAGTTGATAGATTTGGCACAGAAACAAGGAAAGGACTAGGACATGGCTTACAAAACATTTTGCGGAGTTGAAGACGGATTAAAAGTCAACGACAATGCTGATGTAGAAGTGATCATTCAGGACATCAGAAGTGCAAATCAAGAAGATCAGACTTATTTCACTGCATTGAGACAATCTCTTATCTACCTAAAGGCTGGAGTAAAATCAGATGGTGCCTGGAACATAATAATCAGTTTCATGGATAGAGGTACATTTGTGATCTCCAAAAAGTTTTTCGAACAGAGAACTTACACAGAATTGCAGGTGATGCTCATTAAGATCCAAAGAACTACAAAGTTAAATGAACTGCTCCGTGAGCATGTAAAGGAGATCTTAATGAAAGTTAGTCCAGAGGTAACTGAAGATCCTCCAATGGTAAGATTCATGAAAAATGACTTGTTCAGAATCTGCTATCTGACGGAGGACAAACTGAAGGATTATCCAAATAACTATCTGATATCAGTGAGAAGTACCTGAGATCCACTAGATTCATGACTACTGAGAATGATAAAGCAGCAGACACTCTAAGAAGCTATCTTATGGAGAATATGCCCTATTATAGGAAGAGAGTGGAAAGAGGATTGGAAGTGCATCCCAGACTACCCAACATGACAAAGCAAAATCAGAAAGATGTCAGCATTGCATGGGTGTGGGTTGGAGTGGGTCAACAGGTTGAGTATATTGGAAGACACATCAGAGGAGCAATCCTTAAACCTGGAGAACCACTACACTATCCATATGTGATTGATTATCAAGATGCAAATTCTAATCCTGTAGCTGAAGAAGGTGAGATCTTATTGGACTGAAGATGAAGCAAAGAACAATCTGCTCAGGCTAGAGGAGCAACTTCATTGTAAAACTTTTACTGTTCTTTGTAAATTAGAAATCTGGAAATGTAAATATTTAATCCAGAATGCATTTAATATTATCAATCTGTCTTACTTTAATTAGTTTCATGTTTCCATTAGTTAGTTGAGTTATCCTCGAGGTATTTGCTTGTCGAACTCTAACAATCAAATAGGGGGAGATTGTAAAGCATAATGTAACATAAGATGTAACAGAGATAACTACAACTCAATAAAGGAACAAGACAGACTATAATATTAACAGAAGCACAGGAATCCAGAAGAATAGAAGAAACGGTAAACTCAAAAAATCAAAATATGGTATGTATTCTTGAAGTCCGTAAACAGGTCACGGAAAGAAGTTCATTAATATGTTCATGCCTCAGTGACAACTAAAGAAACAAGACTTTCAAGACAACAAAAGTATTTGAATGATAAAGAGTTAGTACCAGAGGATTTCAGTGATTTTAATGAAGTAACCAGAACGACAAAGGACTTATCAACAGTATTATATTGAAGACGTAGAGGTATTGATCAAGTGTTAGTCATCTGTGAACCAGACCAGTTGCACTAGTTGTCAACACTAAAAAGATCAAGATGTTTATCGTCTCGGAAGAAATTGATTTAAGTCAGACCTGAAACATCCTGGAAGTGAAAAGAATATTATAAGGTATGTTTAGGTTTAATTGGAAGTACAATATGCTTGTTGCAAAAGAGAGAACCTTCAAAGATCAAAATGCAATAAGAAGACATTCGATAGTTTTCATTTATGAAAAACTATCGAAAGAGATGAAGGAGGTTTAAATAAAAACCATCGAATTTCATTTTAAAAGAAACAAGATTTCTCTTCGATAGATTTTATTAAAATCTATCGAAGGTAAAATAAAATCTTGTTTTCGATAGTTTTTAATTCAGGAAGCAGGTGAAAAGTGTTATTCCCAGAACAATGCAACCTAGATTGTAGAAGGGGGGGGGGGGGGGGGTTGAATACAATCTAGTTAATTTACAAAAAAAATCAAAACTTTTAGAGTATGAACATATGAGTTTGTAAATTAACTAAAATCCAGTCAAGCTTGGAACAAAAATGAATTCTTCAAGTTAAAAAGAAATGCATGAGACAAGCAAACGTTTTAAACTTTTCAGCTGGGTTTATCGGAAAAAGCCCACCTGAGATATATATTGAAGAATTCTCTGGGTTTGTATAAACAAACTCAGTTGCTTACACAGATGATGAAAGAGAGCCTAAGTGTTTTTCTTTTAGCTTGGTGCTCTCTTCACACTTTTCTATGCTACACCATACAGTCTTATATACATCGACTATATGTTACAATCAAAACCTACAACATAATAAAATATTACATTTTGGTTCTGCTTGAGAAAGGGTATACTCAGAAAGAAGGGATCGATTATGAGGAAACCTTTTCAGCGGTAGTTATGTTTAAGTCAATCCGGATTCTTTTGTCTATAGCAGCTCGTCTCGATTATGAGATTTGGCAAATGGATGTCAAGACATCTTTCCTTAATGGAAGTCTTGAGGAAACCATCTATATGCAGCAACCAGAGGGATTCATTAAGGAAGGCCAATAGCATCTAGTGTGTAAGCTTAAGAAGTCTATTTATGGACTGAAACAAGCTTCCAGGTATTGAAACATTGGTTTTGATCAGGCACTCCAGTCATATGGATATGGTCAGAGTCCAAGCGAAGCGTGTGTGTATAGGAAGAGTGAGGGAAATGCAGTGGTTTTTCTAGTGTTATATGTAGATGACATTTTACTCATTGGAAACAATGTAGAGATGTTGTCATCAATTAAGGCATGGTTGTTCAAACAATTTGAAATGAAGGACTTAGGTGAAGCCGCATACATCCTTGGGATCAAAGTAATAAGAGATCGCAAGAAAAGGATGTTGGCTTTATCTCAAGAACCTTACATTGATGAGGTATTGGAACGTTTTAACATGCATGACTCTAAGAAGGGTAATTTACCTTTCAGACATGGAGTTTCTCTATCGAAGGAGCAGTGTCCTACTACACCTAAAGAGATAGAGAACATGAAAGCAGTTCCTTATGCTTCAGCATGTGGAAGCTTAATGTATGCTATGTTATGTACGAGGCCTGATATTTGCGTTGTTGCGTGCATGGTCAGTAGATATCAGTCTAATCCAGGTCAGGAACATTGGAGGCACGTAAAAATAGTTCTCAAGTTCTAAAATAAGCCCAATGGGCAACGACAAATGATAAATCCCTACAGCTAAAGCACCAACCTTTGCTCAATTGCCAACGCGCAGGTCGACTTCTCCTTTCGCCAAAGTCCTACTCCTTCGCAGTTCCTGCACATTTATACAAATGTGATTGTTGGGTGTTATACTGAACTATTCGTTTGAAGTATATAACATTTTCCATTATATTAAAAATTCAGGTGGATTGTTTTTGTCCACCTGAGAGATTTTTATTGAAGAAATCTTTGTGATGTTTATGAATAAACACACAGCTGCAAATACACAACTCTAGCTTCGGCAATTTACAAGGATATTGCTTTCTGCTCTCTAAATTGCCTAACTTGATTTCTTAGTTCTAGAGTTATGCCACTACTCGGTTATATAACCCATGTTTACAAAGATATTTGAACAACTAATAATACAAAAAGTACATCTGTTCAGAATCCTTGTTTCTCCATTCCGAGCAGTGGTCCATGTGTTGGTAGCTTGCCCTTCTTGGCTGATTGTCTTTTATAGAAATGCTACATTTGACCATGCAAACAAAATGTTGCTTTCTTCTCGTGACCTTTCCAGATAAACTGGCTTCCATGCTCTGTGTAGTCTGTCAACCCATGTGCTCTAACTTAACTGTCCCTTTCACAAGTACAGTGTGTATCCGTAGAGGCTACTTGAGTTGTATTCGTTGACAGTTTCTTGATCAACCAATGCTACTATCCGTAGACAATACGATGTCCATATCCATAGAAGGCTAATTAAGCTATCCGTAGACAGTCAATTTCACGTATGCAGAATTACAAGGCATCAACTATTTACAATTAGCCTCCCTATTCTACATATCTATTGATAGTCAACATGACTCATTTAACCTATCAAGACTACTTCAACTTCAACATCAGAAATACACAAGCATGTTACATTGACTCTTATCCGTAGATAAGCTACCCATCTACGGATACTGCAAGAGCATACTATCCGTTGATAGCTACATTTACTTATACAATTTTTACTAAGTTAATTTGGTTATCATCAAGAAACAACATAGTTCCTAACAATCTCCCCCAATTTATGCCTAGTTGAGAATCAGACATAAATTAAGAGTCTGGATGAAAACAAAACCACTTCCAACATATAGATAATAGCAGTAAAAAATTGTGTTAAGCTACATGAAATGAAAAACTGAAGAGCAGAGATAGTTACATAGAGAGTGCTCCTTTAGACTGAGCAGAGTTAATTTCTTTTCTTCTCTCTTGGAGGTTGAATCTTCTGTCTCCCTTCCTTAGCACAATTTGCCTGAATTTGATCTTGAAGCTTTCTGTAGAATGCATCTTATTCAGCAATTTTTGGATCTAACTTGCCTTGCAACCATCTAAGGTACCTATTGCTGGCGTTAGACAGTTGATCTTCAATCCTGAAGAATCTTCTACAGCCCTTTTCATCCTTCAATTCCATCATCCAGTAAGGTTGAAGATGGATTCTTTGTCCATTGAAAGGGATCTTCAGCTTCCTCAGCAAACTATCAGGAGAACTCCAGCTGCTCCTGATGTAACAGCCCCAAATCTGGGGTCAGAGATTTAGGGTAGTCACAATCCATGTACTCCTTGCCTTACCTGTATTACTCACACCATTCATAATTCACCTGCTCATGACCCCACAATATAAGTCTCACACACACACACAGGTTAGAGCCTCAGAAACGACACACTACACAACTGCGGAATAAATAATTTTTATTACAATACCCAAATGTCTTTTGAATCTGTTACTGATACAATTTCTAAGTATTGTTACATTACCAACTTAGCCTTCTGATGCTCACAATCCTCTAATACCATTCATGTCTATACATAAGTTGAATGCCAAAAGCCGTAGCCTGATTCGATTGGTTCGTCCTACTCCCGGGATCACTTCTAGAAACTGTTTATGGAAACGCCTTGCGAGGTATGTGCCGTCCCATTGGCATCCTGCTTCGCTGCTATATTATATATATAAAATAATAGCAAGAGTGAGCGATATCTCATCAAGGTAATGAAAGTATGGCATAATTCTTCCCTTAATTCAACCCAGAAATAAAGCGGGTATAAGACAATAATTTGTCAAAATATCTCAATACTGAAATCATTTCCTTATCGGAATCTATTCCAAAAATAGTACCATTGTTGTATTTCAAATATCATTTCCATAATACTCTGCAACTTTCGATATTCATACTCTGAACAAATTTCTAGTATAACATAAAAGATGAAATAACAAGGTAACTCAGTATATCCTTTCCGTAAAATATCTGCTATATAAAATATAAGCAGACTATCAACATATAACTTAAAAGATGAAGTTATAAGGAAAATTCAATATAAGGTTTCCTAACCCAAAATCCACTTATGCATATATATCCTTAATCAGGTTTTATAAGAGTCATAACTCATAAGATAAAAGATGAAGTTGTAGGAATTTCCAAGTATCATCTTTCATATCAAACATTTATCTCATATCATATTCTGGAAATAAATACAATGTAAAATATTTCCAATACATTTTCGAAACTCAACTGATTCCATATACCTTTTTCAAAACAATCATATACCTTTCGTAATTTCATATGCTTTCTCATAACTCATATACTGGAATAAACTTGAATACTCTTGAGTAAACTTTCTTTTTCTGAAATATTGCATAACACATGCTCTTTCATGGATGATGAACTGTACATGGAGATTCTGGGCGCCGAGGGTACCCCTACGATGATCAGTCGCAAGCTGTATCCCCATGGTCTTTTTCTACTTAGAAGGGAAGATAATCAGTCTCACACTGACTTACCTCCCCGCCTTCGGTTGTAGGTAGGAAGAATAGACCCGTTTCACCAGTCCGTCAGCCTGTTACTCTCCTATGAGGAAGAACAGACCCGTTGCAATAGTCCGTCAGTCTGTTACTCTCCTCTTATCCTACGGTCGGGCACTTACTGATAAACTAAGGGAAGAACAGACCCGTTGCAATAGTCCGTCGGCCTTATTGTAATTCCCTTAGGGGACCGGCGCTACTCAGTCCCTTACATATTCTCCAAGTTCGAGTAAATCCATAACACTGAAACATAAAGTTCCTTTCCCTTTTTCCCCAAGTATACAACTCCACAAAGTAGTCATATCTGGTTGGAAAGGAAAATTCACCCATATTTCCCAAGCTGACACTTGTTAATGGATACAACTGATTCCACTGATCTTACTCCTCGAGTCTTGAGGAAGTAATCAAAATCATTTTGATGGTAGAATACGAAGCTGTTAAATTAATAGTTTCAAAAAGATTTAGGACCGGGCAGTCCACTTGAAACAAACATAAAATCTTGAGAGAGGTTCCATGAGTCTTTGTAGTTTGAGCGAACATTTAAGTCTTTCCGAATATAGACTTAAAAGGGAAATAGATTTGGGAACCTTCTCTAATTATATTTATAATAAAACTTTATTAGTTATCTAGGGTTAAAGAATAGTTTTCACAAAATACTTCCTTAAGAAGTAGGGCTTTAAATAATTAATGAAAACTATATTTAATAAAGGATATTTATTTAGAAGTAATTCCCAAATACTTTCTTAACAAAAGAATGGATAATATAATAATAATAATATAACCCTAGATAACAACTGATACCATTCTCGGTCCGTAGTATAAACACGGAGTATATACCCCCTACTGAGGGTTTTTCTTGACATATCGACTTATATATATATATTACCATAACCATAGCTTATAAGTCCAACTTATACTTAGCATCATAAATATCGATTCGAAATCATGAACACATAGCATATATCTCAATATCTTATTTATCACAACATCAGTTTATAAAGGCATAGGTTTGAAAACTTGCCTCTATCACATGCATATACTATAATCTCAATAGTTTTAACACTATCACATCTATATACGATGTGAGGTTTGAAAACATGCATCTATCATATCATAGGCGTCATCAGTATAATGTAATCTAAAATACAGGATGGGATTAGAAAACTTGCACGATACTTGGAACAAGGACTATATATATATAGATATATTTTTGAATCAACAAGTATTAAACATTTGAAAATATGCCCACTCTAACAATAGAGTAAGGGTTAGTAAACTTGCCTGATGCTCGAGAAGTGATAGGGGTTCGCGACGATGCCGGACAATCTAGACAAAGTCAAAGCAAACGCACGATTAATCCCCTGGATAATCCACTTGTACTCAATGCTTAAACACGTAAGCGAAACACAACCAAGGAATTACTAGCTCGTTATAGGCTCATACTAAGTCCACGTTTAGTCGACAATTACTTAAGTCGTAGGTTTAGTCCGAAATCGATCCTCGAATACAAGTTATACTTAACCATTTACAACATTGGTTTCTAAGTCATGTTCTTAGTGGTTTTCACTTGCGCGACCTCGGCTAAAACATTTTTATAAAATCGAAAAATAATCTTTGTAATCCGAATATTTTTCGTGAGCCTTCCTAACTGTCTCTAGCATTATTCCTCAAAGTTTAACATTTTAATATGGCTTCTAAGTGGTCCAAATATAGCCTCAAAGTGACTGACCAGAGATGGGTTGTTCCTCCGAACGGCGTTTACTAAAACTCACTTTTCTCTTAAACCGTAATTCATATAGACATGATCTTTATACCAAAACAAACCTTAAAACAAGACCTACATGTTCATGGTTAGTGTTGTTCAAAAATATTCCAAGACCAGTTCGTAAGTCTTGCTCAAAACAGCCTTAAATCAAATGGGCATTACGACGGCTATAATCGTAACGTTTCCCGATTTTTGTTATGTCAAAACCTCTTAAAACCAAATCAATTCAACAACACAACCATTTTTACAACAGAATCAGTTTATATACTTCAAGAACATATCACCAACATCAACCAACAACAAGTATCCATCAAGAATTAACCATACATACTCCAAACTCCATAAACACGCTCATTCTTAAACATTACTAGAAACTTCACTTAAAATCCAACATAAATCAAACGGTGGATGAGTGGTATACCTTCTTGGAAGCTCTAGCAACACTAACCAGTGCTCCCAATCAGTCAACAAGCCTTAGATACTCCTTACAAAGCTTAAACCTTAAGATCCAATCAAGAAAACAAGTTAACAAACTTTCGGAGTTACTATTCATCGTCACTTTGTAAACTCCATATAAAATCTAAAAACAAGAGTTTGGTTCTCAACTTTTTACCACACCTTCTACTCTTCAAGGGCTTTCTTTTGAGTCCTACCTCATCACCAGGGAATGCTCGAAGATCGACTTATTGGCTTTCTAAGGTGAGTGGTCGAAACTGGAAAAGGCAGGACAGTTTCTGTTCTCCGACTTGGGGAAGCGATTTGACTAGGCTACACTCCTTTGTTGGCCATGAAATTTTGAACGAATGTTTCCCATGGAGTGGAGAAGCCATGGTTAAAATTTGGTGATTGTATCATGAGTAGATATTAAGTTACGAATTGTTCTTCATTGCTTGGTCCTGCTGGGCAGAAATCTGGAAAATGAGAGAGAGAGCTTTCCTCTTGCTTTTCTTCTTTTCTTTTTGTTAATAATGATAATGCTGATATTTTGTGGTTAAAAGGGGTGAGTCATCACCTTTGGTGGTCTCTTCTCCCGACACTTGTCCAACATGCACTGGCTTGGATAAAGTAGCTTTACTGGTTCGTTTACTTTCACATGGATGATCCAAATGTTGCATCCCTTGAATTAATCTTGTTACATGTTACTTCCATGTCTATATTTAATCCTGTAAATGTTGCCTTGTTCCTCTTGAAACGATTCGAAATATTTTCTAAAGGGCGAATAAAACTCTACGCGGTTCTCGCAGTGAATAGTAACTATTCACTATTCACTTCAACAATCGAATCCTTAAATCGACTTTAATAATATAATAAAATTTCCAAAATATTAAATCCTCAAATCCTCAAATCCTCAATTTTAATATCTCATTTCTTGAATATAATAATATATAATTCACTGCCCGGTCAAATACTACACCAAAATAAAATTTGGAATTTCTGAATTCCGACCGTCTTTGCATTCACTTATTTACTCCGTAGATCACTAATATGACTTCGGAATATCCACACTACGTCTCGTACATAGGTGGCATGAAAAAATTTCTTAACCCTCAAAATCACTATTCATCCACCAAATTCACTATTCACTGATGCACTTAATCATAATAAGAAAAGTTTTAAATTTTTCCAAAAATTCGGGTTATTATACATGATTTCCTCAATCTTTTTCAACACAACACTCCTGGCAACCTCAGAGAATCCCCTTGTGTTTTTGAAGCCTGAAAAGACTTTCACCAAGGTAGAGTATCCTTCATTCAGCACTTGTTGCAGGGGCCATGCTCTCACCTTCCCTCCTTTGTAGACAAAAGTTAGTCTTTCAGGCAAATCTCTGAACTTGTCTGTGCCTCTGATTTCACTAACTTCATCAAGAAATAGATCCATGGTTGAGTACTCCTGTATCTCTTCTATGTACAAAAAGTTTGCCTTGTTCTCAACTGGCTTGGCAACTTTTGGTGCAATATTCAGCTTGATTGGTCCTTATTGAGCTTTCTTGACTAGTACCCTTTTTTTGACATCTCCTCTGTATATCTCCTTTCTCTTCTACCTTCTCAGGAGAGACATGCCTGTGTGATCTTTCCTTCCATCTTGGTGGCTTGGATTTAGGCATTGTCTTCCTTTTCTTCCAAGTAGGGGCCTCTTTCTCTACAGCCTCACTACTTTCTTCCTTCATTTCCCTCTCTAATTCTTGGGCTAATCTAGCCTGCCTTTCAGGTGGAGATTCATAACCCTGGGGATTGGCTTCTCTCCTTATCCTGGAAATCTCTTCTGCTTTGGCTTCATTGAACCTGGGATGGCTGCTTGTGATATGAATTTCCTTGACATTCCTGTGGATAACTGTGACGCCCTCCAAACCCGGGGCACAGATTTGGAGAGTCAGTCGACCAACGAAACACAATATACCTGGATATAACACATGCATAATATAATAATAACATCAAACACCCCTTAACCAAGACCGCATCCAGATTATGGCGTTGAACAAGCTTCTAAGTTATATTACAAACCAGTTTTCAGAGTTATTAATATTACATAACTTAAAGTTCAAAGCTAGACGTCTAGTCTAACTAACAAAATAGACAACTACCCTGCCAATGACAACCACTCGAGGTGGTCTCCTCGCTGCTGGAGAACTATCGCTCGCGTTGTGTCTACTCATATTCTCACTTCACTGGAATAGGGTTAAAAACAAAACAAGTATGAGCCACAAGCTCAGCAAGCATAATATATATCAATCACAGTTCCATAATGAAAGGAAGATCACAATTATCTGAATCAACAATATATAAGCCAAACGTATGCTTTTTAACAATTTCAATGGAAATAAAAGGGATTAGAATTGGACTTCTACATTTTTCAAATCAAAAGGTTGAGCTACTGATCAGTCACGCATCAACCCCGGACTTGCTTATAGCAAAGTCCTCCACTACGATCCATGGCCATCTTGGCCTTAATTTATTCCGACCATGAATATGGTCCAACCATTATTGGTCCATTTTAAAAACATGTCAATTCTATCACAGAGTATAAGCAATAATATGCATCACAAGATAAGTACACAATGACAAGGTATAAATAGTTGCAAAAGAGCTTCAACTGCTTAATATCAAATGAAGTCCGAGAAATAGATACAGAATGGTTTCAACGGTACAACGTACTCGTTTAAGAAGGTAATCAATGGTTATCATCAATATAAACTGAATTGAAGGTGAAGGTTTCTGATATTCAACATGATGGTGAATAGATCAAAGAATTAGGAATATTCAAGGAAATAGCATCAGTTGCTCAAATACGGGGTAAAGATTGAGTAATCTGGATTATTCTGATGGTAACATGCATAATCATAGGAAACAATGTCAATTGAATCAACAAGTAAAGGCACATATACTTGTCTGGTCTACGTAGCTGACTTCGGTCTATCTCGCTTATCCTACCTTCTCCTTTCCCTTGCTTCGGGAACTTGATTCTATAATAAACAACTCATAATAATAAGTCTAACTATCCTCGTTCTATCTTCGACATATACTCATAACCATTTTTAAGTCTAAACAAGTAATCGGGTATTTAATAGCATTTATCAGACTCTTGTTCTATTTTATGAAAATCAAAACTCAGACACTAGCCCTCGCACAGGCATTTACGGACTATAAAACACATTATTCAACTCATAATAAACCATATAGCACTTATAAATATTTTTAGAACAATATTCGAGGCTTATTTGAATTTAAATAAGTAACAAATAATTTTTAAATCAAAAATCGGATTTTTAATCCCAATATAAGTATTTAAAAACAATTAAATCAATTAATGTAAAATTAATTGACAATTTCCAAACACTCAAACTATTTTTAAATAATTAAAACAAGCTAGAAAATAATTAAACTTAATTTAAATTAATTAAATCTAATTAATAATTAATTAATAAGAATTAACTGATTAAATAGAATTAATCAATTAATTAAATTAATTAATTATTAATCAACAATAATTAAAATAATTAAATTTAATCAGTTTTCGAATTTAAATAAATAATTATAATTTTTCAGAATTTTCTGAATTTAAAAATGTATTTTTAAAATAAAATTATGATTTTTATAAAATTTTAAACTATTTTCGAATTAAATTTAAAAATAAAATCCAAAAACAGTTTTCTGAAAATGAATTAGGGTTTCGAAGATTGAAACCGGGTCAAAAATTCGGGTAAACGGGTCGGGAAGAACAAAAACGGGTCGGGAAGAACAGCCGGAATTTTTCCAGATTCCGGTGGGTTTTCCAGAATCCGGCGACTAAAAAACACATCAAAATTTGGGGCTTTTTATACCAAAACATTCCTTACAAACTCAGCTATTCATTCCGACCAAAACAAACCAAAAACACAGCCGGAATCCCAATCCCGATCAAATTCCGGTGACCTTACACAAATTTTCCGATCTACCTAAATCGTACATGAAACTCGACGTTCTTTATGTTAAAATGAAGCTAAGAACACATACAACAAAAGCCCTCTATCAAAAACAATGTCAGATCATTCATATGAACGGACTATTCAAAAGAAAAATCGGGCAAAAACCCTAAAATCGAATTTCTCAAAATCGAACATAAACATGAAATTAAAGCATGGATTCCTACTCATTAGAACCCTAGGAACATGTTAGAATCAATCAATTGAACGGAGAATCAACAGAATGAAAATCCCCAAATTTCATATGAACCCTAATAATAATTCGAATTTCAAAAATTCATATTAATTCGAAAAATTACCAGATGATGAAACGGTTGGAAGATTCTAAAACTAGAGATCAAGAGCTTTGATTTGAGTACTTGAACTTGAGATTTGGATTCCAATAACACTTTCAAAATTGAATTTGATTTTCAAGAACACGAAGAACACAGTTCGGGAATTTTTATATTTTTGTAGATATGTAATACGGATTATACGAAGGATAATGTACGATTCGTCTTTTGATACTGAGTGGAAAATAATACCCCAAACGACATTTTTGGATCGATATTGATCCATTGGATCGCTTTAAATCTTTAATAAAGTAAAGTTCACGTTTTACGAGGTGATAATTATCCACAAGGACTGATAATTATCCATATCAATACATATCATTTATATAACGAATGCTCAAGAATACTGGGGCTATAACAGATGTATTATTGATATGAACGATATATCAATCGCCCTAAACAATTAGGGTACAGAATAATTTTTCCCTTTTTGAATAAAACAGATAATATTGATAGTATCAGATAATAAGGAATATAATAATACGAAGAAATCTTCCAATAATGATTCGGATACGAAAGACGAAGGGATAATAATGATGTACAAAATTTTAACGGGGCCCTTGAATTTTCAAAACGGGGCTCAAAACTGAAGGTATTTCTAAATGAAAAGATATTCGAAAGGGGCTTTCGACACAACAATTAACATACTATTACTCAATAACCTGAACCATTAAGACTCCAAATACTCCACAATAATTATTCTACACATAAAATATAATTTATATCATTAATAAAGTTTACGGATATTACAATAACAGCCAGCCCTTGCCTCATCTTTACATCATTGGTATTCTTGAGATCCCTGATAAGAGTTTCTAACACCTTAGACTCATCAGGCTTGGGGAGTGGGTAGTCCACCTCTAGTTTGTTCTTGCCATGATGTCTAGGTGGTGATCCAGTCCTGCCACTGAAGATAGGTTCAAACTCCTTGACACTAGAATGTTCAGCATCATAATTGTTTTGCAGAACAATTGTGTCAGGAGTGAGGACCTTCAGAATTATTGTGTGGACAGGATGGTTGGTTGATGATGAAGTCACGGCCTGGAAGATGGATTCCTTGATCAGCTTTTCAGAATTGAGAAATACTTGAACATCATTAGCTTGAGGAGAGACCACCTTTGTGGGTTGAAACTCACTAGGATTAGCTATTATTTGAAGCGACTCCCCCTGACTTGATGGCACACCTTGAGTTACTGGTACAGAGACCACTTGTGCACTCTCCCCCTTACTTAAATTCTCCCTCTTTGTTATCATCAAGGGTTTGAGTGACACCAGTTGACTGCAGCAACTGTTGCAGGAGTCGAGTCTGTAAATTCTGGTTAGCCAGGAAGGTGTCCATTTGCTTCTCCATCTTATCCATCCTCCCAGTAAGAGCATCCACATCCTTTACCAACTTGTCTTGCTTGCATCTTTGAGATGTAGAAGGAGCAACAACATCAATTCTTCTTGCCAAAGCATCCTTCACCCCATCCAGATGGTTCTTGATGTCATCAGTGTTGGCTCGTTGTTGCAGAATGTGGGCTTGATGAAGCTGAAGTGATGCCACAAAGTTCTGAACTATGGTGGCATGCTGTGAATTTGATGTCTGAGCTTCACCAAATGCCATTTGATAATTCCTGAGAATGACTGCCTTGGTGTCATTATGGACATAAGAGTTGGAAAACAACCAAGTAGGCATCTCTTGAAGAGTGGAAGGGCCTCCATCTCCTCGTTCACCACTCTCAGAATCATCACTGTCTTCATCATAACTGAAATCTTCACCGGCTCCTGGAGGCAGATTCTGAATAGCTTCCTTTGCCCTAGACATTGATTCAGGATTGTGTACCAAATTCAACATCCTTTCTGCCTCCACATTGCCATGTCCAGCCAAAACTTGAGAGGCTGGATCAGGATGAGTAACTGTCTCAGCATTCAGGTTGACTTGATCCAACTCATTTTGATATTCAAGTTGGAACAGTCTCTCCCTGTCTGCATCACTGACATCCATTGACTCACTTAAAATGGCTGAGTCTTCCATCCTTATCTCTCATGTACCTGTTTTTCTCTCATTTTCTCTCTTTTCTTGCATCAGGGGCTCCCCCTGGCTCACACCTCTCATACCCTCACCTTCACCTACTAAGGTGGTACTCTCAGTGCTCACTTTTACCAGACTGAAAGAAATAGTCTGTCTCTCTTGCTCTTCCTCTCCTTTTGCCTGGTTGCAAACCAGCCTCTCACTCTCAGTGGTTTCACTCCCTTCCCTCAAGCCTAGAAGTGTTTGAACTACTGCCAACTCATCCACACTTGAAGTAGAAATACTTGAAGTTTGAAGTACAAGTGTGGAAGGAGTATCCGTAGAGGTAGTAGAAGTAACTGTCAACGGATAGCTGATTTGAGGCATATCCGTAGACAGACAAACACTTATCAACGGATGAGAAATATCCGTAGATGAAGGAAAAGAAGTAGCTCTTGAAATTGAGACTAAGGCTGAATCTGTGGAGATTGATTTGATATTTAAAGCCACAGATGGAGCCAGAGTCTGAGAAATGATAGATTGGTGGTCCAACAAATCATCAATAAGATGATGACCACCAATTTTAGAGTGGGGCTTCTCCAAGAAGGTTAAAGATGGAGAATCAGGAAGTGATGTGTGAATCATATCCACATCCAGAGAGAGAGTAGGTGAGCTTTGTGTTTCTGTTTCAGTTTGAATGATTAGAGAACGGGGCTGTGACTCCACATTTACTGGAGCCACATCAAACTGAATTTGAGATGGTGTCATTGACACTGTGTGTGATCCCTGTGTAACCCTAGATTGTTTAGACCTTTTTCTCCTTGTATAGGCCATGGATGTATCTGTGGGGCTTCTGGTGTCCCTATCCCTCTTGTGTTGTGTCCCTGGTTGAGGACTCTTTTCAATAGTAACATCCTTTTGGGAGGATGCCACTAGGGATGTGGTAGTTTCCTTTTCAACCACTGCATCTTTTTGAGAAGATACAGGGTGGCTACGATGGAACACACTTGTCTCACCCTCCTCGTTCTTGGGATTTCTTGATGTTCACCCCTTCCCTCACCTCTCACTACCTCCTTCACACCCCCCTCAAGGGCTTGGGTAGTTTTTGCAACAGGTGCCCTTTGAGAAGCACCTGAGGTTGGCTTTCTAGATTTAGATTTGGGAATTCTAGAGGTGACCACTTGGGTAGGAGGCTGTTGGACAGTTCCAACCTCCATTGTGGTACTGGAAATCAAAGAAATGACAACAGAGGTGGGAACAATTGAGGAGATTACCTGACTCACCTGTGCCGTTTGAGCTGCATTGAAAATTGGTGGATACACCAATTGAACTTCCCTGTTGTGGTTCAGCCTATTCAAGTCCTCAAGGACTCTCTTGTTCTGAACCCAACACTCCTTGGAGTTTGCAGGGAATTGGATCACCAGGTTGCTTTCTACATGGTTAGCCAACAACATAAAGAATCTAGCATAATAGATATTCTTACTTCTAGATGCTTTATTCCCTAATTTAGCGCCTAGTTCATAAAGAATTAGGGAACCTAGGTTATAAAAGCTATCATTGAGAATCATGTAAGCAATATCTAGCATGGAAGAAATAACAGCATCATAGTTGCTAATCTTACCAGAAAACACTTTTAGAATGGCATCAAAGAAAAAAACTCCATTCTTTGACCATGCCTTTTCTTTGAATCTTACTCAGATTATCAGTAGACAAAGCATAGTTAATCAAATTCAGCATGTTAACTATATCAGTATCACTATGCTTTTCTAACATATTGTTATCAGGTAAATTCAAGCAGGCAGAAATAATGTCACTATTAATCACATGTTCCTTACCTTGAAGAACAAAAGTAATTGTATCATTCACAGAATCAAAAACAGCTGATTCCCAGATAGCTTCAATTACCTAGAAAGAAAGAGTGGGGGCTTCGAGCATAGCTTTGGAGAGCTTGCAGTTCTGGAGGAACCTCATCATAGTGTGATATGATGCGTTCTTCTCCTCGAAGTCCACCAGAGCTGTGAAATTGTTCTTCTCGTATGTGAACCCAGTGAGTGACATTGTTTTGCTGGTAGGTGCCATTGATGAAAGCTTTGAACTTGCAGAGAGAAATTAGTTTTGAGAGAAAAGAAGGTTTCTTGCCTTAGAGAATTTTTGGAAAAAGATAGAAAAGATTAGCTGAGAGTAAAATTTAATTTATACTCCCCCAAAATAATTCACTAAAACAATCAGAATAATTGAAAGAAATTATCTGATTGGGCAAGAAAGTAACCGTTTAAAAGTAATGGATTGAAAAGTAAAGCCACGAATTTACCGTAATTACATACACGTACTGTACGCATGTAACTACGGATAAGATTGTGACTTTAACGGTTACGATTAAACAAAACTATCTACAGATAGGATTTTACCTTGGGATTCGATATCCGTAGAGGTGTAAAAATAGTATCCATAGATAAGGAAAATCCAGTGTCAGAAATGACCATCTACAGATAGGGGTATCCGTAGAAGGAGAAATTTTGATTTAGACAAAATTCTTCTTTTTCAGAGAGTTTTAATTCTCATGAAAATCATGTTGACACTGGCTGCATTACAAATCATCAGACATTTAAATAAATCAAGTGTAGTTAAGCATACCTAGCTCACTTACCAACCTTGAGAATGTTGATTCATCAAGTGGCTTGGTAAAAATGTCTGCAATTTGCTGCTCACTTGGAACAAAATGAAGTTCCACAGTACCATTCATCACATGTTCCCTGATGAAGTGATACTTTATGTCAATGTGCTTGGTCCTTGACTGTTGCACTGGATTCTCGGTTATGGAAATTGCACTAGTGTTGTCACGGAATATTAGAATCTTATTAACTGTTAGACCATAGTCTATTAGTTGATTTTTCATCCAAAGTATCTGTGCACAACAACTTCCAGCAGCAATGTATTCTGCCTCAGCTGTAGAGGTAGAGACAGAATTTTGCTTCTTACTGAACCATGAGACAAGCTTGTTTCCTAGAAATTGACAGGTGCATGTTGTACTTTTTCTGTCAATCTTGCAACCTGCATAGTCTACATCTGAATAACCAATTAGATCAAAACCAGATTCTCTAGGGTACCAAATGCCAAGGTTTGGTGTTCCCTTGAGATATCTGAAAATCCTCTTGATAGCAATTAAGTGAGACTCTCTAGGATCAGCCTGAAATCTAGCACAAAGACATGTAGCAAACATAATATCAGGTCTACTAGCTGTTAAATATAGAAGTGAGTCTACCATGCCCTTATAGCTTGAAATGTTCACAGATTTTTCCTTAGTATTCAATTCAAGTTTGGTGGCAGTTGGCATGGGTGTTTTAGCAAGAGAGCAATCCATTAGATCAAACTTTTTCAATAAATCAAAGATATATTTAGTTTGACTAATAAAGATTCCTTCTTTCACTTGCTTAACTTGTAAGCCAAGGAAATAGGTAAGTTCACCCATCATGCTCATTTCATATTTACTTTTCATAAGTTTGGCAAACCTTTTGCAAAGCTTCTCATCTGTAGACCCAAAAATTATGTCATATATATAAATTTGAACAAGTATGCTAGAGCCATTAAGATTTTTAAAGAAAAGAGTTTTGTCAACAGTACCTCTAGTGAAGTGATTCTCTAAAAGAAACTGTGACAAAGTTTCATACCAGGCTCTAGGTGCTTACTTCAGTCCATAGAGTGCCTTGAGTAGGTAGTAGACAAATTCTGGATAATCTGGATCTTCAAAACCAGGAGGTTTACTGACATACACCTCCTCTTCCAGTTCCCCATTCAAGAAGGCACTTTTGACATCCATTTGATAGACTTTGAAATTGGCATGGGCTGCATAGGCTAGGAATATCCTTATTGCTTCCAATCTAGCAACAGGGGCAAATGTTTCATCATAATCTATTCCTTCTTCTTGAGAATAGCCCTTAGCAACCAATCTAGCTTTGTTCCTTGTGACAATGCCATTTTCATCCATCTTGTTTCTGAATACCCACTTTGTACCTATAACACTTTTGTCATTAGGTTTGGGTACCAGCTTCCACACTTTGTTTCTTTCAAATTGGTTTAGCTCTTCTTGCATGGCTAATACCCAATCTGGATCTAAAAGAGCATCCTCAACTTTCTTTGGTTCTTCTTGAGAAAGAAAGCTGTTGTATAGGCATTCATCCTGAGTAGCTCTTCTAGTTTGGACATTTGCGGATGCATCGCCAATGATCAGTTCAAAAGGGTGATCCCTTGTTCATTTTATTCTTGTAGCAGGTGCAGGTCTTGAAGATGCAACATCATTCTCATCAGCATGATTATGTGAGGTTGATCCTTGACTCAGAGATACTCCCCCTTGTTGCCCAGTAATAAACAATTGTAGAAGGGGGGTTGAATACAATTGTATAAGATTCTCGACTTAATAAATTATGTATCACAAATATGAAAGAATAATAACAGCTTTATTAAATCTGATATAAAACTGTTACAAACTCTCTCAAGAAATTCTGATGTTCTTGAGAGCTGCTAGGTTACAAAGATACTCGTGTGTGTGATCTCTTATGTTCACCACATAAATCGAAACCTAAACTGTGTTTATATACTACACAGCTTCTCTATCAATTACATGATAAGTCCTAATCAATTATAAAGATTGAAACCTATCCTAAATTGATAGCTTCATTCCTAGAGACCAAGAACCGACAAAATAATCTTCCTTATTTAACTAGACTCCAAATATAACTCGAAGTAGAATTCCTGATCAGTTTCCAGTCCTGATGATCAATCCTGATCCCAGTCCTGATATTCATCCTGATCCTGACGATCATGCAATCCTGATGGCTATGCATTACTGATGACGTCAGCAATCCTGATCAGTTGAGTCTAGATCCTGACGATCATTGAATCCTGATCTAACAATCTCCCCTAATCTCATACTTTGTGAAATAAAGTATAGATTCCTAGATTCAATGATGTCAAAAATATGTTTACAAAATGTACAAATATTTACAACAGCAACTTATCTGTTTAAATTCTTTGATAGAATAGATTCATCTTCAAGAAGTTGGATAACAAATTTTCTTGTTTTTCTTCAAGAATTTGAATCAGTCTTTCCTTAAGATTTCTGAGTTCTTCATCTTCCTCATTAATCTGATAGATAGCTGCTCTGAGATTTTGTATGGAGCTTCTTTGTAGACTGTGCTCTTCAAGAAAAAGATAAGCAATTTCCTTCCCATCAGGATTGAGAGTAAGTTGAGTCATGCCAAAAGTCACTTCTTTAACAGCAGTGCCCCTTTGCATTTCCACATCTTGACCTCTTTGATTTAAGTACATGGGAATATAATTACCATTGAAATTTCTGTTTCCATCCAGTCTTCTTCTTACTGTTGACAAGATCATGTCACTCCACACTTTGCACACTTCATTCTTCCATCTTAACAGATAATGAACATATTTCAGTTCATGTGTAGTTTTCATCAGTAGATCTTGAATGGACAGAATCTTCACACTACCATCTTTCATGAAGTACATAAACTTTTCTCTCTTTTCAATACCATCATGACAATCTATAACTATATCAACAGCTAATAAATTGTTCAGGTTTTCAGAAGTTAAAGTACCTCCAATTTCAGTCAAGGAGTAAGGATCAACATAAGACATATTCAGATATTCAGCATCTCTGTGTCCAATACCTCCTCTTGAATTACTTGTCAATTGCTTCAGATTTGAAAACATTCGTAGCCAGAGTGCTTTTGATCTAACTATATCAGATAAATCAACAACACTTGAAGCACTTGTTATAATTCCTCCATTCTGAAAATTGATAGGTGTGTTACACCTCAGTGTACTTATGTGTTTCCACTTCTTATCTTTCTATTTTTCAAAAGCATAGCTTCTTTCTAGTAAAGATTCTCGTCTGCTTGGATTTCTCCACAATCTTCTGTTTGAGAGTTTAAGCCTATGTACATAGAGATTGAAATCTCTATTTGTTCTTCTTGTGATTTCTCTTCTTCTGGCTTCTTCTTCATCCACTTCCTTGTTGTGAGAATCAACCACAGTAGATAAGATTAACAAATCAATCTCTTGCAGAATTTCAGATTCATCAGGATCTTGAACATTGTCAGGAACAATATCAGGATTAGAATCTTCAATTTGATTTGTATTGCAGAGAATTAATTGTCTTGGTCTTCTTCTCAATTCAGGTTTTTCTTCAATAAACTCCTTGTCTTCCTTCTCAATGATATCCTTGATAACAGGATCTATTAGATTTTGTGAAGCTTCAGGAATTTCTTCTGTTAATAAACCTCTAGACCTTGTCTGTCTAGGCACTGTTTGAGTTGAAGAACCTCTTCTACCTCTTCTAGCACCTCTCCTACCTTTGTCTCCTCTTCCTCTAGCAGGAGCAGGATTATTAAAGTTTTCCATCATTTCTCTCTGTTGACTTAAGAATTCTTCATGTGAGAGATCAGGATATTCTTACTTGCTGTAGAGAGTGCTTTCCTTGCAAATAATTGTTGAACTCTTTTATCAGTGTGATAGAGAGTAACAATTCTGCCATCTTTTGTAGTAAACTTCTGGAATAGATTTGATGCATCTTCAGGATTATCAATAAGCACATCTTCATCACCTTCAGGAATTGTAGCAAGAGTCTGTTCATGACCAGGCATCAGGATTTGATCACCTGTCAGGATTTGTTCTTCCGTCAGGATCTGAGATTACACTAATGTCCTCACTGTCCTTACTCCAGAATCAGAAACATGAGTTGACTGCGTTGTTTGACTTTGAGAAGTTTGAATTATAGACTTCATAACAGCAGCATCATAGGTTTCTCCTTGTAGAATTTTGTCACCACCATCATTTCCAGTATCATCATCATTATTTCTTAATACTAGATCAGGTGTACATTTTGTCTGACTTACCTTCTCCCCTTTTTTGACATCAGTATTTGACAATATATTCAAAATTAAGGCAAGAGAAGTTTGAATGTCAGTTACCTTTGTATGAAGAGAATCAATCCTGTTATTGATTGAAGACTGTTCAGTAATGATTGACTTAACTTGGGATTCCACAACTCTGAGTTGAAGAGCAGTAGGAACCTTTGTAAAGCTCTGAGAAATATTAGTCCTCACTTTGTCAATTGAATCTTTGACAGAGCCTTCAAATGATTCTTCAAATCTTCATTTTGAATCAACTTAGCAGCATTATAAGCATGATCCAATGCATAGGGATAACTTACAGATTCATCAGATCTATACCATTCATTTTCCCATTGATGCATTTTCAGCTGCTCAGCAGGATCAATCTTAGAAGGAACAGAAAAGTCTTGTCTTAAGTCCTTTCCAGTAGTAGCCTTGCCAGCCATGAATGTGCTTGATGAACCATAGTTAGTTCCAAGACTAGATTTTATAACTCTGGCAAGCTGATCCTTCTCTTCATTATTATCATTATCACTATCATCACTATCATCAGCATCAGAATCAAGAGTAACATCAGGATCAGGAATAACAATACCTTTAAGTTTGTCCTGTGATGCTGTGATAGGATCTGTCATTGGTCTGGAGCTAAGTGGTTGTAGAAGGATTGGCTCAGCATTAGGAGCACCACTAGCGTCAGGAGCAACACCGTCAGGTTTTGATAAGCTTGCATCGGTATTTGCTACCAATGGTTCTTGTGGAGCCTGAGGTGCAGAAGCTGCTTTAACACTTTGAGTTAAAGGTTCTTGTGTACTTCCCTCAGTAACAGTGTTCTCGACCAATCTTTCACCAGAAGCTGTAGCTTTGCCTGCATCTTCACATTGAGAAGATGGTTCTTGTGTGGCTGGAATAGAAGTGTCTTCATTCTCCCTTTGAGAAAATGGTTCTTGTGTGACCATTCCAATAGCTAAGCCTTCACCCAAACTTTGATTGAGTGGTTCTTGTGTGGCAGGATCTTCAGGAGCTGCTGAATCACTTTGAGATTCAGGTTCTTGTGGGCTTGATCTTTTCAGCTTCTTGAGTCTCTTAAAAACTATCTTTGTTGCTTTCCTCTTTTTCTGCAATGGAGGTGTAAGACCAACCATGGAAGCAGTATCAGAAACCTTCTCCCACAAAATTTCTAGAATCTTTTTAGCTCGAGAGGCTGGAGAGTCTGAGATAGAGATAATTTTTGTTTGTGCATCAGGAATACCAACATCAGGATTTGCTAGAGCATCAGGAGTAGATGACTCATCAGGATTTGATGTCTGAATATCAGTATCCTTCATTTGCACCTTTAAAGGAATATGATACCTGCTTTTTGACAATATCCTTTTCTTCTGTGGCTTTGATGAAGGTGCCACAGCTTCAGGAGCAGTATCAGCAACATCCTTGACTATCTTAAACTTTGAGGAAATTGGCATGTCATCTTCAGAATCAGTTTCATCCCTTAATACCAATTTTCTCTTCACAGAAACATCCTCAGTCACCCTCTCAGCTTTCTTCTGAACCAGGACCCCTTGTACACCCCCTTGTTTCTTCTTTTTAGTGAGTGGTGTAGAGGAAAAATCGTTTGAACCTGATTGCCTTCCAGACACATCAGTTCTAGCTGATTTCTTTGATTTTACAACTAAAGTCTTTTGAGAGACTGTAGAGGTGGCTGTTAACTGTTTAAACTGTTTACTGTTTAAACTGTTTAGGTGGCATGCTTGGGTCAGGAACAAGGTGTGATTGGCCTTGCCCCATAGCATTAGAAAGTAATCCATAACAAGTAGGCATTTTCAGATGTAAGAAAAACCTAACCTCATCAGGAATAAAAGCATTGCCAATAAAACCATTTGCCTTATCACTGTTGACTAAGGACTTAATATTATTCTCAGTAATTCTACAGATTGGTAGAACTACATCATCCTCAAAAACAACATTAGGACATAAGTGATTAAATATCAACTGTAAAAATCTAAGAAAACAGACAGAACCTAACTTATCTGATTTCCTATCACTTAAAGCTTTTAAGATAAAAGACCCATAATCAAACACTGTAGAATGGATAAGAGAGTACCCAATTTTGAGAGATCCTGATGGAAGAGCATCAAAATTTGATGTCTTGTTCAGGAAACATCGACTGATTGTATCAAAGAAGAAATTCCATTCCTTCTTAAGCTTTGTCCTGAAGAGATTGTCATACCTCTTTACTTCCCCATTGTATCCTAATTTTGTAACAAACTCAAAAAGAGTCGAGTCTGAAACATTATCAGGAACATCATCACCAAGAACAGGTAAATGTAGTGCATCCTCCACAATTGCAGGAGTCACATAGTGAGTAACCCCATCATATTCAAAACTCATCAGGATTGAGTCAGAATGCCCTTTGTCAAAGGTAACCGAGTTCCAAACCTGCATGATTGACTTAAAAGAAACACTTGCAGGTTCTGTTAAAGCAAACTTCAATGGGCTTGAAGCTAGAAAATCCTGAATAATGTGAAACTCAGAAGGCAAATCCTGATGATTCAGAATAGCTACAAAATTATTAGTGGCAAAAGTAACACCACTAACCATAGTCTGTTTGTTCATGAATGATGAAGACGCCATTTAAACAATATAGAAAGCTTGAGAATTGAGACTTAGAAAATAGGGTTCTTGAGCACGGAGAGAGAAAGAAGATGAAAAACTGATGAAGAGAGAGTAATCAGAAATTTAGCAAATAAAATGTATTTTGTTAAAACAAAATATTACTCTCAATGACAGGTGGCAAATTATGATTTGTGCAAAAATGATTAGTGGACAAATTACGTGCGTAATTAGACATAACTGCACCGCTTTTTATGTGTCTATTTGTATATATCTATCAGTGTGACACATGCATGCATACAGTTGTCCAACTCAAACGTTTCTCATCAGATACTGACAAAAAATCAGGCACAAATTAAGCAATGAAATACTGACCTGTACATCAGGATTGACCAGTTGACTTCCTGTCAGGATAGAGTCCTATCAGGATTTGATCAAAATGACTTACCTTTCTGAATGACCATCAGGATTTGACAGTCATCAGGATTTCTTCTCTGTAGCTTTTCTCAGAAATTCTCAAAGTTCATCATTACAAGTTCATTCACCAACTTATTGAAAGTAGCTTCAGGCAGTGGTTTGGTGAATATATCAACTAGTTGTTGATCAGTAGGAACAAAGTGAAGTTCAATTGTTCCTTCCAGAACCTGTTCTCTTATAAAATGATATCTGATACTGATGTGTTTAGTAAGAGAATGTTGAACTGGATTTCCTGTCATTGCAATAGCACTTTGGTTATCACAATAAATAGGGCTTTTTGAGTATGACAGACCATAATCTAACAACTGATTTCTCATCCACATTATCTGAGCACAGCAACTTCCTGCAGCAATGTACTCAGCTTCTGCAGTTGAAGTAGAGATAGACTTTTGCTTTTTACTAAACCATGAAACTAGTCTACCACCCAAAAACTGACAACTTCCTGAAGTACTTTTCCTGTCTATTTTGCATCCTGCAAAATCAGCATCTGAATAACCACACAAACCAAAATCTGATTCTCTTGCATACCAAAGACCAAGTGCATGAGTGCCTTTGATATATCTGAAAATTCTTTTAACTGCAATCAGATGAGGTTCCCTAGGTTTTGCTTGAAATCTTGCACACAGACAGGTTGCAAACATGATATCTGGTCTACTTGCAGTGAGATACAATAAAGAGCCAATCATTCCTCTGTAATGAGTTACATATACCTCATTACCTTGATCAGGATCAAGTTTGATAGCTGTAGCTATGGGAGTACTTGTAGTAGCACAATCTTCCATGTTAAACCTTTTCAACAAATTCCTTGTGTATTTTGACTGATTGATAAAAATGCCATCATCAGTCTGTTTAACTTGAAGACCAAGAAAATAACTCATTTCTCCCATCATGTTCATTTGATATCTTGACTACATAAGCTTAGAAAACGTTTCATACAGCTTATTGTTTGTTGACCCAAAAATGATATCATCAACATAAATCTGAACTAAAAGCAAATCCTTTCCATGATTCAAATAGAATAAAGTTTTATCAATAGTACCTCGTTTGAATCCACTTTCTAGTAAGAATTGAACTAGGGTTTCATACCATGCTCTTGGAGCTTGCTTCAGTCCATAAAGTGCCTTATCCAATCTGTAGACATGATTTGGATATTTAGGATCAATGAAACCAGGAGGCTGTTCAACATGTACCTCTTCCTCCAGTTCACCATTTAAGAAAGCACTTTTCACATCCATCTGGAAAACCTTGAATTTATTATGAGCTGCATATGCCAGAAAGATCCTGATGGCCTCTAGTCTTGCAACAAGAGAAAACGTTTCATCATAGTCAATTCCTTCTTGTTGAGAATACCCCTTTGCAACTAGTCTTGCTTTGTTTCTGATAATTACACCATCTGAATCAGTCTTATTTTTGAAAATCCATTTTGTACCAACAATTGACCTGTTCTTTGGTCTTGGCACCAGTTTCCAGACTTCATTCCTTTCAAATTCATTCAATTCTTCTTGCATTGCAGTAACCCAATCAGCATCTTTAAGTGCATCTTCAACTTTCTTTGGCTCCTCCTTTGACAGAAAGTTATTATATAGACATTCATTTTGAGTTGCACTTCTTGTCTGAACACCTGCATCAGGATCTCCAATTATCAAATTAGGAGTATGACTTGCAGTCCATTTCCTTGCTGGTGGTAAGTCATTTCTTGATGTAGATGCTCCCCCTGGATTGGTGTTATCTTGATTAGAAGAATTTGTTCCATTTGAAGATCCCCCTGAATTGTTACTATCTCCTCCTGATGGATTATCAGGATTGACACTTGAATCAGTATCTGAAGAACTTTGTCCTGATGATTGAGTAGACTCAGAATTTGTAGCAGTTTGCTGTTGCTCCCCCTCAACATTTGCACTACTAAATGAATCATCATTATTTCCATCATCAGTATTAGTACCATGAGGAATTGGTGTGTCATCAGGATTTGATGGATCATCAGGTTTTGGTGACCCATCAGTATCTCATGAATTGACAGGATTTGATTCAGTTTCTTCAGGTTCCTTGGTAGCTTCATTTTCAAAAACCAATCTATCATGTGAGTCTTCATTCAATCCAATTATCTTCTTATCATCAAAAGATACGTGTATTGACTCCATGACAGTTCTTGTTCTCAAGTTAAAAACTCTAAAGGCTCTTGATGCAGGATAGCCTATGAAAATTCCCTCACCAACATTTGTTTCAAACTTTCCTAGCTGTTCAGGATGAGTTCTGAGAACAAAACATTTACAGCCAAACACATGAAGATGCTTCAAACTTGGTTTCTTTTCCTTGAGGGATTGATAAGGAGTAACACCATGTCTGTTTATTAAAGTGAGATTTTGAGTATAACATGATGTGTTGACTGCTTCTGCCCAGAAATATGTAGGTAATTTAGCTTTTTCCAACATAGTTCTGCCAGCTTCAATAAGAGTTCTATTTTTCCTTTCAACTACTCCATTTTGCTGAGGTGTGCCAGGAGCAGAGAATTGTTGAATAATTTCTTTGTATTTGCAGAACTCTTCCATCTTTGAATTCTTGAATTCAGTACCATTATCACTCCTCAATATCTTGACTTTGTACTATGTGGTTGTCTCAATCATCCTCATATGATCCAACAGTATTTCAGGAGTTTCATCTTTTCTGTGTAGAAAATACACCTAGGTGAATCTAGAATATTCATCAACAATTACAAGAGTGTACCTTTTCTTACTGATGGACATAATGTTGACTGGTCCAAATAGATTAAGATGCAGCATGTGATATGGTTCTTCAATAGAGGATTCTGATTTACTCTGGAATGATGTCCTTCTTTGTTTAGCCTTTTGACAAGCATCACAGAGTCCATCAGGAGTATACAAAGCTTTTGGTAATCCTCTCACTAAATCTTTCTTAACCAACTCATTGATATTACTGAAGTTGAGATGAGAAAGCTTCTTGTGCCAATTCCAACTTTCATCTACTGATGCTTTACTGATAAGACATGTAGGGGAGCCATCAGTATTTGAGAGAATGTTGGCTTCATAAATGTTACCATGCCTGTAGCCAGTCAGTGATATCTTTCCTGTTTCTTTGCTGATTACTTCACAATGTGTGGAATAGAAATTGACATGATAACCTCTGTCAGTGATTTGACTAATACTCAACAGGTTGTGTTTTAGTCCCTTCACTAGAGCTACTTTCTCAATGATGACATTTCCAATGATTATATTTCCATATCCCAAAGTTTGTCCAATGTTTCCATCTCCATAAGACACAGTTGGGCCAGCTTTTTCCTCATATTCTGATAACAGGGCCTTGTTTCCAGTCATGTGCACAGAACATCCACTATCCATGACTAACACATTTTTCCTTTTTCCCTGCAATAAGAATAAAAACATACTAGTTAGAACATTTAGGAACCCACACATGTTGGGTTCCTTTTCCATGCAATTTATTAATTTTAGCAACAGAAGACTTATTGACTTTAGCAATTCTGTCAGGATTGTGTCCATCAGGATTTGCTTTGTCAATATCAGTATTAATAAAAGCATGCTTCAACTTGACATTCTTAAGGCTACCAGAATTTGCACTATTTTTATCAAACTTAGGCAATGGATCATAAAAGTTATAGTACAAATCATGATATTCTGCACAAGTATAAATAGAATGCCATATACTACCACAATGAAAACAGGACTTCTGTGGTTTATAAAATACTGATCTACTCCTGACATCAAAAATAGGAATCTCAGTACTTTTCTTTAAACTCTTTTTACAATCAATGGCAAGATGATTAGAGTTACCACAGGTAAAACAACATTTCCTATGTGCATTTGGGATATATTATAACCATTCTCTTTATTGATCCCAATTTTACCATTCCTGTTTCTCTTAACAGTAGCTTCCTTTTTCTTATCTGTAACCTCACAGATTTTATCCTTGAGTTGTTTCTGAGACAGTAAACCTACATTTTTAGTGACTTTATTCAAGACAGGTTTAGACTTAACAAGATTTATACTTTGAACAGAAGTAGATCCCTTTTCAAAAATTGAATTGGAATCTTTACCAAAAACAAAATTAACCGGAATAATCTTAGATTTGGTTTTGTCTATAACATGTCTATAGGTTTTTGGACTAACTGTCTCATCAACAACAATTTTCTCCTTAAATTTCTTATCTTCATTTGACTTATATCCTAGACATTCTTTCCAATTCTTAGAGGTGTTAATCTCATGAAATTTTCTACCAGAATCTGTCCAGGTTCTGATTTTCTCATTAGCATATTCTAGTTCCTTTTCAAGTGCAGTACATTTAAGTTTCATCTCTAAATACATGTGTTTAGCATTATCACATTCTATCTGTACCTTTTGCATAAGAGAAAATTCAGCTTCTAAATGCTCTTTCCTTTTCCTAAGTTCAGACATCTCAGATAAGATTCTAGTATTTTCAGCAGTTTGACTTCTAAATCTAATATGCATTGACTTTAGAAAACGTCTTAACTCAGAAGCATTATCAGTATCAAAATCAAAGACAGTATTTAGTACCTTATCCAGGAATAGCAGTATCATCAGTGTAACGCCCCAAATCCGGGGTCAAAGGATTTGGTCGTCACACTGCACCCTTAATCCAAACAACCTGTTCAATATAAAATCAACACAATAATAATAATATCTGTGACCCCAACTCTACCAAGAATCTTTAAAGGTTATAGTGCTAGAAACAAGAATCCAAAATTTCATTACAACAATCTTTCTTCTTTACAACCATTCTCTTTACAAAAATTCTAATACACTAGTATAATTTCGATAAGATGTATACCAGGCAACTAATCTTATACAATATATTATTCAATAGAAAACATCTATATACAAAACCTCTCACTAGCTCCAAATGCTCTGGATCAGAACGTCTTTACGCTAATATCCTTCCCCATCTCTGATCAGCTATGCGGACAACTCTCGCCAATATACCTTCTTACTGGCATGCTAAAATATATATAAAGAAAACAAGTATGAGCGAATGAATTGCTCAGCAAGTGCATTATCAAATATAATATGAAAGGTTTCCAAAATAAACTTTGGATTTTCAAATAACAAACTTTTGTTTTTGAACATTTGTAATCTTTAAAACTTCTCAAATCAAGTTTAGTAATTTATCACAATTTCTCATTCAGCTTCTCGCAACTGAATAGTTTAAAACACAAAAAGATTTATATTGGCCGTCACGGCGACCGAATCAACAATAACTACAATAGTATGTAGAAAATACGAATTAAGTATAACTCATATGTCTTTAATACCACAGTTTGTATAAAGATACTAATTTGAAGATAACAGATCTATTCACAACATTCTCTGAAACCAACAACTCTGGAAGGGTAGAATAATCAAGGAGTAAGAATGAGCCAACGCGCTCGGTCATGGAACAAAGAACGCACTTCAAGACTTCAACATGGTACCGACTGGATACGTGGTATGAATAAAACTCATTAGAATAGATATCTCATGACTACCAATGGAATCAAGGAAGTGGATTTCGACTATTTGGAATCCAAATGAATTAAGAGTAAGTGATTTCAGCAAGATTGAAACCACCATTTATTAATCAACAACCAACAACTTCACGCAACGAATAATCCTGAATATCAGGGCATAACTCACAAGTACAAAATATACGGATGTAACTCATCCTAGAAATGAAAATTGATATTAGAATTGGATTTTTCACATTTATCAAATCAAAAGGTTGTGCTGCTGGCCAGCCACACATCAACCCCGGACTTGCTTATAGCAAAGTCCTCTACTGGATCCTAGGCCAATCTGGGCCTTAATTTATTCCGACCATAAATATGGCCCTACCAATTACTGGTCCCATTTTAAAACATTCCAATTCTATATTATATACGTCATGTGTCAGTACAATTAACAACCTTACTTCGACAATCAGGTGTCGGAAGAATCGACAACCCTAATACAACAATTGCTGGAAAACTCACGTCCAGGAAACAGTTCAATTATGAAGAATCCATCAAGGAATAACAATATAATCTAGTATCGACGAGATCGACACAATATTGGGAGGTGCACATGAAAAGTGACAATATAATAAACATCGACGAAATCGATGTAACAACTGGGATATTAATGAAGAATAAACAATGACATGCTCAACAAGATTAAGTCTGATATGAAACAGGCAATATGATATCAACAGAATTTGCAACAACTCAATATAGAATAGGGTTCAAAGAACAGGCTCTAGATGGCCTCAACAGTTCAAATTATCACATCATGGAAGAATTAGTTAAGATTTACTAATCTGGTAAGTGACAAGAAAGTCAAGTTCAAGTTTAAGAAAAATTCAAGGTGAAGTTTATAAATGAAGAAAACAAGGGTTTACTGACTTCTGACAGAAATAGTTCAAGTCCTTCGAACATATACTTATAATAGATAAGCCTTGTATTTGAAGGAAGTAAACTAAATCATGCACATCATATATGAATTCGACTCAAGGAATGGATCAGATGATCACATTAACAAGAAATGATAATAATACTTGCATAGGTGCAAGATGGAAAATAGAATACTTGTAGAACAAGTAACACAACTTCAGAATTTAAAATAACCTTTTTACCCTCATAGGGTTCACAAGTTCCCGCTCATCTAGGGTTGGTAATATTCCAACCTAACATTTTTAAATCAAGTCTTCGAAAGAAGGCCTTAGTATACAACCCATAACTATCTTTTAAATCGTTTCAATACAGTAACTATATTTTTCCAACCAACATGGAAATATGAATCTAAACTCAAAAGGTATAAAAGAATACTCGTCAATTTACGAGATTAAATAACATACTTGCAATTGAATGCAAAGGAATCGACATTTGAAAATTCAGTGAAAAGTATTCAACTTTCATAATAATAATAATTCAAGACAATATCACTTAATTAATAAGCAAGGGTATAAACACTTGCCTCTAGTCCTTAGCTATTTCGTAACGCTGAAACAATACGATTCCCCCCTTATTATGTCTTATCGCACGATTCTCTACTTCCGTCCTTCTTTTCTCTAACGCTCTTATGAACACCACTAGTCTGCTTTTACCATTTCGAATCCACGTGCCAGCCTCGATAGTCAAACATGAGACGGTACTTAGTCTTCAACGTATGATTTCAAATTCCATAAACGATTGTAACTTAACTTCGATAATCTGACTCGTCTCGTCCAATAGCCTCTGTTGTATAGACAACCACATTTCAATTGATAGAATGATCACAACTAACTATACAAGTAATCCTCGTAACTCGCTCGACAAAAGTCTCCATACTATAAAGTCAACAGTTAGGTCAACAGTCTCACAATTCTCATTTTCTAATATAACCGACAAATTTCTATCCCAACTACCCCACACGATAATATTAGACACAACCAAAGCCTTTAAACAAGTCTCCAAACAGTTATTCGCATTTACGACTCAACAACCAGATAATTCACTTAATTCATATAGCACGTATCGTCATTTAATTGTGATAAATAAATCACGTAAGTCTCGTAACATCTAAGAAATAATTTTAGAAAAATATACGACTTTCATTTCAAAGGATTTAAACCTCAAAAATATTTTTAGGTCAAAATCGAACCATTTCTCCCAATATAAAGATTTAAAAACAATTTAATCAATTAATATAAAATTAATTGACAATTTCCAAACTCTCCAACTATTTTTAAATAATTAAACCAAGCTAGAAAATAATTAAACTCAATTTTAATTAATTAAATCTAATTAATAATTAATTATTAAGAATTAACTGATTAAAAGAATTAATCAATTAATTAAATAAATTAATTATTAATCAAAAATAATTAAAATAATTAAATTTAATCAATTCCCGAATTTAAATAAATATTTATGAATTTAAAAAAATTTCGGAATAATAAAATGTATTTTTAAATCAAAGATATGATTTTTAGAATTTTGAAAACAATTTTTGAATTATTTTAAAAATAAAAATCCAGAAACACTATTCATCTTCTTCCTTGAAAGCTTCAAGCCAGCTTTAATGGCTGACCGGCCGCCACCGGCGGTAAACTCTAGCCAAAATCCGGCCAAAATCGTTTCTACACCAAACCTTAACCAAACTCAATGTTCTATATACCAAAACAAAGCTTGAAACGCGTACAATCTAACCCACATATCCACATATACAAACAATCAACAGAATTTTCGAACTAATGGTTTGAAAATTCGAAAAAACTTAACAATTCGATCTAGCAATTCTAGGAATAGAATGACTCAATTGAACATGCAAATCGATTACCCATGATCATATGAAGCTATAGGAACCATCAAAATCAACGGACAAACTCTAAATCAAAAAGCCCCAAATTTCGAGCTCAAGAACCCTATTTTTCGAATTGGACAATCCGGGAATTAAACAATGAAATTGAACACATATTTGGACTCCCTACAACCATACAAAGCTATACATATCATCAAATCACATGAACAAGCTCAGAATTAAAAATCCCCAAATTTTACATGAACCCTAATTTTCAAATTAAAGAAAAATAATTCGTATGAAATTGAAATATTACCCACACGAAATCTGATGGTAGATTATGAAACTAGATTCTAAGAACTTTGATTTGACTATAAGAATGTTGAAATCGGACTCCGGTAACACCTTCAAATTTGAGTTTGATTCTCAAGAACACGAAGAACACGTTCAAGGGTTTTTAGATTTTTAACTGTAATTAGACTTTATTATACGCAAAACAAAGTACAATTTGTCTTTTTATATTAAACGGAAAATAATACCCCAAACGACATTTTTGGATCGATATTGATCCGGTGGATCGTTTTAAATACAATATAACAGAATATATGCTTTAAACCTTTAATAAAGCATAATACAAGTTTTTCGAGACGATAATCATCCATAAAGTAAGGATAACTACAAGTATCGTTTAATACAAAATATACGAACCAAAATACCTCTATTACGAATATTTTTGAATACTTCCCAATTTAACGAATGAAATATTGGTACGAACGATATACCAATGTCCCGAATAATTTGGGAACGATCCAAATTTTCTTTTCGATAATTCATGGATTCTTGCTAATTAGAACCCTAGGAACATGTTAGAAGCAACCAATTGAACGGAGAATAAACAGAATGAAAATCCCCAAATTAATCAAGAACCCTAATTTAATTCGAATATTGAAAAATTCATAATAAATCGAAAAATTACCAGATGATGATGAGGTTGGAAGATTCTGAAACTAGAGATCAAGAGCTTTGATTTGAGTACTTGAACTTTGATATCTGAAATCAATAACACCTTGAACGAATGGATTGATAATATATATAAAGACACAAATACCCCTTAACCAAGACCGCATCCAGATTATGGCAATGAACACAAGCTACTACAATCTTTTATTAATACAATACCAGTTTTATCAGAGTTATTACATCACAACTAAAGTTCAAATCTAGACATCTAATCTAGAAAAGCAAAACAACAACTACCCTGCCAATGACAATGACTCGAGGGGCTCTCCTGGTTGCTGGTGAACTATCGATCACGCTATGCCGACTCATACTCTCGCTTCACTGGAATAGGGTTAGAAAAAACAAGCAAGAGTGAGCCAAAATTGCTCAGCAAACATCATATGAATCATTTCTATCACAGTTGTACGGATATGAATTTATGATATCAGAATCAACAATATTTAGCTAACACATGCTTTGTATCAATAACAATTAAAGAAAAAGAATTAGAATTTGGCTTATACATTTTATTCAAATCAAAGGTTGTGCTGCTGGCCAGCCACGCATCAACCCCGGACTAGCTCACAGCATAGTCCTCTACTGGATCCTAGGCCAAACTGGGCCTTAAGTTATTCCGACCATAAATATGGCCCGACCAATTACTGGTCCATTTTAAAAACACATGTCAAATCTATCATAGGGTATAAACAATAACATGCTCAATAAGATAAACTCAATGTATAATAATTGCAAAACAGCTTCAAATGCTCAGTATCAAATGAAGATCGAGAAAGAATCATGGAATAATTTCAATGGTACAGTGTGCTCATTCAATAAGGAAATCAAGATTGGTAATTGATAATCAATGACCGTAATCAACAGTCAAGATGGAAGTCAAATAATCAATGGTTGTCACTAATGATCAAAGGATGATAAACAATAACCAAATGGTGGTAAACAATAATCAAGTGAGTTGGAAATAAGGGTTTCCGATGCAGATCAAATCAAAGAATCAAGAATCTCTAAGGAAATGGAATCAGTTGTCCAAATGCGGTTAAAAGATTGATAATTTGAATTGTTCTGGGGATAATGGTATTCAAGTAATCAAGACAATAATAATTTCTATCACAAGTAAAGGCACAGATACTTGCCTGGTCTACGATGCTGTCGGATCGACTCTGCTCACTCTACCTTTCCCTTTCCCTTGCTCCGGGAACTCGATTCTATAATTAAACAACTCATCACAATAAGTCTAACTATTCTCGTTCTACTCTCGACACTTATTCAATCAATAATCACATTTAAACAAGTAACGGGTTACGTATCGGACGTCCAGAATGATTTATGATATTTAAAACTCAGATATTTACCCTAGTATGGGCATATACAGACTATAAAACACAACACACAATTAAAATGAACCATATAGCACTTATAAACATTTTTAAAACATCATACGAAACTTATTTGAATTTTAGATAAGTCACGATTAATTTTTAAATCAAAACTCGGATTTTTAAATCCAATATAAACATTTAAATGCAAATAAATCAATTAATAAAATTAATTGACACTTTTTAAATGCTCAAACTATTTTTAAATAAATAATTAGGCTTGAAAATAATTAAACTGAATTTTAAATTAATTTAATCTAATTAATAATTAATTTTTAAGAATTAATTGATTAAAAGAAATAACCAATTAAATAATAAATTAATTATTAATTAAAAATAATTAAAATAATTAAGTTTAATCAATTTTCGGATTTAAAATAATAAATATAATTTTCCAGAATTTTTCTGATATTAAAATATATTTTTAAAATAAAAATATGAATTTTTAAAGTTTTTAAACTATTTTCGAATTAATTTTAAAAATAAAATTCAAAAACAGTTTTCAGAAATCGAATTAGGGTTTTGAAGATTGAAATCGGGTCAAAATAACGGGTAAACGGGTCGGGAAGAACGAATTCGGGTCGCCAAGAACAACCCACCGGATTCTGGGTTTTCCAGAATCCGGCCGGTGTCCGGCGGCCGGAATTCTTCGATTCCGTCCAAACATAGACAAACTCAGAGGGCTTTTGTTCGCCTTCTCAATACAAACACAACCAACACACCATATCGACTGTCCCATGCCGGAATCGTGCCCAGAATTCGTTCAAAGAACTCGTCGGCGACGACTTCGGTCGGAAACCCGATCTACTTAATTTCTACATGAAACTCAAAGATTAATATACCAAAACGAAGCTTATAACTCATACAATCAAAACCCCATATCAAAACTTATGTCAGATCAACAACAAGAACGAACGAAGTAAAAGAAAAATTCGGGTCAAACCCCGAAAATCAAACCCATCAAAATTGAACATAAACCGGAAATTAAAGCATGGATTCTTGCTAATTAGAACCCTAGGAACATGTTAGAAGCAACCAATTGAACGGAGAATCAACAGAATGAAAATCCCCAAATTAATCAAGAACCCTAATTTAATTCGAATATTGAAAAATTCATAATAAATCGAAAAATTACCAGATGATGATGAGGTTGGAAGATTCTGAAACTAGAGATCAAGAGCTTTGATTTGAGTACTTGAACTTTGATTTCTGAAATCAATAACACCTTGAATGAATGGATTGATTATTCAAGAACACGAAGAACACGTTTCGGGAATTTTTACTTTTTGATTATTCGCAATGCAGATTATGAAGGTTATAAGGTACAATTCGTCTTTATATATTTTTGGAAAAATAATACCCCAAGGAACACTTTTGGATCGTTGTAGATCCACTGGATCGTTTAAAAACCCTAATTAGGTTAAAAATACGTTTTACGAGAAGATAATTATCTACAAGGATTGATAATTATCCAAATCAATACATATCATTATATAACTAATGCTCAAGAATACTGGGGCTATAACAAAGGTAATATTGATATAAAACGATATATCCGTCCCCTTAAGCAATTAGGGTTCAGAACAATTTTTCCCTTTTTGAACAAAAACGAATTATTCTTGCATAATCAAATAGGTAGGAATGAAATGATACGAATATCTCTCCCGATAATGATTCGAATACGAAATACGAAGAGATATTAATTAATGTACGAAATTCCAATGGGGCCCTTGAATTATCAAAACGGGGCTCAGATTTGAAGAAAATTCCAAATGACGAAATATTTTAAAGGGGCTTTCGACTCACCATTTAGCACATAATCACTTAATAATTATCATTTAATAATATTCCAATACTCCACAATTAATATTTTTATATTAAATATATCATTTAATCAAATAATAAAATTCACGGATATTACATCTTCCCCCCTTAATAGGATTCTGTCCTCAGAATCAGATCAAGGAAACAACTGGGGATACTTCTCTAGCATCTCACTCTCTAACTCCCAGGTAGACTCTTCTACTTTAGGATTCCTCCACAAAACTCTCACTAACGCTATTGTCTTATTCCTTAGTACTTTCTCCTTACGATCCAATATCTGAATCGGTCGTTCTACATAAGATAAATCTGCCTGGACTTCTATGGGTTCATACTCTATTACATGATTCGAATCTGGTCGATACCTCTTAAGCATAGATACATGAAATACATTATGAACGTGCTGCATATACGGTGGCAATGCTAACTCGTAAGCTACCTTGCCCACTTTCTTCAAAATCTCAAACGGTCCAACATATCTCGGACTCAACTTCCCTTTCTTTCCAAACCTAACTAATCCTTTCCACGGTGAAATCTTTAGTAACACTTGCTCTCCTTCTTCGAATCCCACATCCTTTCTGGCTAGATCCGCATACTTTTTATGTCGGTCCTGAGCTGTTATAAATCTTCTTTGAATCAATTGAATCACTTCTTTTGTTTGTTGCACTAGTTCTGGTCCTATCATCTTTCGTTCACCAACTTCTTCCCAGTACACTGGAGATCGACACTTTCGTCCATACAAAGCTTCGTAAGGTGGCATTCCGATGCTCGCGTGAAAACTATTATTATATGAAAATTCCACCAAGGGTAGATGATCGTCCCAACTGCCTTCAAAGTCTAGTGAACATGTCCTAAGCATATCTTCAATAGTCTGAATTGTTCTTTCGCTTTGGCCGTCCGTCTGCGGGTGATAAGACGTACTCATTCTTAACTCGGTGCCCAAACACTCTTGAAAACTCCTCCAAAATCTTGAATTGAATCGAGGGTCTCGATCAGACACTATCGACACTGGAACTCCATGCCGAACTACGATTTCCTTTATGTAAATATGAACTAACTTATCCAGCGAGAATCTCTCGTTAATCGGAAGAAAATGCGCAGATTTCGTCAATCGATCCACGATAACCCAGATGGCATCATGGTTAGCCTTCGTTCTAGGTAATCCTACCACAAAGTCCATCGCAATGTGTTCCCACTTCCATTCAAGAATTTCCAATGGTTGAAGTAATCCACTTGGTCTCTGATGTTCCGCCTTGACTCTTTGGCATGTAAAACATTTGCTCACCCATTCGGCAATCTCCCTTTTCATATCTGGCCTCCAAAAGTTCGTCTTAAGATCTCGATACATCTTCGTACTCCCTGGATGAATTGAATACTTCGAGTTATGCGCTTCGTGCAAAATTTCATTTTTCAGTTCCGCTACATTAGGTACCCATATCCGAGAAGCAAATCTCAAGATCCCTTTGTCGTCCGGTTGGCTACATATTTCCTCACCTGTCATCTTACTCACATCATCATTTATAACTTGCTCTTGGCACTTCCGTATCTTCTCCAACAATTCAGGTTGAAACGTCATGGTATAAATCATTTCCGTCGCATCCTTCGGAATACTTACTTCGATCTCTAACTTCTCAAATTCCTTGTATAACTCTTTGGTCATAGTCAGTGCATTTAATCTCTCTTTTCTGCTCAATGCATCTGCTACCGCATTTGCCTTGCCGGGATGATAGTTGATAGAAACGTCGTAGTCCTTGATTAGTTCTAACCATCTTCGTTGCCTCATGTTCAGCTCTTTCTGAGTAAAGATATACTTCAAACTCTTATGATGGGTGTAAATTTCACATCTCTCTCCATACAAGTAGTGTCTCCATATCTTCAAAGCAAACACAATCGCTGCTAACTCCAAATCATGTGTAGGATACTTCTGTTCGTGGGGCCTCAGCTGTCTTGACGCATAAGCAATCACCTTGTCATGTTGCATAAGAACGCATCCCAATCCTTTGTACGACGCATCACTATAGATTACGAATTGACCTTGATCGTCTGGTAACATCAATACTGGTGCCGTAGTTAGTCTCTTCTTTAGCTCTTGGAAGCTTTCTTCGCATTTATCGTTCCATATGAATCGCCCGCTTTTCCTTGTCAGCTTGGTCATTGGAGTAGCTATCTTCGCAAAATCTTGCACAAATCTCCGGTAGTATCCGGCTAATCCCAAGAAACTTCTGACTTCAGTCGGTGTCCTTGGTCTCTCCCAATCTTTCACTGCCTCTATCTTTGCTGGATCCACTTTGATGCCTTCGCTGCTCACCACGTGTCCTAAGAAATGAACTTCTCTCAACCAGAATTCACACTTGGAAAACTTCACATATAGTCTTTCTTGTCTCAACGTTTCCAACACAATCCGCATATGGTCTGCATGCTCTTCCTCTATCTTTGAGTATATCAAGATGTCGTCGATGAATACCACTACAAACTTGTCCAAATATCTCTTGAAAATCCTGTTCATTAAGTCCATAAAAGCTGCGGGTGCATTTGTTAGTCCAAACGCCATTACTAAGAATTCATAGTGCCCATACCTTGTTCGAAAGGCTGTTTTCGGTATGTCGTCTGGTTTAATCTTCAGTTGGTGATATCCTGACCGTAGGTCAATCTTTGAAAAATGTATCGCTCCTTTCAGTTGGTCAAACAGATCATCTATTCAAGGTAACAGATACTTGTTCTTAATAGTCAGCTTGTTCAACTCCCGATAGTCTATACACAATCTCATGCTTTCATCCTATTTCTTGACAAATAATACTGGTGCTCCCCACGGCGAAACGTTGGGTCTAATAATTCCTTTTTCTAGCAAATCTTGCAGTTGAGTAGCCAACGAAGTAAAAGAAAAATTCGGGTCAAAACCCGAAAATCAAACCCATCAAAATTGAACATAAACAGGAAATTAAAGCATGGATTCTTGCTAATTAGAACCCTAGGAACAATTTAGAAGCAACCAATTGAACGGAGAATCAACAGAATGAAAATCCCCAAATTAATCAAGAACCCTAATTTAATTCGAATATTGAAAAATTCATAATAAATCGAAAAATTACCAGATGATAATGTTGGAAGATTCTGAAACTAGAGATCAAGAGCTTTGATTTGAGTACTTGAACTTTGATTTCTGAAATCAATAACACCTTGAACGAATGGATTGATTATTCAAGAACACGAAGAACACGTTTTGGGAATTTTTACTTTTTGATTATTCGCAATGCAGATTATGAAGGTTATAAGGTACGATTCGTCTTTATATATTTTTGGAAAAATAATACCCCAAGGAACACTTTTGTATCATTATAGATCCACTGGATCGTTTAAAAACCCTAATTAGGTTAAAAATACTTTTTACGAGAAGATAATTATCTACAAGGATTGATAATTATGCAAATCAATACATATCATTATATAACTAATGCTCAAGAATACTGGGGCTATAACAAAGGTAATATTGATATAAAACGATATATCCGTCCCCTTAAGCAATTAGGGTTCGGAACAATTTTTCCCTTTTTGAACAAAACGAATTATTCTTGCAGAATCAAATAGGTAGGAATGAAATTATACGAATATCTCGCCCGATAATGATTCGAATACGAAAGACGAAGAGATATTAATTAATGTACGAAATTCCAATGGGGCCCTTGAATTATCAAAACGGGGCTCAGATTTGAAGAAAATTCCAAATGAGTTTCGTATGATGTTTTAAAAATGTTTATACACTACGTCAAATTTTGGCTTCCGTCACATCAAATACGTGTGGCTAAGCACTTTACGTCACGTTTTAATTTTTCAGCAAAGTGTCACCTAAGGTCGGATCATTTTACGCCCCCTACGGCCACACGCCAGCTGTGTGGCTGTAACTCAAAACAGAGTGACTAAAGCATACCACCCCTTGGGTCTGACAGCCCCTGTTTTAAGCTCAAAAGTGTGACTAAATACCAGCTTTCAGCCAGAGGATGGGTCGTGGCTAAAGAGAATTAATAACGTGGCTAAATACCAACATTCATCAAAGGCTTAGTTTTGGTCGCACTATTTATTGGTAAATCGTGGCAAAAAACTTGGGTATGGCCACATTTTATAATTTTTCTGTGGTCGTTTGTATGTTTTATATACTATTAAACAACTGCTTTTAGTCACTAATAATTGTAGTAACTATCCCCCAATATAATATAATAGGTAGTGTGGCTGAAGTGTGGTACTAGCCACACATACTTAACCACATCACAAACAGGTTTCATTTGTAATATAAATGACCACGGCCGTACCAAAAAGCCGATACAAATCACAATACCAAAAGGCCACAATCCAATTCAAAAAGGCCACAATATGCAAACAAGTAAAATGCCAAAATACATGTAAAAAAAATGCCAAATTCCAAACTAGTCCATATTAATCCATAAAATCCATACTAAATCCATGATCCATAACAACGATATGGAGTATAACTCCACAATCCATAAAAAGCACATAACCATAACCAGAGTACAGAAAATTAACAACTTATCGAAAAGTTCACAACCAGAAAACCACATTAACATGAGTCAAATTCAGTTTACAATTACACCACCAGCTTCCGCTTCTTCCTCAGCTTGTCTGCCTTGTTCGCCTTAGCCTTTGAACGTGTTACTGGGGAACCAGTAATGGTATTACATCTCTTCTTCTCCTTCTTAACTTGATTTGCGCTATGTTCTTCCTTAGCTTGAGCTGCGCTATGTTCTTCCCCTTTCCCATTGCCCGTTGGATTTGGTACCTAGAGTAAAACATGAAAACAAATACGATGATCATTCCAACAGCCCTCAAGTTAAGACCATTCTAACACAAGTAATGTAATTCTATAGATAAGCAAGTTAAGACCGTTGGACAAGTAATGTTATTTAATTAAAGCTCCATCATTTTAAACAAAATTATAAAGCAGGATAATAAATGCACACAACCAAAATGGAATGCAAAGTAAGAAACGTACTTGATGATCAATTATCTTGATAAGGTTTTTGGGCCAAGCCACAAAAGAACCCAAAGCATCCTCAACTGTCCGCATATCACCGGCTTCATAAGGTAAGAATGCTGCCCCCTTCACAACTTCATCAACAGAAACTCTATAGCAATCATCTTGTAGGGGGACTCCATGAATGGTTTGTCCTTTCTGGTCTGAAAGGATAGCCGTACCACGTGCAACCGGGTTGTTCAAATTCAACATATACAGAGTACACTTCATTGGCTACAAAAGTACGTGGCATAATTAACATCATAAAGGTAAAGTGAACTAATATACATACGCATTTAGAAATATAATGCATACCGATTGGACAACTGTTGAGGTTTGATTTGACTGAGATGGCGACTGAGATGGCATTTGACCAGAGATAGTGCTAGGCTGAGATAAATTAATCTTCTTCCTGGTTCCGGATCTAATTACCTTTTCCTACAAAAGTAGAAGCATAATTGCCAACATATTAAAGTTAAAGTTAATCTCAATATACATGTGCATTTAGCAATGTTGTAATACCTGTTGCACAATTGTTGGATCTTCTTGTGATTTAGTGGTACGCGGAGATATATAAACTTTCCTCCTGGTGGTGATGACCTTTTGCGCCATTATGGATGTGTCGGCAGTAGGAGTCACTTGCTTCTCCACAGATTTAACCTACAATTTAAGAAATTTGGACAAGAAATCAGCAACTACTTGGAAAAAATTTAAAAGAAATTAAAGTAGCCATTACTTACAGGTGTTAAAAACTCTTTCGATGCTGGGATGGTAACATTAATGCAGCTGTCCCTCGAACCATTCCCACTTATCGGTGTTCCCTACAGAATGTAACGTGAAATGGGAAAGTCAAGTGATAACACAAGTTTTGTAAACTATGTTTTGGAATATAGACACAAGATAACTAAATTCCAACACAAAAAACTCCAACAATTTACGTAGTGCTTACATCTTGTTTTGTTGCTGAAAGCAGTCCTTGCGAATCCAATTGAGCCATGACTTTATTCAGTTTATTGTTCGTTGCCTCCATCTGCAACGACAGGTTCTTCAGCTCTTCATCCTTCTTCTCACGCAGCAGTTTCTCATTTTCCAATTGAAGCTCCAGAATCTTGATTTTATCTTTTCCTGTTGTCCTTTGCCGAGGACAATGCCAGTACGCACTGGGAGTGACTCCACAACCAACACCTCTCAAGTATGAACCCTGCTCCCTGCCAAAAACCACTGTAAGGGCATCCTCGTCCGGCCCAATCTTGATTAGTCCGTCCTTTATCTGTGCTTCAATATCCATCTGTAAAGAAAAAAGTGAAGAAAATTAGTAACAAGGACATGTTCTTCACTTTAGGATATACTAACTCTCATATTTAAACTTACTAAATAATCTGCCATGCTCTTCACTTTTGGATCTACCAACTCTCCATCTTTGTTTTCCCTCCCCTTCCTCCACATAAAAGCACGGGTGGGGACATCATCAACCTTTATTTCATTTTTTGAAACCTTGCATAATGCAACGATGACACAATCAGACATTTAATATCCAAAATAATCACTAGTAACACAATAAAAACACATCTGAATTACCAATTTTTCTTTGAGACGAGTGTATCCTCCTCGTCCCAAGCGAGGATCAAAAACGGACCGTGATCGCGCAATTTTCGTAGTTTTGGAGACATCCTTCCAATAGTCAAAAGAATTATTTCAGAAAAGTGCATTGGAAAAATACGTTAATTCAAACGATGATCCGTATATTAAAGTATTACAACCTTGAATTTATCCGTTTGCGTGTGGGCTACGAACCTATCCTAATCAGCTTGCTCTACCAGTGTACGATACTGCCTAGGAACTTTTGCAAGTTTTGCTGGTTTATTCAGGTTAGGTTGTATGAATCTTGCATACATCTTTCTTCTGAAATTGCGAAGCAGCCCACCAAGCCGAGTCATTGTAAACTTTCGACGACAAAGTTCTATATCAAAAAAATGCTGCAATATATAATACATGGTGTTAATACACATAAAAGGCAAGCAGATAAGTTCAACAATAGTGTTTCATATTAAAAATGTAACATATATTTAGAGTACTTAATGCGAAGTAGCTGATTTACCGTTACTTGATCCCACAGCTTAGCCTTCACTTCTTTTGGCACCTCCTTCCATGTTAACCATCTTAAGCCAACATGCTCCCTGACCGTGTCTCCCAAAAAGCTCGTAAATTCTGATCTGTATTCCCCCATTAACCTACCAAGTGAGTCAAATTCAACCTCATGTCTTTTTCCACCAGAGTTTGTAAACCTGGTACGCAGCTTCGGCAACCTGGTTAGCCCCCTCTTAGCTTTGACATCATTCTTTTGTTGCACCTTTTTGCACTCTTCTACTTCTTCTTCTGCGTTTTCTCCTTCGTCTTCTACTTCTGTGCTTTCTTCTTCTTCGCTACACTCTTCCGTTGAATATTGTTCCTCAAATTCCTCATTGTCCTCACCTACAACCAGTATAAGAACCCTTAGCAATTACAGGATTTATCTGTTCAATATACATACACATGCATAAATATGAGAAGTCAAAAATTAGTCTACCTAGGTATTCTTCTTCAACGCAAACTGGTGCAGTAGCTGTGGACCAGGAATGGAAGACATGAATCTTGCAGACTCCAGTCATGGTAGAAGCAACAGCCAACTCTTTTAAGTCACTGTCTCCAAGGATCAAACCATATCCATGATCCGGGGTCACCCCATCTTTCATGAAATAAAGCTTATCATCATCCGAAACTACATCCGCTACCAAATCCCTAACTTGTTTAACAGTCATGTTGTAGACTTCCATTCCGTCGAACACCTTTGCCTTAGGACCGGTGTATTGCCACTTAACCTTTGTCATGAACTGACCCCCATAGTAAACAACTAACCTGTACTTCTTTCCCATGGTACTCAAATTAGCTGTAGACAACAAGCACAACAATGTCAGATATTAATACATCAACATTAAAGCATAAGTAGTATTATTCATATAATTGGAACTCAATTCGTCTCAATCTCTCAAATACAACTCAAATATGCAATCTCTCCAACCATATATCTCAAACATATATCTCTCAAACATGCAATAACTGAAATAGTCTGTGGAAGAATGGTTTACCTGCGACAAGCAAGGTGATTTAAACGCCGGTGGAAAAAACCCTAATTTCAAGAACATAAACCAGATTGGGTCACCAGATCTGACCGACGGTGTAACCTAATTTCACCGACTGAAAGTTGTGGAGAGATTATGGTGCACAGAGAGGGAGAGTTTGAATGTGAGTTGGGTAAAGTGATGTTGAAAGTGAATTGGGGGGAAGTTTGATATTTTGGGAAAGTCTAGCCGCCTGTGTAGTGGGGGGAAGTGAATTGGTAAAGTGATGTTGCCGGTTTTTAGACGACCTGTAAATGTAAAATATATATTTTTATGTTATATTATTTATATTAATTATTTTTTATATATCAATATATTGTAAAAAATGTCGTAGAAGATAAATTCCCGATTTTTCGATTATTTTTCCCCAACATCATAATGCGTATCCATTAACATTCGTACGGTTGGATCGTCGAAAAATGCATTAAAAAAAATTATTTCCACTTTCGGGGTCGAATCTCGTTCTTTCGAGTAGTACTTTGGCCAGATCCCTCAAAAAATGTCGTACAAGATAAATTCCCGATTTTTCGATTATTTTTCCCCAACATCACAATGCGTATCTATTAACATCCGTACGGTTGGATCGTCGAAAAATGCATTAAAAAAATTATTTCCACTTTCGGGGTCGAATCTCGTTCTTTCGAGTAGTACTTTGGCCAGATCCCTCAAAAAATGTCGTACAAGATAAATTCCCGATTTTTCGATTATTTTTCCCCAACATCACAATGCGTATCTATTAACATCCGTACGGTTGGATCGTCGAAAAATGCATTAAAAAAAATTATTTCCACTTTCGGGGTCGAATCTCGTTCTTTCGAGTAGTACTTTGGCCAGATCCCTCAAAAAATGTCGTACAAGATAAATTCCCGATTTTTCGATTATTTTTCCCCAATATCACAATGCGTATCTATTAACATCCGTACGGTTGGATCGTCGAAAAATGCATTAAAAAAAATTATTTCCACTTTCGGGGTCGAATCTCGTTCTTTCGAGTAGTACTTTGGCCAGATCCCTCAAAAAATGTCGTACAAGATAAATTCCCGATTTTTCGATTATTTTTCCCCAACATCACAATGCGTATCTATTAACATCCGTACGGTTGGATCGTCGAAAAATGCATTAAAAAAAATTATTTCCACTTTCGGGGTCGAATCTCGTTATTTTATTTGGGCCAACACTATTCTATTTGGGCCAACACTATTCTAATTGGGCCTTGAACAGGTTCAGTCCAGAGAGAGTAGCGCGCGGCTATGGGGGTCAAATACCTAAGTGGAAAGTTTATTCTCTCAATTGGAAACCACACTAGCTGCCGCTTCTAATCGGATTCAAACAAGTAGCTTCAAACAAGCAGCCGACAGAAACCACTCATACTTTCATCCACAACGATTTCATCCCTAATTTCAGTAAGTCATGTGTTAAATATATGCTAATTTTTGAATTTTATGCTTTGATATATGCTCGTAATTGTTGTAGTTATGCTCTAATATGCTCGTAATTGGTGTAGTTATGCTCTAATATGCTCGTAATAGGCTGTAGTTATGGATAAGTCTTGGATGGTAACCGATAGAAACAGTGAACCATATATGGATGGAGTTGTAGCATTTATCGATTTTGCGGTTTCTCATCTGAATATGTCAACGAAGACTATTCCATGTCCATGTGTAAGCTGTTTAAACCACTTCTCTCTTTCGGTGGATGAGGTCCATGCCTAAACCCACAAGATATGCTATTATCAGACTTTGTTTTTTTTTCAAATCAATATGTAGCAAAGAAATCAATGTAGAAGAACTCGATAAATTGCATGAGGAGCTTTGTGTTACACTGTGCTTGATGGAGAAATACTTTACCCCATCCTTTCTTGATGTTATGCTTCATCTAACTGTGCACCTTGTTAGAGAGGTCAAATTATGTGGCCCAATATGCTTTCGGTGGATGTATCCCTTTGAGAGGATGATGAAAGTTATTAAAGGGCATGTGCGGAACAAAGCTTACCCAGAAGGATGCATTGCTGAGGAGCATATTGCAGAAGAAACAATTGCGTTCTTCAACGAATACAAAAAATGCATGAGGTCCATTGATATTCCAGAACACCAGCACAACACATCTGAAAATGGTAATGAAGAGGGAATTCCTTTGTCAGCTGGTAAACCAGTTGAAGTTTCTCAAGATCTCTACATGAAAGCACATTTCTATGTACTGCAAAATACGCCTGAAGTTGTGCCGTATATCGAGTAAGGACTCCTACTGAACATGTTTATTTGTCTTTTTCTTTTATTTAACAGTAGGATCAGATTTGATACTCATTTTTGTACTTGCAGACAACACATGACATTTTTGGAAAACAAACATCCTGGTAAACGACAAGCATGGCTGGAGAAAGAGCATAGCACAACGTTTGGTCACTAGTTACGCAACAAGGTAATATTTAAATCAGTATGATCTTAGTTTTTTCTCAATTGTAATTTGTGCAAGCTGAATCTTATCCTTGTTATTGTGTAATTTAGGTTGAAAGCGAGTTATCGATCTCCAACGAAAGTGTATCAGAAACAGTTAAGTGGATCTCACATGGAGCACGCAGAATCGTGAACAAATATGATGTATATGACATCAATGGCTATACATTTCGTACAAAAATTCGTGATGGCAGAATTCACCAGAACAGTGGGGTTTGTGTAGAGGCAACTGAGATGCACATTTCTAAAGAAGTAGTAACCTATGGAAAGAACTTTTATTATGGGGTTCTACGAGAGATATGGGTACTAGATTATCATATTAAGAAAATTCCTCTTTTCATGTGCGACTGGGTTGACAATAGAAATGGTGTCAAGCAAGATGGTCTGGGTTGCACGTTGGTCGAACTTAACAGATTAGGCCACAAGGATGATCCGTTCATATTGGCCTCACAAGCACGACAGGTGTTTTATGTTAAAGACCAGCTGGATAAAAAAATGTCTATTGTCTTGATGACACCTCCTAAGAATTATAGAGATCTGTACGATGATGTCAATGAGGATTTCAGTACTGTAATTTTTCCTCACAATGATAATATATTACCACCTGTAGATCCACGTGACTTGGGTAATGAATCTCGTGATGATTACTTTAGACATGACTGTAAGGGTATTATTATACGTAATGCTAACTGAATCCGGTAATTATTATCATTATGTTTGTCATTTTCCATGTTTTTTATGTAATGCTAAATTCTATTGTATGGTTAAATTCTATGCTCTGTTTGAATTCCTGTTTTTTTCTCCAGGTGTGTGCAAAGAAAGAGGCCTGATCATGATGTCGTCTTCAAATTCCTACAGCTCAAACCAAAATCGATGTGATCTGTGCTACTGTGGTCTTCCTGCCCGGATTAGAACATCAAACACACTTGACAACCCTGGAAGAAGATTTCGGGTGTGCCACAAATCAAGTTCATTGGTAAGCTGATGTCTATCAGTTTCATCTGTTTAATTTAATAAACAGCTTTTAATTTGAATTCCCTTTTCAAGTCTTTTGGACCCAAATGTTCGTTTTGGGAATGGATTGATCCTGAACCAGTTGGCATGAAGATCAAGATCCAGAAAGAAGTTGATGTTGTGAAGACTGACCTGCAAAACTGCATGTCAACAGTTGAAGATCTTCGAAAGGAGGTTCATGTCATACGTGGGAAGTTGTATAATGTTATCATTGTCTTGGTCATTTTCTTTGTTTTTTATTTGATGAAGAATTAATATGTAATGGTGAATTCTAATGTTGGTCGAATGACATGGATTAGTTGAATTGTTCTAGTTTTAAGCTTCATTATCAAGTTTTAAGCTCATCTGGTATGCAACTTGGATAAATCAAGTTTGTGTTTGTCATCTCTGGTTAATCTGCTATACCAATACTTCATGTCCAGTGGTCAAATATTTTGCCACACCCAAATGTAATAATGTGACAGATCAGTTGGAAATGAGGATCCTCAAAACAGAATGCTCTGTTCCTGAAAACAGAGTACTTTTTAGTCACACAATAATACAGTCACTAGTTTTTAGCTGCCTTAGCGAACAAAGATCTGACATAATGCAGAAAACTCTACTTTTTAGTCACATATAAAATGTAGTGACCATAGGTTATTTCACATTTAGCCACATCACCGAAAATGACTGTGACCGTTTGGTAACATTTAGATACAGCAAAGAAGCGTCACTATTTTTTGTCACACTTCTATCTCTCAAGTATGACTATAAATGTTGGATTTGGTCAAAGTCAACAAAAAAAACATGCTGTTTCATCTCTCAATTGTCACACTTTTATAAATTGTGACTAAATCTGCCAAAAAATGTGTTTTCTGTCACTCAAAAAATAATTGTGTGGCTAAAACTTGGGACGATGACCTTTAGCCACTCGTTTTTTCCAAAGTGTCACAGCCCTTACTGTACAAAAGAGTGACGAAAGCCCAAATTTGACGTAGTGATAAGTGCTATATGGTTCATATTAATTGTGTGTTGTGTTTTATAGTCTGTATATGCCCGTACTAGGGCAAATATCTGAGTTTTAAATATCGTAAATCATTACGGACGTCCGATACGTAACCGGTTACTTGTTTAAATGTGATTATTGATTGAACAAGTGTCGAGAGTAGAACGAGAATAGTTAGACTTATTGTGATGAGTTGTTTAATTATAGAATCGAGTTCCCAGAGCAAGGGAAAGGGAAAGGTAGAGTGAGCAGAGTCGATCCAACAGCAGCGTAGACCAGGCAAGTATCTGGGCCTTTACTTGTGATAGAAATTATTATTGTCTTGATTACTTGAATACCATTATCCCCAGAACAATTCAAATTATCAATCTTTTAACCGCATTTGGACAACTGATTCCATTTCCTTAGAGATTCTTGATTCTTTGATTTGATCTGCATCGGAAACCCTTATTTCCAACTCACTTGATTATTGTTTACCACCATTTGGTTATTGTTTATCATCCTTTGATCATTAGTGACAACCATTGATTATTTGACTTCCATCTTGACTGTTGATTACGGTCATTGATTATCAATTACCAATCTTGATTTCCTTATTGAATGAGCACACTGTACCATTGAAATTATTCCATGATTCTTTCTCGATCTTCATTTGATACTGAGCAGTTGAAGCTCTTTTGCAATTATTATACATTGAGTTTATCTTATTGAGCATGTTATTGTTTATACCCTATGATAGATTTGGCATGTCTTTTTAAAATGGACCAGTAATTGGTCGGGCCATATTTATGGTCGGAATAACTTAAGGCCCAGTTTGGCCTAGGATCCAGTAGAGGACTATGCTGTGAGCTAGTCCGGGGTTGATGCGTGGCTGGCCAGCAGCACAACCTTTGATTTGAATAAAATGTATAAGCCAAATTCTAATTCTTTTTCTTCAATTGTTATTGATACAAAGCATGTGTTAGCTAAATATTGTTGATTCTGATATCATAAATTCATATCCTTACAACTGTGATAGAAATGATTCATATGATGTTTGCTGAGCAATTTTGGCTCACTCTTGCTTGTTGTTTTCTAACCATATTCCAGTGAAGCGAGAGTATGAGTCGGCATAGCGTGACCGATAGTTCACCAGCAGCCAGGAGAGCCCCTCGAGTCATTGTCATTGGCAGGGTAGTTGTTGTTTTGCTTTTCTAGATTAGATGTCTAGATTTGAAATTTAGTTGTGATGTAATAACTCTGATAAAACTGGTATTGTATTAATAAAAGATTGTAGTAGCTTGTGTTCATTGCCATAATCTGGATGCAGTCTTGGTTAAGGGGTATTTGTGTCTTTATATATATTATGCATGTGTTAAAGAGTATTCCGTCGGTCGGATGACTCCTCAAATCTGTACCCCGGGTTTGGAGGGCGTCACAATCAGTGTTGGCCATTAGGGCATAGTTGACCACCTCAGTATCAGATTCTGAGGAAGAGTCCATCAAATCCTTGCTTGATGTGATGAGTGCCTTTGTCTTCTTGCACTCAGTAGCAAAGTGTCCCATACCATTACACTTGTAGCATCTAACCTTTGACTTGTCAAATTTGCTACCCTTGTTGTCCTTTTTGATATACTTGTCTTTGTCTGCATTGAAGGTCTTTTTCTGGAAGTTGCCTTGTCTTCTAGCCTTCATGAACTTCATCTTTTGAAGCCTCTGACAATCATAGCAACCATCTCTTCCATGTCTGAGTCAGAAGAGTCATCATTAGTATTGGCATCAGGATTGCCATCAGTATCTGATGAAGAGTCATCAGGATCTGACTCAACTATTCTTGATTTCCTTCTAGAGACCTTCATGGCTTTTCCTTCTGATTTAGCCTCTACATTCAAGGCAATGGTCTTTGCCTTGCTGTTTTTCTTATTCTTTCTCTGTTGAACCTCAAGATCATGGGTTCTTAGAATTCCATAGACTTCATCAAGAGACACAGTGTTGAGATCATACTGATGTCTAATGATCGAGGTCTGAGTATCCCATTCTTCAGGTAAAGCTCTTAGAAACTTGGTGTTAGAATCTTCAGTTTCATATTCCTTGTCAACTAAAGATAAACTGTTCAGGAGTGTCAGAAATCTATCATATAAATCAGTCAGGCTCTCATCAGGTTTAGCATCGAATTGTTCATATTCTTGAATCAACAGAGCCCTTATGTTTTTCTTGACAGATGCAGATCCCTGACATTGAGTTTCCAAGGTATCCCAGATTTCTTTTGCAGACTTGCATGCAATCACTCTGTTGGACATGACAGCATCAAGACTACTGTGCAGAATGTTCTTTATCTTTGGCTCCCTCAGTACATGAGCTTTTTCTTCTGGAGTCCATTCACTCTTTTCCTTGACCACATAATGTCCAGGTACAGTTTCTGTTCGTTCTATAATCCTGGTAGGAATATATGGTCCATCACGAATCCTGTCCAAGTAGTCAGGATCCATAGCCTCCATGTACATCAACATCTTTACCTTCCATGTTGGATATTCTGATTTCTTCAGAATGGGAATTTTCATACTTTCATACTTGGTTGTCGACATCTTAGATCGTATCTGATTCAAATTTAAATCAGTTTGCTCTGATACCAATTGTTGCCCAGTAATAAACAACTGTAGAAGGGGGGTTGAATACAATTGTATAAGATTCTCGACTTAATAAATTATGTATCACAAATATGAAAGAATAATAACAGCTTTATTAAATCTGATATAAAACTGTTACAAACTCTCTCAAGAAATTCTGATGTTCTTGAGAGCTGCTAGGTTACAAAGATACTCGTGTGTGTGATCTCTTATGTTCACCACATAAATCGAAACCTAAACTTTGTTTATATACTACACAGCTTCTCTATCAATTACATGATAAGTCCTAATCAATTACAAAGATTGAAACCTATCCTAAATTGATAGCTTCATTCCTACAGACCAGGATTCGACAAAATAATCTTCCTTATTTAACTAGACTCCAAATATAACTCGAAGTAGAATTCCTGATCAGTTTCCAGTCCTGATGATCAGTCCTGATCCCAGTCCTGATATTCATCCTGATCCTGACAATCATGCAATCCTGATGGCTATGCATTACTGATGACGTCAGCAATCCTGATCAGTTTAGTCTAGATCCTGACGATCATTGAATCCTGATCTAACACCCCTGAGTTTGTTGGGGTGGTAACTCTGTGTCGTGATCCACCTATAGATGCGCCAATTTGGCTTCCTACGGATGCTCCAATTTGGCTTCCTACGGATGCTCCAATTTGGCTTCCTACGGATGCTCCAATTTGGCTTCCTACGGATGCTCCGTTTGTCCCTTCTATGGATGGCTCATTTAAACTTGAGTTATCCATATTAGAGACAGTCATTCTTGGAGGAATTGATTCATCCACATGATCATCATCTTCATCATCAAAGTAGAGACCTTCCACCTCATTCAGTAAGACTGTTAGGTCCAAAGTATCGTAGAAGGGGGGGTTGAATACGATACCTACAAATAATTCAATTTCGTTCGCGGATTAATCATTTAGTTCTATAACGAAATCAAACACACCAAATCAAACCAAGATTCGGGGAATATATCTTTTTATAAATATAAACCTCGAGGGGTGCTACAATTTCGAATCCGTAGATTAGCTTCAATGAGTTCTAGGTTATTCACAATCAATACAATGATAGAAATCTGAGCAATATTAATTTCTTCAGTAATCTCTCTGGCTCAAACTCTCTCTTAGTAATTGCTACTGTAAATGAACCTCGACTAAAGAAGACACACTTCCTCTGTAGTAATTGTAGACTTGTGGTTTGAAAACTATCGAACCATAATTGAAGAATCAATCATGGCCGTCCAATTTTCATCAACCTGTCAAACAAAGCAAAACTTTTCACCTTCTCCCTAATTTAAAAACCATCGAATGTATAAAGTATTTTACCATTCGATAGTTTTTAAATAAAAACTATCGAAAAGCAAACTACTTTAATCTTGTTTTCAAATGGTTTTCTTAAATCATATTCGATGGTTTTCTAAATAGAAAAACCATCGAATTCTTTTCTTGTCCTTGATCTTTTAGAAAACCCTCTGAGCTTCAGGGTGTTTCAGTTTTAGACTGTATCAACTTCTTCTGAGACGATAAAAACAACTTGATCTTTTAAGTGTCGTCAACTAGTGCAACTGGTCTGGTTCACAGATGAATAACACTTGATCAATTCTTCTTCTATGTCTTCAATTCAATGCTGTTGATAAGTCCTTTGTCGTTCTGGTTGCTTCATTTAAATCACTGGAATCCTGTGGTACTTAACCCTAAATCATTCACATACTTCTGTCATCTTGAAAGTCTTGTTTCTGTTGCTGTCACTGAGGCTTGAACATTTTCATGAACTTCTTTCCGTGACCTGTTTACGGACTTCAAGAATACATACCGTATTTTGATTTTTTGAGTTTACCTTTTCTTCTTTGATTCTGGATTCCTGTGCTTCTGTTAATATTATTGTCTGTCTTGTCCTTTGTTGAGTTGTAGTTATCTCTTTTACATCTTATGTTACATTATGCTTTACAAAGACCTTGTATTCTGGCATCATCAAAAACAACATGTACAGATTCCATAACTGTAATATCCGGGAATTTAGGTATGAATTCCTATTTATTTAAATGATAATTATAGTACAATATGTATTTATTTTAAAATTTTGCTGCAATATGTGATTAAATGTTTAAATATTATTCTGTGAATATGTGAATGTGGTAGTATGTGTGAAAATTTATTTTCAGTATTTATTAGTTAATTTGAGCTGACCTAATTTGATTTAATTAAAATAGTTGAAAATTTATTTAATTATGAATTTTATACATTTAAATGTTTTTGGGGTAATTTTGGTATTTAAATTATTTTATGGGTTACGATAAATTATTTTGAGGACCGAATAATTTTTGTAGAATTATTCGTTACAATTTATTTTTTCAGTACTGGGTAATTTAGCAATAGATGTGGTTAGTTGTATAATTAATTTCAACCCACCTAACCTTATCATCTCTTTTTAATTCATCCGAATCTATACACACATCACAAAACACCCGCACACAGTTTCTTCTCCCCCGTCTAAACTCCTTACCTGCAGCCCCCGTTTCACTCACTCGGCAGTACACTCCCACAAGCGCACACTCACGCACGCCAGCAAATAAAGAAGACTCGGCAGCCAAGTTTTTTTTCCTTTCCTTCCACGCACGAAAAGCCCCTTTGTTCCTCCCCATCGCCGCCTATAGCCACCGGAGTCCGGCCGCCGCCCACTGTTTTTCCGGCCTTCTTCTTCGGCCAGTAAACGCCATCACCACCACCACAGTCCTCTGTTCTCTCCGATTTCAACTTCTGTAGGTATAATCAAACCTTATGTTTAATAGTTCGTTTTTTTTTATTTTACTTAAATATGTGATGTTCACAAATTCGGTTTGATGATTACTTGTGATAGATAATAAGTTGAATTCGTTTTTTTTATTATGAGGGTATTAAAATTTTGATTTTTGGTAGAAATTATATATATAAATTTGTTTGCAATGTATATGAACTCAATATTTTTTTTAAGAAATCGTAGGTTCGTTCTATTGACTCGTATTAAGTACAAAATCATTTTCTTTAGAAATTATGTAATATTTCGTTTTAATTGTTAATTAATGATAATTACAAATTTTTTTGTAGTAATTAAGTATAAACCCGTTTGTTTATTATTGGGTTGGAATGTTAATAGAATCTTTTTATAAAATGTTGTTATAAATTGTTTATAAATGGTGATAGTTGGTTGAGATATATATATATATGCCGTAATTGTGATATTCGTGTAGCGTCAATTATGTGAGTGCGATCTTAAATAGTTTATGAACGTTGTAAAATGATTTAGTGGGTGGGTATATATATACATATAATTGTTAATGTTTAATTGTTTTGGTATTTTTTAATCGATTTTATTGGTTGTGCAGGTGCTTGGAGTGTGTTAATTAATAATGTGGTGCAAAGTTATAAATTATTTATAATTATTAGTTGTTTTCAAATAAACCGAAGTCATTAGTTGTATATCGTAGATTGATGTATTTAAAGTTAGAATTAGTCTTGAGTTGTAAATTAGTGGTGATAGTGGTTAGTACTGTGGATTACAGTGATTGTTTATACAGGTTATTATTATGGGTTGTACTATGTGATCCGTTCTATGATTGGGGACACAGCATAGTACATGCAAAATTTCTGGCTAGTCCTATTTACGAACGGGTCATGCCGAAATTTCGTAAAATCTATGTATTTATTTTATTCTGTATTTTAAAGCTAATTAGAGTTATAGAGTAATTGAATTTGATTATTCTTAATCAATTTTAAATGATAATGAAATTAATTAAATTGACCAATTAATTTTATAGTTAATTGGTGAATTTTATTAATTGATTATTATTTAATCTTGATTATATATAAATCAAATTTAATTAGTATTTTCAAGTTGTTTTATGATGTTGGTGTTTTATTATTTTATTATCAGGTTGATTTGATCAATTTAGTTGATTAAGTAAGTTATTGGATTTCAGTTGGTTATATGTAATCCTGTATTTGTATATACATGTGATTGATGCTACGTGCTATATTATATGTTAATAACTTAAGTGTTTAATAGTAATGCTAGAGTCAAGTCAATGCGTGTTTATCCGTTATCTGCTGTAGGTAATTATTTGTTTAAATTAGTTATAATCGATTAGATTGCGCTGGGTAGTTAGTATTAGAAATGAGTTTAGATTATTGATTAGTAACTAAACTAGAATTTTATATTATAGAGACGAGCACCGGTAAAGGAAAGGAGAAAGCTCACATTCAGTAGTACTAGTATCTAGCATCAAGGCAAGTTTACTCAACTCGTATTCTTTTGAAGCAAGACTCTTGCCTTTCCTTTTCAATTATTCATTGTTGCATAAACCATTTCCATTATTGTTCTGAGATTGAGATACCTTGTTTTTGAACTTGATAACTCTATTTCATTTCATAATTCATTCTTGCAGCACTTCATAATTTATCAGACTAAACCTTGACTCCTGTTGATTGTAAACCTTATTCATATGCATTTGTATCAATTTGATCCTGTTGATAATTTTAAGCAGACAGTTGAAAGTAATAGTTTGAGGTAACTAGGTAGTCGATTGTTCCGACACCTAACTCCCAGTATTAAGTTGGAATTGGAAGTTTTATAAAATGAAATGTTTTTAAGGACTGCCGACGCCAGTCAGAGTATCAGTATTATGTAGGCCAAAAGTGGCCTTGGATCCAGTTCAGTATTTGGACATACCGTGGGTATGGTCCGGGGTTTTGGTGTGACTGATCATCCACCTTAACTCGTTGTGTCACAGTAAAAAAAATCCAATTCTAACTTACAGTTTGAAGTTGATTTTCAGTATTGTTCATTTTTGCCAGTTATGTTAATTGTTTCATTTATTGCCACTTTCCTGGCCAGCTGAGTTCATTGTTAAACGTATTGCTATTGTTGCATCATTATTTCATATTGTGCTATTTTATATATACTTGCTGAGCCTTTTTCTCACTCTTGTTGTTAACCTTGACATTTCAGTTAAGCGAGAGGATGTCGAACCCTGAGACTTGTCGCATTAGGTTCGAAGGTTCCACTGAGATTCTCGAATGCACTTTTACCCAGGAGGTTGTTATTTATAGTTGCTTTTGGACCTTAGAAGACCAGTGATGTATTAAATTTTATTATATTAGAAGTTGTAACCTTATTTAGTTTTGGGTTGTTAGTGATAGCTCCTTATCGGGGCGTCCTAATGACATGCAGTAGTTTGATTCTAGTTTATCTTTTGTAGTATCTGTTTCAGACTGTAACCTGGTGTGATCTTGGTGTGTAGTTCAGGGGTTGTTGTATTTATATTATTATGTAGCATGTTTTATTTATTTGTTGTGGTCAGTGATGCCGGAATCTTAACCCCGGATTCCGAGGGCGTCACAATAACAATGTTGATTCTGTGATTAAAAACCCTGTAGGCTTTTCCAGCTGCATATCCCACAAAAGTGGCTTCATCTGCCTTTGATTCAAACTTTCCAAGATTTTCACCTTGATTTCTCAGTACAAAGCATTTACATCCAAAGACATGTAGAAAATTCAAGGATGGTTTCTGTAATAACCCCAAATTTTGGACTTAGTTAAAAAATTTTGATGAATAGTAAATGTGGTGAATAGTAAATTTGCTGATGGAAAATTTTTCAGACCACACTATGTGGATGATATGGAATGAATGTTTCGAGGTTATATTATTGATGTATAGGAAGAATAAGTGAATGTAAACGCGATCAGAATCAGGAGATTCCAACTTTAAATTTTGATCACTATTCATCGGACAATCAAGGATTTATTGATTTGATCGTTTTGAGAAAGTACGTAGAATTAGAAATCTATGATCATACGTTAAGCCAAGGCAATAAAAGATCAAGAGGATATCCCCTTGCATTAGTGCAACGAAACATTTTCGGAATCGCTCGAACTTATAACAAGATTGGCAACGAAACAGAAGCGTAACGAATTATGGATTAAACCCTAACTGAAGGGGAAGTATCATATAAGATCGTATGTGGGACTCGTTGGAATTTGGGAATAAGTAATTCTGGAATTAAGATGATTTAAGCGATCAAAAACGATCCCAAATGGATAGTAAAAATTTCCGGACTCCAAACGATTTGAAATTTCAGAGAGAGCTTTGTGAAGTTAAATGATGACTAAGTTTGCAATCGGAATTTGAAAACGAGATCAAGAACTCGAGAAAGTAGAATAAAAACGAGTGCACGAAAGAGGTGGTGGTTAATAAGCCACGTGAGAGCATTGTTGGCTTGTTGTGAGCCACACAACCTTTCCACCACAAGATTCAAACACATCACCACCTTGTCACCATTTTCTCAAGGATTCACCCAATGGTTGACATGTGTCCTTGGGTGACAAAACACAATTGAGACCACACAATTATAGGGCATGTAATCAGATTTTATTTGGACAAAAAGAAAGAAAAGAAAGCAAGCAAATATCCATCTCCCACATTTCTTTCAATTTTCTGCCCAGCATGAGGAAGGAGCAAAGACAAATTCATAACTCCAACTCTACTTGTCCTAAAATCGCCAAATTTGAACCATAGCTTCCTCACTATATACCCAAGGTACGTTTAAAATTTCATGGCCATCAAAGAAGTGTAGCATGGTTAAATATTGGATCAAAGTTGAGGCATGAATAGTAAAACTCATGAATTCTTGTTTTGTTCTTGGATTTTAAGGTTTGTTAAGGATGATTAAGGATCAAGGGAGAACATACAAGCTATTGTTAGTCCATATTGTATATCAAGGAAGGTATAAACCTCTCACACCTTTTTATTATACTTTGATTATATTGCAAAGATTGATGATGTTTAGTGATAGTATGGATTAAAAGTTGAATCCTTAGTTATAGTGATTGTTTAGTAATTATTTTAATGGATGAACTTGTGAGTATTGGTATGAACTTGTTTGGGCAGAAAACTTGTAGTATTAACTTGAGGTTTGATTGGTGGTTGGTTGATTGTTGATTGGTGGTTGATTTGAGTGTTTAAAACACGGGAAGCGCGTTTAAGCGTCGTTACCATGTCGAAATTTTCTTAGGTAGTTTGGACAGAACCCACGGTTACATTAAAAGGCATAAACATGAAGTTTCTGACCATGAGCATGTAGGCCCTGTTTCCTAGTTTGTTTTAGCGAAAGAATCGTGTCGTTTCGATTTACGGTTTAGGAGAAACACCCGTTTTAGTAGAAATCATTTCGGGAAACCAAGTGGTTCACTATATGAACTTTGAGAATATGATCAAGGCCCTTAAAAATGGAATTAGGTCATGATATTAAAATGGATACTAACATGGACAGTTAGTAAGTGAATAGGGAAGGTTTTGGGTTAAAAAGATAATTCTTCGATTTTATAAAAATGTCGGAACCAAAGCTGCGCGAGTAGTAAGTGGTTCTGCACTTCACTGACAAAAACCTGCTGCTCTCGGGATTTTGATCCCCTTAAGCAGTAAAACATCTTCAAGCATTTTGTTCTATTCTTTCCCTAGATCGCGCACGCGAAAACGGTGTGTCATTTCGATTAACGTTCAAGGAGATATGAGCGTTTTAGTGAAAGACGTGCGAATAGTAACTTTCCGTAGCTCATCCAAGTTTGAGAATACATTTCACCAAGTGAAACCCCTGTTTTGAGATCGAAACTTTTATGATTAATATGAAAAATACTCAAGATGATTTTAGAAGTGGTCTCGTATTTAAATACGAGTTTTCGGATATATTAAAAGTGTTAGAGTACGAGTCGCGTAATAGTAACTTTATGAAAAGTCAACTCTAGAGTACTACTTTGACCAACCATTGCGACTAAGATAAAAGGAGTATTTCGAGACGAACCTTGTTGAGGAATAACGTGACTACATGATGTGTTTAACATATAGTTGACTTTAAATGAGTGTTATGAGCGAATGATTACGTTAGGGGACTGATCGAGTATTTCTTTGTTTATAGATTTGCGACAAGACTCGAACCCCTAATACCAAGGACTCAAGGCAAGTTTTCTCATCTCATGCTGTATTTTAAAGTACAATATTATGATATTATGCATATGTTAGATGCATGCTTTCAAACCTCACATCGTATATAGATGTGATGGTATTAAAAATGATGAGATGTGATGTATGCATATGATAGATGCATGCAAGTTTTCAAACCCTAACCCATATAATGATGCTGTTATGATATATGTTGTGGTATTGCTATATATGCTGCTTTAATGCTGTGAAATGACTTATAAACTGTTTTTTCTTTTAATAAAAAGCGGTATAAGATATAAGGTTTATATGCTAGATAAATACTAGATATAAACCAAGGTTAAAGATTAAAGACTCTAAGTATAGAGTACTTGTACGATAGTTTTAAAACTTAGACCGGGAGTCAAAGTATTATTTTATTTTAATCATACTGTCAGAAGCTGGAAGGTTCCAGGGACAGTTATATTTCTAAAGATTTATTAAATATTCCAATATCTATATTATTGGATATATAAGGTGAGATATTTAAATAATATTATAATAAATATTATTTGAATATTATTTTAATTAAGTGAATATTATTTTGAATATTCACTTAAATGTTTTATATTGAATAATAATTCAATATTTATTATTTGAAGATTATTTAATTAAGTGAATATTACGTTAAAAATTCACTTAAGTGGTTTTATATTGAATATTAATTTAATAATTATTATTTGGGTATTTATTAAATATTCCAAATATGATTTAAAAATCATAGAACCTTATTATATGATTAAAGGTTCTATTATTTACACAAAAATATAAATTTCTGATTTTCAGAAAAGATATTAAAATAGAGATTCCCAACTATTATCTTAAGATAGTTAAAGGTAATTAAATGCGGATAGTGTTTTCCAACTCATCGAAAATTTGGGAATCTAGTTCAAGAATTCGAGGACAGAGTTTTACTTCCACTGTTCCTCTAGAATATCTATAACTAGGGGATGGCTCCCCCATTCAAGTAAAGTATTTTAAACTTTCTAAATCCTGAGATTTCAATAAACTCCCTGGTCATGATTTCAAAATACGTAGTAATCATCGGTAGTTTCGTTGACTAATGTCAACCCACACTTTGACTTACTCCTTTCAATTACTCTAGGAGTAAGGTATTCTGAACGGTTACAAAGTTTTGACAAGTATTTGTACTTGGGAAAAATGGAATTAAATTCCGATTTCCGTTTCATTAATATTTTTCATCATGGGAATTGGGAAGGCCTACACGGCAATGAAATAGGTGCCGGGGTAGTGCCAAAATTATCAAGGCTTACCCGGTGACGAAATAGGCACTGAGGTAGTGATCTCTTGCGTGCTAAGGCTTACCCGTGACGAGATAGGCACCGAGGTAGTGATCTCTTAGCACAGTGGCCCGTATGCGGTCAGGGTGATAACCGAACAAGAAGTCGTCCTTCTACTAGTAGAAAAGTTAAGTTGCGATATAACGGCTGATCACCGTGTATCGTGTATTCCAGTATATCCCCTTCTTCCACTTTGAATTGTGCTGCACATTGTAACGAAAGCCTAGGTGTTGAGTTACCGATAATGTGACAGAAATTGAACAATGATGTTCCGTGTATAGTATTTGAACTACATTGCATGTTCTGACGAAAAGAGTATCCAATATATCATTCTATATACGAATGAGGTTTTAAAAGCTTTCAGCTATGATATCAGCCCACATATATGATTATGTTGCTATATATTATTGTCGAGCTATAGTGCTCATTCTTGCTTCTTTTATATATCACAACCCAACAGCTTCAAAAAGGTGTTCATTACTGATATTTTACAGTATTTTGAACAGTATGAGATATCTAAATAGATATGCATGTATATATGTTGAGAAGTCATTTAAGATATACAGTATATTGAATTGTATAGTATTTTGAATCAATGGATGGGTTTAAGCCTTGATTCCAATATTAATATCTATTTTAAAAAGAGATGTTTTGAGACTTGGTTTATCATCTTGATACCAAGGATCCCTAAAAGGATTTACGAAAAGTATTTGAGTATGATTATAAATCATACGGTATTTTGAACGATATACTATTTTGGGGATAAACCCTAGTAGTTGTAAACATGGATCCCATATGGATTATCTTCCTAAAAGGTTTAAAGATTTAAACTGGGATAGATTTCTTGCTGAGCACTATTAGCTCATTCTTGCTTTATTAAATCTTTCAGCATGAAGAAAACATTGCTGATTCACCTCGTGTTACGAGAGCAAGGGAATGGAGAGACCACCCTTGAGTTAGTTCAGCAAGATGGATACTGTCAGATTTAGCAGAACAGCTGTAGACTTAGTTAGTAAGAATTGTTTTCGAATAGGTTTGTATTATTAAACCTTGTATAGAATTGTGAGGTCTATTATTTTAACTTCAGGTAGAGGTTGTAAATGATAGATGAGATCTTGGATAGTACATTTGATTTTTAATAACAAATGTTACTTATTGTTGCTCATTTCCAAGGCTATAACTTGTGTGTGTGTGCGTAAGTGATTGGGGTCTTTTGGAGTTATATTATTAGAATGTTGTAAGTAATGCAGGTATTATATAATTGATGGAGCGTGACAACCCAGATTCCTGACCCCGGATCTGGGGGTGTTACAGTTTCCTTCCTTTGAGTAGCTGATATGGAGTCATTCCTTTTGCTTGGTTGACCAAAGAAATATTTTGAGTCAAACATGCAGTGTTAACTCCTTCAGCCCAGAAATAAGTAAGTAACTTTGATTCTCCTAGCATTGTTCTTGCAGCTTTAATTAGAGTCCTATTTTTCCTCTCTGCCACTCCATTTTGTTGTGGTGTTCTTGCTGCAGAAAACTCATGGATGATTCCATTCTCCCCACAAAACAACCTTATTGTTGAATTCTTGAACTCAATGCCATTGTCACTCCTGATTCTTCTTACTTTGAGATCAGGATGATTGTTGGCAGCCTTGCCCCATCTTTGGAGTGCAGAAAGTATGTCCATGTAAATTTAGAGAAATCATCCGCAATCACAAGGCAATACCTCTTCTTTGAGATTGACATGACATTTACTGGTCCAAACAAATCCATGTGTAACAGCTGTAGAGGTTGATCAATTGATGAATCCAGCTTGCTTCTGAAAGAAATCTTCTTTTGCTTCCCTTTCTGGCAAGCATCACAAAGCCCATCCTTGGAAAATTCCAATCGAGGAAGTCCTCTTACTAGGTCTCTTCTTACCAAATCATTCATAGACTTGAAGTTCAAATGTGATAGTCTTTTGTGCCATATCCAACTTTCATCCTTGCTTGCTTTACTCAGAAGACAAGTGATAGAATCTGAACTTGTTGAGTTGAAGTCAGCTATATACAAATTACCTTTCCGGTATACTGTCAGTACCACATTGTTGTTCTCCTTGCTGGATACAACACAGGCTCCTTGATTGAATGAAACTGAGAAACCTTTATCACACAGTTGACTAATACTCAGCAAGTTGTGCTTAAGTCCGTCAACCAGTGCTACTGATCAATGATGACATTATCCTTTTAAATCAAGCCATATCCCTTAGTAAAACCTTTGCTGTCATCTCCAAAAGTAATGTTAGGGCCAGCTTTCTCCACAAACTCTGTGAGCAGGGTAGAATCTCCAGTCATGTGCCTAGAACATCCACTATCTAAGTACCATAGATTCTTCCTGTATCCCTGCACACAATCAAAACCAAATCTAGTTGATTTTGGTACCCAAGTTGTTAGTGTTAGTGCCCTAGAGACAATACAATTGTACTTCTGGGAAATACTATTTTGTAATTTAATAATGATTATGTTCTATTGATTATTCGACAACAATTATTATGTCTTTATTTACTGCGATATTAATGTTAGAGTAATAAATGTCCTTGGAATATTGAACACGTATTCTATATCTTTAAGTATGTGACTTGAAAATGAGATTATATGAATAGTGTTTATATTCCTAAAATATCCCTAATTAAGCATTATGAATTGGGACAATTATGATGCATAAAGATTAGTATGTTCGTTGACTAAATGACCACATCTCATTGGTCATAGGTATAGTGATACTAAAGTCAAGAACATAGGTGCATGTAATATTCTACATGGCACCGGATAGACCCACAGTGAGATTCTACATGGTAATAAAGTCATTAGAATACCTCACAGTGATAATGGTGTAATGATCCTTAGACTTGAGATCATTATATTTCTATACGAGGATTAATATACTTTGATTACATTAAAAGTTACCTTTGACCGGGTGATGATAAAAGTGGACATCGGGTATATTATGAGTCGTATGAGAAGTATGAATGATAGATAAAGGATTTAACCCTCCTATTATTAGGAGAGATATTATTGGCCTCTTGATTGAGTGAGACTATGAAAAATGCAAGGCCATGCTCAAATATTGATTTGATTTAATAGTCTACTCATTGATCAAGGAAACCTGGATTAAATGTTGAAGAGGATGTGTTAGGAATATGTTGTTCTTGATGATAATTGTAAAAACACTTAGTAGATTTTGTATTAAGTTATTTTGTAACTGTCAACGAAATGGCATGCTTTGCAGTGTTTCGTTGACAGGAAGCTCATCAACGGAATGAGTGTTGTAGCAATTGCACTGTACAATACTTCACAGTTTGATATGCATTTGATGTATGTATTAGATAGGTTTCCTAAGTCATGTTGACTAAGTACTAGATAGGCAAAATAGGTTGGTTAATTGTAAGTATATCATGCCTTGTAATTTTGCCTAAGTGAAGACATGTCAACGGTATGAGGATTACTCTATCAACGAAACAAGAGAAACACCATCAACGAAATGAAGAATAAAGCTATCAACGAAACACATCTCCCTGCTATCAACGAATCATTATTGCTTTTCTGAATAGTTGACAAAGTGATAGTGACAGGTTTCTGAACAGATCTAAAGGTGATGTGGAAGTGTACTTTGCATTGGAAACCATTAAAATGGACATGGGGAATAAAGAAACATCCCAGTTTCCAATTGGGCTCTTGGGAGTGATCATAATAAGCATGAAGACAAAAGCAAGGATCTCCAAGGACCACTGGACAAAGGGATGAAAAGCAAACTATTGGCGGTTATCTTTAGTGTACTTTAGTGTAGCCAAAAATAGTATTGTAAACTTGGGAATATATAACCAAGTGTAGCAGTTAGAAAGATGTAAGAGAAGAAAAACAAATAGTTTGTATTAGCTATCTTTGAGAGCATTCTTCTCTACAACTCTGTAACTGAGCAGCTGTGTACTTTTGTATCACAGATTATTTCCGCAATAAAAACACTTCAGTTGGATCATCAAACAATCCAACTGAATTATTTATATCTTGTGTTTTTGTTTATTCAGTTCAGTTTTATTTTATCAGTGTTTTAAGTTTAAGAAAATATCAAGAATTGTATTCAACCCCCCCCCCCCTTCTACAATTCTGTTAGGTCATTTGGGAATAACAATTGGTATCAGAGCGAGCTTCTAACATACAAGAAGTTTAAAGATCAAGACCAAAATAGAAACCATGGTGAAGAAGGATGCAGGTGTGAAGATACCAGTTCTTGATGAGGACAATTACTTTCACTGGAAAGTAAAGATGCATTTACATCTCATGTCTATGGATGAGAGATATGTAGACTGCATTGAGAAAGGTCCACACGTTCCCATGAAGTTTGCATCTAGAATTGGAGTGCCAGATGATGCTCCTGACGTAGAAATTCCAAAACTTGTCTCAGAATGGACTATTGAAGATCTTGCAGAAATCCATAAAGATAAGATAACCATGAACATTCTGTTTAATGGTTTGGAGCAAGAGATGTTTGATAATGTCATAAACTGTACAACCTCCAAAGAAGTATGGGACACTGTCAGAACACTATGTGAAGGAACTGAGCAAGTAAGGGAGAACAAAATGCAACTCCTTATACAACAATATGAGCACTTTCACTTTAAAGCTGGTGAAACCCTAAATGACACGTTTAGTAGGTTTCAAAAGCTTCTGAATGGATTAAAGTTGTATGGGAGAATCTACCAAACTAAGGACTCAAACCTTAAATTTCTAAGAGCTCTTCCAAAAGAATGGAAGCCTATGACTGTTTCTCTAAGAAACACTCAAGAGTACAAAGATTACACTCTTGAAAGGCTGTATGGAACATTGAAGACTTATGAGCTGGAAATGGAGCAAGATGAGGAAATTGAAAAGGTACAGAAGAAGGGTGGATCCATTGCATTGATTGCATCTGTGAACCAACTGGAAGATGACACTGAAGAAGCTGCAAAGGCCACAACTAGTCGAGCTAGTTGTAGAAGTGATGTCAGCAAGGGTAAAGGTAAGATGACAGAAGAAGAAGAACCAGAACCAGCCAACTTGGATGACTTAGATGAGATTGATGAACACATTGCTTTTCTGTCAAGAAAATTCTCTAAGTTCAAGTTCAAGAGAAACTCAGAAGCAAGGCCACCAAGGAGAGACTTTCAACCTAACAAAAGTAACTGGATTGAAAAGTCTAAATCTAAATGTTTCAATTGTGGAATGCTTGGTCACTTTGCTGGAGACTGCAGAAAACCCAAGATTGAGAAGAGCAACAGGAAATTTGAGCCTGTTGATTATAAAAAGAAATACTTTGAACTTCTCAAGCAAAAGGAAAAGGCTTTCATGACTCAGGAGTATGATTGGGCTGGTAATGGTGAAGATTCTGATGATGATGTTGAATATGTCAACTTGGCTCTTATGGCTAACAATCATGAGCAGGAAGCAAGCTCCTCAAGCAACCAGGTAACAATTACTAATCTTTCTGAGCTTTCTAAAGAGGAATGCGATAGTGCAGTAAATGAAATGTCTACTGTATTATATAATTTGCGTGTTACTCTTAAATCACTTACCAAAGAGAATTCAAGAATTAAAGAGACTAATTTGCTCTTAAGTGATAGGAATGCAATGTTAGAAGCACAACTCATTGAATTTGAGAAAATGAGATGTGTTAGTAGGGATGCTAAGAAGGAACTTGAGAACGTGTTACAAAGGGAAGAAATTCTTAAGACACAACTAGAAATAGAACAGAGTGTGATTGCTAAATGGAAAGATGCCAGGAATGTTGCTACCAACATCATTAATGTTCAAGGTATGGAATCTTTCTGTGAACAATCATGGAAAAAGAACAAAGAGAAACTAGGGTATGCTTGTGAAGCCTTAGATTCAGAAACAGAGTCAACAAACAACAATGATCATTTGTTGAAGGTTGATATGTCAACGGAATGCGATGTTCCGTTGACACATGAACCATCAACCGATCAGGGTGTTTCGTTGACAGAGAAAAGAAAAGATGAACTCACTAGACTTAATAATAAGTATGGTCCTGTCACCAAGAACTTTGTTCAAGGTGAGTCTAGTAAATCAAAGAAAGTTGAGAAGCCTGTTGAGAGAGCTAATGTAGGTCACTTGTCCAACAAGCAATTGAAAGATAAAATAGAGAATGTTCAAATTGAGGCTAAGGGAAATAAAAGGAATAACAGGAATGGCAAAGTAGGAATTAACAAACACAACAATTACACACCTGATAAATATGCTCCTAGAAAGACTTGTGTCAATTGTGGAAGTGTTAGTCATCTATCTACTAACTGCAAATCTGTTAAGAAAACTGCTAATGTGAAAATTCCCAAGCCTGCAATGAATAATCTTATGCCTACAATGCCTGTTATGCCTAACATGTTTGCTCCATGTGCACAATTTCAGAATCCATATGCTAACATATCATTTGTGCCTAATCCATACATGAATATGTTTAGTATGCCACAAATGCCATGGAATATGAATAATATGTGTGCTCCTTCAAATATGCATGCTGTAAATGAAAATGTGAGCAACAATCAGAAATCAACACCAAGAGTAAAAGTTGATTTAACTCAATCTGAGCCCAAGGTGAAAAATGATATAAAAGGAAAAGCAAAGGCTAACAAAACAGGACCCAAGGAAACTTGGGTACCAAAATCAACTTGATTTGGTTTCATTGTGTGCAGGGAGACAAAAGGAATCTTTGGTACTTGGATAGTGGTTGTTCAAGACACATGACTGGTGATTCTACCCTGCTCACAGAGTTTCAGGAAAGAGCTGGCCCTTGTATTGCTTTTGGAGATGACAACAAAGGCTACACAAAGGGATATGGCTTGATTTCGAAAGAGAATGTCATCATAGATGAGGTTGCATTGGTGGATGGTCTTAAGCACAATTTGCTTAGTATCAGTCAACTTTGTGACAAAGGATTTTTAGTTACTTTTTCAAAAGAAGCCTGTGTTGTTTCTAAAGGAGGAAACAACAATGTGGTAATGACTGGATTCAGAAGAGGGAATGTGTACATTGCTGACTTTAGTAGCACAAGTCCAGACACCATCACTTGTCTTTTCAGCAAAGCAAGCAAGGATGAAAGTTGGCTATGGCACAAGAAATTATCTCATCTGAATTTTAAGGTTATGAATGATTTGGTAAGGAAGGATCTTGCTAGAGGAATTCCACAGGTGGAGTTTTCCAAGGATGGTTTGTGTGATGCCTGTCAAAAAGGGAAACAAAAGAAGGCATCATTCAAAAGCAAGACAGAGTCATCAATTGTCCATCAGCTTGAGTTACTTCATATGGATCTGTTTGGCCCTGTAAATGTCATGTCTATTTCAAAGAAGAAATATTGTCTTGTGATTGTTGATGATTTTTCTAGATTTACTTGGACCTTCTTTTTACATTCTAAAGATGAGGCAAGTGAAATCATTATCAATCACATCAAGATGGTAAACAATCATCCTGACTTGAAAGTAAGAAGGATCAGGAGTGACAATGGGACAGAATTCAAGAATTCAAGCATGAAGATGTTCTGTGAAGAAAATGGTATTATGCATGAGTTTTCAGCAGCAAGGACACCACAGCAAAATGGTGTAGTTGAAAGGAAAACAGAACACTTATTGAAGCTGCCAGGACAATGCTAGATGAATCAAAGTTACCAACTTATTTTTGGGCTGAGGCAGTTAACACAGCTTGCTTCACTCAGAATATTTCTTTGATTAATCAGGCCAAGGGAATGACCCCTTATCAACTACTCAAAAGAAAGAAGCCACTATTGGATTTTCTTCATGTCTTTGGATGCAAGTGCTTTGTTCTGAGAAATCAAGCTGAGCATTTGGGGAAATTTGAAGCAAAGGCAGATGAAGCAATATTTATGGGATATGCAGCAGGGAAAGCTTACAGAGTCTATAATCTCAGAACCAACATTGTTATGGAATCTGTACATGTTGTTTTTAATGATCTCAAAATTCAAGGTCTCTGTGATGAAGGTTTCCATGAAAGTCTCTCTTTTGAGAATGAGGAAGGAGATCGAATGAATCATGTTAAGACTACTGAGAAACAGTCTAAAGTTGTTGTATCTAGCACAGATGAGAGCAGCAGTGAAGATGAAATTGCTGCATTAAGATTGAAAAGAATAGCTGCTAGTAGACCAAATGGTCATTTCGTTGACAGTCAAGATGGTGGTTTCGTTGACAGTCAAAATGAGCGTTTCGTTGATAGCCAAAACAGTCATACCGTTGAAGGTCATAGAAATGTCTCAAGAAGTGATCATTTAGGGACAACAAACTCAGGGGGAGTTTCTCAAGGACAAATATCCAATCAAGGCAATCATGATCATGAAGCTACCTCGTCTAGAGCAAATCTACCTCCCTCAAGAAAATGGACTAAAGATCATCCCTTTGAACTTATTATAGGTGATGTTTCTTCAAAAGTCCAAACTAGAAGAGCAACTCAAGAAGAATGTCTATATAGCAGCTTTCTGTCTCAAGATGAGCCAAAGAAAGTTGAGGATGCACTTCTAGATCCAGATTGGGTTTTGGCTATGCAAGAAGAGCTAAACCAATTTGAAAGGAACAATGTTTGGAAGCTGGTGCCCAAGCCTAAGGACAGGAGTGTAATAGGCACAAAATGGGTGTTCAGAAACAAGATGGATGAAAATGGCATAGTCACAAGGAACAAAGCAAGACTAGTTGCAAAAGGCTACTCACAGGAAGAAGGAATTGATTTTGATGAAACATTTGCTCCTGTTACAAGACTAGAAGCAATAAGGATTTTCCTAGCCTATGCAGCCCATGCCAATTTCAAAGTCTATCAAATGGATGTGAAAAGTGCTTTTCTGAATGGGGAATTGGAAGAGGAGTTAAGTCAACCTCCTGGTTTTGAAGATGATGATTTTCCAGAATATGTATACTTCCTCCTCAAAGCACTCTATGGTTTGAAACAAGCACCTAGAGCCTGGTATGACACACTCTCACAGTTTCTTCTTGAGAATCATTTCACTAGAGGTACTGTAGATAAAACTCTTTTTCACAGGATTGTGAATGGCTCTACTATACTTGTTCAAATTTATGTAGATGACATAATCTTTGGGTCTACAGATGTGAAACTTTGTCAAAAGTTTGCCAAGCTTATGCAAAGTAAATATGAAATGAGCATGATGGGAGAATTAACTTACTTTCTTGGTCTTCAAGTGAAGCAAGTTAATGAAGGCATTTTCATTAGTCAAACAAAATATATTCATGATTTATTAAAGAAATTTAACTTAATGGAATGCTCTCCTGCCAAAACTCCCATGCCCACTGCCACCAAACTTGAATTGAATACTAAGGAAAAATCTGTGGACATTTCAAGTTACAGAGGCATGGTAGGCTCACTTTTGTATTTAACAGCTAGTAGACCTGATATTATGTTTGCTACATGTCTATGTGCTAGATTTCAGGCTGATCCTAGAGAATCCCATTTAGTTGCTATTAAAAGGATTTTCAGATATCTCAAGGGAACACCAAACCTTGGCATTTGGTATCCTAGAGAATCTGGTTTTGAACTAATTGGTTATTCAGATGCAGATTATGCAGGATGTAAAATTGACAGGAAAAGCACAACAGGCACCTGTCAATTCTTAGGAAACAAGCTTGTGTCATGGTTCAGCAAGAAACAAAACTCAGTTTCCACCTCCACAGCTGAGGCTGAGTATATTGCAGCTGGAAGTTGTTGTGCACAGATTTTATGGATGAAAAATCAATTACTTGATTATGGATTAAGAGTTGAGAAAATTCCTATTTTCCGTGACAACACTAGTGCCATTGCCATTACTGAGAATCCAGTGCAGCATTCAAGAACCAAGCACATTGACATCAAGTACCATTTCATTAGAGAACATGTTATGAATGGTACTGTGGAGTTACATTTTGTTCCAAGTGAACAACAACTTGCAGACATCTTTACCAAGCCACTTGATGAATCAACATTCTTAAGATTAGTAAGTGAGCTAGGTATGCTAAATTTCTCTTAATTATTTTTGAGATATTTGCAAGTCATAATGCAGCCAGAAATTTGCTATGATTTTCTGTGATTTAACTTTCTCAGGAAAAAGTAAAATTTTGTCTAAGTCAAAATAACTATGCCAACGAAACAAACCATTTCGTTGACAATCTTAGCATTTTTCTGGGTGTTTCGTTGGTAGCTCTTTTTATGTCAACGAAACACAGCTGTATCAACGAAACAGACAGGACTTTAAACGCCCAATTCTGATTCGTTGATTTAGCGCTTTTAATCTGAACCGTTGAAAACTGACACGTCTTTTACCACGATCTATGCATACATCCCTGTAAGTATAAATCATGGTAATACTTTAAGAGTAACGGTTATATTTTTAAGCCAATCCAGTAATTTACTTTTATTATTGGACTCATTTTCTGAGAATTTTTGGGGGAGTATTTAAGAAATTCTATTTTCTTTAATTGTTTTTTACCTGCTCTCAAAAATTCCAAAGGCTTTTCTCTCTCTTTCTCTCTCTAACAAGCAACTCAGTTCGAAGCTTTATCTCACTCAACAATGGCACCCATAGTCAAGCTTATGTCTGCTGGAGGGTTCATCTATGAGAAGAACAACTCCATCCCTTTTGTTGCAAAGGAAAACCCGAACAGACTTTTCTTCAAAATGATGGATTTCATGAAGAATTGCAAGTTGAGCTATGCAATGTTCCACTCTACACCAATCTACAATGAAATAATTGAGGAAATTTGGACCTCATGTGAATATAGTGGAACAAATTGCACTCTGCAATTCACTCTCCAAGGTAATGAGTACATAGTTAATTCTGATGTTTTGCAAGCATGTTTACATATTCCTGATAATAACTGTGATGCTTTGCCTACTAACACTGAAATAACTACCATGCTAAATTCTATAAACTACTCTTTGCCTACTGATAATCTGGGTAGAATAATTAGGAGAGGTTTGGTTAGGGAATACAGTTATTTAGCTGATGCATTCATTAAGGTCTTTTCTGGAAAGATTAGTAATTTTGATGCATTAACTAACTCTATGTTAATTCTCCTAACCATGCTTCTAAATGATAGATATTACAACTTTAGCACCCAACTTATTTATGAAATTGGTGCTAAGTTGGGTGATAAGGCAAATAGGAAGAAAAATATCTATTATGCAAGGTTTCTGATGATGCTGGCTAATCATGTTAGTCCAGCACCATTAGTTATCTCTAACCCTAATGCCAGGTTTGAGTGCTTTGTACAAGAAAAGAGAGTATTGACAGACATACTGAGGCTGAACTACAATGGTGATGTTCCAGTGGTGTATCTGCCAATCATTGAGGTAACTACTACTATCCCTGTTAGTATAGCTGTTACTTCTATTGTCTCCTCCAACCTTGTTGCTATGGAGTCTGTAGCTGTGACCCAACAGGCTCCTGCCCCAGCAACTAAATCAAAATCAAAGAAATCCTCCAAGCCAACCTCAGGTGCTTCTCAAAAGGCACCTGTTGTAAAAACTACCACACAACCTAAGGGGAGTGAGTCTGGAGTTGTGAGAGGTGAGGGAAGGGGTGAAAATCAAAGAAACCCCAAGAATAAGGAAGGTGAGGTAAGTGTTTCCCAGCCTAGCCCCATTGTGTCTTCCCAACAAGGCACAATGAGTAAAATGGATTTAAACACAAGTCTAATTGCATCCTCCCAAAAGGATGTGATTATTGAAACAAGCTCTCCACCTAGAGCACAGTCCAAAAGGGTAAGGGACACTTCAAGCCCACAGTCTACATTTTCCCAATACCAAAGGAGAGTGAAGCAAAAGACCAAGGGTTCACAGGGTGCACACACACTGGAAGCAACACTTCCAGTTTCTCAAATTCAGTTTGATGTAACCCCTATTATTACTCTGGGGTTACAGTCCCACTCTCTAAACATTAATCTTGATTTATCTCCATCCAATTCACCAACTCAATCTTTAGATGTGGACATGATCCATACATCTTTTCCTGATTCTCCAACTCTAATCTTGGAGAAGCCCCACTCTGAAGCTGATGGTCATCACTTATTAAGTGATTTGTTGGGCCATCAACCAAGTTTTTCTGAAACTGCAAGAGAATCTGTGGACCCCAATCTCAAATCAATCACCACAGATTCTACTGTAATTTCACTTTCTCAAAATGCTTTATTGACTTCATCAACGAAACAGCCTCTTTCGTTGACAAGTGTTTCTCCATCAACGGTACCTATACCGTTGACAGTTCAAACTACCATTTCGTTGATAGGTCATTCTACACCTTTTACTGAAAATCAAGTTGTTTCCACAACTAGTGTAGATGACCTGGTGGTAGTTGAGACACTTTTAGGTTTGAAAGGGAGTGAAATTGAGAGGCTGGCTTGCAGCCAGGCAAAAGGAGAGAATGAGAGTGAGAGGCTGGCTATTTCTTCCAGCCAGGCAAAAGGAGAGTTTGAGAGTACCACCTTAGTAGGTGAAGGTGAGGGTGTGAGAGGTGTGAGCCATGGGGAGCCCATGATGCAAGAAAAGAGTGGAGAGAGAGAAGGGACTACAGGAGCAATAAGGGTGGAAGCAGTCATTGCTAATGAGTTAATGGAGGTCAGTGAGGGAGAAAGGGAACTTACTTTCCAAGAGCATTATCAACAAACTCTGGATAGTATTTCCCTGGATCCTGAGACCTTTACTCATCCTGTGCCAGCCTATCAAGTTATGGCTCAACAGGGCAATGTGGAGGCAGAAAGGTCACTCAACTTAATTCATACTACTGCATCAATGCAAAGAGCAAAGGATGCCTTGACCAATCTACCTCCAGGAGCTGTAGCAAGTGGAGACTTTGAGTTTTCTGATGATGAGGACAGCTATGGTGATAATCTACAGGTGGCCACCACTTCACAGACTGGGACTTCTGTGGTGCCTCCTACACCAGGCTGGCTTTCTCAGGGTATGCATGGAAGAGTCACTCTAGATGCTGCTATCTCAAGGCAGTACAATGAGGCCTATCTAGCTCATGAGTCTGCAAATGCAAGGGACAAGAAATTCTACAAGGCCATCATGGATTCTCTGGAAATTCAAAGGCTACAAATGATGCAGACAAGGATTGAGGCTACAGAAATCAAGGACTCCATTAGCAATCTCAGGGATGCTAACTACAGGATGATCGATGAAAAGCTCCCTCTTCTCACTGTGTCCAAGATGACCAGGTTTTTCTCTAAGGAACCTGAGGTGGCTACATCCTTGAAAACTCTCTCTACAAGAGTGGACAAGGTGGAAGCTACACTTTCTCAAATGCAGAAGGAACAGGAGAAGCAAACTCAGCTACTCACTCAGCTAGTGGCAGCTCAAGGACTCCCAGTCATCTCTCTTGATGCTAACAAAAAGGGGGAGAAATCTAAGGAGCTAAACATTCAAATCACAAAGGTGTTGGTCCCAGCCATTTCACTGCCACAGGAGCCACTAGCAATGGGGGAGTTTGGAAAGAAGAATAAGGATAGTATTGACCTGATCCAGGAAGCTTCTATGAGGATGAAACTTGCAGAACAAATCAAAGATCACTGGTCCAACATAGAAGCAAGGTTCAAGAACATTACTGAATCTTCAAAGACAGATCAGCCATCAACAAATGCAATGGTGATTGTACAAATGGAGCCACAGTTCAAGAGCTCTTATGCTATAGAGCCCCTTCAGCATGGAATCTTTCAAGATTCAAGAAATGAGAAGGGTCAATCTTCATGCTTTAAGAATGTGGATGCAAGAGGGATGTCTCCAATATCACCTGCCAAACCCAAAGGCAAGAACATTGAAAGGATATTTTATCCTGCTCCAAAGCCAGATGAGTTCAAAGTCCTAGGGAAGCTGATCATTGAGAGCAAGGAAAGCAATCATCCAAGCATAAGGAATCAAAGGGCCATCATCTACAGGGACAGCAAGGAAATCTGCATTTGGGTTGGTCACCCAAATTTTGCAAAGGCCAAGGCTGAAGAATCTGAAAGGGCAGCAATGCAAGCATTGGCAGTTGCTCAAGCACTTGAAGATGAAGAGACCTTTCAGGAAGAAAAAGCCAAGGATGGAGCTAATGAAGCTGAACCAGCAAGGAAAAGTGTAAGGCAACCAAAGGCTAGAGCTAAGAGGAATCTGAACTTTGAAAAAGAGGACTCTCTGGACACTGCTCAAGCTCCTTCCACAACAAGTGCACATCAAATTCCTATTGACCTACCTATTGGAGGAAAGTTGGCCTGTGACCCTGCACACCCTGTCAACTTTCATGATCAACCAATCATGCCAAAGGAGGAGCCTATTGAATTTGATGAAGCCTATTTTCCAAAGTTCCTATTTGAAAAGGATCAACCAATGAAGACAAAGAAAAGGGCTGTCAAGGCAAAGCCAGTATTTGTGAGGAAGCCACAATCTCAGAAACCCCCTACAAATCCAGAGGACTGCATGTACATTGCTGACATCAGGGAAGAATCCAGCTTACATCTTGATTTAGACAACCTGGTGGAAGTAAGGGGCATTGCAGCTTCTCAAAAGTTACCTGAAAGATTGGTTTTCACATACAAGGGTAGTAGAGAACAAATATGGCCTCTCTACAGAATTTTAGGAGAAGACTACCAAACACTACTCACAGTGTTTAGATGCTTGAAGAAAGACTTTGGCTTCACCAAAACAGCCAAGTCTGAGGTGGTCTCCAAGATATGTCAAATAAAGGCTAGCTGGAACAAGCCTGAGGCTCTTCCCAGGATGCTAAGAGTGCCCTCAACAGGAAAGAAGATCCATCTTCAACCTTACTGGATGATGGAATTTAAGGACAAGGACAACTGCAGAAGGTTCTTCAGGATGGAAGACCAGCTGGATAAGGCATCTAATCAAACTCTAAGGTTCATGCAATCCAAGCTTGGTGATCAAGATGAAGAAGAGAAGATCTTTTACAGAAGGCTACAGGTCCAGATTGAGGAGAACAACTCTAGGAGAGGGAAGAAGACTATGCCTCAAAGAAGACCAAGATGAATCATTTGCTCAGTCTAGAGGAGCACTTTTGGGCATTAGTCTTGTAAGTCTTGTTTTATGTCTAAAACTTTATGAAGCTCAATGCAATTTTTACTTTTATCATGGGTAATATGTCTGAGTGTTTTTGTTATCATCAAGGCTCTTGATTTATGGCTGTTATTCTATCAGTCATAAATTGGGGGAGATTGTTAGGAATATGTTGTTCTTGATGATAATTGTAAAAACACTTAGTAGATTTTGTATTAAGTTATTTTGTAACTGTCAACGAAATGGCATGCTTTGCAGTGTTTCGTTGACAGGAAGCTCATCAACGGAATGAGTGTTGTAGCAATTGCACTGTACAATACTTCACAGTTTGATATGCATTTGATGTATGTATTAGATAGGTTTCCTAAGTCATGTTGACTAAGTACTAGATAGGCAAAATAGGTTGGTTAATTGTAAGTATATCATGCCTTGTAATTTTGCCTAAGTGAAGACATGTCAACGGTATGAGGATTACTCTATCAACGAAACAAGAGAAACACCATCAACGAAATGAAGAATAAAGCTATCAACGAAACACATCTCCCTGCTATCAACGAATCATTATTGCTTTTCTGAATAGTTGACAAAGTGATAGTGACAGGTTTCTGAACAGATCTAAAGGTGATGTGGAAGTGTACTTTGCATTGGAAACCATTAAAATGGACATGGGGAATAAGGAAACATCCCAGTTTCCAATTGGGCTCTTGGGAGTGATCATAATAAGCATGAAGACAAAAGCAAGGATCTCCAAGGACCACTGGACAAAGGGATGAAAAGCAAACTATTGGCGGTTATCTTTAGTGTACTTTAGTGTAGCCAAAAATAGTATTGTAAACTTGGGAATATATAACCAAGTGTAGCAGTTAGAAAGATGTAAGAGAAGAAAAACAAATAGTTTGTATTAGCTATCTTTGAGAGCATTCTTCTCTACAACTCTGTAACTGAGCAGCTGTGTACTTTTGTATCACAGATTATTTCCGCAATAAAAACACTTCAGTTGGATCATCAAACAATCCAACTGAATTATTTATATCTTGTGTTTTTGTTTATTCAGTTCAGTTTTATTTTATCAGTGTTTTAAGTTTAAGAAAATATCAAGAATTGTATTCAACCCCCCCCCCCCCCCCTTCTACAATTCTGTTAGGTCATTTGGGAATAACAGGATGACTAATAACATGCCTCGAGTTTAATCTATAATATTTGGTTAAAGGGATTATATTACACGGAAACATTAGTCACGAAAGGTTTAATTGGATCACCAATTATTATTATTACTTGGGTAGCAATGATGTATTACTAGATGCCGCTCATTGTTTATAATTTTATTATGAGATATTAAAATTATTGCCAACGTAATAATAACCTAAAGGGTTACACAATAAGAACGTTTTAAAAGGAGTTTTAATTTAAATATCAGATTTAAATTAAAATAATTATAAATTCAAAATTGGTTAATTAATTAATTAAGTTGGACTTAGTTAATTAAATTATATTTCTAATTTAACTCATTAAAAACCCAAATCAGTTTGGTTTAGTTGAAGCCCAAGCTGATTAGGGTTAGGCCCAATCTCTCTGCCCTATATATACATAATGATGTATAGTTTTAGGGTTGGTTTTTTAAATAATTCGGTTTTAAGAGAGGCTAGAGAGAGAGAGAGAAGGCAGTTTTATTTGGCTAGTACCTGCTCCTTGGATCGTTGGACGATCGGACGTTCTTGTGGACGATTTAGAGACACAGATCTTGACGCAAGGGTTGTGTGGTGATTGCAATCAAGGACCTCCATCTTACAGAATTCGTAAAGCTCTTAACTGGTATGATTTCGTTTCTCCATAATCAGTCACAACTTATACATGGATCCTGCGTTAGGGTTTCGTAAATTTTATTGTTTTACGACTGTTTTTCGCTGCGTTTTTACATTGAAACCCAACACAAGTTTCCTTGGAACCTGATGTGTAAAAATAAAGTAAACTGCAAGCGCACAGTGTTTAGTTGAAGCAATCACAGATCGATCCACAGAGACTATGAATTTTTGAAACCCTAACAATTAACTCAGGCGAACTAGACAATAAGATTTGAGTTGAGATTTGTTTAACCTAATTAACAAATAGAATCAGATAAGGAAAACCTAGGAATCTGAATCCATTAATCAATCACAATTAATATCAACTCTCCCTAAAATCAATTATGTTTCCTTCACAAATAAGATATATCAATTAACGAGACAAGCATATACTATGAAACTTGTTATCTAACAATAACCCATCAAAACTTCATGGAGCAAGCATAGGCTATAAAAAATAAATCCGGTAACAATAATATATCAAAATCACTTTGTCAATTGAACAATTAATCACCAAGAAAAATCATGAGAATCAATGAATAGGAATAAGAAGATAACAACAATAATCAAATTAACTTCATCTTCATCCTACGGCAAGAGATTTAACTAGCCATGGCAGAAGAAACAAAACAATTAAATATAAAGAAAGTCTTCCTTCAAAGCTTCTTGCCTTTGAGTCAGAGTATACACCGCATTCATGAAACCATCTTTCATCTCCTTAACGTTCGTCCTCAATTCGATTAGTTCTTCCATAGCTTCCTTCTTCAAGGAGTCCACTGCATGCTTCGTACCTGTTATAGTGCCAGATGCACTGCCAATGACCCTGAAAGTTCTTCTAGAATTAGCTGCAGCCAAGTCAACCTTCTCTTGAATAGACTTTAAAGAAGCATTGTCTTGACTAGAGGAGATCCCTTGGTCAAAGGAAGGTCGCAGTGGAACCTTGTGTAAAGGATTTCCTTGTAGATCATGAACTGTCATCTCCTTGAGCGACGATTGAACATGTACCTCTCTTTCTGTAGGTCGTAGCAAATCATCAATATTTGAAAGGGTTAGGGTGTCACTCCTCACATTTGGCTCTGGGTGTACACTCAACATTTCTGTCGGTGTTTCACTCATTTTTCCTTTCCCACTCAGGCCAGGTGTAAGTGTTTGTGTTTCATTCAATCCCTTAGTGCTAGTTGTACCTGCAGAAGAAAACACCGTAGTCGTCCTTCAGGAGGTCACCGGTGGTGCAATGGGGCTTCGCAAGTCCCCGTCCTTGGTTAAACCAAGTTGCTGATCATCCGTAGATGATGTATCCTTTGTAGGATCTAGAGTTTCAATCTCTAGGAGGTTAGAATCAGGCTCTATTAACAGCAGAGATCCTGAAACTTCCCCAATAGTCTGTGAAGACTTTACCTCAGTTAACTCCTCAATGTGAATTGATTCGTTGTCACCAAGTTGCCGATCTGCACCTACGTCAGACCCTTTACCCGTAGGATCCAGATATGTTCCATCTGGGAAGGTAGACAATGACCCTTTAGATTGTGCATTTAGGTCAAAGCCTTCTCTCGACGTCTGTGAAGACACTTGGTTCTTAGAACCTTCAACCAATGAACCTGACCTTAATATGGTCGGAACACCAGTTCCTTCCGTCAATTCCTCCTTGCTAGATTGAGCTATTGGTTCAGATATTGCTTTAGTTAATGTAGCCCAATCAGCATCAGAAAAATCAATAAAGGGCGCTTTGGAAGTTTGAAATAAAGTATCAACAGTTGCCTCGGTTTCTATTCTTCTCCTTTTAGAGGAAGGCAGAGCTGTTGTTGAAGGGTTTAACTCCTTATGTGGTGCTACTATGGCACTATCTCCCTCTACACTCACGGATGTCTGAATATTGGGTATAGGAGGGGAAGGAGGTTCGTTTATGTTTTCATTTGGCACTTCCAAAGGCTCTTCGACCGTGGTTAGAGATTGTGGGTTTGGAATCTCATGGTCAGGAATGGCCGCTGAGGGCTCTGGATCAACATCCATTGGTTGTGGTTCAGGAGCCAGTTCAGGTTGAGGAATGTTACCTTCAATTACATGTTCCCCTGGGGGTAGAAGTGGTAGGGGCACCGTTCTTAGATAGTCTGTGAGAACAGTGGGTACCACTGGAAGATGATTATTTCTTATCAGAGCGGTTATTGCATTGCTCTTCATCCTCATGCACTCCATGGTCTCCTCGCCTTCAAATGTCTCACGTTCATCATCTGTTAGAATATCATTGAGAATTAGCTGTAGGAACCTAGGATAGAAACAAAGCACATCGTCTATGCCTGTTCTTTCATCCAGTGGTCCCATGCACAGAATGACTTGATCAATCACTAATCGTCCTATGTTTATATGCCTATTGTTAGCAATGGCAAACCCTATCTTTTGAAGGAATAAGGGAATACCATGCAGATTTGTCAGCTTGGCAGTAAAAACATGGATTAGTGTGTGAAAGAAAAAATTCCATGGCTTGGTCAGGTAATGCTTAAGAAACTCTCCCACAAAGAAGTTTGGTTGTTGACTTCTTATGATAGTGAAGAAAACATGTATCTCCTCAGTCGTGGGATCCGGAACAAGGTTTTCTGTTGGAAAATGTAGAATCCTGTTAAAATCATGTTCCGTCACCCTTATTGTTCTGCCCCCTGGCACAACAAAACCGAAGGACCTTATGTTATTCTCACTTGTATCCGTGGCGGTTGTGTACAACGCAGTCAATTGATCGATGCAAAGGACTACGGGAGTACTCAAAGCATATGCCACTAACGAACGTGTATTCAAAAACTCTGCCCATGCACGAAACTGTAAGTTCGTAATGGCTTGCAAGTTTTGAAATGAGAAATGATTAGTTTTGGTTACGATAAATTCTCCGGCCATTTTAAATTTCCAGAAAATTAATTAAACCACAACTATTTTTCACTTAAATTTAATTAATTATAACTAATTAATCAAACTTAAAAACTTAACCTTAAAACAAAATTACCCCTTTTTCTTAACAAACACAACTTCGAATCACTATTATCAAGAACCCTAATTTTGGTAACACAAATAATCAGAATGATCTGAAGAAATCAATTGATAACAATTAATCTTCTAAAGAACAATAGTGAAAATAGTTTTCTTAGAAACAAGTTCTTGAGTTAGATGGTTTCTTCTTAACTGATGCTTTAAAAACTTAAAAGAAACAAAGTTTCACGGTTAAAATCAATTAACACTGATAGAACTGTAACTTTTCCCAGTTTTGATTGGTTAAAAATGAAGAATTCCATCGACAGTGATGTTCTTGGTTATATGTATTCTTGTAAATATAAACAAAAGCCCTTAGATCTAAGAATAAGAACAAAAAAATGTAAGGGGTTGTTATATACTTTTTGAATTGACAGGAGCAATATTGTCTTTACAGTGTTCGAAATCAAAATCAAAATCGAAATCAAAATCATGTATTCACTAGGACTATCTGCAGTTAATGACTTCTAATCAAAATCAATTAGAAAGATTTAACATCCCAAGTTCACCAACCAACTTTGAAAAAGTGGATTCATCAAGCGGTTTAGTAAAGATGTCTGCAATTTTTTCCTTTGTGGGTACAAAATGTAACTCCACAGTTCCATTCATGACATGCTCTCGGATAAAATGATACCTGATGTCGATGTGCTTCGTTCTCGAGTGTTGCACTGGGTTGTTAGAGATTGATATGGCACTTGTGTTGTCACAAAATATTAGAATCTTTCTCAACAAAAGCCCATAGTCACGGAGTTGGTTTCTCATCCACAAGATCTGAGCACAGAAGCTACCAGCAGCAATGTATTCAGCCTCATTTGTTGATGTGGACACTGAATGCTGCTTCTTGCTATACCAGGAAACTAACCTTCTTCCAAGAAACTGACAGCTTCCTGAAGTACTCTTCCGATCAATCTTACAACCTGCAAAATCAGAGTCTGTGTATCCAATAAGATCAAATCCTGTATCTTTAGGGTACCAAATTCCAAGATTTGGGGTTCCCTTAAGATATCTAAATATTCGCTTAATAGCTATTAAGCGAATATCTAGATTTGGACACTGAATGCTGCTTCTTGCTATACCAGGAAACTAACCTTCTTCCAAGAAACTGACAGCTTCCTGAAGTACTCTTCCGATCAATCTTACAACCTGCAAAATCAGAGTCTGTGTATCCAATAAGATCAAATCCTGTATCTTTAGGGTACCAAATTCCAAGATTTGGGGTTCCCTTAAGATATCTAAATATTCGCTTAATAGCTATTAGATGAGATTCTTTAGGATCAAACTGAAACCTAGCACACAAGCATGTTGCAAACATTATATCTGGTCTACTTGCAGTGAGATAAAGTAATGAGCCTATCATACCTCTGTAGCCTGTGATGTCAACCTTCTTACCAGTTTCATCTTTATCAAGCTTAGTGGCAGTTGGCATAGGAGTCTTTGTTGTAGATGAGTCTTCCATTTGATACTTCTTAAGAAGATCTTTGATGTACTTGGACTGACAAATGAATATACCATCTTGTCTTTGGTATACTTGCAGTCCAAGAAAGAATGACAATTCACCCATCATGCTCATTTCATAACGACTCTGCATTAACTTAGAAAATCTCTTGCATAGATCATCATTAGTAGAACCAAATATTATGTCATCAACATATACTTGCACCAATATCAAATCATTTTTGTGCTTTTTGTAAAAGAGAGTCTTGTCTACAACACCTCTTGTAAAATCATTTTCAAGTAAGAATTCAGAGAGAGTGTCATACCATGTCCTTGGAGCTTGTTTGAGTCCATAGAGAGCTTTGAATAGAGAGTACACAAAGTCTGCCAGTTTTGAATCCTCAAAACCTGGAGGTTGTTCCACATACACTTCTTCTTCTAACTCCCCGTTCAGAAAAGCACTCTTCACATCCATCTGATATACCTTGTAATTGGAATGTGATGTGAATGCCAGAAACATTCTGATGGCCTCAAGTCTTGCTACTGGTGCATAGGTTTCATCATAATCTATACCCTCTTCTTGAGAGTAACCTTTAGCAACCAGTCTGGCTTTGTTTCTCGTTACAATGCCATCTTCGTCCAACTTATTTCTGAATACCCATCTTGTTCCAATAACAGATTTTCCCTTAGGCCTGGGTACCAGCTTCCAAACTTTCTGCCTTTCAAACTGATTGAGTTCCTCTTGCATAGCAATCACCCAATCTGGATCATCTAGAGCATCTTCAACTTTCTTAGGTTCTGTTTCTGAAAGAAACCCAGAATAGTGACATTCATTTTGTGATGTTCTCCTAGTTCTCACTCCTGTGTCTGGATCACCAATGATCAAGTGAAAGGGATGATCTCTATTCCATACCCTTTGTCTTGGCAGATGCGATCTTGATGATTCTCCTAGTTCTAGATGTTGTGGAGTGTGACTAGCTGATCCTTCTCCTGCTCCCCCTGAGTTGTTGACGGTTTGATCTGTTGATTCTGTAGACTGACTAGTGGATCCTATAGTATTTTGAGGATCTCCACTTTGTTCACCACTTTGTCCAGAATCATTATCATTATGATTATTGTTAATAACTATAACAACTTCAGGTTCTTCTTCATTGTCAGAGAGATCTCCTGATAGATTTTCAAATACCAAGGATTCAGAGTTCTCTCTTGTTTGCAGGCCTGGTCTTTTGGTGTCGTCAAATGTTACATTAAAGATTTCCAACACCTTATCTTCAATCACATATACCCTGAAAGCCTTAGATTCCAGAGAATAGCCCAAAAAAATGCCTTCATCTGCTTTGGCATCAAACTTGCCTAGATGTTCTCCATCTTTAAGTACAAAGCACTTTGCACCAAACACATGAAAGTAATTCAGTGTTGGTTTCTTATTGGCCATTAACTCATACGGAGTCTTTTCATGATCTTTGTTGATCAGGGTTTGATTCTGAGTGTAGCAAGCTGTATTCACTGCTTCAGCCCAAAAGTAAGTGGGAAGTTTTGATTCATTCAACATGGTCCTTGCTGCTTCAACCAAGGTCATGTTCTTCCTTTCCACTACTCCATTCTGTTGAGGAGTTCTTGGTGCTGAAAACTGTCTTGATATTCCTTTCTCTGAGCAGAAATCATTAAGAACTGCATTCTTGAATTCAGTTCCATCTGATTGTCCGCACAGGTAGCTTAGCTTCCACTTCTATCTTCTTGATGTGATCAATGATTAGTTGTGTTGCTTCATCCTTTGATTGTATGAACAACACCCACGTGTACTTGGAGTAATCATCCACCATCACCAATGCATATCTTTTTTCTTGAAAGTGACATAACATTGACTGGACCAAATAAATCCATATGAATTAGCTGTAATGGTTCAACAATGTTTGTCATTCCTTTGCTTCTATGTGATGATTTCTTCGACTTCCCCTTTTCACATGCTTCACATAGTCCCTCCTGATTGAATTCCATAAGGGGCAAACCTCTCACTAACTCTCTCTTTACCAAAGAGTTCATAGTTTTGAAGTTCAAATGTGAGAGCTTCTTGTGCCATAGCCAACTTTGTTATGAAGATGCCTTACTGTAGAAACATGTAACTTCTCCTTCACTGGTAGAACTTAAGTTAGCTATAAACAAATTTCCTTTTCTCACTCCCAGTAGAGCAAGCTTCGCATCCTTCCTGTTGGTGATCAAGCACTTGTCCTTTCTGAAATCTACATTGTAGCCTTTATCACAGAACTGACTGATACTTAGAAGATTGTGCTTCAATCCTTCAACAAGGGAGATGTTTTCAATGATGACATTCCCAATTTTCAATTTACCATATCCCGTAGTGAATCCTTTGTTGTCATCTCCAAAGGTTACAATCGGGTCGGTCTTCTTAACCACCTCTGTAAGCAGGGACTCTTCACCTGTCATGTGTCTAGAACAGCCACTATCCAGAATCCACACGACCTTTGAGCTTTTAACCTTACCCTGCAATCACAGATTGATTAAGCGGACTTTGGTACCCAAAATTGTTTGGGTCCTGAAGGTTTAGATGATTTAACAGTAAGATTCAATTTATTCTTACTCTGTTTGATTTTCATATTATCTGTGGATTCAACATTATCAGTGCTATTGCTACTAGATGCATTCATCAACTTAAAATAAGCATGCATAATGTTGTATGTACATAGCAAGCACTCTTTCTTACCACAGGGTTTATGAACATCATGCATTTCAGACATGTTATGCATTGCAGAAGTATCAGCAGTTTCTACTTTAACCTTTTTACATGCATGTGTAAGGTGTCCAGCAGAATTACAGATTTTACACAACTTCCTAGATGCAATGGGAGAAAATGGAACAATTTCCTGATTAACAATCTTCTTTTTCCCATTCCTGTTCTTTTTAGCATTACTAACTAAGTCACCTACTTCAGTTTTAGGTATAACAGTTTTTACTGATTTCCTAGGCAACTTAGTCTTTACCTCTTTTTCCTTCAATAAATCCTCCTCAAGCAATTCTTGTCTAATGAAAAGGTCATCCTCATTAAAAGGTTCTGAGAAGGGCTTGACAAAGACTGGACTGACCACATTCTTAAGAATATGTGGAATATCCTTCTTGACAACAGAAGATGTCACAGGAAATTCCAGAGTCCTTTTCCCAGCCTTTTTGGAGTAGTCAAGTCCTATAGAAGTTTTATTACCCTAGGTCTGAGTATCAATGATCTCCTTAGCAATCAGGGCGGAATTCTTAAAAGCATTCAGCTTCAAATCTAAATCTGAAATCTGCTTCCTGAGGATAGTCTCTATCTCATCATTACACTTGACCTTGTTCTCTAAGTACGCATTCTTTTGCTTAAGATCTTCTAATGTGACAGCTACAAGCTCTAGTTCTTCATTTTTAGATTCTAATTTTTTAATCTTAAGAACTAGTTTAGCATTCTCCATTTCAGATGCTAGCATGATTGTGTGTACATTAAAAAATTCTACACTTAGATCTTGCACAGTTTTCTTGTACTCAGAGTTAGACATATCAATTGTAGTTAAGATAGGTACCTAAGATAATTGTGGTGATTCCTCTGAAGAGTCAGCCATTAGGGCAACATTTACATATTCATCCTCTTCATCTGAATCAGTATCATCCCAGTGTTTTCCCTCTGCTATATAAGCCTTCCCTTTCTTCTTTCCAGACAATGCCTCCAATTGCTGTTTCAGCTTGGCATTCTCTTTCTTCAAATCCTCATATGAGTCTTTCTTTACATAGACATCTTTCATGTCTCTTGCTTGACGAGGCTTCCGGCATTCAGTGGCGAAATGCCCTAACTCATTGCAATTGTAGCATCTTGATTTGCTTCTATCAATCATGCCAGTCTTGTAGCCTCCCTTAAAGCCTGTACTGGGTGCATACTTGCTCTTCTGGAATCTTTTGGTTGAGCCCTTGAACTTGTACTTAGGGTTTCTCTTGAAACGAATATGACTAAACTTTGCAGCTAAGTACGCCAAGGTTTTGTCTTCCATTTGCTCAAGCTCTTCTAGGGTGTAGTAATCACTTTCATCAACACCCAGATTCACAGAATCCATCTCAGCTTCTATGATCACCTCCTTTCCAGCTCTAGGGGTTTGAACCTGAATATCAGAAGTTGTTGGTTCATCCACTACAAGTGCTGCTGATCTCACAAGTGCATTGTGCTTGTTATCCACTGTCCCTGGTCCGTAGATTATCACTCGTTGTTCTTTCTCCATCTCATAAGTCTTCAACTTGCCATAGATCATCTCTAATGACATCTTTATGAAGTCAATTCTTTCCCTTATGGATGAGGACTTGTGTTCTACATGATGGGGCAGCGTCATCATGAACTTCCTGTTTGATTCTCTCAGTGGATAGGTCTTCCCTTTCATTGCCAATTCATTTAGAAGCTTAGTATATTTCTCAAAGACCTGAGTTATACTTTCTCCTGGAAGAGACCTAAAAGCTTCGTACCGAGAAGTCAGGATGTCCAATCTATTTTCCTGCACGTCTTCAGTTACTTCCATTATCAAATTAATGGTATCCCACATGTTTTTCCCGCTTGTACAGTTCATCAACTGATAGCTCATTTCCTTGTATGCGGAGTCTGCCGATATCAACATCAAACATGTGTCTAATCGAATCAGTTCTTTGTCAGAATCTGTATACTCAGTGATATCCTTAGGTTGGGTGCCTTGAGGAATCCTGCTACCATCAGGAGCTGTAGATTCACTAACTGGTTTTATTGGTACAAACGGTCCGTTCTCTAATATGCCAATATACAACGGATTAGATGCCTTGATAAATAACAACATCTTCATCTTCCACAAACCGAAATCATCTCTTGTAAACGGGGGAACTTTAATACCAGCGGTTGTGTAACGCCCCCAAATCCCCTACAGGAATACAGGTCGTCAAATTCTCTCGCGGAATATTCGATCACCTGCTTACAATATAATCAACAACAATAATCATAATAAACTCCATAATCTACTCCACGGGTTATAGTCTTAGAACAAGTACTTAATAATCCAAAAGTTATTACATCACAAATTCTCTTCCCAGAATCTCTGAAATATTATTACAACTTCATAATACTAGATAATAAAACATTAAACAACTTCTTCCCAGCTCGCACCCTTCTCATATACTATAAGGCTAATGAGCTGGATTAATAGCCTTTCCCCTTCCCTTTATCACGGTTCGCCGCACTAGTGCCAGCTCTGGGTGCCGCTGTTTAATAATATTTAAATAGCAAGAATTAGCAAACAGAATGCCCAGCAAGTATATAGACACCATATGAAGCAACAACAACTCGCTTAAAAAAATATGTTTTTACCACTTTATAAAACTTATCCACTTATATAAATATATACTTTTGAAAAGAGATTAACTCGGAAATTCTTATCAATCTCAGAATACTACTCTTATAATAGAATAAATAGATCTCAATAACTTCTCCATACTACTCGAATATAATCCAATAACTTCTTGGAACTACTCAATTGATTTGAATGAATATAATTTAACAACTGCTCAGATCAACACCCTAGTTAACAGAACCACAAAGGCATCGGTTAACAGTTAGGATATCGATGATTGGACTTCTTCTCAAACGCCTACTCAAGTAATGGATTGATCAGTCCATTGTCACTACTCGTTTACTATCGATAGAAGGATGAGCCGACGTCTCGAACACACCCCAAATACTACTCAGTGGGCCGGTGCGTTACTCCGGTCACTTTTGCCATCTTTTAGTCCAGAATATAAGGTGTCGGAATCTTCGATCACCTTCAACAATAAATCTCTTAGGCATCACGGTAAAAATAACACGTGCACCTTTATTTACTTCTCAATAAAATACTACTCCAATATCGTTCAGAAACAATGAACGATAAACACCTCCAATAATTTAGTTTTCCCCTTGAATGAGTAGAGGAAATAAATATGAAAACTGTTCTGATCATGGATTTGAAATGAGATGACCCATATCAGTATTCTCAACTTACTATGTATATATAACTCCACTTATATATATAACTTACGATCCACTTATAACTCAATGCTTAAACACTTAAGCCAATCACAAACAAGGCACTAAGGGTCCCTCTAGATTCATACTAAGTCCATGTTAATCGACAAACACTTAAGTCATAATTTTAGTCCAAACTCGTTCCTCAAATTCATACTTAACGTAGGATATTCTATACATCTTACTAACCATTTATAACCTTGTTCTTTACACCAACATGTTTCCTTGATAATTCTTAACAAGTTTCGTGTTTTAATCGACTCGAAATTCCTCTTTTAACTTAACCAAAACGGATGGTCAAAACAGGACCTCTAGAGTTGACTTTCCTGAAAATTACTATTCTGCGACTCGCACTCCAACACTTTTAATAAATCACTGAAAACATTTTTAAATACGAAACCACTTCTAAAATCATCTTTGGTATTTGTAATATTTATCATAAAAGTTCTGATTCGAAAACACGAGTCTAGATAGGTGAAATGTATTTTTGAAGTTGAGTCAACTGCGGATTTTTACTATTTGCATCACTTTTACTAAAACGTTCATAACTCGATAACCGTTAACTCAAATGACGCACCGTTTTCGCGTGCACGATCTAGAGAATGTCTAGAAGGTTATCAACTCAAGATTGGGCTCTGGTCAAAGGACTCATTTTTCTGATTTTACAAAACAGGGCAGGGGGTTTGCAAAGAGTAGTGTCATCTTCTTAAAGGGCTTTTCCACTTGCGCAACCTCGGCTTACGCATTTTATAAAATTGAAAAATAATCTTTTACACTCGAAACCTTCGCACACATCTTGATAACTGACCTTAGCATGTTACCACAAAATTTCATATTTTAGAAGAACTCTTAAGGGTCTCAAACATAGTCACAAAGTTGATGTGTTTCTACGATTTCATTACTCGAACAATTTTTACTAAAACGACCATAACTCAAAAACCATAAACTCTTTTGACATGATTCTTGCTTGATGCTCTACCAACACTAACAAGTACTCACAATCACTCAACAAGCCTTAGATACTCCTTACAAAGCTTAAACCTTAAGATCCAATCAAGAAAACAAGTTAATAAAATTTCGGAGTTACTATTCATCATCACTTTGTAAGATCCATATAAAATCGAAAAAATACGAGTTTGGTTCTCAACTTTTTACCACACCTTCTACTCTTCAAGGGCTTTCTTTTTATTCCTATCTCATCACCAGGGGATGCTTGAAGCTCTACTTATTGGCTTTCTAAGGTGAGTGGTCAAAACTGGGAAAGGCTGGACAGTTTCGGTTCTCCGACTTGGTGAAGGGATTTGACTAGGCTACATTCCTTTGTTGGCCATGAAATTTTAAAAGTGTGTTCTCCATACAATGAAGGAGCTATGGTTAAAATTTGGTGATTTATGAATGGATAGAAGTGGAGATATGAATTTTTCTTTGGATCTGGTTTCTACTGAACAGTTTTGGAGAGTTTGTGTTTTGCTTGCTCTTGTTTTCTTTTTCTCTTTGTTTCCTTGGAATAATGCAAGAGTGCTGATTGTTTGTGTGATAAGTGTTAGTGGAGAGTGAGCTCATGCCTTACATTATTCTAAGGACACATGTGAACACCTTGACTAAGCTTGGTGTCTTGAATGGTATGGTGGCTAGCTTCACAATCCAACACATGTCCCTTCCTTTAGTGTGTTTAAGAAGCTAGTGGATGGTTTAATACTTGTATCACTCTCTCGTTTAATCACAATTCGTTACGTATTTTCTATACCGCTCAATTCCGTCACAATCTCCGATTAACCTCTAAATCGTTCCGTTGCTCAGGGTTTTCGGTGTACATTCTCAATATGATAATCTCTTGATTAAATATTTAAAAACTCTAACTCATTAACTCCTCGAGTACTTATAAGGTTATCGTACTCTTCGATAGCTTGATTAACTCAAGTCACAATAAAATAAGAATCGTGGAATTCGGTCCTCGTTTGCATTCACTTATTCTACTCACACAACACGAATATAATCTCGAAATATAAATCTTCCATCTTCTATATAAGGTGGTTGAAAAGAAAAAAAAATTACGCAATATAACCAAAGTCACTATTTATAATATTAAATAATATAAGATAATCCAGGGGTGTTATAGGTTGTCTTTGGAGCACTCATGGTTTCTGAAAATTTCAAATTGTTTAAAATTCAAGAAATTCCAATTAAATGAAAAAATTTGAAAGTTAAAAAATTTGCTTCGAATTTTCACGCTACGTTTGATTTTGGTCTCATTCACCGGATTTGATTTGTACATCAATCAAGTAGCTCTGATACCAATTGTTAGGTCCAAAGTATCGTAGAAGGGGGGGGGGGGGGGGTTGAATACGATACTCACAAATAATTCAATTTCGTTCGCGAATAATTCATTCAGTTCTATAACGAAATCAAACACACCAAATCAAACCAAGAGTCGGGGAATATATCGTTTTATAAATATAAACCTCGAAGGGTGCTACAATTTCTAATCCGTAGATAAGCTTCAATGAGTTCTAGGTTATTCACAATCAATACAATGATAGAAATCTGAGCAATATTAATTTCTTCAGTAATCTCTCTGGCTCAAACTCTCTCTTAGTAATTGCTACTGTAAATGAACCTCGACTGAAGAAGACACACTTCCTCTGTAGTAATTGTAGACTTGTGTTTTGAAAACTATCGAACCATAATTGAAGAATCAATCATGGCCGTCCAATTTTCATCAACCTGTCAAACAAAGCAAAACTTTTCACCTGCTCCCTAATTTAAAAACCATCGAATGTATAAAGTATTTTACCATTCGATAGTTTTTAAATAAAAACTATCGAAAAGCAAACTACTTTAATCTTGTTTTCAAATGGTTTTCTTAAATCATATTCGATGGTTTTCTAAATAAAAAAACCATCGAATTCTTTTCTTGTCCTTGATCTTTTAGAAAACCCTTTGAGCTTCAGGGTGTTTCAGTTTTAGACTGTATCAACTTCTTCTGAGACGATAAAAACAACTTGATCTTTTAAGTGCCGTCAACTAGTGCAACTGGTCTGGTTCACAGATGAATAACATTTGATAAATTCTTCTTCTATGTCTTCAATTCAATGCTGCTGATAAGTCCTTTGTCGTTCTGGTTGCTTCATTTAAATCACTGGAATCCTGTGGTACTTAACCCTAAATCATTCACATACTTCTGTCATCTTGAAAGTCTTGTTTCTTTTGCTGTCACTGAGGCTTGAACATTTTCATGAACTTCTTTCCGTGACCTATTTACGGACTTCAAGAATACATACCGTATTTTGATTTTTTGAGTTTACCTTTTCTTCTTTGATTTTGGATTCCTGTGCTTCTGTTAATATTATTGTCTGTCTTGTCCTTTGTTGAGTTGTAGTTATCTCTTTTACATCTTATGTTACATTATGCTTTACAAAGACCTTGTATTCTGGCATCATCAAAAACAACATGTACAGATTCCATAACAATGTTTATTCTGTGATTAAAAACCCTATAGGCTTTTCCAGCTGCATATCCCACAAAAGTGGCTTCATCTGCCTTTGATTCAAACTTTCCAAGATTTTCACCTTGATTTCTCAGTACAAAGCATTTACATCCAAAGACATGTAGAAAATTCAAGGATGGTTTCCTTCCTTTGAGCAGCTGATATGGAGTCATTCCTTTTGCTTGGTTGACCAAAGAAATATTTTGAGTGAAACATGCAGTGTTAACTCCTTCAGCCCAGAAATAAGTAAGTAACTTTGATTCTCCTAGCATTGTTCTTGCAGCTTTAATTAGAGTCCTATTTTTCCTCTCTACCACTCCATTTTGTTGTGGTGTTCTTGCTGCAGAAAACTCACGGATGATTCCATTCTCCTCACAAAACAACCTCATTGTTGAATTCTTGAACTCAATGCCATTGTCACTCCTGATTCTTCTTACTTTGAGATCAGGATGATTGTTGGCAACCTTGCCCCATCTTTGGAGTGCAGAAAGTATGTCCATGTAAATTTAGAGAAATCATCCACAATCACAAGGCAGTACCTCTTCTTTGAGATTGACATGACATTTACTAGTCCAAAAAAATCCATGTGTAACAGCTGTAGAGGTTGATCAATTGATGAATCCAGCTTGCTTCTGAAAGAAATCTTCTTTTGCTTCCCTTTCTGGCAAGCATCACAAAGCCCATCCTTGGAAAATTCCAATCGAGGAAGTCCTCTTACTAGGTCTCTTCTTACCAAATCATTCATAGACTTGAAGTTCAAATGTGATAGTCTTTTGTGCCATAGCCAACTTTCATCCTTGCTTGCTTTACTCAGAAGACAAGTGATAGAATCTGAACTTGTTGAGTTGAAGTCAGCTATATACACATTACCTTTCGGGTATCCTGTCAGCACCACATTGTTGTTCTCCTTGCTGGATACAACACAGGCTCCTTGATTGAATGAAACTGAGAAACCTTTATCACACAGTTGACTAATACTCAGCAAGTTGTGCTTAAGTCCGTCAACCAGTGCTACTTGATCAATGATGCCATTATCCTTTTAAATCAAGCCATATCCCTTAGTAAAACCTTTGCTGTCATCTCCAAAAGTAATGCTAGGGCCAGCTTTCTCCACAAACTCTGTGAGCAGGGTAGAATCTCCAGTCATGTGCCAAGAACATCCATTGTCTAAGTACCATAGATTCTTCTTGTATCCCTGCACACAATCAAAACCAAATCTAGTTGATTTTGGTACCCAAGTTTCCTTGGGTCCTGATGTGTAAAAATAAAGTAAACTGCAAGCGCACAGTGTTTAGTTGTAGCAATCACAGATCGATCCACAGAGACTATGAATTTTTGAAACCCTAACAATTAACTCAGGCGAACTAGACAATAAGATTTGAGTTGAGATTTGTTTAACCTAATTAACAAATAGAATCAGATAAGGAAAACCTAGGAATCTGAATCCATTAATCAATCACAATTAATATCAACTCTCCCTAAAATCAATTCTCTTTCCTTCACAAATAAGATATATCAATTAACGAGACAAGCATATACTATGAAACTTGTTATCTAACAATAACCCATCAAAACTTCATGGAGCAAGCATAGGCTATGAAAAATAAATCCGGTAACAATAATATATCAAAATCACTTTGTCAATTGAACAATTAATCACCAAGAAAAATCATGAGAATCAATTAATAGGAACAAGAAGATAACAACAATAATCAAATTAACTTCATCTTCATCCTAGGGCAAGAGATTTAACTAGCCATGGCAGAAGAAACAAAACAATTAAATATAAAGAATGCAAGCAAAAGTGTTTGAATATATTAAAGAACTTGTATTGAAAGACAATAATAAATCTATCCTACTCCTAATTATCAGATCTAGTCTAAATTCTAGGTGTCTTAATTCTAGGTGATATGGACAGAAAAGTAATTATAGAAATATAATTAATGATTTATTGGAAAGGCCCAATATTCAAGGCCCAAAACCCTGATTATTTATTAATTTCGTAATTAATAAATAGGGAAAATATACAGCTCATGAAAAGAGTCTAAAATATGGTAAATTCATCAAAGAAGGATCTAGAATCCCAATTAATGAGTCATAGCCTTTATCAATAAGGAAATGACTTATTCAGCAAGAAATGCAATGTTTATCCATTATCAAAAAGGAGACTTATTAGCTAAGACTCCTAAACTTACCCAAAATACAAGGCTCCTAGCGCCTATACAAAGGACCTGATCCTTCAATCAGAACTACGTATTTGGCTTGATTCTCAGCACTGATTGAGATACGTAGGCATCTTGTGAGGACCGATTTAGTCTCGAAACGCAAGAACAGCCATTACAGCTCGAAGCTCTCTTAAATTCCATCAATTAATTTACACGCACGTTTTTTAATCCATAACATTTGGTGCCGTCTGTGGGAAGACAACATCAACCATGGCAAACACGCGAAGAACAACTCGAGATACTCAAACTTCTGAGGAGCTTCCTATCATCTTTGAGGCTGATGCTCACGGAAATCAACCCCCGCCAACTACTGGCACTCAAGGGACGAATATCCCCACCAACACTCAAGGACCTGAAATCCCGATTTCGGTTGAAGGGACGAATCCCCTACAAATGGTCGTTCATGGATCTAATCCACAAGAAACCACTCTCCAACAACCAATATCCCCACTGCTCATGAATGCACCAAGTGGCCTTCAAATCCATACTACAGATCTTCCCCAATACGCGACTCAAACTCTTGGGATGCCAAACTATGGCATGCCTCCTCGACCCACGATGGGCAGTAGTGGTCTCAACCCCACTTACCATGAAGCATATGTCCCCCCTTATATACAAGGTCTGGGACCCCAAAATCAACAAACTCAAACTCGACGGACCCCTTTGATTCAAGACCACTCGGGCCCTTATAATGAGGACGAGAATTATACATCTGGAGAAGAGAGGGATGTCACCCCAAGGAGGAAACGTTCTTCCCAAACAAATCGGGAACAATCCCAAACTACTAAGGAAAAAATTGCGGCCCATGAGGCAGAGGTGTCAAGGCTCAAGAAATTACTGGCAGAACAAGGGGCCGCGAAAGCACAAAACCAAGCAACTGGAAGAGTCCCGATAATCAACCTGGACCCAACACCAAGAAGAACCAAGAGGGCTAAAGCCCCAAGGGGTGATCCTAGTGTTTTATTGCCCCTAGGAGATCCTGATGATCCTACACCACCGTTTACTCAAGACATCATGAAAGCTACCATATCCAGGAAATTCAAGATGCCAACGATTAAAGCTTATGATGGAACGGGAGATCCCGCTAATCATTTAAGAACGTTCTCTAATGCACTGATGTTGCAGCCAACCAATGATGATGTCAAGTGTAGAGCGTTTCCGCAAACCTTGGCAGGCATGGCCCAACGTTGGTATAGTCGTCTTCATCCCAACTCTATTGGGTCTTTTAAGGAACTAAGCAAAGCATTCATTAACCAATTTGTTAGTGGAAGGGTGCATGAGAAGAGTTCTGCATCTCTTATGAGCATTCAACAAGGTAAGAATGAATCCTTGAGGGAATACATCAACCGATTCACTCGGGAGGCTCTGAAAGTCCCTGACTTAGAGGACAAAGTGGCTATGATAGCCCTGCAGCAAGGAACTACTGATGATCACTTCAAAAGATCATTGGCAAAACATCCACCCGAGAGCATGATGAAGCTCCAAGATAGAGCCGGAAAGTACATCAAGGCTGAAGAAAGTATGAGAAAGCATGAACCCACTACTGGTGGTAGTGGAAATCCAAAGAAGAGAAAGGAAACACAGGAGTATGACGTCAAGGAAAAGTTTCCTAGAACGTCAAAAAGTTCTGATTCTCCACCTAAGAGAAACAATTTTGGCCCAAAGTTTACAGAGTATGCAAGATTGAATACTCCCAAGAGTCAAATTCTAATGGAGATAGCAAAGGAAGAGGATCTCAAATGGCCGAAGCCAATGAAGGCTAACATGTCCAAACGGAACCAAAACCAATTTTGTCGGTTCCACAAAGAAGTTGGTCACGACACCGACGATTGTAGACAACTGAAAGATGAGATTGTATTTCTGATACGGAGAGGAAAGCTCAATAAATTCACCAAGGATGGAAATCAAGGGAGTCAGAGAGGAAATTATGAAAGGAAGGACTATGACAGAAGGGACAACGATCAAGATCGAAATCCCAAGCCCCGAGGGCCGGTAATCAACATGATATTTGGAGGACCAACTGTTGCTGGGTCCTCCCGAAACTCAAGAAAGGCTTATGCTCGAGAAGTAATGACTGTGGTCGGAGAAGTACCGAAACGTGCCCGAACAGAAGTATCAATAGGTTTTGATGATTCAGACCTGGAGGGAGTGAAGTTTCCCCACGATGATCCCTTAGTCATCGTTCCTGTGATAGGAAATTCTGAAACCAAGAGAGTTTTGGTCGACAATGGAGTTTCAGTGGACATCTTGTTCCATGATTCTTTTATCAATATGGGCTATACTGACTCTCAGTTGACACCCTTGAATATGCCCATATATGGATTCAATGGAGTGGAGTCAAAGATGGAAGGCACTATCCAACTCCCCATGATAATGGGGCAAGGGTCGAATACGTCTACTCAGATGTTGAACTTCATAGTTATAAAGGCAACTTCGACCTACAATGCAATCCTGGGAAGGACTGGTCTTCATGCGTTCAAGGCCATTGCCTCATCCTATCATCTGAAAATCAAGTTCCCAGTGGATCAATATCGATCCAAAAATGTCGTTTAGGATATTATTTTTCACTAAGTATAAAAAGGAGAATCGTATATTATACTTCATATAATCCATATTAAAAATATACAAAAATAGAAAAATTCCCAAACCATGTTCTTCGTGTTCTTGAAAATCAAAATCAAATTCGAAGGTGTTATTGAAATCCAAATTCAAAGTTCAAGTACTCAAATCAAAGATCTTGAGCTCTAGTTTCAGAATCTTCCAACCTCATCATCATCTGGTAATTTTTCGATTTTATATGAATTTTTCAAATTTTGAATTAAAATTAGGGTTTATATTCGAATTGGGGATTTTCATTCTGTTGATTCTCCGTTCAATTTATTGCTTCTAACATGTTCCTAGGGTTCTAATTAGTAGGAATCCATATTTTAATTTCAGGTTTATGTTCAATTTTTACGGGTTTGATTTTCGGGTTTTGACCCGAATTCTTCTTTTGAATAGTTTGTTCTTGTTGTTGATCTGACATTGATTCTGATAAAGGGCTTTCATTGTGTGAGTTGTAAGCTTCATTTTAACATAAAGATCATCGAGTTTCATGTAGAAATAAGGGAGATCGTGTCTCCGGCCGGAGTTGTTGCCGCCGGTTTTCTTTGACCGGATTTTATGCTCGATTCCGGCACGGGACAGTGTTGAGTTTGTGTGGGTTGTGTTTGTCATGAAAAACCGAACAAAAGCCCTATGGTTTGGAACAGTTTTGATCGGGAATGAAAGATTCCGGACGCCAGCCGGATTCTGGAAAACCCAGATTCCGTTGGGTTGTTCTTGGTGACCCAGTTTGTGTTCTTCCCGACCCGTTAACTCGTTTTTTTGACCCGGTTTCAATCTTCCAAACCCTAAAATATTTTCAGAAAACTGTTTTTGAATTTTATTTTTAAATTTAATTCGAAAATAGTTTAAAATCATTTAAAATTCATATTTTTATTTGAAAAATATTTTTTTAATTTCAGAAAATTCTGAAAAATTATATTTATTGTTTTAAATTCGAAAATTGATTAAACTTAATTATTTTAAATATTTTTATTTAATAATTAATTAATTTAATTAATTGATTAATTCTTTTAATCGGTTAATTCTTAAAAATTAATTATTAATTAGATTTAATTAATTTAAAATTCAGTTTAATTATTTTCAAGCCTGATTTATTATTTAAAAATAGTTTGAGCATTTAAATAGTGTCAATTAATTTTTATTAATTGATTTAATTGACTTTAAATACTTATATTGGGATTAAAAATCCGATTTTTGATTTAAAAATTATTTGTGACTTATTTAAATTCGAATAAGCTTCGTGTGATGTTTTAAAAATGTTTATAAGTACTATATGGTTCGTATGAGTTGTGTAATCTGTTTTATAGTCCGTAAATGCTCGTACGAGGGCTAGTGTCTGAGTTTTAAATACCGTAAATTAGACCGGACGTCCGATACGTAACCGGTTACTAGTTTAAAATGTGTTATTGATTGATTGTGTGTCGAGGATAGAATGAGGATATTTAGACTTACTGTGATGAGTTGTTTATATTATAGAATCGAGTTCCCGGAGCAAGGGAAAGGGGAAAGTTGAGTGATCAAAGTAGAACCGACAGCGACGTAGACCAGGCAAGTATCTGTGCCTTTATTTGTGATAAATTGTTATTGTCTTCAATACTTACATGTTATTACCCCAGAACAATTCAGATTATCAATCCTTACCCGTACTTGGGCAACTGATTCCATTTTCGTAAATTTTCTCAACTCTTTGATTTGATCCGCATCGAAAACCCTTATTTCTAAATTCATCTGATTTTGTCTACAACCATTGATTGTTGATTATCACCATTTGATTATTGCGTACAACCATTGATTGTTTGATTTCTATCATTGACTATTGATTACAGTCATTGATTACTGATTACAACTACTGATTACCTTCTTGAACAAGTACACTGTACCGTTGAAATTATTCCATGATTATATTCTCAATCTTCATTTGATACTGAGTAGTTGAAGCTCTTTTGCAATTATTATATCTTGACATTGTGCATTATCTTATTGAGCATGTTATTGCTTATACCTTGTGATAGAATTGGCATGTTTTTAAATAGGACCAGTAATGGTCGGGCCATACTTATGGTCGGAATAATTTAAGGCCCAGATTGGCCTAGGATCCAGTAGAGGACTTTCCTATAAGCAAGTCCGGGGTTGTTGCGTGATTGATCAGCAGCACAACCTTTGTGTTTTGAAAGGCATATGTTTTAGCCTATTTGTTTACATCGAGGATTCAACTCAACTTAAACAAGTTTATAATAAGTAAGTAATAATTCAATTGTCACAGTCACAGGAATCTCAGAAGATCATATCTGTCAGAAGAATACAGATTAAAGTCATCCTACAGATTTGAAGAAATTCCACATTGAAAGAAGTTCAATTATTTGTTCAAGCCTCAGTGAAGTCTTCAAAGAAGTGGATTTATTAAAGTGATAGAGGTTTCAGATTTGTGACAGCAAATGTACAGGTTACAAAGGTTGATCAACAGTCAAAAGCAGACAATGAACCACAACTTAAAGTCAAGATGAAGAAAAGACATTGAAGTTAGTCATTTATGAACCAGACCGTGCATCAAATGACAACCTCTGACAATGGATACTCTTCAGCAGTTCAAGTGGTTCAAGAATTGGTTTTTCTATGATTAAAGAATTTACATTCTCTTTTAAATTAGTTATTAATTTATTTATTAAATTAATTCTTCTGAATTAATTTAACAAATAAATTGAGTAATTAATTTATTGAATAAATTAAATTCATCAGAATTTAATTTATGAAATAAATTAATTAACAGAATTAATTTAAATTAGAATTAGAATTAATTCAGAATTTCTTAATTAAAATGAACTGGAATGACTATCCAGGATAGTCATCCCGATAGTCATTCCAAGTCTATTTATATTAAAATTGTACTGGAATGACTATCAAGGGATGTTAATCCCAAATGACCTAACAGAATTGTAGAAGGGGGGGGGGGGGGTTGAATACAATTCTTGATATTTCTTAAACTTAAAAACAACTTACAAATAAAAAATGAACTTAAAGTAAAAATCACAAGCACATAAATAATTTCAGTTGGATTGTTTGATGATCCAACTGAAGTGATTTTTATTGCGGAAATAATCTGTGATACAAATGTACACAGCTGCTCAGTTACAAGAATGTAGAGAAGAAAATGCTCTCAAAGATAGCTAATACAATCTATTTGTTTTTCTTCTCTCTCTCTTATTTTAACTGCTACACTTGGTTATATACATAACCCAAGTTTACAATACTATTTCTGGCTACACTAATGTACACTAGTAATAACCATCAGTAGCTTGCTTTTCATTCCTTTTGTCCAGTGGTCCTTGGAGATCTTTACTTTTGTCTTCACGCTTATTATGATCACTCCCAAGAGCCTTCTTGGAAATTGGAATGTTTCCTTATTTCCAGTGACCATTTTGATGGCTTCCAATGCACAGTACACTTCCATATCTCCTTTAGATTTGTTCAGTAAACTGTCACTATCACTTTGTCAACTATTCAAAAAGTAATAGTGATTCGTTGATAGCAGGGAGATATGTTTCGTTGATAGCTTCATTCTTCATTTCGTTGATGAGTAAACTTCATTTCGTTGATAGGATAATCTTCATTCCGTTGATGAGTAAACTCTATACCGTTGATAGGATAATCTTCATTCCGTTGACAGGTCTTCACTTAGGCAAAATTACAAGGCATGATGTATTTACAATTAACCAACCTATTTTGCCTATCTAGTACTTAGTCAACATGACTGAGAAAACCTATCCAATATCTACAATGAAATGCATATCAAACTAGAAGTATTGTACAGTGCAATTGCTACATCACTCATTTCATTGATGAGCTTCATGTCAACGGAATGCTGCAAAGCATGCCATTTCGTTGACAACTACAAAATGACTTTACACAAATTCTACTAAGTGTTTTATGTTTATCATCAAGAACAACATATTCCTAACAATCTCTCCCAATTTATGACTGATAGAATAACAGCCGTAAATCAAGAGACTTGATGATAACAAAAACACTCAGATACATCATAAATTACAAAAGTAGAAAATGCATTAAGCTTCATAATATTTTAGACAAAATACAAGACTTACAAGACTAATGCCCAAAAGTGCTCCTCTAGACTGAACAAATGATTCATCCGTGTCTTCTTTGTGGCATAGTCTTCTTCCCTCTCTTAGAGTTGTTTTCCTCAATTTGGAACTGTAGCCTTCTGTAAAAGATCTTCTCTTCTTAATCTTGATCACCAAGCATGGATTGCATAAACTTTAGAGTTTGATTAGATGCCTTATCCAGCTGGTCTTCCATCCTGAAGAATCTTCTGCAATTGTCCTTGTCCTTAAATTCCATCATCCAGTATGGTTGAAGATGGATCTTCTTTCCTGTTGAGGGCACTCTAAGCATCCTGGGAAGAGCCTCAGGCTTGTTCCAGCTAGCCTTTATCTGACAACTTTTGGAGACCACCTCAGACCTGGCTGTTTTGGTGAAGCCAAAGTCTTTCTTCAAGCATCTAAACACTGAGAGTAGTGTTTGGTAGTCTTCTCCTAAAATTCTGTAGAGAGGCCACACATGTTCTCTACCACCCTTGAATACAAAGATCAGTCTCTCAGGCAATTTTTGAGAAGCTGCAATGCCCCTTACTTCCACCAGGTTGTCTAAGTCAAGATGTAGACTGGATTCTTCCCTGATGTCAGCAATGTACATGCAGTCCTCTGGATTTGCAGGGGGTTTCTGAGGTTGTGGCTTTCTCATAAATACTGGGTTTGCTTTGACAGCCCTTTTCTTTGTCTTCATTGGTTGATCCTTCTCAAATAGAAACTTTGGAAAGTAGGCCTCATCAAATTCAAAAGGCTCCTCTTTTGGCATTATTGGTTGATCATGAAAGTTGACAGGATGTGCAGGATCACATGCCAACTTTCCTTCATGAGGTTGATCAACAGGAATTTGATGTGCACTAGTTGTGGAAGAGTCTTGGGCAGTGTCCTGAGAATCATCTTTATCAAAGTTTAGATTCCTTTTTGCTCTAGCCTTTGGCTGCCTTACACTCTTCCTTTCCTTTCCAGCTTCCTCAGCTTCATCCTTGGCCTTTTCTTCCTTTAGGGTTTCTTCATCTTCAAGTGATTGAGCAACTGCAAGAGCTTGAATTGCTGCTCTTTCAGATTCTTCAGCTTTGGCCTTAGCAAAATTTGGGTGACCAACCCAAATGCAGATTTCCTTGCTATCCCTGTAGATGATGGCCCTTTGGTTCCTTATGCTTGGATGATTGCTTTCTTTGCTTTCAATAATCAGCTTCCCTAGGATTTTGATCTCATCTGGCTTTGGTGGAGGATAAAATATCCTTGCAGTGTTCTTGCCCTTGGGTTTGACAGGTGATATTGGAGATATCCCTCTTGCATCCACATTCCTAAAGCATGAAGCTTGCCCTTTCTCATTTCTTGAATCTTGAAAGAGTCCATGCTGAAGGGTTTCTATAACATAAGAACTCTTGAACTGTGGCTCCCATTCCGTTGATGTTACAACCATGGCATCCGTTGATGGTTGATCCGTTGATGGATTTGAGTTTATTGCAGTTCCAGCAATTCTCTTGACCCTTGCTTCTATGTTGGACCAGTGATCTTTAATCTGTTCTGCAAGTCTCATCCTCATAGAAGCTTCCTGAATCAGGTCAATACCATCCTTTTTCTTTTGTCCAAGCTCCCCCATTGCTAGTGGCTCATTTGGTAAGGAAATGGCTGGGACCAAAACCTTTGTGATTTGTATATCAAGCTCTTTAGATTTCTCTAGCTCCTTAGATTTCTCCCCCTTTTTGTTATCATCAAAAGAGATAATAGGGAGTCCTTGAGCTGCCAAAAGCTGGGTGAGTAGCTGAGTTTGCTTCTCCTGTTCCTTTTGCATTTGAGAAAGTGTAGCCTCAACTTTGTCCACTCTAGAGGAGAGAGTCTTCAAAGAAGAGGACACTTCAGGTTCCTTGGAGAAAAACCTGTTCATTTTGGACACAGTGAGAGAGGGAAGCTTCTCATCAAGCCTCTTGTCTATAGCATCTTTCAAGTTCCCAACAGAGTCCTTGATGTCCCTTGCTTCCACCCTGGTCTGCAACATTTGTAGCCTTTGAATTTACAAGGAGTCCATAATGGCTTTGTAGAAAGGCTTGTGTTCAACACTAACAGATGCATGAGCCAAGAAGGCTTCATTGTACTGTCTAGTGATTGCAGCATCCAGGTTGATTCTTCCATGAACATCCTGAGAAAGCCAGTCTGGTGTAGGGGGCACCACAGAAGTCCCAGTCTGTGAAGTAGTGGCCACCTATAGATTGTCACCAAAGCTGTCCTCATCATCAGAAAAATCAAATTCATCACTAGCTGCAGCTCCTGGAGATAGATTGGTCAAGGCATCCTTTGCTCTTTGCATTGATGTAGTTGTATGAATTAGGTTTAGTGACCTCTCTGCCTCCACATTGCCCTGCTGAGCCATAAGTTGATAGGCTGGCACAGGGTGAGTAAAGGTCTCAGGATCCAGAGAAATACTATCCAGAGTTTGTTGATAATGCTCTTGGAAAGTAAGTTCCCTTTCTCCCTCACTGACCTCCATTAACTCACTAGCAATGGCTGCTTCCTCCCTTATTACTCCTGTAGTCCCTTCTCTCTCTCCACTCTTTTCTTGCATCATGGGCTCCCCATGGCTCACACCTCTCACACCCTCTCATTCACCTTCTAAGGTGGTACCCTCAATCTCTCCTTTTGCCTGGCTGGAAGAAATAGCCAGCCTCTCACTCTCATTCTCTCCTTTTGCCTGGCTGCAAGCCAGCCTCTCAGTTTCACTCCCTCTCAAACCTAAAAGTGTCTCAACTACCACCAGGTCATCTACACTAGTTGTGGAAACAACTTGATCTTCAATAATGGGTGTAGAATGACCTGTCAACGGAATGGTAGTTTGAACTGTCAACGGTATGGATACCGTTGATGGAGAAACACTTGTCAACGAAAGAGGCTGTTTCGTTGATGAAGTCAATACATCACTTTGAGAAAGTGAAATTACAGTAGAATCTGTGGTGATTGATTTTAGAGATTGGTCCACAGATCCTCTTGTAACTTCAGAAAAAATTGGTTGATGGCCCAACAAATCACTTAACAAGTGATGACCGCCAGCTTCAGAGTGGGGCTTCTCCAAGATAAGAGTTGGAGAATCAGGAAAAGATGAATGGATCATGTCCACATCTAGAGACTGAGTTGGTGAATTTGGTGGAGATAGTTCAAGGTTGATGTTTAGAGAATGGGACTGTAACCCCAGAGTAACAATAGGGGTTACATCAAATTGAATTTGTGAAACTGGAAGTGTTGCTTCCAGAGTGTGTGCACCCTGTGTACCCTTGGATTTTTGCTTCACTCTCCTTTGGTATTGGGAAAATGTAGACTGTGGGCTTGAAGTGTCCCTTACCCTCTTGGAGTGTGCTCTTGGAGGAGAGCTTGTTTCAATAATCACATCCTTTTGGGAGGATGCAACTAGACTTGTGTGTAAATCCATGTTACTCATTGTGCCTTGTTGGGAAGACACAATGGGGCTTGGCTGGGACACACTTTCCTTTCCTTCCTTATTCTTGGGGTTTCTTTGATGTTCACCCCTTCCCTCACCTCTCACAACTCCAGAACCACTCCCCTTGGGTTGTGAAGTAGTTTTTGTAACAGGTGCCTTTTGAGAAGCACCTGAGGTTGGCTTTGAGGATTTCTTAGATTTAGGTTTGGCTGCTTGGGCAGGAGCCTGTTGGGTCACAGCTACAGACTCCATAGCAACTGGGTTGGATGAAACAATAGAAGTAACAACTACACTAACAGGGTTAGAAGAAGTTACCTCAATGATGGGCAGATATACCACTGGGACATCACCATTGTGGTTGAGTCTCAGTATATCTGTCAAAACTCTCTTTTCTTGCACAAAACACTCAAACCTGGAAACAGGGTTAGAGATAACTAATGGTGCTGGACTAACATGGTTAGCCAACATCATTAGAAACCTAGCATAATAGATATTCTTTTTCCTATTTGCCTTATCACCCAACTTAGCACCAATTTCATACATAAGTTGGGTGCTAAAGTTATAATATCTATCAGTTAGAAGCATGGTTAAGAGAATCAACATAGAATTAGTTAATGCATCAAAATTACTAATCTTTCCAGAAAAGACTTTAATGAATGCATCAGCTAAATAACTGCATTCTCTCACCAAACCTCTCCTAATTATCTTACCCAAATTATCAGTAGGCAATGAGTAGTTTATAGAATTTAGCATGTTAACCATTTCAGTGTATGTAGGCAAAGCATTACAGTTATTTTCAGGAATATGTAGACATGCTTGCAATACATCAGAATTAACTATATACTCATTACCTTGGATGGTGAATTGCAAAGTGCAATTTGTCCCACTATACTCACATGAGGTCCAAATCTCCTCGATTATCTCATTGTAGAGTGGTGTAGAGTGAAACATTGCATAGCTCAACTTGCAATTCTTCATGAAGTCCATCATCTTGAAAAAGATGCTGTTTGGGCTTTCCTTGACAACAAAGGGGATGGAGTTGTTTTTCTCATAGATAAACCCTCCAGCAGACATAAGCTTGACTATGGGTGCCATTGTTGAGTGAGAAAAAGCTTCGAACTGAATTGCTTGTTAGAGAGAAGAAGAGAGAAAAGCCTTTGGAATTTTTGAGAACAGGTAAAAAAAGAATTAGAGAAAATAGAATTTCTTAAATACTCCCCCAAAAATTCTCAAAAATTAGGTCCAATAATCAATGTAAATTACTGGATTGGCTTAAAAATATAACCGTTACTTTTAAAGTATTACCATGATTTATACTTACGGGGGTGTATGCATAGATCGTGGTAAAAGACGTGTCAAATTTCAACGGTTCAGATTAACTGCGCTAAATCAACGAATCAGGATTGGGCGGTTAAAGTCCCGTCTATTTCGTTGATAAAGCTGCGTTTCGTTGATATAAAAGAGCTATCAACGAAACACCCAGAAAAATGCTAGGACTGTCAACGAAATGGTGCGTTTCGTTGACATAGTAATTTTGACTTAGACAAAATTGCACTTTTTCCTGAGAAAATTAATTCACAGAAAAACATAGCAAATTTCTGGCTACATTATAACTTGCAAATATCTCAAATATAATTAAGAGAAATTTAGCATACCTAGCTCACTTACTAATCTTGAGAATGTTGATTCATCAAGTGGCTTGGTAAAGATGTCTGCAAGTTGTTGTTCACTTGGAACAAAATGTAACTCCACAGTACCATTCATAACATGTTCTCTAATGAAATGGTACTTGATGTCAATGTGCTTGGTCCTTGAATGCTGCACTGGATTCTCAGTAATGGCAATGGCACTAGTGTTGTCACAGAAAATAGGAATTTTCTCAACTCTTAATCCATAATCAAGTAGTTGATTTTTCATCCATAAAATCTGTGCACAACAACTTCCAGCTGCAATATACTCAGCCTCAGCTGTGGAGGTGGAAACTGAGTTTTGTTTCTTGCTGAACCATGACACAAGCTTGTTTCCTAAGAATTGACAGGTGCCAGTTGTGCTTTTCCTGTCAATTTTACATCCTGCAAAATCTGCATCTGAATAACCAATTAGTTCAAAGCCAGATTCTCTAGGATACCAAATGCCAAGGTTTGGTGTTCCTTTGAGATATCTGAAAATTCTTTTGATAGCAACTAAATGGGATTCCCTAGGATCAGCCTGAAATCTAGCACATAGACATGTAGCAAACATAATATCAGGTCTACTAGCTGTTAAATATAAAAGTGAGCCTACCATGCCTCTGTAATTTGAAATGTCCACAGATTTTTCCTTGGTATTCAATTCAAGTTTGGTGGCAGTAGGCAAGGGAGTTTTAGCAGGAGAGCATTCCATTAAGTTAAATTTCTTTAATAAATCATGAATATATTTTGTCTGACTAATGAAAATGCCTTCATTAACTTGCTTCACTTGAAGACCAAGAAAGTAAGTTAATTCTCCCATCATGCTCATTTCATATTTACTTTGCATAAGCTTGGCAAACTTTTGACAAAGTTTTTCATCTGTAGACCCAAAGATTATGTCATCTACATAAATTTGAACAAGTATAGTAGAGCCATTCACAACCCTGTGAAAAAGAGTTTTATCTACAGTACCTCTAGTGAAGTGATTCTCAAGGAGGAACTGTGAAAGTGTGTCATACCAGGCTCTAGGTGCTTGTTTCAAACCATAGAGTGCTTTGAGGAGGAAGTATACATATTCTGGAAAATCATCATCTTCAAAACCAGGAGGTTGACTTACATACACCTCCTCTTCCAATTCCCCATTCAGAAAAGCACTCTTCACATCCATTTGATAGACCTTGAAATTGGCATGGGCTGCATAGGCTAGGAAAATCCTTATTGCTTCTAGTCTTGCAACAGGAGCAAATGTTTCATCAAAATCAATTCCTTCTTCCTGTTAATAGCCTTTTGCAACCAATCTAGCTTTGTTCCTTGTGACTATGCCATTTTCATCCATCTTGTTTCTGAACACCCATTTTGTGCCTATGACACTCCTGTCCTTAGGCTTGGGCACCAGCTTCCAAACATTGTTCCTTTCAAATTGGTTTAGCTCCTCTTACATGGCTAAAACCCAATCTGGATCTAGAAGTGCATCCTCAACTTTCTTTGGCTCATCTTGAGACAGAAAGCTGCTATATAGACATTCCTCTTGAGTTGCTCTTCTAGTTTGGACTTTTGAAGTAACATCACCTATAATAAGTTCAAAGGGATGATCTTTAGTCCATTTCCTTGAGGGAGGTAGATTTGCTCTTGATGAGGTAGCTTCATGATCATGATTGCCTTGATTGGATATCTGTCCTTGAGAAACTCCCCCTGAGTTTGTTGTTCCTAATTGACACTTCTAGAAGCATTTCTATGACTGTCAACGGTATGACCATTTTGGCTATCGACGAAACGCTCATTTTGACTGTCAACGAATCCACCATCATGACTGTCAACGAAATGATCATTTGATCTGCTAGCAGCTATTCTTTTCAATCTTAATGCAACAATTTCATATTCACTGCTGCTTTCATCTGTGCTAGATACAACAACTTTAGGCTGTTTCTCAGTAGCCTTAACATGATTCACTTGATCTCCTTCCTCATTCTCAAAAGAAAGACTTTCATGAAAACCTTCATCACAGAGACCTTGAATTTTGAGATCATCAAAAACAACATGTACAGATTCCATAACAATGTTGGTTCTGAGATTATAGACTCTGTAAGCTTTCCCTGCTGCATATCCCACAAATATTGCTTCATCTGCCTTTGCTTCAAATTTCCCCAAATGCTCAGCTTGATTTCTCAGAACAAAGCACTTGCATCCAAAGACATGAAGAAAATCCAATAGTGGCTTCTTTCTTTTGAGTAATTGATAAGGGGTCATTCCCTTGGCCTGATTAATCAAAGAAATATTTTGAGTGAAGCAAGCTGTGTTAACTGCCTCAGCCCAAAAATAAGTTGGTAACTTTGATTCATTTAGAATTGTCCTTGCAGCTTCAATAAGTGTTCTGTTTTTCCTTTCAACTACACCATTTTGCTGTGGTGTCCTTGCTGCTGAAAACTCATGCAAAATACCATTTTCTTCACAGAACACCTTCATGCTTGAATTCTTGAATTCTGTCCCATTGTCACTCCTAATCCTTCTTACTTTGAAGTCAGGATGATTGTTTACCATCTTGATGTGATTGATAATGATTTCACTTGCCTCATCTTTGGAGTGCAAAAAGAAGGTCCATGTAAATCTAGAAAAATCATCAACAATCACAAGACAATATTTCTTCTTTGAAATAGACATGACATTTACAGGGCCAAACAAATCCATATGAAGCAACTCAAGCTGATGGACAATTGATGACTCTGTCTTGCTTTTGAATGATGCCTTCTTTTGTTTCCCTTTTTGACAGGCATAACACAAACCATCCTTGGAAAACTCCACCTGTGGAATTCCTCTAGCAAGATCTTTCCTCACGAAATCATTCATAACTTTAAAATTCAAATGAGACAATTTCTTGTGCCATAGCCAACTTTCATCCTTGCTTGCCTTGCTGAAGAGACAAGTGATGGTGTCTGGACTTGTGCTACTAAAGTCAGCAATGTACACATTCCCTCTTCTGAATCCAGTCATTACCACATTGTTGTTTCCTCCTTTAGAAACAACACAGGCTTCTCTAGAAAAAGTAACTAAAAATCCTTTGTCACAAAGTTGGCTGATACTAAGCAAATTGTGCTTAAGGCCATCCACTAATGCAACCTCATCTATGATGACATTCTCTTTTGAAATCAAGCCATATCCCTTAGTGTATCCTTTGCTGTCATCTCCAAAAGCAATACAAGGGCCAGCTCTTTCCTGAAACTCTGTGAGCAGGGTAGAATCACCAGTCATGTGTCTTGAACAACCACTATCCAAGTACCAAAGATTCCTTTTGTCTCCCTGCACACAATAAAACCAAATCAAGTTGATTTTGGTACCCAAGTTTCCTTGGGTCCTGTTTTGTTAGCCTTTTCTTTTCCTTTAATATCATTTTTCACCTTGGGATCAGATTGATTTAAATCAATCTTTACCCTTGGTGTTGATTTCTGAGAGTTGCTCACATTTTCATTCACAGCATGCATAGTTGGTGGAACAAACATGTTATTCACATTCCATGGCATTTGTGGTACATTAAACATATTCATGTATGGATTAGGCACAAATGACATGCTAGCATATGGATTCTGAAATCGTGCATATGGAGCAAACATGTTAGGCATAACAGGCATTGTAGGCATAGAACTATTCATTGTAGGCTTGGGAATTTTCACATTAGCAGTCTTCTTGACAGATTTGCAGTTAGTAGATAAATGACTAACACTTCCACAATTGACACATGTCTTTCTAGGAGCATATTTATCAGGTGTGTAATTGTTGTTTTTTTTAATCCCTACTTTTCCATTCCTGTTATTCTTTTTATTTCCCCTAGCCTCAACTTGAACTTTCTCTAACTTATCCTTCAATTGCTTGTTAGACAAGTGACCTACATTAGCTCTCTCAACAGGCTTCTCAACTTTCTTTGAATTACTAGACTCACCTTGAACAAAGTTCTTGGTGACAGGACCATAATTGTTATTAAGTCTAGTGAGTTTATCTTTTCTTTTCTCTGTTAACGAAACAGCCTGATCGGTTGATGGTTCATCTGTCAACGAAACATTGCATTCCGTTGACATATCAACCTTCAACAAATAATCATTGTTGTTTGTTGACTCTGTTTCTGATTCTAAGGTTTCACTAACATACCCTAGCTTTTCTTTGTTCTTTTTCCATGATTGTTCACAGAAAGATTCCATACCTTGAACATTAATGATGTTGGTAGCAACATTCCTGGCATCTTTCCATTTTGCAATCACACTTTGTTCTATTTCAAGTTGTGTTTTAAGAATTTCTTCCCTTTCTAACACGTTCTCAAGTTCCTTCTTAGCATCCCTACTAACACACCTCATTTTCTCAAATTCAACGAGCTGTTCTTCTAACATTGCATTCCTATCACTTAATAGCAGATTAGCCTCTTTTATTCTTGAATTCTCTTTGGTAAGTGATTTAAGAGTAACATGCAAATTATATAGTACAGTAGACATTTCATTTACTGCACTATCGCATTCCTCTTTAGAAAGCTCAGAAAGATTAGTAATTGTTACCTGGTTGCTTGAGGAGCTTGCTTCCTGCTCATGATTGTTAGCCATAAGAGCCAAGTTGACATACTCAACATTATCATCAGAATCTTCACCATTACCAGCCCAATCATACTCCTGAGACATGAAAGCCTTTTCTTTTTGCTTGAGAAGTTCAAAGTATTTCTTTTTATAATCAACAGGCTCAAATTTCCCGTTGCCCTTCTCAACCTTGGGCTTTCTGCAGTCTCCAGCAAAGTGGACAAGCATTCCACAATTGAAACATTTAGACTTAGACTTTTCAATCCAGTTAGTTTTGCTGGGTTGAAAGTCTCTTCTTGGTGGCCTTGCTTCTGAGTTTCTCTTAAACTTGAACTTAGAGAATTTTCTTGACAGAAAAGCAATTTGTTCATCAATCTCATCTAAGTAATCCAAGTTGGCTGGTTCTGATTCTTCTTCTTCTGTCATCTTGCCTTTACCCTTGCTAACATCACTCCTACAACTAGCTTGACTAGTTGTGGCCTTTGCAGCTTCTTCATTGTCATCTTCCAGTTGGTTCACAGATGCAATCAATGCAATAGATCCACCCTTCTTTTGTACCTTTTCAATTTCTTCATCTTGCTCCATTTCCAACTCATATGTCTTCAAGGTTCCATAAAGCCTTTCAAGAGTGTAGTCTTTGTACTCTTGAGTGTTTCTAAGAGAAACAGTCATAGGCTTCCATTCTTTTGGAAGAGCTCTAAGAAATTTAAGGTTTGAATCCTTGGTTTGATAGATCCTCCCATACAACTTTAATCCGTTCAAAAGCTTTTGAAACCTACTAAACATGTCATTTAGGGTTTCACCAGCTTTAAAATGAAAATGCTCATGTTGTTGTATAAGGAGCTGCATTTTGTTTTCCCTAACTTGCTCAGTTCCTTCACAGAGAGTTCTAACAGTGTCCCATACTTCTTTGGAGGTTGTACAGTTTATGACATTGTCAAACATCTCTTGCTCCAAACCATTAAACATAATGTTCATGGTTCTTTTATCTTTATGGACTTCTGCAACATCTTCAATAGTCCATTCTGACACAAGTTTTGGAATTTCCACATCAGGAGCATCATCTGGCATTCCAACTCTAGATGCAAACTTCATGGGAACGTGTGGACCTTTCTCAATGCAGTCTACATACCTCTTATCCATAGACATGAGATGTAAATGTATCTTTACTTTCCAGTGAAAGTAATTGTCCTTATCAAGAACTGGTATCTTTACTCCTGCATCCTTCTTCACCATGGTTACTGTTTTGGTCTTGATCTTTAAACTTCTTGTATGTTAGAAGCTTGCTCTGATACCAATTGTTAATCCCAAATGACCTAACAGAATTGTAGAAGGGGGGGGTTGAATACAATTCTTGATATTTCTTAAACTTAAAAACAACTTACAAATAAAAAATGAACTTAAAGTAAAAATCACAAGCACATAAATAATTTCAGTTGGATTGTTTGATGATCCAACTGAAGTGATTTTTATTGCGGAAATAATCTGTGATACAAATGTACACAGCTGCTCAGTTACAAGAATGTAGAGAAGAAAATGCTCTCAAAGATAGCTAATACAATCTATTTGTTTTTCTTCTCTCTCTCTTATTTTAACTGCAACACTTGGTTATATACATAACCCAAGTTTACAATACTATTTCTGGCTACACTAATGTACACTAGTAATAACCATCAGTAGCTTGCTTTTCATTCCTTTTGTCCAGTGGTCCTTGGAGATCTTTACTTTTGTCTTCACGCTTATTATGATCACTCCCAAGAGCCTTCTTGGAAATTGGAATGTTTCCTTATTTCCAGTGACCATTTTGATGGCTTCCAATGCACAGTACACTTCCATATCTCCTTTAGATCTGTTCAGTAAACTGTCACTATCACTTTGTCAACTATTCAAAAAGTAATAGTGATTCGTTGATAGCAGGGAGATATGTTTCGTTGATAGCTTCATTCTTCATTTCGTTGATGAGTAAACTTCATTTCGTTGATAGGATAATCTTCATTCCGTTGATGAGTAAACTCTATACCGTTGATAGGATAATCTTCATTCCGTTGACAGGTCTTCACTTAGGCAAAATTACAAGGCATGATGTATTTACAATTAACCAACCTATTTTGCCTATCTAGTACTTAGTCAACATGACTGAGAAAACCTATCCAATATCTACAATGAAATGCATATCAAACTAGAAGTATTGTACAGTGCAATTGCTACATCACTCATTTCGTTGATGAGCTTCATGTCAACGGAATGCTGCAAAGCCACCTCTAATGGGGTAGGAGAATAAGGGCTTGGAAAGTCAGAAACGATGAGAGATCCAGGCATCTTCTCCAAGACTTCAGCTAGAGCACCATCCCATCCCTTAGTGAACTGAACTGGGAAAAGGAGCTCGACATGCTTACCAATTAAGTCCTTGTACTCCTGGGAGTGAAGGTACTAATCGATAAAGTCATCCCGACCCTTCCTAAGTGTAACCAGTTCAGCCTGGGAGTCAGCCAGCTCTTTCTCCCTCCTAGCCAGAGTAGCCCTCAGAGAGCCCACCTCCTCCTGGGACTTCTCAAACTTGCCTGGGTTGGCCTCTGAAGATGAGCGTCAAGCCTTGGCTTGAAAGAGAGCACCTTGGAAGTTGGCAAACAAGTCACAAGTCAAAATAGAAACTTGAAATATACTAAAACTACAAAGAAAAAGGGGAGTAAGGACTTACAACAGCAATAGCCTGAGGGCCTGCATGCTCCACTCCCTCCAAAGTGGAGTTAGAAACGAAGTCCTTGTAGTTACAAGGGGTTAGAGAGGGATAAGACCACTCATTGGCATGCTTGGACACCCCCACGACTGTGTCCTTCTTCCTAATACCCCAGTTGGGGCGCCAAACAGAACTCTTGGCTGAGGCAGGAGCCTCAACCTCCTCAAAAGTATCCTCGTGAGGCCTTAAAAAGGCTGGGACACCTGAAGCAACCCGAGGATCTTTCACTCCCAAACGAGCCCTCTTCATCCTAGTTGTTTCTCCATCTAGGGGCTTGTTGGACTTATTTATAAAGGCCACAGCTGCAAAAACACAATGAAAGGAACAGTGGGTATAAGAAAATTTTAGATAAATAAAGGAAAGAATGAAATGGGAATTACCCTTATCTGATACGCTTGAAAGTCCCAAGGACTTAAGCTGAAACTCATCCAGGAGCTCCCATGCCAATGTAGCATAGTTGCCCTTGATGAGCTCGGCATAAGCATGAGCCTCCTCCTCATTCAAAATAATATCATTGGGGCTACCATCCGAGACCCTACTGAAAGACCTACGGAATAGGGTGCCCCAATCCCCTCCTTCCCAAACCAAGTACATGAATTCATTCTTCAATTTTGGGTTATTGTCAGGAATGGATTTTTGGTGGAAAATGGGAGGAGTAGAAGGGCGATGGTTAATATAAACCCAACCCAGGGAAATTGTGGAGCTATTCTTAAACTGGAAAATTTTCCTAAACAAAGTTACAGAAAGAGGAAAGTTGTTCTTTAAACAAAGTACAATAAAGAACATAATTATTCTCCAGGCATTTGGGGGAAGTTGGCAAGGGTTAACCCTAACGTCTGCTAGAAGCTTGGGAATGAAGTCATGAAAGGGGATTCTAACCCCTGCAGGAACGATCTCCTGGGCCAGCTGGGATAAGCCTATAAGGAGCTTTAACTCTATACATTTTATTATAATCCCTAATCATGTCAATTTCATGAAACTTATTGCTACAATCAAAAGAATCAAAATGCGAAACAGAGGGATATTCATCACCACGTTCAATTATCATATCTTGTAAAGACATATGAGAAGAACGGATAGTGATACCTCTCTTAGAAGCCTGGTTCATTTTCTGAAGGGGTTGAGCAGCACGATCAGACATCTTCAAATCTTTAAATTATGAACCCAGAAAAGCTTTAAATCTTCAAAGAAAATACCCAGAAACTTCAAATCTTCAAGGAGAATTCCCAGAATCTTCAAATCTTCAAACAAAAATCCCAGAAAATCTTCAAAGGATGAAGATTAAACCCAGAAAAATATGAATGCGGCTGAGGAAACTTCACCGGAAATCGCCTTGCCACGGAATGGCTAGAGAGAGAAACTAGAAATGCTAGTTTGAAGTAAAGAGTGAAGTGGAAATCTCACTCTTTTATAATCAAGGCAGCCGGTCACCCAACCGGTTAAGGGAAGGGCAACCGACTATGGCCAGTTAAGGCCCATAAACCCTTTACTGGATTACAAAACTTAAAGTCCAAACAAGTTAAGGCCCAATAAGGCTCAAGGCTAGAAAAAATTAAAGCCCAATAAAAATTCAGGCTAGTAAAGGCCCAAGAAAGAATAAAGTTTAAAATACAATTCAAGGCCTAAATAGATTTGAGGTCGAAAAGACCTTAGATCGAAGTCGTTGTCACGAGGTCGAAATAATATGGGAAATTGAGGTCGAATTCATCGACCTCACACTCATTTGAGATCGAAAAATAATAGATTCAAGGTCGAAAGACCCTAGATCGAAGTCGATTGATTGAGATCGAAAATACACGGAAAAATGAGCTCGAATCCTTCGACCTCGCACCAAATCGAGGTCGAAAACAAATGGATTCGAGGTCGAAGAGTCGAGGTTGAAAAGGCTTAGAAAATGAGCTCGAATCCTTCGACCTCTCACCAAATCGAGGTCGAAAGCAAATGGATTCGAGGTCGAAGAGTCGAGGTCGAAAAAGGCTTAGAAAATGAGCTCGAATCCTTCGACCTCGCACCAAATCGAGGGCTAAAACAAATGGATTCGAGGTCGAAAAAGGCTTAGAAAATGAGCTCGAATCCTTCGACCTCGCACCAAATCGAGGTCGAAAACAAATGGATTCGAGGTCGAAAAAGACTTAGAAAATGAGCTTGAAACCTTCGACCTCGCTCCAATCGAGGTCGAAATCGAGGTCGAAGGCTTGAGGTTGAAAAAGACCTAAGAAATGAGGTCGAAACCTTCGACCTCACACCAAAACGAGGTCGAGATCCTGGTCGAAATCGAGGTCGAAAATGACCTATTTCCTGGTCGAAATTGAGGTCGAAAATACCCTTAAAAATGAAAAAAAAAAATGCGCAATAACTTCTACGAAAACCCCAGGAAGATTTTCCCAGAAGTTGGGGGGCAAATGATATGGATAGAAAAGTAATTATAGAAATATAATTAATGATTTATTGGAAAGGCCCAAAACCCTGATTATTTATTAATTTCGTAATTAATAAATAGGGAAAATATACAGCTCATGAAAAGAGTCCAAAATATGGTAAATTCATCAAAGAAGGATCTAGAATCTCAATTAATGAGTCATAGCCTTTATCAACAAGGAAAAGACTTATTCGGCAAGAAATACAATGTTTATCCATTATCGAAAAGGAGACTTATTAGCTAAGACTCCTAAACTTACCCTAAATACAAGGCTCCTGACGCCTATATAAAGGACCTGATCCTTCAATCAGAACTACGTCTTTGGCTTGATTCTCAGCACTGATTGAGATACGTAGGCATCTTGTGAGGACCGATTTAGTCTCGAAATGCAAGAACAGCCATTAAAGCTCGAAGCTCTCTTAAATTCCATCAATTAATTTACAAGCACGTTTTTTAATCCATAACACTATGTGTCTTAAATACAAGAGAGGAGCCCCATATATATAGGAAAAATAATGGGTTTGGGCTCTTTGACTACAAATCGGATTCTAAAAATATTTCTTCAATTCCTTTTTCTTCTCCGATAAGTTTTACAATTTTCTCCAATTTCCTTTTGACTTCAAGTATTTCCATCTCCTTGCCTTTTTTCACCTTTTTCTGCTTGAAATATGATTTTATTTATTTTCCTACAAAACAAAAGAAAACAATTTATTAAATAATAAAATTACGAAAACGGACATAAAATAGGTATTAAAAATGTATTAAATTATGGACCTATCAAATGCCCCCATACCTATCTTTTCCTCGTCCTCGATAAAAAACTAATATAATATAAACTACTATATAATAGATAATACCACTTTCGTAGGTGATCACGGTTGCATTTGGCATATGCAACAAACCTTTTAAACCCCTAGGCAGCCCTAGTGGACGAGTAAGGTCTCATGAGGGTTTATAGTGAATGTACCCACAAAATCCATCTAGCTCATATAAAAGATCGCATGGCAATGCAACGCAACACATATAAGTCCTCTCATGCTACTTCAACTTAAGAATCAAAAATGACTTTGCAATGTCTTGTCGTGGAAGATGCAAGGATTCACATAGTATACTCAAAGAAATATGCATAAGTGCTCAAAAGTCCATGTCAAGTGTAAGAATAAGTTGGTAATAATGCTGAACCCACAAGAGTACACCTTTGAGTGAAAACTTGGGATCTCATATGCAAAAACAAGCAACAACTCACATTTCATTCACAAAAGAATATTCACTCAAGAATAAGGGTAAGTGTATCACTCTATTCCAACAAAATCATAAGCAGGCTTGACATTTGGTATCAATCTAACTTTAACACAACATACATCAATGATGGTAATCAAAAGGTCTTTATTTGGGTTGTAACGGGACTAGGGACAAGGTATGTCAAGTAAGGCCAAAAAAGGTGAAGTGTCAAAAGCTAGTAGGCACCATAATAAATCATACACATCACCAAACATCCTCCCCACAACTTTTTTCAACAAAAGGCTTGATTAGTCGAATGAAGAAGGATCACACAAACATAAGTATGCTCTCATGATATTTTTTTTTCTTTTTGCTTTTTTTTCTTTTTTTTTCAAATATATATATATATATATATGAAAAAAAAGAAAAAAAAAAGCAAAAAGAAAAAAAATTCGAGAGCTAAGAGATAGATATAAGCAACCACAATCCTCCTTCAAAAATTTCTTGAACAACGACTATCAAGTAAGAAATCAAACCAAATATTTCCTCAAAAGTAATGAACAAAAGTAAACCCATCTTACACACCTTATTCCTCCCTCAAGTTCCTACTAACCTTTGACAATTTGGGATCAAATATAAGTAAGGCTAAACAAGAAAAAGGTCCAGGAATGTAATGTGATTGTCACCGAAAAAATAGGATTAAGCTCAAGTGGGTAACTAATTGATCATATATAAATGGTGTGGTAATTTGGAAAATATAGGTTATTTCTAAATGCCTTTATCATCTTATCATCAAATAATGTCATGTGTTTCAAGAAAGGTCTCAAACAAGTGCTAACAATGCAAACAACATGTGGACACTCAAGCAAACGAATATAAAATGCGAAAGATATGCATATAGGCTCAAAAACTCACTTGGTGGTAAAATATAATCAATCCCAAGTAAAAATCTCTTCAATGCACCAACTTGTACTCAAAGCATGAAAACCAAATCATTTTGCACATATTCATGTCCTTCTAATTACTTGCAACAATCAATAAGTCTACTAGTTTTAACTCGTTATTGAATGTTTGTGAACAAGAACTTAGCAAATCACTTCTTAATCAAAAGTATCAGAAACACAAGATTACTATAGCATGTAAGGGTGCATCAAGCCATAAGAAATCATTTTACAAGGCTAGAATTCTACAATTTACAAGACTAAATTCTTTTGGGATTTTTTCATTTTTAAATTTTTTTTTGGATTTTTTCGTTTTTTAATAATACTACTAAACCCCTCCCCCATACCTAAATCATGCATTGTACTCAATGTATGCAAATGAGAGAAAAATGACAGAGTAAAAGGACGAGAATACCTGATAAGGGCATGATGGAGATACATAAGAATACCTATAAAAAAACAGACAAACACACACACACACTCACCCTCCCATACATATACTTCACTATGGGAGACAAAAAACAAAACACTTATTAACCAATACCAGATCAAGGAAAAACTACCTTCGTAACACAATCAACAAGCATGTGAAACTCACCCACAGAAAAGACAATATCCACTAGAGAAATATGATATGAAACCAGAATAAAACTCATTACACTGACTTCATCCAGAGACCAATTAGATGCTTTTTTATGTTTTTTAAGCAGATTAATGACTTGAAATTCTTGGTTATGAACCATGTCACTAGAGATAAAAACATGATGAGTTTCATTATTAACTACCAAAGACTGATCAAGAGTGGAAAAAGATAGATTAGAATCAAGTGGGGGTTGTTTGCCAATAGAAGTCTTAACAACGGACTTAGGATCAAAAGAACTATCCTCAAGTTGGGTTTCATGCTTAGAACAAATAACATTTAATTCATCTAACATCTCATCAGAAGAAAAATTCTTATATAGCTCATGAATTTCTTTATTACTCTCACACTCTAACAAAAGATTTTCCTCAAGAAAGGACTCAATTGCACTATCCTCAATATGTGACCACGAAACAACCTCATCAATCAAATGAACTCCTACATGCGGAATAGACATGACTACTATGTTATCCTAAAAACAATCTAGACCTTGCTCCTAACAACAAGATACTACTAAAAGTAACAGCTCAAAAATCATTTGTCGTGACTGGCCAGGCAGGAGGAAGCATTGACAAGAGGCTAACCACCATTCTAGGCACCAGTCTAAAGGCCAAGTAAGCTTTCGCTAGCCTAGACACCACCGAAAAATACTTAGTGATTTATTCCTCCTAGATTCTCTACCTAGTTGAGCGCGATATCCTAGGGGCTAACGTCTAATTAATTTTATTAAGGAAACGGAATGCAAGATGAACGAATTAGTGATTTGTGGGCCAAGAAAAGGGTGATGAAATCCCTCACCTTATCTTGAAATTGGGTGGCGCCCTTATGATTTATTAGATGATGCAACACACAAAGAACGAGAAATAAACACTTATGGATGCACTACACTACGTGTTCTATTCTAAATTGTACGTACCTCTTTCCTCCAGCAATCACCACAATTGTATAAGATGGAAAGCGATAAAAATAATAAATAAATCTAGATGATGTGCTCCTATGTGAGAGAATGAATGATGCAACAAGTTGGTTTTTAACAAATAACTAACTAATATTTTTGGAGTTTTCAAATATTTCATTTTTTTGTGGATTTTTTCAATAATGATGGAAAGAAAATAGAGAGAGGTGATACGGAATACCGAAAAGCGCTTCCAAAAATTTCACAAGAGACGACGAGACCTTCTAGAAATCTTCTTGTCCAAGCTTTCCTCCGCTTCAATGTACCCTAAAAGACAAACAATGCAGAACAAGAAACTAATCTGAAGAATTAAATATCAAGGAGTGAAAATTACCAATAATCCTCGGCAGCGGCGCCAAAAATTTGATGTGTAAAAATAATGTAAACTGCAAGCGCACAGTGTTTAGTTGTAGCAATCACAGATCGATCCACGGAGACTATGAATTTTCGAAACCCTAACAATTAACTCAGGCGAACTAGACAATAAGATTTGAGTTGAGATTTGTTTAACCTAATTAACAAATAGAATCAGATAAGGAAAACCTAGGAATCCGAATCCATTAATCAATCACAATTAATATCAACTCTCCCTAAAATTAATTCTCTTTCCTTCACAAATAAGATATATCAATTAACGAGACAAGCATATACTATGAAACTTGTTATCTAACAATAACCCATCAAAACTTCATGGGGCAGCCATTGAAAAACAAAGAAGGTGAAAGGTTTTCGTAAGTTTTTCTCTGGAGAGGGTTTGTGATTTAATAGATATATGATGATTATGCTTAACAGTTCTATTTAATAGAGAATGTGTGTTGAGGATGCAGGTCATTTTTGTTTATCGAGGCAACTGTTCAGTTTCTCATAATTACTTTGCCTCGGTAATTGTTAAGAATGGTTACATGGGTATTATGCTATTTGTTTTGTAATCATTTTTTTTAAAGAAAAAAAAACAGCACTTATCAGGATTATCAAAATAAATTTTGTTTTCCTAAATAAAATTTTATTTTAATCTGATCGAAAATATTTTTCAATCCTGATAAGGCAAATGGTTTCATAGGAAATGCTTTTATTCCTGATGAAGTTAGGTTTTTCTTACATAGGAAAATGCCTACTCGTTATGGTTTAATCTCTAATGCTATGGGGCAAGGCTCAACCCACCTTGTTCCTGACACAAGCATTCATCCTAAACAGTCTAAACAGTCAACTGCCACCTCTATTGTCTCTCAAAAGACTTTAGTTGTAAAAGCAAAGAAGTCAGCTCGAACTGATGTGTCAGGAAGGCAATCAGGTTCAAAGGACTTTTCCTCTACACCACTCACTAAAAAGAAGTTACAAGGGGGTGTACAAGGGGTCCTGGTCAAGAAAGCTGCAAAGGGAGGTGAGGTTGTTTCTGTAAAAAGAAAGTTAGTTCTCAGGGATGAGACTGACTCAGAGGATGATTTACCTATATCCTCTGTGTTGAAAGTGAGTAAGGAAGTTGCTGATACTGCTACTGCAGTTGTGGTTCCATTGTCTACACCACAGAAGAAAAGGAAGTTATCAAAGAGTAGGTATCATATTCCTTTAGAAAAGAAGCAGGATACTGATGTACAGGACACTTCTATTCTGAATGAGCAATCAGTTTCTACTGCTCAAGCAAATCCTAATGTTAGTACTCTTGATGTTGTACCAAGTCAAGTGGTTAATATTTCAGACTCTCCAGCACAGGACTCTCCAACAAAAAGACATGTTGATATTTCATGGGAGAAGTATGGTGCTGCTGCTTCCAATCTTGGGATCAAACATCCAATGGAAAAGCTAAAGAAGGCAGAAGAGTTAGTCTATCAAAGACAGAAGAAACTGAAAGGATCAAGCCCACAAGAACCTGAACCTCAAAGTGGTTCAGCAGCTCTTTCCGATGATCCAGCCACACAAGAACCACTCAATCAAAGTTTGGGTGAAGGCTTAGCTAGTGGAATGGTCACACAAGAACCATTTTCTCAAAGGGAGAATGCAGACATCAACATTCCAGCTACACAAGAACCATCTTCTCAAAGTGAAGATGCAGGCCAAGCTACAGTTTCTGAGAAATTTCCTGACAATGCTCAAGGGATTTCTGGTGCAGATGAAGTTCGAAGATTGGTCAAGGACACTGTCTATGAGGGAAGCACACAAGAACCTTTGACTCAAAGTGTTGAAGCAGCTTCTGAACCTCAAGCTCCACAAGAACCATTGGTAGAAAATACTGATGCAAGCATATCAAATCCTGACGGTGTTCATCCTGACGCTAGTGGTGCTCCTGATGTTGAACCTATTTTGATACAGCCACTTCGTTCAAGACCAATGGATCATCCTATCACAGATTCACATGATAAAATGAAAGGTATAGTTCTTCCTGATCCTGATGTTACTCACAGTACTGATGATGATGACTCTGGTGATAGTGATGATGATGAGAATCGAAAAGAGAAGGAACAGCTTGCTACAGCACTCAAGATTAGTCTTGGAACTAATTTTGGTTCATCAAGTACATTTATGGCTGGCAAAGCTTCCACTGGGAAAGATCAGAGACAAGATTTTTCTATTCCTTCCTTTGATCCTGCTGAGGCATTTAGACAGAATGAATGGAACAATTAATGGCACAATTCTGATGAATCTATCAGTTTTTCTTCTGCTATTGAACATGCCTATAAAGCAGTGAAATCTATAGAGAATCAAGACTTGAAGAATCATCTGAAGGCTACAACTCTGTTATCCAAGAGCCTGAAAAGTGAGATTGATTCTATCAAGAGTTCAACTGACAAAGTGAGGACTGATATCTTTAATAATTTTACAAAGGTGCCTACTACTTTTCAGCTAAGGGTAGTAGAATCCCAAGTGAAATTTGTTGTTTCAGAACAAACCTCAATCAACCGAAGAATTGATTCTCTGGATACTAAGGTAACTGACATTCAAGCCTCTCTTTCCTTAATTTTGAATTTATTGTAAAATCCTGATGTCAAAAAGGGGAAGAAGGTTAGTCGGACAAAATGCACACCTGATCTAGTATTAAGGAATAATGATGATGATACTAGAGATGATGGTAGTGACAAAGTGATACAAGGAGAAACCTCTGATGCTGTTGTTATGAAGTCTACAATTCAAACTTCACAAAGTCAAACAACGCAGTCAACTCATGTTTCTGATTCTGGAGTTAAAACAGTAAGAACAATGATGCAATCTCAGATCCTGACGGAAGAACAAATCCTGACACCTGGTCATGGACATATTCTTGCTACAATTCCTGAAGGAGATGAAGATGTGATTATTGATAATCCTGAAGATGCATCAAATTTATTCCAGAAGTTTTCTACAAAAGATGGCAGAATTGTTACTCTATATCACACTGATAAAAGAGTTCAACAATTATATGCTAGAAAAGCACTCTCTACAACAAGTGAAGAATATCCAGATCTCTCACATGAAGAATTTTTGAGACTACAAAGAGAGACAATGGAAAGCTATACTGCTCCTACTAGAGGTAGAGGAGGCAGAGGTAGGAGAGGTGCTAGAAGAAGTAGAAGAGGTTCTTCAAATCAAACAGTACCTAGACAGACAAGGTCTACAGGGTTAAGAATTGAAGAAATTCCTGAACCTATGTTAGGCCGAATACACAATATAATCAAGTATGTATATGAGAATAACAATCAAGAACACTTTTTATAAATCAACAAACTGTAATTATATTAACAGTTTCTCTCTTTATGATGTTAATGAATCACAAAGAGCTACTAGGTTACAAGAATAATATTTCAATAATCGCATCCCTTCTAGGGATAACCTATCTGTGTTTATATAGTACACAGTTACACAATCCTTATCTAATTGATACTCCTATAAATTAGCTATACAATTCATATCAATTAAGGATTGCTTCAGTCTTCTATTCCGTTTCCTTAGCTGTATCAATATATTCTGCTTCTTTCCATCTTCAGAATATATTGCTTCTAGAATCTTTATCTTTGCACCGACAGCTAAGTCAACTATCACCACGTCAGACTTTATCAAACTCTGACTGGCTTCAATGTAAACTCTTCACCCAGTCAGACTTTATCAAACTCTGACTGGCTTCTAGATAAACTCTGATATGTACCTGGTACTTAAACACTGATGAACAAACGTCAGCAATTATATCTAACAATCTCCCCCAACTTGTGCATAATAAAAATGTACAAGTTAAACAGATAATTGATGATGTCAAAACATATAACAAATGCAGTGTTTAAAATATAGCAGAGTTTAATTTTAAAACAGAGTTTAAATTTAACTTAGAATAGAAAACATAAAAACTTACAGTCAGACTTTACTGAATTTCTTGGATATCAGGTACAGTCCTGATATAATCTGACAGTAACTTTCTCTCAGCTCGATCTAGTTCAGCAATCATATCCTTCTTCAGCTCCTTCAATTCTGGTTCATCTTCACCAATTTGATAAATGGCAGCCCTTAAAGAATAGATGATGTTCTTGTTCATTTCATTGCCAAGTCTGATATAAAAAGCCTTATCAGACTCTAGATTGAACTCTAGAACTTTCTTATCTAGTGCAGTCCTGAATCTAGCACTATTTTTCTTCATTTCCACCAACTTTCCATGTGCATCTCTGTACTTAGGAATATAAGCACTGGAAACATTTCCTCCAAGAAGAACTTTTGATTTCACCATTCTGTCTTTTAAAACCAGAGCAACATTATGAGTATTTCTATTTTTGATCTTCAGGAGATATAGAACATACTCTAGCTCTTCCCATAATTTCAGACGAATATCATCTTCTCCAATTCTGTAAACTCTGCCATCAGCCATAAAGTATAATAAAAACTCCTTCTTCAAGCCTCTATGGTAAATCATCTGAACAGATTCTAGTTTATCAAAGTTTTCTTGAGTAACCCCAACACCAGGTTCTGCTAGTGATGTATGATCTAAAGGACTATTATTAACTCTTTTCTCTTGGTGGGAACCCAAACCAGATTTATCATAAGATTGTTTTCCAAGTACTGTTCTGGTTTGTAGAAAGTTCACCTGGCTAGGCTTCAGAGTTTCAGGTAATGAAGATCTTTTGAAACCTTGGAGTGGTGAAGATAACTGAGTTTGCACAACTTGAGCATTGTCAGAGGTTGATTTAGCTTCAAAAACTTCAACTTGAGCTTTGTCAGAGGTTGAATAATTCTTCTTTGGTAACTGTTCTTCTTCTACCAGTATACCCTTTCCTTTATCAGCATTTGTAATCACAGGCCTCCTGGTGTATTGTATACTCTGTTGAGTATTTTCTTTAATAGAAATTCCAGTTTCTTTCTTTCTAGGAGCCTTGATTTCCTTCTTCTTGTAGATTCCAGCTTCAAGATTCTTCTTATGTTCTTCAGCAAGCATTTGCTCTTCAGCTTGGATATCTTCAATTGTAACATCTTTTCCATGTTCTGCCATAAACACCTTAGTAGCAATTTCCTCATCTGTGGTAGGCTTATCAGAGATTATCAAACTTTTGAATCTTGAACCACTGGCAGAGTTTGCATTTCCCTTTTCCAGAGTTTGATCTTCTTTCAGAGTTTGATCTTCTTGGAAGTAGTCTTCTATCAGAATTTAATCTTAAACTCTTTCCATCTCCTCCCTTGTTTCCACCATCATTACCATCATCCCTCCGTCTCAGAGTTTGAGTGTCTTTGCATTTGTCACTTGGTACACTCTCCCCCTTTTTGACATCATCAGAAAGTAGTACTGATGTCAACAACTCAATTGCATTAGAAATTGAAGTCAGTTGGGCAGACATAGCAGTCTGGTTGTCCTCAACTGTCCCAAGCCTCTTCTGAATTTCATCAGAGTCCTTAGCTTGCTTCTTGAACATGGAATTGTAGTAAGCTCTATCATTTTTCAGAGTAAGATCCCTCAGACCAACTTCATTCCTTAAAGCAGTGACTTCCTTATGAGACTCATTAAATCTGTTGTGGAGAGATTTAATTTGAATCACAGTAGCCTTTAGACTTGTAAGAATATCAGGATTTGAAATTGCCTTCACAGAATCACCAAGAAAATCAGCAGCCCTCTGTGCTGAAAAGATACAATCTGCATCAGCCCATCTATTGTAGTACATATCCTGAAAATGCTCAGTCGTAGCTCGATTGACCTCTCTTTGCTCATCAGAGTTTGCTTGACTCTCAAATAACTCCTCTTGGGAATGATCAGAACTATCATCATCATTATCATTATCTGCTGTATTCTCTGCAGGAACATTCTCAGCAGCAGTTTCAAAATTACTCTGTGCAGCTTCAACAATAACTTTCTCTGCAATAGGTTCTGGAATCTCAGAGTTTGCAACAAACTCTGTTTCAACAGGAACAGACTCTGCCATAGCTTCATCGAAATTCTCTACAGCAGCTTCAGTAGTTATCTGCTCAGCTTTATTAGTCTCAAAGTTTGTAACAAACTCTGCTTCTATGGTAACATTCTCTGTTGCATCCTTGTCAGCAACATCAGGATTTGCTAAAGTCTGATCGACTTCCTCACCTTTCTCAAATTCAAAAGAAATTATTTCTGTGTGAGAAGCCATAGATTCTTCAATTTCAGCAGTATCTTGATCAGCTTCCAAACCTTCTGTGAAATGTTCAGAGTTTACAGAGATGTTTGCTTCAACTTCTATATGAAATCCTTGTGGCTCAAAAAACTCAGCCTCAATATTTTCTGTAGCCTCCTGAACAAGAATTTCAGGAGCTTCATATGCAGCTTCATTTGCAGCTTCCTCAACTACATCATCAGCCTTTGATGTAGGAGCTTCTTCATCAGCACTTACCATTTCAGGCATAGATGCTGCTTCAGCAACATTTTCCTCAAAAACTTTGTCCAGATTGACAGCTTCAGCATTTACATTGGATGCACCAAAGAGATGTGCAGCCACCAATCTTCTTTTTCTCTGATGAAGAGTTTCATCATCAGTTTCACTCTCCTCATCAGCATTATCAGACTTTGCCCTGTTGGCCCTTCTTTTCTTTAACCTTTTCTTCTGAGGCATATCATCAGTATTTGATATCCCAGCTTCAGTTTCTGATGGCTTCACTCTTGCAGACTTAACAACCCTTACCTTAGACTTCTTTGACCTCTGTGATTGAGACACAGAAGGTCCAGCTTCAGCGTTTACAAGTTGTTGTTGTTGTAAGTTGACCAGGAATTGTTGCACAGACTCAGGTAGCAACAAAACACCAACATCTCCTTTCTTGTTATCTTTATTGATTAGATCAGAGAATATGCGTTTATGTAATTTAAAACAAGGAATCACATCATTCTCAGCTATCTCTACTTCAGAAACACATTCAGAGAATATCAATTGACAAAATCTTGCAAAATAGACTACACCTCTGTTTTCATTCATTTTCTCACCTATATTATTTAGAACTAGTCTAGCAACATCAAAATTACCTCCATAAAGAAGAGAATACCCGATTTGCAGACTATCCGTGGGAATAGCATCCCAATTCGTGCATTTCTTGCCGAACGCCCTTGTTATGCAGTCGAAAAAGAAACTCCATTCCTTTCGCAAGAGCGGTCGCTTCAACTGACCAAGCTTTGTCAGTGGTCCAGAGTATCCTATTTCCCTCATCATTCGAACTAACTCAAAATCTCCAACAGAGATTGTGAAAGCATTAAAGTCTTCAAGGCCCAGAGCATCACGAACAGTTGTAGGAGTAACTACAAACTCTTCTCCTTGAAATTCAAAGATAATAGATGGAGACCCAGACTCTCCTCCATTGTCATAAGTACCTGTCTGCCAAAAAGATCTGATTTGAGATGCAGACAGCTTCAATGGTGCTGTGAGAGCAGTTCCAACATCAGAGTTTGACAAGAAATCTTGAATCAAATGAAACGCCTCCGGTGCGTTCTCATTTGCCAAAGGAGCAGCATAGTTATTAGGAACGAATTCTAACCCAGAAGCAGTAAACATTGTAGTAGCCATTAGAAAAGTTTAGAAGAAAGATAGAGAAAAGTATCGAATGTATGCAGTGAAAGTGTTTGAGACAGTGTTTGTGAGTAAAAACTTATGAAAAGATGAAGTGTGTAAAAGAATGAACCGTTTATGTGTAGTAAGTTTAAATAATAACAGTGAAAATTAAAACCCAATCGTTTTAATCATTACTACACACAGCAGGCGTCTTTGAAAAATGTGTGAGTGGGACAGATGTCAAACATGTATACGCTGACAGCTGTATGTAACAACTTCCAATACACACGCGCAGTAAAAATAGCCATAATTACCGCTTTCCACACTGTTCAAAACATTCAACCTCTCTCTCCTCTGTTTAATACAAATTTGAACCGTTTGTACTCATACTCTTTCGTATTTCTAAACAATTGTCTAATCTCAAAATTATAAAATGTCTGAAACAAAGAAATCATTTTAATCATCAGAGATTAAAACAAAATTACCTCGGCGTATTTCTCACAATACATCAGTGTTTACCATTTGTCCTTCTTTGTCAATAAACTCTTTTCTCAAACTGTACAGGTGTGAATAATTGTGTGTGCTATAGCAGAGTTTACTGAATTTGAATATTTAGACCATCTCAAAGTGCATAAAATCCACAAACTTAAGTAGTAAAAACTGGTTGCCTAAACTCTCATGTAAAACATAAAATCTGATTTTTATATCTAAACTCTGTATTTTGATATCCTTTCATTTGGATATATCTTTTATTCTTCACCCCCTTCATATATATATATATATATATATATATTTAATTTTTCCAGTAATCAGTGGTTGGCACTAGTCACCAAAAATCAAAGATTTTAGCCCTTATTTCATACAATAAGTTCCTGGATCTTCCTAGGCACAACATGATCTCAAAGGAATTTGTGCTCTTTTTGGCATCTTTTGATTTGAGGGTGAATTATTTATAATTAATAATCAGAGTTTAGACTTTTCATCAATTAATGTAATTAATTTATGAGAGAAAATGCAAACAGCTAATACAACTTCAGTGTATAGAATCAATAAACTAAGAGATGCTATAAATATAGAGACAGTATCATGCTGTGTTAACTTACTGCACATATTTGAGATCAGAATCTAAACAACTCTTAAGGACTCACAATTACTTACTGAGAATTATGTTTCATACAAATTTCTTCATTGGTCCATATGTTTCAGACAAAATTACAATCAGAGTATAGCATTAGACTGTAACTATCAGAGTATGACCAACACTTTATGACTTACAGAGTTTAGCATCAGAGTTTAATTTCAGAGTTTATGACACTGGTACTCATAACAGTTAATACATGCAAGGAATCATGAGCATTAAAAATCAAATATGTATAGTTTTTGAGTCTAACCCGTATCTCTAGTCAAAACCAGAGATCATTCCAAGTTCATTTACCAATCTTGTAAAAGTTGCTTCACTCAAAGGTTTGGTGAAGATATCTGCAAGTTGTTGGTCTGTAGACACAAAATGAAGCTCAATATCTCCTTCTTCCACATGTTCTCTGATAAAATGATACCTTATGCTGATGTGCTTGGTCATGGAGTGTTGTACTGGATTTCCTGTCATAGCAATAGCACTTTGGTTATCATAGAAAATAGGTATTTTAGAGTACCTCAAACCATAATCCAACAACTGATTCTTCATCCACAGAATCTGTGCACAACAGCTACCAGCAGCTATATACTCTGCTTCTGCTGTGGATGTGGAAATTGATTTCTGTTTCTTGCTGTACCAAGAAACCAATCTGTCACCTAAGAATTGACAGCTTCCACTTGTACTTTTTCTGTCTATCTTACAGCCTGCAAAATCTGCATCAGAGTAACCAATTAGCTTAAACTCTGATTCTCTAGGATACCACAAACCCAAGGTTATGGTTCCTTTGAGATATTTGAAAATCCTTTTTACAGCTATTAGATGAGGCTCTCTGGGATCTGCTTGAAATCTTGCACAAAGACATGTGGCATACATGATATCAGGTCTACTTGCAGTAAGATACAGTAAAGACCCTATCATTCCTCTGTAGTTTGTCATATCTACTGAGGCTCCTGTGTCTTTGTCTAGCTTTGTTGCAGTAGCCATGGGAGTTGTAGCAGATGAACTATCAAGCATACCAAATTTCTTGAGAAGATTTCTGGTATATTTTGCTTGATTGATAAAAATACCATCATCTGTTTGCTTGACCTGTAAGCCTAGAAAATAACTAATCTCTCCCATCATGCTCATTTGGTACCTGGATTGCATAAGCTTTGCAAACTTCTTACAAAGTTTGTCATTAGTAGATCCAAAGATAATATCATCTACATAAATTTGAACTAAAAGCAAATCATCACCAGAATTGAAATAAAACAAGGTTTTATCAATTGTACCTCTTGTGAATCCACTTTCTAAAAGAAATTGAGCAAGAGTTTCATACCATGCTCTTGGTGCTTGCTTTAGTCCATATAATGCCTTGTCAAGCCTGTAGACATAATCTGGATGCTTGGGATCTACAAATCCTGGTGGTTGTTCAACAAACACTTCTTCTTCAAGCTTCCCATTGAGAAAAGCACTTTTCACATCCATCTGAAAGACTTTAAACTTCTTGTGTGCAGCATAGGCCAGAAAAATTCTTATGGCTTCCAATCTTGCAACTGGAGCAAAGGTTTCATCATAATCAATTCCTTCCTGTTGTGAATAACCTTTAGCCACAAGTCTAGCCTTGTTTCTTGTAATCACACCTTCACTGTCAGTCTTGTTTTTGAAAACCCACTTTGTACCTACAATTGATCTATTCTTTGGTCTAGGTACAAGTGTCCAGACTTCATTTCTCTCAAATTCATTTAACTCTTCTTGCATTGCTGTAATCCAATTAGCATCTTGAAGAGCTTCCTCCACCTTCTTTGGTTCTGTTTGAGACAAGAAAGCATGATACAGACACTCATTATTTGTTGCACTTCTAGTTCTCACACTAGCATCAGGATCTCCAATTATGAGATCAGGTGTGTGTGCCTGTGTCCACTTTCTTGCTGTTGGTAAGTGGTTTCTTGCATCATTATTGAATCCTCCCCCTTGATCCATGCTCTCCTGATTCATATGTTGACTTTCTGCAGCATCTGAGGCTCCCCCTGAATTGGATGGCTCAGAGTTTGAACTGTCAGAGTTTGAATCAGTTTCCTCAACTGACTCATTTTCTGTGTCTTGTTGAGCTTCTTCACGCTCCCCCTCAACTGGTTCTCTATGTTGTTCAATTTGAGAATTTTCAGTTTCTCCAGTATTTACCAGTAGAGGTTCAGAGTATGCTTCGTCAGAGTTTATCAGAACCGCTTCATCAGAGTTTGTCGGTACTGCTTCATCAGAGTTTACATCATCAGAAAATAAACCTTCATTTTCAAAGCGCAGTTGATCATATTCAATTTCATCTTCAAGTCCAGTTATTTTCTTGTCATCAAATGACACATGTATGGATTCCATGATCACTTTAGTTCTCAGATTGTAAACTCTGAATGCTTTTGTTGATAATGGATAGCCAACAAAGATTCCTTCATCAGCTTTTAACTCGAACTTGGTCAACTGTTCAGGATGAGTCTTCAACACAAAGCATTTGCATCCAAATATATGAAAATATTTCAAATTTGGCTTCTTATTTTTCACCATCTCATATGGTGTTTTCCCATGCTTGTTAATCAGTGTAGCATTTTGAGTAAAACAAGCAGTTTGAACAGCTTCTGCCCAGAAATAAGTTGGTAATTTTGCTTCATCAAGCATAGTTCTGGCAGCTTCGATTAGAGTTCTGTTCTTTCTTTCAACTACACCATTCTGCTGTGGAGTTCCAGGTGCAGAAAACTCTTGTTTCACTCCTCTTTCCTTGCAGAAAGCTTCCATGATTGAGTTTCTGAATTCAGTTCCATTATCACTTCTTATAATTTTCACTTTGTGCTGTGATCCTTTGTCCAGTAGGTTGACATGATCCATCAGAGTTTAAGCAGTTTCATCCTTCTTTGATAAGAAATACACCCATGTATATCTAGTATATTCATCAACAATTACTAGAGCATATTTCTTTCTGCCCATAGACATCACATTCACTGGACCAAAAAGATCAACATGTAGAAGATGATAAGGTTCCACTACTGAAGATTCAGATTTGCTCTTGAAAGATGACTTCCTTTGCTTGGCCTTTTGACAAGAATCACACAGACCATCTAAGCTTAGTATTGACTTTGGAAGTCCCCTTACAAGATCTTTTCGTATTAGTTCATTGATGTTGTTCAAGTTTAGATGAGAGAGCTTCTTATGCCATTTCCAACTCTCTTCATTTGACATTCTTGCAGACAGACACACTGTTTTTCCATCAGAGTTTGTTACCAAACTTGCTTCATAAATATTGTTGCGCCTGTTTCCAACTAGAACAACTTTTCCAGTAGATTTACTGATAACTTCACAGTATTCAGTATGAAAATCTACATGGTTTCCTCTGTCACAGATTTGACTCACAGATAGCAGATTATGCTTGAGTCCTGAGACTAGAGCTACATTTGTGATGATGACACTTCCAAGATTAATATTGCCATATCCCAGAGTGTGTCCTATGTTGCCATCTCCATAGGAAACCTTTGGGCCAGCCTTCTCCTCAAAGTCTGATAGCAGGGCTTTATTTCCAGTCATATGTCCTGAGCATCCACTGTCCAAGATAAGTGTGCTCTCTTTTATACCCTGCAATCACAAACAAACACTAAGTGTTAGTTTTAAGGACCCAGACTTGCTTGGATCCTTTGTCTTTCTTAACAGCGTTAGCTTTTGCAGCGGAATCACTATCAACAGAGTTTAAACTAACATTGTCAGACTTTACACTTGCAGAGTTTGCCCTAACCCACTTCAAGTTGGGCTTTGGCTCATAATAGTTATGATAAATAGCATGATAACTCTTACAAGTATAAATAGAATTCCAAGTGCTCCCATAGTGTGTGCATAAAGTCTGTGGTTTAACCCTTACATAATCATTCTTTACTCCTGATGTAGAAGGTAAAGAATTAATATGTTTGTTCTTATTGCAAAATCTAGCAAGATGGTTAGTACTACCACAATTATAACATGTTTTCCTTGGAGCAGCAGCAGTAGGCACATGATTATTTCTTTTATTTATGCCTATCTTTCCATTCCTATTCTTCTTGGACCCTTTTGGTTTCATGGCAGATTTTACCTCTTTGAGCTTATGATTGAACTGTTTTCCTGTCATCAAACCAACATTAACCTGTTTTTCACAAGTTTTTACTGGCTTTCTAACAGCTTCTATTTCCATAAGATTTTCTGTTATAATATTTTCCTGTTTTTCACAGGTTTCATCTGATTCCATATCAGCTTCTCTTACTACAACAGATTTTAACTTATTGGTTTCTTGAACAAATTTCACAGGTTTAAGTTGTGGTTTAACCTTAACTTTGTCTTTAAACCTAAGTTCATCATTTTCACAATAGCCTAAACCTACAGAATCTGTCTGAAACACTTGATGAGTGTCTCTTCCAGAGTTTTTCCAAGTCTTGATTATTTTTCTTTCTTTTTCAAGATCAGATTCTAGTTGCTTATATCTTTTGAGCAACTCCTGTTCAACATAAACAACATCATCTCTTTCTTTTTGAATCTGCTTCATATTTTCAAGTTCTCCTTCAAGAAACTTGTTTCTATCTTTAAGACTAAGATTCTCAGATTTAATTCTCTCATTCTCTAAAGTCTGATCCCTATAACTAACATGTACGCTTTTCAGATATACTCTTAATTCAGATATATTATCAGTATCATAAGCATAAGTAGTTAGGGGTACCTTATTTTCAGATGATTCATTCTCATCTTTGACAGTTTCCATGAGAGCATAATTTACTCCATCATCAGAGTCTGAAGTATCTGCCCAGTCTTTGCCTTTAGAGATGAGTGCTTTCTCAGATTTGCCTTTCTTGCACTCTGGAGCATAGTGACCCATCTCCTTACACTTGTAGCACTGGATTTCAGATTTATCTTTCTTGCCAGACTTGATCTCCCTTCCATCAGACTTTCTAAAAAATTTCCTTTCAGAGTTTGAATCTTTTCTTGAGAATCTCTTTCCTTTCTTGAAGTTCTTGAATCCCATCTTCTTGAAGGTTTTCACCATCAATGCAGCCATTTGCATCATCTGTTCTTCATCATCCTCAGAGTCAGAAGCTTCATCAGAGTTTGAGTCATCATTAGAGTTTGATGACTCACTTTCAGATTTAATGACTAAAGCCTTTCCCTTGGCTTTCTTCCTTGATGATTCCTTCTTGATGGGCTTCTCCTCAACTTTGAGAGCAACAGATTTTGTCTTCTTGCTTGATCTTCTGTTTCTTTGTTCTATTTCCAATTCATGGGTTTTCAGTAACCCATAAATCTCATCAAGTTCAGTTTCAGCAAGTTCGTAATTATCTCTTATAGTTGTTGTCTTCAAATCCCATCTTTCAGGTAAAGATAAGAGAAATTTGAGATTTGATTCTTCAAGATCATATTCTTTATCAACTAGAGATAAATCATTCAGTAGTTTACAGAATCTGTCATATGTCTCAGTCAAGGTTTCATTGGCTCTTGAATCAAAGTGCTCATACTCCTGAGTGAGTATAGTTTTCATGTTCTTCTTTATAGCAGTGGTTCCTTGACACCTGACTTCCAAAGCATCCCAGATTTCTTTTGCAGTTTTGCAACCAATTACTCTGTTAGACATAACATTATCTAAGGCACTGTGTAGAAGATGTCTAACTTTTGCATCTTTTGCAATTGATGAGATGTCCTCAGGAGTCATATCTTTCTTTTCCTTTGGAACAGTCTTTTGTTCTTGACCATCAACAACAGGAGACAATTTAGTCGGCATATGAGGACCATCATTGATTCTGTCAAGATATTCTGGATCTGTAGCCTCCAGAAACATGGTCATCTTCACCTTCCAAATTGGATACTCCACTGGCCTGAGAATTCGAACCCTGATTGTTTCATACCGACTCACAGAATTAGGTTTAACCTGTTCAACCTTGGGAGAAGTTTGATTTTCTTCAGACATGATTATTACTGTGTTTGAATCAAAAAACTGTATATATTAAACAGCCTTGGCTCTGATACCAATTGTTAGGCCGAATACACAATATAATTAAGTATGTATATGAGAATAACAATCAAGAACACTTTTTATAAATCAACAAACTGTAATTATATTAACAGTTTCTCTCTTTATGATGTTAATGAATCACAAAGAGCTACTAGGTTACAAGAATAATATTTCAATAATCGCATCCCTTCTAGGGATAACCTATCTGTGTTTATATAGTACACAGTTACACAATCCTTATCTAATTGATACTCCTATAAATTAGCTATACAATTCATATCAATTAAGGATTGCTTCAGTCTTCTATTCCGTTTCCTTAGCTGTATCAATATATTCTGCTTCTTTCCATCTTCAGAATATATTGCTTCTAGAATCTTTATCTTTGCACCGACAGCTAAGTCAACTATCACCACGTCAGACTTTATCAAACTTTAACTGGCTTCAATGTAAACTCTTCACCCAGTCAGACTTTATCAAACTCTGACTGGCTTCTAGATAAACTCTGATATGTACCTGGTACTTAAACACTGATGAACAAACGTCAGCAATTATATCTAACAACCTATTCAAACTCTAGTAGTTCCTGACAGATCTACTTTTGGTGATGATGGGAATATTGAAGAAGAACCTGAATTGAGAAGAAAATCAAGAAAATCAACTCTCTGCAATACAAATCAAATTGAAGAATCTAATCCTGATGTTGTTCCTGATAATATTCAAGATCCTGATGATTCTGAAATTCTGCAAGAGGTCGATTTGATAATTTTATCTACTGTTGTTGATTCTCATAACAAGGAAGTAGATGAAGAAGAAGAAGCCAGAAGAAGTGAAATTACAAGATCAACAAATAGAGATTTCAATCTCTATGTACAAAGGCTTAAACTCTCAAACAGAAGAGTGTGGAGGAACCCAAGCAGACAAGAATCTTCACTGAAAAGAAGCTATGCATTTGAAAAGGAAAAGGATAAGAAGTGGAAACATATTAGCACATTAAGGTGTGATACACTTATCAATTTTCAGTCTGGAGGAATTATTACAAGCGCTTCAAGTGTTGTTTATTTATCTGAGATGGTTAGATCAAAAGCACTCTGGTTAAAGATGTTTTCAAATCTGAAGCAATTGTCAAGCAATTCAAGAGGAGGTATTGGACACAGAGATGGTGAATATCTGAATATGTCATATGTTGATCCTTACTCCTTGACTGAAATTGGAGGTACTTTAACTTCTGAAAACCTGAACAATTTACTAGCTGTTGATATAGTTATAGATTGTCATGATGGTTTTGACAAGAAAGAAAAGCTTCTGTACTTCATGAAAGATGGTAGTGTGAAGATCCTATCTATTCAAGATCTGCTGATGAAAACTACACAGGAACTGAAATATGTTCATTATATTTTGAGATCGAAGAATCAAATATGCAAAGAATGGAGTGACATGATTTTGTCAACAATAAGAAGAAGACTGGATGGAAACAGTAATTTCAATGGTAATTACATTCCCATGTACTTAAATCAAAGAGGTCAGGATGTGGAAATGCAAAGGGGTACTGCTATTAAAGAAGTAAATTTTGGCATGACTCGTCTTATTCTCAATCCTGATGGGAAGGAAATTGCTTATCTTTTGCTTGAAGAGCATAGTCTTCAGAGAAACTCCATATTGAATCTCAGAGCAGCTATCTACCAGATTAATGAGGAAGATGAAGAACTCAGAAATCTTAAGGAAAGACTGATTCAAATTCTTGAAGAAAAAGAAGAAAATCTATTATCCAACTTCTTGAAGATGAATTTGTTCTATCAAAGAATCTAAACAGATAAGTTGTTGATGCAGATTTTGTACATTTTGTATATATGTTTTTGACATCATTGAATATTTGGAATCTATACTTTATTTCACAAAGTATGAGATTGGGGGAGATTGTTAGATCAGAATTCAATGATCGTCAGGAGCTAGACTCAACTGATCAGGATTGCTGACGTCATCAGGATTACATGGTCGTCAGGATCAGAAGGCATATCAGGACTGGGATCAGGATTGATCATCAGGACTGGAAGCTGATCAGGATTCCTACTTCGAGTTATATTTGGAGTCTAGTTAAACATGGAAGTTTATTCTGTCGGTTCCTGGTTTGTAGTATGTAGCTATCAATTATGGATAGGTTTCAATCTTTGTAATTGATTAGGACTTATCATTGATAGAGAAGTTGTGTAGTATATAAACACAGTTTTGGTTTCGATTTATGTACGAGAATATAATCGAATAGAAGCTCTCGAGAACATAGAATTTCTTGAGAGAGTTTTTGTAAGCTAGCAGCTCTCAAGAACATCAGAATTTCTTGAGAGAGTTTGTAACAGTTTTATATCAGATTTAATAAAGCTGTTATCTTTCTTTTCATATTTGTGATATATACATTAAGAAGTCGATTATCTTATACTATTGTATTCAACCCCCCTTCTACAATAGATTATTACTGGGCAACAATAGGCTATGAAAAATAAATCCGGTAACAATAATATATCAAAATCACTTTGTCAATTGAACAATTAAGCACCAAGAAAAATCATGAGAATCAATTAATAGGAACAAGAAGATAACAACAATAATCAAATTAACTTCTTCTTCATCCTAGGGCAAGAGATTTAACAAGACATGGCAGAAGAAACAAAACAATTAAATATAAAGAATGCAAGCAAAAGTGTTTGAATATAATAAAGAACTTGTATTGAAAGACAATAATAAATCTATCCTACTCCTAATTATCAGATCTAGTCTAAATTCTAGGTGTCCTAATTCGAGGTGTCTTAAATACAAGAGAGGAGCCCCATATATATAGGAAAAATAATGGGTTTGGGCTCTTTGACTACAAATCGGATTCTAAAAATATTTCTTCAATTCCTTTTTCTTCTCCGATAAGTTTTCCAATTTTTCTCCAATTTCCTTTTGACTTCAAGTATTTCCATCTCCTTGCCTTTTTTTCACCTTTTTCTGCTTGAAATATGATTTTATTTATTTTCCTACAAAACAAAATAAAACAATTTATTAAATAATAAAATTACGAAAACGGACATCAAATAGGTATTAAATATGTATTAAATTATGGACCTATCAGGTCCTCTCCTGTTAGTTTTGCCTTTCTTGTCATTTTGCACCTTAATCTCAGGTTGAGTTAAATCAACCTTGACCCTGGGTGTTGACCTCTAAGAGACAAAATGCTGAGGATGTTCATATGTAAACATGTTTGATGTAGGCATTGTGCATTTTGTGCATACATAGCATTCAAGTGAGGCATGCTCCATGTCATTTGTGGCATTGTGAATGCATTCATATGAGGATTTGAAACAAATGGCATGTTGGCATACAAATTTGATGCTTGATCAGTATGCGCGAACATGTTATGCATAACAGGCATAAGTATATTGGGTACCTTGAACCTATGTTCTCAACCATGTCCTTCAATTGCTTGTTGGACAAGTGACCTATGTTGACATACTCAGCTTTGGTTTTGCTACCTTTTCCCTGAACAAAATTCTTGTTGGTTGGACCATACTTTTTGTTCAGCTTCTCTAGTCTTTCTTGACTAACACTAGATGTACAATTCTTTGGACAAGTCACTTCCGTAGAGGTGTTGTCCATCAACGGATGCTTGTTATCCGTAGAGGCATTACCCTCCAACGGATGCTCACTATCCGTAGAAGTTTCATCTCCTAGACTCTCAACATCTAGTTTCTTTTTATCTTTTCTTGTTGATTCCTTGTAGAATGTATCCATACCTTGAGCCTTAATAATGTTTGTGGCAACATTCCTGGAATCAGTCCATCTTGCTATTGTTTCCTGTTCTTTAGCTAAATGTGCTTTGATAGATTCTTCTCTTTTAAGCACAATCAGTAAATCATCCTTGGCAACTTGACACTCTACTCTCATTTTCTCAAACTCAATAAATTGAGTTTCCAGAAGAGCATTCCTATCACTTAACAACTGATTAGAAGTTTTAATCCTGGTGTTCTCATTAGTAAGTGAGTTAAGAGAAATACGCATATGATACAATTCAGTGGACATGTCATTAATTGCACAATTGCATTCCTCGGTAGAAAGCTCAGAGATATTGGTGGTGATTACCTGATTGGATGATGAACTGGCCTCCTGCTCGCTTGAATCAGCCATCAGTGCAACGTTCACGAATTCAGTGTCCTCCTCAGGATCATTCCCATCTTCAGCCCAGTCATAATCCTGTGTTATGAATGCTCTACCCTTTTGCTTGAGAAGATCAAAGTATTTCTTCTTGTAGTCAACATGTTCAAACTTCCTATCACTCTTCTCAGCCTTTGGTTTCATGCACTCATTGGCAAAGTGACCTCCCATTCCACAATTGAAACATTTAAATTTGGACCTCTCAACAAAGTCCTTCTTGAATGGGTTGGACACATCAGGATTTCTCTTGAACTTGAGCTTTGAGAATTTTCTTGACATAAAGGCTAAATGTTCATCTAGCTCATCCATCTCCTCTTGATTGGAGGGCTCACTTTCTTCAATCATTTTTCCTTTGCACTTCCTTGATTCAGCTCTACCTTCACAAGCACTTTGGCTTGGTGTAGTTTCAACAGCTTCTTCTTTCATGTCCTCAGCCTTTTCAACACTTGCTACTAGAGCAACAGATCCAGTTTTCTTTTGGACCTTCTCAATTTCTTCATCCTGCTCTATTTCCAGGTCATATGTTTTTAGGCTTCCATACAGCCTCTCAAGAGTAAAGTCCTTATACTCTTGAGTGTTTCTCAAGGAGAAAGTCATGGGCTTCCACTCCTTTGGCAAGGCTCTAAGAAATTTAAGATTTCAATCCTTGACTTGATACATCCTTCCATACAACTTCAATCCATTCAGCAATTTTTGAAATCTACTAAAAGTATCATTCAAAGATTCTCCACTCTTGGGTGACATGAAGTTCCAGTCACCATCGTATCAGATAAGAACTAAGAATTAAATTCCAGATTCGGAAGGAGTTTTCCAAACGTGTTTGGCGACGAGATTGAGCACGAGCACTACATAGGATCCGTAGACCGACGGACCGACCAAAAGAAACATTTTAGACAACCGAAGTTACGGTAAGCGTCGTGCCACCGATTTCAAGAGTAGTCGGATGTTGATAGAATATGGATGTATAAGAGCACAACCAGCATTGGCTTATATAGAGCGCCCGGTAGATATCATAGACCGGAATGAGTAAGTGTTGTAATGGGACCAGAGTGTTGAAAAGTCAACCTGGAAACTGGATATTACTATATTGGAAGAGTAACCTCGGTTATTTTCTTAGATTCCGGGATGGAATCCTTTTAAGGAGGGGAGACTGTAAGAACCCCAAATTTTGGACTTAATTAAAAAAATTTGATGAATAGTAAATTTTGCTGATAAGAAATATTTTCAGACCACCCTATACGCAAGACATGGAATGAATGTTTCGAAGTTATATTATTGATGTATAAGGAGAATAAGTGAATGCAAACGCAATCAGAATCAGAAGATTTCAACTTTAATTTTTGTCCACTATTCATCGAACAATCGAGGATTTATTAATTGATCATTATGAGATTAAGAAAGCGAGAAGATCCATGATCAAATATTAAGCCAAGGCAATAAAAGATCAAGAGGATATCCCCTAGCATTAGTGCAACGAAACGTTTTCGGAATCGCTCGAACTTATAACAAGATCTAGCATCAAAGCAAAAGCATGACGAATTATGGATTAAACCCTAACAAAAGGGGAAGTATCATATAAGATCATCAAGTGCAATATATAAGAGGATTGATGATACAAGAAATGACATAAATCATGACATAAGCATGACACAAGGGATGACAAGGTGATGAATCACCACCTTGTCACCATTTTCACCACAAAGCTTGCCAATGGATGACATGTGGCATGGGATGACAAAACACCATTAGAACCACACAAATGAGAAGCATGTAATTAGGAATTATTGGACAAAATAAAAGAAAAGGAAATCAAGAAACAAATATCAAGAAGAATGAGAAAAAATATTCGGCCAAAATAGTTCTTCAAGGCTTAAGAAAATTTTCTTCAACTTCCACTCCACCAAAAATCAAGATCATGGGCTCTAAATCTTCCTTATCCATAGACTAAGGTAAATCCTTGATCCTATCTCCATCCATTTATGAAAGCATGTTCAAATATTGATGTTAAGATGAGATGAATAGTGAAATGAATAGTAACTTTTAGTGTTCTTGATTTGTTCTTGAAGATTAAAGCTTATTAAGGTTGTATAAGGATCAAGCAAGGGTATAAAAGCTATTGTTAGTCTTTACCAAGCACCAATTAAGGTATAAACCTCTCACACCCTTTGTTATACTTTGATTATATTACTAAGATTGATGATGTTTAGTGATGGTATTGATTAGAAGAAGAATACTTGTTAATGGTGATTGTTTAGTGGTTATCTTGATGGTTGAACTTGTGAATGTTGGCATGAACTTTTTAGTTGTAGATTATGAGTTGGTTTATATGGAGAATGAGAATTATTGATGATTGGTTGATGTTAATGGATTATTTGGAATGGTATAAACATGGAAATCTTGGTTAAGCGTCGTTACCATGTCAAATTTTCATTAGATTGATTAGGCAGAAACCTCGGGTACCTTCAAGGCATGAAAAAAATACTTACTGACCATGATCATGTAGGTCTTGTTTTGTTGTTTATTTTGGCGAAAGAATCGCATCGTTTCGATTTATGGTTTAGGAGAAACGCTCGTTTTAGTGAAAGTGGTTTCGGGTAACTAAGTAGTTCACTATATGAACTTTGAGCTTATGATCAAACCCCTTAAAAATGGAAATAGATCATGATATTAATATGGATACTAATATGGACAGTTATGAAGGGAACCGAGAAGGTTTCGTGTTAAAAAGATAATTTTTCGATTTTATAAAAATGCGGGAACAAAAGTTGCGCAAGTGAAATACCCTTAAGGGGATAGTTAAAACCGTGAGTTTAGTAATGGTAAAGTACTTGGGTTTTGTGAATGGATTATTACCCAAACTTTTGACTTAAGAGTTAAGGAGTATCATGAGGTTATGATTAACCAAGAACGAGACTTTTGATTTTCATTAAGAGAACGTTAGTGCTTAAGTTAATGGCACTTTAAATGATTACGCTAGGGGACTGATCGAGTATTTCTTTGTTTATAGATTTCCCGAAAAATTCTTGAACCCCTAACAACCAAGGACTCAAGGGAAGTTTTCTCATTCCATGCTGTATTTCAAATTCCAATATTCTGATGATTGCGTATGATATGATATTGCATATGATAGATGTATGCAAGTTTTCAAACCCTACATCTTATATAGACGTTGTTGTTATAAACTGTTGTGATGGTGATATAAACAGTTTTATTACTGTAAAGGATTTACGAACTTATATGGTTTATATGCTATGAGTATATTAGATATAAACCGAGGTTTTATAAATTCTCTAAGCGTAGAGCACTTGTGTGATGGTTTTAAAACTTAGACCGGGAGTCAAATAATTATTTTGTTTTGACTGTACTGTCATAAGCTGGAGGATTCCAGAGACAGCTATATTTTAAATATTGATTAAATATTCCTTGTTAATCCCAAATGACCAAACAGAATTGTAGAAGGGGGGGGGGGGGGTTGAATACAATTCTAGATATTTTTAAACTTAAAACAACTTTTAAATAACTTGACAGAGAAAATAAAATCACACAAGCAAATATAAAATTTCAGTTCGATGTTTTGAGGATCCAACTGAGATGTTTTTTATTGCGGGAATAATATGTGTTACAAATGTTGCACAACTGCTCAGTTCCTAATGTAGAGTGAGAGTGCTCTTTAAACAAGCTAATACAAAAAATTTCTATCTCACTTCTCTTTTTTAAAATGAACTGCTACACTTGGTTATATAACCCAAGTTTACAATGCTATTTTTGGCTACTCTAAAATGTACTAAAGGTAACCGCGAGTAGCTTGCTTTTCATTCCTTTTGTCCAATGGTCCTTGGAGATCTTGTCTTTTGTCTTCATGCTTATTATGATCCCACTCAAGAACTTAATTGGGAAATGGAATGTTTCCTCATTCCCAGTGACCATTTTAATGGCTCCCAATGCAAAGTACACTTCTACGTCACCTTTTGATCTGTCAGAAAACTGTCACTATCATTTTGTCAACTGTTCAGAAAAGTGATAGTGATTCGTTGATAGTAGAGAGATGTATTCCGTTGATAGCTTTATTCTTCAATCCGTTGATGGTACATTCTTCATTCCGTTGATAGTGTAATCTCCATTCCGTTGACAAGTCTTCACTTAGGCAAAATTACAAGGCACAGAATATTAACAATTAACCAACCTATTTTTCCTATCTAGTACTTAGTCAACATGACTTAGAAAACCTATCTGATACCTACAACAAATGCCTATCAAGTAGTGAAGTATTGTACAGTGCAATTGCTACATTACTCATTTCGTTGATGAGCTACCTGTCAACGGAAGCTGCAAAGCATACCATTCCGTTGACAGTTACAAAAGTGACTTAACACAAAATCTACTAAGTGTTTTTATAATTATCATCAAGAACAACATATTCCTAACATTCCTATATTAATATCATTGGATATTTAATGTGAGATATTTAAATAATATTATTATAAATATTATTTGAATATTTATTTAATTAAGTGAATATTATTTTGGAATATTCATTTAAGTAAGATTTTATTGAATAATGTATTCAATATTTATTAAATATTCCACATATGATTTAAAAATCATAGAACCTTATTTATATTATTATTTAAGGTTCCAATATTTATTCAAATATTTTCTGATCTTCAGAAAAATTAATTGAATATAGTAGGGGTTCCCAAATATTATTTCCGAGTTTATTAAATTATTTAAATGCGATTAAATATTTTCTAACTCATCAAAAATTGGGAATCCAGTTCAAAGAGTCGAGAAAATGGTTTTACTTCCTCTATTCCTCGAAAATACTCATATCTGGGGGTGACTACCCTATCCAATCAAAGTATTTCAATCTCAATAATTTCAGAAAATTTCGATTAACTCCCAGGTCGTGATTTTAAAAAGTTCATGACATATTCCCTGTTAGTTGACAAGAGTCAACCCACATATTGTTATTACTTCCTCAATATTTCTGGGAGTAAGTATGGTAATGAGTTTAAACCTATCAACGAGCTAGCATGACGCTCGGGGAACGACGATTAAGTTTGGTTCCAGATATAATGATAGGATTCATCAAGGGACTGGAGGTGTTATTTAAGCTGAGGCATTACGAGTACCGGGACGCACATGCAAACTTAGCAGAGTTACTACGAATGTCGGGACGCAACTTTAGCTGAGGTACTTCGGGTACCAGGACGCTACTGATAACCCGTATGCGGCTGGGGTAATAACTGTGACGCCCTCCAAACCCGGGGTACAGATTTGAGGAGTCATCCGACCAACGGAACACTATTTAACACATGCATAATATATATATAAAGACACAATTACCCCTTGACCAAGACCGCATCCAGATTATGGCAATGAACACAAGCTACTACAATCTTTTATTATTACAATACCAGTTTTATCAGAGTTATTACATCACAACTAAAGTTCAAATCTAGACATTAATCTAGAAAAGAAAAACAACAACTACCCTGCCAATAACAATGACTCGAGGGGCTCTCCTGGCTGCTGGTGAACTATCGGTCACGCTATGCCAACTCATACTCTCGCTTCACTGGAATAGGGTTAGAAAACAACAAGCAAGAGTGAGCCAAAAATTGCTCAGCAAACATCAACGAATCATTTCTATCACAGTTGTAAGGATATGAATTTATGATATCAGAATCAACAATATTTAGCTAACACATGCTTTGTATCAATAATGATTGAAGTAAAGAATTAGAATTTGGCTTATACATTTTATTCAAATCAAAGGTTGTGCTGCTGGCCAGCCACGCATCAACCCCGGACTAGCTCATGTCATAGTCCTCTACTGGATCCCAGGCCAATCTGGGCCTTAAGTTATTCCGACCATAAATATGGCCCGACCAATTACTGGTCCATTTTTAAAAACACATGCCAAATCTATAATAGGGTATAAACAATAACATGCTCAATAAGATAAACTGAATGTATAGTAATTGCAAAAGAGCTTCAACTGTTCAGTATCAACGAAGATCGAGAAAGAATCATGGAGTAATTTCAATGGTACAGTGTACTCATTCAATAAGGAAATCAATATTGGTAATCGTTAATCAATGACCGTAATCGGTAGTCAAGATGGAAGTCAAATAATCAATGGTTGTCAATGATAATCAAAGGATGATAAATAACAACAATAGGTGGTAAACAATAATCAAGTGAATTGGAAATAAGGGTTTCCGATGCAGATCAAATCAAAGAATCAAGAATCTCTAAGGAAATGGAATCAGTTGTCCAAATGCGGTTAAAAGATTGATAATTTGAATTGTTCTGGGGATAACGGTATTCAAGTAATCAAGACAATAATAAATTTTATCACAAGTAAGGGCACAGATACTTGCCTGGTCTAAGCTGCTGTCGGATCGACTCTGCTCACTCTACTTTCCCCTTTCCCTTGCTCCGGGAACTCGATTCTATAATTAAACAACTCATCACAATAAGTCTAACTATTCTCGTTCTACTCTCGACACTTATTCAACCAATAATCACATTTAAACAAGTAACCGGTTACGTATCGGACGTCCGGTATAGTTTACGATATTTAAAACTCAGATATTTGCCCTAGTACGGGCATATACAGACTATAAAACACAACACACAATTAATATGAACCATATAGCACTTATAAACATTTTTAAAACATCATACGGAACTTATTCGAATTTTAATAAGTCATTACTAATTTTTAAATCAAAAATCGGATTTGTTAAATCCAATATAAACATTTAAATGAAAATAAATCAATTAATAAAGTTAATTGACACTCTTTAAATACTCAAGCTATTTTTAAATAATTAAATAGGCTTGAAAATAATTAAACTGAATTTTTAATTAATTAAATCTAATTAATAATTAATTTTTAAGAATTAATTGATTAAAAGAATTAACCAATTAATTAATAAATTAATTATTAATTAAAAATAATTAAAATAATTAAGTTTAATCAATTTTCGGATTTAAAATAATAAATATAATTTATCAGAATTTTTCTGATATTAAAATATATTTTTAAAATAAAAATATGAATTTTTAAAGTTTTTAAACTATTTTCGAATTAAATTTAAAAATAAAATTCAAAAACAGTTTTCTGAAAATGAATTAGGGTTTTGAAGATTGAAACCGGGTCGAAAAATCGGGTAAACGGGTCGGGAAGAACAATTCCGGGTCGCCAAGAACAACCCACCGGATTCTGGGTTTTCCGGTCTCCGGCCGCCGGAATTCTTCGATTCCGTCCAAACACAAATCAAACCAGAGGGCTTTTGTTCGCCTTTTCAAGCCAAACAAAACCCACACATCAAAACCTCTGTCCCTAGCCGGAATCGTGCCCAGAATCCGTTCAAAGAATTCTCCGGCAACGACCTCGGCCGGAAACCCGATCTACCTATTCCGTACATGAAACTCAAAGATTAATATACCAAAATGAAGCTTATAACTCATACAATAAAAGCCCTTTATCAAAAACAATGTCAGATCAATATCAAGAACGTACGAATCGAAAGAAGAAATCGGGTCAAAACCCGAAATCAAAACCCGACTAAATTGAACATAAACATGAAATTAAAGCATGGATTCTTGCTAATTAGAACCCTAGGAACATGTTAGAAGCAACCAATTGAACGGAGAATCAACAGAATGAAAATCCCCAAATCGAATCAAGAACCCTAGTTATAATTCGAAACTTGTAAAATCAATATAAAATCGAATACTTACCAGATGATGATGAGGTTGGAAGATTCTGAAACTAGATTTTTGGAGCTTTGATTTGAGTATAAGAACTTCAAATTTGGACTTCAATAACACTTAGAACGAATTGATTGAAGATCAAGAACACAAAAATAATTTTTGGGAATTTCGGATTTTTTGAGTAATTGCTGAAGATTTGCTATGAGTTATGAAGTCTGATTTGTCTTTTTATATTTCTGGAAAAATAATACCCCAAATAACATTTTTGGATCGATATTGATTCGTTAGATCGTTTAAAAACCCTAATTAGGTCAAAAACACGTTTTACGAAAAATAAGGGGTTAAAAAGGTTGATGATTATCCAAATTGATATATATCATTATATAACTAATGCTCAAGAATACTAGGGCTATAACAACTTCAATATTGATATAGAACGATAAATCCGTCCCCTTAAGCAATTAGGGTTCGGAACGATTTTTCCTTTTTCGGATCAAAAATTGAAATTGATTTGCAGAATCAAATAGGTAGGGTTAAATAGAATCCCATAACCCTTTCGATAACGATTCGAATACGAAAGACGAAGAATTAAAAATGAATGTACGAAATTTCAACGGGGCCTTGAATTATCAAAACGGCTCAAATTTGAAGAAAATTCCAAATGACGAAATTTTTGAAAGGGGCTTCTGACTCACCATTTAGCACATAATCACACACTAAATATCATATAATAATATTCCAATATTCCAGAATAAATATTTTAGATTAAATATATCATTTAATCAAATAATAAAATTCACGGATATTACAATAACCATAAAAGGGTTTTCGTCCACTACTAGTAGAAAGAAATGTTTTGCGATACAGCGACTGATCATCGCGTATCGTGGTGTGCTCCAGAATGTCCCCTCCCTCCACTTGGAGTTGTGCTGCACATTGTAACAAAAGCCTAGGTGCTGAGTTACCGATAATGTGACAGTGATTGAACAATGATGTTCCTTGTATAGTATTTGAACTGTATGGCATGTTTTGACAAAAAGATTACTCTAAATATCATTTTGTATACGAATGAGATTTCAAATGTCGCAAATGATATATGAGCTTGCAGAGTTTTATATAATCTGCTATATATTATTGTTGAGCTTTAGTGCTCATTCTTGTTTTTTAATATATCACAACACAACAGCTTCAAAAAGGTGTTCATAACTGATATTTTACAGGGTTTTGAACAGTATGAGATATCTATATAGTTATGCGTATATATATATTGAGAAAGTATTTAAGATATACAATATGTTGAACTGTATAGTATTTTGAATCAATGAATAGGCTTTAGGCCTTGATTCCAATGTTAATATCTATTTTAAAAAGATATGTTTTAAGTCTTGGTTCATTATATTGATACCAAGAGTTTCTAAATGATTTACGAGAGTATTTGAGTATGATTATAAGTTATACAGTATATTGAACTGTATACTACGTTGGGTCAAACCCTAGTAGTTTTAAAACTTTGATCCTATATGGATTATCTACCTTAAAGGTTTAAAGATTTAAACTGGGATAGATTTCTTGTTGAGCGCTATTAGCTCATTCTTTCTTTATTAAAACTTTCAGCATGAAGAAAACATTGTTGTTTCGCCCCGTATTACGAGAGCAAGGGAATGGAGAGACCACCCTTGAGTTAGTTCAGCAGGATGGATACTGCCGGAGTTAGCAGAACAGTTGCAGATGGAATTAGGGAGAATTGTTTTCGAGTAGGTTTGCATTATTGAACCTTGTATAGAATTGTTAGGTCTATTATTTAACTTCAGGAAGAGGTTGTAAATAATAGATGAGATCTTGGATAGTACATTTGATTTGTAATAACAAGTGTTACTTATTGTTGCTCATTTCCAAGGCTATAACTTGTGTGTGTGCGTAAGTGATTGGGGTCTTTGGAGTTGTATTATTAGAATATTGTAAGTGATGCAGGTATTGTATGATTGATGGAGCGTGACAACCCAGATTCATGACCCCGGATCTGGGGGTGTTACAGCTTGCCCTTCTTGGCTGATTGTCTTTTATAGAAATGCTACCTTTGACCATGCAAACAGAATGCTGCTTTCTTCTCGTGACCTTTCCAGACAAATTGGCTTCCATGCTCTGTGTAGTCTGTCAAACCATGTGCTCTGACTTAACTGTCCCTTTCACAAGTACAGTGTGTATCCGTAGAGGCTACTTGAGTTGTATCCATTGACAGTTTCTTGATCAACCAGTACTGCTATCCGTAGACAGTACGATGTCCATATCCGTAGAAGGCTAATTAAGCTATCCATAGACAGTTAATTTCACGTATGCAGAATTACAAGGCATCAACTATTTACAATTAGCCTCCCTATTCTACATATATATTGATAGTCAACATGACTCATTTAACCTATCAAGACTACTTCAACTTTAACATCAGAAATACACAAGCATGTTACATTGAGTCTTATCAGTAGATAAGCTACCCATCTACAGATACTGCAAGAGCATACTATTTGTTGATAGCTACATTTACTTATCCATATCCGTAGAAGGCTAATTAAGCTATCCATAGACAGTTAATTTCACGTATGCAGAATTACAAGGCATCAACTATTTACAATTAGCCTCCCTATTCTACATATATATTGATAGTCAACATGACTCATTTAACCTATCAAGACTACTTCAACTTTAACATCAGAAATACACAAGCATGTTACATTGAGTCTTATCCGTAGATAAGCTACCCATCTACAGATACTGCAAGAGCATACTATTTGTTGATAGCTACATTTACTTATACAATTTTAACTAAGTAAATTTGGTTATCATCAAGAAACAACATAGTTCCTAACATCAAGGATGCAAAGGTAAGGAATATATTATTTAATAGTCTTGACACTGTTCTCACAAATTATGTTCTCTCATGCACAACAGCATTGTGAATGTACCAAGCCTGTGAGAAAGAATTACAGGGCTTTGCTGATCCAGGAGTATGAACACTTTGCTTCTAAAAGTGGTGAGACTTTGGTGGAAACTTATGACAGATTCACCAAGCTGATTAATGATATGGCTATTCATGAAAAGTATTATTATAAAGAAGACGTGAATGCCAATTTTATGAAGTCTCTCTCTGGATACTATAGTGAAAAGATATCTGCTATTGAAGAAGCCAATCATATGGACGAGATAACATTGGAAGAGATCTTTGAGAAACTGAGAAATTGGGAGCTAAATAAGCAGGAGTTGGAACAAAGAGATGAAGGCAAGAATAGAAGCATCGCACTCTCCATTCAACAGGAAAAAGATAAAATGCTTAAGAATTTAGAAGAAGAATCATCTAGCAAAAGTTCAAAGAAGCAGAAAGAGAAGATGATTCAGGAATCATAGTCTAATGAGTCAGAATCTGATAACAGTGACTCAGAAGCAGATATGGAAAAGCTTATGGCTCTCTTTGCCAAAACCTTCAGAAGAGGAAGGTTTAATAAAAGAAGATTCAGCAAGAGACCATCATCCAGAAAAGATACCAAGAAGCAAGAAACCAGCAAGAAGTCAATAGTCAAGATTGACAAGTCCAAGTTTAAATGCTTTAACTGTGGCATTGCTGGACACTTTACGAGAGAATGTAGGAAGCCAAACAGCAGACAAGCTGGAAGTGGAAAAGCTCTCATGGTGACATAAAAGGATTGGGCTGACTCAAGTGATTCTTAAGATGAGTTTGATTATGAAAATATTGCATTAATGGCTATCTCTACTGACAAACCATCTTCACCAAAGAAACCAACAACTGAAAAGGTAACACTATTTTCTCTTGACTCCATTGATTGTTTAGATTCTGAAGGTATTCAATTGATTAGAGCTGAATTTAAGAATTTTATGGAGAACTTCAGAAATCTAACTAGTGAGAGAAATAGTCTTAAGGATAAGAATGATGAGCTGGTAAGTAGAAACAGTTTTCTTGAAGCTGAGTTAGTCCAGATGAACCAGTTCAAAGAGGAGGCTTTTAAAGCCAAACACGATCATGTTGTAGTACTTCAAGCATATGATTACATCAGAAAAGAACTGGAAGAAGAAAAGGATAAGATTAGGCTTTGGAATACTTCAGGTAAGAAGACTCACACTATAATTCAGAATCAAGTTATTGGTTAAACCAGTGGAATAGGTTATGACAAGAGTGAGGGAAAGAAACCTGCAAGTATTGTTAGTAATGAAGCTGATTCATCAAGGAAGGCAGAACCTGATAAACCTAAAGCCAAACCAGTCAAGTTTGTAGACAGTCAAGGAAATTCCCTCATCTACAAAAATCAGGAAAATGTCTCCCAGAAATCAGAGAAGCCTAAGAGAATGAATATAGGTTTTCTGTCAAAATCGCAACTGAGACAGAAAATTGCAAATGTTTCAGAGTCTGAAGAGGTGAAAAGAAACAGGAATGGGAAGGAAGGAATCAATAAAGAGAACAACTATAAAAGAATTCCTGATGCCCCAAGGAAGGAATGTTTCAAGTGTGGAAATCAAAATCACCTATCTCTAGACTGTAAACAGAAACCTAAATGGGATTCAGAGTCTAGATTTCCCAAGACTCTGAAAATTCAGTACAGACCTCAGAATTCATGTTATCATTGTGGAAGTAAATTACACTCAATATACATGTGTAGGGAATATCATGATCTGTATTATGACTTCTATTCATTGAAAGAAGATACCCCAAGTCATAGGAAGATTGTGAAGACTGAGTCTAGGATAGACTCAGATAAGGGTCAGTCTGAAACTGAAGAAACAAAATTAAAAAGGAAGACTAGTCACTCAAAAAGAAAAACAGGATCCAATCAAAATTGGATCCCCAAGAAGTCTAACTAGTCACTTATTGTTTGCAGGGCACCAAGAAGAAGCACACTTTTATACTTGATAGTGGATGCTCAAGACATATGACTGGAAAGAAGGCCCTGTTAACAGATTTTGTGAAGAAAGTTGGTCCAGAAGTTTCTTTTGGAGATGGCAACACAGGAGACACTCTGGGATATGGCTCAATTGTACTGGGAAATGTCATCATTGAAAATTTAGCATTGGTTGAAGGGCTGAAACATTCACTCATCAGCACAAGTCAACTCAATGATAAAGGGTATATCTCTACCTTTGACAGTGAAGCTTGCAGAGTAACCAACAAGGAAAATGGAAATACTGTGTTAACTGCGAGAAGACAAGGAAATATATATGAAGCCAGCTAACATGACTCATCAGGAGGAGAAATCAAATGTCTTCTTAGTAAGGCATCTACTGAAGAAAGCTGGAAATGCACAAAAGGTTATCTCATCTTAACTTTAAGAAGTTAAATTACTTAGCTAATCATGAACTGGTGAGAGGACTTCCAAAGAATGCTTTTGTGCAAGATGGACTGTGTGATGCATGTCAGCTAGGAAAGCAGAGAAAGACCTCCTTCAAAAGTAAAACTGAGAATTCAATCTCAGCGCCCTTTCATCTGCTGCATCTTGATCTCTTTGGTCCAGTGAACATCATGTCAATCAACAAGAAGAAATTTACACTTGTGGTAGTTGATGACTATACAAGATTCACATGGACATATTTCCTGGATAATAAAAGTGAAACTCCTCAACTCATTTTTGACCTCATTACACTCATAGGAAAGAATTCTGAGTTCAAGGTGAATATTCTTAGAAGTGATAATGGCACTGAGTTCAAAAATACTGAAATAGACTCCTACTGCAGAGAGAAGGGAATTTCACAACAATTCTCAGCACCAGGGACTCCTCATCAAAATGCTGTTGTAGAAAGAAAGAATAGAACTCTCATAGAAGCAGCTAGAACACTGTTAGCGGATTCAAAGCTTCCAACTTATTTATGGGCTAAAGTTGTTAACACTGCATGTTTTGTTCAAAATTGCACACTGGTTAACAAACATGGAAAGACTCCCTATGAGATGATCAAGAACAAGAAGCCAAGTGTGAAACATTTTCACATCTTTGGATGCAAGTGTTTTGTCCTCAAGGTTCATCCTGAGAAACTTGCAAATTTTGAAGCCAAGGCAGATGAAGCTATTTTTCTTGGATATACTTCCTCAACAAAGGCCTTCAGAGTTTACAATCTGAAAACTCAAACTGTAATGGAGTCAATTCATGTTGCTTTTGATGACAATAAGCAAGTTGAACTCCATTCTGAACAAAGTCAAGAACTACTATAGTTTGAAAATATGAAGGATGTGTTTGATGACACAAGTGAAGAGGAAGATAGTATACAGCTTCCAATTATAAGTTCTCAACCAAGGTATTCAACTCAGGGGGAGAATTTTGAAAATGGATCGACAAGCACTCCATATACTGGTACTAGACATTCAGGATCTAGATCTTCAGAGTCTACTACAGAGTCTAACTCTTCAGCAACTGAGAATACAAGATTGCAAGGCTCAGGGGGAGAAACCAGTAGAATTTCCTTTGAAAGTGCTTCTCAAATGGAGGAAGTGTCCATACACTTAGGGGGAGAGTCAGAAAGAACAAATCTTCCCTCAGCAAGAAAATGGACTAAAGATCATACCGAAGACCTAATTATTGGTGATCCAACCAAAGGAGTTCAGACTAGGAGGGCTACTCAGAATGAATGTCTTCATAGTTGTTTTCTTTCAAAAATTGAACCAAAGAAAGTGGAAGAAGCTTTGGAAGATCCTAATTGGATAATTGCAATGTAGGAAGAATTAAATCAATTTGAAAGAAACAAAGTCTGGGAACTTGTACCAAGACCAAAGGGAAAACCTCGGAAACTAGCTACTATCTCTCAAAAGACTATAGCTTTGGCAAAAAGTCCTATCCCAAGGATTGAAACACTTGTGTCTGCACAGCAGTCTACCTCTGCTAAATCTTTTGCTCAGTATCAACGTAAAGGGAAGAGAAAAGTTTATTTCACACCCTCACACAAAAATATTGAGTCATTTGTTCCAGATATACAGGTGGTTCCCATGTTTCCTTCTGAACCAGACTCTGGTAGAACAATTATTTCTACCTTACCAGGGTCTAATACTGAACTAGAGTCTCATTCATCCTCAGACTCTGGTGATGAGGTATTTTGGGAAGGATTGACTAAGAATACTGCAAGGGACTTAATCCAGCACACAGTTATACCTTCTGATGATGCACTCGTTATTTCATATTCTTTAGTGCAATCTGTGCAGGATAAACAATCTTATCTCAAAGTCTCTGAGATTCTTCAACTTCTTAGTTCTCATAAAAAGGTGTGGCAAAAGTTGATGATAGATCTAACAATCTCTCAACAGTTAGTTGTTCAGTATGTCTATAGCTATCCTTTTACTCCATCTATTGTCTCTATTGTTGAGGATGTTGTACATGAAAGAAATGAAAGCATTCCCATGGTTACATTACCACATCCAGATCAACAGGTTTCAAGACCTTTGAAGAATCAAAATAGGGAATCAGGATTTGTTGTTGAGGCTGAAACTGAGGAGGAAGATCAACAACCAGTTTTGACCTATGATGCAATATGGGATGATAATATTTCTTATAAGCAAGCACTTGGAGCTGTGTCAATGACAGTCTCTAATTCACAGGAAGTTCTCACTTTTCTAAAAGAAAAGATTAGACCTCCTACTTATACTTTCATCTATAATACTTTTGAGCTGAGAATGAATCAGTTAAGGAATGCATATTACAAAAGTGTTATGAAAGAGATCCAATCCAAGTTTGACTACTCTTTTGATCAGGCTCTCCAAGCTGTTTTCTGGAGAATGTTTAGATCTAAATATCTTTATCCTGATAGTTCAAGGAGTGAATCTACAAGGAGTACAACTTTGAAGGATGTGGGAGGAGGTTTGCAGTCAAGAGAGGGTACTGTTGCACCAGTGGTCGACAATAGTAAAGATGAACAGATAGACTCAGAAACACAAGAACCACCTAGTCAGAGGTTGGGTGATAGTGGAGTTATTGTTCATGCTGAAAGGCCTTTTCTGATGACTGATCATATTGTTCAGAATTCCGATGATATTGTGGATCAGACTATGATAGATGTCAATGCAGAAATTCAAAGTCAAATTCTATCAGAGTCTATTCCATTTAAGGGAGAGTCTCATTCAACAACACCTCATGATGATTCTATTAATATTTTGGCACCTCATGAAGTATTACTGAGTGTATCTGAATCAATGCAGGATTCTGAAGGTGGTGTACTGGAGCCACTGGACACTGATAAGATAGAAGTATGTAAGGGTTCAGGGTCTAGTGATGCTCAGCTTTTGGTGGAAACCTCTAGCCTTCAGACAATTCACGAGGATCCCCACCACCAACAAGCTTCAGGTACAAAAATTCTTTCTACTCCCTATTTTTCTGTAGGATCTGAGAGTATAGTCCCCAAATTGAGTGAAAATATTCAAAAGATGGTCATTGAACCACAAACTGAGAGGCTGGCTCCTAACCAGGAAAAAGGAGAGGTAGAGAGTGATAAGGTTTTAGTAAACCTTAGTGAGCACGAGAACATGGGTGCCCAACCCTATGGTGAGATTGAGAGATTAGGTAAACAGCCAACCTTTGGCTTCTGGAATCAACTTTTCCCTATCTCGTGAGATGCTAATCTTGAAGCTGATACTGGAATTGATAGTGATACATTTCAGCTTATGAAGATGTTTGAAAAACAAGATTTGGCAGTTCATAATGCAAAACCAGAAGTTCAACAAAAAGCTTATGCACAGAAGGTGGTTGATTCAATCAACAGAAGAAGAGAACGAAGACTAGAAGATTTATCTTCTCAACATCAAGAACAAGTAGCTGTGGATTCAAGTATTCCTTATTGATGCACTTCCTTTAAGTGCTATACTTCCAGATTCTTCAGACCCTGATCACTCTATGGAGGAGTCAGTCTCTGTTGAAGTTCCAGCTATTGGCATTAGTTCTTCTACTTCTACTTCACATTCGGAGGATGTTCTTAAATATTCAGAGCCTACACCAGGTGTGTTATATCTTGATTATCCTATAGACTCTGCTAATATTTCTTCTGAAGTTGTACAAGTTACAGAAACCTCCAATGTAGCTAAGACTATGGATGCAGATGTGTTGTACTTTCAACAACTTTGGCATACTTCTTTATTGGAAACTTTTAACATGGGAATTCCTACTGTGAATTTCTCAATTATTTCTCAAATTCAAAGAAGTGATAGGTCTTCTGCTCTGGATAAAAATCCGCCTTTCAGACTAAGTCTTAGAAATCATTTACTATCACCAGATCACTCTGACAGATCTTTTTCAACCTCAAATTCTAATTCAGATGGTGATCAACCTTCAACAGCAGTGCCTAAAATTGATTCAGGCAGAGTTGCTTTAGAACATCAATCAAGAGCAAGCAGAGATTTCTTTGATACTTTTCGTATTTCCGAACATGATGTTTTTGATCCTGCTTCTCTTTCTATCTCCAGACAGCAAGCTGAAGAGCATGCTGAGTCTACTCATATTGATGAAACTCCTAGTTTGGATACTATTCATGCTGCTGTGAGTACACTTCATTCTGAAGTCACTAGCATGGATGTCTCTATTTTACAAATTCAAGGACATCTAGTACAGTTATCTAAGACTGTTACTTCTCTTCAAGATTATACTACAACTTCTTTGGGTACTTTGATTTCTAATCAGGAGTCAGTGGAGACAAGGTTGAGTTCTTTGGAAAATCAACAGGCTATAATTCTTAGCAATCAATCTCTGATTCTGAACATGCTTGGACACATGACAAATGTTTTAAACATACCACCATATCTTTCACCTATTGCTGATGTCAAAAAGGGGGAGCATAGAGGGAGCAAGTCTAGAATTGAAGCAAGTTCTTGTAAAAATGATGCTAAAGAGACAAGCCTTTCTAAAAAGAAGGATGGTGATGATGATTCTAGTGGTCACACTCAGAAAGGAAAACAAGTAAGTACAATTCAATTGCAGACTCAACAGATAAAGAGGAAGTCTTCAGAGTCTAGAGAAACTTTTAAGAGACAGGGACATGTTTCTACTGAAATGGAACGTTTGAGGCTGAGAAATGAATTGGTTAGTGATCTGAATGTTTATGACACTATAGATTTACAAAAGATAGGTTTTGAGAAGGAAGTGACAAAATCACAAAATGTACAATCTACTACTTCTCAAGTACCTAAGAAGATTGAAACTTCAGGTTCTACTATTCCACATGTAGTTGGTCAGCAATTTCAATTTAAGCCGCATGAGGGTTTTATTCAAAAATCCAGGTATTTGCAAGATACTATTCCTCTTGTCAAGACAGGGACTACTGTTGAAACAGGGTCTACTCAAAAGCAGATTGAACCAACTTATTGGATAATGAGTCAGAGAAATCAGGCTCGTTATTCGATTATCAAAACTGAACTTGGTCATACTCAAGTAGATACTTCTAATGCAGTCAAGCATGTAGCTGATCTATTAGATCATGATTCAATGATCGTCAGGATCTAGACTTCAACTGATCAGGATTGCTGACATCATCAGGATTGCATGGTCGTCAGGATCAGAATGAATATCAGGACTGGGATCAGGATTGATCATCAGTACTGGAAGCTGATCAGGATTCCTACTTCGAGTTATATTTGGAGTCTAGTTAAATAAGGAAGATTATCCTGTCGGTTCCTGGTTTGTAGTAATGAAGCTATCGATTAAGGATATGTTTCAATCTTTGTAATTGATTAGGACTTATCATTGATAGAGAAGATGTGTAGTATATAAACACAGATTTAGGATTTGGTTCGGAGAGAATCAAATGCATAGAAGCTCTCAAGAACATAGAATTTCTTGAGATAGTTTTTTTTTTGCAAACTATCAGCTCTCAAGAACACAAGAATTTCTTGAGAGAGTTTTGTAACAGTTTTATATCAGATTTAATAAAGCTGTTATTATTCTTTCATATTTGTGATTCATATCTAATTAAGTCGAGAATCTTATACAATTGTATTCAACCCCCCCTTCTACAATTGTTTATTACTGGGCAACAATTGGTATCAGAGCAAACTGATTTAATTTTGAATCAGATACGATCTAAGATGTCGACAACAAAGTATGAAAGCATGAAAATTCTCATCCTGAAGAAATCAGAATATTCAACATGTTGAAAGGCTATTCACCTATGGATTCATTGATAAGATACTAGTCGATGAAACATAATATAGCATTTCAAAATTACCAAGAGTAATTGTGGATTCTACAATAGCATACATGGAAACCTTGGGTAAAGGAATATATGGAATACAAATATTTGATGCCTCTACAGATTTGGTGGGCAAGCCAATAATAATATGCCAGATGTTCAAAGTTGGAAAAATTCCTGTCAAATGTGACAATGGAACTCCAAAATTACCCACCCCATGCACTATAGAAAATTTCCAAGAATGTGAAAATGCACAGAAAATGCACACCTAGAGAAGTAAATGGCTAACTATGACAAATTTTAATGTTTTACCAGAAATGGCTTACTGAGTTCAATTTATGCAGACGTGAATGGCACGCTGTCTGGTACTAATACAGACACAAATGACACGCTGATTGTAAATAAATGCAGTACGGTAAGTAAGGCAAAAAAGTAAAGAACACAATAAAATTTTAGCCAGGTTTGACCCATAATCCCTATGGTCTACGTCCTGGTCCCTTACCAACCCGGTAAGAGAATATATTATTGACCAACAAAATAAGCCAATTGCAATATACAATAATATATCTCCCTTTTTCACCCAGCTACTGAAAACGGCTTGCTGAAACAATCTGTTTCCCTTGAGTAAATAGCTCACTTGAACTCTAAAGTCTCTCTAACAAGCTTGCTCCCTTAAACACTGAATTCCTTGAGTCCCACTCCTGAATTCCTTAGTTCCTTGAACAACTTGCTTTCTATAACAATGAGTTTCCTTGAGCACTATACTCCACAATCACCAAGATTCATTTGCCACTAATTCAGCAAATAATAATAAAACTTGAACAATACAGATTTGCAATAAAGAATTCGAGTATACAACTCAAGCTATAAACTCTCTTATGTAATATAAGTGTATGTATCAATGTGTGTTACTTTCTTTGTTACTAACAAGAAAGATTGTAAGTGAATATATATATATGAGATCACACAACGGCTAGATGAAGATATGGCTATAACAAAATGATTTGATTGCATAAGATACTCTCCAACAACTATAATATTAGTTAGAAGAAGAGATTTTGAATGTTTGAAATAATTTGAAACTTCTAACAATCATTTTTGAGATATATACAATTGTGTGTGTGTGTGTGTGTATATATATATATAAGAATTCAATTTACAATGGCTATTAAAAGATATGAACGAATCTTGGTTGTTTTGGAAATGTTTAGATATGGTAGAGATTGAGTAAAATCTGTTTTAAGTGGATACGGAAAGGTAAATCATAATCCCCATAAAATAGGAACAGATTTTCAACTTTATTTGAGCTCTATTAATTATATAAACTATATATTAAATAATAGATTTCTTACATATATAATCCTAGCCAATCTCTGATATCCTTAAGCAATCTCCAAGAAATCTCCAAGATCAAAATTGACTTAGAACAGCTTCTGGCGAGTCCATGTCAGCTTGTTGTTCTTCCCTGTCAGCTTGCTATTTTGATATTGAACATGTGAAGTTGACTTGCCAAACTGACTCTGTCCAACACTAATGGCTTGCTGTTTAGAAACCCTGCAAAACCAAGTTAGTACATATAACAATATAGTTTGCTGTTTTACACCTATAAACACAAACAGCTTGTTGATAGTGTCATCATCAAAACTCATTGAGTTTCAATCTCCCCCTTTTTTATGATTAAATATCAATATGATATTTTAATTAAGAGCTCCCCCTCAAACAAAGCATCCTGCAAAATAAAGTTAGATAGTAGGCTAAAACATTCACCAACAAGCAGTCAGCTTGCTGTATGTGTCATCATCAAAATCAATAGGTTTTCAGAATGGATTTCTACTAAAAGAGCAGTCGGTTTGTTAACTCTAAAAACAAAGATACATGACATGTTGAGAACTAGAAAAGCTAATATCATTTATTATTAGTCTATACTATGACAATGATGCCTTAACACGAGATGTAGAACTTGAAAGGATGTATGATAAAATTATTAAACTACAACATACTCATGCAAAAGAAACCATAGAACAATATCATAATTTGACTGGTCCAAGGAAAAGGGCAGTGCTAAGTGATACAAATAGCACGGATAATACCAATATCAAAATAAAAGAAGAAGGATTATCTTATGATCCTTTCCAATAGTGGTGAAAATAAAAGATATATTACAAGTCCAATGTAGTTCAACTACAAAGGCCCATCATATTATCATACTACAAGCCCAATGTAGTTTAAACTACAAAAAGGCCCATGAAAAAAGGTACTACAAAACAAAGGAAGGAAAGTTGGAAGAAGACATGAATAATGGCCGACAAAGATAAGAAGATGTGACAAAAGTGGACAAAGGTAAAGAAGATGTGACAAAAGTGAAGAAATGAAGACCATACAGATATGGAAGAAACAAAGCTTGTACTATTTAATTAAATCAATGTACTGTTTCAATAATATAAGCTACTACTCTAATAATAATAATGCTGAGAAGCTAAGGATCTCTATATAAAGAGCCTCATTGTAATAGAATAGCATCATTCAAAGTTTTGCTATAAAAATTCCAGTACGTGATTGAGAAATGCGACTAACAATGAATTCAAAAATTATTGTTGCACGAGAGGTGCGTAGAATCAAGCACGCCCAGAAAGAGATCACGAAAACATAGATTATATTTGTGTCCGTGAGAAGGTTTGCTCACTTGGGCCTGTCTTAAGGTCGTGCAAAAAAGTAGTTCATTTTGATATTATTTTACTCATCTTAAAATTTGTTATATTAAAATGTTGCAAAATATAGATATTACAAAACGTTATATTAAAAGTAGACCATACATATTTTGCAGATAAAATGTTGCAAAATGTAATGTTTTGTAGATTATGTTCTATTAAAATCACTATTTTATTGAATTTTTCTTGAAATTTTTATATGTTTTACAAGTATAATCTTGCAAAATATATTATTCTGCAAAACGTGTTCGACTTGCAAACATACAAGATTTTCAATGAAATAATAATTTTCATAGAACATTATTTTCAAAATAATATATTTCACAATTTTTTGATTATAGAACATAATTTATTTTACAAAATTTTGATTGAGGAACATAATTTATGTAAATATCACACATAATAAGTGGATGTGTAAATTTTTAAATAATATTATGATTTAGATCGAAAAGCTCATAACAAAAGTGTATATTCAAACTTTAACGTTAAAACTATAAAAATAATGATATCAATGTGAAAATTATTGCATAAGCCAGCCAGCTGCCCAAGGGCCAATGTGTTGATCTAAAGGGTCACTCCTCATCTTAATTATCAAAAAAAAATCATTGCATAATTTATATGATCTTTTTATATCTATTTATACTTCTATGCTATTTATCTATGCTATAATATAATAGACGAAATATTAAAAGTTTGGTTGGTCGGTTGATATGGTCAGAAAAGTAATTATAGAAATATAATTGACTGGTCAAACAAAAGGTCGATATTTAAGGCCCGACACCCTAATTATTCATTAATTTCGTAATTAATGAGTAGGGAAAATATACAGCTCATAAAAAGAGCTTTGATTATGGAAAATTAGTCAAAGAAGGATATGGAATCCCAATTAAAGGCAATCAATGAGTCATAACCTTTATCAACAAGGAAACGAATTCTTCAGCATGAAATACAATACTTATCCAATATCAAAAAGAAGACTTATTCGCTAAGACTCCTAAACATACCATAAATACTAGGCTCCAGACGCCTATATAAGGTCCCTGATCCTACAATCAGAACTACGTCTTGGCTTGATTCTCAATAACAATTTGAGATACGTAGGCATCTTGTGAGGACCAATTTAGTCCGGAAACACGAGTGCAGCCATTAAAGCTCGAAGCTCATCAAACCTTAGCATTAATTACACAAGTACGTTTTTTATTCCACAACATTTGGCGCCGTCTGTGGGAAAACAACATCAACCATGGCAAACACGCGAAGAACAACCAGAGATTCTGATACTTCTGAAGGCCTCCCTATCACCTCCGGGGCTGATACTCATGGGAGCCAACCACCGCCAACTACTGGCACTGAAGGGGCGAATATCCCCACCAACACTCAAGGACCGGAAATCCCGATTTCGGTTGAAGGGACGAATCCCCTGCAGATGGTCATTCATGGATCTAATCCACAAGAGACCGTTCACCAGCAACCGATCACAACCTCTGCGTTGCTTGTGAACGCACCTCGCAGTCTTCAACTCCACACTACTGATCTCCCTCAATACGCGAATCAGACTTTGGGGATGCCAAGCTATGGCATGCCCCCTCGACCCATGGCGGGCGGTAGTGGAACTAATCCAATCTACCATGAGGCATATGTGCCTCCTTATATTCAAGGTCTGGGACCCCAAAATCAACAAACTCGTCAGACCCCTGTCATTCAAGATTACTCTGGCCCATACACTGAGGATGAGGGTTATACAACTGGGGAGGATGTCGCCCCAAGGAGGAGACGTTCTTCACAGACAAATCGGGAGCCACCCCAAACTACTAAGGACAAGCTTGCAGCCCATGAGGCAGAAGTCGCAAGGCTTAAAAAAGTATTGGCAGAACAAGAGGCCACAAGGACAAAAAGTCAAGCTGAAGGAATCCCAATTATCAATTTGGATCCACCACCAAGGAGAACCAGGAGGGCTGAAGCCCCAAGGGGTGATCCTAGCATTCTGTTGCCCCTAGGAGATCCCGATGATCCTACACCACCGTTTACTCAAGACATCATGAAAACGGCTATATCCAGAAAGTTCAAGATGCCTTCGATTAAAGCATATGATGGAACGGGAGATCCCGCTAATCATGTGAGAACCTTCTCCAATGCACTGCTGTTGCAGCCCACCAATGATGCGGTCAAATGTAGGGCGTTTCCCCAAACTCTTGCAGGTATGGCTCAACGTTGGTATAGCCGTCTACCTCCCAACTCCATTGGATCCTTCAAAGAATTGAGTAAAGCTTTCATCAATCAATTCATAAGTGGAAGGGTGCATGAGAAAAGCTCTGCCTCACTCATGGCAATCCGGCAAGGACAGAATGAAGCCCTGAGGGACTACATCAATCGATTCACTCGAGAGGCTTTAAAAGTCCCAGACTTGGAAGACAGAGTGGCTATGATAGCCCTGCAACAAGGAACCACTGATGACCACTTCAAACGGTCGTTAGCTAAACATCCACCCGAGAGCATGCTGAAGCTCCAAGATAGGGCTGGGAAATATATCAAGGCTGAAGAAAGCATGAGAAAGTATGAGCCCCCTGCTGGTGGTAGTGGAAACTCAAAGAAAAGGAAAGAAACTCAGGAGTACGACGTCAAGGAAAAGTTTCCCCGAACATCAAAGAATTCTGACTCTCCACCCAAGAGAAATAACTTTGGGCCAAAGTTCACGGAGTATGCAAGATTGAATACTCCCAGGAGTCAAATTCTGATGGAGATAGCCAAGGAAGAAGATATCAAATGGCCAAAGCCAATGAGGGCTGATTTGTCCAAACGGAACCAAAATCAGTTTTGTCGGTTCCACAAAGAAGTCGGTCATGACACCGACGATTGTAGGCAATTGAAAGATGAGATTGAGTTTCTGATACGAAGAGGAAAACTCAGCAAGTTCACTAAAGATGGAGGCCAAGGGAGCCAGAGGGGGAACTATGAAAGAAAGGATTACGATAGAAGGGACAACGATCAAGATCGAAATCCCAAGCCCCGAGGGCCTGTGATCAACATGATATTTGGAGGACCAACTGCTGCTGGGTCCTCCCGAAACTCAAGAAAAGCTTATGCCCGAGAGGTACTGACTATTGTTGGAGAAGCACCGAAGCGTGCACGAACAGAGGTATCAATAAGTTTTGATGATTCTGATTTGGAAGGGGTGAAGTTCCCCCACGATGATCCTCTTGTCATAGTACCTGTGATAGGCAACTCTGAAACAAAGAGAGTCTTAGTCGACAATGGAGCCTCTGTGGATATCTTGTTCCACGATGCCTTTATCAAGATGGGTTACACTGATTCTCAGTTGACACCCTCTAATATGCCCATATATGGGTTCAATGGAGTGGAATCGAAGGTGGAAGGCACTATCCAACTCCCAATGACCATGGGACAAGGAACGAATACATCCACTCAGATGCTGAACTTCATAGTTATAAAGGCAACCTCAACCTACAATGCGATCCTTGGGAGGACGGGTCTTCATGCGTTTAAGGCTGTTGCCTCATCTTACCACCTGAAACTCAAATTCCCCACTCGGAATGGGATTGGTGAAGAACGGGGAGACCAAAAGATGGCTAGAAGCTGTTATGTAGCCGCGTTGAGGCCTGATGGAGTTGGGGGGCAGGTTCTCCCCATTGAAGATATGGACACTAGTGACAATGAGGACCGAAGAGGGAAACCAGCTGAGGATTTAATCCCAATTCCCTTAGTCCCGGATGAACCAGAGAAGGTGACTTATGTTGGGGCACTACTGCCCGAACCATTGAAAGGCAAACTCGCATCTTTTCTTCAAGAGAACAATGACGTTTTTGCTTGGACAGCGGCTGACATGCCAGGGATTGATCCCCAACTAATATCTCACAAATTGAATGTGGATCCAGAAAGGAAGGCAGTGAAACAAAAGAAAAGAAGCTTTGCTCCAGAGAGGCTTGAAGCCATTAAGCAAGAAGTGAATAAGCTTTTAGAAGCTGGGTTTATTGAAGAAATCCAATTCCCGGAATGGTTAGCTAACCCTGTGATGGTCAAGAAAGCTAACGGGAAGTGGAGAATGTGCGTCGACTTCACCGACTTGAATGATGCATGTCCTAAGGATTGTTTTCCCTTACCAAGGATTGATGCTCTGATAGATGCCACTGCTGGGCACGAGATGCTAAGTTTCATGGATGGCTTCAGCGGATATAATCAAATTAAAATGCACAAAGATGACATAGCCAAAGTGTCGTTCATCACTGACTTTGGTGTCTTCTGTTTCTTAGTCATGGCTTTTGGGCTTAAGAATGCTGGAGCAACCTATCAAAGGTTGGTGAACAAAATCTTTGAGCATCTGATTGGAAAAACCATGGAGGTCTACGTAGATGACATGTTAGTCAAGAGCCTTGATAAGGCCGATCACATTGAGCACCTTCGAGAGGCTTTTGAAGTGCTAAGACACCACAAAATGATGCTGAATCCAGCTAAGTGTGCATTTGGTGTAGGCTCGGGAAAGTTTTTAGGCCTGATGGTTTCCAAGAGAGGAATCGAGGCTAATCCCGACAAAATCAAAGCGATTCTAGACATGGAACCACCAAAGACTGTCAAGGATGTCCAGAAACTGACGGGAAGAGTGGCTGCTTTGGGAAGATTCATCTCCAAGTCTGGAGAGAAGTGTTTACCCTTCTTCAAAGCACTCAAAAAAGTGAAGAATTTTGAATGGACAACTGAAAGTCAAGAGGCCTTTGAGGCCCTGAAGAAATATATGGCTGAAGCACCACTGTTGGCAAAACCCAAGCCAGGAGAAATTCTCTATTTATACTTGGCGGTTTCCAACACAGCCCTTGGAGCTGTTTTGGTAAAGGAAGAAGTAAAGGTTCAGAAACCCATCTACTATGTGAGCAAGATTCTACATGGGGCAGAAATAAACTACTCAATGATTGAGAAGTTTGCCTTAGCCTTGATAATGGCCTCAAGAAAGCTACGCCCCTACTTCCAGGCTCACAAGATAGAGGTTTTGACTGATCAACCTCTAAGAAACATCTTGCATAGCCCTCAAGTTAGTGGAAGATTGATCAAATGGGCCATTGAATTGGGAGAATTTGATATCAAGTATAAGCCTCGGACGGCCATAAAAGCTCAAGCACTTGCTGACTTCATGGTTGAATGCACCATTGACAACCAAGAAGTCGGGGGGCAGGAAGTAACTATGGAAGATAAGAAAGATGAGGAAATGACCTTCAAAGAATGTTGGGTGCTCTATTTTGATGGAGCATCAAAAACAAAATCGAGTGGAGCTGGTTTAGTGCTACAGAGTCCTGATGGATTCCTAATAGAATATGCACTGAAACTTGACTTCCCAACGACAAACAATGAGGCTGAGTATGAAGCTCTGATAGCTGGCTTAGGGCTGGCTGGAGCCTTGAGAGTCAAAACTCTGAAAGTATGTGGAGACTCGAGGCTAGTGGTTTCCCAAGTAAATGGGGAGTTTGAGGCCAGAGATGAAGTCATGGCCAAGTACTTAAAACTTGTCAAGGCCATTATGACTCAATTCGATGAATGCTATGTGGAGCACATTCCAAGGGAGGAAAATGTGAAGGCTGATGCCTTGTCTAAGTTTGCCTCTTCTGAAATTGAAAACTATGCCGGGAGTGTATACTTCCAAGTCTTGAAGACCCCAAGCATTAATGGAAAGTTGGTAGCCCCCATTGGTATCACCAGTTGTTGGATTGATCCCATCAAAGCTCATCTGGAAACTGGGTGGCTGCCCAACGACACTTCAGAAGCACGAAAGTTATACGTCAGAGCACTAAGGTATGCCCTAATTGAGGGAATCCTATACAAGAAATCTTTTGTTATTCCATACTTAAAGTGTTTGAGACCTCAAGAGGCAGAATTGGCCCTAAAGGAAGTGCATGAAGGGATTTGTGGGCAACACTTGGGGGGCAGAGCCCTAGCTCATAAGGTCACTCGTCTAGGTTTCTATTGGCCAAGCATACTTGCTGATGCTAAAAGCTACGTCAAGAAATGTGAACGGTGCCAGAAACATGCACCAGTGGTTAGGCAACCACCAGAGATGATGACATCCATTAACTCACCTATCCCCTTTGCTATGTGGGGAATGGATATACTTGGGCCATTTCCTATGGCAAGTGCTCAAAGAAAGTTCTTGATAGTAGCAATTGATTATTTCACCAAGTGGATTGAGGCTAAGCCATTAGCCAAGATAACCACCAAGCAAGTGATGCAATTCTTCTGGGAAAATGTGATATGCAGATATGGAATTCCACGAGTCCTGGTCACGGACAATGGAACTCAGTTTAACAACGATGAGTTCAAGAAATATTGTGATGAAAACGATATCAAGTTGCGCTTCACTTCTGTCGCCCATCCTCAAGCCAATGGGCAAGCTGAGGTTGCAAATCGAATCATCCTTGATGGACTAAAGAAAAGAGTTGAACGCTCCAGAAACACTTGGGTAGACGAATTACTCCCTATACTTTGGGCATATCGTACTACTTGCAAAGTCACCACCGGGGCAACTCCATTCCTATTGGCTTATGGAGCAGAGGCAGTGGTCCCAGTGGAAATTACTCACACCTCCCCAAGAGTTGAGGCTTATGAACCAGAAGAAAATGAAGAAGGCTTGAGGCTAGCTTTGGATCTAATTGATGAAGTTAGAGATGAAGCAAACGCCAAGATAGTTGAACATCAAAAGAAAGCATCCTTCTACTACAACCTAAGGGTTAAAGAAAGGTTCTTTCGTCAAGGAGACTTGGTTCTCAGAAAGATTGAAGCATCTGGAGTTGGACAAAAAGGGAAGTTAGCCCCAAATTGGGAAGGACCATATCGCGTCAAGAACGTATTTGGTCGAGGCTCATACAAGCTAGAAACCCTTGAAGGGCATGAGGTGCCAAGGACTTGGCATGCCTCCAATTTGAAAGTTTATTATGTTTAAGGTGTCTCCCAAGTGGACTCACTACTATAAATAAGGTTCGATGAAACCAACCCAAGTTTTAAACTGGGATATTATGTAAGGGTTGATCCCATCTTCAAATTATGAATGAATTTAGCATTTTCATGTTTTAAAGCTTATCTATTATGAGTCTTCATGAACATTCAAAAAGCAAGAAAAGCAACACAAGCCATGAATGGCCACCATACATAAATAAAAACTTAAACAACAGTTAAGTTAAGCCCGTAGGCCAAAAATACATAAATAAAAGTACAAGCCATAATGGCCAAAAGTGAAACTACACCTAATCTTCTTTGTCTACGTCCTCCTCCTCTTCCTCTCTAGAGGAAAAGACAGCATCATCAGCTCCAGCAGTCTGACCGGGTGGGGAAGTGTGATCCAGGTCTAAGATCCTATCATCTTCCTCCATCTCGTCCTCTCCAGCCAAAGCCATCTCCAAAGAAGTAGGAAGGTGAGGGCTTGGAAAATCAGAAATAGAGAGGGATCCAGGCATCCTCTCCAAAACAGCAGCAAGAGCGTCATCCCATCCCTTAGTGTACTGAACTGGGAAGAGGAGCCCGTCATGCTTATCAATCAAGTCCCCGTACTCCTCAGAGTCGAGATACTCGTCGATAAAATCATCCTTGGCCTTCCTCAAAGACACCAGCTCAGCCTGGGAGTCATCCAACTCCTTCTCCTTCCTAGCCAAGGTGGCCCTCACAGAAGCCATTTCCTCCTGGGACTTCTCAAACTTGCCTTGGTTGGCCTCAGAAGATGAGCGCCAAGACTTGGCCTGAAAGAGAGCCCCTTGGTAGTTGGCATTCATCTGCAAGCAAGTTATAGGTTAAATACTTAAACTTGAAATAAATCAAAGACTACAAAGAAAAGAAGAAGAGAAATACTTACAGCAGCCATAGCCTGGGATCCAGCATGCTCCACCCCCTCAATGGTGGAGTTAGAAACAAAATCCTTGTAGTCACAAGGAGTCAAAGAGTGGTAAGACCACTCCACAGCATGTTTGGACACTCCCACCACGGTGTCCTTCTTCCTAAGACCCCAGTTGGGGCGCCAAACTGCGCTCTTGCCCGAGGGAGGGCCTTCAGCATCCTCAGTAAGGTCCACATGTGGCCTTATGAAAGCTGGAACACTAGAAGCACGAGGGTCCTTCCCCCCTAAGCGTGCCCTCTTCATCCGGGCTGTTTCCCCGTCTTCAGGCTCGTTGGACTTATTGATAAAGGTCGCAACTGCAAAAGACACAAGGAAAGAAACAGTTGGTATAAGTCAATCTTGAATAAATAAAGAAAGATATGAGGTGAGAATTACCCTTATCAGAAACGTTGGAAAGTCCCAAGGACTTAAGCTGGAACTCGTCCAGGAGCACCCAAGCCATGGTGGCGTAGTTATCCTTTGTAAGTTCAGCATATGCATGGGCTTCCTCATCACTCAGGATAATATCACTAGGGCTACCATCCGAAACTCTACTAAAAGAACTACGAAAAAGGGTGCCCCAATCCCCTCCTTCCCAAACTAAATACATAAATTCCTCTTTCCATTTTGGGTTATTATCCGGAATGGATTTGGGGTGAAATATGGGGGGAGTGGAAGGACGGTGGTTGATATAAACCCAACCCAAAGTAATGGCTGAACTATTCTTAAATTGAAAGATTTTTCTAAACAAGGCTACAGATAAAGGAAATTTGTTCTTCAAACAAAGAACAATGAAACACATAATTATTCTCCAGGCGTTTGGAGGAAGTTGGCAAGGGTTAATCCCAACATCAGCCAAAAGCCTGGGAATGAACTCATGCATGGGAAACCTAAGTCCTGCAACAATGGCATCCTTATATATGCAAAGTGCATCAGGACGCCAATGGCAAGAACGGTCCCCTGGGCCTGCTGGAACTAATCTATAGGGGGACTTAACCCTATACATTTTGTTATAGTCCCTAATTAAGTCAATTTCATGGAACTTATTACTACAATCAAATGAATCTAAGTGTGATACATGAGGATATTCATCACTACGCTCTAAGATCATATCCTGAAGAGACATATGAGGGGAGCGAATGTTGATACCTCTCTTTGAAGCTTTGTTCATTCTTTGAAGTCGTTGGGCAGCCTTGTCAGACATCTTCAAATCTTCAATCCTTCAAAGGAAATTTCCAGAAATCTTCGAATGAGGAAAGTTAAAACCCAGAAATCTTCAAATGATGAAGATTAAAGCCCAGAAATCTTCAAGGGATGAAGATCAAACCCAGAAAAACAAGAACACCACCGTAAAAAGCTCGCCGGGAATCGCCTTACCACGGAATAAAAACTGAGAGAAAACTAGAGAGAAAATTTTGGAAAGTGAAAAGTGAAAAGTGAGAAGTGAGAGTGAAATGAGAAATCTCACTCTCTTATAGTGAGAATGACTGGAAGATCAACCGGTTGAGGGATGACAACCGTCTATAGCCGGTATGGCCCATAAATCCATTTTTGGATTACAAAGGCAAAGGCCCAAGTAAATTGAGTCTCAGGCAAAATCGAAGCCCAAGTCAAAAAGGCCCATTAAGGCCCAAGGATGGAAAGAATTAAGTCCCAAAATTAAAATTGGACTATTTAAAAGCCCAAAAATAATAAAGCCTGGAATAAAACCAAGGCAAAAAATAAAAAAAACCAAGGTCGAAAAGACTCTAATTCGAGATCGCACGGCCCTGGTCGAAAGTATACGAGAAAACAAGGTCGTATCAAACGACCCCACTTCCAAATAAAACGAAACAATTAAAGGTTTTGAGGTCGAAAAGACCCTAAAATGAGGTCGTATGACCCTAGTCGAAAATACACACGAAACTGAGGTCGTGTCCATCGACTTCGCACCAAAAACAAGTCAAAAAATTGGCAAAACTAGGTCGAAAAGACCCTGGGTCGAGATCGAACGAATGAGATCGAAAATATACTATTAATCGAGTTCGTATCACTCGATCTCATACTGAAACGAGGTCGAGAATGGCCCAGAAATTAATTCTGGTCGAAAACACACGTAATTCCTGGTCGACCAATCGAGGTCGAAAATAGCCTTTGAATCCAGGTCGAGAGCCTCGACCTCGCAGCCAATCGAGGTCGAAGGTATATTAGAGACGAGGTCGTCAAATGAGGTCGATAATAGCCTAGGAATTGAAATCAACAATTCCAGGTCGAAGTTACACTGGCTTCCTGGTCGAGAACTTGAGGTCGAAAATGACTTGGAAATCCAGGTCGAGAACTTCGACCTCACAGCTGTTCCTGTTCGAAAAAATACTGAGTCGAGGTCGAGCAGGTGAGGTCGAAAAAGACCTAGAAATCCAGGTCGAGAGCTTCGACCTCACACCTGTTTGAGCTCGAATTCCTGGTCGAATTCCTGGTCGATTTTACACTGAATTCCTGGTCGAATTCCTGGTCGATTTTACACTGAATTCCTGGTCGAATTCCTGGTCGATTTTACACTGAATTCCTGGTCGAATTCCTGGTCGAAAATGACCTAAAAAATGGAAAATTTTGGGAAAAACACGCTGTAACTTCTACGAAAACCCCAAGGATATTTTCCCAGAAGTTGGGGGGCAAATGATATGGTCAGAAAAGTAATTATAGAAATATAATTGACTGGTCAAACAAAAGGTCGATATTTAAGGCCCGACACCCTAATTATTCATTAATTTCGTAATTAATGAGTAGGGAAAATATACAGCTCATAAAAAGAGCTTTGATTATGGAAAATTAGTCAAAGAAGGATATGGAATCCCAATTAAAGGCAATCAATGAGTCATAACCTTTATCAACAAGGAAACGAATTCTTCAGCATGAAATACAATACTTATCCAATATCAAAAAGAAGACTTATTCGCTAAGACTCCTAAACATACCATAAATACTAGGCTCCAGACGCCTATATAAGGTCCCTGATCCTACAATCAGAACTACGTCTTGGCTTGATTCTCAATAACAATTTGAGATACGTAGGCATCTTGTGAGGACCAATTTAGTCCGGAAACACGAGTGCAGCCATTAAAGCTCGAAGCTCATCAAACCTTAGCATTAATTACACAAGTACGTTTTTTATTCCACAACATCGGTACTAAGTGATTTTACTTAACTACCCTCACTTATTTTTAAAAAAATATTATTAAATAAAAACATTACTTATTTATACTAACAATTATCATATAGGTAAATAATTTCATTATTATTTTACCTTTTTCAGTTAAAACACACAACTTTTTCAATTTTTCAAATAAAATCTTCTCCTTTTGCAAAAATATTATGGGTTACCTTTTTTAACTAAAACATGTGACACTTTCTATTTTTTCTTACCAAAACCCTTCTTTTTTCCAAAAATACACCAGAAAACCCTTATTCATTTATTTTAAAACTTATTTTAATGTTTTTAATTATTTAAAAAGGTTTACATATTTTAACATCCTTACTTATTTTTTTAACAAATATAGTTAATAAAATATTAAAATGTAATTTTTGTTTTTTGGTACCTGTTTTTTGGCACTTCGTGATTTTACTTAGTTATCCTTATTTATCTATAAAAAAATTATTAAATAGTAAGACATATTTATAACCAATTTCCTTTTTAAGCTAAAACACATTACCTTTTCTATTTTTTCTAACAAAATCTACTCATTTTCCAAAAATATCACGGACAATTACCTTTTTTAACTAAGACATGTTACCTTTTGTATTTTTACTTACTAAAACTCATCATTTTCCAAAAATATCACGAGTAAATCCTTAATTATTTATTTTAAAACCTAATTTAATTCTTTTAGTTTTTTTAAAAAGTTTACATATTTAGCATGCATGCTTATTTTTTTAACAAATACAATTAATAAAATATTATAATATAAATAATCAAATAATAACTATTAAAAACAGTATGTGCATTGCACGGGTTTTAAGCTAGTATTATTAAAGACGGAATATTGAAAGTTTTGGTACATGTTTCTTGGTACGGTACTTCCCTAATCTAATTGTTTATTTAATTATTATAAAATTATTATAATCAGATACATTTTCAATTAAAATACATTATTTTTCTAAAAAAATCCCCTCTTTTTCTAAAACAAAATCACGGACAATTACCTTTTTTCAACTCAAACAAGTTATTTTTCTATTTTCCTTACTAAAATCTCTCCTTTTCCAAAAATATCACGGGCAAACCTTTACTTTTTGTACATGTTTTTGGTACGATATTTGCCTTATTTAATTATTATAAAAATTATTATAATCAGTTACCTTTTCAGTTAAAATACATTACTTTTCCTATTTTTTGTAAAAAAATCCCCTCTTTTTCTAAAACAATTACGGATAGTTACCTTTTTCAGCTAAAACATGTTACTTTTTCTATTTTCCTAGAATCCCTCTTTTTCCAAATATATCACAGGAAAAACCTTACTTATTTATTTTAAAACTTATTTTAATACTTTTAATTGGCAATTACCTTTTTCAACTAAAACATGCCATTTTTTCTATTTTTTCTTACTAAAACCCCTCTTTTTCAAAAAATATTATGGACAAACCGTCAACGAAAACATGTTACTTTTTCTATTTTTCCTTACTAAAACCCCTCCTTTTCCAAAATATCATGCGCAAACCGTTACTTATTTATTTTAAAATCTATTTTAATACTTTTAATTATTTAAAAAAGTTTAACATGCCTACTTATTTTTTTTAACAAATGCAATTAATAAAATATAAAATATAAATAATAAAATTAACAATTATTAAAAACAATCCATGTATCGCACGGGTTTTAAGCTTGTTATTATATTAGAAGCGAAATAGTAAAAGTTTCGTCATTCCAATCTATGATCGTTATATCTTTCGAATCAAATTTATGAAAATCAATACTAAAAGTTACTATAAATAGTAGTTTATTATATTTTAAACTATACATTATATTCAATATATAATTAACAAAACTAACATTAAAGTTAAAATAATAAAATATTTGAAAGTAATTTCGTACTTCGTACATGATATTAACTAGTTTTATATTACTAAAAACAAAATAATAAAAGTTTGGTAATCGACCGATACAACATTTGTTTTTTTTGGTAATATTTTTTTACTTAATTATTCTTTTTTCCTTAATTATTCTTCACTTGTTTTTTCTATTTTGATTTTTATGTTTTCGTACTTGAACTTTGATACTTAAATTTTAATATTTGTACCTGTGTATTATGTGTAATCAAATTTTTATACTTGACCCTGCTCATCATTATGCATATTAAGATTTTTTTTTAACTTAAATTTTGGTGTTTGGGATTACTTATTAAATAAAATTAATATCTATATCTTTATGATTTAAACATTTTAACAAGTTTACTAATTTAAAAAATGGATCCGGATTGTTAATCCCAAATGACCTAACAGAATTGTAGAAGGGGGGTTGAATACAATTCTAGATATTTCCTCTTCTTAAAACAACTTTCAAGAAAAATAATAATACTGAAAATACAAACACAAGCAAATATAATATTTCAGTTGGATGTTTTGAGGATCCAACTGAGATGTTTTTATTGCGAAAATAATCTGTGTTACAAAAGTATCACAGCTGCTCAGTTCCTGATTTGGAGTGAGAGTGCTCTTGAAAGAAGCTAATACAAACTATTTTTATCTCACTCACTCCCCTTAAAAATGAACTGCTACACTTGGTTATAAAACCCAAGTTTACAATGCTATTTTTGGCTACACTAAAATACACTATAGGTAACCGCCAGTAGCTTGCTTTTCATCCCTTGTTAGGTCCAAAGTATCGTAGAAGGGGGGATTGAATACGATACTCACAAATAATTTAATTTCGTTCGCGGATAAATCATTCAGTTCTATAACGAAATCAAACACACCAAACCAAATCAAGTTTCGGGAATATATCTTTGTATAAATATAAACCTCGAGGGGTGCTACAATTTCTAATCCGTAGATTAGCTTCAATGAGTTTAAGGTTACACAAATTCAATACAATGATCAAGTTCTGAGCACTATTAATTTCTCTGATAATTTCTCCGGCTCAATTCTCTCTCTCAGTAATGTCTCTGTGTAGAATGCCTTAACTGAAGAAGACACACTTCCTCTGTAGTAATTGTAGACTTAGTTTTTGAAAACTATCGAACCTTGATTAAAGAATTAATCATGACCGTCCAATTTCCATCAACCTGTCAGACAAAATAAAACTTTCCACCTGCTCCAATTAGAAAACCATCGAATGTGTAAAAGTAAATTACCATTCGATAGATTTTAATTCAAAACTATCGAAATGTAAAATACCTTACACTTGAAATTAGATGGATTTCTTTAAATCACTTTCGATGGTTTTCTTAAAAGAAAAACCATCGAACCATTTCTTGTCCTTGATCTTTTTAGTAAATCCTTCTGATTTCCAGGGTGTTTAAGTTTTAGACTGTATCAATTTCTTCTAAGACGATAAAACAACTTGATCTTTTTAGTGCCGTCACCTAGTACAACTGATTTGGTTCACAGATGAATAACACTTGATCAATTCTTCTTTTATGTCTTCAATTCAATGCTGCTGATACGTCCTTTGTCGTTCTGGTTGCTTCGATTAAATCACTGGAATCCCGTGGTACTTAACCCTAAATCATTCACATACTTCTGTCGTCTTGAAAGTCTTGTTTCTTTTGTTGTCACTGAGGCTTGAACATTTTCATGAACTTTTTTCCGTGACCTGTTTACGGACTTCAAGAATACATAACGTATTTTGATTTTTTTGAGTTTACCTTTTCTTCTTTGATTCTGGATTCCTGTGCTTCTGTTAATACTATTGTCTGTCTTGTCCTTTGTTGAGTTGTAGTTATCTCTTTTACATCTTATGTTATATTATGCTTTACAATCTCCCCCTATTTAATTGGATAGAGTTCGACAAGCAAATATTTCGAGGATAACTCAACTAACTAAGGAAACATTAAACTAATTAAAGTAAGACAGCTGAATAATATTAAACGCATTCTGGATCAGATATTGTTAGATATAATTGTTGACGTTTGTTCATCAGTGTTTAAGTACCAGGTACTCATCAGAGTTTACTTGAAGCCAGTCAGAGTTTATTTAAAGTCTGACGGGATGAGAGTTTATTTTAGCTGTCGGTGCTAACATGAAGATTCTAGAAGCAATATATTCTGAAGATGGAAAGAAGCATAATATATTGAGATAGCTAAATAAACGAGACAGAAGACAGAAGCAATCCTAGATTGATATAAATTGTATAGCTGATTTATAGGATATCAATTAGAGATTGATTATGTAGCTGTGTACTATATAAACACAGATAGGTTAACCCTAAAAGGGATGCGAATACTGAATACATTATTCTTGTAACCTAGCAGCTCTCTGTGATATTTTACATCACAAAGAGAAGAGTTATTTATATAATTCAGTTGTTGATTCATAAACAGTGTTATCAATTGTTATTATCATATTTATATTGATTATATATTGTGTAATTCGGACTAACAATTGGTATCAGAGCCAAGGCTGATTAATATATACAGTTTATCGATCCAAACACAAGTATAATCATGACTGACAACTCTCAGGAAGGTTCAAATGCAGGTTCTAATGCTCAGAAGGTTCAACCTACTTCTGTGAGTCGATATGAGACTATCAGGGTTCCAATTCTGAGACCAATTGAATATCCAATATGGAAGGTGAAGATGACTATGTTTCTGGAAGCCACAGATCCAGAATACCTTGATAGAATCAATGATGGTCCTCATATGCCAACTAAATTGTCTCCTGTTATAACTGGTCAAGAACAAAAGACTGTTCCAAAAGAGAAGAAAGATTTGACTCCTGAAGATATCTCATCAATTGCAAAGGATGCAAAGGTTAGACATCTACTCCACAGTGCCTTAGATAATGTCATTTCTAACAGAGTTATTGGCTGCAAAACTGCCAAAGAAATTTGGGATGCTTTAGAAGTCAGGTGTCAAGGAACAAGTGCTATAAAGAAGAACAGGAAGACTATTCTAACACAGGAGTATGAACACTTTGACTCTAGATCTGATGAAAGTTTGACAGATACATATGACAGATTTTGTAAATTGTTGAATGATTTGTCCCTGGTTGATAAAGAATATGAACTTGAAGAGTCAAATCTCAAGTTTCTTCTATCCCTACCTGAAAGATGGGATTTAAAGGCGACAACAATCAGAGACAATTATGATCTTGCAGATACAGATCTTGATGAAATCTATGGGTTGCTTAAAACTCATGAACTTGAAATAGAACAGAGAAACAAAAGATTTGGAAAGAAGACAAAATCTGTTGCTCTTAAAGTTGAAGAAAAGCATGTCAAGAAGGAATCATCAAGAAAGAAAACCAAAGGAAAGGCTTTAGTCATTAAATCTGACAGTGAGTCATCAAACTCTGATGATGGCTCAAACACTGATGATGAAGCTTCTGATTCTGAGGATGATGAAGAAGAGATGATGAGAATGGCTGCTTTAATGGTGAAGACCTTCAAGAAGATGGGATTCAAGAACTTCAAGAAAGGAAAGAGATTCTCAAGGAAAGATTCAAATTCTGATAAGAGAAATTTCAGAAAGTCTGATGGAAAATATACCAAGTCTGGAAAGAAAGACAAGTCTGAGATCCAGTGCTACAAGTGTAAAGAGATGGGTCATTATGCTCCAGAATGCAAGAAAGGAAAATCTGAGAAAGCACTCATCACTAAAGGCAAGGACTGGGCAGACACTTCAGACTCAGATGAGGGAGTCAATTATGCTCTCATGGCAACTGTTAAAGATGAAGCTGAGTCATCTGGAAACAAGGTACCCCTAACAACTCATGCTTATGATACTGATAATATATCTGAATTAAGAATTTATCTTAAAAGCATACCTATTAGTTATAGGGATCAGACTTTAGAAAATGAAAGAATCAAATCTGAGAATCTAGGTCTTAAAGAGAGGAATAAATTTCTTGAAGAGAAACTTGTTAACATGCAACAAGTTCAAAAGGAGAGAGATGATGTTGTTTATGTTGAACAGGAGTTGCTTAAAAGATATAGGCAAATAGAATCTGAGTTGGAAAAAGAGAGGAAAGTAATTAAAACTTGGACCAATTCTGGAAAAGACACACATCAGGTTTTTCAGACAGATACTGTAGGTTTAGGTTACTGTGAGGAAGATGAACTTAGGTTTAAAGATAAAGTTAAAGTGAAACCACAACTTAAACCTGTGAAATTTGTTTCTGAATCCAGTAAGCTAAAGTCTGTAGTTGTGAAAGAAGCTTTTATGGAGCCAATTGAAACTTGTGAAAAATAGGTTAATATTGGTTCAATAACAGAGAATAAGATTGAGATAGAAGCTGTTAAAGAACCAGTAAAAATCTGTGATAAACAGGTTAATGTTGGTTTAATGACAGAAAAACAATTCAATCATAAGCTCAAAGAAGTAAAGTCTGTCATGAAACAGAAAGGGTTCAAGAAGAACAGGAATGGAAAGATAGGCATAGATAAAAGAAATAATCATTTGCCTACTACTGTTGCTCCAAGAAAAACTTGTTATAACTGTGGAAGTACTAACCATCTTGCTAGTTTTTGCAAGAAGAACAAAGATATTAATTCTTTACCCTCCAAACCTAGAGTAAAGAATGATTATGTTAGAATTAGACCACAGACTTTATGCACACACTGTGGGAGCACTTGGCATTCCATTTATACTTGTAAGAGTTATCATGATATTTATCACAACTATTATGAGCTAAACCCCAACTTAAAATGGGTTAGAGCAAACTCTGCAAGTGTAAAGTCTGACAATGTTAGTTTAAACTCTGTTGATAGTGATTCCGCTACAAAAGCTAACAATGTTAAGAAAGCCAAAGGATCCAAGCAAGTCTGGATCCTTAAATCTAACACTCAGTGATTGTTTGTGATTGCAGGGCATAAAAGAGAGCACTCTTATCTTGGACAGTGGATGCTCAGGACATATGACTGGAAATAAAGCCCTGCTATCAGATTTTGAGGAAAAAGCTGGCCCAAAAGTTTCCTATGGAGATGGCAACATAGGACATACTCTGGGATATGGCAATATCAATCTTGGAAGTGTCATCATTACAAATGTAGCTCTAGTCTCAGGACTCAAGCATGATCTGCTTTCTGTGAGTCAAATCTGTGACAGAGGATACCATGTAGATTTTCATACTGAACATTGTGAAGTTATTAGCAAATCTACAGGGAAAGTTGTTCTAGTTGGACACAGGCACAATAACATCTATGAAGCAAGTTTGGTAACAAACTCTGAAGGAAAAACTGTGTGTCTATCTGCAAGAATGTCTAGTGAAGAGAGTTGGAAATGGCATAAGAAGCTCTCTCACCTAAACTTGAACAACATCAATGAGCTGATTCGAAAAGATCTTGTAAGGGGACTTCCAAAGTCAATACTCAGCTTAGATGGTCTGTGTGATTCTTGTCAAAAGGTCAAGCAAAGGAAGTCATCTTTCAAGAGTAAATCTGAATCTTCAGTTGTGGAACCTTACCATCTTCTACATGTTGATCTTTTTGGTCCAGTAAATATAATGTCATTGGGCAGAAAGAAATATGCTCTAGTCATTGTTGATGAGTACACCAGATACACCTGGGTGTACTTCTTAGCAAAGAAGGATGAAACTGCCCTAACTTTGATGGATCATGTGAAGCTATTGGACAAAGGATCACAGTACAAAGTGAAAATTCTAAGGAGTGATAATGGTACTGAATTCAGAAATTCTGAAATGGAAGCTTTCTGCAAGGAAAGAGGAGTGAAGCAAGAATTTTCTGCACCTGGAACTCCACAGAAAAATGGTGTAGTTGAAAGGAAGAACAGAACTCTAATTGAAGCTACAAGAACAATGCTTGATGAAGCAAAATTGCCAACTTATTTCTGGGCAGAAGCTGTTCAAACTGCCTGTTTTACTCAAAATTCAACACTGATCAACAAGCATGGGAAAACACCATATGAGATGGTGAAGAATAAAAAGCCAAATTTGAAGTATTTTCATATTTTTGGATGCAAGTGCTTTGTGTTGAAAACTCATCCTGAACTGTTGACCAAGTTTGATTTAAAAGCTGATGAAGGAATTTTTGTTGGCTACCCACTATCAACTAAAGCATTCAGAGTCTACAATCTAATAACTAAAGTGATCATGGAATCTATACATGTGTCATTTGATGACAAGAAAATAACTGGAATAGAAGATGAAGAATATCATGATCAACTTCGCTTTGAAAATGAAGATCTATACTCTGATGATGTAAACTCTGATGCAGCAAATCCAACAAACTCTGACGAAGCATACTCTGATCCTCTACTGGTAAACACTGACGAATTTTCTCTGACAGAACAAAATAGAGAACCAGTTGAGGGGGAGCGTGAAGAAACTTCAGAAACTTCTCAAAGTGATGACTCAAATTCTGAAAGTTTAAATACTGAACAGTCCAATTCAGGGGGAGCCTCAGAGAATGCAAATAGTCAAGAAGAAAATCAGGAGAGCATGGATCAAGGGGGAGGATCTAATAATGAAGTTAGAAGCCAATTACCAACAGCAAGAAGGTGGACACAATCCCATACACCTGACTTGATAATTGGAGATCCAGAAGCTAGTGTAAGAACTAGAAGTGCTACAAATAATGAATGTCTGTTTCATGCATTCTTATCTCAAACAGAGCCCAAGAAAGTGGAAGAAGCTCTTCAAGATGCTAACTGGATAACAGCAATACAAGAGGAGTTAAATGAATTTGAGAGGAATGAAGTCTGGACACTTGTACCAAGACCAAAGAACAGATCTATTGTTGGTACAAAGTGGGTTTTCAGAAACAAAACAGACAGTGATGGAGTGATTACAAGGAATAAAGCTAGACTTGTGGCTAAAGGCTATTCACAGCAGGAAGGAATTGACTATGATGAAACCTTTGCTCCAGTTGCAAGATTGGAGGCAATAAGGATTTTTCTGGCCTATGCTGCTCACAAGAAGTTTAAAGTCTTTCAGATGGATGTGAAAAGTGTTTTTCTCAATGGGAAACTTGAAGAAGAAGTGTTTGTTGAACAACCACCAGGGTTTGTAGATCCCAAACATCCAGATTATGTCTACAGGCTTGATAAGGCATTATATGGACTAAAGCAGGCACCTAGAGCATGGTATGAAACTCTGGCTCAATTTCTTTTAGAAAGTGGGTTCACTAGAGGTACAATTGACAAAACCTTGTTCTATTTTAATTTTGGTGATGATTTGCTGTTAGTTCAAATCTATGTGGATGACATAATTTTTGGGTCTACTAATGACAAACTCTACAAGAAATTTGCCAAGCTTATGCAGTCAAGATATCAAATGAGTATGATGGGAGAGCTTAGTTATTTTCTAGGCTTACAGGTCAAGCAAACAGATGATGGGATTTTTATCAATCAAGCAAAATATACCAGAAATTTTCTCAAGAAATTTGGTATGCTTGATAGTTCATCTGCTACAACTCCCATGGCTACTGCAACAAAGCTAGACAAAGACACAGGAGCCTCAGTAGATATGACAAACTATAGAGGAATGATAGGGTCTCTTCTTTATCTGACAGCAAGTAGACCAGATATCATGTATGCAACATGTCTTTGTGCAAGATTTCAAGCAGACCCCAGAGAGCCACATCTAACAGCTGTAAATAGGATTTTCAAATATCTCAAAGGAACCATAACCCTTGGTTTGTGGTACCCTAGAGAATCAGAGTTTAAATTAATTGGTTACTCTGATGCAGATTTTGCAGGCTGTAAGATAGACAGAAAAAGCACAAGTGGAAGCTGTCAATTTCTTGGTGACAGATTAGTTTCTTGGTACAGCAAGAAACAGAAATCAATTTCCACATCCACAGCAGAAGCAGAGTATATTGCTGCTGGTAGCTGTTGTGCACAGATTTTATGGATGAAGAATCAATTGCTGGACTATGGATTAAGGGAACATGTGGAAGAAGGAGATATTGAGCTTCATTTTGTGTCTACAGACCAACAGCTTGCAGATATTTTCACCAAACCTTTGAGTGAAGCTACCTTTACAAGGCTGGTAAATGAACTTGGAATGGTCTCTGGTTTTGACTAGAGATACCGGTTAGATTCAAACTCTATACATGATAGATTTTATGCTCATGGTTCTTTGCATGTGTTAACTGTTATTTGTACCAGTATGTTAAACTCTGATAGTAAACTCTGATAGTAAACTCTGTTAGTAATAAAGTGTCAGTCATACTCTGTCGGTTAAAGTCTGATGTTAAACTCTGATTGTGATTTTTGTCTGAAACACATGGACCGATGAAGAAACTTGTATGAAGCATGATTTTCAGTAAGTAATCATGAATCCTTCTAAGTAATATAAATTCTGATTTCAAAATGTGCAGAAAGTTTACACAGCATGATACTGTCTCTATATTTATAGCATCTCTTAGTTTATTGATTCTATACACTGAGTCTGTATTAGCTGTTTGCACTTTCTCTCATAAATTAATTGTATTCACTGATGAAAAGTCTAAACTCTGATAATTAGTTGCAAATATTTCACCCTTAAATCAAAAGATGCCAAAAAGAGCACAAATTCCTTTGAGATCATGTTGTGCCTAGGACGATCCAGGAACTTATTGTATGAAATAAGGGCTAAAATCGTTGATTTTTGGTGACTAGTGCCAACCACTGATTACTGGAAAAATTATAATAAAAAAAAAATTATTAAAGGGGGTGTAAATAATAATTTTTAGGTACAGAGTTTAGATACTATCAGATTTTGTGTTATAAATGAGAGTTTGGGCAACCAGCTTTTACTGATTTATTTTGTGGATTTTATGCACTTTGAGATGATCTAAATATTTATATTCAGTAAACTCTGCTAATTCACACACAATCATTCACACCTGTACAGTTTGTGAAAAGAGTTTATTTATAAAGAAGAAGGATTGGTAAACACTGATGAACTGTGTACTCTACGCCGAGGTAATTTAATTTTAATCTCTGATGATTAAAATAAATTTTGTTTGTTTCAGACATATTATGATTTTGAGAAAAGACATTTGTTTTGAAAATTCAAAAAGAGTATGATTGGACAGTTGTTCAAGAGTGTATTAAACAGAAGAGAGAGGTTGCGTGTCTAGGAAAGTGTAAAAGGCGGTAATTATTGCTATTTTTACTGCGCATGCACATTGGAAACTGCCAATTACTGCTGTCAGTTATTGCATGTGTGCCATGTGTCCCATTCACACAATTAACGGAGTAAGACAGTTGTGTATTAATGATTAAAAACTGTTCAGTTTTTAATTTTGAATTTCATATTTAAACAATACACACACATACGTCTAAACCTTTCACATCTTACTCTAATTCACTTCTATTGTCACACACACATATTCACAAACACTTTTCTGCTTTCAAACTCTTTCGTGCTTTTGCATCTGTTTCTTTGTTATTCTTCCAAATCTTGATAATGGCAACTACAGCGTTTGTTTCTTCTGGGTTAGAGTTTGTTCCTAACAACTATTATGCTCCTTTGAGTAATGAGAACGCACCGGCGGCGTTTCATTTGTTACAAGGTTTTCGTGCTCAATCTCCTATTGGGCGTGCTCTTGTCGAACCAGGGAAGCTGTCTGCAGTTCAAATCAAAAGCTTCTGGGAAACTGGTCTTTATGATAATGGTGGAGATTCTGGTACTCCATCAATTGTTTTTGAGTTTGAAGAAGCCGAGTATGTTATTACTCCTGGTACAGTTCGTGCAGCTATGGGATTTCCTGACCTCAATGCTTACACTATTGATGTTGGTGAGGCTGAATTATTGAGGATGATGAGGGAAATTGGTTATGGTGGATCTTTAGCAAAGATTGGTCAACTGAAGCGACCGTTCTTGAGGAAAGAGTGGAGCTTTTTCTTCGACTGCATCACTAGAACGTTCGGTAAGAAGTGCACAAACTGGGATGCCATACCTACTGAAAGTCTTCAAATTGGGTATTCTCTGATCTATGGTACTTCTTTTGATTATGGTAGATTAGTTCTTAGAAATTTGGGTGATAAGATGACAGAAAATAGGGGAGTTGTTTACTTTTCAAGATTTTGTCAACTTTTATTTACTGCTTGTGTTGCTGGGGTGGAAATTTCTGATGAAGATGTGATTCCTTGTTTTAAATTGCACAAACATATATTCTCTGATCTTATTAATAAGGATGTTAAGAAAGGGGTTGTTGGAGAATTGTTGCTACCTGCTTCTGTGCAACAGTTTGTAAATGATCAACTTAATCCACAAACACAACCACAACCACAATTACAACCAGAACCTCAAACTCTAAATACTGAACCTCTACCCTCTACTTCTCAACAACCACAATCTGGTGGTAGAATTAAGAAAAGAGCCTTCAAGAGGAAAGTTAGAGCAGATAGACCAAAGTCTGATGATGAAGATGATGCTGATCATGAGGTTCTTCATCACAAAAAGAGGAAGTTGGTAGCCAATTATCTTTTTGATAATTTGGATGAAGCTGTTCCTGAAGCTGTCCAGCATGAAGCTCCTGCAGTTGTTGTTGAGGAGTCTACTGCAAATGCTGATATTGAGGACAGGGTTTTTCTAAACACTGAAGCTCCTGAAGTTATTGTTCAGGAGGCTACTGAAGATGATGCAGCAGCTACTGAGCCTGAGATGGCACAAGTTGATAAAGAGGCTGAAGTTTTTGAGCAAGATAATTTATTTGCTGATTTTGAAATTGAAGCACATCCTAGTATCAGTGTTTGTGATACTGAGGATGTGGCAGCTGATCAACCCACCCAAATTCTAGATGCGTCTCTTGCAACTCATACAGAGATTCTCTCTGTCAATAATACAATTCCTGAACAGGGTGAGGAGGTTGATCAGGTAATTGAAGCTGCTGTCAATAACTTGGATGAAGCTACAGCAGAGAAATTGAATGACATTGTTGCAGAGTCTATTCCTGTCGAAACAGAGGTTCTTGTAAACTCCGACATTCCTGAAATTGCAAAGATAAATGCAAACAATGTAGATGAAGAATTTGTTGAAGCTGTTGCAGAAAATGTTGAAGAAGCTGCACAGTTAAATACTGAAGCTACTGCAGAAGCTGCAAACTCTGAACATTCTCTTCATGCCAACTCTAACATTAATCTTGAATTTTCAAACTCTGATGAATCCATACCTTTTCTAAGGGATCCTACAGCTGAGCATATCAAGGAAAATGTCAATGCCACTGAAGCACATTATAGAGATATGTACTATGCCAACTGGTCAGGGGCAGATTGTATTTTCTCCAAGCAAAGGACTGCTGATTTTATCGCTCAATCTGCCAAGGAGATCACAAATTCTGAGCTTTTATCACATTTTAAGGCTACCATTGTTCAAGTCAAATCATTGCACAATCGCTTTGATGAGACTCACAAGGTAGTTCTTGGATTAAGTAATGATATAGCTCTTAAAGAATTAGCTTTGAAGAAAGACAGAGCTCAGTTTTCATCTTTGATCAAGGATCAAGAAACCATCAAGCAGAGGCTAACAAATGTTGAGAGCAATCAGGCTGAACTATCTACTAAGATAGATTCTATTGCTGCCTCACTGGAGTTGCTGACATCAGTGCTTATTCCTGATGATGTCAAAAAGGGGGAGAGCGTTTTTAAAGACAAATGCAAAAGGACTACAACCTTAAGACTGAGGGATGATGCAAATGATGGTGGAAGCAGAGGAGCAGAGCAAAGGTCAAAATCTTCTCAAGAGCAAGGGAGACTTAGGTCAAACTCTGCTAGACAGACAAACTCTGATATGATAAACTCTGGTGCTACTGGTTCTGGTACTCATGCTCAATCTTCTTCAAGACTTAAGAGTCTAGTGATTTCAGCTAATCCAATAACTGATGAAGAGATTGCAGCCAAGCTGTTTTTAGATGAGCATGATGGTGAAGTGACAGTTGAGGATTTGGAAGCAGAAATGAAGATGCTATCTGAAGAACATAGAAAGAAAGTTGCTTCTGGAAATTACAAGAAGAAAGCTGTAAAAGTTCCAAGAAAGAAAGAACTAGGTATCTCTATCAAGGAAAACTCTCAACAGAGCATGCAATATTCAAGAAGGCCAACAGATATTATTTCTGGTAAGGGCAAAGGGAAGCTGATAGAAGATATAGTAACAAAGAAAAATTATTCAACCTCTGACATAGCTCAAGTTGAATCTGTTCTAAATCAATCAACCACTGACAAAGCTCAAGTTGATGATTCTTCTAAAGTTGTGACAACCTCTGACGTTGCTCAAGTTGTGCAAACTCAATTATCTACACAACTCCAAGGATTCAAAAGACCTATACTGCCTGAAACTCTGAAGCCAGAATCTGTGAATTTTCTTCAAACCAGAACAGTACTTGGAAAAGAATCTTATGATAAGTCTGGTTTGGGTTCACATAGAGAGAAAAGGATAAATAACAGACCTCTAGATCAAACATCACTGGCAGAACCTGGTGTTGGGGTTACTCAAGAAAATCTTGACAAACTAGTGTCTGTTCAGATGATTTACCACAAAGGGTTAAAGAAAGAGTTTCTGTTATACTTTATGTCTGATGGAAGAGTATACAAAATAGGAGAAGCTGATGTTCAAATAAAGCTATGGGAAGAGCTTGAGTATGTTCTATATCTTCTCAAAATCAAAAATAGAAGTACTCACAATGCTGCTCTAGTTCTAAGAGAAAGGATGCTGAAAACAAAAGCTATGCTTGGAGGAGGTGTTTCAAGTGCATATATTCCTAAGTACAGAGATGCTTATGGAAAGATTGTTGAGATGAAGAGAAACAGTGCCAAGTTCAAGACAGCACTGGGAATAAAAGTCTTGGAGTTCAACTTAGAGTCTGACAAATCTTACTATATCCGGCTAGGGAATGAAATGAGGAAGAACATCATTTATTCTCTGAGAGCTACCATCTACCAGACTGGAGAAAGTGATCCAGAGCTTAAGGAGTTGAAGGAAATTATGGTGGATGAGCTAGCAAAAGCAGAAAGGAGGCTACTTATTGATTATCTCAGGACAGTACCTGATATTGAAGAGATTAAGTAAAGTCTGACTGTAAGTTTTTAAAGTTTTCTGTTCTAAGTTAAAGTTAAACTCTGATTATATTTTAAACACTGCATTTGTTATATGTTTTGACATCATCAATTATCTATTTAACTTGTACATCTTCATTATGCACAAGTTGGGGGAGATTGTTAGATATAATTGCTGACGTTTGTTCATCAGTGTTTAAGTACCAGGTACTCATCAGAGTTTACTTGAAGCCAGTCAGAGTTTATTTAAAGTCTGACGGGATGAGAGTTTATTTTAGCTGTCGGTGCTAACATGAAGATTCTAGAAGCAATATATTCTGAAGATGGAAAGAAGCAGAATATATTGAGATAGCTAAATAAACGAGACAGAAGACAGAAGCAATCCTAGATTGATATAAATTGTATAGCTGATTTATAGGATATCAATTAGAGATTGATTATGTAGTTGTGTACTATATAAACACAGATAGGTTAACCCTAAAAGGGATGCGAATACTGAATACATTATTCTTGTAACCTAGCAGCTCTCTGTGATATTTTACATCACAAAGAGAAGAGTTATTTATATAATTCAGTTGTTGATTCATAAACAGTGTTCTCAATTGTTATTATCATATTTATATTGATTATATATTGTGTAATTTGGCCTAACAGATATATATACATTTCCAGATTTCATAAATAAAAAAACAATAAAACTTTATACAATGAAGTTGCTCCTCTAGTCTGAGCTGATAGTTCTTTTGTTCTTTGCTTCAATCTTCAGTCCATTCCGATCTCACCTTCTTCAATCATTGGATCGGAGTTAGCAGCTTGATAATCAATCACTGATGGATAGTGCAGTGGTTCTCCAGGTTTAATGATTACTCCTTGACTGTGTCTTCCGATATATTCAACCTCTTGACCCACTCCAGCCCATAACCATGCAATGTTAACATCTTCCTTGTTTAGCTTTGGCATGTTTGGTAATCTGGTATGCACTTCCAATCCTCTTTCCACTCTTTTCCTATAGTAAGGAACATTCTCCATTAGAAATCTTCTAAGAGTGTCTGTTGCTTTGTCCTTCTCCGTTGATGTGAATCTAGTGGATCTAAGATACTTCTCGACTGATATTAGATAGTTGCTTAGATAGTCTCTCAGTTTGTCCTCAGCCAAATAGCAGATTCTGAACAAGTCATTCGTCATGAATCTAACCATTGGAGGATCTTCAATAATCTCTAGACCGACTTTCATCAAGATCTCGTTAACATGCTCACGGAGCAGTTCATTTAGTCTTGTAGTTCTTTGAATCTTGATAAGTATCACCTGTAGTTCTGTGTATGTTCTCTGTTCTAAAAACTAAGTGGAAATCACAAATGTACCTTTCTCAAGAAAATTGATCAAAATGTTCCAGGCTCCATTTGCTTTAACCCCGACTTTCAGAAAGATCACTGTATTCCTCAGTGCAGTGAAGTAAACATGATCATCAGGATTTGCACTTCTTATGTTCTGAATTATGACTTCCACCTCTGCATTGTCGTTGACTTCTAATCCGTCTTCAACTCCACAAAAGGTTTTATAAGCCATCTCCCATTCACTTCCATGCTTGCTTGCCAAATCCATCATCTTTTTCTTCCTCACTTCAGCTTGCACCTTGGATCTTTTTAGCTTTTCAATCCTTAGAACTGCTTGTTGTTTCTCTTTCTCAGCTTGCCTGGCATCTATTGCAGCTCTTTGAGCTCTTATCGCTTCCAATGCAACTTCTTCTTCTTGTGATAGAGGATTTACTTCTTCTTCCATATTATCCTCCCATATTGGATATTCAACAGGCTCTGGATAATATGGCTCATGCTCCTCCTGAATTGGTTGCTCTTGCATGACCTCAAATCCCTCTTCACTGTTCTCTTCTTGTACAAGTTCTTCTATCCAGTACTGTCTTATCGGAATAGCTTCAACCGTTTCCCAAACTCCCCATCCATCCTTACCTTTCTCCCCATCTCCAACTTTCTCCCCCTTAGTTGAGGAATTCTCGACAAAAGCATCCTCAGAATATAAGGCAGTAGAAGGATCAGGTTGCTGATTTGAAGGACCAGGTTGTCCAGTTTGTTGGTTCTTCAGCATAGTCCAGATTGACTGTACTATGTCACCTTGATTGTCCAAGAAATCCATAATCCGCTTATTCATCTCATTCATAGAAGCTAGCGTCAGGTCAATGTTATCCAATCTTGAGTTGGTAGTCTTTTCCATATGATCCAGCCTCTTATTCAGCTTAGACTCCACTCTTGAAAGTGTATTCATTGCATCCTTTACCCGCGCTTGACCATCCCGGATAACCAGAACGTCTTCTCTCAAAGCTTCTTGTCCATGTGACAAAGCATCTACTTCATTCATGAATCCATCTTTAAGTTCCTTGACGTCCGTCCTTAATTCGATCAGTTCTTCCATTGCTTCCTTCTTCAAGGAGTCCACTTCCTGCTTCGTACCTGTTATAGTGCCAGATGCACTGCCAATGACCCTGAATGTTCTTCTGGAATCAGCTGCAGCCAAGTCAACCTTCTCTTGAATAGTCTTTAAAGAAGCATTGGCCTGACTAGAGGAGATCCCTTGGTCAAAGGAAGGTCGCAGTGGAACCTTGAATAATGGATTTCCTTCTTTGTCACGAACTGTCATCTCCTTGAGGGTGGATTGAACATGTACCTCTCGTTCTGTCGGTAATAGCAAATCATCAATATTTGGAAGGGTTAGAGTGTCACTCCTCACGTTTGGCTCTTGGTGTACACTCAACGTTTCTGTCAGTGTTTCACTCATTTTACCTTTCCCACTCAGGCCAGGTGTAAGTGTTTTTGTTTCACTCAATCCATTTGTGCTAGTTGTACCTGCAGAAGAAAACACCGTAGCCGTCCTTAAGGAGGTCACCGGTGGTGCAATGGGGCTTCGCAAGTCCCCGTCCTTGGATAAACCAAGTTGCTGATCATCCGTAGATAGTCTCTATCTCATCATTACACTTGACCTTGTTCTCTAAGTACGCGTTCTTTTGCTTAAGATCTTCTAATGTGACAGCTACAAGCTCTAGTTCTTCATTTTTAGATTCTAGATTTTTAATCTTAAGAACTAGTTTAGCATTTTCCATTTCAGATGCTAGCATGCTTGTGTGTACATTAAACAATTCTACACTTAGATCTTGCACAGTTTTCTTGTACTCGGAGTTAGACATATCAATTGTAGTTAAGATAGGTACCTGAGATGAATGTGGTGATTCCTCTGAAGAGTCAGCCATTAGGGCAACATTTACCTACTCTTCCTCTTCATCCGAATCAGTATCATCCCAGTGTTTTCCCTCTGCTATATAAGCTTTCCCTTTCTGCTTTCCAGAGAATGCCTCCAATTGTTGTTTAAGCTTGGCATTCTCTTTCTTCAGCTCATCATAAGAATCCTTCTTCTCATAGACATCTTTCATGTCTCTTTCTTGACGAGGCTTCCGGCATTCAGTGGCGAAATGCCCTAACTCATTGCAGTTGTAGCATCTTGATTTGCTTCTATCAATCATGCCAGTCTTGTAGCCTCCCTTAAAGCATGTACTAGGTGCATACCTGCTTTTCTGGAATCTGTTGGTTGAGCCCTTGAACTTGTACTTAGGGTTTCTCTTGAAACAAATATGACTAAACTTTGCAGCTAAGTACGCCATGGTTTTGTCTTCCATTTGCTCAAGCTCTTCTAGGGTGTAGTAATCACTTTCATCAACACCCAGATTCACAGAATCCATTTCAGCTTCTATTAACACCTCCTTTCCAGCTCTAGGGGTTTGAACCTGAATCTCAGAAGTTATTGGTTCATCCACTACAAGTGCTGCTGATCTCACAAGTGCATTGTGCTTGCTGTCCACTATCCCTGATCCGTAGATTATCACTCTCTGTTCCTGTTCCATCTCATAGGTCTTCAACTTGCCATAGATCATCTCTAATGACATCTTTGTGAAGTCAATTCTTTCCCTTATGGATGATGACTTGTGTTCTACATGATGGGGCAGCGTCATCATAAACTTCCTGTTGGTTTCTCTCAGTGGATAGGTCTTTCCTTTCATTGCCAATTCATTTAGAAGTTTGGTATATTTCTCAAAGACCTGAGTTATACTTTCTGCTGGAAGAGACCTAAAAGCTTCGTACTGAGAAGTCAGGATGTCCAATCTGTTTTCCTGCATGTCTTCAGTTCCTTCCATTATCAAGTTAATGGTATCCCACATATGTTTCCCGCTTGTACAGTTCATCAACTGATAGCTCATTTCTTTGTCTGTGGAGTCTGCCAATATCAACATCAAACCTGTGTCCAATCGAATCAGTTCTTTGTCAGAATCTGTATACTCAGTAATATCCTTAGGTTGGGTGCCTTGAGGAATCCTGCTACCATCAGGAGCTGTAGATTCACTAACTGGTTTCATTGGTACAAACGGTATGTTCTCTAATATGTCAATATACAACGGATTGGATGCCTTGATAAATAACAGCATCTTCATCTTCCACAAACCGAAATCATCTCTAGTAAACGGGGGAACTTTAATAACAGCGGTTGTCTTTGGAGCACTCATGGTTTCTGAAAATTTCAAATTGTTTAAAATTCAAGAAATTCCAATTAAATGAAAAATTTTGAAAGTTAAAAAATTTGCTTCGAATTTTCACGCTACGTTTGATTTTGGTCTCATTCACCGGATCTGATTTGTACGTCAATCAAGTAGCTCTGATACCAATTGTTAGGTCCAAAGTATCGTAGAAGGGGGGGTTGAATACGATACTCACAAATAATTTAATTTCGTTCACGGATAAATCATTCAGTTCTATAACGAAATCAAACACACCAAACCAAACCAAGTTTCGGGGAATATATCTTTTTATAAATATAAACCTCGAGGGGTGCTATAATTTCTCCGGCTCAATTCTCTCTCTCAGTAATGTCTCTGTGTAGAATGCCTTAACTGAAGAAGACACACTTCCTCTGTAGTAATTGTAGACTTAGTTTTTGAAAACTATCGAACCTTGATCAAAGAATTAATCATGACCGTCCAATTTCCATTAACCTGTCAGACAAAATAAAACTTTCCACCTGCTCCAATTAGAAAACCATCGAATGTGTAAAAGTAAATTACCATTCGATAGTTTTTAATTCAAAACTATCGAAATGTAAAATACCTTACACTTGAAATTAGATGGATTTCTTTAAATCACTTTCGATGGTTTTCTTAAAAGAAAAACCATCGAACCATTTCTTGTCCTTGATCTTTTTAGTAAATCCTTCTGAGTTCCGGGGTGTTTAAGTTTTAGACTGTATCAATTTCTTCTGAGATGATAAAAACAACTTGATCTTTTTAGTGCCGTCACCTAGTGCAACTGATCTGGTTCACAGAAGAATAACACTTGATCAATTCTTCTTTTATGTCATCAATTCAATGTTGCTGATATGTCCTTTGTCGTTCTGGTTTCTTCGATTAAATCACTGGAATCCCGTGGTACTTAACCCTAAATCATTCACATACTTCTGTCATCTTGAAAGTCTTGTTTCTTTTGCTGTCACTGAGGCTTGAACATTTTCATGAACTTCTTTTCGTGACCTGTTTACGGACTTCAAGAATACATAACGTATTTTGATTTTTTTGAGTTTACCTTTTCTTCTTTGATTCTGGATTCCTGTGCTTCTGTTAATACTATTGTCTGTCTTGTCCTTTGTTGAGTTGTAGTTATCTCTTTTACATCTTATGTTACATTATGCTTTACATCCCTTTTGTCCAATGGTCCTTGGAGATCTTTTCTTTTGTCTTTATGCTTATTATGATCCCACTCAAGAACCTAATTGGAAATTGGAATGTTTCCTTATTCCCAGTGTCCATTTTGATGGCTTCCAATGCAAAGTACACTTCTACATCACCTTTTGATCTGTCAGATAACTGTCACTATCACTTTGTCAACTATTCAGAAAAGTGATAATGATTCGTTGATAGCAGGAAGATGTGTTTCGTTGATAGCTTTATTCTTCATTCCGTTGATGGTATATTCTTCATTCCGTTGATAGACTAATCTTCATTCCGTTGACATATCTTCACTTAGGCAAAATTACAAGGCATAATATATTTACACTTAACCAACCTATTTTGCCTATCTAGTACATAGTCAACATGACTTAGAAAACCTATCTAATACCTACAACAAATGTGTATCAACCAGTGAAGTATTGTACAGTGTAGTTGATACATCACTCATTTCGTTGATGAGCTACCTGTCAGCGGAAGCTGCAAAGCATACTAATCCGTTGACAGTTACAAAAGTTACTTAATACAAAATTTACTAAGTGTTTTTATAATTATCATCAAGAACAACATATTCCTAACAATCTCCCCCAATTTATGACTGATATAATAACATCCATAAATCAAGAGCCTTGATGATAACAAAGACACTTAGACATATTATAAATTACAAAAGTAGAATTTGTATTGAGCTACATGATTTATTGAAAATTGACTGAACACAAATTAGAAATTCTTACAATACAAGTGCACAGAGCTGCTCCTCTAGCCTGAGCAGATTTATCAACTTTATCTCTGTGGCCTTGTTTTCTTCCCCTTCCTTGCATTGTTCTCCTCAATCTGAGCTTGGAGCCTCCTGTAGAATATCTTCTCTTCTTCATCTTGTTCACCCAACTTGGATTGCATGAATCTTAGAGTTTCATTAGATGCCTTTTCCAATTGGTCCTCCATTCTGAAGAATCTTCTGTAGTTGTCCTTGTCTCTGAATTCCATCATCCAAAAGGGTTGGAGATGAATTTTCTTTCCTGATTGAGGGACCTTTAGAACCCTGGGAAGTGCATCAGGTTTGTTCCAGCTAGCTTTGACTTGACAAATCTTGGAGACAACCTCAGACTTGGCAGTTTTGGTGAACCCAAAATCTCTCTTTAAGCATTTGAACACCACCATCAGTGTCTGATAGTCTTCTCCTAGAATTCTGTGCAGAGGCCAGATTCTTTCCCTTCCACCCTTGTACACAAACACTAATCTCTCTGGTAATTTCTGAGTGGCTGCTATCCCTCTCACTTCTACCAAGTCCTCAAGATATAGGTTTAAGTCAGACTCCTCCTTTATGTCAACAATGTAGATGAAGTCCTCTAAGTTTGTTGGTGGTTTCTCAACCTGTGGCCTCCTCACAAAAACTGGCTTAGCCTTAGAAACCTTCTGCTGTGATTTCTTCTTTGCATCCATCTCAATTAGAAATTTGGGGAAATTAGCTTCATCAAACTCAAAAGGCTCTTCCTTTGGCACAATTGGTTGATCATGAAAGTTAACAGGATGTTCAGGATCACAAGCTAATTTTCCTCCAATGCTTTGATCTGAAAGAGTTGAAGGCACAGCTGTTACAGGGGCATCTGTTACAGTGTCTTGAGAATCATCCTTATCAAAGGCCAAGTTCCTTTTAGCCCTTGCCTTGGGTTGCCTTGTACTTTTTCTCTTTTCCTTTGCATCCTCAGCTTCAACCCTAGCTCTTTCTTCTTGTTGTCTTTCCTCTTCATCAAGAGCTTGGGCAACTGTAAGAGCTTCCATGTCTGCCCTAGCTGATTCCTCAGCTTTAGCTTCAGCAAAATTTGGGTGACCAGCTCAAACACAAATCTCTTGCTCATTCATGTAGATTATTGCTCTTTGATTCCTTATCTCAGGCACATTGCTTTCCTTGCATTTTATGATAAGTTCACTCAGAATCTTGAGCTTATCTGGGAATGGAGGTGGAAATAATGTCCTTGCAATATTCTTGCCCTTTGGTTTAGCTGGGGATTTTGGAGATAAGCATCTTTGAAGAGTAGCTGAGTCCACATCTCTAATACATGAAGTTTGTCCCTTTTCTTTTCTTGGACCAGTAATCACTCCATGTAAAAGAGGCTTTAGGTCATAAGAAGATTTAGTCTGTGGCTCCAATTCTGTTGACACTGACAATGGCATTCGTTGATGATGGGATGGGCGCATCCGTTGATGTAGAAGTAGCTTGATCCGTTGATGGATGTTTGTTTCTTGCAGTTTCAGCTATCTTCTTAACCCTTGCATCAATGCTAGACCATTGTTCTTTAATCTGTGGAGCAAGTTGTATCCTCATAGATGCCTGTAGAATCAGGTCAATGCCATCCAATTTATCCTTTAGTGACTCCCCCATAGCTAATGGCTCATGTGGTAAAGAAATGGCTGGGACCATAACTTTCGTGACTTGAATATGAAACTCCTTAGATTTCTCCCCCTTTTTTATCATCAAGAGTAATAACAGGGAGACCTTGAGCTGCCACTAGCTGAGTCAAAAGTTGAGTTTGCTTCTCCTGTGCCTGCTGCATTTGATTTAATATGGCTTCCACTTTGTCCACCCTAGAAGTAAGAGTTTTCAAGGTAGTTGCCACCTCATTATCCTTGTTAAAGAAGGTGGTCATCCTGGCAACAGTGAGAAGTGGGAGTTTTTCATCAAGCCTCCTATCTGTGGAGTCCTTTAGATTTGCAATGGAGTCCTTGATTTCCCTAGCTTCAATCCTGGTCTGCAGCATCTGTAGTCTCTGAATCTCCAAAGAGTCCATTATAGCCTTGTAGAATTTCTTGTCATTGTCATTAGCAGACTCATGAGCCAGGTAAGCCTCATTGTACTGCATAGAAATTACAGCATCCAGGCTATGATTTCCATGCAAGTTTTGAGAAAGCCATCTTGGAGTAGGAGGAACCACAGAAGTCCCAGTCTGTGAAGAAATAGCCACCTGTAGATCAGCATCCTCATCACTTGAAGAATCATCATACTCAAAACTTCCACCAGCTCCTGGAGACAAATTGGTAAGTGCATCATTAGCCCTCATCATGGATGCAGTTGTATGAATAAGATTAAGTGACCTCTCTGCCTCCACATTGCCCTGTTGAGCCATTAGTTGATAGGCTGGCACATGATGAGTAAAGGTTTCAGGATCCAGAGAAATACTATCTAGAGTCTGTTGATAATGCTCTTGGAAAGTCATTTCCCTTTCACCCTCATTAACCTTCATTGACTCACTAGCAATGGCTGCTTCCTCCCTTATTTCTCCTGTAGTCCCTTCTCTCTCTCCACTATTTTCTTGCATCATGGGCTCCCCATGGCTCACACTTCTCACACCCTCACCTTCACCTACTAAGGTGGAACTCTCAGTCTCTCCTTTTGCCTGGCTGGAAGAAATAGTCAGCCTCTCACTCACATCCTCTCCTTTTGCCTGGCTGCAAGCCAGCCTCTCAGATTCACTCCCTTTCAACCCTAGAAGTGTTTCAACTACCACTAGATCATCTGCACTAGTTGTGTGAACAACTTGATTTTCAATAAAAGGTGCAGAATGAACTATCAACAGAATGGTAGTTTGAACTGTCAACGGTATGGATACCGTTGATGGAGAAACACATGTCAACGAAAGAGACTGTTTCGTTGATGAAGTCAAGAAAGGATTTTGAGAAAGTGAAATTACAGTAGAATCTGTGGTGATTGATTTTAAAGATGGTTCCACAGATCCTCTTGTAGCTTCAGAAAAAGATGATTGGTGGCCCAACAAATCACTTAACAAGTGATGACCACAAATTTCAGAGTGGGGCTTCTCCAAGAATAGAGTTGGAGAATCAGAAATAGATGTATGGATCATATCCACATCTAATGACTGTGTTGGTAAATTTTGTAGAGGTGTCTCAATATTAATATTGAGAGAGTGGGACTGTAACCCCAGAGTAAAAATTGGGGCTACATCAAACTGAATTTGAGAAACTGGAATTGTTGCTTCCAGTGTGTGTGCACCCTGTGTGTCCCTTACCCTTTTGGAGTGTGCTCTTGGAGGAGAGCTTGTTTCAATAACTACATCCTTTTGAGAGAATGTAGTTAGACTTGAGCTTAAATCCTTTTTACTCATTGTGTCTTGTTGGGAAGACACAATGGAGCTTGGCTGGGTCTCACTTATCTCTCCCACCTTATTCTTAGGGTTTCTTTGATTTTCACCCCTTCCTTCACCTCCCACACCATCTGCACCACTCCCCTTAGGTTTTGTAGTGGATTTTACAACATGTGCCTTTTGAGAAGCATCTGAGGTTGGCTTGGAGGATTTCTTAGATTTTGGTTTTGTTGCAGGGGCAGGAGCCTGTTGGGTCACAACTACAGACTCCATAGCAACAGAAGTGGGTGAAATAGTAGAAGTAACAGTTAAACTAACAGGGTTAGAAGTGGTTACCTCAATTATGGGCAGATACACCACTGGGACATCACCATTGTGATTGAGCCTCAGGATGTCTGTCAAGACCCTCTTCTCTTGTACAAAGCAGTTAAACCTGGAATTTGGTTTAGAGATAACCAATGGTGCTGGACTAACATGGTTAGCCAACATCATTAGAAATCTAGCATAATAGATATTATTTTTCCTATTAGCCTTATCACCCAACTTAGCACCAAATTCATACATAAGTTGGGTGCTAAAGTTATAATATCTATCATTTAAGAGCATGGTAAACAGAATCAAAATTGAGTTACTTAATGCATCAAAATTACTGATTTTACCAGAAAATACCTTAATGAATGCATCAGCTAAGTAACTATATTCCCTGACCAAACCTTTCCTAATTATCTTACCCAAATTATCAGTTGGCAAAGAGTAATTTATAGAATTAAGCATGTTAACAATTTCAGTATTTGAAGGTAAAGCTAAGCAGTTATTCTCAGGAATGTGAAGGCATGGTTGCAATACATCTGAATTGACAATATACTCTTTACCTTGAATGGTGAATTGCAAAGTGCAGTTAGTCCCACTGTACTCGCAGGAGGTCCAAATCTCCTCTATGATTTCATTGTAAAGCGGAGTGGAGTGAAACATTGTGTAACTGAGCTTGCAATTCATCAGGAAATCCATCATCTTGTGAAAGATTTTTTTCGGGCTTTCCTTGACAACAAATGCAATGGAGTTGTTCTTCTCGTAAATGAACCCTCCAGCTGACATGAGTTTGACTATGGGTGCCATTGTTGAGTGAAGAAAAGCTCAAACTTTGTTTTGCTTTGAGAGAGAAGAAGTAAGAAATCCTTTGGAAATTTTGAGAGCAAGGTAGAAAAGAATTAAAGAAAACAAAATTTCTTAAATACTCCCCCAAAATTTCTCAAAAATTAAGTCCAATAATAAATATAAATTACTGGATTGGCTTAAAAATCTAACCGTTACAATTAAAATATTACCATGATTTATACTTACAGGGGTGTATGCATAGATCGTGGTAAAGAGACGTGCAAATTCAACGGTTCAGATTAACCATGATATATCAACGAATCAGAATTGGGCGTTTAAGGTTGTTGTGGATTAAAAAACGTACTTGTATATTAATTGCTAGGATTAATGAGCTTTCGAGCTTTAATGGCTGCACTTGTGTTTCGAGACTAAATCGGTCCTCACAAGATGCCTACGTATCTCAATTCGTTATTGAGAATCAAGCCAAAGACGTAGTTCTTGGTGTTGCCCTCGGGGCTATGGCGGCAGGGGCACACCAAGGACGTAGTGACTTGTATGTCCTTATTCGAGGATGAAGTCTAAAACGTAGTTCTAGGGGTGCCTTCGTGGCTTGTTGCGCCTTCGAGGCGTTGTGACGTATGGAGCTATACCCAAAACGTAGTTCTGATTGTAGGATCAGGGTCCTTATATAGGCGTCTAGAGCCTAGTATTTATGGTATGTTTAGGAGTCTTAGCGAATAAGTCTCCTTTTTGATATTGGATAAACATTGTATTTCTTGCTGGAGAATTCGTTTCCTTGTTGATAAAGGCTATGACTCATTAATTGCCTTTAATTGGGATTCTGGATCCTTCTTTGATGAATTTACCATATTTTGGACTCTTTTTATGAGCTGTATATTTTCCCTATTCATTAATTACAAAATTAATTAATAATTAGGGTGTCTGGCCTTAAATATCGGCCTTTCCATTGACTTGTCAATTATATTTCTATAATTACTTTTCTGACCATATCATTTGCCCCCCAACTTCTGGGAAAATCTCCTTGGGGTTTTCGTAGAAGTTATAACGTGTTTTTCCTCAAAATTTTCCATTTTTAAGGGCATTTTCGACCTCAAATTAGGTCATTTTCGACCTCCTTTTTGACCAGGAAACAAGTCATTTTCGACCTCAAATTCGACCAGGAAACAGGTCATTTTCGACCTGAAATTCGATCTGGATTTCGACCTCGACTAGAGTGAGGTCGAAGGTTTCGACCTCGATTTTTAAGTCTTTTTCGACCTCGAGCCTTCGACCTCGATCCAGCCTTTTTTCGACTTTGATTGGTCCCAGGTCGATGGTTTCGACCTCGACTTCCCAGTCATTTTCGACCTCGGTCATTCGACCTCGATCCCTTATACTTTCGACCTCGATTTACAGGTCATTTTTGACATGGGTCATTCGACCTCGATTCCTCATACTTTCGACCTCATTTTGCAGGTCATTTTCGACATGGGTCATTCGACTTCCTTCCAGCCTGTTTCGACCATGATTTCTAGGTCAATATCGACCTCGATCTCTAGGTCGTTTTCGACCTCATTTTGGCGTGAGGTCGAACGCTTAGACCTCGTTTTCTAGGTCATATTCGACCTCATTCTTTCGACCTTGAATCCTTCTGTTTTCGACCTTACTTGGGTGTGAGGTCGAGGGGTTCGAGCTCGATTTATAGTGTATTTTCGATCTCAATCAATCGACTTCGATCTAGGGTCTTTTCGACCTCGAATTTTCAATTTTTTGACTGGATTTCTGGTGCGAAGTCGATGGAAACGACCTCAATTCCTCGTATATTTTCGACTTCAAGCCTTCGATGTCGTTCTAAGGTTTTTCGACCTCAATTTCATTATTTTTCGACTTTATTTGGGAGTGAGGTCGTTGGAATCGACCTCGTTTTCCCATATGTTTTCGACCTTGGTCGTACGATTTCGATTTAATGTCTTTTCGACCTTAAATCTTTGATTTTGCCTGGGCTATATTTCAAATTTCATTCTTTTCTTGGGCCTTAACTAGCCCAATTTTTAATTGGACTTAAATTATTCCAGCCTTGGGCCTTATTGGGCCTTTATTGTTTGGGCTTCGAATTTGCCTGAGACCAAATTATTTGGGTTTTAATCTCTATAATCCATAAATGGATTTGTGGGCCTTAACTGGCTATAGACGGTTGCCCTTCCTTAACCGGTTGGGTTTCCAGTCACTAGGCGATTCATGCCGAGATTTTCTGTTGAATCTCATCGTTTTCTGGGTTTCTTACTTGAAGTTTTGAAGAATTCTTTGAAGATTCTGGGCTTTCTTTGAAGATTCTGGGTTTAAAATGGCTGATCGCGCTTCCCAACGTCTATGATAATGCACTAGGATTTCATAGAAGTTATACCGGTCTTTTTCGAGACTTGGGGTCTTTTTATCCCTTACCTGGGACTTACTACCCTTTTTTGGGGATTTTAATATACACTAGTGTTTCATGAGTATCGTCTTGGTGTAAAGTGTGGAGCGACCTACACATTTACGACGATTTTGCCTTATTCGAGGCTAACTTGACATTTGCATAAGCCTTTTATGTCTTATACCGTCTTGTTTTGGCTTCAAGCCTTTCATTGAGCATATCGAATGATGGGGTTTGGACTGAATGTCTTAGGTTTCTGGGGTTTCAGCCCTTCATTTGCTTTCTAGGAAGCTCATGATTTCATCGAACCTTATTTCTATTTGTCCTAGTAGTGAGTCCAATCATGACACACTTTAAACATAATAGACTTTCAAATTTGAGGCATGCCAAGTCCTTGGCACCTCATGCCCTTCGAGGGTTTCTAGCTTGTACGATCCTCGACCAAATACGTTCTTGACGCGATATGGTCCTTCCCAATTTGGGGCCAACTTGCCTTTTTGTCCAACTCCGGATGCCTCAATCTTTCGGAGGACTAAATCTCATTGTCAAAAGAATCTCTCTTTAACCCTTAGGTTGTAATAGAAAGATGCTCGTTTCTGATGCTGAACTATCTTGGCATTTGCCTCATCTCTAACTTCATCAATCAAATCTAAGGCCAGCCTCAAGCCTTCCTCATTTGTTTCTGGCTCATAAGCCTCAATTCTTGGAGACGTGTGAGTAATCTCCACTGGAACCACTGCCTCTGCCCCATATGCCAACAGAAAGGGGGTAGCTCCAGTGGTGACTTTTCAGGTAGTACGATATGCCCATAGTATGGGGAGCAATTCGTCTACCCAAGTGTTTCTGGAGCGTTCAACTCTTTTCTTCAGTCCATCTAGGATAATTCGATTTGCAACCTCAGCTTTCCCATTTGCTTGAGGATGGGCGACAGAAGTGAAGGGCAACTTGATATCGTTCTCATCACAATATTTCTTAAACTCATCGTTGTTAAACTGAGTTCCATTGTCTGTGACCAAGATACGTGGAATCCCGTATCTGTATATCACATTTTCCCAGAAGAAATGCATCACTTGCTTGGTGGTTATCTTGGCTAATGGCTTAGCCTCAATCCACTTGGTGAAGTAGTCGATTGCTACTATTAAGAACTTTCGTTGAGCACTTGCCATTGGAAATGGCCCGAGTATATCCATTCCCCACATGGCAAAGGGGATTGGTGAGTTTATGGATGTCAACATCTCTGGTGGTTTCCTAACCACTGGGGCATGCTTCTGGCACCTTTCACATTTCTTTACGTAGCTTTTAGCATCTGCTAGTATGCTTGGCCAGTAGAAACCTAGACAAGTGATTTTATGGGCAAGGGCTCTGCCCCCCAAGTGCTGCCCACAAATTCCTTCATGTACTTCCTTCAGGGCCAATTCTGCCTCTTGAGGTCTCAAACATTTCAGATATGGAACGATGAAAGACTTCTTGTATAGGATTCCCTCAATCAGGGTATACCTTAGTGCTCTCACATACAGCTTTCGTGCTTCTGAAGTGTCGTTGGGTAACCACCCAGTTTCCAGATGAGCCTTGATGGGATCTATCCAACAACTAGCAACATCAATGGGTGCTACCAACTTTCCGTTGATGCTTGGGGTCCTCAGGACTTGGAAGTATACACTCCCTGCATAGTTTTCAATTTCGGAAGAAGCAAATTTAGATAAGGCATCAGCCTTCATGTTTTCTTCCCTTGGAATGTGCTCTACATAGCATTCGTCGAATTGAGTCATGATGGCCTTGACAAGTTTCAAATACTTGGCCATGACTTCATCTCTGGCCTCAAATTCCCCATTTACTTGGGAAACCACTAGCCTCGAATCTCCACATACTTTCAGAGTTTTAACTCTCAAGGCTCCAGCCAGCCCTAAGCCAGCTATCAGAGCTTCATACTCGGCCTCATTGTTTGTCGTTGGGAAGTCAAGTTTTAGTGCATACTCTATGAGGAATCCATCAGGACTTTGTAGCACTAAACCGGCTCCACTTGATTTTGTTTTTGATGCTCCATCAAAATAGAGCACCCAATACTCTTTGAAATCCATCTCTTGATCTTTCTCATCCTCCACTATTACTTCCTGCCCCCGACTTCTTGGTTGTCAATGGTACATTCAACCATGAAGTCGGCAAGTGCTTGAGCTTTTATGGCCGTTCGAGGCTTATACTTGATGTCGAATTCGCCCAATTCAATGGCCTATTTGATCAACCTTCCACTAACTTGAGGGCAATGCAAGATGTTTCTTAGAGGTTGATCAGGCAAGACCTCTATTTTGTGAGCCTGGAAGTACGGGCGTAGCTTTCTTGAGGCCATTACCAAGGCTAAGGCAAACTTCTCAATCGTTGAGTAGTTTATTTCTGCCCCATGTAGAATCTTACTCACATAGTAGATGGGTTTCTGAACCTTCAATTCTTCTTTTACCAAAACGGCTCCAAGGGCTGTGCTAGAAACCGCCAAGTACAAATAGAGAATTTCCCCTGGCTTGGGCTTTGCCAACTGTGGTGCCTCAGCCATGTATTTCTTCAGGGCTTCAAAGGCCTCTTGGCTCTCCGTTGTCCATTCAAAATTTTCACGTTCTTGAGTGCTTTGAAGAAAGATAAGCACTTTTCTCCTGACTTGGAGATAACTCTTCCCAATGCTGCCACTCTTCCCGTTAGTTTTTGGACATCCTTGACAGTCTTTGGTGGTTCCATGTCTAGAATTTCTTTGATTTTGTCGGGATTGGCCTCGATTCCTCTCTTGGAAACCATTAGGCCTAAAAACTTTCTCGAGCCTACACCAAAGGCACACTTAGCTGGATTCAACATCATCTTGTGGTGCCTTAGCACTTCAAATGCCTCTCGGAGGTGCTCAATATGATCGGCCTTATAGAGGCTCTTGACTAACATGTCATCTACGTAGACCTCCATGGTTTTCCCAATTAGGTGTCCAAAAATTTTGTTCACCAATCTTTGGTAGGTTGCCCCTGCATTCTTAAGTCCAAATGTCATGACTAGATAACAGAAAACACCAAAGTCAGTGATGAATGATACCTTGGAGATGTCATCCTTGTGCATTTTGATTTGGTTGTATCCACTAAAGCCATCCATGAAGCTGAGCATCTCGTGTCCAGCTGTAGCATCTATTAATGCATCAATCCTTGGTAAGGGAAAACAATCCTTAGGACATGCATCATTCAAGTCAGTGAAGTCTACACACATCCTCCATTTTCCATTGGCCTTTTTGACCATTACGGGGTTAGCCAACCATTCCGGGAATTGTATCTCTTCAATGAATCCGGCCTCTAGAAGTTTTTCAACTTCTTGTTTAATGGCCTCTTGCCTTTCTGGAGCAAAATTTCTCTTCTTTTGTTTAACTGTCTTTCTTTCAGGATCCACATTCAATTTGTGAGTTACCAATTGGGGATCAATCCCTGGCATGTCAGCCGTCGTCCAAGCAAAAACGTCATTATTCTCTTGAAGAAAAGATATGAGCTTGCTTTTCAATGGCTCAGGTAGTAGTGCTACAACATATGTCACCTTCTCCGGTTCACCAGGGACTAAGGGAATGGGGATTAAATCCTCAGCTGGTTTCCCTCTTCGGTCCTCATTGTCACTAGTATCCATGTCTTCAATTGGGAGAACTTGCCCCCCGATTCCATCAGGCCTTAACGCGGCTACATAACAACTTCTAGCCATTTTTTGGTATCCTCGTTCTTCACCAATCCCATTCCTCGTTGGGAACTTGATTTTCAGATGATAAGAAGAGGCAACGGCCTTGAACGCATGAAGACCAGTCCTTCCCAGGATTGCATTGTAGGTCGAAGTTGCCTTTATAACTATGAAGATCAGCATTTGATTAGATGTATTCATCCCTTGCCCCATGGTCATTGGGAGTTGGATAGTGCCTTCCACTTTTGATTCCACCCCATTGAATCCGTATATGGGCTTATTTGAGGGTGTTAACTTAGAATCAGTGTAACCCATCTTGATAAAAGCATCGTGGAACAAGATATCCATTGAAGCTCCATTGTCGACTAGGACTCTCTTTGTTTCAGAATTGCCAATCACAGGTATGATGACTAGTGGGTCATCGTGGGGGAACTTCACCCCTTCCAAGTCTGAATCGTCAAAACCTATTGACACTTCTGTTCTGGAATGCTTCGGTGCTTCTCCAACCACAGTCATTACCTCTCGAGCATAAGCTTTTCTTGAATTTCGGGAGGACCCAGCAGCAGTTGGTCCTCCGAATATCATGTTGATGATTGGCCCTCGGGGCTTAGGGTTACGATCTTGGTCGTTGTCCCTTCTGTCGTAATCCTTCCTTTCATAGTTTCCTCTTTGACTCCCTTGATTTCCATCCTTGGTGAATTTGCTGAGTTTTCCTCTTCGTATCAGAAATTCGATCTCATCTTTCAATTGCCTATAATCGTCGGTGTCGTGACCGACTTCTTTGTGGAACCGATAGAACTGGTTTTGGTTCCGTTTGGACATGTCAGCCCTCATTGGCTTCGGGCATTTGAGATCTCCTTCCTTAGCTATTTCCATCAGAATTTGACTCCTGGGAGTGTTCAATCTTGCATACTCCGTAAACTTTGGCCCAAAATTGTTTCTCTTGGGTGGAGAATCAGAGTCCTTTGACGTTCTGGGAAACTTTTCCTTGACGTCGTATTCCTGAGTTTCTTTTCTTTTCTTTGAATTTCCACTACCGCTGGTAGTGGCTTCATACTTTCTCATGCTTTCTTCAGCCTTGATATACTTTCCGGCTCTATCTTGGAGCTTCAGCATGCTCTCGGGTGGATGTTTAGCTAACGACCTTTTGAAGTGGTCATCAGTAGTTCCTTGTTGCAGGGCTATCATAGCCACTCTGTCCTCTAAGTCCGGGACTTTCAAAGCCTCCCGAGTGAATCGATTGATGTAGTCCCTTAGGGCTTCATTCTTTCCTTATTGGATTGCCATGAGTGATGCAGAGCTTTTCTCATACACCCTTCCACTAATGAACTGATTGATAAAAGCTTTGCTTAGTTCCTTAAAAGACCATTTTGAGTTGGGAGGAAGACGGCTATACCAGCGTTGAGCCATGCCTGCCAAGGTTTGTGGAAACGCCCTACACTTGACCGCATCGTTGGTTGGCTGCAACAGCAGTGCATTAGAGAAGGTCCTTACCTGATTTGCGGGATCTCCCGTTCCATCATAGGCTTTGATCGAAGGCATCTTGAATTTTCTGGATATAGTTGTTTTCATGATGTCTTGAGTAAACGGTGGTGTAGGATCATCAGGATCTCATAGGGGCAACAGAATACTAGGATCACCTCTTGGGGCTTCGGCCCTCTTGGTTCTTCTTGCCGGCGGATCCAAGTTGATTATCGGGATCCCTTCAGTCGTTCGGCCTTGATATTGAGCGGCCTCCTCCTCAGCAAGGAGTTTCTTGAGTCTTGTAGTCTCTGCCTCATGGGCTGCAATTTTCTCCTTAGTAGTTTGGGGTTGATCCCGATTTGTCTGGGAAGAACGTCTCCTTCATGGGGTGACATCCTCCCCAGTTGTATAACTCTCATCCTCGGTGTATGGGCCCGAGTAATCTTGAACGAAAGGGGTCTGGCGAGTTTGTTGATTTTGGGGTCCCAGACCTTGAATATAAGGGGGCACATATGCCTCATGATAGATTGGATTAGTTCCACTACTGCCCGCCATGGGTCGAGGGGGCATGCCATAGCTTGGCATCCCCAAAGTCTGATTCGCGTATTGAGGGAGATCAGTAGTATAGAGTTGAAGGCTTCTCGGTGCATTCATGATGAGTGGAGAAGTGGAGATTGGTTGATGGTGAACGGTCTCTTGTGGATTAGATCCATGAATGACCATCTGCAGGGGATTCGTCCCTTCAACCGAAATTGGGATTTCCGGTCCTTGAGTGTTGGTGGGGATATTCGTCCCTTGAGTGCCAGTAGTTGGCGGTGGTTGATTTCCGTGAGTATCAGCCTCAGAGGTGACAGGGCCATCCTCAGGAATTTGAGTATCTCGAGTTGTTCTTCGTGTGTTTGCCATGGTTGATGTTGTCTTCCCACAGACGGCGCCAATTGTTGTGGATTAAAAAACATACTTGTATATTAATTGCTAGGATTAATGAGCTTTCGAGCTTTAATGGCTGCACTTGTGTTTCGAGACTAAATCGTTCCTCACAAGATGCCTACGTATCTCAATTCGTTATTGAGAATCAAGCCAAAGACGTAGTTCTTGGTGTTGCCCTCGGGGCTATGGCGGCAGGGGCACACCAAGGACGTAGTGACTTGTATGTCCTTATTCGAGGATGAAGTCTAAAACGTAGTTCTAGGGGTGCCTTCGTGGCTTGTTGCGCCTTCGAGGCGTTGTGACGTATGGAGCTGTGCCCAAAACGTAGTTCTAATTGTAGGATCAGGGTCCTTATATAGGCGTCTAGAGCCTAGTATTTATGGTATGTTTAGGAGTCTTAGCGAATAAGTCTCCTTTTTGATATTGGATAAACATTGTATTTCTTGCTCGAGAATTCGTTTCCTTGTTGATAAAGGCTATGACTCATTAATTGCCTTTAATTGGGATTCCGGATCCTTCTTTGATGAATTTACCATATTTTGGACTCTTTTTATGAGCTGTATATTTTCCCTATTCATTAATTACGAAATTAATGAATAATTAGGGTGTCGGGCCTTAAATGTCGGCCTTTCCATTGACTTGTCAATTATATTTCTATAATTACTTTTCTGACCATATCAAAGGTCCCGTCAATTTCGTTGATAAAGCTGCGTTTCGTTGACATAAAAAGTGTTGTCAACGAAACACCCAGAAAAATGCTAAGACTGTCAACGGAATGAGGCATTCGTTGACATAGTAATTTTGACTTAGACAAAATTTCACTTTTTCCTGAGAAAATTAATTCACAGAAAATCATAGCAAATTTCTGGCTGCAAATTAACTTGCAAAAATCTCAAAAATAATTAAGAGAAATTTAGCATACCTAGCTCACTTAATAGTCTTGAGAATGTTGATTCATCAAGTGGCTTGGTAAAGATGTCTGCAAGTTGTTGTTCACTTGGAACAAAATGTAACTCCATAGTACCATTCATAACATGTTCCCTAATGAAATGATACTTGATGTCAATGTGCTTGGTCCTTGAATGCTGCACTGGATTCTCAGTAATGGCAATGGCACTAGTGTTGTCACAGAAGATAGGAATTTTCTCAACTCTTAATCCATAATCAAGTAGTTGATTTTTCATCCATAAAATCTGTGCACAACAACTTCCAGCTGCAATGTACTCAGCCTCGGCTGTGGAGGTAGAAATTGAGTTTTGTTTCTTGCTGAACCATGACACAAGCTTGTTTCCTAGGAATTGACAGGTGTCAGTTGTGCTTTTCCTGTCTATTTTACATCCTGCATAATCTGCATCTGAATAACCAATTAGTTCAAAGCCAGGTTCTCTGGGATACCAAATGCCAAGGTTTGGTGTTCCTTTGAGATATCTGAAAATTCTTTTAATAGCAACTAAATGGGATTCCCTAGGGTCAGCCTGAAATCTAGCACATAAACAAGTAGCAAACATAATGTCAGGTCTACTAGCTGTTAAATATAAAAGTGAGCCTACCATGCCTCTGTAACTTGAAATGTCCACAGATTTTTCCTTAGTATTCAATTCAAGTTTGGTGGCAGTAGGCATGAGAGTTTTGGCAGGAGAGCATTCCATTAAGTTAAATTTCTTTAACAAATCATGAATATATTTTGTTTGACTAATGAAAATGCCTTCATTAACTTGCTTTACTTGGAGACCAAGAAAATAAGTTAATTCTCCCATCATGCTCATTTCATATTTACTTTGCATAAGCTTGGCAAACTTTTGACAGTTTTTCATCTGTAGACCCAAAAATTATGTCATCTACATAAATTTGAACAAGTATAGTAGAGCCATTCACAATCCTATGAAAAAGAGTTTTATCTACAGTACCTCTAGTGAAGTGATTCTCAAGGAGGAATTGTGAAAGTGTGTCATACCAGGCTCTAGGTGCTTGTTTCAAACCATAGAGTGCTTTGAGGAGGAAGTACACATATTCTGGAAAATCATCATCTTCAAAACCAGGAGGTTGACTTACATACACCTCCTCTTCCAATTCCCCATTCAGAAAAGCACTCTTCACATCCATTTGATAGACCTTGAAATTGGCATGGGCTGCATAGGCTAGGAAAATCCTTATTGCTTCTAGTCTTGTAACAGGAGCAAAGGTTTCATCAAAGTCAATTCCCTCTTCCTGTGAGTAGCCTTTTGCAACCAATCTAGCTTTGTTCCTTGTGACTATGCCATTTTTATCCATCTTGTTTCTGAACACCCACTTTGTGCCTATAACACTCCTGGCCTTAGGCTTGGGCACCAGCTTCCAAACTTTGTTTCTCTCAAATTGGTTTAGCTCGTCTTGCATAGCTAAGACCCAATCTGGATCTAGAAGTGCATCCTCAACTTTCTTTGGCTCATCTTGAGACAGAAAGCTACTATATAGACATTCCTCTTGAGTTGCTCTTCTAGTTTGGACTTTTGAAGAAACATCACCTATAATGAGTTCAAAGGGATGATCTTTAATCCATTTCCTTGAGGGAGGTAGATTAGCTCTAGCAGATGTAGCTTCGTGATCATGATTGCCTTGATTAGATATTTGTCCTTGAGAAACTCCCCCTGAGTTTGTTGTCCCTAAGTGATCATTCCTAGAAACATTTCCATGACTGTCAACGGAAAGCCCGTTTTGACTGTCAACGAAATGTTCATTTTGTATGTCGACGAATCTTCCACCATTACTGTCAACGGAATGACCATTTGGTCTGCTAGCAGCTATTCTTTTCAATCTTAATGCATCAATTTCATCTTCACTACTGCTTTCATCTGTGCTAGACACAACAACTTTAGGCTGTTTCTCAATAGCCTTAACATGATTCACTTGATCTCCTTCCTCATTCTCAAAAGAAAGACTTTCATGGAAACCTTCATCACAGAGACCTTGAATTTTGAGATCATCAAAAACAACATGTACAGATTCCATAACAATGTTGGTTCTGAGATTATAGACTCTGTAAGATTTCCCTGCTGCATATCCCATAAATATTGCTTCATCTGCCTTTGCTTCAAACTTCCCCAAATGCTCAGCTTGATTTCTCATAACAAAGCACTTGCATCCAAAGACATGAAGAAAATCCAATAGTGGCTTCTTTCTTTTGAGTAGTTGATAAGGGGTCATTCCCTTGGCTTGATTAATCAAAGAAATATTTTGAGTGAAGCAAGCTGTGTTAACTGCCTCAGCCCAGAAATAAGTTGGTAACTTTGATTCATCTAGCATTGTCCTTGCAGCTTCAATAAGTGTTCTGTTTTTCCTTTCAACTACACCATTTTGCTGTGGTGTCCTTGCTGCTGAAAATTCATGCAAAATACCATTTTCTTCACAAAACATCTTCATAGTTGAATTCTTGAATTCTGTCCCATTGTCACTCCTAATCCTTCTTACTTTAAAATCAGGATGATTGTTTACCATCTTGATGTGATTGATAATGATTTCACTTGCCTCATCTTTGGAGTGCAAAAAGAAAATCCATGTAAATCTAGAAAAATCATCAACAATCCCAAGACAGTATTTCTTCTTTGAAATGGACATGACATTTACAGGGCCAAATAGATCCATATGAAGCAACTCAAGTTGTTGGACAATTGATGACTCTGTCTTGCTTTTGAATGATGCCTTCTTTTGTTTCCCTTTTTGACAGGCATCACACAAACCATCCTTTGAGAATTCCACCTGTGGAATTCCTCTAGCAAGATCTTTCCTCACTAAGTCATTCATAACCTTAAAATTCAAATGAGACAATTTCTTGTGCCATAGCCAACTTTCATCCTTGCTTGCCTTGCTGAAAAGACAAGTGATGGTGTCTGGACTTGTGCTATTAAAGTCAACAATGTACACATTCCCTCTTCTGAATCCAGTCATTACCACATTGTTGTCTCCTACTTTAGAAACAACACAGGCTTCTTTTGAAAAAGTAACTAAAAATCCTTTGTCACAAAGTTGGCGAATACTAAGCAAATTGTTCTTAAGACCATCCACCAATGCAACCTCATCTATGATGACATTCTCTTTTGAAATCAAGCCATATCCATTAGTGTAGCCTTTGCTGTCATCTCCAAAATCAATACAAGGGCCAGCTCTTTCCTGGAACTCTGTGAGCAGGGTAGAATCACCAGTCATGTGTCTTGAACAACCACTATCCAAGTACCAAAGATTCCTTTTGTCTCCCTGCACATAATAAAATCAAATCAAGTTGATTTTGGTACCCAAGTTTCCTTGGGTCCTGTTTTGTTAGCCTTTGATTTATTCTTTACATCATTTTTCACCTTGGGCTCAGATTGAGTTAAATCAACCTTTACCTTTGGTGTTGATTTCTGAGGGTTGCTCACATTTTCATTCATAGCATGCATATTTGGAGGAACAAGCATGTTATTCACATTCCATGGCATTTGTGGGACATTAAACATATTCATGTATGGATTAGGCACAAATGGCATACTAGCATATGGATTCGGAAATTGTGCATATGGAGCAAACACATTAGGCATAACAGGCATTGCAGGCATAGAGACATTCATTGTAGGCTTAGGCATTTTCACATTAGTAGACTTCTTAACAGATTTGCAATTAGCAGATAAATGACTAACACTACCACAATTGACACATGTTTTTCTAGGAGCATACTTATCAGGTGTGTAATTGTTATGTTTGTTAATCCCTACTTTGTCATTTCTGTTATTCTTTTTATTGCCCTTAACCTCAACTTGAATTTTCTCTAACTTGTCTTTCAATTGCTTGTTGGACAAGTGACCTACATTCGCTCTTTCAACAGGCTTCTCAACTCTCTTTGATTTACTAGACTCACCTTGAACAAAGTTCTTGGTGACAGGACCATACTTGTTATTAAGTCTAGTGAGTTCTTCTTTATTTTTCTCTGTCAACGAAACAGCATGATCGGTTGATGGTTCATCTGTCAACGAAACCTTGCATTCCGTTGACGTATCAACCTTCAACAAATGATCATTGTTGTTTGTTGACTCTGTTTCTGATTCTAAGGTTTCAACAGCATACCCTAGCTTCTCTTTGTTCTTTTTCCATGATTGCTCACAGAAAGATTCCATACCTTGAACATTAATGATGTTGGTAGCAACATTCCTGGAATCTTTCCATTTTGCAATCACGCTTTGTTCTATTTCTAGTTGTGTTTTAAGAATCTCTTCCCTTTTTAATACTTTCTCAAGTTCCATCTTAGCATCCCTACTAACACACCTCATTTTCTCAAATTCAATGAGTTGTGCTTCTAACATGGCATTTCTATCACTTAAGAGCAAATTGGTCTCTTTAATTCTTGAGTTCTCTTTGGTAAGTGATTTAAGAGTAACACGCAAATTATACAGTCCATTAGACATTTCATTAATTGCACTATCGCATTCCTCTTTAGAAAGCTCAGAAAGATTAATAATTGTTACCTGGTTGCTAGAGGAACTTGCTTCCTGCTCATGATTGTTAGCCATTAGAGCCAAGTTGACCATCATCATCTGAATCTTCACCATTACCAGCCCAATCATACTCCTGAGACATGAAAGCCTTTTCTTTTTGCTTGAGAAGTTCAAAGTATTTCTTTTTATAATCAACAGGCTCAAATTTCCTGTTGCCCTTCTCAACTTTGGGCTTTCTGCAATCTCCAGCAAAGTGACCAATCATTCCACAGTTGAAACATTTAGACTTAGACTTTTCAATCCAATTATTTTTTCTAGGTTGAAAGTCTCTCCTTGGTGGCCTTACTTCTGAGTTTCTCTTGAATTTGAACTTAGAAAATTTTCTTGAAAGAAAAGCAATGTGTTCATCAATCTCATCTAAGTCATCCAAGTTGGCTGGTTCTTCTTCTTCTTCTGTCATCTTGCCTTTACCTTTGCTAACATCACTCCTACAACTAGCTCGACTAGTTGTGGCTTTTACAGCTTCTTCATTGTCATCTTCCAGTTGGTTCACAGATGCAATCAATGCAATAGATCCACCTTTCTTTTGTACCTTCTCAATTTCTTCATCTTGCTCCATTTCCAGCTCATATGTCTTTAAGGTTCCATAAAGCCTTTCAAGAGTGTAGTCTTTGTACTCTTGAGTGTTTCTCAGAGAAACAGTCATAGGCTTCCACTCTTTTGGAAGAGCTCTAAGAAATTTGATATTTGAATCCTTGGTTTGGTAGACCCTCCCATACAACTTTAATCCATTCAAAAGCTTTTGAAACCTACTAAACGTGTCATTTAGGGTTTCACCAGATTTAAAATGAAAGTGCTCATATTGTTGTATGAGGAGTTGCATTGTGTTCTCCCTAACTTGCTCAGTTCCTTCACAAAGTGTTCTAACAGTGTCCTATACTTCTTTAGAAGTTGTACAGTTTATAACATTGTCAAACATCTCTTGCTCCAAACCATTAAACAAAATGTTCATGGTTCTTTTATCCTTATGGATTTCTGCAATATCTTCAACAGTCCATTCTGAGACAGGTTTTGGAATTTCTACATCTTCAGCATCATCTGGCAGTCCAACTCTAGATGCAAACTTCATGGGAACGTGTGGACCTTTCTCAATACAGTCTACATATCTCTCATCCATAGACATGAGATGTAGATGCATTTTTACTTTCCAGTGAAAGTAATTGTCCTTATCTAGAACTGGTATCTTTACACCTGCATCCTTCTTCACCATGGTTTCTGTTTTGGCCTTGATCTTTAAACTTTTGTAAGTTAGAAGCTTGCTCTGATACCAATTGTTAATCCCAAATGACCTAACAGAATTGTAGAAGGGGGGGGGGGGGTTGAATACAATTCTAGATATTTCCTCTTCTTAAAACAACTTTCAAGAAAAATAATAATACTGAAAATACAAACACAAGCAAATATAATATTTCAGTTGGATGTTTTGAGGATCCAACTGAGATGTTTTTATTGCGGAAATAATCTGTGTTACAAAAGTATCACAGCTGCTCAGTTCCTGATTTGGAGTGAGAGTGCTCTTGAAAGAAGCTAATACAAACTATTTTTATCTCACTCACTCCCCTTAAAAATGAACTACTACACTTGGTTATAAAACCCAAGTTTACAATGCTATTTTTGGCTACACTAAAATACACTATAGGTAACCGTTAGTAGCTTGCTTTTCATCCCTTTTGTCCAATGGTCCTTGGAGATCTTGTCTTTTGTCTTTATGCTTATTATGATCCCACTCAAGAACCTAATTGGAAATTGGAATGTTTCCTTATTCCCAGTGTCCATTTTGATGGCTTCCAATGCAAAGTACACTTCTACATCACCTTTTGATCTGTCAGATAACTGTCACTATCACTTTGTCAACTATTCAGAAAAGTGATAATGATTCGTTGATAACAGGAAGATGTGTTTCGTTGATAGCTTTATTCTTCATTCCGTTGATGGTATATTCTTCATTCCGTTGATAGACTAATCTTCATTCCGTTGACATGTCTTCATTTAGGCAAAATTACAAGGCATAATATATTTACACTTAACCAACCTATTTTGCCTATCTAGTACATAGTCAACATGACTTAGAAAACCTATCTAATACCTACAACAAATGTGTATCAACCAGTGAAGTATTGTACAGTGCAGTTGCTACATCACTCATTTCGTTGATGAGCTACCTGTCAACGGAAGCTTCAAAGCATACTAATCCGTTGATAGTTACAAAAGTGACTTAATACAAAATCTACTAAGTGTTTTTATAATTATCATCAAGAACAACATATTCCTAACACGGATTTCCTCCGGAAATGAAATGAGACCCTCTTTTAAAATATGCAAGTGATCAAATGAGACCCTCTTTTAAAATGAGAACTGAGATCCATTATCAGCCACACATTTTTCATATTTATGTTAAATCCTGACCACACAATTTGGATCTTATCCATCTCTCCTCCACCGCACATTCATTTTTCATTCATTCACTTCCACTCACTGTTCTTCTTCGCACACCTTCTTCCATCTCCGACGAGATCTTTTTTGTCCGACCTTATTTATCTATTGTACCGTACTTACCACCACTGCCAACATCATACCATTACCAGCACAACCATAATCTCTATCACCGATATAACCATCATTGTAACACTCCGTCTATATATTTGTTTTCATATTTTTTGTTCAAATCTTGTAAATTTCGGCTGGGAGCTAGTATCTTCCAACATTTTAAGGTAAATAATCTACTCATCTGTACAAATCTCTTTATTTGTGTGCAGTGCACTGAATTCTACGTGCAAATCACCTTTTTAATATACAAATCACCTTTTTCTATACAAATCACTTTTTTATTTGGTGATTTATGTAAGTATATATGGTGATTCACATACAGAATTTCTGGTGATTTAAAGTGATGCATCGGATCTATAAAAAGTTAAGTGAAGACATTACCGTAGTGACTTAACAGTGATGGTATGAAGGATGTAGTGTTATTGAGATGACGATGACTATAGGGGATGTGGTTGGTAAAAGATTTAGTGTGGAAAGAGAACAATAGTGGTTGTTGGTGAGAGAGAGAAGGGGAGATATGGCTGTTGAATGATGGTGGTTTAGGTGAGAAATTGAATAAAGAGATAAAAGTTGTGATCTGCGGTGGGGGTTGTGTTAGGCTCAAGACATGTCTGAATACCACTATTAACAAGCCTACACTATGTGACTATGTCACATTACATGACCTAGTGATTTCTATCACTGGGATATAGTATAGGTCTCTAAATGTACTTGTCTTGTTTTCATGGACAATAGCTTTATCATGTATGCTCAGATTTATAATGAGCTTAGTAAAGTTCTTGCATCTAGAATGTATATAGGCCATTGAATAATTATCCTGGTAGAAGTTCAGAAGTGTTCATGCAGCAGGATAGAGTTGAATAAGGCCATGAAGAAATAAGTTGCAGAAATTTGTCTAAGGCATTATATAGCAAAGTCAAAAGAAAGCTATGTCGTGAAGTCACCAATATCCATGTCGTGAAGTACTATATCGCATAGTCCATTTTGTACTATGTCGAGAAGTCCTCAAGACACATGTCGTGAAGTGTTGAAGTCAGCAAAGTCAAAGGAGCCTAGATCGTGAAGTCCTCAGAAGCCCTATGTCGCATAGTCATCAAATGACCTATGTCGCATAGTCATCAAATGACCTATGTCGCATAGTCGTCAAATGACCTATGTCGCAAAGTCTTCAAAGGCTATATCGCATAGTCCTCACAAGGGAGATCGCGAAGTCAGGGATAAAGTGGAGTTCACGATATCAACACTTAGCCGTTCATAACAAGACAAATCAAGGTACAGAACCAAGAATCAAAGGAGACAAATACTGAAGCATTTGTTCTGGCAAGGTGGTCCAAAGAACAGATGGCAAATCTACAGCTAAACTTGGAGAGAAAGATAAGAGACAAGCAGCTACAGAAACGGGAAAGACTCCGAAAAGCAGGTGGTCCTTCCTGACACAGTGAACTTCTTATGGCAGGACAAGTTGGACTTTCAGAAGGGGTAGCTGTGTAATATTGTGTGTGCCTAGTTTGTATAGGGGAATATATATATCGTGCACACGCAACTGTAAGCTGTAAGAGAGATACACATAGTTATTTGCTAAGCTCTTTTCTCTGTAAGCAAGCAAGTTCAAACTGTTCTTGTTTAGAAGCCAGAAATTCGATTGTGAATTTCCTGGAAAGCTGTAGTATTTAATTTGCTTATACAAAGTAGATTAAAGTGATTGTGTGTGTTATTTACTTTCTGCATATTACATATCATAATCACATACAGTTGTTTACTTAGTTTTCAAGATCGAAAAATATATCAAACTATCCATTCACCCCCCCTCTGTCTAGTTTCTAGTGGTATTCATTTCTAACAAGTGGTATCAGAGCGAAGGCTGTTAACGTACAAACAGGAAAAGATCAAGAATGAGTTCACAGAAACTAAGCAGTATCAAGATTCCTCCCTTTAACAAGGAGCACTACAGTTTATGGAAGAAGAAGATGTTGCTTTTCATCAAAGCTTCTAACCCCATGTATTTAGATATTCTAAAGCATGGTCCCTTCATTCCAATGATTGAGATTGGTGAATCAACCAGTGGCACTGAGATTATACCAGCAAAACATGTGCCCAAAGATCCCTCAAAATACACTGATCCTGAAAAAGAAAAAGTTGCCCTGGATGGACATCTTCAACTTATCATTTGTGAATCTATGGACTTCAACATGTATGGCACTGTTGCTCATTGTACTAGTGCCAAGAAGATGTGGGATCTTATAGAAGTGCTCTGTGAAGGAACTACTGAAGTAAGAAAGAACAAGAAGCAGATTCTTGTTTCACAATATGAAGCTTTCATGGCTCAGCCAAAAGAGGGAATCACAGAAGTGTTTGAGAGATTCAACAAGCTGATAAACGAGCTCAAACTCTATGACAAACACTATGAAACAGAAGAGCTCAATATGAAGTTTTTACTAACTCTTCCAGATCACTTGGAACCAAGAATCTCTTCCCTTAAAGAAAGAGATCTAACAAAGATTGGTTTTGATGTGTTATATGGTGTTTTGAAGACATATGAGTTGGAGCTGTTTCAAAAGAGATCTATTCAAGCAAAGCAAGGATTAGTGGCTAATACCTCCTGTGCACTTATTGCTGACAACCTAAGTCAAAGAATGGACTCTCTTAAAGTCAGTCAAGTGAAGATTGAGGAACTGGAAGTTGAAGACACTGGTGATGAGGTCCAGGTCATCTATGATTTGCCTGAGGAAGATGAGTTTTACAGCATGGAGGAACTGGACAAAATGGAAAACAAATCTTTTGCTTATATGGCTAGGAGATATCCTAACATAAGGTTTAAAAGAAAGCAGCCATTCAGGTCCAAGTTCAATACTGGAAACACTGGTGGATCTAGTGGCTCAAACACCTTCAATAAAGGAAAAGGGATGGCTGGTGCTGCTAAGGGTGGATACAAGACAGGAAGTGTGGATAGGACCAAAATAAGATGCTATAACTGCAATGAACTTGGGCATTTTGCCACTGAGTGCAAAAAGCCTAAACAAGTCAAGAAGGACAAAGCATACTTAGAGCTTGAAGCTAAGTATGAAGCTCTACTCAAGAAACAACAGGGCAAAGCTTTTATTGCTGAGGGAAAATGCTGGGATGACTCTGATGAAGAAGAAGAACAAGAGTACTCAAACTATGCCTTGATGGCATTTTCTGATGATGGTGATTCAAGTCAGGTACCCATTCTTACTTCTCTTGATATGACTCCCATTCAATATAAGCAAACTGTTGAAGATATGAGCACTGAGATGTTTAATATTCATACTAGCATGTTAGTAGCTAATGAAGAAATTGATAGACTAACTGCTAAGAATGTTGAGCTTACAGAAAAGAATGAGAAACTTGAGTTAATGGTTGTGAACCTGGATGGTTTGAAAAAGGAGGTTGAGTATCTTAAAAACAAAGTGATTTGTGCTGAGCAGATAGAGAAAGCCCTTAGAGAACAAATTGCTGAAACTGAACTGAAACTAAGAAGCTTCAAAAACTCCTCTGAACTTATTCAAACCTACCACAAGGAACACACTGTAGACTGCAAGGTTGGAGTTGGTTTTGACTATGATAAGGGCAAAGGAAAGGAAACCTTTACAAACAAAAATGTCCCAACCATACTGTCAAGTGTTGAACAGCCCATCTTCAGAAAGAGTGATGTTGAGTTTGATGAGGAACTACTGATCATCAAGCAACAACTACTTGAAGAAGATGAGGCTGCTAAGAACACTTCTTCCTTTCCTGATCTTGTCAATCAGAAAGAGACCAAAGACAATCTTGTCAAGAGTCCTAAAGCAAAGAAAGAAGTTGTTAAGAAAAGGAAACAAAACAGAAATGGTAAAGTTGGTGTTAACAAAGGAAACAACTATGCTTATGTGCCAAATGCTCCCAGGAAACAATGTCAAAAATGCCTATCTGTTAATCATTTGACTCATAAGTGTAGTAAGCCTGAAATTGTTGAAGTTGATAACCTAAGTAACCTTTCTGCAAGCATAAATTCTAGTCATGATTCTTTCTGTGGTAAGCCAAACTGCATGACATGCTATGTGACTGTGATTGCTAACTGTTTATCTCTTAAACATAAACTTGACTCTGCACAATCTGGTGAATCACACACACACATACATTCTCATAGGACAGGGTCCCCAATCAGGGTTGAGAGGGTGAAAACTTCATGTGAGCCTAAGAGTGTAAACTCCAAAGCCACAGAAAAAGTGAAGTCTCCTACTATGAGAAATGCAATTTATGACAGAAGAATTATTAATCAAAATGTTTCTAAATCATCTGGACCCTACCAAGTGTGGGTACCAAAAACAACTTAGTCACTTTGTGAATGCAGGGCAACAGGAATAAAAGAGTCATATGGATCTTGGACAGTGGATGCTCAAGTCACATGACTGGTGATATAGCCCTGCTATCACATTTTGAGGAAAAGGCTGGCCCATCAGTAACCTTTGGAAATGACAACATTGGTTATACAATGGGATATGGCAGTGTTAAATCTGGAAATGTCATTATTGAAGATGTAGCATTTGTTGAAGGACTGAAGCATAATCTCTTGAGTATTGGACAGTTTACCAACAGAGGCTTCAAAGTGGAATTTGATGAAGACCTTTGTTCAATCTCAAAAAGGGAAAGTGGTGAAGTTGTTCTAACTGGTGTGAAGAAAGGAAGCTTGTTTGTAGCTAATCTCAAGGCTGCAGATAAGGGAGAAATTTGTTGTTTCTACACAAAAGCCACAAATGAGGAATTCTGGCTGTGGCACAAGAAACTGTCTCACTTAAATGTTCAGGCAATGAACTCTCTAACCAAGAGAGAACTCATCAGGGATTTGCCTGCCTTGGAGTTTGTGCAAGATGGAGCATGTGAAGCTTGTCAGAAAGGGAAGATTAAAAGATCAAGTCACAAGAACAAGTTGCTCAATACAAACTCAAAACCTCTGCAACTAATTCACATGGACTTATTTGGCCCTGTGAATGTAATGTCCCTTTCCAAAAAGAAATATGCTCTAGTGATGGTAGATGACTATTCAAGATATACTTGGGTGGAATTCCTATTCTCCAAGGATGAAGCACCCCAAGTCATAATAGAGCATATCAAGAGAGTTGATAAAGAAGCACAAAGCACTGGTGCCTCTGTAGTTGCTTTGAGAAGTGATAATGGGACTGAGTTCAGAAATTCAACATTGTATGAGTTTTGCAAAGATAAAGGAATTTCTCAACAATTCTCAGCTCCTAGAACACCTCAACAAAATGGAGTAGTTGAGAGAAAGAATAGAACTCTCATTGAAGCTGCAAGGACAATGCTACTGGATGCAAAGCTACCCACTAGCTTTTGGGCTGATGCTGTTAACACAGCGTGCTATGTGCAAAATAGAACATTAATCAATAAGAAGTCTGGCAAAACTCCTTACTCATTAATGACTGGAAAAAGAGCATCCTTCAAGCACCTGCATGTGTTTGGAAGCAAGTGCTTTGTGATGAAAGATACCTCTGAGCATGTTGGAAAATTTGATGCTAAGGCATTTGAAGGTATCTTCATTGGATACTCTCTGGAAAGGACAGCATACAGAGTGTTTGTACCTGAGCAACACAAAGTCATGGAAAGCATGGATGTTACCTTTGATGACAAGAAAACTCCAGGACTGAAAACAAGTGATTAAGACAGTGTGCTATTGAGATTTGAGAATCAAGGTTATCTTGAGGATTCTGAAAGTGAAGATGAACCCCCTGTTCAAACTGTTCTAGAAAATGAAACTCTTGAAGTTGACAATCTTCTTCAAACACCTGTGCAAGGATTCACAAACACAGGGGGAGAAGAAGAGAATGCAACTGTCAACCAAAATGAGATTGGAACAGATCAAGGAAATGAACAGGGGCACACAAGGAAATGGGACAGAGCCCACACTAGGGATCAAATCATTGGAGATCCTAGTGAGGGAGTTAGAACAAGAAGGGCAACATTAAATACTTGTCTGTATAGCTGCTTTCTGTCACAAGAGGAACCTAAATTAATTGAAGAAGCTTTGAAGAATTCTGATTGGATTGTTGCCATGCAAGAAGAGTTGAATCAATTTGAGAAAAACAAGGTATGGGAACTAGTGCCACCTCCAAAAGGAAAGAATGTTATTGACACCAAATGGGTGTTCAGAAACAAGATGGATGAAGAAGGAGTGGTAGTAAGAAACAAAGCAAGGCTGGTTGCCAAAGGATATTGTCAGCAAGAAGGCATTGACTATGATGAGACATTTGCACCTGTAGCTAGACTGGAAGCCATCAGAATCTTTCTGGCTTTTGCAGCTCACTCAGATTTTAAGGTGTATCAAATGGATGTGAAAAGTGCATTTCTCAATGGTGATCTTGCTGAAGAAGTTTATGTGTCTCAACCACCTGGCTTTGAGAGTGAAGACTTCCCAAACTTTGTGTATAGACTGCTCAAGGCACTCTATGGACTCAAACAGGCACCAAGAGCCTGGTATGAAACTCTATCTCAATTCCTTCTTGAGCATCAATTTACCAGGGGTACAATTGACAAAACCCTATTCTTCAAGAAGCATGGAAATGATATCATTCTTGTTCAAATCTATGTGGATGATATCATCTTTGGCTCTTCAAATGAAAAACTCTGTGAAAGGTTCTCTAAGTTGATGCAAAGTAAATATGAGATGAGTATGATGGGAGAGTTAACCTACTTCCTAGGCCTGCAAGTACATCAAAGGGAGGATGGCATCTTTATAAACCAATCTAAGTATGTCAAGGATCTTTTAAAGAAATATGGTTTAGAAGAGTCATCCTCAGCTAAAACTCCTATGTCTACTGCAATCAAGCTGGATGAAGACAAGAAAGGCAAGAGAGTTGATATCAAGGTCTATAGAGGAATGGTTGGATCCCTGCTCTATCACACAGCTAGCAGGCCAGACATCATGTTTGCCACATGCCTTTGTGCAAGGTTCCAGTCTGATCCCAAGGAATCTCACATGATGGCCATCAAAAGAATTTTCAAATATCTGAAGGGGACTCCTAATCTTGGGCTATGGTATCCAAAGGGCACTGGGTTCAACCTGGTTGGTTACACAGATTCTGATTATGCTGGATGCAGGATTGACAGGAAGAGCACCTCTGGAAGCTGTCAATTCCTAGGTCAAAGGTTAGTGTCCTGGTTTAGTAAGAAACAACAGTCCACAGCAACATCCACAGCTGAGGCTGAATATATTGCTGCTGGAAGTTGTTGTGCTCAATTGCTTTGGATTAGAAATCAACTCATGGATTATGGACTAGTGTTAGAACACATTCCTCTGATGTGTGATAATACTAGTGCAATATCCATTGTAGCTAATCCTGTTAATCATTCTACTACAAAGCACATTGAGATCAGGTACCATTTCATTAGGGAACATGCTGCAAATGGTACCATAGAAGTCTCTTATGTTCCAACTGAGAAACAATTAGCTGACATATTTACTAAACCTCTGAATGAAGCAGTCTTCAACAGACTTGTGAGTGAAATTGGAATGCTCAATCCTTCATTCAGTTGTTCTAAGTAAATATGCTGGTTAATAGTTGCAGCAGTAAATTTTCACTGTATTTAAATGATCTATTTGTTTGGAGTGAAAATTAGCTGAGATATGATTTATAAATATTTCAGTATTTTACTGCATATTTTTCAAAATCATATTTGTTAGTGGTGTTGTGAGCTTTTGAGACATCTCGACATAGATGATTTTCAGAGTTCACGACATAGTTCAAATTAAACAGACTTATATCGCAAACTGTTGAGATTGTGAGACTTCGCGACATAGTTCATTTCATGAGTTTGCGACATAGTTAATTTTATGACTTCGCGACTTCGAATAACTATATCGACAAGTCTCCATAGTTGACAGAATTTTGATTTAAATTAATTTTATTTCAAAATTTGATAAAAGTCTGACAAATTGCTCAAAATTCCTAAAAGAGAGCTTTAGACAGGGTATTTCTACTATATCGCAAAGTCTCCCCGATCCTTTCATTTTGAAGACTTTGCGACATAGTTCATTGTTGAGACTATGCGATATACTTTGCAAGACTTTGCGGTACAGGCCACTTTTGACTTCACGACATACAGATAGACTGTACACATTCATAACTCCATATCGCAGTGTCTCTATCATATAAATACCATTTTCTAACCGTTTGCAACTTTTCATCTTGTCTATTGCTCTCAAACTTTCTAACCTAAGCACAAATTCTCTACTCTCTTTCTTACTCTCTCTCTCAAGAAATGGCACCCAAATCTCAAACAGAATCCTCCTCTATTCCTTTAACCATCCCCAAAGAAACAAATCTTCTCACCATTCCCTCTGAGGCTGAGGCTAAACCCAGGTACAAGTGTTTTGTACGGTTCCTGAACGATTCCTACCTCCGCCGAGCCCTAACCTTGAACCCCACGTTGTATGTTGATGTATTGGAAGGATTTTGGCGAACGGCGTTGGTTTCTACAATGGCCAGGGAAGATGGAACTTCGTTCCAGGAGATAGCTTGTTCAATTGGAGACAAACACTTCCAGTTTGGGGAGAAGGAGATAAATGAAGCATTAGGGTTCAAGGTGGAGGGTCATGACCAAGAAGCTACTGATGCTCAAATAGTAGACTTCATGACCTTCATTCAGTATGCTGATGAGATAGATACTGGAAAGCTGAATAAGAAGTTTGTAAGAAGGGAGTGGTCATTTCTATTTGATGCACTCCAGAAGGTGTTCCTTTGCAGAAAGACAGGATGGGACCATATCAGTCACATTGCTGTGAAGCTGGCCTATTCCCTAGCCTACAATCAGGAAATCAATGTTGGAGCAATAATCCTCAAGGAATTGACTCAAAGGCTAGGGAGGACAGTCCGTGGAAGAGGTAATGACATCTTTTACCCTCGCTTTCTTCAAGTTATTTTAAATTATCTTGATGCTAATGTCCATGACTTGGAGGGTATTGATAAATCAAAGATGGCTTATTCCAAGTCCATGTCCAAGATTCTGTTTGGTTCATTGGACACAAGGAATCAAGTGGATGTGATCTTGAGTGTGACCCCGCATATGCAGGACACATTCGCGTCTTATCCACTTGATAAGCCCATATACCATGCTCTTTCCTGGACAGGGGAGGCTGAGACTGAAGGAGCATCACAGTCTAACCCAAGCCTCCCTATCCCATCCAGCAACCCCACTGTAAACACCACTATAGAGGATAGTCAGCCAAGTGCATCAATCTCTCAAAAGGTTGATGTTACTAAAAAGAAGAAGAAGAGAACCCTAGCTATTATCCATGAATCTGTAGAGTTAGCAAGTGAGATTCCTGAGTCACCTCTCACCAGACCAAAGAAGAAATCAAAATCTGTAGCCACCACTGCATCCTCTCAACAGGATTCAGATGTGCAAAAAGGGGTACACCTGCTACTGTCTATGGCCTCTCAACAGGTCATGGGTATTGAAAAGAGCAGCCTCCCCACTGCAAGTTGTAACGAGTCTGCACAGGGTCAAGACCTCACTCTTGACCCTAGGAGTGATAAGGGTGATCAAACACTAAGTGGAGAGCACATCAATGTTGAAACTCCTCCTATTTCTCAGGGGGAGTTGCTAAAATCCAATCTGAACCCCACTTCTCTCTCAGATTCTTCCACTAAAATTTCTTCTGAACAAGAGAGTCATACTCATGACAATCTTGCCCTTGATCAATCACAATCCAGCCCTGTGATTGAGCCAACGTCAAGTGACATGGTGCTTGACACTGTGCTCACCACTCAGGACCCACATTCAGTTGGTCAGGGAATGCATGCTGAGGCATATCCTAATGACACCAACACAAACATGGAGGATTCACCAGTTTTCACTGGAGACTCTGTGCCAAATTCTCCCATCCTTAGGGATGTGGAACTGTCTTCACAGACATATAGGGCTGATGTTGTAACACATCCCATTTCAATGGAGACAACATCAGACCCTACAGCCATTCCAAGGCTGGAGGAGACTCAAACTCACACATCTCATGAAGTGCCTAGCACTAGCTCTCACTTGGCTCAGGCCACAATGTCAGAATGGCTGAAGCCTGTGCACCATGACAGGCCTTCAGGATCGTCATCTGTGCCTTCCAAAATGTCTGAAGAAGCCATACAAGATCTCCATGTGGCACAGATTGATGAGTTCTCAAAGATAGCTCAACATCTCCTCACCTCCAACCTTCCAAATGCTGATTATGAAGCTATCCTGCTATGCCATAAGGAGGATGTTGAAGCTCAACAGGAGAAGATTGTGGATACAGCTGAACCAGAGGGGAATGTGGATGCCTGGTTGGATGCTAAGAGGACTCTCAAGCTCAAGGATGCCCTGGCTTTTGTGAGAGAAGAATACCTCACCTCTCTGGGCTCCAATGCTAAGGATCTTTCTCCTGTTGCCATCTATGATGCTGTGAATGATGTATACAAGAACCAGTTGAAGGCTCTGCATTATCTTGGAAAAGGGCTTCAATCAGAGATTTCTTCAATTCAGGAGGAGACAGAAAGATCCCTCACTCAGCTCAGAACCTCTTATCTCTCTGATTTTCCCAAGGTGGATGGTATCCTCAAAGAAGTCCAGAAAACCTCCACCAATGTGTCCATGATGGATGTGACTCTTGCCATGGTCACAGACAACATCAAGAAACTGGCTTCTACACTGGAAAATCAAGCAAAATCTACCATCACCACCAATGCTATGTTGAATGTCATGTGGAAAAACCAGTATGGTGATAAGCTGGTGGATGAAGTCCCTCTGTCAGACATCTCCAAATATGATTTTGCCAGGGTCAAAGATCAATCCCTCAACTCATTTAGGTCTCAACAATTATTCTCCAAGGTGGATGGCTTAGAAAGAGAAGTGGCCTCTCTCAAGGATGAAAACAGAATGCTATCTACATCTCTAAGCCAACTCAATGACAAACTAGATGATCAAGGCACCAACACAACAAACATTTTGCTGGTGCAGCAACAAATGATGACCTCAATGATGAGATCTATGAACCTGCCTATTCCTGGGGAAACTCAAGACATTTTGTCTGATCCCAAGCCTAAGGGGGAGAAAGGAAAGGAGGTCAATGTGAAAAAGACAGGGGGAGTGTTAGGCCGAATACACAATATAATCAAGTATATATGAGAATAACAATAGTTAAAAACACTGTTTATGAATCAATAAAACTGTAATCGTATTAACAGCTTCTCTCTTTATGATGTTAATGAATCACAAAGAGCTTCTAGGTTACAAGAATAATATATCAATATTCACGCGTCCCTTCTAGGGATAACCTATCTGTGTTTATATAGTACACAGCTACATACAATCCATCTCTAATTGATATTCCTATAAGTTAGCTATACAATTCATATCAATTAAGGATTGCTTCAGTCTTCTATTCCAATCTACTTAGCTGTATCAATATATTCTGCTTCTTTCCATCTTCAGAATGTATTGCTTCTAGAATCTTCAATTCTGCACCGACAGCTAATTCAACTTTCACCTTGTCAGACTTTAAATAAACTCTGACCGGCTTCAATTAAACTCTTTACCCTGTCAGAGTTTAACTAAACTCTGACTGGCTTCTGATAAACTCTTGTCAGTACCTGTTGCTTAAACACTGATAAACAAACATTAGCAATTATATCTAACAATCTCCCCCAACTTGTTCATAATAAAATGTACAAGTTAAAACATATAATTGATGATGTCAAAACCTTTTAACAAATGCAGTGTTTAACATATAACAGAGTTTAAATTTGAAACAGAGTTTAAATTTGACTTAGAATAGAAAATATTAAAAACTTACAGTCAGACTTTACTTGACTTCTTCAATATCAGGCACAGTCCTGAGATAATCAATCAGCAGTCTTCTCTCAGCATTCTCAAGTTCAGTTATCATAATCTCTTTCAGCTCCTTATACTCTGGATCTCCTTCACCAGTTTGATATATGGCAGCCCTCAGAGAATAGATACTGTTCTTCTTCATATCATTCCCTAGCCGAATGTACTGAGCTTTATCTGACTCTAAGTTGAATTCTAAGACTTTTATTCCCAGTGCAGTTTTAAATCTAGCACTGTTTCTCTTCATCTCCACCAATTTTCCAGTATGATCTCTATACTTTGGAATATAAGCATTTGAGACTTCTCCTCCTCCAAGCATCACTTTTGATCTCAGCATCTTTTCTCTTAAGATTTGAGCAACATTATGGGTATGTCTGTTCTTAACTTTTAACAGATAAAGTACATATTCAAGTTCTTCCCATGATTTGAGATTTACATCAGATTCTCCAATTCTATAAACTCTTCCATCACTCATGAAATATAACAGAAACTGCTTCTTCAAGATCTTGTGAAAAATCAACTGAACAGATTCTAACTTATCAAGATTTTCTTGTGTATTCCCAATACCAGATCCTGTCAGTGAAATATTGTCTTGAGATCTGTTATTTATTCTCTTCTCTCTATGTGAACCTAAACCAGACTTATCATAAGATTCTTTTCCAAGTACAGTCCTGGTTTGAGAAAAATCCACAGGTTGAAGTGTCAGAGTTTCAGAGAGTACAGGTCTTAAGAAACCTTTGAGTTGAGGAGCTAGCTGAGTTTGCACAGCTTGAGCCTTGTCAGAGGCTGGCTTAACTTCAATAGTATCATCAACTTGAGCAGCGTCAGAGGTTGATTTTGGTAATCTTGTTTCAACTTGAGCAATGTCAGAGGTTGAATAAATCTTCTTAGGTAACTGTTCTTCTTCTACCAGTTTACCTTTTCCTTTGTCAGCATTTTTAATCACAGGCCTCCTTGAGTACTGTAAACTCTGATCAGAGTTTACATTCTCTTTGATAACAATTCCTTTTTCTTTCTTTCTAGGAGCCTTGATTTCCTTCTTTTTGTAGATTCCAGCTTCAAGATTTTTCTTGTGTTCTTCAGCAAGCATCTGTTCTTCAGCTTGGATATCTTCAATTGTAATACCTTTTCCATGTTCTGCCATAAACATCTTAGCAGCAATTTCCTCATCAGTAGATGGCTTATCAGAGATTATCAAACTTTTATATCTTGAACCACTGGCAGAGTTTACATGTCCCTTTCCAGAGTTTGATCTTTTATCAGAGTTTGAAAGTAATCTTCTATCATCATTTGATCTTAAGCGCTTTCCATCTCCTCCCTTGTTTCCACCATCATTACCATCATCCCTCCGTCTCAGAGTTTGAGTGTCTTTGCATTTGTCACTTGGTACACTCTCCCCCTTTTTGACATCATCAGAAAGTAGTACTGATGTCAACAATTCAAGCGCAGTAGAAATAGAAGTCAGTTGAGCAGACATAGCATTCTGGTTGTCCTCAACTGTCCCAAGCCTCTTCTTGATTTCTTCAGAATCCCTGGCTTGCTGCTTGAACATGGTATAATAATAAGTTCTGTCAGCCTTTAAAGTAAGATCCCTCAAGCTTACTTCATTCCTCAGACTTGTAAGCATTTGTTGATTCTCATCAAATCTATTATTGAGAGATTTGACTTGAATAACAGTTGCCTGTAAGCTCGTAAGGACATCAGGATTTGTAATCTTCTTGACAGAATCAGATAAAAATTCTGCAGCCCTTTGCGCTGGAAAAATACAATCTGCATTAGCCCATGCATTGTAGTACATATTCTGAAAATGCTCAGAAGCAGCCCTTTGAACTTCCCTTTCTTCAGCAGAGTTTTGAGACACGGTGTTGTTGTGAGTTGTCAAGAAATTGTTGCACAGATGCAGGTAACATTAAAGGACCAACTTCTCCTTTCTTGTTGTCCTTGTTGATAAGATCAGAGAATATACGTTTGTGCAATTTAAATGAAAGAATGACATCCTCATCTAAAATCTCAACATCAGGGCAGCATAGACTAAATATTAACTGACAAAACCTAGAGAAATAAACAACATTCCTATTCTCTAGCATTTTCTCACCAATATTATGCAAAACTAATCTAGCAATATCAAAATTACTGCCATAAAGAAGAGAATACCCGATCTGTAGACTATCCGTGGGAATCGCATCCCAATTAGTACACTTCTTTCCAAAAGCCCGAGTAATGCAATCGAAAAAGAAGCTCCATTCCTTTCGCAAAAATGGCCTTTTGAGTTGACCTATCTTTGTCAAAGGTCCAGTGTAGCCTATCTCGTTCATCATCCTGACTAGCTCAGAGTCTCCAACAGAGATTGTGAATGCATTGAAATCCTCAAGACCCAAAGCATCACGAACAGTAGTAGGAGTAACAGCATAGTCATTGTCCTCATATTGAAAAATGATAGATGGAGATCCAGACTCTCCTCCATTATCATAAGCACCTGTCTGCCAAAAAGTTCGAATTTGAGTCGCAGACAGCTTCGATGGTGCGGTGAGAGCAGTACCAATATCAGAGTTTGACAGGAAACTCTGAATCAAATGAAACGCCTCCGGTGCGTTCTCATTTGCTACAGGTGCTGAGTAGTTATTTGGGACAAATTCTAATTCAGATGCAATAAACGCTGTAGTTGCCATTAGTAAGATTTGAAAACAAGAAATACTGGGCTCAGAAAGTGTTTGAGTGTTTGTGTGTGAGTAAAATGTTATGAAAAGATGAAATGCGTAAAAGATTGAATCGTGTGTATGTAGTGTATTAAATAATAACTGTTAAGATTAGAAGTATGGTAGTGGGACAGATGTCAGACGTAAATACGCTGACAGCTGTATCTAACAACTTCCAATACACACGTGCAAACGTGGAGACACCTGTCATCACATATAACACTCAAAATAGTCGCTTAAAAGAAAAAAAATCAATAATAATAAAATTATCAATTTCAATAATAAAGTACAAAGGAACTCAACAGTCAGAATAATAATGACTGTCTCGAAACTCCGCACCTTAATATCCCAAGCGCTTCGATTCTAGAAAAAAAACCTTTCAGTTACCCTGTTGAATGCTTTAAAAACCTAAGCATTTTATCAACAGGCTTCATACCTTAAAATTACCATACACCAAATGGCAGGAACCTTTGAGTTCATGGATGTCGAATCATTCGTGAACATGAACTGGCCTCAACAAGCAAACTACATCATCGATGAGTTTCTTGTTCTTTCTTTTCTGAATGATGAAGGTCTTATAGCAGATGATGAAATAGCAGAAGGACCAATCTCTAATCCTTATGTGCACATCATCCGTCCCGGTCCATATGATGTGCCCATCCTGGCAGACGATGATACTATGGAGATTTGTATGATGCTCTTCCAGCAGAGCTTCCTGATGGGTACTGAGGAGACAATCTTCTTGGAATCCTGCAAGCTGCAAAGCAGAAAGCGAATCCAGGAAGATGATGATGATGATGATTCATCTTCAGGATGTTGTCAAGCAATCCCAGATGGTATAATGATTAGATGAACAACTGGGTAGCTCTCATCAGAAGTAGTAGAGCACAATAACTTCTGGCTCTAGCTCTTCTGCTTCAGATGTAGCATTCAGATACTTATCCTGGTTAAATAGATCTTTTCTTTGTAACCATAGTGATTAGCATGTACCAGAAAGATTAGCTTAACATGAGTATGAATTTGTCTGAATGTAAATTTGAATCAATTAATGAAAAACAATTTGTTTCTTTACATTTCAGTATTATTAATATTGCATAGTAATTGTAAAGTGAAAAAAAAATGATATCACTTTAAACAATAAACTAACATACTCAGTAGCATAACGAATCACTATCAGGATTTATCAAACGCACTCTTTCTTTTCTCCGTTCAATCATACTTTTTCCGAAAAACAAATGACTAATCTCAAGAGTATAAAATGTCTGAAACAAGGAAATTATTTTAACCATCATAGATTAAAACAAAGTAACCTCGGCGTATTTCACACAATACATCAGTGTTTACCATTTGTCCTTCTTTGTCAATAAACTCTTTTCTCAATCTGTTCAGTTGTGAAAAATGTGTGTGTAGTAGCAGAGTTTACCGAAATCAGTATTTAGATCATCTCAAAGTGCATAAAATCCACAAACTAAAGTAGTAAAAACTGGTTGCCTAAACTCTCATTTATAACATAGACACTGATTTTTCTATCTAAACTCTGTATTACTGATACCCTTTCATTTGGATATGTCTTTTATTTTTCAACCCCCTTTTTTTTTTTTTTTTTTTTTTTTATTAAATTTTTAATTTATTTTTCCAGTAATCAGTGGTTGGCACTAGTCACCAAAAATCAAAAAATTTTAGCCCTTATTTCATACAATAAGTTCCTGGATCTTCCTAGGCACAACATGATCTCAAAGGAATTTGTGCTCTGTTTGGCATCTTTTGATTTGAGGGTGAATTATTTGCAATGAATAATCAGAGTTTAGACTTTTCAGCAGTGATTATAGTTAACTTATGAGAGAAAATGCAAACAGCTAATACAGACTCAGTGTATAGGATCAATAAACTAAGAGATGCTATAAATATAGAGACAGTATCATGCTGTGTTAGCTTACTGCACATATTTGAGATCAGAATCTATCAACTCTTAAGGATTCACAATTACTTACTGAGAATTATGTTCCATACAAATTTCTTCATTGGTCAATATGTTTCAGACAAAATTACAATCAGAGTATAGCATTTAAACTGTAATTACCAGAGTATGACCATCAGAGTTTAACACCAGAGTTTACTTTCAGATTATGACTGACACTTCACAGAGTTTATCATCAGAGTTTATCATCAGAGTTTAACATGCTGGTTCATATAACAGTTAACACATGTAAGAAATCATGAACAAAAAAATGAGTCTAACCCGTATCTCTAGTCAGAACCAGAGATCATTCCAAGTTCATTTACCAATCTTGTAAAAGTAGCTTCACTCAAAGGTTTGGTGAAGATATCTGCAAGTTGTTGGTCTGTAGACACAAAATGAAGCTCAATGTTTCCTTCTTCCACATGTTCTCTGATAAAATGATACCTTATGCTGATGTGCTTTGTCATGGAATGCTGTACTGGATTACCTGTCATAGCAATAGCACTTTGATTATCACAGAAAATAGGTATTCTAGAGTACCTTAATCCATAATCCAGCAATTGATTCTTCATCCATAAAATCTGTGCACAACAGCTACCAGCTGCTATATACTCTGCTTCTGCAGTGGATGTAGAAATTGATTTCTGTTTCTTGCTGTACCAAGAAACCAATCTGTCACCTAAAAATTGACAGCTTCCACTTGTACTTTTTCTGTCTATCTTACAGCCTGCAAAATCTGCATCAGAGTAACCAATTAACTTAAACTCTGATTCTCTAGGATACCACAAACCCAAGGTTATGGTTCCTTTGAGATATTTGAAAATCCTTTTTACAGCTGTTAGATGAGGCTCTCTGGGATCTGCTTGAAATCTTGCACAAAGACATGTTGCATACATGATATCAGGTCTACTTGCAGTAAGATACAGTAGATACCCTATCATTCCTCTGTAGTTAGTCATATCTACTGAGGCTCCTGTGTCTTTGTCAAGCTTCGTTGCTGTAGCCATGGGAGTTGTAGCAGATGAACTATCAAGCATACCAAATTTCTTTAGAAGATTTCTGGTATACTTTGCTTGATTGATAAAAATACCATCATCTGTTTGCTTTACTTGTAAGCCTAGAAAGTAACTAAGTTCTCCCATCATGCTCATTTGATACCTGGATTGCATAAGCTTTGCAAACTTCTTACAAAGTTTGTCATTAGTAGATCCAAAAATAATATCATCTACATAAATTTGAACTAAAAGCAAATCATCACCAGAATTGAAATAAAACAAGGTTTTATCAATTGTACCTCTTGTGAACCCACTTTCTAAAAGAAACTGAGCAAGAGTTTCATACCATGCTCTTGGTGCTTGCTTTAGTCCATATAATGCCTTGTCAAGCCTGTAGACATAATCTGGATGCTTGGAATCTACAAATCCTGGTGGTTGTTCAACAAACACTTCTTCTTCAAGCTTCCCATTGAGAAAAGCACTCTTTACATCCATCTGAAAGACTTTAAACTTCTTGTGTGCAGCATAGGCCAGAAAAATTCTTATGGCCTCCAATCTTGCAACTGGAGCAAAGGTTTCATCATAATCAATTCCTTCCTGTTGTGAATAACCTTTAGCCACAAGTCTAGCCTTGTTTCTTGTAATCACACCTTCACTGTCAGTCTTGTTTCTGAAAACCCACTTTGTACCTACTATTGATCTGTTCTTTGGTCTAGGTACAAGTGTCCAGACTTCATTTCTTTCAAATTCATTTAACTCTTCTTGCATTGCTGTAATCCAATTAGCATCTTGAAGAGCTTCCTCCACTTTCTTTGGTTCTGTTTGAGACAAGAAAGCATGATACAGACACTCATTGTTTGTTGCACTTCTAGTTCTCACACTAGCATCAGGATCTCCAATTATGAGATCAGGTGTGTGTGCCTGTGTCCACTTTCTGGCTGTTGGTAAGTGGTTTCTTGCATCATTATTGAATCCTCCCCCTTGATCCATGCTCTCCTGATTCATATGTTGACTTTCTGCATTATCTGAGGCTCCCCTTGAGTTGGATGGCTCAGTGTTTGAGCTGTCAGAGTTTAAATCAGTTTCCTCAACTGACTCACTTGCTGTGTCTTGTTGAGCTTCTTCACGCTCCCCCTCAACTGGTTCTCTATTTTGTTCAATTTGATAATTTCCAGTTTCTCCAGTATTTACCAGTAGAGGTTCAGAGTATGCTTCGTCAGAGTTTGTCAACCCTGCTTCATCAGAGTTTATATTATCAGAGAATAGATCTTCATTTTCAAAACGTAGTTGATCATATCCATCCTTGTCTTCAAGTCCAATTATTTTCTTGTCATCAAATGACACATGTATGGATTCCATGATCACCTTAGTTCTTAGATTATAAACTCTGAATGCTTTTGTTGACAATGGATAGCCAACAAAGATTCCTTCATCAGCTTTTAACTCGAACTTGGTCAACTGTTCAGGATGAGTCTTCAACACAAAGCATTTGCATCCAAATATATGAAAATATTTCAAATTTGGCTTCTTGTTTTTCACCATCTCATATGGTGTTTTTCCATGCTTGTTGATCAGAGTAGCATTTTGAGTAAAACAAGCAGTTTGAACAGCTTCTGCCCAGAAATAAGTTGGCAATTTTGCTTCATCTAGCATAGTTCTGGCAGCTTCAATTAAGGTTCTGTTCTTTCTTTCAACTACACCATTTTGCTGTGGAGTTCCAGGTGCAGAAAATTCTTGTTTGACTCCTCTTTCCTTGCAGAAAGCTTCCATTATTGAGTTTCTGAATTCAGTTCCATTATCACTCCTTATTATTTTTACTTTGTGCTGTGATCCTTTGTCCAGTAGATTTACATGATCCATCAGAATTTGAGCAGTTTCATCCTTCTTTGACAAGAAATACACCCATGTATATCTAGTATATTCATCAACAATTACTAGAGCATATTTCTTTCTGCCCATGGACATCACATTCACTGGTCCAAAGAGATCAACATGTAGAAGATGATAAGGTTCCACTACTGAAGATTCAGATTTACTCTTGAAAGATGACTTCCTTTGCTTGGCCTTTTGACAAGAATCACATAGACCATCTAGATTAAGTATTGATTTTGGAAGTCCTCTTACAAGATCCTTTCTTATCAGCTCATTGATGTTGTTCAAATTGAGATGAGAGAGCTTCTTGTGCCAATTCCAACTCTCTTCATTTGACATTTTTGCAGTCAGACACACTGTACTTCCATCAGAGTTTGTTACCAAACTTGCTTCATAAATATTGTTGCGTCTGTGTCCAACTAGAACAACTTTTCCAGTAGATTTACTGATAACTTCACAGTATTCACTATGAAAATCTACATGGTTTCCTCTGTCACAGATTTGACTCACAGATAACAGATTATGCTTGAGTCCTGAGACTAGAGCTACATCTTTGATGATGACACTTCCAAGATTAATATTGCCATATCCCAGAGTGTGTCCTATGTTGCCATCTCCATAGGAAACTTTTGGGCCAGCCTTCTCCTCAAAGCCTGATAGCAGGGCTTTGTTTCCAGTCATATGTCCTGAGCAACCACTGTCCAAGATAAGTGTGCTCTCTATTATACCCTGCAATCACAAACAAACACTAAGTGTTAGTTTTAAGGATCCAGACTTGCTTGGATCCTTTGTCCTTCTTAACAGTGTTAGCTTTTGCAGCGGAATCTGTATTATCAGAGTTTAAACTAACATTGTCAGATTTTACACTAGCAGAGTTTGCTCTAACCCATTTCAAGTTGGGTTTTAGCTCATAATAGTTATGATAAATTGCATGATAACTCTTACATGTGTAAATAGAATGCCAAGTGCTCCCACAATGTTTGCATAAAGTCTGTGGTTTTACTCTAACATAATCATTCTTTACTTCTGATGTAGAAGGTAAAGTATTAATATGTTTGTTCTTAGTGCAAAATCTAGCAAGATGATTAGAACTACCACAACTGTAACATGTTTTTCTTGAGGCACTAGCATTAGGCATATGATTATTTCTATTATTTATGCCTACTTTTCCATTCCTATTTCTCTTGGAACCTTTAGGTTTCATGGAAGACTTTACCTCTTTTAGCTTGTGATTGAACTGTTTTCCTGTCATCAAGCCAACATTAACCTGTTTTTCACAAGTTTTTACTGGTTTTCTAACAGCTTCTATTTCCATAAGTTTTTCTGTTATAATATTTTCCTGTTTGTCACAAGATTCATCTGATTCCATATCAGCTTCCCTTATTACAACAGATTTTAACTTATTGGCTTCTGGAACAAATTTCACAGGTTTAAGTTGTGGTTTTACCTTAACCTTGTCTTTAAACCTAAGTTCATCATTTTCACAATAACCTAAACCTACAGAATCAGTCTGAAACACTTGATGAGTGTCTCTTCCAGAATCTGTCCAAGTCTTGATTATTTTCCTTTCCTTCTCTAAATCAGATTCTAGTTGCTTATATCTTTTCAGCAACTCCTGTTCTACATAAACAGCATCATCTCTTTCTTTTTGAATCTGCTTCATATTCACAAGTTCTCTTTCAAGAAACTTGTTTCTTTCTTTAAGACTAAGATTCTCAGATTTAATCCTCTCATTCTCTAAAGTCTGATCCCTATAACTAACATGTATATTCTTAAGATAAATTCTTAATTCAGAAATATTATCAGTATCATAAGCATAAGTAGTTAGAGGTACCTTATTTTCTGATGACTCAACTTCATCTTTGATAGTTGCCATGAGTGCATAATTCACTCCATCATCAGAATCTGAAGTATCTGCCCAGTCTTTGCCTTTAGAGATGAGTGCTTTTTCAGTTCTTCCTTTCTTGCACTCTGGAGCATAGTGACCCATCTCTTTGCACTTGTAGCACTGGATCTCAGATTTGTCCTTCTTACCTGACTTGGTATCCCTTCCATCAGACTTTCTGAAATTCTTCTTCTCAGAATTTGAATCTTTCCTTGAGAATCTTTTACCCTTCTTGAAGTTCTTGAATCCCATCTTCTTAAATGTCTTGACCATCAAGGCAGCCATTTGCATCATCTCCTCTTCATCATCCTCAGAATCAGAAGCTTCATCAGAGTTTGAATCATCATCAGAGTTTGATGACTCACTCTCAGATTTGATCACTAAAGCCTTTCCCTTGGCTTTCTTCCTTGATGATTCCTTCTTGATGGGCTTCTCCTCGACTTTGAGAGCAACAGATTTTGTCTTTTTGCTTGACCTCCTGTTTCTTTGTTCTATCTCAAGTTCATGAGTCTTTAACAATCCATAGATTTCATCAAGATCTGTATCAGCAAGATCATAATTATCTCTGATTGTTGTTGCCTTTAAATCCCACTTTTCAGGTAGAGATAACAGAAACTTGAGATTGGACTCTTCAAGTTCATATTCTTTATCTACCAGAGACAGATCGTTCAACAGTTTGCAAAATCTGTCATAAGTCTCAGTCAAGGTTTCATTAGTTCTTGAATCAAAGTGCTCATACTCCTGTGTGAGTATTGTTTTTCTGTTCTTCTTAATAGCACCTGTTCCCTGGCATCTGACTTCTAAAGCATCCCATATCTCTTTGGCAGTTTTGCAGCCAATTACCCTGTTAGACATAACATTATCTAAAGCACTGTGGAGAAGATGTCTAACCTTTGCATCCTTTGCAATTGATGAGATATCCTCAGGAGTCATATCTTTCTTTTCCTTTGGAACAGTCTTTTGTTCTTGACCATCAACAACAGGGGACAATTTAGTTGGCATATGAGGACCATCATTAATTCTGTCAAGGTATTCTGGATCTGTAGCCTCCAGAAACATGGTCATCTTCACCTTCCAAATCGGATACTCTACAGGCCTGAGAATCGGAACTCTGATTGTTTCATATCGACTCACAGAATTAGGCTTAACCTGTTCAGCCTTGGGAGCAGCTTGATTTTCTTCAGACATGATTATTACTGTGTTTGAATCGTAAAACTGTATATATTAAACAGCCTTGTCTCTGATACCAATTGTTAGGCCGAATACACAATATAATCAAGTATATATGAGAATAACAATAGTTAAAAACACTGTTTATGAATCAATAAAACTGTAATCGTATTAACAGCTTCTCTCTTTATGATGTTAATGAATCACAAAGAGCTTCTAGGTTACAAGAATAATATATCAATATTCACGCGTCCCTTCTAGGGATAACCTATCTGTGTTTATATAGTACACAGCTACATACAATCCATCTCTAATTGATATTCCTATAAGTTAGCTATACAATTCATATCAATTAAGGATTGCTTCAGTCTTCTATTCCAATCTACTTAGCTGTATCAATATATTCTGCTTCTTTCCATCTTCAGAATGTATTGCTTCTAGAATCTTCAATTCTGCACCGACAGCTAATTCAACTTTCACCTTGTCAGACTTTAAATAAACTCTGACCGGCTTCAATTAAACTCTTTACCCTGTCAGAGTTTAACTAAACTCTGACTGGCTTCTGATAAACTCTTGTCAGTACCTGTTGCTTAAACACTGATAAACAAACATTAGCAATTATATCTAACAGGGAGCACCTACCAAGCAGTCAAAACTTAAGGGCAAGCTCATTGAAGAGACAATAAAGCCAATCAATCTTCCCCCTGTAGAGGTCATCAATGCACAAGGTCAGAAAAGCACAGTCACCACAACATTCTATCCATCCACAATGCCTAAAGACATCTCAACCTCTCAACCTGCTATACCTACTCCAATTGCTAAACCTACCCAAGCTACACTTATCACTGAGGCCAAGCTACAGGAAGTTGCCAACTCTAACATCTATCATGATGAGGCATTCCTGGAGTTTCTGAAAGCCACCTACAAGAATGCTCAAGGAGATGCACAAGCATATAGAAAGAAGCTCAGGGAAAGCATCAAGTACTTCACAGTTGCAGTAAGGAAAATCAGGGATGTTTATCTGAGAGAAATAATCATGGTATGCAAGGACAACTGCTTGTGGCACTTAGCATTTCAAACTCTGGAGAAACTGAAGTTCACTGAAGTGTCAATAATTCTGGAGTTGATTGAAAAGAGTGGGGCTAACAATGAAAGTCTTTATAATGACTTGGAGATGGACCAAAATCAAAGACTACCTGAGGTCATACCCAAGCCAAGGACAGTAATTTTTCAAAGTCTATCCAAAGTCAGAAGTATTGACCAACTAGTCATTTCCAAAGATCTGCAAATGAAGAATAACACAAAGATCAATCAGGTGCTGCAAATGCTGAGAGCAAAGAAAGGAGTCAAGACAGCAGAGGAATTAGAGATGATTAACATTCTACAATCTTTTCTGATTCATGGTGTTTTGCCAGAATCTGTCACAGAAAAGAACAAGAAGAAGGATGGGGAGGATGATGATGAGGAGAAAACCTACAGGAGGAGATCTCATTCAAGGAGTAATAAGGATGGACCAAGTGACAGCAGCAGGAGCAAATCTTCCAAGAAATCTACAGATGCTGGTGATGACACAAAGGGGGCAAAGGAGATAGTGAAGAGAACTAGGAGTGGAATTCAGCAAGTCAAGGACATTGCTAGTAGTACTTTAACCACAACACAAGACTCTAAGTCTAGGGTGGGTACTGTTAGCAATGATCCTCCAAAATCATTATCCATGACTTCTGAACTTGAGTTGCCACAGAAGAAGGGTGAAGCCACAAAAGAAATATCAAGAAAACACTTCCACAAAGTTACAGCTAGTGGAGTGTTACAGTGGATGAAGGGGAAAGGAATAAAGCTTCTTCCAAGTGATGTGGCACTGAAGACTAATTCTCCTTGTTCCAGAAAGGTATCTCTTGTGAAGCATTTGAAGATCAAGAGTGTACCCAAAAGGATAAGGATAACAAAGAAGACTGGAAAACTCACAAATGTTACTGGCATCAATGTGCTTCCACTAGATGAGGACTATGATGAAGATGCCCTAGCATTTTTGAGGGCTCAAAGGATCTTTGAAGTCAAAGTGAAGTTGGATCATCTAGAGATCAAGTACACTGATGGAAGAGAAAGGATAATGAAGCAAGGAAGCTGGCAATATTTCTATAAGTATGAGCTTGAAAGGATAAATGCCTTACTGAATTTTGAAGAAAGAGAAGAAAGGACATGGAAGATAGATATTGCCAGGTACTTGAAGATGCATGCTGATTATGAAGAAAACATGAGGAAAGAGAATGAAAAGAAGAAGATTCAGAGAGAAAAAGAAATGGCTGAGATGGAGGAGAGGGCTAAAGAGCTAAGGCAGAAAGGGTTGTGCAGGGTCAAGCAAAATCCTTACATTGTGGAGTACAAAAACTCACATGGAGGTCAAAGCAAAATAAGGATGGAGTTTCTTGATTCCTATGTAGAAAGTGCACTCAAGGCTGCAATTGATGACTTGGAAGGCTCACCTCTCATTGAAGAACTGATTGCAAGAGAAGAACTTCAAGAAGCCATCATAGACTTGAAGAGAAAAGAAGAGATAAGGAAAAAGAAGATATATGATGATTTGCTAGAGAAGCAATTGGAAGCTGAAGCTGTTGAGCAACAAAAGTAATCTGTAAGCTTTCAATTTTTCTATGTAATCAAATTTCTGATCTCAAGGTTCATGAATTGTTCTCTCTGTTACTAAATTTCCTTTTATGTAAGTTAGGCTTGTTATCAGACATGAAATTGTGCCTAAGGATCTTACTCACAATTTGGGGGAGATTGTTAGGCTCAAGACATGTCTGAATACCACTATTAACAAGCCTACACTATGTGACTATGTCACATTACATGACCTAGTGATTTCTATCACTGGGATATAGTATAGGTCTCTAAATGTACTTGTCTTGTTTTCATGGACAATAGCTTTATCATGTATGCTCAGATTTATAATGAGCTTAGTAAAGTTCTTGCATCTAGAATGTATATAGGCCATTGAATAATTATCCTGGTAGAAGTTCAGAAGTGTTCATGCAGCAGGATAGAGTTGAATAAGGCCATGAAGAAATAAGTTGCAGAAATTTGTCTAAGGCATTATATAGCAAAGTCAAAAGAAAGCTATGTCGTGAAGTCACCAATATCCATGTCGTGAAGTACTATATCGCATAGTCCATTTTGTACTATGTCGAGAAGTCCTCAAGACACATGTCGTGAAGTGTTGAAGTCAGCAAAGTCAAAGGAGCCTAGATCGTGAAGTCCTCAGAAGCCCTATGTCGCATAGTCATCAAATGACCTATGTCGCATAGTCATCAAATGACCTATGTCGCATAGTCGTCAAATGACCTATGTCGCAAAGTCTTCAAAGGCTATATCGCATAGTCCTCACAAGGGAGATCGCGAAGTCAGGGATAAAGTGGAGTTCACGATATCAACACTTAGCCGTTCATAACAAGACAAATCAAGGTACAGAACCAAGAATCAAAGGAGACAAATACTGAAGCATTTGTTCTGGCAAGGTGGTCCAAAGAACAGATGGCAAATCTACAGCTAAACTTGGAGAGAAAGATAAGAGACAAGCAGCTACAGAAACGGGAAAGACTCCGAAAAGCAGGTGGTCCTTCCTGACACAGTGAACTTCTTATGGCAGGACAAGTTGGACTTTCAGAAGGGGTAGCTGTGTAATATTGTGTGTGCCTAGTTTGTATAGGGGAATATATATATCGTGCACACGCAACTGTAAGCTGTAAGAGAGATACACATAGTTATTTGCTAAGCTCTTTTCTCTGTAAGCAAGCAAGTTCAAACTGTTCTTGTTTAGAAGCCAGAAATTCGATTGTGAATTTCCTGGAAAGCTGTAGTATTTAATTTGCTTATACAAAGTAGATTAAAGTGATTGTGTGTGTTATTTACTTTCTGCATATTACATATCATAATCACATACAGTTGTTTACTTAGTTTTCAAGATCGAAAAATATATCAAACTATCCATTCACCCCCCCTCTGTCTAGTTTCTAGTGGTATTCATTTCTAACAGGTTGTGATAGTGGTGATTGAGTCTTTTTTGGTGATTTATGATTAAATTTAGTGATTTTGTGTGCAATGGTGATAGCGACGGCATGATAATGATTTTGTAGGTGATGGTGATGTTGGTGTAAATTATGGTGATGAGAAAGGTAAGTCGGTGATTGTAGTGGTGTCCTGGAACAAGCGGTGGAAAAGTGGAATAAATGGTGATTAGTTATGATGCTTGCTGATGATTTTGATTTTGATTAATGGGTGATAATCACGGTGGTATTGCAGTGAACAAGAGGACGGTGCGAATGGGGTAGCAGAGTGCGTTTAAAAATGGTGTCTGGTGCCACAGTGGAAGAAGGGCGGTGATATAGGGTTGTGTGTGTATATATGATTCGTATCTGGGTCTCAATTATCATTATAAGGACTCATTGGAGCAGCTATATATATATATATATATATATATATATATATAGGGCTACTCTAGTGAGACGCCTCTTATAATGAGAACTGAGTCCAAATCATCAAATCACTAAAAAGAAATATCACCATTCATATACATACATCAATAATTATACATATATCCTCTTCCTATTACTCTACCATCATTGTCCCTTCTTTATCATTTTCACCATAGCCCTGTCACCTGTTTTACCACTACCGCCATCATTTATCTTACTCCACAACCACCATCTCCACTACACCATTATATTAGCAAAATCAACATCATCATCCCATCTGATGCACCTAGCACCAACACCTTAACTGTCGTTTTCACTATTTATGTCTCATGTAAAATCACCACCATATCACAATCACCACCATATCAAAATCACCAAATTTAAGCTAGAATCAATAGAAAATTCAACACAAATCATCGAATTTCAATCAAAATCACTAAATTATTTTGAAACAAATCATTACCAATTTTAAAACAAATCACCAAAAATTGTTGTTTATACCATGTATACCACCACCAGTATACTAAATTATAAACCACCACCAGTATACTGCCATCATAACTACAGAATCACCACAAATTTAATACAAATCATCAAAATTTCAACACAAATCACTAATTTTCAACGCAAATCACCAAAATTTCAGAATGTAAATCACCCAAAAAATGCACCCATATATATTTTGAAATAAAAAAAACTACATTTTTCTGGGTAACAAACCATTAACCACCATTGAACCATAATCCCCCATAGCTTCTCGTGCCTTCTTCTTTTACATATCCTACTTCATTTGTACATAATTTGTTTTTCGCTCGTGGACCAAACTTATGGAGTCGTCGACGTTCTTCAAACCAGATTCATTCTCCAACACCATTATTTCACTTTAAATTTCTGATGGTGATACCGAGAGGTGTTTAGGTGAAATAGAAAAAAAAAAGGTCAAAAAGTTGAAATAAAAAGAGATAAGAATAAGAGGATCTTGAAATAATATTAAAAGAGAAAAAATAGATATGGATTTACAAGAGAGAGAGAGAGAGACCTGGATAATATTAAAATTATAACGCTCAATCATGCAAGTGATTCGAAGTGATTATGTTGAGATTATAATACGATTGAAATCAGAAGATATAGATACAGAGACTTACGCGTAATGTTCAGGTCACTGTCTGTACACTTGGTGTGTTTCTGAAATGAAAAAAACGGAGAGAGAGGGGGAGAGAGGGGGAGAGGGGGAGGGAGGGAGGGGAGCAGGTGAAAAAAATGGATAGATCAGGAAGTGGGTGGATGAGTGATGTGAGGAGAGAGAAATAATTATTCTAATTTAAAGATATGTGGGTTTATTTGTGGTCCAGATTAAAAGTATTTTTAAAATTGAGTGGCTGAGATTTAGTCTCAGTTCTCATTTTAACATAGGGTCTCATTTGAGCACTTGCCTATATATATAGGGAGTTACTCTAATGAGACCCTTCTTATAATGAGAACTGAGTCTGAATCACCAAATCATCATAAAAACATAATTACTATAACTATAATACTATCAATATTGTCACCGTTGTTGCTAACGCAAACCATTACATGTCATCGCCACTGGCCCCTGGAACCACCATAAACAGAATCACCAAATTACTAAAATTCAGATCCATCACAACTTATTAAATCACCAAAATCACAATTAATTTACCACAAATTTGAATCACAACAACCTACTAAATCACCAAAATCAAACTAAAATTATAGGTAATTCAAATCACAACGGGCACCACATCACTACCACTCACCATTTGCACAATCACTGAATTTCATTCTGAATCACCAAATTTCATTCCGAATCACCAAATTTCATCCCAAATCACCAAAATTATATACTTTCATTTATTATTATCATCGTATTTACTTGACTACTACACCATCACCAGGATCAAAATAACCACAACCATCACCACCATCACGTCATACCACCGCCACCATAATCACTAAAATTAAACAAATCACTACACCACCAACAACTAAATAATCACGAAAATTAAATAAATGAACCGCCACACTACTATCACCACCAAAACAAATAGAATCGCCAAATTTCAAACCAAATCACCATATTTATCACCAAAAATTGAATGAAATCACCAAAAAGTAATCAGTTTTTAGAATACGATCTCTCACAATACATTCACCTTTTTCTAGATCTGTTGTCATGGAAGTTAAAATCGTAGTCGTTATGGGAGGCTAGTAGGTATGCGATGGCAACAAACGGTGAAGGCTGGTAGCATGTGGAAACTGGAAGCAGTAAAGAGGAACACGATCGAATTGATTGAAGACGGACGAAAAAGATGGTAGAGAGGAGGAAATAAATGATAAGAAGGATGAGATTGACGGTTGTAGATGGTGGTGATCGGTGACGGGGAGTGATGGTGAATGAACAGTGTTGGTGAAGTTTAAGTTACACACTGTATCTATCTTGTATCTATCTGTGTACATAAATGTTGAATTCTTTTCCAGTTAAATAAAATATGTGGCTGTGATTAAAAGAAATTTAAAAAAATATGGGACTGAGATTTGGTCTCAGTTCTCATTTTAATATGGGGTCTCATTTGAACACTTGTCTATATATATATATTAATTTCAATTACGAAGAAATCTCTAAAACTTAACTTATTTCAATATTTCCTAAAGAAAATTCTTTCAATATCTATGGCTACTTATTTTAACGTTTAATTATTAAAAATGTTGGATACTCACTTTTATTATTAAATTCAAAATATTAAAAGTTTTGTAGTCGTTCAGTATGTTATTTTTTACCTAATTATGTTTACTTAATTATCTCCGATTAAAATTTTTTGCTAGTTTTTTTTTGATATTTTTTGAAGTTTATTTATATAGTTTTTATTATCTTTTGTACTATTTAAATTTTAAGCTTGTTTTTGGTGCAGCTTAATCTATGTTGAATATCATGGATGAATGGGATATGGCCTAGTTCAAGTGGGTTGGGTAGTTGTGATTTACTTGGTTTTCTGGTTGGTTCAGCCATCCCTGCCATTGTGCGCCTTTGGGCTGTGATGTAGCCTTTGGGCTTCACGTAATCTTTTTCTCTTTATGTTTTTAAACAAATACTAATATTTTGCTGATGCATTTTTTTTTATTTGTAAAAATTTGAATATACAATTGACTTGTTAATTATTTAATTAGAATCTTTATATAAGTTGATTACCATGGGTTTAATTAACGTTAGAAGTGTTAACTCTCTTGATAGTCGACTCTCAACCCTAGCTAACCGCCTTAAAAATATTCAAATTTATCCCTTTTCTTCACTAATTAAACTTTCTTGTTCTTACAAATTCACTTTCGTCTTCCTTTTTCTCATCTAATCATCATATTTTTTATTTTTTTTCAATAATTATCCTTCTTTTGCGAGAATTGTTGTTGTACTTTTTGGGCGTTTTATTTGTCCTTTTGAAGTGGTTGTCATGGTTTTGATATTTTTTATTTGTCATTTTTTCTGAGAGAATGATTCCATTGATGTTTTAGGGGATCTGGAAGCCCGAATTGAGGCTGGGTTGGTGGTAGATTTCTCAAAAACTCAACTTTCACAATGAAAGATTGTTCATAATATGAGAGTTTTTGTCCTTCCGATTTCAGTTGATGCAACTGAAAGTTCTGAACATTGGACAACAATCAAAATTTTTTGGATTTTTCGGGAAGTCTAATCATTTTTAGTTCAAAGAGTATTTCTATTATGTACGTTAAGCTATCCGAAACAAAACAATTATTTATTTAGATATTAGTTTCTCAGTCAGATTGTATTATCAATTTTACAATTTGTCTCGACTAAGTCCAGTTTTTTCAATGAAATGAATAATATTTTGTAAAAAAAAAATTAACATTGAAGCGTTCAATTATTCTGGAGGCTCAACGATAAGACCTTTTAGGCATTAAGATTGTGGTTAGCATCTTCCACAATAATACAATCAAATTTTTGGGACATTTAATCTGTACAAAATTGAATTTGAAATTTTGCATATATTTATGTGAAACTTCAGTTCTATATTTTTGTACAGATAATTAGAAAATATAAAATCATTTTAAATTATGAACTTTAAATGATATCAATTGAGTTATTATTTTAAAATTTTAAGTTATACTTACATTAAAGTACTTTAATATTTAATCAAGTATATAATTTCTTAGTTTAAAAAAAAGTATATAATTTCTTTTATTTTGAGCATTTAACAGAGGATTGGTTATTATTATTATTATTATTTGCGCACTTAACAGAGGATTGGTTATAAATAAAAAAGACGAGAGAATTGCATATGATTTAGCGCAAAAAAAGAAGAAAAAAAGAATTGCATATGATTGAGGTATTGGGCATACATACATCTAAACAAGTAAGAAAAGACAAGCTAGTTGAATAAAATAAGAAAAGAGATGCGGTTTAAGATGAGTGCTGCCTAACTTGTCACCATACCACGTTATTATCCAAGTGTCCGAATTGGATTACTTTATCCTGCCCAAAATGTTTCCACTATTATTAATAATAATTATGCATCTTCTTCACGTACAATGTCAGGATGAGGAGAACACCAACTAATACAATAATGATGTATACACGTATTCTTTGCATCAACAACCTCACATGATGATCGACATAACTACACAAAGACTAGTTAGTTGTTGAACTTGACTCACATTTTACATGATTATAATTTTGTGCTTAAATAAGTATTAAGTCGGGTTGAGATGAATCTGTTATTATCAAACAAAAATTAGTTGCTCGATGCTTAGTCTTGTTGATGCTTGCAGACTTTACTCCCTTTTTCTTATTTCCGTTGTTCCTTAATTATGTTTCACATTTCTTGAGTAATTTAATTTAAATTCATTTACGTCTTTAGAGATTGCGTGAACTAGTTCTCTAAGAAGCGGAGTTTTTGTAATAGTTTTCCTTTTTATCGTTTTATTTATAAAAATTAGTAAAGGTTAGAAGAAAAAAATTTGTTGATGGATTTATAATTTCATAAGGTACTTAAGTTTAATCAGTCAGCAGTCCTAATAAAGCAAAGCTTTAGATTACCAAAGAATTATCATTAGTAGTTTAGAAATTAATATTATGGAGTAAAGTGTTTTAGTTCGTTGGGCTAAGAAAAATTGGGTTTTATTATCTATAAAAATTGTAAGTTCTAATGAGCTCGGCTCGACTCGGCTCGTTTTTGTTCGATAAAAGCTCGTGTTCGGCTCGTTAGTTAACGAGCTCGAGCTCGAACACGAATTTTGTGTGATAAGAAAGCTCGGCTCGGTTCGTCAGATAAAAAAGTAAAGCTCGGCTCGTTTACATCAAAGTTCGGCTCGGCTCGGTTCGTGAACAACCCTACTATTTCTGGCGATTGTTTATCAGTATCGATTTACGGCATCTATTAGCCAAGTATTGAACTTGTTGTTGCTTTCAGAATGTCATCAACTTATTTTATTTGTTCGAGGCTTGTCATTTTAAAAAACAAAAATGTGGTCATTTTCGTGTTGATAATTTTATACAGTACTAACCATGATTGTGAATTATGGGTGGTGTCCACTCAATGGGGGACGATAACGATGGGCTTTCCGGTTCTAGCCGTCACTTCGTTGCCTTTTAACTTCTAGATCAAATCGAAGATGAACTCATTTTCAACAGTTTAATACTCCTCCGTCCCAGTGAATTCTATACATCGGGACGGGACACGTACACTAAGAAAAGATATAAAAAAATGAGTAAAATTAGATGAAAAGTTAGTAAAGTGGTGGGACCTATCAATATTTAATAATAGATTTGAGATAGTGGAGGAAGTAGTGGATGTAATAGTGATTTATATTGTTATAGAATATAGATAGTGGAGAAAGTAGTGGGTGTAATAGTGTTTTATATTATTAAAAGTTATTATTTTTGGAATATATAGAAATGAATGGGATTGCCCAAAATGAAAAGTGTATAGAAATTATTGGAACGGAGGGAGTATTAAATTTGTTTCATTATTCGATGTTTATATTTTCACGATCATACAAACAATGATTAGTGGATTCATTTCACAAGCCATAACCTTCCTCAGAGTCAGAGGTCGTGGTTTGGATTAAACTCTCTTCCGAGTTCCGAGTTATATAACATAAAAAAAATATTATTTAAATTTGTGATGTTCCTCTTTATGGGTTTGTTGGTGAAGAGTTGAATCAAGCCAAATCAATCAAGTAGGAAGTATGTATTAATTACCTAAAAAAGTATACCCCATATATTTTGTGAGAGTATTAGTTCTGCGAGCTATATATACCCTTATACTATTGTAGCTTCGATAAGTAAAAAGGAAGCGAAAATCCTACATCAAAATATTGTCCGTAAATAACTATTAACAAATGTGTAATATTATATTATTGAATAACTTCATTATTATAATAATTTTTTTTGTTATGATAGTTTTCTATATTATTTTTTAGCTATTGAGTATATAACCTTCATTCTATTATAATTGAAAATCATTTTCATTATAATAAAATATTATTTTCCCTTTTTCTCCGTACTTTATCAATAACCAGCTACTCGTTATTTATTCTAATTTTATGCCGATGTCGTACTCTTGTTAAAAATTATACCCTAGTAAATTTGTATGAATTGGAATTTGATTCACCTGTAACAAATAGAGGCAGGAATGAAAGAAGTTTATGATACATTTGGAATTGAAAAATGGTTAGAGATAAGTGAAGAACCACATGGTTAAGACTTGAGCTTTAGTGAGTTCAAAGTCATTAGAGCCGTGCAAAGCACGGGAATCTTTATAATTATTTTTATATTTTTTTAACTTTGTTTAGAGTTAAATTTTACGGAGACCATCTTTTTTGTGAAGAACTGGAGATCACATACGTTCTGCAATTTAAATTTGACAAAATAGATCATATTTTGTAATCAAAAATTTGCAAAACGTACTATTTTGCAAAGTATATTCTATGAAAATCACCATTTCATTGAAAATTTTGAAAATATGTAAGTTCTACAAACTAAACATGAATGTTCTGCAAACCAAACATGTTTTTCAGAACAATATGTTTTGCTATATTTTAGTTGCAAAATGTATATAATTTTAAAGATTTTAAATGAAAATAGTTATTTTCATAGAACATAATTTATAAAATATTATATTTTTCTAAATTTAGATTGAAGAACGTATGGGGTCTCCAGGTCTTCACAAAAAAGATGGTCTCTATAGAACTTAACTCACTTTGTTTATATTTTAGTATATTTAGTTTTTTTTAATTTTCATTTTAATTGATTTTGTATATTAGATCATCAATATTTAATTTATACAATATATCCTTTTTTTAGATTTCTCAAGTACTACTTTTTAGTAGAAATCAATATACTTATATAAAGGAGAAGACGGAGGCGGTGAGGTGGCGCCTCTAGAATCGCTCCGTTCTATTTTTCTAATTTTCTCAATTTTTCACAATTTTTAATTTTAATAATTACAAGGTGAGGTGGCGCCTCTAGAATCGCTCCGTTCTATTTTTCTAATTTTCTCAATTTTTCACAATTTTTAATTTTAATAATTACAACTTCCTTTATTATTTTCGATTTTGTAGGAAGCAAATTGAAAATTACACTTTTATTATTTTCAAACTTGATAGAACTTTCTTTTATTATTTTCAAACTTGATAGAACTTTCTTTGATTTAAGGCGGTGAGGTGGCGCCTCTAGAATCGCTCCGTTCTATTTTTCTAATTTTCTCAATTTTTCACAATTTTTAATTTTAATAATTACAACTTCCTTTATTATTTTCGATTTTGTAGGAAGCAAATTGAAAATTACACTTTTATTATTTTCAAACTTGATAGAACTTTCTTTTATTATTTTCAAACTTGATAGAACTTTCTTTGATTTAAAAAATTACAACTTCCTTATTATTTTCGAATTTGTAGGACTTGATAGAACTTTCTTTGATTTAGAAAATTACAACTTCCTTAGTATTTTCGAATTTGTAGGCTTGATAGAACTTTCTTTTATTATTTTAAAATTTGATAGAACTTTCTTTGATTTAGAAAATTACAACTTCCTTATTATTTTCGAATTTGTAGGAGTTGATAGAACTTTCTTTGATTTAGAAAATTTCTTTGATTTAGAAAATTACAACTTCCTTATTATTTTCGAATTTGTAGGAACTTCCTTATTATTTTCGAATTTGTAGGAGTTGATAAAACTTTCTTTGATTTAGAAAATTTCTTTGATTTAGAAAATTACAACTTCCTTATTATTTTCGAATTTGTAGGACTTGATAGAACTTTCTTTGATTTAGAAAATTACAACTTCCTTATTATTTTCGAATTTGTAGGCTTGATAGAACTTTATTTTATTATTTTCAAACTTGATAGAACTTTCTTTGATTTAGAAAATTACAACTTCCTTATTATTTTCGAATTTGTAGGCTTGATAGAACTTTTTTTAATTATTTTCAAACTTGATAGAACTTTCTTTGATTTAGAAAATTACAACTTCCTTATAATTTTCGAATTTGTAGGACTTGGTAGAACTTTCTTTTATTTAGAAAATTACAACTTCCTTATTATTTTCGAATTTGTAGGCTATTATGTTAATAATTGCAATTTTCTTTTTTATTATTTTCAATCTTAATAGAACTTTTTTTTATTATTTTCAAACTTGATATAACTTTTTTTGATTTAGAAAATTACAACTTCCTTATTATTTTTAAACTTTTAGGATATTATGTTAATAATTGTAATTCTCTTTTTTTATTATTTTCAATCTTGATAGAACTTTCTTTTATTATTTTCAAACTTGATAAAACTTTCTTTTATTATTTTCAAACTTGATAGAACTTTCTTTTATTATTTTCAAACTTTATAGAACTTTTCTTTTATAATACTTCTTGACTTTTAAACATAATGGATTTCCATGTTATTCACCTTACAAACACCTATAAATTAAAGGTCATTCATAACAAAAAATCGACACCGAAATTGTTTTACATAGCTTCAAATTTTTACAACCATATTTACAATCAATACAACTATGGCCCATGTTGGATGCTTTGAACGACAACAACTATACCTGGATGATAAGAGTACGAGTGTGTAGAATGTGGGAATCTATCAATCCAAATACTGAAGAACTGATCAGTCTTGACATGATTTTGATTGATGAAAAGGTTAATAAATCAATATATTTATAACTTATTAGTTTGTCAAATTGTATGATGTTATTAACTTTTCTAAGATATGTTGTATGAGAGGAAAATTTGATCCATGCTACGATCCCGAAGATTCTGGTCTCTCGGTTCAAAAATATTTTTAGAGGAAGGCTCCGTGTACAACATCAAAAATCTGAAAATTATTTCAAGTACATGGAAATATAGATCACTATCACATTGGTCTAAATTGCTCATACGCATAACGTTGCCTAAGAGATTGGAAGAAGGCATCGTCAACATATTACTGCATGGATTTCAGTTCATATGTCCGGATATGATTGATTCACGTATTAATGACACCAACATACTCTCAGGTTTTTGATGTAGTAATATATTAGAGTAATACTATTATATAAGTTATAATTCAAACTATCATATTGTAATATTATTTTTTTTATGTTGATTTAGATGTTGTAGGCTGCTTGACCTACTTGGGGGCATTGAAGTTGTCAAAGACGGTTGGAAAAAAAGAGATCTCAAAATTGTCACAAATTAGTAAGTTATGCATTATATTAATTTTAATATAACTGTTAATTATTTTTTATTGTTCTTGTAATTTTATATTACTTCTTTGGTTACCCCAATTTATTTGTTTTACTTTTTTAATTTGTTCTAATTTTTTTCTTAAACAGCTCCATCAACAGTACCATATCTTTGTGGGAAAAGTTGGCCGAGATGTTGATACAAATTTATACAAGGAGGATGATGGACCATATATAATAATTGTCACATCTACCCAGATTAAAAAATTTAAAAGTAATTATCTTTATTAATGTTTTTATAATATATAGTTTTAGAAATTGCACATATATAAATCTATCTTATCTCGATTGAACGAATATCATTAGATATTTTACAAATATCTGCTTCATTGATATTATTGATTTAATTCTTATATTAGTTTTTTTAACCATTTATTTACTCTTATATGCAGATACAATTAGTTTTTCTACCACAAGAAATAGTAAAAAAATCAAACTCTATAAACAAAAGGAATATGTAAAACATTTATAATATTACTTACCCAAATGCAAATTTTACATAATATATTTTATTTGATAATTTATATAATTTTATAGATATTTATTTCACAATTTTTATTCTAATATTCTTTTTCTTAACAAATATATTCTAATGCCGCTGCGAAGCGCGGCTCAATAATCTAGTATACTTATATAAAGGAGAAGACGGGAGCGGTGATGTGGCGCCTCTAGAATCGCTCCGTTCTATTTTTCTAATTTTTCACAATTTTTAATTTTAATAATTACAACTTCCTTTATTATTTTCGATTTTGTAGGAAGGAAATTGAAAATTACACTTTTATTATTTTCAAACTTGATAGAACTTTCTTTTATTATTTTTAAACTTGATATAACTTTCTTTGATTTAGAAAATTACAACTTCCTTATTATTTTCGAATTTGTAGGACTTGGTAGAACTTTCTTTGATTTAGAAAATTACAACTTCCTTATTATTTTCGAATTTGTAGGCTTGATAGAACTTTCTTTTATTATTTTCAAACTTGATAGAACTTTCTTTGATTTAGAAAATTACAACTTCCTTATTATTTTCGAATTTGTAGGACTTGATAGAACTTTCTTTGATTTAGAAAATTTCTTTGATTTAGAAAATTACAACTTCTTTATTATTTTCGAATTTGTAGGACTTGATAGAACTTTCTTTGATTTAGAAAATTACAACTTTCTTATTATTTTCGAATTTGTAGGCTTGATAGAACTTTCTTTTATTATTTTCAAACTTGATAGACGTATTATACTTTTAAACTACATTGATAACTTGTCCGATTTTAATATATTTTGAATATGCACTAAAGGTCTATTGAGATTGATAATTACTGTCATTTTCTTAGCTATTTTTAATTATTATGTTTGTTCAATAAGGATGGAATTTTGCTAAGATTTGAAATATTACAAACTATAAGATTTATAATATATAATATAAATTATATTTTATTTTTTCTAATAATACTATATAAATATAAGTAATATTATATGTTTATATTGATTTTTGTCAATATAATATATATATATGGCAATGGTATCGGTCCAACAAAATAAAAAATCAAACTATATAAACAAACAAAATATGTAAATATTTTATTATAGTACCTATCCAAATGCAAATTTTATAGAATGTATTTTATTTGATAATTTAAATAATTTTGTAGATATTAATTTCACAATTTTTATTCTAATATTCTTTTTCTTAAAAAATATATTCTAATGCCGCTGCGAAGCGCGGCTTAATAACCTAGTATTATAATAAAATTGATTAGTATTCATTTTTTATTAAAATAGTTTTGTATATTATTGATGAAATCTTTGTTCCTTTGAATTTTAAATCACTGAATTTGAATTTTTTAATTTTTTTCACTCTAAAATATTTAGATACTACACGTTCCTTTCTAATAAAATGATATATAGTGTAGTTCATTACTAACTGTTCCTTTCTAATAAAATGATATATAGTGTAGTTCATTACTAACTGTGAGCTTATCTGCTTGTATTTTGAGTATATCTACATTTTTCCTTTTTTCACAATAATAATAATTAATAATTTACTGTTTTAGCCCTGACGACCAAACCACCTAAACTCCCTTATACCAATTATATATAGGATATAATTAGCTAAAATGATTACTTAAAATAATATAAAATAATAATTAGTTAAAATTTATTGAACATGTAAAGAATTGTACTCCAACGATATTAACTATAATGATTAACTATATTTAAAAATAATATTTTAATATTGTTTTTAAAATAAAACCAAATGATTAAAGAAAAATAAGTAGTAAAAGTGATGAAACTTTTGGGGGGAAATGACATGGATGTATTTGGCTAATGGGATGGAAATCAAATATAGAAAATCAAACTATAATAGCTAAAATTATAGCTAACATGAACCTTCCCTTAGAGTGATATATTTTTTGAAAGATTTATATAATTTAACTATTTGAATGACATATAGACTTTATAATTAAGGGATCTTGATGATTGGAGATGCTCTTAGGCACGTATAAAAATGAAGAATGTGGTTCCTAAGATAGATCAGGTACATTTGATTGCGACTTGTAGTTAAGCTAGTAATCTAAACATTTCCAATATTATGAATGTGGCTTCTAATATAGATTAGGTACATTTTTTTGATAGTGGTTTAGTTTAGCTAACTATCTAAAATATCACAGACGTCATCCAATAAAAGCAAATTTAGTTTGCCTACGTTTCGCATCTTACATGCAGTGGATATGCTGTCAACCTTATTTGGATATCTGTCAATATTTGTCAATGTAAATGGTTTAGAGCAGGAAGTCTCGTGAACTCCGGGAAGCAATACTTCAAAACTAGAAGCCCACACAGTTAGAGGTGGTCAAACGGGCGGTTCTGCACGGATAAATCGGGATTGTCTCACAAAAAAAAACCGTCAGACTCGGCTCGAAACGGGCCGGTTCGAAACCGGCACGAACCGCATAGAGATACGGGGCGTTAACGGGTTTAATATTGTGGAACCGAACTCGGCACGACACGGCAACCCGGCTCGTGCACGGCTCGTTAGTGACTCACCCGGCCCGCTCGACACGGCACGCCAACGACTCATGCTACACAGGCTTCAAAAATAGATTTGAAATCTAGGGATTTGAATAATTTGAATTTGGGTGTACGTGTTAGAGTGAGAAACTCCCGAACACAGGCTTCTCTCTCTAGTCTCTAGTGCTCTGGTGGTGTGTATGCGGACACTAGACTTTTACAATAATACTTTAACTTTGCACCACCACGGTAGTATTTTTATAGAAGTGTTGTTATTGCTAGTCACAACTGCACCCTGCTTTACTAGTTTGTTCCTCGGTTTTTAACCGTTTTGACTAAACACTTTACCATTGTGCCTTGGTGATGATATGTAGTGTTTCCCTCGTTAAATTAAGTAGTGGATTTTTTTGTTTTGTATTTTTAAAATTTGTTTGGTTTTTATTTGTTTTAATATGTTAATGCGGTTTTTTTAGTTTTTTTAGAGAGGACTTTTCTCAAATTAATTTTAAACTATTTTTTTAATTAATAAAACTTGTAGAGGTACCGTTCTCTTTTTATTCCAAAAAAATTCATAAAATTTTCAATAATATTTAATCGAATTAAAAAATTTTAAAAAAAATTGAACCGCCAACTGCAACCCGCTTCAACTCGCCCCGCCAACCCGCACACGAGCCCGCCTTTCTTGGACACGGCACGGCTCGTCACTGGGACGTGTCGGTCCCGTGTCCATCCTCCACCAACCCGGCTCGCCAGAAAACCGGCACGGCTCGGCACTTCCGTTTGACCACTTCTACTCGGCTGCAGAGGATATTCAACACACGATCGAGGACAGAATATTAGTGTAATAACGCTTTTTCCTTTATATAATAAAAAGAAAAAGGAATGACATTGCATTAAATGATTTTTCAGTATTAAAAAACTCGACATTTTTGTAAATGCCTTACGTTTTCAAAATTATAGTTGTACGATACAGGTAAATGTTCAGCGTAGAGTCTATAGACCACTTAAAAGTTAGACATGTTAGACCAAATTTGTAATACAATATTTTTTTTATCATATACCAACACTGAAACTAAAGTACAGTAAATTCAAAAAGTGCAATACAATGAATTTTGGTTTACAAAACAAATTTATTTTGATTATGATTTTCTTTAAAAGAAGATATTATAAATTGCCCGAATATATTATGCATAAAATGTATAAGAAACGAAACTTAATAGTGTAGTATATTCGTGTAGTACAGTGTATTTAGTATATATTTGGTCTAAAATGTCTAACAATTAAGTGGTTTTACACTGAAAATACCTATATATATATACTATCAATACTATTATATAATAGACGAAACATTAAAAGTTTGGTTGGTCGGTATGGTACGTTGTGATTTTACTTAATTGCCCTTAGTTAACAGTACTTTGTGTTTTTACTTAATTAACCTTACTTATTTATAGAAATATATTATTAAATAATAATATTACCTATTTATAATCAAATACTTTTTTCACCTAAAATACATTATTTTTTCTATTTTTTCTAACAAATTCCCCTACTTTTTCAAATATATCACGGGCAATCACCTTTTTTAACTAAAACACGTTAGTTTTTCTATTTTTCCTTATTAAAACCCCTACTTTTCCAAAAATATCACGGACAAAACCTTTAGTTATTTATTTTTAAACTTATGTTAATATTATAATTATTTTTTAAAAGTTTACCTATTTTAACATGCCTACTTATTTTTCTTAACAAATGCAATTACTAAAACTATTAAAATATAAATAATCAAATACCTATTTATAACCAATTACCTTTTTAGCTAAAACACATTATAGATTTTTTCTAACAAAATCCCTCATTTTCTAAATATATTAGGGGAAATTGCCTTTTTCTCACTAAAATCCATTCTTTTTCTAAAAATATCACAAGAAACCCTTTACTTATTTATTTTAAAACGTATTTAAATATTTTAATTATTAAATTTTAAAACTTCATTTTATAAAAATATCACGGACATTTACCTTTTTAAATTAAATATATGTTACATTTTTTATTTTACCTTACTAAAATCTATCCTTTTCCAAAAATATAACGAACAAACCTTTACTTATTTATTTTAAAATTTGTTTTAATATTTTTAATTAATTAAAAGTGTTTAACTATTTTAACATGCCTACAATGCAATTAAAAAAATAATAAAAAAATAAAAATTAACAATTCGTGCATCGCACGGGTATTAAGCTAGTATTATTAAAGCCGAAACATTGAAAGTTTTGATTTTCGGTCGGTTTTCGGTCTTTTATTCTATTTAATAAATAATAAAATAATATAAAAATAGTAACTAAATGATTGCCTTTTATAATTAAAATATTGTTTTTCCGAACAAAATCTACTCCTTTTCCAAAAATATCATGACAATTATCTTTAAATTAAAACATATTACCTTTTATATTTGTTATCACTAAAATATCTGTTTTCCAAAAATATGAGGTGCAATCCTTACTTATTTATTTTAAAACCTATTTTAATACTTTATTTAATAAATAATAAAATAATATAAAAATATTAACTAGCTGATTGCCTTTTATAATTAAAAAACAATCTAACAAAATCTACCATTTTTCCAAAAATATCACGACAATTACCTTTAAATTAAAACATATTATCTTTTATATTTGTTATCACTAAAATCTCTATTTTCCAAAAATATGAGGTGCAAGCAATCCTTACTTATTTATTTTAAAACCTATTTTAATACTCTATTTAATAAATAATAAAATAATATAAAAATAGTAACTAACTGATTGTCTTTTATAGTTAAAATATGTTTTCTAACAAAATCTACTTCTTTTCCAAAAATATCACGGACAATTACCTTTAAATTAAAATATATTACCTTTTATATTTGTTATCACTAAAATCTCTCTTTTCCAAAAATATCAAGTGCAACCCTTACTTATATATTTTAAAACTTATTTTAATACTTTTAATTATTTAAAAAAACTTACCTATTTTAACAAGTGAACGTATTTTTTTAACAAATACAATTAATATAATTAAAACACATCTAAAAATATTATGGGCAGTTACTTTTTTTTTTAATTTAAAACATGTTAGATTTTCTATTTGTCCTTATTAAAAAAACTTAAATATTTTAACATGTCAATGTATTTTTAATACTAGCTTAAAACCCGTGCGATGCAGGATTGTTAATTGTTATTTTATTATTATTATTTTAATATTTTATTAATTTTAATTGTGTAAAAAATAAGTACGCATGTTAAAATAGCTAAATATTTTTAATTAATTAAAAATATTAAAACAAATTTTAAAATAAATAAGTATGGGTTTGCCCGTTATATTTTTGGAAATGAGGGGTTTTAGTAAGAAAAAATAAAAAATGTAATATATATTTAGTTTAAAAAGGTTAATGTCCGTGATATTTTTGAAAAATGAGGTTTTAAAATTTAATAATTAAAATTATTTAAATACGTTTTAAAATAAATAAGTAAAAGGTTTCCTGTGATATTTTTGGAATAATAATGGATTTTAGTGAAAAAAATAGAAAAAGTAAATTGTAAAAGGCAATTTCCCGTGATATATTTAAAAAAGGAGGGACTTTGTTCGAAAAAATATATAATGTGTTTTAGCTGAAAAAGTAATTGGTTATAAATAGGTATTTGATTATTTATATTTTAATATTTTTAGTAATTGCATTTGTTAAGAAAAATAAGTAGATATGTTAAAATATGTAAACTTTTAAAAATAATTATAATGTTAAAATATGTTTAAAAATAAATAACTAAATGTTTGTCCGTTATATTTTTGGAAAAAGAGGGATTTTAGTAAGGAAAAATAGAAAAACTAACATGTTTTAGTTAAAAAGGTAATTGTCCGTGATATATTTGAAAAAGTAGGGTAATTTGTTAGAAAAAATAATGTATTTTAGGTGAAAAAGGTAATTGGTTATAAATAAGTAATATTATTATTTAATAATATATTTCTATAAATAAGTAAGGTTAATTAACTAAAAACTAATTAAGGGCAATTAAGTAAATCACAACGTATCATACCGACCAACCAAAAGTAAAAACTAATTAAGGGCAATTAAGTAAAATCACAACGTACCATACCGACTAACCAAACTTTTAATGTTTCGTCTATTATATAATAGTATTGATAAAAATAGTAACTAGCTGATTGTATTTTATAGTTAAAACATTTTTTTCTAACAAAATATACTTCTTTTCCAAAAATATCACGAGTAATTACCTTTAAATTAAAATATATTACCTTTTATATTTGTTATCACTAAAATATCTCTTTTCCAAAAATATCAAGTGCAACCCTTACTTATATATTTTAAAATCTATTTTAATGTTTTTAATTATTTTAACAAGTTAACGTATTTTTTTAACAAATACAATTAATATAATTAAAACACATCTAAAAATATTACGGGCAATTACTTTTTTTTAATTAAAACATGTTAACTTTTCTATTTGTCCTTTTGAAAAAAACTTACTTATTTTAACATGTCAACGTATTTTTTTAATAAATATAATTTATGTAATTAAAACACTTCTAAAAATATCACGGGCAATTACTTTTTTTTAATTTAAAACATGTTAGATTTTCTAGTTGTCCTTATATTATTAATACAAGCCTATAACCCGCGCAACGCACAGATGACTTTAATATTATTTTGAAATTTACTTTTAAATTTTTTGAAATTTTAATATTTCTGAAAATGATACATTTTTAAAAATAATTAAAAGTACTACTTTAATACTTTAAATCAAAAAAAATTATAGATTTTATAATAGTTTATTAACTTAGTAAGCATGTGAGTAAAGATAACCGTCAAAATTATCAATATATTTTGTTGTAATATATAAATATAAATATAAATATTTTCTAAAAAAAGGTCGTATTTTTGAATTCTAAGTAAAGTATAATTAAAAGAGTTTGTAGTTATGTTATATATGTGAAAAAAATCGAAAATCAAAACTTTCAATGTTTCGGCTATTATATAATAGTATAGTATAGATAGATATCGCCTGTGATAATTTTAGAAAATGAGAAATTTTATGTAAAAAATATAAAAAAGAATATACGCTTTGGCTAACAAAGGTAATCGGTTAATTATTAGTGTTTATAATATTACTATTTTATGTTACTAAAAAACATTGCATGTGATATTTTTGAAAAATGTGAGACTTTACTTAGGAAATTTTTTAGTTAGAAAATATAAAAAAGAATATACGCTTTGGGAAAAAAAGCTAATCGGTTAGTTATTAGTAATTATAAATATTATAATTTTATTTCATTAAATATAAATATTTTCTAAAAAAATGTCGTACTTTTGAATTCTAAGTAAAGTATAATTAAAAGAGTTTGTAGTTATGTTATATATGTGAGAAAAACGAAAATCAAAATTTTCAAAGTTTCAGCTATTATATAATAGTACAGATAGATAGATTAAATAGAATAAATTACCGAAAATTGAAATTAAAACTTTCAATATTTCGGCTATTATATAATAGTATAGTATAGTATAGATTGATATCGTCTATGATAATTTTAGAAAATGAGAAATTTTAGTTAAAAATATAAAAAAGAATATACGCTTTTGCTTACAAAGGTAATCGGTTAATTATTAGTATTTATAATATTACTATTTTATGTTACTAAATGAAATTGCAGGTGATATTTTTGAAAAATGTGAGATTTTACTTAGGAAAAAATTTAGTTAGAAAATATAAAAAAGAATATACGCTTTGGGAAAAAAAGCTAATCGGTTAGTTATTAGTAATTATAAATATTATTATTTTATTTCATTAAAAAGAACTGTCCGTGATATTTTTGGAAAATGAGAGGTTTTAGTTAGAAAATATATAAAAGTAAAAATTTTAGTTAGAAAATATAAAAAAGAATATACACTTTGGCTAAAATAGGTAATTAGTTTGTTATTAACAATTATTATTTTATTATTTTATTTTAATAAATGAAACTGTTTGTGATATTTTTGGAAAATGAGTGGTTTTAGTAACCAAAAATAAAAAGCTTATATGTTTTAGTTAAAAAAGGTAATTGCCCGTGATATTTTTGAAAAAGTAAGGAAATTTTTCAGAAAAAATAAAAAAAAGTAATATATATTAGGTGTAAAAGGTACTTGGTTATAAATAGGTAATATTATTATTTAATAATATTTTTTATAAATAAGTAAGGTTAATTAAGTAAAAACACGAAGTACAACTAAGTAAGGACAATTAAGTAAAATCACAACATACCAAAAAATATTTAGTATTATATCCAATGACTCTCATTAATTTAATTTAAAAGATCGAACGGTTAGAGATTAGATGACCAAAGACCAGACTACAAACCGACTACAAAAATTTTAATGTTTCGTCTTTAATATAATAGTATAGAGTATTTTATTATAAAATAATATTAATAATACCTCATTTATCTTCCTTAGCCCAATCTGTGTTTTTTTAATATTTTTTTATGCTCCAATTAATATTTAAGTTTCTCATTTTATAATTTATCATATTAATTTTTACTTTTGTTTTAATATTTTCCATTCACGTTAAATTTTTTAATTTATTATTTTTTAAGTTGCACGGGTTATAGGTTAGTGTGTATATATATATATTCATGTATATATAAAATTTTGTTTTTAATTTTAGGTTTTTAATTGAGAATGATTTCAAAGCATTATTAGATACAAATTTGTTTTCAAAACGCGGGTGCAAATATCATGTATTATGTTTTGTTTGCTTATCATTTAATTAATAATAATGTAATCTCATTGTCAACGGATCAAGTTCAGATCGGATCAGCCTAAATCTATATCGATATCCGTAATCATTTATTATAACGGATTTGAATTCAGATTCAGATCAGGACTAGATCGGATATCCGATCAATTTATATATATATTTTTAAAATTAAATTAAAAATCTACTTAGTCTTGAAAAGTTTTACAAAATCTTGTAATGGAAAACAAAGTTATTAAATAATTTAAAGTATAAAATACAAACTCTAACATAAATTAGAAATTTAAACACAAAATAAAAATTGAAAATTTTAGAATAATATTGAGAAAAACACAATGGTTCATAGACCAAACTATGATATTATACTTCAAAAAAAAAACTTATTTGACACTTAATTAGTGGTGATTATATAGACTATAAAGTATAGACGATTAAAAAATTGAAAATAATATTTTTTAATACATATTATACAATATATTTATATAATTATATATATATATATATTATATTTCGGATCAGATTATTAACGGATCAGATCGATCTAAATCCATGTGCGTGTTTGGGGTATTATAAAAAAGTTGACTTATAACTTAAAATGAGTAAGTGTAATATAAGTGATAATTTGATTAATTCTTATAAGTTATACGGGTGTTTGGATAAACTTACTTATAAGTTAGTGAAGAATTTGCTAAATTAAATTTGAAAAAATAATTTTTAAATACAATGATTTCAACACTTGTATTTTAAATTAAATTTTTTTTTAAAAACACAAATGTAAAAATATAAAATATTAGAAAAATAAAGAAATCAAAGAATAAATTTATAAGTTAAGTAAAATGTTGGTGATTTCTAACATTCAACTTATCAACCATTCATAAACTCTTATCAACTTATAATGCATAAGTAATTAATGCCAAACAGGCCCCATGTGCGCTCTATTTATTATCAGATTTTTTTTTTGCTAAATCCATATCCATTAAAATGATTTCGGGTCGGATCGGATCTTCGCTCCATTGACAAGACCTACTTGACATCATACAAATTATTACTAAAGGATAATCTATATATATATATCTATATATTATAAATTTCTGCATAACCCATACCTCAGGTTCGGTATTCATATTTAGGTTCGGATAAATTTTTTAACTCTATTTTGATCCATGGACTATCCAGTTTTCAGGTTAGGTATCCATATTTTGGTTCGTATAAAATCCATATTCTTATTTGCCCCGTTTATAATTATAGAAAGTTTATATATATTTTTAAGTGTCATTAATATCATTTATAATATTTATAGTAACCTCATTAACAAATAACTTAACCAATTTTTTAATTTTGGCAAGTTAATTAATGCATATTATCACATAATCAACCATTGGATTAATCTTTGAATGTATCTATTATATAGAAAAGAGTAATATTTTATTTTATTAAAATAATTTCTTTCACTATTGTATTGTTTGATCATAAATTTATAGTTATTCCATTTATTTAATTTATCCCTTTTATTACTATTTAAATAAATATTTATAAAATATTTTTTTGAAATCCCGTGTGCGTAGCACATGTTATAACCTAGTATGACTTTAATATATAAATATGGGAGATCATTCACGGATGATAAAACATAAATATATACATAAATAATATGTACTATAAATTTTAATCAATGGATAAGTTGGTAACAAATTTTTTGAACTAACTAGATTACTGAAGTAGAATATTTTAATTTATTTATCAAACAAATAAATTAATTATATTGTACGAAAAGTGTAAAGTAAACATATTATTGTTCACAAAATTTATAACGTTTATTTATCAAATAATACCAATCATTCAGTTCAGATTAAGCATTCGTTCAAAAAAATTTAGCTATTCAAAAAATGTGATTCAAATTTAACAAATAGCGTCCTCGGTTTCTTATGTTATCTACAGTAGAACCTCACTAAATGAATGTTCGATAAATGAATAAACTCGTCAAATAAATATTTTTTTCTGGTCCCAACTTGGAACAATGGAGTAAATGAATAATCTCGCTAAATGCATTAATGAATAAATTTTATTGAAATTTTTAAAGGCCCTATGTAAACATAAATAAATATTCAATAAAATTAAAACAATATATATATTTTTATGATATATGTCGTCTAGTAAAAAAAATTATAAATTCATTTATAATTTAATAGACTCTAAGTATATTACTAATACAATCATGTGAACACTCTCAAGTATATTAAAATAATACAAACATACTATACTTAATTTATATGTATAATTCATGTATGCATATTATTGAAAGTGAAAAAAATATATGGTAAGAATTTTAAATTTTAACTATTATTTTCTAGATACATTCGAATATTAAATTTTAAAACATAATTATCATATTTAAAAAAATAAAAATATTATCTAAATGAATAAATATTCATGTATCGATAATTGAATAAAATATTCATTAATCAATAAATAAATAATCTCATTAAACGAATATTTTTTTAGTACCAAGTGTATTCATTTATGGAGGTTGTATGTACTAAGGAGTTTTCAAAATAGTTCAAAGGTTACATTGAGTGTTTGAAAAGTTGGCCTTTAATTGGAATTGATCGTCATTTTCAGGATGGAGTCACCGTGCTGATTATGAAAAATCAACTAAAAATTTATTTTTATGAAAACATGGTCAAATGTTGATTAAAACGGTCAAAAATAATTAAAAATATAATTCTAAAGTTAGATTTTGTAAATTTTATTTATTCTAATTATATAATATTTTTAATATATTTGCATAAATATAAGATAATTATATATGTATAGTTAAAATAACAAATTATTATTATATATATATATTTATTTATGTGTAATATAATTATATATAAAAAATATTATAAATTTAATTTTGATTAATAATTTGATGATCATTTCGATTTATACCTAATTATCGGATTGACCTCTTGACGGTGTTTTTACCTGATTTATTTCAATTTCTGGTTTTCTTATTTTTTTATTCAACAAGTAATTCCGATACAATCTGTATACGTATATTTTACATTTTTTCTATAATTATCCAATAAAATTTTTATTTTCTAAATTAATTCAAAAAATGGTACCTATCAAAAAAAATTATCATCTGATTATTTTAAAACAACATTTTTTCCTGAAAAAAATAAAAAATAAAATTATATTGAACCTTTAGCCTAAATTTCTCTTCATATGTTGTATGCTAATTCTGTTTTAAATAGCCCTCTGCCACGTGACACAATAAATGAATGTCTATATAAACATACCCACCCACATATGATACCCAATCTCCATCTCCATTTGTGTTTCATCTTCTCTAATCACTGACTCCCCCACTCCTCTCTCCTCTCCCAACAAATCTCCGTATCATTTTCCATTTCTTTAATATCAATTAACAAAATGATGAGTAGATTTGGCACGTATAAAGATGAAGAATGTGGTTCCTAAGATAGATCAGGTACATTTGATTGCGACTTGTAGTTAAGCTAGTAATCTAAACATTTCCAATATTATGAATGTGGCTTCTAATATAGATTAGGTACATTTTTTTGATAGTGGTTTAGTTTAGCTAACTATCTAAAATATCACAGACGTCATCCAATAAAAGCAAATTTAGTTTGCCTACGTTTCGCATCTTACATGCAGTGGATATGCTGTCAACCTTATTTGGATATCTGTCAATATTTGTCAATGTAAATGGTTTAGAGCAGGAAGTCTCGTGAACTCCGGGAAGCAATACTTCAAAACTAGAAGCCCACACAGTAGAGGCGGTCAAACGGACGATTCTGCACGGATAAATCGGGATTGTGTCACAAAAAAAAATCGTTTGACTCGGCTCGAAACGGGCCGGTTCGAAACCGACACGAACCGCAGAGAGATACGGGGCGTTAACGAGTTTAATATTGTGGAACCGAACTCGGCATGTCACGGCAACCCGGCTCGTGCACGGCTCGCTAGTGACTCACCCGGCCCGCTCGGCACGGCACGCCAACGACTCGTGCTACACAGGCTTCAGAAATAGATTTGAAATCTAGGGATTTGAATAATTTGAATTTGGGTGTACGTATATAGAGTGAGAAACTCCCAAACACAGGCTTCTCTCTCTAGTCTCTATGCTCTGGTGGTGTGTATGTGGACACTAGACTTTTACAATAATACTTTAACTTTGCACCACTACGGTAGTATATATAGAAGTGTTGTTATTGCTAGTCACAACTGCACCCTGCTTTACTAGTTTGTTCCTCGGTTTTTAACCGTTTTGACTAAACACTTTACCACTGTGCCTTGGTGATGATCTGTAGTGTTTTCCTCGTTAAATTAAATAGTGGATTTTTTTGTTTTGTATTTTTAAAATTTGTTTGGTTTTTATTTGTTTTAATATGTTAATGCGGTTTTTTTAGTTTTTTTAGAGAGGACTTTTCTCAAATTAATTTTAAAATATTTTTTTAATTAATAAAACTTGTAGAGGTACCGTTCTCTTTTTATTCCAAAAAAATTCATAAAATTTTCAATAATATTTAATCGAATTAAAAAATTTTAAAAAAAATTGAACCGCCAACTGCAACCCGCTTCAACTCGCCCCGCCAACCCGCACACGAGCCCTCCTTTCTTGGACACGGTACGGCTCGTCACTGGGACGTGTCGGTCCCGTGTCCATCCTCCACCAACCCGGCTCGCCAGAAAACCGGCACGGCTCGGCACTCCCGTTTGACCACCTCTACTCAGCTGCAGAGGATATTCAACACACGATCGATGACATAATATTAGTGTAATAACGCTTTTTTCGTTATATAATAAAAAGAAAAAGGAATGACATTGCATTAAATGATTTTTCAGTATTAAAAAACTAGACATTTTTGTAAATGCCTTACGTTTTCAAAATTATAGTTGTACGATACAGGTAAATGTTCAGCGTAGATTCTGTAGACCACTTAAAAGTTAGACATGTTAGACCAAATTTGTTACACCAAATTTGCAATACAATATTTTTTTTATCATATACCAACACTGAAACTAAAGTACAGTAAATTCAAAAAGTGCAATACAATGAATTTTGATTTACAAAACAAATTTATTTTGATTATGATTTTCTTTAAAAGAAGATATTATAAATTGCCCGAATATATTATGCATAAAATGTATAAGAAACGAAACTTAATAGTGTAGTATATTTGTGTAGTACAGTGTATTTAGTATATATTTGGTCTAAGATGTCTAACAGTTAAGTGGTTTTACACTGAAAATAAATAAATAAAATATATATATAGGGGAGATCTCAGTGAGTAACCCTATTAGTTGGGTAACTTAGTAACTCTTAACGTAGTATCACGGCGTGAAGTTTAAACCTAACTGATCAAAACTACAAAAGTAACTGGACACGTGAATTGAAAAAAATAATTGTTTCATAAAACATAAACTCAACATTATTCATGACACATCTTTTCATAACTCTCACCATTTTTAATTATTTTTCTTTCCTGTAAAATTAAGACTTTTGCATTTTTTTTGTATTAAATAAACATTTTGATAACATTTTATATGTTCTTTATTTTATTTAACATGCATTTTTTGTATGATATGTGTTCTATAATTTTTCTATTGTGTTATAGTTTTTATGTATTTTTTTTATGTGTTCGGTATATTTTTATATTTTTTATATTTTATAATTTGTTTTTGTTATGTAGTATTTTTATTTTGCTCTTTTTCTCCTAAATTTTTTTATATTAATCACTTTTTGTCTGACTAAAATTTTTCATGTGTTTAGTTGTATTTTTTCCGTAATTTTTTTGTGTTCGGTAATTTATTGCATTTTATAATTTTTGTGTTCTATAATTTAATATATTTCATAACTTCTTTTTTGTTTTTTTATTCAATTTTATGTGTTCTGTATATTTTCCGTATTTTGTAACTTTTGTGTGTTCTATAATTTGTTTGTGTTCTGTAATATATTTGTTTTCTGTCATTTGTTTGTGTTCTGTAATTTATTTGTTTTTGTTCTATAATTTATTTATGTTCTGTAATTTATTTGTTTCTCTAATTTATTTGTATTCTGTAATTTGTTTGTGTTCGGTATTTATTTTAGTTTTTCTGTAACTTTTTCTTATTATAAAAGTTTACACGAAAAACTCTTTTTTCTTGGATTAAAATAATAAATCCTAATTTTTTATTTTTAAAATTTTAAATTAATGAAAATGCTTCTTTTAAAATTAAAACAAAAATATGTTGTGTTATTTATAAAAATCATATACGATCTTTATTAAAAATATTATGTTGAAAAGTATTAATAATTAGTTGTTGTAAATGAAGATTTACAAAAATTATTACCAATGCACAAAAAACTACATAATATATAGTAAAAATTTCGAAAAACACATAAATATGAATACAGAACTCAAAACAAATACAGAATTTAAAAAAAACAGAACACAAAAAAGTACAGAACATAAAAAATGCAGAGAACATTAACATTACGATAAAGAACATTAACATTAACATTACGATAAAGAACATTAACATTAAGGTAAAGATAACATTATAAAAATTATTACAGAACACATAGAAAATAATATTTAGACATAAAAAATTATAATTTACAAAATAATTAATAAGATTACATTTCATAAACAAAGAAGAAAAGTAATATTAACGTTAACACAATGAAAATAAAATATTAAATAAAATGAAACTGAACATGAAAAAATGAGTAAACCTAATGCATGAAATAAAATGTATATAACGGAACGTGACGACCGTGACTCCACGTTTTTTCTTAGAGCATTTGTAGGATCTCAAGGTAGTCTCATCCAACGGTTGAAAATTGAAGTTACCCGGTTACCCAAATTACAGAGTTCCTTATTGAACCATCCTCTATATATATCTATACTATATTATTAAAGACGAAACATTAAAAGTTTTGGTCGGTCGGTCGGTCGGTCGGTCGGTATTTGGGTCGATTCACGGGCCTATCTATAATCAATTTATTAATAACCAATTACCTTTTTTCACTACATTACCTATTTTATATTTATTTTTTAAACAAACCAACTCATCTTCTAAAAATAAAACGAGCAACATATATATAATATGGTAATATTATTATATATTTATAACTGATTACCTTTTTCAGCTAAAACACATTATTTTTATATTTTTTACCTAAAACAACTCATCTTATAAATATGACACATATATGGAAACCAAGTTATTGATAACCAATTACCTTTTTCACCTAAATTATATTACCTATTTCATATATCTATTTAACTAAAACAAATCATTTTCTAAAAATAAGATGGACAATATATATATAAAATGGTAATATTATTATATATTTATAACCGACAGCTAAAACACATTATGTGTTTTATATTTTCTAACTAAAACAACTTATCTTCTAAATATAATACATGCAAAATAAATATACAATGGTAATATTGTTTTATATAAATATTAATAAATAACAAGTTATTCTTTTCGGCTAAAACAAATTACCTCTTTTATATTTTCTAACTTAAACAACTAATTTTCTAAAAGTAATGCAGACGTATATATAAAAAAACTAATATAATTTTATATAATTGTTAATAAGTAACTAATTGTCTTTTTAAGGATATTACCTGTTTATATTTTTTAACTGAAACAACTCATGTTCAAATTAAAAATAACACGGACAAAAGATAGATATATTGGTAATATTATTATATTAAACTTATGAAATTTATGTTTATTATAATTTTTTTAACATTCAATTTAAACGAGATAATTAATTAAAATAAAAGTAATAGTATATTCAAATAAACTCGGTATATTGAACAAGCACATATTTTGATATTTGCACTTGAGTCCCTTTTTAGATTTTTAAGAGTAAAAAAATACGAATCATTAGATATGTTTTTTTAAAATATTTTATATTTTAATATCTAAAATACTACTATTGATTACGTCAATAATATATTAAATTTAAATATTATATTGTTAGATTTATAAATCCAATATATATATATATATATATTAAAATTTTATCAAATTATATATAATAACTAAAATCTAAATAAAAAATAAGAAAATATTAAAGAAGACCGTGCATCGCACGGGATATAAGCTAGTATATATATATATACTATATCATTAAAGCCGAAACATTGAAAGTTTTGGTTTTCGGTTAACGGTCGGTTTTTGGTTTTCGGTACTTTTTCTAATTAATAAATTAATAATACTAGCTTAAAACCCGTGCGATGCACAGATTGTTAATTGTTATTTTATTATTATTTTTTTAATATTTTTTTAATTGTAATTGTGCAAAAAATAAGTAGACATGTTAAAATAGCTAAACACTTTTAATTAATTAAAAACATTAAAACAGATTTTAAAATAAATAAGTATGGGGTTGCCCATTATATTTTTGAAAATGAGGGGTTTTAGTTAGAAAAAATAAAAAATGTAACATATATTTAGTTTAGAAAGGTAAATGCCCGTAATATTTTTGGAAAATGAGGTTTTAAAATTTAATAATTAAAAGTATTTAAATACGTTTTAAAATAAATAAGTAAATGGTTTCTTGTGATATTTTTGGAAAAAGAATGGATTTTAGTGAGAAAAATAGAAAAAGTAAATTGTAAAAGGCAATTTCCCGTGATATATTTAGAAAAGAAGGAACTTTTTAGAAAAAATATATAATGTATTTTAGCTGAAAAGGTAATTGGTTATAAATAGGTATTTGATTATTTATATTTTAATATTTGTAGTAATTGCATTTGTTAAGAAAAGTAGGTAGACATGTTAAAATAGGTAAACTTTAAAAAAATAATTATAATATTAAAATAGTTTTAAAAATAAATAACTAAACGTCCGTGATATTTTTGGAAAAGGAGGGGTTTTAGTAAGAAAAAATAGAAAAACTAACATGTTTTAGTTAAAAAAAGGTAATTGCCCGTGATATATTTGAAAAAGTAGGGGAATTTGTTAGAAAAAATAGAAAAAATAATGTATTTTAGGTGAAAAAGATAATTGGTTATAAATATGTAATATTATTATTTAATAATATATTTCTATAAATAAATAAGGTTAATTAAGTAAAAACACAAAGTACAGTTAATTAAGGACAATTAAGTAAAATCACAATGTACCGTACCGACCAACCAAAATTAAGGGCAATTAAGTAAAAATACAACGTACCATACCGACCAACCAAACTTTTAATGTTTCGCCTATTATATAATAGTATTGATAATCAAAATTCGGGAAAGTTTTATTATACATTAATATTTCACTATATTTTACTACATAAAAATCAAATAATATTGAAATCTAATAAAAAAAATGGAAATGTGGGATCTAATTTGTTTAAATTTAGGATACACTGCTACAAATATACTTTTTTTTTTAGGATAACGAAAACTACTACAAATCAAATCTTTAACTTATTTTCATACTTTTAATTATTTAAAAAAAACTTACCTATTTTAACAAGTGAACGTATTTTTTTTAACAAATACAATTAATATAATTAAAACATATCATCACTAAAATCCCTATTTTCCAAAAATATGAGGTGCAATCCTTACTTATTTATTTTAAAACCTATTTTAATACTCTATTTAATAAATAATAAAATAATTTAAAAATAGTAACTAGCTGATTGCCTTTTATAGTTAAAACATTTTTTTCTAACAAAATCTACTTTTTTCCAAAAATATCACGGGCAATTACCTTTAAATTAAAAATATATTACCTTTTATATTTTTTATCATTAAAATCTCTCTTTTCCAAAAATATCAAGTGCAACTTATATATTTTAAAACCTATTTTAATAATTTTAATTATTTTAAAAAACTTACATATTTTAACTAGTGAACGTATTTTTTTAACACATAAAATTAATATAATTAAAACACATCTAAAAATATTACGTGCAGTTACTTTTTTTTTAATTAAAACATGTTAACTTTTCTATTTGTCCTTATTAAAAAAACTTACTTATTTTAACATGTCAACATATTTTTTTAATAAATACAATTAATATAATTAAAACATTTTTAAAAATATCATGGTCAATTACTTTTTTTAATTAAAACATGTTAGATTTTCTATTTGTCGTTATTATTAATATTATTTTATTATAAAATAATATTAATAATACCTCATTTATCTTCCTCGGCCTCATTTGTATTTTTTTTTATAATTTTTTATGTTCCAATGAATATTTAAGTTTATCATTTTATAATTTATCATATTAATTTTATAATTTATGTTCCAATGATACAATGCGGGGGTGAGGGGTGAGATCCCGCAATGTTTAGTTGCGGGTTGTGGTTACCCCCGCAATGTTTAGTTGCGGGTGGTGGTTGATAAATTCTCCAACCATCTGTGGTTGTGGAAGGGGACCCTATATATTTATGTGTAATATAATTATATATAAAAAATATTATAAATTTAATTTTGATTAATAATTTGATGATCATTTCGATTTATACCTAATTATCGGATTGACCTCTTGACGGTGTTTTTACCTGATTTATTTCAATTTCTGGTTTTCTTATTTTTTTTATTCAACAAGTAATTCCGATACAATCTGTATACGTATATTTTACATTTTTTCTATAATTATCCAATAAAATTTTTATTTTCTAAATTAATTCAAAAAATGGTACCTATCAAAAAAAATTATCATCTGATTATTTTAAAACAACATTTTTTCCTGAAAAAAATAAAAAATAAAATTATATTGAACCTTTAGCCTAAATTTCTCTTCATATGTTGTATGCTAATTCTGTTTTAAATAGCCCTCTGCCACGTGACACAATAAATGAATGTCTATATAAACATACCCACCCACATATGATACCCAATCTCCATCTCCATTTGTGTTTCATCTTCTCTAATCACTGACTCCCCCACTCCTCTCTCCTCTCCCAACAAATCTCCGTATCATTTTCCATTTCTTTAATATCAATTAACAAAATGATGCGTAGATTTGGATCGTTGAAAAAATTAATCGCATCGTCGCCGGAAAAACATTTTCAACGACGTTGTCTTTCACCACCAGCTACAGCCCCGTTGCTTTCCACGGAAAATGAACCCAAAATGCCGCCCTTTGATTATACTCCTCCGCCGTACAGTGGCCCCACCGCCGACGAGATCCTACGCAAACGCAAAGAGTATCTCAGCCCTTCCATGTTCTGCTTTTACGACAAACCCGTGAGTACAATACTTTACATGTCTGTATGTATATGCCTTGTTCTTTTTTTGTAAATAAAATGAGGTCTTGTAAGGAATATTGATATTTTTTCAAAGTGGGTTGCGAACATTTCGTGTGCGGTACTTTGAAGTGGTTGAGTTATGTTGGTAATTTTTTTACATGTATGAAGTTTTGTTGTCCAAAAACGTTTATTAGCCTAGTGGTCGATGTATTTAATTCTGATTGATGTATATGTTTAGTTACCATAATTAATTTATTATTTTATTTATTTCTTCATCAAGTTGATTTTTAATTGTTTTGGCACAACAGCTCAATATAGTCGATGGGAAGATGCAGTATTTGTTTGATGATAGTGGCAGACGATACCTTGATGCATTTGGAGGGATTGCTACTGTTTGTTGTGGCCACTGCCATCCGGATGTGGTGCAGACAATTGTAAATCAGACGAAAAAATTACAACACTCCACTATTTTGTATCTAAATAATGAAATTTCTGATTTTGCTGAAGCTCTGGCTTCTAAGTTGCCTGGTGATCTTAAGGTGTGTGGATATTGAATGTCCAATTGTTTCAAGCTCCTATGCTTTATGTCTCGTATTATTGAAAATAATAAAGCATTAGGTTTGTAAGAAAAACATGTTTTGGTCATATACCTTTCCCTAAAATCTAAATAATCTGTAGGTTGTGTTTTTCACCAACTCCGGAACTGAAGCAAATGAGTTAGCAATGATGATCGCAAAGTTGTATACGGGCTGCAACGACATTATATCTCTGAGAAATGCTTACCATGGGAATGCAGCAGGTACCATGGGAGCAACTGCTCAGTGTAACTGGAAATTTAATGTTGTTCAGGTAACAGATGCTAACTTCCTGAATGTATTTTAAAGTTCAGATACATATTTTCGTGTGCAAGAGAAAACTATTGAGCAACTAGCAGTGGATACCTGATATCTAGTTATTGAATCTCTGGCTTTACCAATCACTCTTTTTGCTAGGTTCTATAATAATTTAGTATTCAAAGTATCTTTTTTTAGTGATGTTAGTATGTACGATGTCAATTGTTTTTCAACTTTTCATTCTTGTGGTGGTCCTAGTATTATCTTTATAAAACATACTTAATACAAGTTTGGCAGTATGATGACCAACTTAATCACTATCAAGATGTTACATTGGTAATTGGTAGTAATAGCTCGTATGAGAGCAACAGGTAACTAAAAGTTAGAAAGCTGATTGGAACACTCTTTTAAATTAATTATATTGCCTCCTAGTGGTACACTAGAGATCCTTATTCGCTGAAGACACATTAGACTATGTACACATACTAAGAACACAATCAAAATATATAGGAAATATGTGTCAATATGTGAAGTAGTGAAAGTGTTGCAAGATGTAAAGTATCACTAGTAATTACTAATCAGTAAACCTGTGGGCTTAATTTGATCAAACTAATTTGCAGGTGTCATGAGATGCTCGTATCATCTTTGTACAGTCTGGTGTAAATTAGCACCCACAAATTAGTTGTAACATATTCTAACAGTACACTAACAAAATGAGCTCAAATTTCGTTTTTCAGTAGAATTTACATCATAGGAATTAACACCAGTAGAATATGGTTTATTTATCCTGAACGGTGTGTTATTTTAAATATATACAGAATAACTTTGAGGAATAACTTCCAAGTACAGGATAAATGTGTAGAGTGTTGACCAGATACTTTTTTATATATTTAAGAGTATATTAATTGTATTTTTGTGTTTGTTATGCAACAGACTGGAGTTCATCATGCCATGAACCCAGACCCATATAGAGGAGTTTTTGGTTCTGATGGTGAAAAGTATGCTAAAGATGTTCATGATCTCATTCAGTATGGTACTTCAGGCAACATTGCTGGTTTTATTTGTGAAGCAATTCAGGTAATCTTATAGATATATTTCAGTCCAATAATTAGTTCCAGCAAGTACAAAGCAATATTTTTATCCCAACTGAGGCACCTCCTTTTTGGTGGCAGGGAGTGGGTGGTATTGTTGAATTGGCTCCAGGTTACCTCTCTGCGGTACATAGCACTATCAAGAAAGCAGGAGGCCTGTTTATATCCGATGAAGTTCAGTCGGGATTTGCTAGGACAGGAAGCCATTTTTGGGGATTTGAGTCCCACGACGTTGTGCCTGACATTGTTACAATGGCAAAGGTAGGTTCTAATTTATGTTTTAATTATTTTTCTAAAGGATTTAGTCTGCAATTAAATATCATATTGACCGGGATATAATCAAAACAAATAAATCAAATCAATAAATATTTGAATTATGTAGTTATAGTGAATCGAACCCGGGGTGAAACCAAAGAAATTAAATCAAAAAAATAAATCTTGTTTTTCATGTAGGTGTAGAGAATCAAACCCGAATTTTATGATAACCAAATTTGGAACTTTGGTACTTCTACGCGTCATTTACACATTGTTTTGCTTATTAATAAAGTGTATAGATTTACAGGTGTCCAAATAAGTCATTACTAGAAAGCCTACATACACTTTTTTTGTTGACGTCCAGGGTTATGCTTTTTAATAAATATCTGGAAAGATATCTAGTTTATATATAATGGAGAAAGATGGTTTCCGTCGTCTTTAATTCACGTAGTGTCCTAGTTATTTGGATGTTGTAATAAGAGATAGAAGCATATTTAAAACTCATTAGATGACAAGTAGTTTTGTGTTTTTCAAGTCTGCTTCGTCGGCATCAATGCATAAATGTGAAGCAGCGTGGTGTTAGATCTTTGGTATTACAATTTCATAAAATGTTATAACTAAGCGGCTTCAGCTGCTGTATTCGCGATTTATATTTTTCAGACCTTTAATGGTATTTGAACCGCATTTTAGTGAATAAAAAACGATTACATGTCTTCAAATTTTGATTTTGTGTATTGGTCATGTCCCTAAATTATCTGCAGGGAATTGGAAATGGAATTCCCCTTGGTGCTGTGGTAACTACCCCTGAGATTGCCCAAGTTTTGACTCGCCGCAGTTACTTCAATACCTTTGGAGGAAACCCTGTATGTACTGCTGCAGGGCATGCTGTCCTGAAAGTTATTGAAAAGGAAAAACTTCAGGAGAATGCACAGGTTGTGGGATCCTACCTAAAAGAGCGCCTTAATGCCCTTAAGGATAAATATGAAAGTGAGTTATTTCACCTCCTACCTGTAGTTATTTCTTTAGTATGTGAAGATTGCTGCAGTATCATGATGGCAAATACTTACAGTTATCGGAGATGTAAGGGGGAGAGGCTTGATGTTGGGAGTTGAACTTGTTACAGACCGCCAACAAAAAACTCCTGCAAATGCAGAAATTTTGCATGTGATGGATCAAATGAAAGGTAGTCGTATATATTTATATTCTTATTTAATTCAATCAATCTATATATATATATATATATATATATATTTAAAAATTTCTTTACTTGATAAATTATCACCTTTGTGTAGAAATGGGAGTATTGGTCGGCAAAGGTGGTTTCTATGGTAATGTTTTCAGAATAACACCCCCACTTTGCTTTACTAAGGAAGATGCAGGTAAGTTCTTGAGCTCTCTCATTCATATCTTGTGTTTTTTTCACTACTACAATCCAGTAAAGTCCATTCTGATGGTTTGCTTGCTTGCAGACTACTTTGTGGATGTTATGGACCACGCAATGTCAAAGATCTGAGCATGATAGTAGATTGCAGCAGTGGAGGTCTACCATTGCAGCTATGACAGATACAGCTATTTCTTTTACTTGCTGCAAATGATTTTCATTATGTTTGTTCTGGAAAATGCATGTGTAAAAAAATAAATTATCATATTAAACTCTTGCGGTAAGAATGGTGGATGCAAGAAGCCAACAACTCGTTGTCTCTTGCTGTGTGCTTATTTGTGTTTCTTATGAGTTGCATCGTTAGGCCTGTAATATGAATGATTTGCATCTCTGATATATTATTTCTCATTTCTGCTATTTCACAAATTTACTTGTTGTATTGGCAATTGTGTTGCTTTGGATGAGTTCTTTGTGATCATGTGATGTTGGTCTTTGCCATTGGTCATTCTATTTTGGTTTGGGATGGAGATTGTGTGAATTTTTATGGTTTTGGAAAAATAGAAGCACCCATGATCAGGTTTAAGGTATTATATCTAAATCTGAGTTTTTATTTTGGTTCAATAACTTGCTTATATGATGCTCTAAATTGAAATATAAGTAATCTAATAAAAAAAATGTTTTAATAATATCCTAATGGTTAACTAAATTATTGGGATATTTATCTCATTTACTTAAATGTCCTAATATGTTATTTATAAATATTATATAATAATGAGTTTTGAGTAATTTGAGAACTTAATTTTACATATCAATTATAACATCTCCTATATTTCTCTAACTGTAAACCCTAACTATTACTTATATACCCTAACTATTATTACTTATTTCATTTTTTTGAATAAAAAATTTGTTTTCCTTCTTTTCTTCAATTCTCTCTCCCTCTCCTGTCTACTCATTTTCCCTCACTTTTCAAATTTATTATTCTATAATAATAATAATAATAAGAAGTGGATATACATAATGGTGTTGAAGTTGTGAAAAATTAAGTTTCTAAATTATAAGGACTTTATTATATACTTCCTCCGTCCGATTCATTTCTATACATTTTCTATTTTGGGATGTCCCATTCATTTCTATATATTCCAAAAATAGTAACTTTTAATAATATAAAACACTATTACACCCACTACTTTCTCCACTATCTCTATTCTATAACAATATAAATCACTATTACACCCACTACTTCTCAAATCTATTATTAAATATTGATAGGTCCCACCACTTTACTCACTTTTCATCTAATTTTACTCATTTTTTATATCTTTTCTTAGTTTACGTGCCCCGTCCCAGTGTATAAAATTCACTGGGACGGAGGGAGTAATATTTACAGATAACACACTTATTGTTGGATTTGCTCAAGGTATAAAAATCGTGTAAACTAAGAAAATTAGCAAATAAGTGGCTAGAGTATCAAAATTCGTGCAAAAAGCAGACTTTCGTTAGTTTCTAATAATGATATTGTAAAATATGATAATGGTCGGTTATATTTTGGCCAAAAGTTAAATAAACCAAGTTTTTAAATTAAGATGACGAAAATGACAATTCCGAAACAAGTAGGTGAAAAATAACGAATATAATACGTATTTAAATATGGATATCCACAAATAGTATCTAACTAAGTACATATATCTTACATGGGTATTAACTATTAAGCATAATACAAATTTACATCCAAGTTATTCTATACATCTCCCTCTCACATAGATACACACATATGCATACATCATCTTTTCTCCGGTTGCTTATCTTCATTGAACTTAAAGTAATCACCCTCTTGCACCATCACTTCGATTGTATCTTATGTGTTTGTTTTATGTATATAGAAGAAAATGGTTAATGTTATGCCACATTTTGACATAGTCCAAAATTTTCTTTTATTAATTATTAATTCATATTAATTATTAATTGTTTAATCACTAAGTTTTATACTCTCCGTAAAACGAGGAAATAACCAATCTCAATCAATGAATAACGAAAAATATCTCCAAACGATATACTTCAAATCAGGAAGATATCACAACGCCAAGATAATGTAAAGATAAAATTTGTAATTGCCCAGATTAACACGAAGTTATTCTTAAAGTCTCTTAGGGATAAACACAATTTCACAGAACTGCATGAATTTGATTCAATATAAATTGGTACGCAGACATAAATTCGTGATTTGTGGATTGAGTTCGTCGGGTTATGGACGTTTTTTGTAATCCAACTCAATTAAGTCAGTTTAAAATATTTCTAACCTAGCCAACAAAAAATAGATTTGTAACCCAATTATATTCATCGTACGTTGATTTAGGTTGATTGAAAATTTATATTTTTTAAGTATTATATAATATCATTTATTTCAGGAATTTAATAAAACTAAACTATGTATAACTTACGATTTCGGTGTAAAATTTTCATTTTATTCAATATTAAGGTTTTAATAAAATAAATCATGCAGCAAGTGATATGTATATATTGTATACAGGCACAAAATTACATATATATAAATGAAAGTTTTAATGAATTGGTCTATGTAAAAATGGATATCTATCTATATCTTTATATATTATAAATTACTACATAATCCATTTAGGAGGTTCTGTATTCATATTAAGGTCCAAATAAAATTTTTAACTTTAATTTGACTCAATGGATTCTCCATTTTTAGATTTATTATTTATATTATATTTAGATTTGTGAAAGATATATACGTATTTTGACCCATCTTTAATTAATGAAACTTTGTTTTCCAATTTTTAATAGCATTAATACAATTTTTATTATTAATGGTAAGCTTTTTCATTAAATTTTGAATTAATATTCAGATTTTGGTAATTTAATTAATGAAAAATATTTCATAACATGTATAACATTAAAATATCTAATTAAATTAACTTTTAAATAAATTTATCCTAATATGTAAAAGTAATATCATAAATTAATATTAATTCTTTCGAAATTATATTATTCAATCTTGAATTTACAATTATTTAATATATTTGATTTATTGTTATTAAATAATTTTTTAAAATATCCTTCTGCCTGGCGCATGCAATAATCTAGTGTATTTAAAGAAAAAATTGTTAATTAAATATTTTATAAATTAAGCAAGGGAAAGCTACATCCATTGTCCGTCCCTCTTTCTCGCAATACTTTAACAAGCGCTGTAACTTTTTTTCTTCAAATAATCAAATTTTGAAGCAGGGAAGTATCTAATAATCGACTCTTTTTGATGTAATGAGTCATTGTAGAATAGTTTAACTCTCTTTGGAAGAGTGTTGAGATGAGTTATCAAATGACAAAGAGGACAATGAGTAATCATATGAAAATAATATTTTGAGACTGAAAATGTAATCTTGTAACATGTCAGCAACATGTTTATATTGCCTTCGGTTGAGTAAAGATCGGGCCTTTACTATAATACTGACTCATATTTTGGTGAGAGTAAAGATCGCATCAAGAAAATTAACAGTAATAACGAGTTCACCCGGTTCTTATGTTGCTATTAAATATCTTGCATTAAGAAGATTACGGTTGTGAAAAGTTAGAAGTTCACCACTTCCGTCATCATGCAACCTTCACAACTTTTTGAGCTGAATTTGACTATTTGGGAAACCCTCTAGTAAATCTTTCAGCTTTACCATTCGTGCCGAGGCTGGTTCTTCTGCCAAGCTCACAATACATACCGTTGGTTCAACTATTAAAAAATAGAATGCTCGTGCTTTGATTATTTTTGGGTGACAAAGGGGACTTAAAAAGGCATCATATGTTGACCATTTAAATTCTTTGAAAATGGACACGATCAATAGAAGGTTTTCAACAAATGAGAACACATTTACAGTTCCAAGGTTATGTGTCGTTGACAACCTCACATCCATAAAAGAGTAGCTCAATCATGGAAAGCTGGGAATGCTCTTCCAACACAAGGTCATACCATAATTCATGTTGAGCCTTGCTAGCGAATTTGCAGAGCGATGCATGAGTATGTGCAAACTGTGTAACCGCATAGTGCCTTTCAATTTAGGAAGACACATGTATAAGCATTTTTTTATATATATTTTTAAAGAACCCTTAAAGTAGGGGAGAACATAGAACGTAATTGAAGGGATACCGAAGCACGACAGCTGACCTTCGTTTTCATGGTAATTCTGATCCTAAAGAATTTTTGGGGCGCTTCAACATTGAGATGGATGTGTATCAAGTCCCGAACTTGGAAAGGTGTCGTTTGTTAGCCGCAACCTTCAGGGACAGTGCTCAGCAGTGGTTTCAAAAGTTAGGAAGTGAGGTGATAACTTCCTGGGATCATATGCAGGCGATGTTCTTAACACAATTCCAGGCAGCAGTCAAGTATTCACCCCCGATGACCTCTTTGGCAAACATTAAGCAGTGTGAGGGAGAGACTTTGAGTGCATACTTCAAAAGGTTTAGTGCATAGGCTGCAGGAGTTAGATGCGCGACGGATGAAACTTTGAAAAATTTCCTAATTGCTGGTTTGAGAGTGGGAACTGATTTTTGGAAGCATTTGCAAGGTAAGGATCCAACTACTTTGGCAGAGTTATTTTATGAAGTAGAGTCATATAAGAGGGTTGAGCAGTCGTTGGCGGACAATAAAAAAGGTGAGGTTCATGGGAGTAGTAAGGGCAGGAGCAAAAGGAAGGATAGGTCACCAAGTCCAGACTACAGAGGTCGTGGGCGGAGTCCAAATCGAGTAAATATTACCAATGAAAAGAGAGGACGAGAGTCCTTGTCAAGTCAAGATAGAAGGTCAGGGTCTTACACGCCACTTGCCGCGTCCATTGAACACATATATGAGGTGACTAAGGACAGGGGGATATATAGGAAGCCAACACCTCTGAATTCTTTCCAAATCAAGGACAGGAGCAGGTATTGCGAATATCATCAGTCTACTGGTCATAACACCCATGAATGCCGACAACTGAAGGAAGAAATTGAGCTTCTAATTAAAGACGGATATCTAACCGAGTGGGTAAAAAAATATCGGGCCGACCACCCTATTGAAAAAAGAGGTATAGGTCTACCCCCGATAGATGATAACAAGGATAAGCAAGAAGAACCAAAATTTGTCAGGGAAGGAAGTATTCGCACTATAGTGGGAGGACCACATATTGCAGGGGATAGTAATAAGGCGATGAAGAGGTATGCAAGGGAGGCTAAAACTGTACCTATGACGAATGTGAATCGATTAGATCAGCGACCGCCCAGGCTATTTCGGGGAGAGGCGGCAGATATAACTTTCTATGAGGAGGATGCTAAATGGGTTCATCATCCCCATAATGACGCGTTGGTAATCACAATGGGAATTGGGAATCAGAATGTGCATCGGGTGTTCGTGGACAACGGAAGCTCAGTCAACATCCTATACTATGATACATACAAGAAGATGGGCTTACCTGACAAGGACATGAAAGTTGAGAATATTTACATTTATGCTTTTGGAGGAGAATCTATCATAGTGAAGGGAACTATTCGACTACTAGTGACACTAGGAAGCGGGGTTCTTTCTGCCACCCAGATTGCAGACTTCATGGTAATTGATCAGGACTCATCCCATAACGCGTTGATTTCCAATCCGTTGTTAAAAGAAATGCGGGTAGTGACCTCGATCTATCATTTGTCCATGAAGTTTCCGACTCCAAGAGGGATTGGATGTGTTCGAGGAAGTCAGTATGATTCTAGGGAATGTTACAACAAGTCTGTGAAAGGGTTTCGAAAGAATAATAAGACAGGGGGTAAATGAGATACATGCGGAGGTAGATGTGGAGAAAAAAGTGGTCAATGTTGTGTACACTGTTCAGTTTCCAGAGGACTCAGAAGAGAAGGAAGAAGAAGAAGTGATGAAAGAAGAATCTTTGGGCGCCTCAAGCTTTGGCGCTCCAAATTTGTCCCTATCGAAGGTTGGCGCCCCAATGGGTCTCTCATTTGGTGTTGGCGCACCAAGTGTGTTGGGTCCACAGGTGGGTACACCTCGAAGCTTGTCACAATTATTGTTGTCCTATGAGTCCAGTGGGAAGGCAGAAGAAGAAACTTGGAGGGTGGATGAATCAAGGGAGATTTGTAAGGTCAGGAGGTTGGACGGTGGTAAGGCGTTGGTCGTAGGGTCATATCCAATCGAAGAGTTAGAAGAAGCAAGTTCAACAAACGATGTGGTAGAGAATGTGGATCATGATGGAGATAACTCCGAAGAAAATTTTGACATCGACCTCGATCCTCGAATGCCGTTGCTGGTTGCAAATATTGGGTCGATGGAAGATATGATAGTAGTCAAGGTGGATACTCGTTACTCGGAAAGGGAGTTGAAAATTGGGTCGTAATTGAACCCGGAGTTAGTCGGACAACTCATCTCTTTTTTAAAAGCTAACTTGGATGTTTTTGCTTGGAGTCATGCAGATATGGTAGGGATTGACCCAAATGTGATGTGTCATTGTTTGAATATTGATCCTACGAAAAGGGGAACCCGGCAGAAAAGGAGGCCGGTGAGCGGGGAACGTGCTGTGGCCTTGCAGGAAGAAGTAGATAGATTATTAGAAGTTGGATTAATAAAGGAATCTTTCTACCCGACATGGTTAGCTAATCCTTTGCTGGTAAAGAAGCCAAATGGGAAGTGGAGGACGTGTGTAGACTTTACTGATTTGAACAAGGCATGTCCAAAGGATAATTTTCTGTTGCCAAGGATTGATCAGCTGTTGCCAAGGATTGATCAGCTGGTGTAGTCAATCATCGGGGTATAGAGGCGAATCCAGCAAAAATCAGGGCACTTTTAGACATGAAGTCTCCAACATGTGTAAAGAAAGTACAAAGTTTAACTGGGAGGATTGCAGCTTTGAATAGGTTCGTCTCAAGGTCATCAGATAAATGTCAAGAGTTTTTTAAAGCCATAAAAAAGGCGGGGAAGGATTTTTTATGGACAACGGAGTGTGAGCAGGCATTCCAAAAGTTAAAGGAACATCTGGGGTCGCCTCCTATGCTCGCAAAGCCGAGTGAAGGAGAGGTGTTAATTATGTACCTAGCAGTTTCAGGTAGGGTTGTCAATGGATCGGAAATCCGATCCGATCCGATCCGAAGGCTAATGGAGCGGATATGGATCACTACAAAATAAATTCGATCCGTTAAAAATCCGATCCGGTAACGATCCGATCCGATTAGTATCGGATATGGATTTAACATGATCCGATCCGTTAACGATCCGATCCGATTATTTTATATATTATATATATTTAATTTATATATTATATATAATATGTTATATATTAAATATATCATATATTTTTACCAATTAAGTCCAAACAATTCTCTTTTACTTGTATAAACTGGACCTCTCTTTTATTTATAAAATTGACATACAAGACAATGAAATGTAAGACACATAAACTAGCTTCAGATTTGTTGCTGAATGGTTACAAACTTATAATGGTTGTATGACAAACAAGTGTATTTAGGATAGTTGGACATTCAAATTCTGTGTTTTAGTTTTCGGATTGTAATTGGATTTTATTTTATTGTGTAATCTGTAAATTAATGTTGGTGTTAAATTTGCATTTCAACTTTGTGAAATGTTTAGTGATGTTTGAATTTGAATTTGAGTAAAATATGTTTTTAAAATATTAACGGATCGGAGCTCCGATCCGTTAACCGTGATCCTAACGGATCCGGATATGGATCGGGCTATAAAAAATCCGGCTATAATCCGATCCGAATCCGAATCCGGTAAAATTAAATGGATCAGGATATGGATCAAGGCCGATCCGATCCAGATCCGATCCATTGACAGCCCTAGTTTCAGGGTACTCTATTAGTGCGGTGTTGATTAAGGAAGAAGGAGTGGATCAGTCTTCCATATATTATGTGAGTAAGAGGTTACATGATGCTGAGACCCGTTATACAAACATGGAAAAACTGGTGTACGCTCTTATCTTGGCTTCTCGTAAGTTACGTCCGTATTTTGAGGCTCATAGGGTGGAAGTTAGGACATCTTTTCCACTTCGACAAATTATGCATGAGCCAGAGGTGACATGTCAAATGATGAAATGGGTTGTAGAGCTGGGGCAGTTTGGCTTGGATTACAAGCCAATGACGTTTATCAAGGGTCAAGCGTTGGCATATTTCATACTTGAGTTTTCTCCTGAGTTAGAAGAAGATGCAATGGCTATGGTTCCTCTTCAACCTCCACCTCAGTCGGACATAGCAGAACCTGAAAAGTCTGAACCATGGTGGATTCTGAGTGTGGATGGAGCGGTCAACAATGAAGGTGCTGGAGCCGTGATAGTCTTAATATGTCCTGAAGGACATATGCTTACGAGTGCTGTCAATTTTGCATTCCAGGCAACGAACAATGATGCTGAATATGAGGCGTTGCTCGGGGGGTTGAGGCTTGCTTTGGAGATGAAGGTCGAACATCTGTTGGTACGAAATGATTCTATGATTGTAGTATATCAGGTGAATGGAGGTTTCCAAGCCCGTGGTCCAAGGACGGAGTTGTACATGAGAAGTGTTTTGCATCTTATGTCTAGATTCACTGAAGTAAAGTTAGTGAAGATTCCACGGGGGGAGAATGAGTAGGCTGATGCATTGGCAAAATGGGGATCACAAAAAGATGTAAGTGTGTTGGTTGTCATTCCCTTGGAGGTGTTGCAAGAACATAGTGTTAGGGAAGTTGATGTGATGCAAATGGAGGAGGATGAGCAGGAGACATGGATGACACCAATATGGAGATACATCAAAGAAGGGTGGTTTCCAGAAAACATAATTGAGGCAAGAAAGCTCAAGTATAAAGCAGTGAAGTATGTGGAGTACGACGAGATGTTATACAAAATGGGTTTTAATCAACCATTGCTGAAATGCATAGATGGTGAAGAATGCAATTACATACTCAGGGAAGTTCATGAAGGAATTTATGGCAATCACTCGGGGGGTGGATACTTGGCATTGAAGATTTTGAAGCAAGGATATTATTGGCATACTATGAAGGAGGATGCTTATAAATTCTCTCGGGCATGTGATAGGTGTCAAAAATTTGCGAACTATACTCATAGTCCTGTCGCATCTCTGATACCTTTAATGAGTCCGTGGCCATTTGCTATATGGGGATTGATTTGATTGGTGAACTCCCGACAGCTAAGGGATGAGTGAAATATGCAGTGGTAGCCGTGGATTATTTTACCAAGTGGGCGGAAGCTGCCCCATTGGCTACCATAACAGCAAAGAAATTAAGGGATTTTGTTTTTAATTCTATTGTGTGCAGGTTTGGAGTTCCTTACAAGTTGATTTCTGATAATGGGAAACAATTCGATAGCAAGGAATTGAGGGGTCTCTGCGAGGAATTGCATATCAAGAAAGATTTCGCAGGTGTATATCATCCACAAAGCAATGGGCAGATAGAGGCGGTGAATAAGATTATAAAGCACACTTTGAAGAAAAAGCTGGAGAATAGCAAGGGAAGTTGGCCAGAAGAGTTGCCCAGGGTACTTTGGTCTTACAATACAACTCCACGAACCACGACGGGGGAATCTCCCTTCATGCTCGCCTATGGTTCGGAGGCTATGATGCCGGTGGAAATAGGTGCAGGATCATTCAGAAGAGACAATTATGATGAAGAAACAAACCAGGTTAATCAAAGGTTGTATCTTGACCTGCTGGAAGAGGAAAGGGAAAATTCACAAGTCAAGCTTGCAGCTTACCAGCGAAGGGCAGTAAGGTTCTACAATGGCAAGGTAAAGGCTCGTTCATTAAAAGTTGGTGATCTGGTTCTCAGAAAAGTAATGCCAAACACCAAGGTTGCAGCTCATGGGGTGTTTGGAGCAAATTGGGAAGGTTCCTACAAGGTCAGAGTAATTCTATGGGGAGGAGCTTATTACCTTTCAGACTTGGACGACAAACCAATCCCGAAGGCTTGGAATGTCATTCATTTGAAGAAATACTATCAATAAGAGAGCTTTTAAGCCTCATGCAGTTCTTGAAACTAGCAACAAATAAATTCGCTCCTAGTCTCGGGGGGTAGTGGTCACACGCCTCTTTGAGTTAGTGATTACATTGTTTTTATTCTTTTCTGTTTTGGCTATAAGCCTTTATGCCGGCAATGCCGAGGACAATTTATTTCCAATACTCATTGAGCTATAAGCCGCGAGGGCATTATTTTTGTTTAAGTTATAAAATTTTCAGAGTTTGTTTTGAATGCATTTACTTGTTTATAATTGTTATAAATTTGAATTGATGCGCCTTGTCGATTGACGCGCCAAATTGGATCCTTTTCAAGGAAATGTTGCCACGCCTTGTCAATTGGCGCGCCAATCTTTCTACCTTTGCTAAGATGCATGTGACAAGTACATAATGAAGAAAAATATTGTTACCCATCAAGGGTATAAAGAAAAGTTAGGAGTACAACTTTTCAAAGTCATAAGACTTGCAGATAAAGAGTTTGAAATGTTAAGGTAAAATTAAAAATTAAGTTGCAATGTTCTCAGGGCTGTCAGACTTTGGCGCGTCTGCTTTTGTAGCTGTGTGTTCCACATCGCCTTCAGGAACATTCTTTTCAGGATTGACATCTTCATCAGGTTGGCGCGCCACGTTGTCTGTTGAAAGAACTTCTTCGAGGGCTATTCTTTTTTCAGCAATGGCTTGGGTTTCCTTCTGAGAAAGGACAGCTAGGAAATCAACCATTCTCGCGCCAAACTTGGGGCGCCAATCATAGTTGGGCTCTCCAGCAAGAAAGGTGATGCAACAGGCTTTAATTCCTTCATCAAAGGATTCTTTAGCTATTTTCTCCTTTTCAGTAGCCCATCCAGAATCTTTCTCCTCCTCGAGCTCGCCTAACTTTAGTTGAAGGTCAGTAGTTTTTTCCTCGAGGGTTTGTATGAAGGTGTCTTTTTCCTTCACCAGTTCTACTTGGCGCGCCAACTTAGTTTCCAGAGTGGAGATTGATGAGATGGCAACTTTCTTCTCCGTTTCAGATTTATTCAACTTAGAATTGAGGGACTTCACGTCTATTTTGAGCTTTCCAACCTCAGCTTCCAGTTCCTTCATGCGTTTGAGGTTTTCCTCCTTATTCTTCTCACATTCGGAGTTGAACATGAATAGATCAAGAGAGGCACGGGTGACAATCTTCTGTTTGTCACTGTTGGACCTAGCCATCCACCTTTTATATTCAACTTCAGAAATAAGGGAATCCCCAAGATGACCAAAAGTATTAAACACTCTTAAGGAGGAGCAATTTGGCGCGGCAACACTGGTATGCGTGCCAGCTTCATCACTTTGAGTATCCACCCCATTTTTTCCAACTTTTCCAATGTTTTGTTTCTTGAGAGGGGGTTGAGCATCTTGGGGTGGCTCTTGGGTCCTGTTTTTTCTGGCTGCATGTTTCTTGGTTGAAACAGGGATGGTGACTGTGGAGTTTCTCTGTTGAGCAGAAGATGTGCCTCTTGGCGCGCCAAAAAGGTTTGGAACCCCAATCATATCTGTAAAAAGAAAAGTTAATATAATATAAAAGTAAATATGAATAGTAATGCAAATGACATTCACTTAACAATTTAGGGTGTAAAATCGACATTGCTAAATCATTTAAGGAATATGCACGTAGTAGTCGATTTGGAACATAAAAATGGATATTGGCGCGCCAATAATCTTTAATCCTTACCTTCATCTTCACTATCTGAGACAACCTGTTTCCTTTTGTGTTTTTTGGTTTTCCCTTGTTGGGGGGAATCAGAATGACTAGCTAGGGCAGGAATAAACCCATACTTTTTCAAATTGTCAAAAGTCACCAAGGCATTAAGTTTTCTGCCTGACTCTAGCAATGTTAAGATTCTAGAACATTGAGTTGAAAGAGGTGCCACTAGTGAAGGTTTTGGTTGCTTTACTGAAAAAAGAAATTTTAAGTGATGGTAAGCGTACTATAACGAGTTAAAAGAAAGGAGGAAAGTTTGGAGCGCCAACATTAGTTGGCGCGCCAATTAAAGATACTCACAACCAGTTTTAAATTCAATTGGTTATCCGGTTGTGTTGTAAAGATAAAAAAATCTCTCTTTCCAATCTTTGATATTGGTGACTTTGCCGTCGTTGATGCCTTTTCCCATATGATCTCTCTAATGTACTAATAATTAATAAACTGGAATGTTGGATTGGAGGCTAAAAAACCAGCTCAGTTCTAGCATGGTTGGGTCAGAATATTCAAGTTCTTTATACATTATAAAAAGTCCGAGGGCCATCCTATAGCTATTCGGAGATAATTGAATAGGAGCTATTTGATACCAATCGACAATTTGACGTAGCCAAAGGTGGATTGGCGCGCCAACCCCAAGTGGAATGTGCCTATATGTAACCACAACTCTTGGAACTCTGATGTTGTCAATGTCAAACCTATGAGGACACATATCAGGATGAGGCTTGGCATAACTTCCATCTTGAGAATAAAATTGCATGATCTTTTTTATGTCTCTCTCAGAAATGGTGGAAGACATGTTCACACAGGCAAAGGTTCCAGCATCTTTCCTAGCATGATCTATTTCTTTCTTGGACAAAGGGCCATATTGGGTCCAATCAATGTCTATATCTTGTGGTTTTAATGGAAATGAGAGGGTTTCCTCAGGAGAAGATTCAGGAGAGGTAAATTCATCTTCATCCTGGGTACCTTCAACGGTTGGCGCGCCAAGGTTAGTGCTCTCAGTTTTCTCGGAATCGTCTACCAAATTCTCAACAATAGAGGGGTTAGCATGTAACTCCTCGAGCAGTTCATCCTCATAGTCACTCTCCTCTGCAGTAATTTTCTTTCTTTTTCTTTTGCTTTGGTGCGCCAATGGGGTGTTAGTAGAAGAAGGCTCAGCCCAAGTTTCAAATTCAGAGTCATAATCCATTGGGCGAGGAATAAGTGATGGATTGGTGATGTTTTCAGCAGAAGATTCAGAAGATTGATTTGAGCTAGATGATGAGGACATGGTGAAAAAGGATGGGTCAACTTTGTATACTGCTAATAGGCGCGCCAAATCGGAGGGTTTGGTGCTAGAATATTGATAGGGAGGGTAATGAAATGGTGTTGAGGAAAGTCCAACCCTCCTGTTGAAGTCTTTAAACGGATGAAAAGGAGATGATGCGGGTGCGTCCCCCTTTTAGCCAGCTGCAAGCCAAGAAGAAAAGAAGGTGAACGGGGGAACACATCTTGCCGCGCCAACAATGGATGCCTAAATGCTAAGGGAGAGTCGACTTATTGTTTATGAATACATCAAACTTCTATAGGATTGCCGCGCCAACCATTAATGGCGCGCCAATAGACCTATTGCCGGTTATCGGTTAAAAACACATTTCGAAAAAGACATGGCATAAAAAATGGATCAAACAAATATACATGCAATGATATGCGAATAAACATATGAAGAACAAGAAAAGTGTAAAACTTAAAATGCTTGGATCTAACAGAATACATGGTGAAAATCTACAAAAATGGATTCAAAATGTACCTTGAGTGATAGAGATTGATGGGTAGTGATCGATTCGGTGAATGACATAGATTTGAGGTTGTTTTAAGTGAAAAAGATGATTGAGTTCTTGAGAGTATTCCTGAAGAAAGAGAAATTGGAGATGGAACGAAAAGGGGGGAAATGAAGGGTTTAAATACTCCTGAAGCGTACCGTATAAAAATACGGTCGTACGTATACGTATCTAAAGTTGGAAAGATTTTTTTGGCGCGTCAATATTGTACAGGCGCGCCAAAAAGAGCTGGAAGTGAGAAGGTTAATAAGATGATCTAATGAATTTTTAGTTATAGTTTCTTTGTATTTTCAATACAATAGAAACTTGGGGGTAGTTGTTATATCAAAAATTTACACAAGAGAAAGGGTTGACTATCTGGAGATGGTCAATGGTAGGAGTAACTTGACAACAGAGTATGATACTATGAACTTGTAACCAGGCCCAAGATCAAGTTGGAGCGCCAACCAGGCCCAAGACCAAGTTGGAGCGCCAACTTGGTCCAGAGTAAGAGTTGGAGCGCCTATTATAAGCAGGGGAAGATGTGGCGCGCCAGACAGCCACGGAGGGTTAAGTTGGAGCGCCAACTTGGAGGTGACACGAAGGTTGAACAAGATACATCTAGTAAATAACTTGTTTTGAGGATTTATAGAAAAAACATTAAGTGAAGGCCTGATTTTGCATTTTAATGAGTTGTCCTCATTAAGAAGTCTAGGTATGATTAAGCTTGTCTATGCACTCGAAGGGTTTATTCCTGTATTCTAGCAAGTTGTCCTTGTTGGGGGAGTAAGATGTACCTAGTGCGACGATAACTTTGGAGAACTTGCCCTGTAGTCTGGTGGGTTATCCTCATCGGGGGGTAAGTATCAGCTTGTGCATTTGAAGTAAGTCATGACTTGTCCCTGCAACTAAAAGACTGATGTGGTAGTTGGTAGCGGTTGATGTTAGCTCCGGTATTTGGGGTTAATGTTGTATCCGTGAAGGCACGGTCATAGTTGAGCCTTGGGGTCATTGGGCTAGGCTTCATCGTATGGGCTCTCCTTAGTGGGCTTGGATTTATGTTTTGTACTAAGTTGAGAGTTCTAGTTCGGCAGGGACTATGCTCGATGCTCATCTTAAAGAAGACCTATCTCTAGTACACTTGGGACCCTTGTAGTCCGGCCAAGGAGTTCTATCTCTAGTGGATTTAGTATCCTTGTTCTATTAGAACTACGTGAAGCTTGATCCCTATAAATATAGGGTACGTAGGCACATTAAAGGGGCTGGACGTTGAGAGCTCAGAGAGACCACCATAATTCCTTTGATCTCAGCTTCTTAAAAACACAATCACCAATGTTCTCCAGCGATTATTCCGTCGAAGAGCCACCGTCGTAGATCTTAATTTTAGCACGTAACCTCAAATTTTGTTATCACAAATTCCTCCGTTAACATCCCTTATTCTTATTTCTTGATTCTTTTTTCGAGGAACTATTATACGGGATTAATTAATGATAACATTTCTTTTAAATTAGATGTGATTAGGAAAGCCGCTATTGAGGAACTATTATACTAATTTAGGAATGTCCCTATTTGGCTTTAATCCTAAACACCGAAGACTTTTATGAGAACAAACAAAAAATTGATTGGTATATTCGGGCATCTCCACAGGTTCGGGTTGTTGAACAAGTTGACAATGGTAATAAGAATGATGTCAGAGTAGATTTTGATTCGAATGATTCTTTGAGTGGTGGTACTTTGCAGGAAGCGACTATTAGCAGAAAGAGGGAGGTCAATCTTGTTAATCGATTATATTTTGTTCAAAGCATTAAGAGAAAGAAGTTTCAGACCTTTACAGCAGATGTTCATGATGCTGATGCAGGTGACATTGCTAGGCAATATGGTGTTGATGAGGGGGGCACACAGTCATCAAGAAATCGTGGGAGGCCTCGTGAAATACCCCGTGGCAGAGGTAGGGGTAGTGGAAGGGGACAAGGGCGAGGACGCCCCCTGCTTATGGCGTTCTTCATGATTTCCTATCGTTATGAATGTTATTCAATGTTGTTTAACTTGGATGACTGTAAATTGAACTCAAGTTTTTAAATTCTAATATGAACCTACTCTTTTTAGTCAAGGTGTACCACTAGGTATGTCTCATATATAAAAACATTATGAAAAATTGCACTAAGTTTACTGATAATCCAACTACTCATTTGCTAGTTTACTTTGTTTATGTACACAAATTGCACTAAGACAATAACTTTAAGCCATGATATGCACTTTTGTTAAAAGAAAAGTGTTAGGAATTTCACGTTTTTTAGCCTGCAAAAATCACAAATAAACATTAAATTTATATTAGTTGTTAGCGATTAAAATTTGTCACAAAATCAAATTATCAGATACACAAATTTAACAAGAAAATTGAACTAATAAAAGGATATCGATTTATAATTTGGGATGAGCCGCGTAATCACGACGCCTTAAGGATTTTTGCCCCTTCTCGTGCAAGGGTTAGAATGGCAAATCTCTAGCAGTAAAATACCCTCTTGCGATCCATCCCCTACCGTGCACAAACGAAAAGAGGAATTACATATCAGATAAATTACTACATATTAATATATTATATGTTGGTTTAGCGTAAATTTGACACGAGTCACCTAATAATGTAAAAATTAATACTGAACTCTAAATATTAGGTCAACTTATATAATAGACTTAGTATTGTTTAAATTTTTGGGCATATACTACATTTAAGGTCTACTTACCAAATTTGGGTACTTATTAACAACATAAATCTATTCACTCTCTCATTTATATTTTAAAATATTCCAACATAATAACTACTTTTTGGAGAATTTATACAAGTATATTCTTTTTATAAAACAAGATATCTTTTCGGCATAATATGTAGTATAATGTTGAAGTTGATTTCTTAAATAAAATAACTTTTTATATTATATTGAAAACCCTAATTTTTATTTTAGTCAGTCTTTTGGTTGATGATAACCCCTTTTCTCTCGATTTTACTTTTAATTTGAATAAGTCTCTCTTTTATTGAGAGTTTTAGTACTTCATAATGAGATTTTTCTACCCATATTTTGGGTTTGTTCTCTCTCCTTGTGAGAGTTTGGGTTGTTTTAGTATCCGGATCGTATATTTGCAGGATTTATAATATTGGTTCATTGATTTGGGATTGTATGGGATCGCAGTTACGGTTAATGTTTCAAATACGTTTTGATGAATTGGATATATACATTCTTCATGACTACAATAGATTGTTAGAGTGTCTCTTCAAAAAAATTGCAAATTTCAGCGATATGAGCGAGAGATGTACCACAATGAATGATCTATTTAACGATCATAGTTCGAATAAAGAAATTTATGATTTGATCTATTTTATTACGTGTTTGTTCAATATTGATTATTTTTGTAGATGTCGTATGACCGTTTATTAATGAATTAATTACCCATAAAAAAATGTTGAAGTTTATTTCTTAATTAAAACTAGCTTATAACTCGTGCGAAGCACAAACTTCTTTTAATATATTATAATACTTCTTTTATAGTAAAAATATAATATACTATTTTTATATATTTCTTTTATAATATAATATTTTTGGAAAATGAGAGATTTTAGTAAGGACAAATAGAAAAGGTAACATATTTTAATTGAAAAAGGTAATAATTGCTCGTGATATTTTTGGAAAAGGATCGGATGCACGTGCTTCTTTTAATATATTATAATATTTCTTTTATAGTAAAAATATAATATAATATTTTATGTATTTATTTTATAATGTAATATTTTTGGAAAATGAAAGATTTTAGTAAGGACAAATAGAAAAGGTAACATATTTTAATTGAAAAAGGTAATTGCCCGTGATATTTTTGAAAAAATAGTAGATTTTGTTAGAAAAAATAGTGACAAAAAACCGAAAACCAAAACTTTTAATGTTTCAGCTTTTATAAGATAGTAATAAAAATATTTTTGTTAAAAACAATTAAACAAGACAAGTAACATAGGTACCAAAATGAAAGTACCTTAATACATGTAACAAAACTTTTAATGTTTAGTCTATTAAGCATCTCCAACGGGGTTGGCTAAAATCATATAAAATATTGATTATGTAAAATTTGCTCAACCTGTAAGAGATTGTGCTCCAATGGAGTTAGTTATAATGATTAGCTATATTTTAAAAATAGTATGTTATTAATATTTTAAGTTGTTATACATAAAATGTATTATTTTAATATGGTAATAGATAATGTGGAGTTTCACTACAGGTCCTAGAGGTTCGACAAATATAGCCAATGTGTTGAGGTTGGCTAAATTTATAGCTAACAAGAATGTCCCATTGCAGATTGCAAAATTTTACATATTAGCTATAATTTTTATTTTTGGCATGTTTTATCCATTTTTAGCTAAGGGTTCTTTGTGGTTGGAGATGCTCTTATAAGTTAATATGTTAGGCTCAAGGCATGTCTGAATACCACTATTAACAAGCCTACACCTTGTGACTATGTCACTTTACATGACCTGGTGAAGTTTATCACTGGGATATAGTATAAGTCTCTATTGTACTTGTCTTGTTCTCATGTACTTAGCTTTATTCTGTATGCTCAATTTTATAATGAGCTTAGTGAGTTTCTTGCACCTAGAATGTATATAGGCCATGAAATAATTGTCCCGGAAGAAGTTCAATTTGTTCATGCAGTAGGATAAAAGTGAATAAGGCCTTGAAGAAATAAGTTGCAGAAATTTGTCTAAGTCCCTAGATCGTGAAGTCAGAATGAGCTATGTCGTGAAGTCCTCAAAATCCATGTCGTGAAGTGCTGAGATCGCATAGTCTGAAATGAACTATGTCGTGAAGTCCTCAAAATCCATGTCGTGAAGTGCTGAGATCTCATAGTCTGAAATGAACTATGTCGTGAAGTCCTCAAGGCACAAGTCGTGAAGTGTTGAGACCACATAGTCTGAAATGTACTAGATCGTGAAGTCCTCAAAGGCTATATCGTGAAGTCTAAAATATGCCATATCGCATACTCCTAAAACACTCATATAGTAAAGTCCTCATATAGCAAAGTCAGAAATGCTCTATGTCGACAAGTCACAGGATAAGGAGTATACTGGAGTTCACGATAACAACACTTAGGCGGTTTACAACAAGACAAATCAAGGTACAGTATCAGAGTTCATGGAGACAAATACTGAAGCATCTGTTACGGTTAAGTGGTCCAAAGACAGATGGCAAATCTACAGCATAACTTGGAGAGAAAGAATAGAGACAAACAACTAAAGATAAGGGAAAGGACGACAGTGAGCTAGTGGTCCTTCCTAACACAGTTAACCTCTTTTGGAAAAACAAGATGGAGTTACACTTAGGGGTAGCTGTGTAATTAGGTGTGTGCACCAGTTTATATAAGTCTTATATATATTGTGCACATCCTATAATTAGCTGTAAGAGAGATACACATAGAATTATTCAAGCACTCTTTTCTCTGTAAGAAAACAAGAAAACACTGTTCTTGTTTAGAAGCCAGAATTTCAGTTGTGAAATTTTGGAAGCTGTAGTATTTGGTTTACTTTATACAAAGTAGATTAAAGTGATTGTGTGTGTTCTGTTTATTTTATTTCCGCATTCACATACATACACGATCAAATATAGGTCTAAGTTTCAAGAAGTGAAAAACATTCAAACTATCCATTCACCCCCCATCTGTCTAGTTTACTAGTGATATTCATAACTAACAAGTGGTATCAGAGCAGGCTGTTGAAACACAAACAGTAAAAGATCAAAAATGAGTTCACAGAAACTAAGCAATATCAAAATTCCTCCCTTTGACAAGGAACATTACAACCTATGGAAAAAGAAGATGATGTTGTTCATCAAAGCTTCAAACCCCATGTATTTAGACATTCTAAAACATGGTCCCTTCATTCCACAGATTGAGATTCCTGAAACAACTGTTGGTACTGAGGAAATACCAAAACATTATGAGCCTAAAGATCCTTCCAAATACACTGATCCTGAAAAAGAGAAAATTGCTCTAGATGGAAATCTTCGACTCATCATCTGTGAATCCATGGATCTTAGCATGTATGACACTATTGCTCATTGTAATAGTGCTAAGAAGATGTGGGATCTCATAGAGGTGCTCTGTGAAGGAACTACTGAAGTAAGGAAGAACAAGAAACAGATTCTTGTTTCTCAGTATGAAGCCTTCATGGATCAGCCAAAAGAGGGCATCACTGAAGTGTTTGAAAGGTTCAACATGTTAATAAATGATCTTAGGCTTTATGACAAACATTATGAAACTGAAGAGCTTAACATGAAGTTCTTGTTGCCTCTTCCAAGCCATTTGGAGCCAAGAATCTCTTCTCTCATGGAAAGAGATTTAACAAAGATTGGCTTTGATGTGCTATATGGAGTGCTGAAAACATATGAACTGGAGCTGTTTCAGAAAAGATCCATTCAGGCTAAACAAGGCATAATGGCTAACACATCATGTGCCCTTATTGCTGACAATCTGAGTCAAAGAATGGAAGCTATGAAAGTCAATCAAGCCAAGGTTGAAGAGTTGGATGTTGAGGATACTGTTGAAGAACCTCAAGTCACTTATGACTTGCCTGAAGAAGATGATTTCTACAGCCTAGATGAACTGGACAAATGGAGAACAAATCTTTTGCTTACATGGCTAGGAGGTATCCTAACATAAGATTCAAAAGAAAGCAGCCATTTAAGTCTAATTTTAATGCTAGTGGAGCTGGTGGATCAAGTGGTTCAAACAACTTCAACAAAGAAAAAGGAACTGTTGGTGTTGCAAAGGGTGGATACAAAACTGGAAGTGTGGATAAAACAAAGATAAGATGCTACAACTGTAATGAACTTGGGCACTTTGCTACATAATGTAAGAAGCCCAAACAAGTCAAGAAGGACAAAGCATACTTGGAACTTGAAGCAAAGTATGAAGCTCTACTTAAGAAACAGCAGGGAAAGGCTTTTATTGTAAAGGGAAAATGCTGGGATGACTCAGATGAAGAAGAAGAACATGATTATGTAAACTTTTCCTTGATGGCTCGATCGGATAATGATGATTCTTCATCTTCAAATCAGGTACCTATTCTTACCTCCCTTGAAATGTCTCCCTCTCAATACAAGCAAACTGTTGAAGATATGAGTACAGAGATGTTTAATATTCATACTAGTATGTTAGTTGCTAATGAAGAAATTGATAGGCTAACTGCTAAGAATATTGAACTTACAGAAAAGAATGAGGAACTTGATTTAATGGCTGTGAATCTTGATGGATTGAAACAGGAAGTTGAGTATCTTAAAAATAAAGTAGTTTGTGCTGAACAGATAGAAAAGGCCTTAAGGGAACAAATTGCTGAAAATGAATTAAAAATAAGAAGCTATAGAAACTCTGCTGAGATTGTTCAAACCTATCATGAAGAACATACTGAGAACATTAAGGTTGGAATTGGCTTTGATTATGAAAATGACAAGGGAAGGAAGAATGCTAAGGGCAAGGAAAAAGAATCCTTTGTAAACAAAAATGCCCCCACTGTTCTGACTAGTGTCAAATAGCTCATCTTCAAAAAGTGTACTTTGGAGTTTGATGAAGAATTGATGGTAATCAAACAACAGCTACTTGAAGAAGATTAAGCTGCTGAAGACATATCTTCCTCCCCTAAATCTAAAACTCAGAAAGAAACCAAAGACAATCTTACCAAGAGCTCTAAAATCACTAAGGAAGTTGTTAAGAAAAAGAAACAAAACAGGAATGGAAAAGTAGGTGTTAACAAGAGTAACAATTATGCTTATGTGCCAAATGCTCCTAGGAAACAATGTCAGAAATGCTCATCTGTTAATCATTTGACTCACAAGTGTAACAAATATGTTAACAATGAAGTGGATAATCTAAGTAACCATTCTGTTGGCATGAATGATATCCATGATTCTTTCTGTGGTAAATCTAACTGCATGACATGCTATGTGACTGTGATTGCTAATTGCTTATCTTTGAAGCAAAAACTTGACTCTACACACTCATGTGAATCACACACACGTATGCACACTCACGGGACAGGATCCCCAATCAAAGTGTCAACTCTAAAGCTTCCAATACAGTGAAGTCTCCTACTGTGAAGAATGCTGATTATGATAGAAGAATCAATTACAAACATGTTTCTAAATCAACTGGACCCTACCAAGTGTGGGTACCAAAAACAACTTAGTCATGTTGTGAATGCAAGGCAACATGAATAAAAGAGTCATATGGATCTTGGACAGTGGATGCTCAAGTTTTGAGGAGAAGGCTGACCCATCAGTAACCTTTGGAAATGACAACATTGGTTATACAATGGGATATGACAATGTTGAAGCTGGAAATGTCATAATTGAAGATGTAGCATTTATTGAAGGACTAAAGCACAATCTCTTGAGTATTGGACAATTCACCAATAGAGGATTCAAGGTTGAATTTGTTGAAGATCAATGTCTTATCTCCAAAAGAGAAAGTGGTGAAGTTGCTTTAACTGGTGTAAAGAAAGGAAGCTTGTTTATGACCAATCTAAAGGCTGCAGATAAGGGTGAAATGTGTTGTTTCTACACAAAGGCCACAAATGAAGAATTTTGGCTTTGGCACAAGAAACTGTCTCACTTAAATGTCAAGGCAATGAATTCTCTAGAAAATAGAGAACTCATCAGAGACATGCCTGCTTTGGAATTTGTTCAAGATGGAGGTTGTGAAGCTTGTCAAAGAGGGAAGATAAAAAGGTCAAGTCACAAGAATAAACTGCTCAACTCAAACCTCTGCAGTTAATTCACATGGATCTATTTGGTCCTGTAAATGTAATGTCTCTTTCCAAAAAGAAATATGCTCTAGTTATGGTGGATGATTATTCAAGATACACTTGGGTGGAATTCCTATTTTCCAAGGATGAAGCCCCTCAAGTCATTATAGAGCATATCAAGAGAGTTGACAGAGAAGCACAAAACACTGGTTCATCTGTAGTTGCTATGAGAAGTGACAATGGAACTGAATTTAGAAATGCCACACTGTATAAATTCTGTAAAGACAAGGGCATTTCTCAACAATTTTCAGCTCCTAGAACTCCACAGCAAAATGGAGTGGTAGAAAGAAAGAATAGAACTCTCATTGAAGCTGCAAGAACAATGCTATTGGATGCAAAGCTACCTACTAGCTTTTGGGCTGATCCTGTTAACACAGCATGCTATGTGCAAAATAGAACATTAATCAATAAGAGGTCTGGAAAAACTTCTTACTCCTTAATGACTGGCAAAAGAGCCTCCTTCAAGCATCTTCATGTATTTGGAAGCAAGTGTTTTGTGATGAAAGATACATCTGAGCATGTTGGAAAATTTGATGCAAAGGCATTTGAAGGTATTTTCATTGGATACTCTCTGGAAAGGACAACATACAGAGTGTTTGTACCTGAGCAACACAAAGTAATGGAGAGCATGGATGTTACCTTTAATGACAAGAAATTCCCTGGACTTGAAACAAATGAAAAAGACAGCGTGCCATTGAGATTTGAAAATTAAGGGTATCTTGAAGATTCTGAAAGTGAAGAAGAGACACATGTTCTAACTGTTCCAAATGATGAAATAAATGAATTTGATGATCACCCTCAAACACCTGTGCAAGGAAACAATAACACAGGGGGAGAAGAAGAGAATTCCAACACTGGTGATCAAAATGACTCTGAGTCAAGCCAAAGAGATGAACATGGTCATACAAGAAAATGGGACAGAGCCCACACTAGAGAACAAATCATTGGCGATCCTAGTGAAGGTGTTAGAACAAGGAGAGCTACAATGAATACATGTCTTTATAGCTGCTTTCTATCACAGGAAGAACCAAAAGTAATTGAAGAAGCCCTGAAGCACTCTGACTGGATTGTTGCCATGCAGGAAGAATTGAATCAATTTGAGAAGAACAAAGTTTGGGAATTAGTACCACCTCCTGAAGATAAGAATGTCATTGAAACCAAATGGGTATTCAGGAACAAAATGGATGAAGAGGTGTAGTTGTGAGAAACAAAGCAAGGTTGGTTGCTAAAGGATACTGTCAACAAGAAGGCGTTGATTATGATGAGACATTTGCACATGTAGCTAGACTGGAGGCCATCGGGATATTTTTGGCCTTTGCAGCTCATTCAGACTTCAAGGTGTATCAGATGGATGTGAAAAGTGCTTTTCTCAATGGTGATCTTGCTGAAGAAGTATATGTGTCCCAACCTCCTGGTTTTGAGAATGAAGAATTTCCAGATTTTGTGTACAGATTGCTCAAGGCACTCTATCGACTCAAACAGGCACCCAGAGCCTGGTATGAAACCCTCTCTCAATTTCTTCTTGAGCATCAATTCACAAGAGGGACAATTGATAAAACTCTATTCTTCAAGAAGCATGGTAATGATATCATTCTAGTTCAGATTTATGTGGATGATATTATCTTTGGCTCTTCAAATGAAAAACTCTGTCAAAGGTTTTCCAAACTGATGCAAAGCAAATATGAGATGAGTATGATGGGAGAGTTAACCTACTTCCTAGGTTTGCAAGTAACTCAAAGGAAGGATGACAGCTTCATAAATCAATCCAAGTATGTCAAATACCTCTTGAAGAAATATGGTTTAGAAGATTCATCCCCTGCAAGCAATTAAGCTTGATGAAGATAAAAGAGGAAAAAGAGTTGACATCAAGGTTTACAGAGGCATGGTTGGATCATTACTCTATCTCACAACTAGCAGGCCTGATATCATGTTTGCCACATGTCTGTGTGCAAGGTTTCAATCTGATCCCAAGGAATCTCACATGATGGCTATCAAAAGAATCTTCAAATATCTGAAGGGGACTCCTAATCTTGGCTTATGGTATCCAAAGGGCACTGGGTTCAACCTGGTTGGTTACACAGATTCTGATTATGCTGGATGCAGAATTGACAGAAAGAGCACTTCAGGAAGCTGCCAATTCTTAGGCCAAAGGTTAGTATCCTGGTTTAGTAAGAAACAACAATCCACAACAACATCTACAACTGAAGTTAAATATATTGTTGCTGGAAGCTGCTGTGCTCAATTGCTTTAGATTAGAAATCAACTCATGGACTATAGACTAGTGTTGGAACACATTCCTCTGATGTGTGACAATACTAGTGCAATATCCATTGTTGCCAATCCTATTAATCATTCTACTACAAAGCATATTGAGATAAGGTACCATTTCATTAGGGAACATGCTGCAAATGGTACTATAGCAGTGTCTTAGGTTCCAACTGAGAAACAATTAGCTGACATATTTACTAAACCTCTCAATGAAGTTGTCTTCAATAGACTAGTGAGTGAAATTGGAATGCTCAATTCTTCATTTAGTAGTTCTAAGTAATTATGCTAGTTAATTGTTGGAACAATAAATTTTCACTGTATTTAAATGCTCTATTTGATTGGAGTGAAAATTAGCTGAGATATGATTTATAAATATTTCAGTATTCTACTGCATATTTTTCAAAATCTTATCTGTTTTTGGAACTGTGAGATTTTAAGACATCTCTATATAGGTGATTTTAAGAGTTCACGACATAGTTCAAAGTCAACAGACCTATATCGCAAACTATCAAAGTTGTGAGACTTCGCGATATAGTTCAATTCTTGAGTTTGTGATCTACTTAGTGGACTTCACGACACAGAATAACAATATCGACAAGTCCTCGCACATTGACAGAATTTTGAATTAAATTGATTTTATTTCAAAATTTTGATATATGTATGATAAATTGATTGAAATTCCAAATGAGAGTTCTCGACAAGGTATTTATACTATATCGCAAAGTCTCCCCTATACTCCTACCCTCTAGACTTTGCGACATAGTTCTTTTCTAGACTTTGCGATGTACTTTGCAAGACTTAGCGATACAGGCTATTTTGAGACTTCACGACATAGAAATAATCTGTACATATTCATATCTCTACATCGCACTGTCTCAGTCATATAAATACTTTTTGTAAACACTTTCACATCTTTTCATCTTGTCGATTACTCTCAATTCTCAAACCTAATTCCAAATATTTCCCCCTCTTTTCAACCTCAAACTCAGAAATGGCACCCAAATCTCAAACAACTGCATCATCTAATCCCCTAGTCATACCCAAAGAAACCAATTTTCTCACTATCCCTTCTGATACTGAAGCCAACCCAAGGTACAAGTGCTTTGTACGTTTTTTGAACACCTCCTACCTACACCAAGCCCTCACAATGAACCCACCTATGTATGTTGAACTACTAGAAGCTTTCTGGAGGACTGCTACCTGCACTGTCATGGCCAAGGAGGATGGAACATCATTCATAGAGATACATTGCACGGTTGGAGGGAATCAATTGCAGTTTGGGGAAAAAGAAGTGAATGAGACTTTTGGGTTTAAGACTGAGAATCATGATGCTGAAGCCAATGATAAACAGATGGTGGAGTTTTTGGACTTAATTAAGTATGCTGATACAATTGAGATGGCAAAGTGGAATAAGAAGAATGTTAGGAGGGATGGGATCAAATTAGCCAGAAGGTGTTCCTGTGTAGAAAGACATGATGGGATCAAATTAGCCACATTACTGTGAAGCTCGCCTACTCTTTGGCCTGCAATCAACAAATCAATGTTGGAGCAATCATCACTCGAGAACTGGTTCAAAGGTTAGGCAAAACTCCACGTGGCAGAGGTAATGAAATCTTCTATCCTCGCTTTATTCAATGCATTTTAAATCATCTAGATATTAAGTTGCATGAAGAAGAAGGTATATATATAACAAAGCTGACTTATCCTTAGTCCATGTCCAAAGTCATTTTTGGAACATTGGACACTATGAATCAAGTGGATGTAGTTTTGAGTGTTACTGAGCATATGCTGTTGGGTTTGTGGAGTCTAACAGGTTTCAGAATTGGTTTCTGATTTGAGTTAGAATTTCCAGATCTGAATTCTAATTAGAGTTAGTAATTTCAGAATTAGACTCTGATTAGTTTTAGGCCCAGTTTTTTCTCTTATAAATAGTCTCATGTAATTGTAAAACACCAACACATCAGAACACAACAGAACAACATAGTTGTGAGAGATCAATACAAAATTAGTGCGGCTTGTGGAGTAGGAATTTCCGAACCACGTAAATCTTTGTCTTGTGTGATTGTCGTTTATTTTCTTGTTCTTGTTTATTCGCTTTGGGTTTTGCTTTCGTTGTTGTATACTCAACAACTGTATCAAGAGCCTAGGTTTTCAGGCGAGTGGGAGCGATGGCAGAAGAAGGGAAAGTAAAGATCGACAAATTTGATGGCAAAGATTATGGATATTGGAAGATGCAAATTGAAGATTATTTGTATCAGAAAAAACTACACCAACCGCTAGAGGAGAAGAAGCCAGATTCAATGGATGAGACTGAATGGAAGCTATTGGATAGGCAGGCTCTGGGTGTTGTCAGATTGACTTTGGCGAAGAACGTTGCTTACAATATCGTCAAGGAAACGACAACTTATGGATTGATCAAGGCGTTAACAAATATGTATGAGAAGCCATCTGCTTCGAATAAGGTGTATTTGTGTCGTTTGTTGTTTGCCGCGAGATTGAATGAAGGTGATTGTGTTGCTGATCATGTGAACGAATTTAATTCTATCCTATCAAGATTGGCATCGGTGGATATTAAATTCGATGATGAAGTACAAGCCTTGTTGTTGGTATCCTCGTTACCTGACAGTTGGTCAGGATTTGTCACTGCTATTAGTAATTCATCTGGGAGCGGTAAGATGACTTTTAATGGAGTTCGAGATTCGATTCTTGGAGAAGATATTCGTAGGAGAAACTCAAGAGAGTCGTCAGGTTCCTTATTGAGTACTGAGAGCAGAGGTAGAAAGTCCGAGAGGGGGCAGAATCAGGGGCATAGTAGATCGAAGTCACAGAAAAGAGGACAATCCAAAGATCGCAAGGAGATTGTTTGTTGGAATTGTCAGAAGAAGGGTCACTTCAGAAATCAGTGTACGGCTCCTGCAGCTCCTAAAGGAAAGAAGAAAGAGGATAATTCAGCTAATGTAGTTGAAGAAGTGGTGAGTGACGATGCTTTGATTTGTTGTGTTGAATGTTCGGTTGAATCATGGGTTATGGATTCTGGTGCATCATTCCATGCGACCCCTTGCAAGGATTTGATGTTAAATTTCAGACTTGGAAATTTTGGTAAAGTCCGTCTTGCTGATGATGAGACTTTGGATATTGCGGGCATGGGAGATATTAATCTCAAGACCTCTTTGGGGACTAGCTGGACGTTGAAAGATGTAAGGTACATTCCCAGACTTAAGAAGATGTTGATATCTGTGGGTCAGTTAGATAAGGAAGGGTATCGAGTTTCTTTCGGAAACGGACAGTGGAAGGTTATAAAGGGGAATCTAGTTGTTGCTCATGGAGACAAGAAGGGGACTTTGTACATAGTTGAACAATCTAGCTATGAAGCAAATGCAGTTGCTGATGAGATTGGGTCTTCAACTTTGTGGCACCAAAGACTTGGTCATATGAGTGAAAAGGGTATGAAGCTGTTAACTTCAAAGGGGAAGATTCCAGAGCTGAAGAATGTGGAAGTTGGGTTCTGTGAACCATGTGTTCTTGGAAAGCAAAAACGAGTTACTTTTGCAAAATCAGGGAGGACCCCGAAGGCTAAGAAGTTAGAGCTAGTTCATACAGATGTATATGGTCCAACAACAGTTGCGTCGTTGGGAGGATCTCGCTACTATGTCACTTTCATTGATGATTCCACTAGAAAGGTATGGATTTATTTTTTGAAGAAAAAATCAGATGTGTTTGATACTTTCTGTAACGATTCTAAATTTCGACTTAAATATTTTAATGAAGCGTACATTTTATTGTAGGTGTTTATTATGTGCAATAATTGTTATGTGCTTAGAATTGTGAATTATTCACTTTGTGAGTAATTAGTTAATTGCGTATCTGGTTTCTAAATTTTATTTAAGTGCTCTGTAAATTTATTTAAGTCATATAATAATTATATTAAATTTAGAGTATGCTAAATTATTTAATTAAGTAGCATAAAATATTTCTTAGCATTATTTATATTTTATTTTAGTTTTAAACTCATGATTTAAATCTTATAACCACTTCATTATTTTAATTATTTATTTTAAAGAGATGCTACACCTTCTAGATTATTTATTTTCAATAGGTAATTTATTTATTTACCTAGTGAATGGTAAAATTCTATGTAAAATTTATTTTTGGGATTAAAAGACATTTTATTTGATTATTCTTTGTAAATGTAATTTTATTTAACTAATCTACAAAAGTTATTTGTAGAATAATATTTCTACTGGATCTAGAAATGAGATTATGAATTTACATAATAGCCCTTGATTTTTATCATGTTAGTATTTTATTTATTTGGACATTTTTGTCATTTAATAATTAAATAACTAAAAAGTGTTTACTTTTACATTACTTTAACTCCCCTATAAAAACCCCTACCCACCCCCATCGGTTCCCCCACCCCGTTCTTTCTCTTCTTCTTCTTCTTCTTCTTCTTCTTCTTCTTCTTCCCTCCCCAACACCCATTTCTCTCTCTTGTTCTTCATCTCTTACAAAATTAAAACCACCATAACTTGTGTTTCTCTCACCCAAATTACAAGTGTGAGTAACCAAAACACTCCTCTCTCAAATCTCTACAACCCTCTTGTACTAATTTCGAGTTTTATCATGATTTCAAAATTTGGAATTTTCGGATTTAAGGGTCTTTATGCATAAAGCTTACATGCAAAGGTCGATTGTGTGTATTTAGGGTCATTCTCGATGAGACCCATTGTTTTGGGCTCATCCGAGAAGAAACCCGACCATGGCAATGATCCTTGTGAGCCATGGTCTTGATTTTTGTGTTTAAAAGTTGAACTCAAGTTCATTTTGTTGATGCATGTCACTAATTTTATGATCCATGATGATTTTGATTAAAGTTTGTTAGTGGGTTTCGATTTTTATTTATTATGTATATTGTATGTGATGTGGATAGTAAGAATTTGAAATATTATAAGTTGCATGTTGATTTAAAAGAAAGTATGATTTTATTTTGTTTATAGATGTTAGTTGCAATTAAAACATTTGTTGATTGAACTTTGGCTTGAGGTTGAAATGATTGTGGTTTGAAGGATGTGAGTTAAGGTGGAAGGAGGATAGTTAAAAAGAGAAAGAGAGGGAGAGAGAGGCTGGGAGAGAGAGAGGCCGAGAGAGGCCGAGAGAGAGAGAGAGAGGCCGAGAGAGAGAGAGAGAGAGGTCGAGAGAGAGAGAGGGAGAGAGATGAAGTTAAAAGGGAAGGATTTGATTTAACAACTTTGAGTTTGGAAGTGTGATTTTCAAGATGTATAAATAGGTGTGTGTATTTTCAAAATGAATAGTTGTGTGTAGTTTCAAAATGTATTCATAGGTGTGTATTTTCAAAATAAATAGGTGTGTGTATTTTCAAAATGAATAGGTGTGTGTAGTTTCAAAATGTATTCATAGGTGTGTATTTTCAAAATAAATAGGTGTGTGTATTTTCAAAATAAGTAGGTGGGTGTATTTTCAAAGAGTGTCCATAAGTATGTATTTTCAAAACATATGGTGTATGTGAGGGGGTGAGTGACTAAAAGAGTGATTTTCAAGGTGTGCGTGAGGATAAAAATGTAGACTTAGGTAATGTGTGTTTTCACAAAGATTGTGTAACTTGAGATTAGTGTATGTGTGTGGGTGCGTATTCTTTTAAAATGTGTTCACCATTGGGTTCTTGTGTGAGTGTACTTGTTCGTGTGTGTGATTAGGTGTTAGTGTAGTGAGAGAGTGAGAAAAAGGAGAAAGGCCGAGAGGCCATGAAGAGAGGAAGAAAGAAAAGATGAAGTATTGAGGGTAGTGTGGTAATGTCATAATTTTATTTATCTTAAGTGGTATACATGGTCCCTTCTATGCTAATTGTTCAGTTGAACTTTAATTGAGATAGGTTGTCGTCAATGGAATAAGTATGTGGTATAATTCTTGAGGTACGTATACATGGCTTATATGATTAAGTGTTAAGGATGTCATGTAATGTTAAGTGACTACATGATTAATGTTAATTGAGTCGTTAAAGTATTATGTGCTTCCTAAGTGATTACTTGGTTAAATATATATATAAGAATATATGATTGTATAATGATGGGGTAGAAATACTTAGAGATACGTAAACAAAGCTGAGGTACTAAGGATTAGAGACTAAGACACTATTATATTCTTGTATAGGTTCCAGTAGAAGGCTAGGCAAAGAGCCAGTTGAAGTGAAGTTGGAACCCTGAGATTCAGATACTGAGATATTGTCTACTTAAGGCAAGTATACGTTAAACTCTTACTTGTCCTTTATTTATCAGTATGCAATCGATTTCCATACCATGTTACTGTGTTCTTTTTCACCTTACTATATATAAAACCTACCATTGTTCCTTTACCTTTGCTTTGTTCATATAAGCCCTTTTTCCTTGACTTATACTTTGTTGACCTCGGTTAACTTTTGAATACCCGGAGCACATTTATTCCTTTGTTCACTTATTTACCATGCCTTTCAATTGTTCATTCTTTAAGCCCCTGCAATAAAATCTTGAAATAGCTTATGCCCTGAAATGAATATCGGAAATGTTAAAAGCCTCTTGTTCATTTAATCCTTTTGTTTGAATTACTCATGAATGGAACAAACTTTGGCCGTGGCGGCGGTCCTGGTTACTTATGTATGTATTTTTAGGCCAATGTGTGCCTATGGATCCTGAATGTTAGGACCTTGTGAAAACATGGTCTGGAGCTTTATGTGGCTGATCACCCGTATAGCTCGTACCGTCTTACTGGAAGTTCCAATTCCATTCCTTAAATCTTTTCCTTTGAATAGAAATGTATATCTTGAAACTATTGATTACCAGTTGATTACCATTTAATTACCATTTGACTACCAGTTGATTTCCATTTAATTACCATTTGATCACTAATGGATTTCTAGTTACATATGTTGTTGATTATACTTGCTGAGCATTCTTTGGATCATTTTCTTGTTTTTACCTTGACCTTTCAGTGAAGTCAGAAGATGGTCCGTACATTCTGCACTGCTAGGAAGTCTTTTGCTAGAGAGTTTGCTGCTAGGAGCGGCCCGTGGTTTGGGTTCCCGACCCATGCACAGGTTTTAGATGCTTAAGTACTTTTGATTTCCTAATAGACTTAAGACATTTGGTTTAAGTTGTAATATTTAAATCGTTTATAGACTTGTAAAACTTAATTAGTAACTCATTTAAATGTTGGAACTTAGATATGTTGTTTCATACTTCGACCTGGTAGCGATCTCGGCTTGGGGTATGGTTTCCATCTATTAGATGCATGCCTAGGTTGTATGTTATATTATGTTATATTATGTAAATGTTCGTGGCACTGGTTTGGGGGTGTCACAGGTTTGGTATCAGAGCCACAGGTTGAAGTCACTAAAACAACGTAGGAAAATTGAACATAGGATAGGAATTATAGATCACTAAAGATAGGAATTAGCTATAAGTCATACTAAGTTAGATAGATTATCAAGAATAGGATTTATCACTTAAAGATAGGTTAGATAAAGGTTTTCACCTAGGTAGGATTTTATTATTAGCGCAGTAACTATTATTATGTATGTGTTACATTATTATTGCAGTACCCGGATGCTAGTGTAGATGAGTCAGAGAGACGTCGTAGGAGAGGGGGATCCCCAGATACCCCACTTGAGGTTGATTCTGATGCTGAGACCGATCCATTTGATGATTCATCCTTTGATGGCTCTGATGAGTCTGAGACTGAGCTAGTGTTCCAGCCACCTCCCCGAGTTGCTAGATCACCGTCACCACCTGTTGTTTCCCCATCAGTTTTGCATGGAGTTCCTGTTCATCCATCCAGCCACACTAGTGTTCCGCATAGCGTCTATGTGATGCTAGCTCGTCAGAGTGATACTCTCTTTGGTCGGGATTCGGAGGTCCGTGCTTTGGTCGACTCCTTAGTGGGTGGAGCCCCTGCACCATCTCCTTCCTCAGGGTTAGGTGTTAGACTCCAGTCATTAGTGGATGTGACTAACCGTGGACTTCGTGGACTTGAGACTTGCGCCGACAGGGATAGAGGTTTTGATGAGGTTGTCAGGATGGTTCGTTTCTTGTTGACTAGGATAGCTAGGACTTTGGCAGGAGAGGGCTCGACCGCCGATGACTAGAGATGGTTCCTGATGCTGCTGTGAGGTTGCCATAGTTGTTTAGTGGCAGACCTATTTACTTTATGTTATGATTAGCTGTTTGGTGGCATGGCCATCGTATTAGACATTATTTATGGGTTGTACTATTATCGTTGACTCTTTTATTCGTACTCTGTATCAGAATCGTACTATCGGTGACTGTTTATCAGTCAATGGGTTATTTATGTGATTTCCTTTTTATCGTACCCATACATACCTCTATATATCAACGTCCTGTTTAAATTTCAGTACCATATTGCTTAGATACTGCCAAATTTCGATATTATAGAACTGTATAATCAACTATTTTCCTCTTATCAGTAAGATGCCTCCAAAAAGAAATACTCGTACCAGAAACCAGAACCCGCCAGAGGGGCAAGACAACCCCAACATGGCTGAAATGATGGAACTTCTCCGACGACAAACAACTGCCCTTACCCAACAACAACAGCTACTTCAACAACAGTTTCAGCAACAACCACAACAAAATCAACCACCACCTGCACAGACTGTAGCCTTCAAGACTTTCCAAGGTGTTGAACCCCCAGAATTTGAAGGTACCACTAACCCAATTGCAGCCAAAACTTGGTTAAAAGAAATAGAAAAAGCTTTTGCCTTAGTGAATGTTGGAGCTGACCAGAAGACGATATTCACTAGTTACTTGTTGAAGGGAGAAGCTACTTATTGGTGGGAATCTGTTAGCGCTTTAGAAGGAACTGCTGTGATATCATGGGATAGGTTCACCGAGTTGTTCTTAGACAAGTACTTTCCAAGGTACATTCAAAATCAGATGGAGTTGAAATTTTTCGAACTTAGGCAAGAAAACTTGAGCGTCGCAGAATACGAGAAGAAATTTACGGAGTTAGTTAGATTTGTACCCGAGTATGTGAATACTGAGGAAAAGAAAGCTAAGAGATTTCAGCAAGGACTTAAACCATGGATTCGCAGTAGAGTGGCAGTTTTTGAGTTGAACACATATGCGGGAGTGGTTCAGAAGGCAAGTATTGTGGAAAGCGAGAGTGAGTACTCCCAGAAGGAAAAAGAAAGCAAGAAAAGGAAGACAGGTCCGTTAGATCAAGGACAAGGAAGTTTCCAAAACAAGGACAGAAAGTTTGGATTTCAGCAGAACAGAGGAGCACCCTTTCGAAGGCAAGAAGGGGGAAATTTGAACTCAGGGAATCGCCCACAGAACCACCCACAAAACCAACCACAGAATACCGAGCAACCAAGATTACCAAGACCTCCAATAATGGAATGCAAGACTTGTGGGAAGAAGCACGCCGGAGTTTGTAACAAACCTAGCATGGTGTGCTATAGATGCAACCAGAAGGGCCACTTTGCTAATGAATGTCGCAACCCGAGACCGAACGTCACGTGTAACAAGTGTGGAAAGATCGGACACATTGCCAGGGAATGTAAGACTCCAGTTCAAAGTGGGAATCTGTTAAGGCTAACAGCGCCTCCTCCGCTTAATCAAGCTCAAGCAAGGACTTTCAATTTGAATATCAAAGATGCGATTCAGAACCCAGATGTAGTTACAGGTACGCTTTTCGTCAACACCATAAGTGCCAACGTGTTAATTGATTCTGGTGCTACTAGGTCTTTCATTTCTAAGGAATTCGCTGCTAAATTGAATTGTGAAACTCAAGTATTAAACAAGGCCTTAGATATTGTGATAGCTAATCAAGATCGCATACCCGTAAATCAAATTTGCCCCAGTTGTGAGATAGTTATCTCTGGAACTCTTTTTCTTGTGGATTTGATACCTTTCAAGTTAGGAGAATTTGATGTAATCCTAGGAATGGATTGGTTGGCTAAAAATGAAGCACAGATCGATTGTAGGCATAAGAAAATGACTCTGCGAACTCCGACTGGCGACACCGTAGTATTTACGGGTCAGAAACAGACCAAGACCTTTCTCACCATCATTCAGACGAAGAGATTGCTACGACAAGGTTGTGAAGCCTATCTTGCACACGTGGTAGATACAAGGAAAGAAACACTAGGTATGGACGAAATCCCAGTGGTCAATGAGTTTCCCGACGTATTTCCAGAAGAACTTCCAGGATTACCCCCTGACAGGCAATTGGAATTCGCCATCGAATTAATACCCAGCGCGGAACCAGTCTCGAAAGCTCCCTATAGAATGGCACCCATAGAAATGAAGGAATTGGCAACCCAGCTGCAAGAACTTTTGGATAAAGGCATCATAAGGCCAAGTGTTTCCCCGTGGGGCGCACCCGTGTTATTTGTAAAGAAAAAGGACGGAAGTATGAGGTTATGCATCGACTATCGAGAATTGAACAAGTTGACGATCAAGAATAAGTACCCTCTTCCCAGGATAGACGACTTGTTTGACCAACTGAAAGGAGCATCATATTTTTCCAAGATTGACTTGAGATCCGGATATCATCAGCTGAAGATCAAACCCGAAGACATATCGAAAACAGCCTTCAGAACAAGGTATGGGCACTATGAATTCTTAGTGATGTCTTTTGGATTAACTAACGCACCTGCTGCTTTTATGGACTTAATGAATCGAGTCTTCAAGAAGTATTTGGACAAGTTCGTGATCGTATTCATTGATGACATACTGATATATTCTAAGACAGAAGTAGAACATGTTGAACATTTAAGGATAGCTCTGGATATCTTGAGAAAGGAGAAGTTGTACGCAAAGTTCTCTAAGTGTGAGTTTTGGATGAAAGAAGTGCAGTTTCTCGGGCACATAGTCAGCAGTGAAGGAGTAAGAGTGGATCCAGCCAAGGTAGAAGCAGTGGTAAATTGGGAAAGACCAAGAACCCCGACAGAAGTAAGAAGTTTCATGGGATTAGCCGGATACTACCGACGATTTGTTAAGGACTTCTCCAAGATAGCCACACCCTTGACTCAGCTTACCAGAAAGAATCAGAAGTTTGAATGGAGTGATAAGTGTGAAAAGAGTTTTCAAGAACTAAAGAAAAGATTGGTGATTGCACCTGTTTTAGCACTACCTGACGACCAAGGAAACTTTGTGATTTATAGCGATGCTTCGCATAAAGGACTGGGATGCGTATTGATGCAACGTGACAAGGTGATATCGTATGCTTCTAGACAATTAAAACCCCATGAGCAAAAGTATCCCACACATGACTTGGAACTAGCTGCTATAGTGTTTGCGCTAAAGATTTGGAGACACTACCTCTACGGAGAAAAATGCGAGATTTTCACCGACCATAAGAGCCTGAAGTACATCTTCACCCAAAAGGAATTGAACATGAGACAAAGAAGATGGTTAGAATTGATCAAGGACTACGATTGCACCATCAATTATCACCCGGGCAAAGCGAACATGGTAGCGGATGCGTTAAGCCGAAAAGAGAGGTTGAACATGTTGACCATGACCAAGGAGTTGTCTAAAGAATTTGAGAAGTTGAACTTAGAAGTTTATGCCCCAGGATCTACCAGTGAGATGCTTTACACCATGACATTCCAACCAGAACTATTGGAGAAGATTAAAAGATGCCAAGAAGAAGTGATGAATCATGAGGTCAATGATTTGACCGGAGAAGAATTGTGCACGCAAAAAGATGACAAGGGAATTTTGAGATTTTCTTCAAGAATTTGGATACCCAATGTGACAGAACTGAAAAGCGAGATTTTGCACGAGGCTCACAACTCGAAGTATTCAATTCATCCCGGAAGCACTAAGATGTACCATGACTTAAAAGAAAACTTTTGGTGGCCTGACATGAAGAGAGAAATTGCAGAATGGATTAGTAAATGTTACACTTGTCAAAGAGTCAAAGTAGAACATCAGAGACCGAGCGGATCGCTACAACCACTAGAGATTCCCAAGTGGAAGTGGGAACACATTGCGATGGACTTCATTGTGGGATTACCGAGAACTAAATCAAATCACGACGCTATTTGGATTATCGTGGATAGACTGACGAAATCAGCTCACTTTCTTCCGATCAACGAAAGATTCTCAATGGATAAGCTCGTTCACTTGTACCTGAAGGAGATAGTGGTACGCCATGGAGTTCCCGTGTCTATTGTATCAGACAGAGATCCCCGATTCAACTCAAGGTTTTGGAGACAATTTCAAGAATGCTTAGGGACTCAACTAAAGATGAGCACAGCTTACCACCCACAGACTGACGGTCAAAGCGAAAGAACCATTCAAACAATTGAGGACATGCTAAGGGTCTGTGCCCTGGATTTTGAAGGTAGTTGGGACGAACATTTGCCTCTAGTAGAGTTCTCGTACAACAACAGTTACCACGCCAGTATCGGAATGCCTCCCTACGAAGCCTTGCATGGAAGAAAATGTCGATCGCCAATATGTTGGGACGAAGTTGGAGAGCGCAAGATATTTGGACCAGAATTGATTCAGCAAACGAAAGAAACTGTGGAACTCATCCAGAAGAGATTGATAACTGCTCAAGATAGACAAAGGAAGTACGCAGATCCAACCAGGAAGAATGTAGATTTTGAAGTAGGTGAACCCGTGTTACTAAAGGTGTCACCATGGAAAGGTTTGACTAGATTCGGAAAGAGAGGAAAGCTTAGTCCGAGATTTGTCGGCCCTTTTGAAATTCTAAGACGTATAGGGAAAGTTGCGTATGAACTAGCTTTACCACCCCATATGCAGCACATTCACAATGTATTCCATGTTTCGATGCTCAAGAAGTATCATCTTGATTCCAAGCATGTAGTTGAGTATGAACCGATAGAAATTCAGACAGATTTATCCTATGTAGAGCAACCAATCGAGATATTAGATCGTAGAGAGAAAGTACTTAGAAATAAAACAGTTGTATTAGTGCAAGTATTGTGGAGGAACCCCAAGGTTGAAGAATCAACTTGGGAGTTAGAAAGCGAAATGTTAGAAAAGTACCCTCAGCTGTTTACGTAGTAGATTCTGAGGACATAATCCTTTTAAGGGGGGGATGATGTAACGATTCTAAATTTTGACTTAAATATTTTAATGAAGTGTACATTTTATTGTAGGTGTTTATTATGTGCAATAATTGTTATGTGCTTAGAATTGTGAATTATTCACTTTGTGAGTAATTAGTTAATTGCGTATCTGGTTTCTAAATTTTATTTAAGTGCTCTGTAAATTTATTTAAGTCATATAATAATTATATTAAATTTAGAGTATGCTAAATTATTTAATTAAGTAGCATAAAATATTTCTTAGCATTATTTATATTTTATTTTAGTTTTAAACTCATGATTTAAATCTTATAACCACTTCATTATTTTAATTATTTATTTTAAAGAGATGCTACACCTTCTAGATTATTTATTTTCAATAGTTAATTTATTTATTTACCTAGTGAATGGTAAAATTCTATGTAAAATTTATTTTTGGGATTAAAAGACATTTTATTTGATTATTCTTTGTAAATGTAATTTTATTTAACTAATCTACAAAAGTTATTTGTAGAATAATATTTCTATTGGATCTAGAAATGGGATTATGAATTTACATAATAGCCCTTGATTTTTATCATGTTAGTATTTTATTTATTTGGACATTTTTGTCATTTAATAATTAAATAACTAAAAAGTGTTTACTTTTACATTACTTTAACTCCCCTATAAAAACCCCTACCCACCCCCATCGGCTCCCCCACCCCGTTCTCTCTCTCTTCTTCTTCTTCTCCTCTCCCCAACACCCATTTCTCTCTCTTGTTCTTCATCTCTTACAAAATTAAAACCACCATAACTTGTGTTTCTCTCACCCAAATTACAAGTGTGAGTAACTAAAACACTCCTCTCTCAAATCTCTACAACCCTCTTGTACTAATTTCGAGTTTTATCATGATTTCAAAATTTGGAATTTTCGGATTTAAGGGTCTTTATGCATAAAGCTTACATGCAAAGGTCGATTGTGTGTATTTAGGGTCATTCTCGATGAGACCCATTGTTTTGGGCTCATCCGAGAAGAAACCCGACCATGGCAATGATCCTTGTGAGCCATGGTCTTGATTTTTGTGTTTAAAAGTTGAACTCAAGTTCATTTTGTTGATGCATGTCACTAATTTTATGATCCATGATGATTTTGATTAAAGTTTGTTAGTGGGTTTCGATTTTTATTTATTATGTATGTTGTATGTGATGTGGATAGTAAGAATTTGAAATATTATAAGTTGCATGTTGATTTAAAAGAAAGTATGATTTTATTTTGTTTATAGATGTTAGTTGCAATTAAAACATTTGTTGATTGAACTTTGGCTTGAGGTTGAAATGATTGTGGTTTGAAGGATGGGAGTTAAGGTGGAAGGAGGATAGTTAAAAAGAGAAAGAGAGGGAGAGAGAGGCCGGGAGAGAGAGAGGCCGAGAGAGGGAGAGAGAGAGGCCGAGAGAGAGAGAGAGAGGCCGAGAGAGAGAGAGAGAGGGAGAGAGAGGCCGAGAGAGAGAGAGAGGGAGAGAGATGAAGTTAAAAGGGAAGGATTTGATTTAACAACTTTGAGTTTGGAAGTGTGATTTTCAAGATGTATAAATAGGTGTGTGTATTTTCAAAATGAATAGTTGTGTGTAGTTTCAAAATGTATTCATAGGTGTGTATTTTCAAAATAAATAGGTGTGTGTATTTTCAAAATGAATAGGTGTGTGTAGTTTCAAAATGTATTCATAGGTGTGTATTTTCAAAATAAATAGGTGTGTGTATTTTCAAAATAAGTAGGTGGGTGTATTTTCAAAGAGTGTCCATAAGTATGTATTTTCAAAACATATGGTGTATGTGAGGGGGTGAGTGACTAAAAGAGTGATTTTCAAGGTGTGCGTGAGGATACAAATGTAGACTTAGGTAATGTGTGTTTTCACAAAGATTGTGTAACTTGAGATTAGTGTATGTGTGTGGGTGCGTATTCTTTTAAAATGTGTTCACCATTGGGTTCTTGTGTGAGTGTACTTGTTCGTGTGTGTGATTAGGTGTTAGTGTAGTGAGAGAGTGAGAAAAAGGAGAAAGGCCGAGAGGCCATGAAGAGAGGAAGAAAGAAAAGATGAAGTATTGAGGGTAGTGTGGTAAAGTCATAATTTTATTTATCTTAAGTGGTATACATGGTCCCTTCTATGCTAATTGTTTAGTTGAACTTTAATTGAGATAGGTTGTCGTCAATGGAATAAGTATGTGGTATAATTCTTGAGGTACGTATACATGGCTTATATGATTAAGTGTTAAGGATGTCATGTAATGTTAAGTGACTACATGATTAATGTTAATTGAGTCGTTAAAGTATTATGTGCTTCCTAAGTGATTACTTGGTTAAATATATATATAAGAATATATGATTGTATAACGATGGGGTAGAAATACTTAGAGATACGTAAACAAAGCTGAGGTACTAAGGATTAGAGACTAAGACAGTATTATATTCTTGTATAGGTTCCAGTAGAAGGCTAGGCAAAGAGCCAGTGGAAGTGAAGTTGGAACCCTGAGATTCAGATACTGAGATATTGTCTACTTAAGGCAAGTATACGTTAAACTCTTACTTGTCCTTTATTTATCAGTATGCAATCGATTTCCATACCATGTTACTGTGTTCTTTTTCACCTTACTATATATAAAACCTACCATTGTTCCTTTACCTTTGCTTTGTTCATATAAGCCCTTTTTCCTTGACTTATACTTTGTTGACCTCGGTTAACTTTTGAATACCCGGAGCACATTTATTTCTTTGTTCACTTATTTACCATGCCTTTCAATTGTTCATTCTTTAAGCCCCTGCAATAAAATCTTGAAATAGCTTATGCCCTGAAATGAATATCGGAAATGTTAAAAGCCTCTTGTTCATTTAATCCTTTTGTTTGAATTACTCATGAATGGAACAAACTTTGGTCGTGGCGGCGGTCCTGGTTACTTAAGTATGTATTTTTAGGCCAATGTGTGCCTATGGATCCTGAATGTTAGGACCTTGTGAAAACATGGTCTGGAGCTTTATGTGGCTGATCACCCGTATAGCTTGTACCGTCTTACTGGAAGTTCCAATTCCATTCCTTAAATCTTTTCCTTTGAATAGAAATGTATATCTTGAAACTATTGATTACCAGTTGATTACCATTTAATTACCATTTGACTACCAGTTGATTTCCATTTAATTACCATTTGATCACTAATGGATTTCTAGTTACATATGTTGTTGATTATACTTGCTGAGCATTCTTTGGCTCATTTTCTTGTTTTTACCTTAACCTTTCAGTGAAGTCAGAAGATGGTCCGTACATTCTGCACTGCTAGGAAGTCTTTTGCTAGAGAGTTTGCTGCTAGGAGCGGCCCGTGGTTTGGGTTCCCGACCCATGTACAGGTTTTAGATGCTTAAGTACTTTTGATTTCCTAATAGACTTAAGACATTTGGTTTAAGTTGTAATATTTAAATCGTTTAGACTTGTAAAACTTAATTAGTAACTCATTTAAATGTTGGAACTTAGATATGTTGTTTCATACTTCGACCTGGTAGCGATCTCGGCTTGGGGTATGGTTTCCATCTATTAGATGCATGCCTAGGTTGTATGTTATATTATGTTATATTATGTAAATGTTCGTGGCACTGGTTTGGGGGTGTCACACTTTCAAGAAGTGGAAGACTGAAGTTGAAACTCAGACTGGTTTGAAGGTTAAGAGTTTGATGTCAGATAATGGTGGTGAGTATAGTAGTGATGAGTTTAAAAGCTATTGCGCAGAGTACGGGATTAGAATGATTAAAACTATTCCAGAGACACCGCAACAGAATGGTGTTGCAGAGTGCATGAATAGAACCTTGAATGAGAGGGCCAAGAGTATGAGGTTACATGCAGGGTTGCCGAAGATTTTTTGGGTAGATGCAGTTAGCACATCAGCGTATCTCATAAACAGAGGACCTTCAGTTCCTTTGGGGTTCAAGATTCCTGAAGAAGAGTGGCAGAAAAAAGAGGTAAATCTTTCACACTTGCGAGTTTTTGGTTGTGTTTCTTATGTGCGTGTTAAAGATTCAGACAGAGACAAGCTTGATCCGAAAGCAAAGAAGTGTATCTTCATTGGTTATGGCTCAGATGATATGGGTTACCGTTTCTGGGATGAACTGACGAAGAAAGTCGTTAGAAGTAGAGATGTTACTTTTAATGAAAATGCGGTGTACAAGGATAAGCTTACAGTTGATTCTGAGTTTACAAAGGAACAATCTGAAAAAGAGAAAGCAGTGCTTGAAGATATTACTGAAGAAGATCTTGCAGGAAATAGTGGGAGTTCTGATTAGCTTTAGCTATCTTAGTAGCCAAGGGTTATCAACAGAAAAAGGGTATTGAATATACTGATATATTTTCTCCGGTTGTTAAGATGACTACAGTTAGACTTGTGCTAAGCATTGTGGCTGCAGAGGAGTTACATCTAGAGCAACTAGATGTTAAAACCGTGTTCTTACATGGTGATCTTGATGAAGACATCTACATGGTTCAGCCAGAGGGATTTCAGGTAGCTGGGAAAGAAAACTTGGTTTGTAAGCTTATAAAAAGCTTGTATGGTTTGAAGCAAGCACCAAGACAATGGTACTTGAAGTTTGACAACTTTATGATGAAGAATGGGTACACGAGGAGTGCTATGGATCATTGTTGTTACTTTAAACAATTTGATTCATCTTATATCATATTGTTGTTGTATGTTGATGACATGTTGATAGCAGGATCAAACATGAGGGAAATCAACAGGTCAAAGAGACAGATGTCTGAAGAGTTTGAGATGAAGGATATGGGTGCAGCAAAACAGATACTTGGTATAAGCATCATAAGGGATAGATCTGAAGGTACTTTGAAATTATCTCAAGAGAAGTATATTGAGAAATTATTGCAGAAATTCAGTGTCCAGGATGCGAAGACCAGAAGTACACCGTTGGCAACTCACTTTAATCTCACGAAGAAGCAGTCACCTAAAACGGATGAAGGCAAGAAAGATATGGCTAAAGTTCCGTATGCATCTGCAGTTGGCAGTTTGATGTATGCTATGGTGTGTACAAGGCCAGACATTGCTCATGCAGTGGGAGTTGTTAGTAGGTTCATGTCTAATCCAGGAAAAGAGCATTGGGAAGCAGTCAAGTGGTTGTTACGCTACTTGAAAGGCACATCCAAGTTTGCATTATGTTTCATTAAAAAAGATGTTATCTTGGAAGGGTTCTCTGATGCAGATTTGGGTGGATGTTTGGATACAAGAAAAAGTACTACGGGATATATTTTCACTTTGGGTGGCACAACAGTTAGTTGGATGTCTCGACTTCAAAAGAGTGTTGCTCTTTCAACCACAGAAGCAGAATATATGGCTATCTCTGAAGCTGGAAAGGAGATGATTTGGTTGAAGAATTTTCTTGAAGAGTTGGGCAAGAAACAGGCGGACAGTGCTTTGTATAGCGATAGTCAGAGTGCCATTCATCTTGCGAAGAATCCTGTGTTTCATGCTAGGACGAAGCATATTCAGCTTAGATATCACTTTCCGAGGGAGTTGATTAGCAATGGTACTTTGTCCTTGAAGAAAATCCTTGGTTCAAAGAATCCTGCAGATATGTTGACTAAGGTGGTTACCAATGAAAAGTTGAAGCTTTGCATAGCTTCAACTGGCCTTCAGAATTGATTGATGAGAAGGCGCTGCACTAGTTAGAGTTATTGATCGAAGTATAGGGTGTTACTAGATTTACAAGAGTGAAGAGAAGATGTGGTCAGACTCCAAGTGGGAGATTGTTGGGTTTGTGGAGTCTAACAGGTTTCAGAATTGGTTTCTGATTTGAGTTAGAATTTCCAGATCTGAATTCTAATTAGAGTTAGTAATTTCAGAATTTCAGAATTAGACTCTGATTAGTTTTAGGCCCAGTTTTTTCTCTTATAAATAGTCTCATGTAATTGTAAAACACCAACACATCAGAACACAACAGAACAACATAGTTGTGAGAGATCAATACAAAATTAGTGCGGCTTGTGGAGTAGGAATTTCCGAACCACGTAAATCTTTGTCTTGTGTGATTGTCGTTTATTTTCTTGTTCTTGTTTATGCGCTTTGGGTTTTGCTTTCGTTGTTGTATACTCAACAACTGGTATCAAGAGCCTAGGTTTTCAGGCGAGTGGGAGCGATGGCAGAAGAAGGGAAAGTAAAGATCGACAAATTTGATGGCAAAGATTATGGATATTGGAAGATGCAAATTGAAGATTATTTGTATCAGAAAAAACTACACCAACCGCTAGAGGAGAAGAAGCCAGATTCAATGGATGAGACTGAATGGAAGCTATTGGATAGGCAGGCTCTGGGTGTTGTCAGATTGACTTTGGCGAAGAACATTGCTTACAATATCGTCAAGGAAACGACAACTTATGGATTGATCAAGGCGTTAGCAAATATGTATGAGAAGCCATCTGCTTCGAATAAGGTGTATTTGTGTCGTTTGTTGTTTGCCGCGAGATTGAATGAAGGTGATTGTGTTGCTGATCATGTGAACGAATTTAATTCTATCCTATCAAGATTGGCATCGGTGGATATTAAATTCGATGATGAAGTACAAGCCTTGTTGTTGGTATCCTCGTTACCTGACAGTTGGTCAGGATTTGTCACTGCTATTAGTAATTCATCTGGGAGCGGTAAGATGACTTTTAATGGAGTTCGAGATTCGATTCTTGGAGAAGATATTCGTAGGAGAAACTCAGGAGAGTCGTCAGGTTCCTTATTGAGTACTGAGAGCAGAGGTAGAAAGTCCGAGAGGGGGCAGAATCAGGGGCATAGTAGATCGAAGTCACAGAAAAGAGGACAATCCAAAGATCGCAAGGAGATTGTTTGTTGGAATTGTCAGAAGAAGGGTCACTTCAGAAATCAGTGTACGGCTCCTGCATCTCCTAAAGGAAAGAAGAAAGAGGATAATTCAGCTAATGTAGTTGAAGAAGTGGTGAGTGACGATGCTTTGATTTGTTGTGTTGAATGTTCGGTTGAATCATGGGTTATGGATTCTGGTGCATCATTCCATGCGACCCCTTGCAAGGATTTGATGTTAAATTTCAGACTTGGAAATTTTGGTAAAGTCCGTCTTGCTGATGATGAGACTTTGGATATTGCGGGCATGGGAGATATTAATCTCAAGACCTCTTTGGGGACTAGCTGGACGTTGAAAGATGTAAGGTACATTCCCGGACTTAAGAAGATGTTGATATCTGTGGGTCAGTTAGATAAGGAAGGGTATCGAGTTTCTTTCGGAAACGGACAGTGGAAGGTTATAAAGGGGAATCTAGTTGTTGCTCGTGGAGACAAGAAGGGGACTTTGTACATAGTTGAACAATCTAGCTATGAAGCAAATGCAGTTACTGATGAGATTGGTTCTTCAACTTTGTGGCACCAAAGACTTGGTCATATGAGTGAAAAGGGTATGAAGCTGTTAACTTCAAAGGGGAAGATTCCAGAGCTGAAGAATGTGGAAGTTGGGTTCTGTGAACCATGTGTTCTTGGAAAGCAGAAACGAGTTACTTTTGCAAAATCAGGGAGGACCCCGAAGGCTAAGAAGTTAGAGCTAGTTCATACAGATGTATATGGTCCAACAACAGTTGCGTCGTTGGGAGGATCTCGCTACTATGTCACTTTCATTGATGATTCCACTAGAAAGGTATGGATTTATTTTTTGAAGAAAAAATCAGATGTGTTTGATACTTTCAAGAAGTGGAAGACTGAAGTTGAAACTCAGACTGGTTTGAAGGTTAAGAGTTTGATGTCAGATAATGGTGGTGAGTATAGTAGTGATGAGTTTAAAAGCTATTGCGCAGAGTACGGGATTAGAATGATTAAAACTATTCCAGAGACACCGTAGCAGAATGGTGTTGCAGAGCGCATGAACAGAACCTTGAATGAGAGGGCCAAGAGTATGAGGTTACATGCAGGGTTGCCGAAGATTTTTTGGGCAGATGTAGTTAGCACAGCAGCGTATCTCATAAACAGAGGACCTTCAGTTCCTTTGGGGTTCAAGATTCCTGAAGAAGAGTGGCAGAAAAAAGAGGTAAATCTTTCACACTTGCGAGTTTTTGGTTGTGTTTCTTATGTGCGTGTTAAAGATTCAGACAGAGACAAGCTTGATCCGAAAGCAAAGAAGTGTATCTTCATTGGTTATGGCTCAGATGATATGGGTTACCGTTTCTGGGATGAACTGACGAAGAAGGTCGTTAGAAGTAGAGATGTTACTTTTAATGAAAATGCGGTGTACAAGGATAAGCTTGCAGTTGATTCTGAGTTTACAAAGGAACAATCTGAAAAAGAGAAAGCAGTGCTTGAAGATATTACTGAAGAAGATCTTGCAGGAAATAGTGGGAGTTCTGATTAGCTTTAGCTATCTTAGTAGCCAAGGGTTATCAACAGAAAAAGGGTATTGACTATACTGATATATTTTCTCCGGTTGTTAAGATGACTACAGTTAGACTTGTGCTAAGCATTGTGGCTGCAGAGGAGTTACATCTAGAGCAACTAGATGTTATGTTGCCCAGTAATAATCTATTGTAGAAGGGGGGTTGAATACAATAGTATAAGATAATCGACTTCTTAATGTATATATCACAAATATGAAAGAAAGATAACAGCTTTATTAAATCTGATATAAAACTGTTACAAACTCTCTCAAGAAATTCTGATGTTCTTGAGAGCTGCTAGCTTACAAAAACTCTCTCAAGAAATTCTATGTTCTTATGAGCTTCTATCTTGATTCACACCGAACCAAAACCAAAACTGTGTTTATATACTACACAGCTTCTCTATCAATGATAAGTCCTAATCAATTACAAAGATTGAAACCTATCTATAATTGATAGCTACATCCTACAAACCAGGAACCGACAGAATAAACTTCCATGTTTAACTAGACTCCAAATATAACTCGAAGTAGGAATCCTGATCAGCTTCCAGTCCTGATGATCAATCCTGATCCCAGTCCTGATATGCATTCTGATCCTGACGACCATGCAATCCTGATGACGTCAGCAATCCTGATCAGTTGAGTCTAGCTCCTGACGATCATTGAATTCTGATCTAACAATCTCCCCCAATCTCATACTTTGTGAAATAAAGTATAGATTCCTAAGATTCAATGATGTCAAAAACATATATATACAAAATGTACAGAATCTGCAGCAACAACTTATCTGTTTAAATTCTTTGATAGAACAGATTCATCTTCAAGAAGTTGGATAACAAATTTTCTTCTTTTTCTTCAAGAATTTGAATCAGTGTTTCCTTAAGATTTCTGAGTTCTTCATCTTCCTCATTAATCTGGTAGATAGCTGCTCTGAGATTCAATATGGAGTTTCTCTGAAGACTATGCTCTTCAAGCAAAAGATAAGCAATTTCCTTCCCATCAGGATTGAGAGTAAGATGAGTCATGCCGAAATTTACTTCTTTAACAGCAGTACCCCTTTGCATTTCCACATCTTGACCTCTTTGATTTAAGTACATGGGAGTATAATTACCATTGAAATTACTGTTTCCATCCAGTCTTCTTCTTATTGTTGACAAAATCATGTCACTCCATTCTTTGCATATTTGATTCTTCGATCTTAAAAGATAATGAACATATTTCAGTTCCTGTGTTGTTTTCATCAGCAGATCTTGAATAGATAAAATCTTCACACTACCATCTTTCATGAAGTACAGAAGCTTTTCTTTCTTGTCAAAACCATCATGACAATCTATAACTATATCAACAGCTAGTAAATTGTTCAGGTTTTCAGAAGTTAAAGTACCTCCAATTTCAGTTAAGGAGTAAGGATCAACATATGACATATTCAGATATTCAGCATCCCTGTGTCCAATACCTCCTCTTGAATTACTTGTCAATTGCTTCAGATTTGAAAACATCTTTAACCAGAGTGCTTTTGATCTAACCATCCCAGATAAATCAACAACACTTGAAGCGCTTGTAATAATTCCTCCAGACTGAAAATTGATAAGTGTATCACAACTTAATGTGCTAATATGTTTCCACTTCTTATCCTTTTCCTTTTCAAAGGCATAGCTTCTTTCCAGTGAAGACTCTTGTCTGCTTGGGTTCCTCCACACTCTTCTGTTTGAGAGTTTAAGCCTTTGTACATAGAGATTGAAATCTCTATTTGTTGATCTTGTAATTTCACTTCTTCTGGCTTCTTCTTCTTCATCTACTTCCTTGTTGTGAGAATCAACCACAGTAGATAAAATTATCAAGTCAATCTCTTGCAGAATTTCAGAATCATCAGGATCTTGAATATTATCAGGAACAACATCAGGATTAGATTCTTCAATTTGATTTGTATTGCAGAGATTTGATTTTCTTGATTTTCTTCTCAATTCAGGTTCTTCTTCAATATTTCCATCATCGCCAAAAGTAGATCTGTCAGGAACTACTAGAGTTTGAATAGGTTCAGGAATTTCTTCAATTCTTAACCCTCGAGACCTTGTCTGTCTAGGTATTGTTTCAGTTGAAGAACCTCTTCTACTTCTTCTAGCTCCTCTCCTACCTATGCTTCCTCTACCTCTAGCAAGAACAGGGTTATTAAAGCTTTCCATCATTTCTCTCTGTTGTCTTAAGAATTCTTCATGTGAGAGATCAGGATATTCTTCACTTGCTGTAGAGAGTGCTTTTCTTGCAAATAATTGTTGAACTCTTTTATCAGTGTGATATAGAGTAACAATTCTGCCATCTTTTGTAGAAAACTTCTGGAATAAATTTGATGCATCTTCAGGATTATCAATAATCACATCTTCATCACCTTCAGGAATTGTAGCAAGAATATGTCCATGACCAGGTGTCAGGATTTGTTCTTCCGTCAGGATCTGAGATTGCACCAACGTTCTTACTGTCTTAACTCCAGAATCAGAAACATGAGTTGACTGCGTTGTTTGACTTTGTGAAGTTTGAATTGTAGACTTCATAACAGCAGCATCAGAGGTTTCTCCTTGTATCACTTTGTCACTACCATCATCTCCAGTATCATCATTATTATTCTTTAATACTAGATCAGGTGTGCATTTTGTCCGACTAACCTTCTCCCCCTTTTTGACATCAGGATTTGACAATAAATTCAAAATTAAGGAAAGAGAGGCTTGAATGTCAGTTACCTTGGTATCCAGAGAATCAATCCTTCTGTTGATAGAGGTTTGTTCAGAAATAACAGATTTCACTTGGGATTCTACTACCCTTAGCTGAAAAGCAGTAGGCACCTTTGTAAAATTTTGAGAAATATCATTCCTCACCAACTCAGTTGAGTTCTTGATAGAATCAATCTCACTTTTTAGACTTTTGGATAACAAAGTTGTAGCCTTCAGATGATTCTTCAAGTCTTGATTCTCTATAGATTTCACTGCATCATAGGCATGTTCCAAAGCAGAAGAATAACTTACAGATTCAGCAGATCTGTGCCATGAATTGTTCCATTCATTCTGTCTAAGTGCCTCATCAGGATTAAAGGAAGGAATAGAAAAATCTTGTCTCTGATCTTTCCCAGTGGAAGCTTTGCCAGCCATATATGTACTTGATGAACCAAAATTAGTTCCAAGACTAATTTTGAGTGATGTAGCAAGTTGTTCCTTCTCTTTTTGAGTCTCATCATCATCACTATCATCAGAGTCATCATCATCAGTACTATGAGTATCATCAGGATCAGGAATAGCTATACCTTTCATTTTATCCTGTGAATCTGTGATAGGATGATCCATTGGTCTTGAACGAAGTGGCTGTATCAGGATAGGTTCAACATCAGGAGCACCACTAGCGTCAGGATGAACACCGTCAGGATTTGATATGCTTGCATCAGTATTTGCTACCAATGGTTCTTGTGGAGCTTGAGGTTCAGAAGCTTCTTCAACACTTTGAGTCAAAGGTTCTTGTGTGCTTCCCTCATTGACAGTATCCTCGACCAATCTTTGAACTTCATCTGCACCAGAAATCCCTTGAGCATTGTCAGGAAATTTCTCAGAAACTGTAGCTTGGCCTGCATCTTCACTTTGAGAAGATGGTTCTTGTGTAGCTGGAATGTCGATGTCTTCATTCTCCCTTTGAGAAAATGGTTCTTGTGGGACCATTCCACGAGCTAAGCCTTCACTCAAACTTTGATTGAGTGGTTCTTGTGTGGCTGGATCATCAGAAAGAGCTGCTGAACCACTTTGAGGTTCAGGTTCTTGTGGGCTTGATCCTTTCAGTTTCTTCTGTCTCTGATAGACTAACTCTTCTGCCTTCCTTAGCTTTTCCATTGGATGTTTTATCCCAAGATTGGAAGCAGCAGCACCATACTTCTCCCATGAAATATCAACATGTCTTTTTGTCGGAGAGTCCTGTGCTGGAGAGTCTGAAATATTAACCACTTGACTTGGTGCCGTATCAGGAATACTAACATCAGGATTTGCTTGAGCAGTAGAAACTGATTGCTCATTTAGAATAGAAGTGTCCTGTACATCAGTATCCTGCTTCTTTTCTAAAGGAATATGATACCTGCTTTTTGATAACTTCCTTTTCTTCTGTGGTGTAGACAATGGAACCACAGCTGCAGTAGCAATATCAGCAACTTCCTTATTCACATTCATCACAGAGGATATAGGTAAATCATCCTCTGAGTCAGTCTCATCCCTGAGCACTAACTTCCTTTTAACAGAAACAGCCTTACCTCCCTTTGCAGCTTTCTTCACCAGGACCCCTTGTACACCCCCTTGTAACTTCTTTTTAGTGATAGGTCTAGAGGTAAAGTCCTTTGAACCTGATTGCCTTCCTGACACATCAGTTCTAGCTGACTTCTTTGCTTTTACAACTAAAGTCTTTTGAGAGACATTAGAGGTGGCAGTTGACTGTTTAGACTGTTTAGGATGAATGCTTGGGTTAGGAACAAGGTGTGATTGGCCTTGCCCCATAGCATTAGAAATTAAACCATAACGAGTAGGAATTTTCCTATGCAAGAAAAACCTAACCTCATCAGGAATAAAAGCATTTTCTATGAAACCATTTGCCTTATCACTGTTGACTAAGGACTTAATATTATTCGCAGTAATTCTACAGACAGGTAGAATTACATCATCCTCAAAAACAACATTAGGACACAAGTGATTAAATATCAACTGTAAAAATCTAAGAAAACAGACAGAACCTAACTTATCTGATTTCCTATCACTTAAAGCTTTTAAGATAAACGACCCATAATCAAACACTGTAGAGTGGATAAGAGAGTACCCAATTTTAAGAGATCCTGATGGAAGAGCATCAAAATTTGATGTCTTGTTCAGGAAACAGCGGCTGATCGTATCAAAGAAGAAATTCCATTCCTTCTTAAGCTTTGTCCTAAAGAGATTGCCATATCTCTTTACTTCACCATTGTAGCCCAACTTTGTAACAAACTCAAAAAGAGTAGAGTCTGAAACATTAGCAGGAATAGCATCACCAAGAACAGGTAAATGCAGGGCTTCCTCCACAATTGCAGGAGTCACATAGTGAGTAATTCCATTATGTTCAAAACTCATCAAGATAGTGTCAGAATACCCTTTGTCAAAAGTAACTGAGTTCCACACCTGCATTACAGACTTAAAAGAAACACTTGCAGGTTCTGTTAAAGCAAACTTCAATGGGCTTGAAGCTAGAAAATCTTGAATTATATGTAACTCATTGGGTAAATCTTGATGATTTAGAATAGCCACAAAATTGTTAGTGGCAAAAGTAACACCACTAATCACTGTTTGTTTGTTCATGAATGATGAAGACGCCATTGTAATTCTTAAAAATCTTGAGAATTGATGTGTGAATATAGTTAGGGTTCGTGAGCACAGAGAGAGATAGAAAATCGAAAAACTGATGATGAGAGAGTAATTAATGATGTAGAATAAGTAAAAGTATTTTGTTAGAACAAAACTTTACTCTCAATAACAGGTGGCAAAATATGATTTGTGCACAAATAATTAGTGGACAGATTACGTGTGTAATTTAAATGAAACTGCACCGCTTTTTATGTGTATGTATATGTATATCTATAACAGTGCAACACACGCGCACATACAGTTGTCCTACTAAAACTCAACCGTCCATCAGCAGATACTGACGAAAAATTAGGCACAAATTAAGCAATGAAATACTGACCTGAACATCAGGATTGACCAGTTGACTTCCTGTCAGGATTGCATCCTATCAGGATTTGATCAACGAAAACATACCTTTCTGAATAACCATCAGGATTTGACAGTTATCAGGATTTCCTCTCTGTAGCTTTCCTCAGAAATTCTCAAAGTTCATCATTCCAAGTTCATTCACCAATTTATTGAAAGTAGCTTCAGGTAGTGGCTTGGTGAATATATCAGCTAGTTGTTGATCAGTAGGAACAAAGTGAAGTTCAATTGTTCCTTCCAGAACTTGTTCTCTTATGAAGTGATATCGAATACTGATGTGTTTAGTAAGAGAATGTTGAACTGGATTTCCTGTCATTGCAATAGCACTTTGGTTATCACAATAAATAGGGATTTTTGAGTATGACAGGCCATAATCTAACAACTTATTTCTCATCCACATTATCTGAGCACAACAACTTCCTGCAGCAATGTACTCAGCTTCTGCAGTTAAAGTGGAAATGGATTTTTGCTTTTTACTGAACCATGAAACTAGTCTTCCACCCAAAAACTGACAGCTTCCTGAAGTACTTTTCCTGTCTATTTTGCATCCTGCAAAATCAGCATCTGAATAACCACACAACCCAAAATCTGATTCCCTTGCATACCAAAGGCCAAGTGAAGAAGTGCCTTTGAGATATCTGAAAATTCTTTTGACTGCAATCAGATGGGGTTCTCTAGGTTTTGCTTGAAATCTTGCACACAGACAGGTTGCAAACATGATATCTGGTCTACTTGTAGTGAGATACAATAAAGAGCCAGTCATTCCTCTGTAGTGAGTTACATCTACCTCAGCACCTTGATCAGGATCAAGTTTGATCAGGATCAAGTTTGGTAGCAGTAACCCAATCAGCATCTTTAAGTGCATCTTCAACTTTCTTTGGCTCCTCCTTGGATAGAAAGTTATTGTATAGACATTCATTCTGAGTTGCACTTCTTGTTTGAACACCTGCATCAGGATCCCCAATGATCAAATCAGGAGTATGACTTGCAGTCCATTTCCTTGCTGGTGTTAAATTGTTTCTTGAAGTAGATGCTCTCCCTGGATTGGTGTTATCTTGATTTGAAGAATTTGCTTGTCTTTAAGCTCCCCCTGAATTATTGTTATTTCCTCCTGATAAGTTATCAGGATCATCACTTGAATCAGTATCTGAAGAATTCTGTCCTGATGATTGTGTTGACTCTGAACTTGTAGTAGAATGATGTTGCTCCCCCTCAACATTAGCACTACTAGAAGTATTACTATTGATCGCATCATCAGTATTTGCACTATCAGCATCTGGTGTGTCATCAGGATTTGGTGACCCATCAGGATCTGATGTATGGACAGGATCTGATTCTCTTTCTTCAGGTTCCTTGGTAGCTTCATTTTCAAAAATCAATTTGTCATGAGAGTCTTCATCGATTCCAGCTATCTTCTTGTCATCAAAAGATACATGTATTGACTCCATGACAGTCCTTGTCCTCAAATTAAAAACTCTGAAGGCTCTTGATGCAGGATAGCCTATGAAAATTCCTTCATCAGCCTTTGTTTCAAATTTCCCTAGCTGTTCAGGATGAGTTCTGAGAACAAAACATTTACAGCCAAACACATGCAGATGCTTCAGACTTGGTTTCTTTTCCTTGAGTGACTGATAAGGAGTAACACCATGTCTGTTTATTAATGTGAGATTTTGAGTATAGCATGCTGTGTTGACTACTTCTGCCCAGAAATATGTAGGTAATTTTGCTTCTTCCAACATAGTTCTGCCAGCTTCAATAAGAGTTCTATTTTTCCTTTCAACTACTCCATTTTGCTGAGGTGTGCCAGGAGCAGAGAATTGTTGAATGATTCCTTTGTATTTGCAGAACTCTTCCATCTTTGAATTCTTAAATTCAGTACCATTATCACTTCTCAGTATCTTGACTTTGTACTTTGTGGTTGTCTCAATCATTCTTACATGATCCAACAGAACTTCAGGAGTCTCATCTTTTCTGTGCAGAAAATACACCCAGGTGAATCTAGAATATTCATCAACAATTACAAGAGTGTACCTTTTCTTACTGATGGACATGATGTTGACTGGACCAAATAGATCAAGATGTAGCATGTGATATAGTTCTTCAATAGAGGATTCTGATTTACTCTGGAATGATGTCCTTCGTTGTTTTGCTTTCTGACATGCATCACAGAGTCCATCAGGAGTATATAACACTTTTGGTAATCCTCTCACTAAATCTTTCTTAACCAACTCATTGATATTGCTGAAGTTGAGATGAGAAAGCTTCTTATTCCAATTCCAACTTTCATCTACTGAAGCTTTACTGATCAGACAGGTAGGGGAGTCATCAGTATTTGATTGAATGTTGGCTTCATATATGTAACCATGCCTGTAGCCAGTCGGTGCTGTCTTTCCTGTTTCTTTACTGACTACTTCACAATGTGTGGAATAGAAGTTGACATGATAACCTATGTCAGTGATTTGACTAATACTCAACAGGTTGTGTTTTAGTCCCTTCACTAGAGCTACTTTTTCAATGATGACATTTCCAATGATTATATTGCCATATCCCAAGGTTTGTCCAATGTTGCCATCTCCATAAAACACAGTTGGGCCAGATTTTTCCTCATATTCTGATAACAGGGCTTTGTTTCCAGTCATGTGCACAGAACATCCACTATCCATGACTAACACATTTTTCTTTTTACCCTGCAATCAGAATAGAAACACACTAGTTAGAACATTTAGGAACCCATACTTGTTGGGTTCCTTTTCCATGCAATTTATTAAATTTCACAGCAGAAGACTTTCTGACTTTAGCAGTCCTGACAGGATTTACTCCATCAGGATTTGCTTTGTCAGTATCAGTATTAACAAAAGCATGTTCCAACTTGACATTCTTAACTCTATCAGACTTTGTACTATTATCAATCTTAGGCAGTGGATCATAAAAGTTATAGTACAACTCATGATAATCTTTACAAGTATAAATAGAATGCCATATACTACCACAATGAAAACAGGACTTCTGTGATTTATAAAATACTGATCTATTCCTAACATCAGACTTAGGAATATCAGTAATCTTCTTCTTACTCTTCTTACAATCAATAACAAGATGATTAGAGTTACCATAGTTAAAACAACACTTTCTAGGTGCATTTGGGATATATTTGTAACCATTCTCTTTGTTGATCCCAACTTTACCATTCCTGTTTCTCTTAACAGTAGATACCTTTTTCTTATCTGTCACCTCACAGATTTTATCCTTAAGCTGTTTCTGAGACAATAGACCTACATTCTTAATGACTTTATTCATGACAGGTTTAGACTTTATGATTTTAATTCCTTGTGTAGAAGTAGATCCCTTTTCAAAAGTAGAATTGGAATCCTTACCAAAAACAAAATTAACAGGAGTAATCTTAGATTTGGTTGCATCTATAACATGTCTATAGGTCTTTGGACTGACTGTCTCATCAATGACAATTTTCTCTTTCAATTTCTTATCCTCATCTGACTTATATCCTAGACACTCTTTCCAATTCTTAGAGGTATTAATCTCATGAAATTTCCTACCAGAGTCTGTCCAGGTTCTGATTTTCTCATTAGCATTTTCAAGTTCCTTTTCAAGAGCAGTACATTTGGATTTCATCTCTACATACATGTGATTCACATTATCACATTCTTTTTGTACTTCTTGCATACAAGAAAATTCAGCTTCTAATATATCATTCCTTTTTCTAAGTTCAGACATCTCAGATAAGATCCTAGTATTTTCAGCAGTTTGACTTCTAAAGCTAATATGTAATGACTTTAGAAAACATCTTAACTCAGAAGCATTATCAGTATCAAAATCAAAGATAGTATTCAGTACCTTATCATCAGGAGCAGCAGTTACATCAGCATTGGCCATTAGAGCATAGTTGACCACCTCAGTATCAGATTCTGAGGAAGAGTCCATCCAATCCTTGCTTGATGTGATAAGTGCCTTCGTCTTCTTGCACTCAGAAGCAAAGTGACCCATACTATTGCACTTGTAGCATCTAACCTTTGACTTGTCAAATTTGCTACCCTTGCTGTCCTTTTTGATATACTTATCTTTGTTTGAATTGAAATCCTTTTTCTGAAAGTTGCCTTGTCTTCTATTCTTCCTGAACTTCATCCTTCTGAAGTTTCTGACAATCATAGCAACCATCTCTTCCATGTCTGAGTCAGAAGAATCATCATCAGTATTGGCATCAGCATTGCCATCAGTATCTGATGAAGAGTCATCAGGATCTGACTCAACTATTCTTGTTTTACTTATAGAGGCTTCCATAACTTTTCCTTTTGATTTAGCCTCTGCTTTCAAAGCAATTGATTTTGCCTTGCTGCTTTTCTTGTTCTTTCTCTGTTGAACTTCAAGATCATGAGTTCTTAGCATCCCATAGACTTCATCAAGAGACACAGTGTTAAGATCATACTGATGTCTAATGATTGATGTCTGAGTGTCCCATTCTTCAGGTAAAGCTCTTAGAAACTTGGTGTTTGAATCTTCAGTTTCATATTCCTTGGCAACTAAAGATAAACTGTTCAATAGTGTCAGAAATCTATCATATAGATCAGTTAGGCTCTCATCGGGTCTTGCATCAAATTGTTCATATTCTTGAATCAAAAGAGCCCTTCTGTTTTTCTTGACAGATGCAGATCCCTGGCACTGAGTTTCCAAAGTATCCCAGATTTCTTTTGAAGACTTGCATGCAATCACTCTGTTTGACATAACAGCATCAAGACTACTGTGTAAGATATTCTTTATCTTTGGTTCCCTGAGTACATGAGCTTTTTCTTCTGGAGTCCATTCACTTTTAGCCTTGACCACATAATGTTCAGGTACTGTATCTGCTCGTTCTACAATTCGTGTAGGAATATATGGTCCATCACGAATCCTGTCCAAATAGTCAGGATCCATAGCCTCCAGGTACATCAGCATCTTTACCCTCCATGTTGGATATTCTGATTTCTTCAAGATGGGAATCTTCATGCTTTCATACTTGGTTGTCGACATCTTTAGATCGTATCTGATTCAGAATTAAATCAGTTTGCTCTGATACCAATTGTTGCCCAGTAATAATCTATTGTAGAAGGGGGGTTGAATACAATAGTATAAGATAATCGACTTCTTAATGTATATATCACAAATATGAAAGAAAGATAACAGCTTTATTAAATCTGATATAAAACTGTTACAAACTCTCTCAAGAAATTCTGATGTTCTTGAGAGCTGCTAGCTTACAAAAACTCTCTCAAGAAATTCTATGTTCTTAAGAGCTTCTATCTTGATTCACACCGAACCAAAACCAAAACTGTGTTTATATACTACACAGCTTCTCTATCAATGATAAGTCCTAATCAATTACAAAGATTGAAACCTATCTATAATTGATAGCTACATCCTACAAACCAGGAACCGACAGAATAAACTTCCATGTTTAACTAGACTCCAAATATAACTCGAAGTAGGAATCCTGATCAGCTTCCAGTCCTGATGATCAATCCTGATCCTAGTCCTGATATGCATTCTGATCCTGACGACCATGCAATCCTGATCAGTTGAGTCTAGCTCCTGACGATCATTGAATTCTGATCTAACATGTTAAAACCGCGTTCTTACATGGTGATCTTGATGAAGACATCTACATGGTTCAGCCAGAGGGATTTCAGGTAGCTGGGAAAGAAAACTTGGTTTGCAAGCTTATAAAAAGCTTGTATGGTTTGAAGCAAGCACCAAGACAATGGTACTTGAAGTTTGACAACTTTATGATGAAGAATGGGTACACGAGGAGTGCTATGGATCATTGTTGTTACTTTAAACAATTTGATTCATCTTATATCATATTGTTGTTGTATGTTGATGACATGTTGATAGCAGGATCAAACATGAGGGAAATCAACAGGTTAAAGAGACAGATGTCTGAAGAGTTTGAGATGAAGGATATGGGTGCAGCACAACAGATACTTGGTATAAGCATCATAAGGGATAGATCTGAAGGTACTTTGAAATTATCTCAAGAGAAGTATATTGAGAAATTATTGCAGAAATTCAGTGTCCAGGATGCGAAGACCAGAAGTACACCGTTGGCAACTCACTTTAATCTCACGAAGAAGCAGTCACCTAAAACGGATGAAGGCAAGAAAGATATGGCTAAAGTTCCGTATGCATCTGCAGTTGGCAGTTTGATGTATGCTATGGTGTGTACAAGGCCAGACATTGCTCATGCAGTGGGAGTTGTTAGTAGGTTCATGTCTAATCCAAGAAAAGAGCATTGGGAAGCAGTCAAGTGGTTGTTACGCTACTTGAAAGGCACATCCAAGTTTGCATTATGTTTCAGTAAGAAAGATGTTATCTTGGAAGGGTTCTCTGATGCAGATTTGGGTGGATGTTTGGATACAAGAAAAAGTACTACGGGATATATTTTCACTTTGGGTGGCACAGCAGTTAGTTGGATGTCTCGACTTCAAAAGAGTGTTGCTCTTTCAACCACAGAAGCAGAATATATGGCTATCTCTGAAGCTGGCAAGGAGATGATTTGGTTGAAGAATTTTCTTGAAGAGTTGGGCAAGAAACAGGCGGACAGTGCTTTGTATAGCGATAGTCAGAGTGCCATTCATCTTGCGAAGAATCCTGTGTTTCATGCTAGGACGAAGCATATTCAGCTTAGATATCACTTTCCGAGGGAGTTGATTAGCAATGGTACTTTGTCCTTGAAGAAAATCCTTGGTTCAAAGAATCCTGCAGATATGTTGACTAAGGTGGTTACCAATGAAAAGTTGAAGCTTTGCATAGCTTCAACTGGCCTTCAGAATTGATTGATGAGAAGGCGCTGCACTAGTTAGAGTTATTGATCGAAGTATAGGGTGTTACTAGATTTACAAGAGTGAAGAGAAGATGTGGTCAGACTCCAAGTGGGAGATTGTTGGGTTTGTGGAGTCTAACAGGTTTCAGAATTGGTTTCTGATTTGAGTTAGAATTTCCAGATCTGAATTCTAATTAGAGTTAGTAATTTCAGAATTTCAGAATTAGACTCTGATTAGTTTTAGGCCCAGTTTTTTCTCTTATAAATAGTCTCATGTAATTGTAAAACACCAACACATCAGAACACAACAGAATAACATAGTTGTGAGAGATCAATACAAAATTAGTGCGGCTTGTGGAGTAGGAATTTCCGAACCACGTAAATCTTTGTCTTGTGTGATTGTCGTTTATTTTCTTGTTCTTGTTTATTCGCTTTGGGTTTTTCTTTCGTTGTTGTATACTCAACATATGCAAGCAACATTCGAAACCTACACACTTGATAAGCCCATATATCATTCACTTTCCTGGAAAGGGAAGGCTAAGACTGATGGAGCTTCAGAGTCTAACCCAAGCCTCCCTAATCCATCCAGTCAACCATCTGCAAACACTACTCTAGTTATTAGGGAGCCAAGTGCACCAACCTCTCAAAAGGTTGTTGTTACTAAAAAGAAGAGCAGGAAGAGAGCCATTACTGTTACTGATGATTCTGTAGATTTAGGTAGTGAGGAACCTGAGTCACAGCTCACCAGACAAAAGAAGAAATCCAAACAAGTAGCCTTCACTGAATCCTCCCAACAGGATTTAGATGTGTTAAAAGGGGTACACCTGTTATTGTCAGTGGCCTCTCAACAGGACACTGGTATTGAAAAGAGTAGCCTCCCCACTACAACCTGTAAAGAGTCTGTATAGAGTTAAGAACTCACTTTTGACTCAGGAGAACAACATGGTGACACCACATTGAGTGGAGAGCACATCACACTTGAAACTCCTCCTATTTCTCAGGGGGAGTTGCCAAAATCCATTCTCAACCCCACTTCTCTCTCAGAATCTCAAAATGCAAATATTTCTTCTCTACAGGAGAGTCATTCTCATGACAATCCTGCCTTTGATCATTCACATTTTGATTCTGTGAATGAGCCAACTTCAAGTGACATGGTTCATGACACTATGCTCACCACCCAGGACATACATTCAGTTGGTCAGGAAATGCACGCTGGGGCATATTCTAATGACACCAACAAAAACACAGAGGATTCACCAGTTTTTACTGGAGACTCTGTGCCAAACTCTCCAATCCTTAGGGACTTGGAACTGCCTTCACAGGCACATAGAGATGATGATGTAACTCATCCCATTTCAATGGAGACAATATCATACTCTACAACCATTCCAAGGCTGGAGGAAACTCACATACCTTCCATTCCTGTTGTAGAACCTTCATCTGCAACAGAAGTGCCTAGCACTAGCTCTAACTTGGCTCAGGCCACCTTGTCACAATGGCTGGAGTCTGTGCACCATGACAGGCCTTCAGGATCATCATATGTGCCCTCTCTATTGACGGAAGAAGCCCTCCAAAGCTTAAATGTGGCACAGATTGATGAGTTCTCAAAGATTGCTCAACATCTTCTTACAGCTGGCCTCCCAAACAAGGACTATGAGGCCATTCTCTTATGTCACAAAGAGGATGTTGAATCTCAGAAGGACAAGATCATTGATGAAGCCCAACAAGATGGTAATGTGGATGCCTGGTTGGATGCCAAGAGAACTGTGAAGCTCAAGGATGCGCTTGCATTTCTCAGGGAAGACTATCTTACAACTTTGGGGTCTAATGCCAAAAGTCTGCCTCCTGCAGAAGTGTATGATGCAGTCAATGAGGTATACAAGAATCAGCTCAAAGCTCTGCACTATCTTGGGAATGGTCTTCAATCATAAATCTACTCAATCAAGGAAGAAATAGACCAATCTCTGACCAAGCTAAGGAATACTTATCTTTCTGATTTTCCCAAGGTAGATGGCATCCTAAAGGAGGTTAAGAAAACTGCTCAACATGTCACAAAGATGGATTGCACCCTAGCCTTGGTCACTGATAATCTCAAGAAGCTTTCTACCAAGCTAAAAAATCAGGTGCAATCCAACATGAACTCAAACTCTATGTTGTCAGTGATGTGGAAGAACCAATATGGAGATAAGTTGGTAGATGAAGTTCCTCTCTCAAATATCACAAAGTTTGAATTCTCCAAGCTCAAGGATCAATCTCTAAATTCTTTAAAATCTGAGCAATTATTCTCCAAAGTTGACAGACTGGAGAGAGAGGTGGCTGAGCTTAAATCTGAAAACAAAGGGATCACTCACTCTTTGGAGCTACTTAATTCCAAGCTGGATGACCAAAGCAATACAACTTCCAACATTTTTCTAGTCCAGCAACAAATGATGACTGCTATGATGAAACACATGAACCTTCCAATTCCTGGTGAAGCCCAAGGCATATATTCTTATACCAAGCCAAAGGGGGAGAAGGAAAAGGAGAGTCTAATCTTAAGGAAGAAAGGGGGAGCTTCATCCAAACAAAAGGAAATTCTCATTGAAGAAAGAGCTCTAAAGTCAGTCACCTTTCCTGCAGTAGATGTCACCAGCAAAGATGGCCAGAAAAGCACTGTCACCTCCACATACTACCCTGACACAATACATATAGATGTCAATGCTCCTCAAATCATATCAACTACTCAACCATTAAAGGCAAACATTATCACTGAGTCCAAGCTACAGGAAGTTGCAAACTCAAATATCTATCATGATAAAGCCTTCCTGGAGTTTCTGAAAGCCACCAGAGCCAGTGTAAATGAGCACACCCTGAACTACAGACACAAACTAAAGGAAGAAATCAAGTATTTCACAGTGGTAGTCAGGAGGGTAAAAGAAGCCTATCTAAGTGAGATACTCATGATCTCCAAAGACAATTGCATATGACACTTGTCCTTTGAATCTCTAGAGAAGCTGAAGTACACTGAATTGGATACACTTCTGGAACTGATTGAGAAGAAAAGGGCAAACACTAAAAGATTATATGATGAGCTTCAAAGAGATCAACTCTTAAGGCTGCCTGAAGTCATCACAAACCCTAAAACAGTAATCTTCCAAAGCTATTCAAAATCCAATGTCATTGATTAACTGGTGATTCCTACATACTTGAAAATGAAGAACAAAGACAAAATTGTTCAGGTTATTCAAATACCGAGAGCAAAGAGGGGATTTAGAACTGCAGAAGAAATTGAAACAATTCAAATTCTACAAACATTTCTAACTTCTGGCAGAATACCTGAATCAGTCAAAGTAAGCAAAGAAGAGAAGGAAGACAAGGATGATGAAGACAAGAGTGGTAGAAGAAGAAGTCACCACATAAGTGATAAGGATGGAAATAGTGAGAGCAGCAGGAGCAAGTCATCAAAGAAATCTAAAGATACTGAGAAAGACAAGAAAGATGATCATGAGAAGATGGAGGCTGAGAAAAGAAAGAGTGGAAATCAGTAAGCCAAGGACATTGCTAGCAGTATTTTAACCACAAAACAAGACTCTAAGTCTAGGGTGGATACTGTTGGTAATGATCCACCAAAATCTGCAACCAAGGCTTCTGAAACTGATTTGCCACAGAATGAAAGTAAAGCCACAAAGGTAAAATCTAAAAGACACATCCACAAAGTCACAACTAGTGGAGTTCTATAGTGGATAAAAGGGAAATGATCAAAGTTGCTTCCAAATGATGTGGAAGTGAAGACTAAATCTCCATGTTCCAGAAAGCTACCTTAAGTGAAGCATTTGAAGATCAAGAGTGTAGCCAAAAGAACAAGGATAACAAAGAAAACTGGAGTGATCACAAATGTTATTGGGCTAAATGTACCTCCGCTGGATGAAGACTATGATGAAGAAGCCCTAGCATTCTTGAGAGCTCAAAGGATCTTTGAAGTCAAAGTTAATCAAGATCATCTAGAGATCAAGTACACTGATGGAAGGGAGAAAGAAATGAAAACTGGAAGTTGGCAATACTTCCCTATCTATGATCTAGAGAAGATCAATGCCTTTTTGAACTTTGAAGAAAAAGAAGAAAAGATTTGGAAGATAGAAATTGCCAGGTACTTGAAAATGCAATATGATTACCAAGAAGAACTAAGGAAGTAGAATGAAGAGAAAAGAATTCAGAAAGAAAAGGAGATGGCATAAATGGAAGTGAAGGCTATGGATCTAAGGAAGAAGGGGCTCTGCAAAGCGAAGTTCAATCCTTATGTAGTGGAGTACAAAAACAGAAATGGAGGGAAAAGCAAAATAAGGATGGATTTCCTGAACTCTTATGTGGAAAGTGCTCTGAGAAATGCTGCTGAAGACTTAGAAGACTCTCCTCTCTTGGAAGAATTGGCAGCAAGGGATGAAATTCTCATAGCCATTTCAGAAATGAACAGAAGGGAAGAAGCTAGAAAGAAGAAAGTCTATGATGATTATCTACAAAAACAAATGGAATCTGAAGCTGTTCAGTAACAGAAAAATCATCTGTAAGCTATCATTTTATGTTTGTAATCAAATCCTATTCATAATGTTCATCTGCTGTTTTCTCTGAAATATGATTCCTTTTAGGTAAGGTAGGCTTGTTATCAGACATAAAATTGTGCCTAAGTTTCTTACTCACAATTTGGGGGAGATTGTTAGGCATGTCTGAATACCACTATTAACAAGCCTACACCTTGTGACTATGTCACTTTACATGACCTGGTGAAGTTTGTCACTGGGATATAGTATAAGTCTCTATTGTACTTGTCTTGTTCTCATGTACTTAGCTTTATTCTGTATGCTTAATTTTATAATGAGCTTAGTGAGTTTCTTGCACCTAGAATGTATATAGGCCATGAAATAATTGTCCTGGAAGAAGTTCAATTTGTTCATGCAGCAGGATAAAAGTGAATAAGGCCTTGAAGAAATAAGTTGCATAAATTTGTCTAAGTCCCTAGATCGTGAAGTCAGAATGAGCTATGTCTTGAAGTCCTCAAAATCCATGTCGTGAAGTGCTGAGATCGCATAGCTGAAATGAACTATGTCGTGAAGTCCTCAAAATCCATGTCGTGAAGTGCTGAGATCGCATAGTCTGAAATGAACTATGTCGTGAAGTCCTCAAGGCACAAGTCGTGAAGTGTTGAGATCGCATAGTCTGAAATGTACTAGATCATGAAGTCCTCAAAGGCTATATCGTGAAGTCTGAAATATGCCATATCGCATACTCCTAAAACACTCATATAGTAAAGTCCTCATATAGCAAAGTCAGAAATGCTCTATGTTGACAAGTCACGGGATAAGGAGTATATTGGAGTTCACGATATCAACACTTAGGCGGTTTACAACAAGACAAATTAAGGTACAGTATCAGAGTTCATGGAGACAAATACTGAAGCATCTGTTACGGTTAAGTGGTCCAAAGACAGATGGCAAATCTACAACATAACTTGGAGAGAAAGAATAGAGACAAACAACTAAAGATAACGGAAAGAACGACAATGAGCTAGTGGTCCTTCCTGACACAGTTAACCTCTTATGGAAAAACAAGATGGAGTTACAGTTAGGGGTAGCTGTGTAATTAGGTGGGTGCACCAGTTTATATAAGTCTTATATATATTGTGCACACCCTATACTTAGCTGTAAGAGAGATACACATAGAATTATTCAAACACTCTTTTCTCTGTAAGAAAACAGGAAAGCACTGTTCTTGTTTAGAATCCAGAATTTCAGTTGTGAAATTTTGAAAGCTGTAGTATTTGATTAACTTTATACAAAGTAGATTAAAGTGATTGTGTGTGTTCTGTTTATTTTATTTCCGCAATCACATACATACACGATCAAATACACCCTCTGTCTAGTTTACTAGTGATATTCATAACTAACATAATATATATAACTTTTTATATTATATTGAATTTATGGATCAGATATGGTTTTAATTTAAAATTGCACCAAAATATTATAACGGGTTGAAGATGTTCTAACAAGAAAATATTAAAGCAAACGAATCTATACTATATTATTAAAGCCGAAACATTGAAAGTTTTGGTTTTCGGTTAACGGTCGGTTTTTGGTTTTCGGTACTTTTTCTAATTAATAAATTAATAATATAATCAAAATTTGGGAAAGTTTTATTCTACATTAATATTTCACTATATTTTACTACATAAAAATCAAATAATATTGAAATCTAATCAAAAAAATGGAAATGGGGGATCTAATTTGTTTAAATTTAGGATACACTGCTGCAAATATACTTATTTCTTTTTAGGATAACGAAAGCTACTACAAATCAAATCTTTAATGGAATTGTATTATTGTCAAGTTACCAAAATAGTAACTAGATGATTGGCTTTTGTAATTAAAATATTTTTTTTCTAACAAAATCTACTCATTTTCCAAAAATATCATTACAATTATATTTAAATTAAAACATATTATCTTTTATATTTGTTATTACTAAAATATATGTTTTCCAAAAATATGAGTGCAATCCTTACTTATTTATTTTAAAACCTATTTTAATACTCTATTTAATATATAATAAAATAATATAAAAATAGTAACTAACTGATTGCCTTTTATAATTAAAAAAAAAATCTAACAAAATATACTCCTTTTCCAAAAATATCACGACAATTACCTTTAAATTAAAACATAATATCTTTTATATTTGTTATCACTAAAATCTCTATTTTCCAAAAATATGAGATGCAATCCTTACTAATTTATTTTAAAATTTATTTTAATACTCTATTTAATATATAATAAAATAATATAAAAATATTAACTAACTGATTGCCTTTTATAATTAAAAAAAAATCTAACAAAATCTACTCATTTTCCAAAAATATCACGACAATTACCATTAAATTAAAACATAATCTTTTATATTTGTTATTACTAAAATCTCTATTTTCCAAAAATATGAGATGCAATACTTACTTATTTATTTTAAAACCTATTTTAATACTCTATTTAATAAATAATAAAATAATATAAAAATAGTAACTAGCTGCCTTTTATAGTTAAAACGTTTTTTTCTAACAAAATCTACTTCTTTTCCAAAAATATCACGGGCATTTACCTTTAAATTAAAATATATTACCTTTTATATTTGTTATCATTAAAATCTCCATTTTCCAAAAATATCAAGTGCAACTTATATATTTTAAAACCTATTTTAATACTTTTAATTATTTAAAAAAACTTACCTATTTTTTTTTCTAACAAAATTTACTTATTTTCCAAAAATATCACGGGCAATTACATTTAAATTAAAATATATTACCTTTTATATTTTTTATGACAAAAATCTCTATTTTCCAAAAATATCAAGTGCAACCCTTACTTATATATTTTAAAACTTATTTTAATACTTTTAATTATTTAAAAAAATTACCTATTTTAATAAGTGAACGTATTTTTTTAAAAATATAATTAATATAATTAAAACACAACTAAAAATATTATGGGCAGTTACTTTTTTTAATTAAAACATGTTAGCTTTTCTATTTGTCCTTATTAAAAAAACTTACTTATTTTAACATGTCAACGTATTTTTTTAATAAATACAGTTAATATAATTAAAAACACTTCTAAAAATATCACGGGCAATTATTTTTTTAATTAAAACATGTTAGATTTTCTATCTGTCCTTATTATTAATATTATTTTATTATAAAATATTATTAATAATACCTCATTTATCTTCCTCGGCCTTATTTGTAATTTTTTAATATTTTTTTATGTTCTAATAAATATTTAAGTTTCTCATTTTATAATTTATCATATTAATTTTTATTTTATTTAATATTTTCCGTTCACATTAAATTTTTTAGTTTATTATTTTTTAAGGCCCGTGCAAGGCACGGGTTATAGACTAGTATGAGTAGAAAGTTAATATACCAAAGATATTTTACAAATAAAAATCATATTAAGTAGAAAAAAGAAAGGTGTAAAGATTTCAAATTTTAATTTAATCTATTACTATAACTGTTTCAATTTTTTTAAATTAAATTTGCGATTCCGTCATCCAGATGAGCCTAAGAAGGTTTTGATAGATTTGTTTAAGAAATCTGGAGTCGTCGTTTACAGATCGTAGGTTTAGAAAGTAGTATCTTACTGTGACACTGTCCGACGATAAAAAATTGGTACAGACAAAAAAGTAATAATAAAATAATAAGGTCAAAATACTAATATAATGGAGATGATTAACATGCAAGGTACCGATTTTAATAGTAGAGCAGGTTGAAGAAAACAAGTAGAAAACCCAGAGGAAGAAGATATAGAGACATGAATAACAATTAGTATGATGACATCAGAAGAGCCATTGCTGCTTCCCAAATCTCATCAACAACAAAGTTATACTGATTTTTCTTCAATTGTTCTGTTTTATTTGTATCTGGGCCATTTTCTTGCCAGATGGGGTGCAAGGTATCATTTCTTTTTTCATGGTTTTTACTTTGTTTGGGCCATGCCTGTATAATTTAATTTGATGGTGACTGTTTTCTTTAGCTGATTATGATGATGATTATTTTGGTAATGATAGTTATTAGGGACTGTAATTAGGGGTGTTAGTTTCAGGTTTTATGTTTGAGATGTCAATTTTGTGTCATATTCGGAAGTTCGAGTCTCTACCCCTTGCAAAATCATGTTCTTTTTATTGGATAGATAAATGTTTAATATAGAATAAAAAGCAAAAGCAATTGAATTAATTTTGATGTAGAGGCACCCTATAGGATTAAACTATTCTTTTTTCTCGACAAAACACATTTCATGTTTCACTTTGTGCACCAAACATTTGGGATTGGATAAAGCTTTCAGCTTTTGATGTTTCTGTATACGTTTTCGGGATAACTGTTTCACCTCAAGATTTTGGAACTCGGTCATTTATGCTTTTGTAGTTTAGTGTTCATCAATTGTATAAATAAGGCAAATGAGATACTAATGAGCAGAAAAAGAGCACACAATTTTACAAATCAGTAATTTGGACTATATTTTTGGAACTTTAATTTCCATTTGAGATACTTGGTTCGGGAATGCAAGACATAGGAGGACTCCCTTTATGCAATATCATTTAGCATGCCAGTTCTTCTGTGATGTTGCAATTGTTGAGTACCAACTTTTTTAGGCGTTCAAGATTCTCTGAGCATTTCCATTTAATTGCAGAATGTGGGAGTTCTCTGTTGGACTATACATGATTGATGTTTGGCCTGGTTCTTTATTCCTTACTGCTGCTTATGGCGTGGTTGAAGCTGCTTCTACTGTATTATTTGGTCCTCTCATTGGACAATGGGTGGACAAGCTCACATATAAGAAGGTTTTTACTGGAATTCAATTTTTTTGGTACCTAATTATCTTGTTATCTTCCAAGTATTTTGAGTTTTGACTCTTGCAAAATTGTTGCTACACGTTTTTTTTATTTATACCGAATTTTATTGATGCATCATATCTGATGCTACATGTAGACATCTAAAACATACTCATAGTTTTTCATTGTTCTCTTCAGAAGTATGTACCATGAAGCATACTGTTCTTATGGCACGAAGGAGTTTTATATGGACTATTAGTTTACACATGACAATTTACTTTCTGTGGCCAGGTCCTCCAAATTTGGTTGTTCATCCGAAGTATATCTTTTGTGGTTGCTGGAGGCACAGTGATTGGAGTTCTAGTCTATCCAGAGTTGAAGTCTGGTAATTTTGGGGGGTTCATTTTACTCATTATATCAATCAATATTTCCGGGGCTGTTGGTGTACTTTCCACTCTTGCCGGAACCATACTGATTGAAAGAGAATGGTGATTGCTTAAGAGCTTTATATTCTGGAAATTAGTGAACATCTTATAATTTGGTTTACAAATGGCAAAATTCTCTAAAAAAAATTCACAATTACTTTTCAGCACCCAGTTAAAACAAAGATTTCTGTTGAAAAGTTATTAAAGTTCTTCAGAAATTGCAAACAAACAATCATGTCGAGAGTGTCCTAATTAAAAAATTTTGTTTAAATAACAGGGTTGTGGTGATATCGGAAGGGAAGCCTCCAGAAGTATTGACAAATATGAATTCAGTTATCAGACGAATTGATCTAATTAGCAAGTTGTTTGCTCCTGTGGCAACTGGCTTCATCATTAGCTTTGTATCTTTGAAAGCATCGGCAGTGGCTTTAACAATCTGGAATATTGTATCTGTTTGTATAGAATATTGGCTTCTACTGTCTGTCTATAATAAGGTACCAGTTTTAAGTGAAAGTGACCAAAAGCGAAGTTCAAGGATTGCAATGAATAACCTGGAAGAGAGCCCATCTACTTCTGAAGTCAGACCTAACTTATCTCCATATGATGCTAATAGCTTGGAGATATACAATACGAATTGCATGCAGAAAGTTGTAGAGAAGCTTTTCAATAATTCTTATGTTCAAGCTTGGAAAGTATACATAAATCAAGAAGTTGTACTCCCAGGAGTAGCTCTTGCTTTGTTGTATTTCACTGTACTAAGGTAAAACTTTTCTCCGCCTTTTTCTTACTTCATGTACATGCATTTATGCATGCGAATGCACAACTGCATTCATATATGTTGGGGTGGGGGCTCGAGGAGAAAAACATTTCCTTCTCATATATTAGTAAATGGTAACTTCAAACAAAGTTAAACCAATCTGGCAGGCTTCTGCAGTAGTGTCATTTACAACATTGAACAATTGTTCTGCCCTCTCGCGAACTTATTTACCTGCATTTATTGGTGAGAAGATGTATCCAGTATATAAAAAGGAATAAATGACACTGAAATCATGATCCTCAGGGCACAAGGCTCTTGCACAAACAAGTTCCAATGTTAAGCAGAGTATATTAGCATTTTCATCATCCTTTAGCAAATGTTGCATGATTGTATTTCCCATATTGGAGAAGTTTCCTTTGATGTATCCAGGATGTACATTGTTCCCCAATTATCTGTTTTTGCTGTTCCTGTTGAGGTAATTTATTTTTCTTTGCAGCTTTGGTTCTTTGATGACTGCTACATTGCAGTGGCAAGGTATACCTACATACATAATTGGAATTGCTCGTGGAGTAAGCGCTACAATCGGAATAACAGCAACATTTCTGTACCCTATATTGCAGCCTCGCATTTCGACACTTCGAACAGGACTTTGGTCCATTTGGTCTCAGGTATAATCTAGAGTGTGACACATAAGATTTCTTAATTTCCCCAAGCTGCAACTCATTCAGATTTTGGGACATCAATATAGGATTTGAAATCATTTACTTGCTGGCTAATCCTTTTCAAAATTTTGCAGTGGGCTTTTCTCTTGGTCTGTGTAGCTTCAATATGGGTAAAAGATAATTTCAAATCAGCATATGTGCTGATGGGCGGAGTAGCATTATCACGCCTCGGACTTTGGATGTTTGACTTGTCCGTCATCCAATTAATGCAGGTGAGCAGCATAAAGTCATAATAAGTACTATATATAGCCTAAACTTTTGTGCATTTCCATCCTGTATTTTATTTATTAGATTTTACGAGGCAGTCAAACTTTTCCTCAATTGAGCAATACAGGATCAAGTTCATGAGTCTGATCGTTGTATTGTTGGAGGTGTTCAAAACTCCCTTCAGGCTATGCTGGATCTGATGACCTACATCATGGGTTTAATAATCTCCAATCCTCAGGTAATACAATCACTGTCATTTACTTTTGCTTCAGGTTTTTAAATGAGGTTTATCTTTTCATGCTTGTATACTATAGATAACTCAAAAGTTGAAATAAATTAACTGCTTTTTCTTAAAGTTAAAGCACAAAGGGGGTTTTTTTCATAGGAAAGAACAATAAGTTGGAGAAAGAAAAATTGCTTCCCACATTTTTAATAACCTTGAGATTCATTTTTAATTGCGTTTAATACATGTGGATAGTCCACAGAAACTTGTTTATTTGCATGGGTACAAGAACATTTTGTTTGCTCAATTTATGGTACAACATTCCTTCCCCTTTTTTCTCCATCAGGAATTCTGGGAGCTGACATTGTTATCGTTTTCACTGGCGACCCTTGCTGCAGCACTCTACAGCATACACATATACCGTGTGCGAAAACATCTCATTCACTGGGAGAAGTTATATGTGCTTGTTCAATGGTCTTTCAGGTCATCTTAAAGATCAGAGCGAAGTTGAGTAGGCTTTTTCTCCTTGTATAAGCATGGCGATGGTTGTTTGAGTCATATCTGATAAATTATATAAGTTCTAAAAATTAGGTTCATTCGACTGGAAAATGTCATTATATAAGTCTTTTTAACTTATGATGCTGACTACTCCTGTGCATACTTTTTCTGCATCGGAAAGTAGCTTAAGATTAACACTGCTAACCACTACCAAGTACATGTCATCTTAAGATATGACATCTTAAGATCAACTCAACTCATTAGGTTGGTTTGCTTTCTCCTTAATATATACTCCTATAGACAGTTAATCCATTTGTCCAGCAGGGAAGCATGCATTTCAGTCATTTCTGTTGTCTACATGTAACACTGGTAGACTATATAGCATTTTGGTTTTGTTGTGGGTGCCAATGTTCCATCAAGGTTCCTAGGACCTGTACAAACGCCTTGTAACATAGTGTGGCGATCGTGCGAATGTATGGGGAGGTAGAGTTGTGAGTTAGAATGACCCAACCACCTTGCAGATTGATGGAGGGGTTTTGCCATGTAAAACTTATTTGCCTCTTAAGCCTCGACGGGTATTCTTCCTTCCAAGCAGTTGCAGTTTATCATGGCAAGATGTTGACCAGTGCCCACAGTCCAGAAAGAATAATTGTGATCTGCTATTATTTATTCAGAAAGAAAATTGGACAAGGATACGATTGGAGAAGATATGGACAAAAAGCCACCCAAAACCTGAGTTGACAGAGCGATCTCCTTCACAGTCTTACTTAAATCCTGCACAATCAACTCGGATGTTTCAATCCAACAACCTGACAGTGGTTGTATACAACACATTTCAACTCTGGAAATTCTTCAGCTTCTTCCTGTGAGGTGACTTAAAGATCAATGAGTAAATCAGGAACGGATAATGCAACTTAAACATAATTACAACTTCAACTACAGAATAGAAACAACTTTAACAACTAATACAGTTATATATCATCATTTTCCAAACCAACCAAAAATTGAGTGTATCTTTTTACATAAACCTCCCAAAATAAATTAAACATCACTACTTCGTATACATTGTAACATCAAACACACCAAATAAATGACAACTTAAACACATGCATGTCAAATGAAGGCTTGATATCGTATCAGATATAAGACTGGTTTGAAAGCTTATATCCAGAAATGAGAGCAGACATTGCCAGCGCGAAGAATGCTAAAAACTCCATGCTTATGGCTGCTGCTGACGAGTCTGTAAATATATTATCTCCTCCTTCTCTCATACTGTTTGTCACTGGCACCGCTGATGATCCTGCTGATATCAGCAAGTATGCAGTAATCTGCACATTCACAGCAACACCATCAGTTTCTATACCATCTTCCTAATAATTATAAATCACAATATTTGGAAAATGTGCAGAAACAACAAACGAAACACAACCTGATCACCAACAAAGTTGAACAAAGCCAAATTCCGGCGTGAAAACATCTGTTTTTTGGTTAAAAGCTCATGAACTTGTACAAAAACATGGCCGCCTGTATAAAGTGTTGATAAAATTGCTATGGCTACCAAATACCTATAAAACAAACACAAAATTAAATGATCAAACTCCCAAATTTTAAGTATGTTTTTTAAAATGAGAAATTCTTTAATTTATGCACAAGTGCTGGATATTAAAACCTGTATTCTTCAAAATCATCGAAATTTCTGGCATCCCCATGTTTATTAGTGACCATAATAATGAAAGCAAGAAAAGAAAATAGCAATCCCAACCCATGCAACGCCAGAGAGCCATTCTTGTACAAATCCCCAATTCTCCAGCTCCTTGTAATACTAAATCGTGATGCACGGGGTGTTTGGCTCTGTTCAACAAAGCTGCCTGCAGCTGGAGGAGGCGGACTTTCTGTCTTTACAGAAGATGGGTCTTCAGGATTTGACATTTGTGATCAAAATTCAATTGGACAAAACAGCTCTAGTAATAACAAGTTGGTATCCAACGACAGACCAATTTGACAGACTGACACAATGTTGAAAGCTAGAATAAAATAAAATACTACTACTGTACTACAAAAACAAGAACAATGTTGTTGTTTCATATGACGATTAAATGACAAGTGGAATCGGGAGGGGTTATCATTGCCGGATTATTTGACATAAAAATTAAAGAAATTTTTGTGGGATGTTAATGATGACAATTTCATTTACTATTAAATTAAGTTGTGGGGTTTCAGGACAACCAATGAATACTAATAAGTATACAGCCTCTTTTCGCAACTGCCAACTGTAGTAGTAGTACCCCATCTGTCCATGCGGCCCTCTTAGCTGCCTGCCTATCTGTCTCTCACTCAGTTGCTCATCTGAGTATTTAAATTACCTCCCTCTTATCCATTTGTTCAACACTCATTTTTAAGACTTTTATAAAATATAGTTCAATTATTTATTTTTAAAAAAAAAAAAAAAAAAAAAAAATTCAAACATTTAATTTTTATTCAGAAGAAAAAAAAATTAAAAAAATTAATGAAACTATATTTTACAGGAGTCTTAAAATACGTGTCGAACCCTCTATTCCAAATGTGAGTATGATTTTAACATTCTTATGATGCAAAGCAAGTGTTGATTTGCATCAAAATTTTGTTAGCACCAGAGTAATAAAATATATATGTATTTTTTGCAAAAAGGACTTTAAATTTAAATATTACAAAGATCTTTGAAATGTTAGTCTATTATTTTTAAACGGAGGTTGTGCCGCAAAGGAATGAGATCAAATTTTAATCACAAACATCTTGAAATGTTAGGGGTCATTTCATAACCTACGAACGGAATGGAATGAGCTGAACGAAATAAAATAGGATGGTTAAGATTGTTTGATTGGTTAACAAAATTTCTGGACGACTCGAAATTTGTCTGAACGAGTGGGTTATAAAAACTTGGCGGAACCGTTCATGAAACTAAAAGTTGCAATCTATAATCATGTGCCTTTTTTCATTATTATCAATTCATTCAGATTGTTATTTTTTTTTTCTCAAATTGCTATTTTTAATTACACAACAAGACGCACTTGTAGCAATTCGCATAAATCACTACCAAAATTAATAATTTACAAAGTTATAATTATATTTATTAATAAATATGTTAATTATTAAAAAAAATGTTAAAATTGTTCCCTACATCTACGAGTTTAGATTTGCAAATTTATTTACCGAAACAACTTCTGAATTCAATTTTTTTGTAAGTTTTAGAGAAATGTAATTAGCTAGAATTTGGCACGCATTTTAAGTTGTATATAAAAAATGAGAGTCGACCCCCTCTCTCCCCCATCTATCTCCTCACCCGCCGCCTCCTCTCCCCATCCACTACTTACCTAATAATCATAGCCACCGCAGGAGACCCATTTTCTCCTTTCTCCTGTTTTCTTTTGTTTTTCCTTCAATAATTTTCAATAATCTTCATCTTTGGGTGAGGTTTTTCAGATTTAAGTTCTTTTAATTTGGTGTTTTAGTTTGAAATTTCGGTTTGTTTTTCTCTCCATGGTGAGAGGCTGTTGTTTTCTCTCCTTTATTGTGAGGGCCGGTTTTAAATATATATATATTCCTCATACCTAAACTTTTATTCACTTGCTCTTGGTTTTAATTATTTATTTTTTTAATGAAGATATAGGAACCGAGGCCAAAGTTCTGTTGTACAGTTGTACTACAAAGAAGAGGAATTTGATGACATTAATTCTATTATCGAATTAGAAAAGTTGATTCATGTATCATGACATTTTGAACATATCAATTCTGATTCATACTCATACGAATCTCCTCCCCTCACACCCTAATATAGACTACAAGGTGGAGATTTTACGTCATTTAATTTAATTTTTATATTTTCATAAAAATTTTGGTATATTTATTCTATCTTTTTGTGTATGTTCTTTCGGATTCCTCTAGTTCTTCAATGTAGTACATATCATCGTTATTGAATGTAGGCTCTAGGACCAAAATTCCTCGAAAAGAAATTTTTTAAAACTTATCTTCAAGACTATAAAGGTAAGTTTTTGTAACTATTGTATGATATGTAAAGAATAAAAACCAAATTTGAAAATCATGTAATTTATTTAGTAGATTAATGTGTTATATGTTAAATTTGGTAATAACGAGAGAGCGAAGGAAAAATCTTTGAAAGGAGGCGGTTTACTGTAAGCAGCGTATTATATGCTAGAATTAAATATTGATATTGTATTTTCAAATATAAGTTGGAATTTAAATTTAGAAAAAATAAATGGTAATCAATATAATAATATTCAATGTAATATTAAATAATTACATTTTCTTATATCTATTCAGAATTTTCGTGAATAATCAAAATACGACATGAAAAATTCAAAACAGCCTTATGTTAGAATTATATATTCCATTTAAAAATATTTTTTGTAATATAATTTTAAAAAAATAAAAAAATTATTATAATACTGCGAAACACGAATTAATAAACTAATTTAATATCTAATCGGTCCCTCTAATAGTAAAGCGGAAAAACAAATAAATTGCATTCGCATAAGCAATTCACTAATCTGAATTCAGAAATCCAATCCGATAAAAAAACTTAAAGATCCGATCCAATAGAAGGTAGTCCGGTCCAACCCTCGCTGGATCTCATATTTTTAATCAAAGTAAGGCCCAAAATGGTATTCATTTGACATAAACCTAAACCAAAATAAATTTCTACAAGTTCCGACTTTTGTAAAATCCCAAAATTCGGTTTTTTCAAATAAAGAAGAAAACAATACATTAAGTTTCAATTTTCTTAAATTCCAGATAAAATTCATTTTTTCAAGAAAAACATGGAATAAAATGTAATTACATATACATCAATATATATATATATAAAGGAGGATACGCGGGAGGTTAGGTGGCGCATCTAAAATCGTCTCAATCTATTTTTCTAATTTTCTGGAATTTTCAAATTTCAAATATTAATAAATCAAAAAATATCATTTAACCTATTAGAATTAGAATAGGTGTTCGAATTTATAGAGAAAAATTTATATAGGAGTAGAATTTGAATTTATAACGAGTACAAATTAATAAATAATAAATTTTTAAAGTCAGATGTTTCGTACAATTCTAATAATTTATCTCTTTAACGAAGAGCAACAGTATATGAGAGCCAGGCAAGTTACATTCTTGGTCCAACTGAATTTTACATGGCACAATCTTTTCGGTGAATATATGTGTACATCCAAAAATCTCAAATTCCTCTATTTTCATAATTTGTTATTTTAGCAATTTTCAAAATTTGTTATTACCAAATTTTTTCGTTAACAAATATGTATGTGTACACGGTTCTCTTGAAAATCTTTTAGTTATATGTGTTTTACAATACTTATTTAATTCATGTTACAATACTTAAAATTATAAGATGATATTTACTCGATGTTGTAGGTGAGATGACATTCATGTAATTTTACTATTATATCATGATTTAATTGTTTTAGTCTTTTTAAATGATGAACTCTTACTTTGTATTTTCAGTGTCTTGGAGGAAGATTTCAATCGGTAGGTCAACCATTGTAACAAATGTGATATTTTTCTTAAAGTTAGATAAGTTCATAATGTTTCATAATTCATATCGTAAAATTTATTAGGTATAATTTTTACGTTTTACATGCTAATGTCATGTAAGTTTAGCAGATTTTGTCTCCGATATGGCCTAATATTTTTGTTCATAAATCAATCTCTGCATGTGAATTGTTCTTTTTTTATATCGTATATATATTTTTTGTTAATATATACATTGAATTTATTTTTGATACATATTAGAAGTAAAATAGATGTTCGAATTTATTGAGGAGAAGAGTTCGAATTTATAGCGAAGACATATAATTAAAAGTTCTATTTGAAGTATAATAGGTGTTTGAATTTGTAGAGAGAAAGATTTCAAATATAAAAGAAGTACTTGCAAAGTTCTATTTGAAGTAGAATATGTGTTTCGATTTATAGATTTATAGAGGAGAAGAGTTCGGATATAAAAGAAGTATTTGCAATTAAAAGTTCTATTGGAAGTAGAATAAACGTTTGTAATACATAACTAAAAGTTCTATTTGAGGCAGAATATGTAAAGTTATATAGGTGTTTTTTCAACGAAAGAGTGTCTCAATAGAAAGGAGTATGGTAACATAAAAATTAATATATATGACAAGTATATATTCAATATAATAAATTTGAGATTTTGATATTAAAAAGGAAAGAGTATTTCACGGGAGGACGGCTTATTAGCGAGGACCAAATAATTTTTTTAATTTATTTGATAGAATTTTTTTAAAAAATTATTACGCCGCCGCGAAGCGCGGCTTTTTCAACTAGTTTTTATAATCTAATTTTAAGATTTTTAATATTTAATTTGATTCAAAATCCGATTTGAAATGAACAATCCAATTTTAAAAGAATTCAACCCAATTTTATAACACCCAATTTAGAAAAAAAAAACATTTTCTAAAAAAAATCGATAACTATCAGTCCAACGAGGTTTTCCTGTATCTATAAAGGAAAATGTTAAGAGTAACAAATTAGTTTTCAAAATATTTTTAAACTATACGTGATAAATTTTAATTATATCTTTATATATAACTAGTTGAGAAAGTCGCGCTTCGCGGCGGCGTAACAATTATTTTTAAAAAACTTTATCAAATAAATTACAAAAATTACTCGGTCCTCGCTAATAAACCGTCCTCCCGTGAAACACGCTTTCCTTTTTAATATCAAAATCTCAAATTTAATATATTTAATATATACTTGTCTTATATATTAATTTTTATGTTACCATAGTCATTTCTAATGAGACACTCTTTCGTAGAACAAACACTTATATAACTTTACATATTCTACTTCAAATAGAACTTTTATTTATGTATTACAAATGCTTATTCTACTTCCAATAGAACTTGTAATTGCAAGTACTTCTTTTATATCCGAATACTTCTCCTCTATAAATGAAAACACCTATTCTACTTAATAGAACTTTGCAAGTACTTTTTTTATATTTGAACTCTTCCCCTCTACAAATTCAAACACCTATTCTACTTCAAATAAAACTTTTAATTATATGTCTTCGCTATAAATTCGAACTCTTCTCCTCAATAAATTTGAACATCTATTCTACTTCTAATATGTTAAAGGATATTTTTTTATTTATCAGTATTTAAAATTCTAAAATTCTAGAAAATTAGAAAAATAGATTGAGACGATCTTAGGGCGCCACCTAACCTCCCGCGTATCCTCCTTTATATATATATTGATGCAGGCATTCGAAATCAGGGAAAAAAAATAGGGATACCTATGTTAAATACAATTGTAAAATAGATATATCTTGATTGAAAATTTGGACTTGATGTTAATCAAATCTATTGAATCTTACAAAAACAAAATCTCGACAAAGGCCACCTCCAATATCTCGCTCAAAGAAGAAGCAAATATATTAAATAAAAAATTGGTCAAGTTACTCATTAAACAATACATGCCGAATATAATTTAAATTATAACTAAAATCATTGTAAAAAGTAACTATAAATAATTATATACAAAGATGAAACTAAAATTAACTGAACTCAATTAAAAAAGTAAGCAATAATTATAGATAGCTACCTAAGATCAATTGTCAGTTTTCATCTTTTTTGATCCATGAACCCTTCTTCATCTATCACCGTTTGGTATTGCATTACAATGCCGCTATTAATACTGCATTACAACATACACAAAACTATTAAATTAATTTAGTGTATAAAATCATAGAGACAAATTCTGTATAGAAGCCCGTTTAAATCAACCAAAACAAATGGTAAATATAAATATGCATAGTTCACAGAAGACGAATTTTAAATATATTTTGCAATATGAAGAGATTTATATATTGAGGACTTGAATCCGAGTCCTTCTCTGGTAACACAAATATTTTATGTTATTTTTAAGAATTATAATTCTTATGCTCTATAAATTCGAACACCTATTCTAGTTCTAATATGTTAAACAATATCGTTTTGTTTAGTAGTATTAAAAATTCAAAAATTCTACAAAATTAGAAAAATAGATTGAGACGATCTTAGATACGCCACATAACCTCCCGCGTATCCTCCTTTATATATATATATATTGATGATTGGTGTAGAGGGGTTTAGGTGGTATGGTATGGTGTGGTCATATTTAGGTGGTACATTTTAGTAAACAACATAACTAAAAACAAAATAATTAAATATGTATATCAAAAAGTTAAAATCAATGAAACATCTTTTATATGTATAATTTATGACTTTTGACTTTAAGCAATTTAAGTTATAAGCAATAATTTTAAATTTACTCAAACAAGCTCATACTCCCACATAGAAAAGGGAAAATAATTTAAAATAAGATTTAAATATAAAATAAAGGTTAGATATAATTAACATTATAATCACCATGCTCCAACAAATATTTAACATTTTGAAACAAAAAATCAGTAAAACAAAGAATACAATTATAATTAATTATAATGAAGATCAAACAATGATCTTTAAAAACTAAAAAGTTATATAAATATTATCTATAATCAGAAAAGATAAATCTTGAAATTAATAATCAACAAATTATGGTCAATATTTAGCTAAAAATAATTAAAAATAAAATTTTAAATTATATATATATATATATATATATATATTAGCATATGTATTACTTTAATGTAAATTAGTTCATTTACAAATATATTTCTTATTTTGAATTAAAAATAAAATAAAATCTCAATTTGTATGAAATTCAAATTATTAAATAGAAAGATAACTAAAATGTCCTATTCTCATTATAAATGAACAAGAAATTAAAGATAAAACTTAAATCTAAAATATGAGTTATATATGTTTAACCTTGTGATTACTAATATAATTACAACAAAAATAAAATAATAACTATAATATAAAAAAATAATATTGGTGTTTATTTTTTTCAAAAAAATTAAGAAAATGATAACTATAATACAAAAATAATTAATTTATGACATGGTATGATCGGTATATCTTTAGCTATATAATATTTTAAGAAAACAATAAGTATATAAATAAAATAATTAAAATTAAATTATTAAAGTAAACAAATAACAAACTAAATTAAATAAAAAATGTCAATAGATAACTTGATATAAGACAAACAAATAGCAAACTAAAATTATCAAAGTTAAAGTTAGGAAAATAATAAATGATTACAAACAAATAGTGATTTTAAAAATATAAAAATAAAAAACAAGTATCATGTTAGAAATGAATACCACTAGAAACTAGACAGATGGGGGTGAATGGATAGTTTTGACATCTTCTTCTTCCATAAGCTGTAGTGCTCCTTGTTGAAGGGAGGAATCTTTATGCTGTTTAGTTTCTGTGAACTCATTGTTGATCTTTTCCTGTTTGTACGTTAACAGCCCTCTCTGATACCACTTGTTAGAAATGAATACCACTAGAAACTAGACAGAGGGGGGGGTGAATGGATAGTTTTGATATTTTTCGATTCTTGAAACTCAAGATAAACTGTATATGATTATGCTATGTAATATGCGGAAAATAAACAACACACACAATCACTTTAATCTACTTTGTATTGAGTAAATTAAATACTACAGCTTTCCGGAAATTCACAACGGAATTTCTGGCTTCTAAACAAGAACAGTTTGTAATTTGTTTTTGCTTACAGAGAAAATAGTGCTTTTGATGAAACTATCTGTATCTCTCTCTTACAGCTTACAGTGGTGTGTGCTCGATATATATTCACCTATACAAACTAGGCACACAACTATTTACTCAGTTGCCCCTGGCTGAAAGTCCAACTTGTCCTGCCATAAGAGGTTAACTGTGTCAGGAAGGACCACCTGGTTTTAGGAGTCTTTCCCGTTTGTGTAGCTGCTTGTCTCTTATCTTTCTCTCCAAGTTTAGCTGTAGATTTGCCATATGTTCTTTGGACCACCTTGCCAAAACAAATGCTTTAGTATTTGTCTCTTTTGATTCTTGATTCTTTACCTTGATTTGTCTTGTTATAAACGGCTAAGTGTTGATATCGTGAACTCCACTCCACTTCATTCCAGACTATGTGATGTCACTTGTGAAGACTACGCGATATGGCCTTTGAGGACTTTGCGACATAGGTCATTTGAGGACTTCGCGATCTAGTCTTTTTGAGGACTCTGCGACATAGGTCATTTGAGGACTATGCGACATAGGCTATTTGAGGACTTTGCGATCTAGCCTTTTTGAGGACTATGCGACATAGCCTTTTTGAGGACTTCACGATCTAGCACATCTTGACTTTGCTGTCTTCAACACATCACGACATGAGTCTTGAGGACTTCACGACATGAGTCTTGAGGACTTCACGACATAGTACAAAATGGATTATGCGATCCAGCACTTCTCGACATGGATATTGGTGACTTCACGACATAGCTTTACTTCACGACATAGTACAAAATGGACTATGCGATCCAGCACTTCTCGACATGGATATTGGTGACTTCACGACATAGCTTTATTCTGACTTTGCTATATAATGCCTTAGTCAAATTTCTGCAACTTATTTCTTCAGGACCTTATTCATCTCTATCCTGCCGCATGAACAAAACTGAACTTCTACCAGGACAATTATTTAATGGCCTATATACATTCTAGTTGCAAGAAACTTACTAAGCTCATTATAATTCTGAGCATACATGATCAAGCTAATGTTCATGAAAACAAGACAAGTACATATAGAGACCTATATTATATCCCAGTGATAGAATTCACTAGGTCAAGTAGTGTGACATAGTCACATAGCTCAGGCTTGTTAATGGTGGTATTCAGACATGTCTTGAGCCTAACAATCTCCCCCAAATTGTGAGTAAGACCCTTAGGCACAATTTCATGTCTGATAACAAGCCTAACTAACATAAAAAGAACAAATATAAAGAAGATAAAAGGATAAACAGAATTTGATAACAGCTTGGAAATTTAGGCTTACAGAATTTCTCTTTAAGCTACATAGCTTCAGTTTCCAATTGTTTCTCCAAGAAATCATCATAAACCTTCTTCTTCCTTATTTCTTCATTCTTCTTTATCTCAGAGATGGCCATTAGAATTTCATCTCTTGCAATCATCTCTTCAATGAGAGGAGAGTCTTTTAGATCTTCAGTTGATGTTCTAAGGGAACTTTCCACATATGAATTTATGAACTCCATCCTTATCTTGTGTTTTCCTCCATAATGATTTTTGTACTCCACAATATAGGGATTTTGTTTTACCCTGCATAGTCCTTTCTTCCTCAGCTCCTCTGCTTTTTCTTCCATCTCAGCCATCTCCTTCTCTTTCTGACACCTCTTTTCTTCATTTAGCTTCCTTAGGCTTTCTTCATAGTCAGAGTGCATCTTCATGAATCTAGCAACTTCTATCTTCCACAATCTCTCCTCCTTTTCTTCAAAATTCAGTAGAGCATTTACTCTTTCAAGCTCATATTGTGAGAAGTATTGCCAGCCTCCTTGCTTCATCTCTTTCTCCCTTCCATCAGTGTATTTGATCTCAAGATGATTGTTCTTCACTTTGACTTCAAAGATTCTTTGAGCTCTCAAAAATGCTAGGGCATCTTCATCATAGTCTTCATCCAGAGGAAGCACTTTGATCCCTACTACATTAGTGATTACTCCATTCTTCTTTGTTATCCTTTTCCTTCTGGCTACACTCTTGATCTTCAAATGCTTCACTTGAGGTAGCTTTCTGGAGCAGGGAGAATTTGTCTTTAGTGCCACATCATTTGGAAGCAGCTTCATTCCTTTCCCTTTCATCCACTGTAACACTCCACTGGCTGTGACTTTGTGGAAGTGTCTTATTGATATTTCTTTTGTGGCTTCCTTTTTCTTCTGTGGCAAATCAGATTTAGAAGTCTTAGATAATGATTTTGGAGAATCATTACTGACAGTACCCACCCTAGACTTTGAGTCTTGTGTTGTGGTTAAGGCACTGCTAGCAATGTCATTGACTTGCTGATTTCCACTCCTTGTCTTCTTGACAGTTCCTTTATCTCCCTTAGGGTCCTTGTCTTCATCATTATCATCTTTAGTCTTCTTTGAGGTTTTGCTTTTGCTGCTCTCACTTCCACCATCCTTATCACTCCTTGATTGACTCCTCCTCTTGTAGCTTTTGTCTTTGTCCTCATCCTTGTCATCCTTCTCATTTTTCTTTGCTTTGAGTGATTCAGGAACTCTTCCATGTACCAGAAATGATTGTAGAATTTGAATCATCTCTATTTCTTCAGCAGTCCTGAGTCCTTTCTTGGCTCTTAGCATTTGAAGCACACTGTTAATTCTATCTTTGTTCTTCATGTTCAACTGAGCAGGGATGACTAGTTGATCAATTGAGTTTGCCCTGGTGAGTCTTTGAAAAATGATTGTTCTTGGATTTGTGATGACTTCAAGCAATCTTGAAAACTGGTCCTTCTTCAAATCCTCATACAGCATCCTGTTGTTGTCACCTTCCTTCTCTATTAGCTCTAGAATGACATCTAGTTCAGAGTATCTCAGCTTCTCTAGAGTTTCAAAAGACAAATGCCAAAGGTCATTTTCTCTGGATATCATGATAATTTCTCTTAGATAGGCATTCTTGATATTCCTGACTACCACAGTTAGGTACTTGATGTTTTCCTTGATCATTCTCCTGTAGGTCTTGGTGTCACCTTGTACACTGATAAAGATGGCTTTCAGAAACTCCAGGAAGGCCTCATCATGATAGATGTATGAGTTGGCAACTTTCTGTAGCTTGGCCTCAGTGATAATGCTTGCTTTGACAGGTTGAGCTTTTGTGGAGATAAGAGGAGTAGGGACATCACTTTGTATTGTGCCAGGATAGTATGTTGTAGTTACACTACTTTTCTGGCCAGTTAGACTGGTGACAGAAACAGTAGGAAATGTGACTGGCTTGAGCTCTTTCTCGGAAATAACCTTCCTTTTCAGTTTTTGCTTTGTGGGAGCTCCCCCTCTCGTTTCTAGAATGACCTCATTTCCTTTCTCCTCCTTAGGCTTGGGATCAGACAAAGTGTCTTGAGCTTCACCAGGAACAGGAAGGTTCATGCTTCTGAGCAGGGTTGTCATCATTTGCTGTTGGACCAGCAAAATATTGAAAGTTGAGTTGCTTTGGGCATCCATCTTGGCATTAAGTTGTTCCAAAGATTGAGAGAGTCCTTTGTTTTCAGCTTTCAGATCAGCTACCTCCCTTTCCAAGCTATCAACCTTGGAGAAAATTTGTTGAGATTTGAAGGAATTAAGGGATTGGTCCTTGATCTTGGAAAAGTCATACTTTGAGATGTCAGATATAGGAACTTCATCTACAAGCTTGTTCCCATACTGATTCTTCCACAGAACAGTCAACAGTGAGTTGGCATTGATGTTGGCTTGCACCTGGTTATCTAGCTTGGAAGAAAGCTTCTTCATGTTATCTGAGACCATAGCTAGGGTGCAATCCATCATAGAGACATTTGTAGCTGTTTTCTGAACCTCCTTTAGGATGCCATCTACCTTGGGAAAATCAGAGAGATAGGAGTTTCTGAGTTGAGTCAGGGATCTTTCTGTTTCCTGGAATAAATCTCTGATTTAAGACCATTCCCAAGATAATGCAGAGCCTTCAGCTGATTCTTGTACATTTCATTCATGGCTTCAAAGACCTCTGTAGGAGCAAGATGTTTGGCATTGGACCCCAAGGATGTGATATATTCTTCCCTGAGAAAGGCTAGGGCATCCTTGAGCTTCACAGATCTTTTACCATCCAACTAGGCATCAACATTACCATCCTGTTGGGCTTCATCTACTATCTTGTCCTGTTGAGATTCAACATCCTCCTTGTGACACAGAAGGATAGCTTCATAGTCTGAATTTGGAAGGTTTGCTGTGAGGAGATGTTGAGCTATCTTTGAGATCTCATCAATCTGTGCCACATGAAGATTTTGAAGGTCTTCTTCCGTCAATTGTGAGGGCACAGATGATGATTCTGAAGGCCTGTCATGTTGCACAGGCTTCAGCCATTCTGAAATTGTGGCCTGAGCCAAGTTAGAGCTGGTGCTAGGCACCTCGGGGGGGGGGGGGGGGGGGGGGTTGATGTATGAGTTTCCTCCAGTCTTGGAATGACTGTGGAGTCTGATGTTGTCTCCATTGAAATGGGATGAGTGACAACATCAGCTCCATGTGCCTGTGAAGGCAAGTCCATGTCCATAAGGAATGGAGATAGTGGCATAGAGTCTCCAGGGAGAACTGGTGAATCCTCTATGTTTGTGTTGGTGTCATTAGGATATGCATCAGCATGCATTCCCTGACCAACTAAATGTGGTTCCTGAGTGGTGAGCACAGTGTCATGCACCATGTCACTTGAGGTTGGCTCAATCACAGATTTGGAGTGTGATTGATCAAGTGCAGAAATTTCATGAGGATGACTATTCTGTTGAGAAGAAATATTAGATGTAGATTCTAGAAGAGAAGTGTGGTGTAGATCAGATTTTGGCAACTCCCCCTGAGAAATAGGAGGAGTTTCAAGTGTGATGTTCTCTTCACTCTGTGTATCATCACCCTTATTTCTACTGGGGTCAAGAGTGAGGTCTTGACCCTGTGCAGACTCTTTACAAATTGTAGTGGGGAGGCTACTCTTTTCAATACCAATGCCCTGTTGAGAGGACATTGACAGTAATATGTGTACCCCTTTTTGCACATCTAAATCCTGTTGGGAGGATTCAGTGGTGGCTATAAACTTGGATTTCTTCTTTTGTCTTGTGAGCTGTGACTCAGGTTCCTCACTACCTAAATCTACAGTGTCATTAATTACAGCAAGGGCTCTCTTCTTTGTCTTCTTTTTAGTAACACCAACCTTTTGAGAGATTGGTGCACTTGGCTTCCTAACTTCTAGAGTGGTGTTTGCAGTAGGGTTACTGGATAGGATAGGAAGGCTGAGGATAGACTGTGTAGCTCCTTCAGTCTTAGCCTCCCATGTCCAGGAAAGTTCATGATATATGGGCTTATCAAGTGGATAGGATTCAAATGTGTCCTGCATATGCTTGGTCACACTTAGAATCACATCCACTTGATTCCTTGTGTCCAATGACCCAAATAGAATCTTGGACATGGACTTGGAATAAGCCATTTTATTTTTATCTATTCCCTCAAGTTCATGTATATTAGCATTAAGATAATTTAAAATACATTTAAGAAAACGAGGGTAAAAGATGTCATTACCTCTACCACGAACTGTCCTCCCTAGCCTTTGAGCCAATTCCTTGAGGATTATTGCTCCAACATTTATCTCCTGATTGTAGGCTAGGGAGTAGGCCAGCTTCACAGCAATGTGACTGATTTGGTCCCATCCTGTCTTCCTGCACAGAAACACCTTTTGGAGTGCGTCAAACAGAAATGACCACTCCCTCCTGACATACTTCTTGTTAAGCTTGGTTGTGTCAATCTTGTCAGCATACTGAATTAGGGCCAGGAAGTCCACCATTTGCTTGTCAGTGGCTTCAGCATCATGACCCTCAACTTTGAACCCAAGGCTTCGTTTATCTCCTTTTCACCAAACTGGAAGGTCTTGCCTCCAATTGTGCAACTTACTTCCTGAAACGAAGTCCCATCCTCCTTTGCCATTGTTGCAACCAAGGCTGTTCTCCAGAACCCTTCCAATACATCGACATACAGAGTGGGGTTAAGGGTTAAGGCTTGGCGGAGATAGGAGGTGTTTAAGAACCGTACAAAGCACTTGTACCTAGGGTTTGCCTCCGCCTCTGAGGGTATTGTGAGAAGATTTGTTTCTTTGGGAATGATTAAAGGAATTGAGGATGATACTGTTTGAGATTTGGGTGCCATTTCAAGAATAAGAGTGAAGAAGAGAGTAGAAGATTTGAGTTTAGGTTGAGAATTGAGAGTAGTAGACAAGATGAAGATTTGTGAACGGTTAGAAAAGAGTATTTATATGATAGAGACACTGCGATATGGAGTTATGAATATGTACAGACTAATTGTATGTCGCGAAGTCTAAAAATGGCATGTACCGCAAAGTCTTGCAAAGTATATCGCAGAGTCCAGAAATGAACTATGTCGCAAAGTCTTGAAGATAGATGGATTTGGATGACTTTGCGATATAGTGTAAGTACCCTGTCTAAAACTCTCATTTTGGAATTTCAAGCATTTTGTCAGACTTATATCAAAATTCTGAAATAAAATTAATTTAATTCAAAATTCTGTCAAATATGGAGACTTGTCGATATAGTTATTCTAAGTTGCGAAGTCATAAAATGAACTATGTCGCAAACTCATGAAATGAACTAAATCGCGAAGTCTCACAGTTTCAACAGTTTGCGATATAAGTCTGTTTGATTTGAACTAAGTCGTGAACTCTCAAGATCACCTATGTAGAGATGTCTTAAAAACTCATAACTTCTCAGAAAAGTATGATTTGAAAAATATGCAGTAAAATACTGAAATATTTATAAATCATATCTCAGCTAATTTGCACTCCAAATGAATAGAGCATCTAAATACAGTGAAAATTTTACTGCTGCAACAATTAACTAGCATACTTACTTGGGACAACTAAATGAAGGATTAAGCATTCCAATTTCACTCACAAGTCTGTTGAAGACAGCTTCATTTAGAGGTTTAGTAAATATGTCAGCTAATTGTTTCTTAGTTGGAACATAAGAGACTACTATGGTACCATTTGCAGCATGTTCCCTAATGAAATGGTACCTGATCTCAATGTGCTTTGTAGTAGAATGATTAGCAGGATTGGCAACTATGGATATTGCACTGGTATTGTCACACATCAGAGGTATGTGTTCCAACACCAGTCCATAATCCATAAGTTGATTTCTAATCCAAAGCAATTGAGCACAGCAACTTCCAGCAGCAATATATTCAGCCTCAGCTGTGGATGTTGCTGTGGATTGTTGTTTCTTACTGAACCAGGACACTAACCTTTGACCTAAGAATTGGCAGCTTCCAGAGGTGCTCTTCCTGTCAATTCTGCATCCAGCATAATCAGAATCTGTGTAACCAACCAGGTTGAACCCAGTGCCTTTTGGATACCATAGCCCAAGATTAGGAGTCCCTTTCAGATACCTGAAGATTCTTTTGATAGCCATCATGTGAGATTCCTTGGTATCAGATTGAAACCTTGCACAAAGGCATGTGGCAAACATGATATCAGGCCTGCTAGCTGTGAGATAGAGTAATGATCCAACCATGCCTCTGTAAACCTTGATGTCAACTTTCTTGCCTTTCTTGTCTTCATCAAGTTTGATAGCAGTGGACATGGGAGTTTTTGCAGGGGATGAGTCTTCTAAACCATATTTCTTCAAAAGATATTTGACATACTTTGATTGGTTTATGAAGATGCCATCCTCCTTTTGATGTACTTGCAGACCTAAAAAGTAGGTTAACTCTCCCATCATACTCATCTCATATTTACTTTGCATCAACTTAGAGAACCTTTCACAAAGTTTTTTATTTTTAGAGCCAAAGATGATATCATCCACATAGATTTGAACTAGAATGATATCATTTCCATGCTTCTTGAAGAATAGAGTTTTATCAATTGTACCCCTGGTAAATTGATGCTCAAGAAGGAATTGAGATAGAGTTTCATACCAAGCTCTAAGTGCCTGTTTGAGTCCATAGAGTGCCTTGAGCAGTCTATATACAAAGTTTGGGAAGTCTTCATTCTCAAAGCCAGGTGGTTGAGACACATAAACTTCTTCAGCAAGATCACCATTGAGAAATGCACTTTTCACATCCATTTGATAGACCTTGAAATCTGAGTGAGCTGCAAAAGCCAAGAATATTCTGATGGCTTCCAGTCTTGCTACAGGTGCAAATGTCTCATCATAATCAATGCCTTCTTGTTGACAGTATCCTTTGGCAACCAACCTTGCTTTGTTTCTTATCACCACTCCTTCTTCATCCATCTTGTTTCTGAACACCCATTTAGTGTCAATAACATTCTTTTCTTCTGGAGGTGGCACTAGTTCCCATACTTTGTTTTTCTCAAATTGATTCAATTCTTCTTGCATGGCAACAATCCAATCAGAATTCTTCAAAGAATCTTCAATTACTTTTGGTTCTTCTTGTGACAGAAAGCAGCTATACAAACATGTATTCATTGTTGCTCTTCTTGTTCTAACTCCCTCACCAGGATCTCCAATGATTTGATCCCTAGTGTGGGCTCTGCCCCATTTCCTTGTGTGACCCTGTTCATTTCCTTGACTTGTTCCTAGCTCATGTTGGTTGACAGTTGCATTCTCTTCTTCTCCCCCTGTGTTTGTGAACCCTTGCACAGGTGTTTGAAGAGTATCATCAACTTCAAGAATTTCATTTTCTGGAATAGTCTGAGCAGGAGGTTCTTCCTCACTTTCAGAATCCTCAAGATATCCTTGATTTTCAAATCTTAATGGCACACTGTCTTGATCACTTGTTTTCAGTCCAGGAGTTTTCTTGTCATCAAAGGTAACATCCATGCTTTCCATGACTTTGTGTTGCTCAGGTACAAACACTCTGTATGCTGTCCTTTCCAGAGAGTATCCAATGAAAATACCTTCAAATGCCTTAGCATCAAATTTTCCAACATGCTCAGAGGTATCTTTCATCACAAAACACTTGCTTCCAAACACATGAAGATGCTTGAAGGATGCTCTTTTGCCAGTCATTAATGAGTAAGGAGTTTTTCCAGACTTCTTATTGATCAATGTTCTATTTTGCACATAGCATGTTGTGTTAACAGCATCAGCCCAAAAGCTAGTAGGTAGTTTTGCATCCAACAGCATTGTCCTTGCAGCTTCAATGAGAGTTCTATTCTTTCTCTCAACTACTCCATTTTGTTGAGGTGTTCTAGGAGCTGAAAATTGTTGAGAAATTCCTTTATCTTTGCAAAACTCATACAATGTTGAATTTCTGAACTCAGTCCCATAATCACTTCTCAAAGTAACTACAGAGGAACCAGCGCTTTGTGCTTCTCTATCAACTCTCTTGATATGCTCTATAATAACTTGAGGTGCTTCATCCTTGGAGTATAGGAATTCCACCCAAGTGTATCTTGAATAATCATCAACCATTACTAGAGCATATTTCTTCTTGGAAAGAGACATTACATTCACAGGGCCAAATAGATCCATGTGAATTAGCTGCAGAGGCTTTGAGTTTGTATTGAGCAATTTGTTCTTATGACTTGATCTTTTGATCTTCCTTTTTGACAAGCTTCACATGCTCCATCTTGCACAAACTCCAGTGCAGGCATATCTCTGATGAGTTCTCTCTTTGTCAGAGAGTTCATTGCCTGAACATTCAAGTGAGATAGTTTCTTGTGCCATAGCCAGAATTCCTCATTTGTGGCCTTAGTGTAGAAACAACAAATTTCCCCTTTGTCTGCAGCCTTGAAATCAGCTACAAACAAGCTTCCTTTCTTCACACCAGTTAGAACAACTTCACCACTTCCTCTTTTTGAGATTAGACAATGATCTTCATCAAATTCTACTTTGAAACCCTTGTTGGTGAATTGTCCAATACTCAAGAGGTTATGCTTCAGTCCTTCCACAAATGCTACATCTTCAATAATGACATTCCCAGATTTAACACTGCCATATCCCATTGTATAACCAATGTTGTCATTTCCAAAGGTTACTGATGGGCCAGCCTTTTCCTCAAATTGTAATAGCAGGGCTATATCACCAGTCATGTGACTTGAGCATCCACTGTCCAAGATCCATATGACTCTTTTATTCCTGTTGCCCTGCATTCACAAAATGACTAAGTTGTTTTTGGTACCCACACTTGGTAGGGTCCAGTTGATTTAGAAACAGTTTTGTTGACAATTCTTCTATCATAAGTAGCATTCTTCACAGTAGGAGACTTCACTTTGATTGTGGCTTTTGAGTTTACACTCTTAGGCTCACATGAAGTTTTCACCCTCTCAACCTTGATTGGGGATCATGTCCTGTGAGTGTGCACATGTGTGTGTGATTCACCAGATTGTGTAGAGTCAAGTTTATGCTTAAGAGATAAACAGTTAGCAATCACAGTCACATAGCATGTCATGCAGTTAGACTTACCACAGAAAGAATCATGACTAGAATTTATGCCTACAGAATGGTTACTCAGGTTATCAACTTCAGCAATCTCAGGTTTGCTACACTTATGAGTCAAATGATTAACATATAGGCATTTTTGACATTGTTTCCTGGGAGCATTTGGCACATAAGCATAGTTGTTACCCTTGTTGACACCTACCTTACCATTTTTGTTTTGTTTCTTTTTCCTAACAACTTCTTTCTTGACTTTAGGACTCTTGACAGGGTTGTCTTTGGTCTCTTTCTGACTGACAGATTTAGGAGAGGAAGAAGTGTCTTTAGCAGCCTCATCTTCTTCAAGAAGTTGTTGTTTGATGATCAAAAGTTCTTCATCAAACTCAACAACACTCTTTTTGAAAATAGGCTTTTCAACACTAGACAGAATGATTGGGGCATTTTTGTTTGTAAAAGATTCTTTTTCTTTGCCCTTTGCCTTCTTCCTTACTTTATCATTCTCATAGTCAAAACCAACTCCAACCTTGCAGTCTTCAGTGTGCTCCTTATGATAGGTTTGAATAAGTTCAGAGGAGTTCTTGAAACTTCTCAGTTTTAATTCATTTTCAGCAATTTGTTCTCTAAGAGCTTTTTCTATTTGTTCTGCACAAATTACCTTGTTTTTGAGATACTCAATCTCCTTATTCAAACCATCAAGGCTCACAACCAATAACTCAAGTTTCTCATTCTTTTCTGTAAGCTCAAGATTTTTAGCAGTTAGCCTGTCAATTTCTTCATTAGCAACTAACATGCTAGTATGAATATTAAACATTTCAGTACTCATGTCTTCAACAGTCTTCTTATATTGAAAGGGGGTCATATCAAGAGAAGTAAGAATAGGTACCTGACTTGAAGAATCACCATCATCAGAAAATGCCATCAAGGCATAGTTTGAGTACTCTTGTTCTTCTTCTTCATCAGAGTCATCCCAGCACTTTCCCTCAGCAATAAAAGCTTTACCCTGTTGTTTCTTGAGTAGAGCTTCATACTTAGCTTCAAGCTCTAAGTATGCTTTGTCCTTTTTGACCTGTTTAGGCTTTTTGCACTCTGTGGAAAAATGCCCAAGTTCATTGCAGTTATAGCATCTTATTTTGGACCTATCCACACTCCCTGATTTGTATCCTCCTTTAGCAGCACCAGCAATCCCTTTTCCTTTGTTGAAAGAGTTTGAGCTACTTGAACCACCAGCATTTCCACTATTGAACTTAGACTTGAATGGATGTCTCATCTTAAACCTAATGTTAGGATATTTCCTAGCCATATATGCAAAAGATTTGTTTTCCATCTTATCCAGTTCATCAATACTGTAGAACTCATCCTCCTCAGGCAAATCATAGACAACCTGAGTCTCATCACCATTGTCTTCAACCTCCAGTTCTTCAATCTTGACTTGACTGACTTTAAGAGATTCCATTCTTTGACCTAGATTGTCAGCAATAAGGGCACATGAAGTATTTGCCATTAAGCCTTGCTTTGCTTGAATGGATCTCTTTTGAAACAACTCTAGCTCATATGTCTTCAAAACACCATACAAGACATCAAAACCAATCTTTGTTAGATCTCTTTCTTTAAGGGAAGAGATTCTTGGTTCCAAGTGATCTGGAAGAGTTAGTAAGAACTTCATATTGAGCTCTTCTGTCTCATAGTGTTTGTCATAGAGTTTGAGTTCATTTATCAACTTGTTGAACCTCTCAAACACTTCTGTGATTCCCTCCTTTGGCTGAGCCATGAAAGCTTCATACTGGGAAACCAGAATCTGCTTTTTGTTCTTTCTTACTTCTGGAGTTCCTTCACATAGCACCTCTATAAGATCCCACATTTTCTTTGCACTACTGCAGTGAGCAACAGTGCCATACATGTTGAAATCCATAGATTCATAGATGATGAGTTGGAGATGTCCATACAGTGCTATTTTCTCCTTTTCAGGATCAGTGTATTTTGAGGGGTCTTTAGGAACATGCCTTGCTGGTATTATCTCAGTTCCTACAGTTGTTTCACCAATCTCAATCATTGGAATAAAGGGACCATGCTTTAGAATATCTAAATACATGGGATTGGAAGCTTTAATGAAAAGTAACATCTTCTTCTTCCATAAGCTGTAGTGCTCCTTGTTGAAGGGAGGAATCTTTATGCTGTTTAGTTTCTGTGAACTCATTGTTGATCTTTTCCTGTTTGTACGTTAACAGCCCTCTCTGATACCACTTGTTAGAAATGAATACCACTAGAAACTAGACAGAGGGGGGGGGGGGGGTGAATGGATAGTTTTGATATTTTTCGATTCTTGAAACTCAAGATAAACTGTATATGATTATGCTATGTAATATGCGGAAAATAAACAACACACACAATCACTTTAATCTACTTTGTATTGAGTAAATTAAATACTACAGCTTTCCGGAAATTCACAACGGAATTTCTGGCTTCTAAACAAGAACAGTTTGTAACTTGTTTTTGCTTACAGAGAAAAGAGTGCTTTTGATGAAACTATCTGTATCTCTCTCTTATAGCTTACAGTGGTGTGTGCTCGATATATATTCACCTATACAAACTAGGCACACAACTATTTACTCAGTTGCCCCTAGCTGAAAGTCCAACTTGTCATGCCATAAGAGGTTAACTGTGTCAGGAAGGACCACCTGCTTTTAGGAGTCTTTCCCGTTTCTGTAGTTGCTTGTCTCTTATCTTTCTCTCCAAGTTTAGCTGTAGATTTGCCATCTGTTCTTTGGACCACCTTGCCAGAACAAATGCTTCAGTATTTGTCTCTTTTGATTCTTGATTCTTTACCTTGATTTGTCTTGTTATAAACGGCTAAGTGTTGATATCGTGAACTCCACTCCACTTCATTCCAGACTATGCGATGTCACTTGTGAAGACTACGCGATATGGCCTTTGAGGACTTTGCGACATAGGTCATTTGAGGACTTCGCGATCTAGTCTTTTTTAGGACTATGCGACATAGGCTATTTGAGGACTTTGCGATCTAGCCTTTTTGAGGACTATGCGACATAGACTATTTGAGGACTTCACGATCTAGCAAATCTTGACTTTGATGTCTTCAACACATCACGACATGAGTCTTGAGGACTTCACGACATAGTACAAAATGGACTATGCGATCCAGCACTTCTCGACATGGATATTGGTGAATTCACGACATAGCTTTATTCTGAATTTGCTATATAATGCCTTAGTCAAATTTCTGCAACTTATTTCTTCAGGACCTTATTCATCTCTATCCTTCTGCATGAACAAAACTGAACTTCTACCAGGACAATTATTTAATGGCCTATATACATTCTAGTTGCAAGAAACTTACTAAGCTCATTATAATTATGAGCATACATGATCAAACTAATGTTCATGAGAACAAGACAAGTACATAGAGAGACCTATAATATATCCCAGTGATAGAATTCACTAGGTCAAGTAGTGTGACATAGTCACATAGCTCAGGCTTGTTAATGGTGGTATTCAGACATGTCTTGAGCCTAACATATCATTTCAAAAATACGACATAAACTTAAATAAAATATATGTGAAATTTATATGTTTTCAAGTTTGGTTATCATTAAAAATTTATAAAGTTGAAATTAAATCAGAATAATACTTTTAGAAAAATTAAAAATAACAATTTAAACAAAATTAAAATATATACAAATGATATATAAAGCATCATGTGCATTGCACGGGTAAATCTAGTTTGTTATAATAATGAATAGGCTCTCTGTATTCACAACAACTCCACCAATCAAAAGATTAAACTGTAACATTTTAATCCATCGAACAAGAAGAATTTGAAAAATAGCAGTATATATCTGATTTATATTGAGCTCTCAAAAACTCGAGAACGAAGAAGAGGTAATTTCTGTTACGTTCAATTACATTTCATTTTAAATTATTATATCGCATCAGAGTTAAGTTCTGTGGAGATCACCTTTTTTGTGGAGACCTGGAGATCACATACGTTCTGCAATCTAAATTTAGTAAAATTTAATATTTTATAAATTATGTTTTATGAAAATAACTATTTTCATTTAAAATCTTTAAAATTATATATGTTTTGCAACTAAAACATAGCAAAACATATTGTTCTGTAAAACATGTTCGGTTTGCACAACATTCATGTTTAGTTTGCAGAACTTACATGATTTTCAAGATTTTCAATGAAATAGTGATTTTCATAGAATATACTTCGCAAAACAGTACGTTTTGCAAATTTTTGATTACAAAATAAGATATATTTTGCCAAATTTAGATTGCAGAACGTATGTGGTCTCCAGATCTACACAAAAAAGATGGTCTCCATGGAACTTAACTCTATCGCATCATATTAAGTAAAATTTATGACTACTGTGAATATGTAACTTTTCAATTTTATATACAATCAAAATTAGAAAAATAAAGATAATTGAAATTTAATAACTTTGTTCGGTTAATTTTTAAGAGTGGAGTATGTTTGATTCGGAGAAAACATCTCGTCCAATTCCTTAATTTCACAGTTTTGGAAAATATTAATGTAATATTTGGCCTATATATCCTTTTTTTTATATATATAATTACAATTTACAGTTTGAAAAAAATGGTCCCCCGCAAACACAAATTTTACATTTGATACTCCGTTATTACACACACATATTTGATGAGAAAATGGAAAGTGAACTGCATAAATCACTCGCATAAGAAGAAACTCTAGAGTTGTTTTTGAAAATATAAGTAGTTTTCTTCAGCTAAAAGCACACTCTCCCCCCTTTCTGCTCTACACATTCCCCACTCAACTTCCCTGTCTCATCATTTACACATATAATGTATGTCTTTATGTCTCTGTATATCTCTTTCTGCTTATGATTAATGTAAATACTTGGCTTTTCTTGCCATTTTTTTTAAGGGTTGATCACTAAATAATTTTATTTGCTGGGTGGGTATTATGTGTGTTTTGCTTTTGTAATTGTTGGAGGTTTGAAGTTTCAAGATTTTGTGTTTTTTGTGCTTTTTCTTGAAAGTTGTAAGAATCAGACCTAACCAAACATACCCGCGCTCTTGACAGAACATAGCAGGGTGTTGGGGTTCACATTATGTTGTTTTTTATTTCTATTTTTGGTAGTGTGATTCTTTTACCCAATTACAACTTTTAGTGAATAACGAAGTGGGTCATGGAAAATGGTCTTGATTGTGTTTGGGATCCTCATGTTATTTTGCAACTAGTGCTTAGTTGAATTTCTCATGTACCCATGCCTATATCAATGTTAGTTCCTGTTAAGGATTCATAATTCTATATTTAATCATATACCTAGATCTCCATGTTTATGGAGGATACATTTGTGAGATGTTTATGTTTGATTTGTACTCTTCTGCATTGGGTAGTACTAGGTAGGACCTTTTTATAAATAAATAGATCAATTATGACTTGAATGGGAAAAACTTGCAACAGCTTTTAAATGTTTGTTGGCTACAACCCTACTACATTGCATCTATGATCAGAAGATGTAGATGTTACTAACGCCACTAGAAATACACATCACATGAATATTAATGCTTGAGTAATGTTCTTGGAGCAAACATGGAAATATAGCTACATTTTTGTTTCAATCATTGACAAGTGCAGGCTCCTGTTAGAGTCTTATTTGTAAGTACTTGTTATTTGAATGGTGATCAAGTCTCGACCAAATACTATTTTCCAAATCCAACTCCTGCATTCTACTTGTTCTGCGTGGTACTAACTGTCTGTCCAACTCTGCGCATTATCTCTAAATCTAACAGCTGTATCTTTACATTAGCAGGATGGGAGCAGGGAGGAGAGTTCAAACCTTCAATCAAAATGGTATTGCATTTTTCTCAATAAACCAGGCAGCCGGAAACACAGACTTTAGAAATTTAAGGAAGAATAACCTTGGTGGAATCATCTTTGGTTGCACAAATAGTACCATTAAAGAATGTCTTTTTAAACAACTCTTTGGTTAGTTATTTTAAATAACAAGAATCATTCACTTTCTGTCTGCTAGTTGCATACTTGTATATCAAGCAGTGTACGACTTCGTTGTCTTCTCGTCACACTATATATGACCTAGAACTTAACGAACTTTTTAACTTGTAACAGGATTACCTGCTTCACACATATCATATGTGAGTAATATTGACCCTGGTTTGCCATTATTTCTATTCAACTACAGCGATAGAAAACTCCATGGAATTTTTGAATCAGCTAGCTCAGGGAGATTGAACATTAATCCGTATGGATGGACTGCAGATGGTTCGGGAAGAACACTATATCCCGCTCAGGTACTTAAATTTCATAGTCAATGGCTATGCTGATACATGATGGAAATAAGGAATTTGATTTCTTGCATTTACCTTGTCTGTTTGTACATGAAGGTTCAAGTTTATCTCCGGCTGCAGTGCCAAGAACTGCATGAAGATCAATTTAAACCTATAATCATCGACAATTACTACAGTCAGACCCATTTCTGGTTTGAGCTGGACTATGCTCAAACAAACAAATTGATGTCTCTATTGTCATCGTTAGCGGTTGCTCCAAGCACCTCCTTGCCACAGAATGTAGCAAAATGGAGAAATCTGTTTAATGATATGCCCTTGGCTCACAAAGAAGAGGGAACTGAAGTGAATGAGACTGATTCGGATGTTGATTTTTATCAATTATATAAATCAAATGCAGATATGCTATTGCCTACTTCAGATGCTGTTCCAGGTTTCAGTTGCAATAGCCAGCCATCAGAACCGCACTTTAAAAAAAGAACTGTGCCCGAGGACAAGAAGGAATATATATTAATGAAACTGAAAGAAATGACCCTTGCACGTGAGCATTCAGACTCTTCGCTGAAGCAAAGTGTTGAAGATACTGCTGTTGTAAATGATGTGAGAGTGGAGCAGAGCAGCATTCTGAAAGAACAGGAGATATTAAGAGAGAAGGCTGAACCTGTAACCTCACTTGAATATTCTGATGTCATAACTCAGGCATGTGATGTAATTTTTGTCTAGTATCTGCTATTTATGTCTGTTGTTATGTCTTGTCTATGCACATTTATAATACTTTGGTGTCCATTTGCAGTTGATGAAACAGTTAGAAGAGCTAGAGGCTTTTAAAGGAGAACAACTTCAGAAGACTGAGCAATTGGAGCACAAGTTGGTATGATATGTCATGTCTAAGATCATAATGTTGCATATATTTAATATATTTCGACACTCGTGATAGTGTTTATATGAGTTCTTTGTGCATTTCAATCTTTGTTTTTACAGCCTCTTTTTATTTTTGGCATCATAAGATCAACTAAGATACTTGTTGCGATGATATGGTATTGCTAGAGAAAACATGATCGCATATTTGAGTGTCTGTCAATCCTTTCAATGGGAAACATTGGAGTAATTTAACAACATTTCAAACTACACATATACTAATAGTTCATCTCAAATTAATTTAACTTAATTACCTTCTCTTTATTCTCTATCTCCTAAACTTTCTTCCACTTGCCCCTTACACATTGACCATCTCTTTCCTTGTTACCATGGATTTGTCCACCCACATTATAAATCTCTCTCTTTGCCTCACATTGTTTTACACATCTCTCCACCTCAATCACCTGCAACTACCATGAGGTATAACTAAACGATGGCCAGTCATCACCCATAACAAATTACTCTTTTTTAAATCTAGAAGGCAATATCATTGCATAAAGAAAATTATATTTAACAATCTGATCTTTTAACTTCATACAATAATGATTTTGGGGATTTTTTTAATCTAGTTCAGCATATCAACTATTGTTTTTTATTGCCCTTCGTACCTATGTCAATTTCATGTAGAAGGCTCGTCATTTAGATCTCTGAAGTAAAAATGTGCCAATATTTCTAGGAGGTTGTAAGATATTTAACCTAATATATCCATCTATTGTGTAATACTGTAATCAGTTGATAAAAACTAATCTCCGCAACTTGACTACATAATCTACTTTGATCTTCATTTTTGATATAATAATAAAATTTTAAATGACCATTTTTTTCAAAAGTCTTTTGTGTATTTACCCCTCAAATAATACCTCTATTACAAGTCACCCTTGTCCATGATTCATGAAGGTTAAAGCTATGCAGTAAGATATAACACCTTCCACAACAGAAAATACCTGTATTTGAGGAGTACTAGATGACTTCCTTGCAGAATTTACCCTTATTTAAACCTTTTCTCTCTTATATAATCTTGAAGAATACAATAACAAAAAATTCAGCGCAATTATTGTAGCCTGAATTAGTGTCAAAAAGTAAAATCAACCAACATAATACAGCGGAGTGAGTAAGAACTCATGTAGGGTCTTTTAAGCTTTCAGCTATGTAAAGGAGGACTCTGCCTATGACTTTACATGTCACCTTGTAAAACATATGCATATATATGCCGTCCTTGTCGTCAGGAACTCACCCCATATTTGCTGCTTTTCTGCCTATGTTACTTTGGTCTCTCATAGTATCGCCTCATATATCAGGTTGAGGCACAAACAGAAATTCAACAGCTAAAACAGCAGTATATAACACTGGAATGCAGACTAGATCATTGCATAGAACCTGTTAAGGAAGGAATGGTTGAGTTCTCTACTGAGCCTCCTCTGGATCTAGACGAGTTGATATTTCTTGTGGGTGGATACAATGGGAAAACATATCTATCTTCATTAGATGCTTATTTACCATCACAAAATAAGATGAAACCTTTAATGCCTATGAGCGTTGTCCGTTCACTTTCCTCGGTTGCTATGTTAAATGGGGAACTTTATGCATTTGGTGGTGGAGATGGTTCTGAATGGTACACCACAGGTACTAGTCTACACTGCTCTTTCTTTCTTCTCCGTTTCTCAGTTTATTAAACTTCTTAATCACTTACATCTTTTGCTTCATGCCTGTAAAGTTGAATCATATAATCCAGCTGACAACAAATGGATTCCTCGCCCCTCTTTGACCGGACAACCAAAAGGTAGCTTAGCTGGTGCTACTTTAGAAAACAAAATTTTTGCAATTGGTGGCGGGAATGGGCGTGAGTCCTTCTCCGAGGTTGAAATGCTAGATTCAGATGTTGGACGCTGGATTATGACACAATCGATGCTAGAAAAGGTACTGCGCTATTCTTTGGGGTGCATTTTATCTGTTTATTATAATTTAGATCTCAGAAACTTGTACATGTATAAGGAGAATTTTAATATTGGTGTATCTGGGTTAATTATTTATATCACATTTTCCCTTCAAAACAAGAACCAAGGAAACCGATAAATTATGCTATTTTAATGTTTGCCGTCCATACTTTATTTGCTCTCCACATATGATACATTATGGCTAAAGAGAAGGACTTTACAACAATATCATGTCGACCAAATTTGTGCCCGGGCATTTGCCTTGAATTGGTTGTAAGTTCCTAATGCAGTTGACATCCACATTCCAGGACTTTTAGTCATCAGCTACAAGCAAAGCATAAAGTTCCAACTGTCAGGAATGTAGCTGTATTTTTTTGTTACTTGTCTCTTATACATCCAAAATTTAGTAGTACAAGTCCAATAAATCCAACCACCAATAAACATTTGTCTCTCAATTATTCAGCCAATCGTGGTAGCGTGTTGCTTCTAGAAATGTAGCCACCTTGTTGAGTCCTGTATACAATGTTGTGAAAGGCTCACTTACTCGCTAGTAGGTGATGATTTGCGAGTCAAAATGTAGTGATTACTAGTTTTTTTTTTTTTTTTTGCTAAAGCTTACTAGCTAGTTTCTAATCAGCTATAAAACAGAAGTCAAATCCCAAATCTCTAACACACAATTGCAATAATTTGCAGAGTTTACGCTAAACGACACATTACTCTTTAACAAAGCGAAACCCGTAAGTTATATGACTTGACCTTGAGTTACTGAACTTGGCTGATTAATGTCTAGGACCTACTTCTGTTACTTTGGGTGTTTGTGACTAGTATTGCACTCACGTGACGTACTTCCATATGTATATACAATATACCGAACATATAGGGCGTTCAAGAGATAAGTGACTACTCGTATTGCAGTGTGAGTTAGCATGCACACTTATATACGGGAGCACTTATATAAGGGAATATATTTTCATATAGATACAATGAGCCATTTGAGAAATATTTAGTTTGTCCTTGTTCCCTTTTTAGGGGGAGCTGAAATATGCAAGATAACAAGTAGTCACTCATCTTTGTATTATATGTATATATGTAATATGATTATTTGCACAAGTTTTTTTTGTGAAGGAAAGCGTTCAATCGTGTTTTGCCTTCATATCAACTTTTGTTATATTGTGTGTTTGCACGTTTTCCAAAAAATGCTCATCCTGCACGTGCCTTGTGTTCAGCCTGTTGTGAGGGGTTCAGATTAGGCATGAGCTATTTATTTCTCCCCACACTGTTGTGAAATGTAAGAATTGGAATAACGATAAGATTCAGTAAAATTTACATTCTGTAGTGCCGGAGTTATGTGTCACCGCCAGATTCTTATTTTGGATTAAATTTGCATTTCAACTTTGTGAAATGTTTAGTGATGTTTGAATTTGAACGAGTAAAATATGTTTTTAAAATATTAACGGATCGGAGCTCCGATCCCTTAACCGTGATCCTAACGGATCCGGATATGGATCGGGCTATAAAAAATCCGGCTATGATCCGATCCGAATCCGAATCCGGTAAAATTAAATGGATGAGGATATGGATCAAGGCCGATCCGATCCAGATCCGATCCATTGACAGCCCTACCACCTACCAATTGGTGGGACTATGCAGGTCCTTCATCTAGAAATTCTAAATCCAGTCTGACTTATCTATTCGGAATTCCAACTGACATTCTCAATATTCTCTTTGAGTTTTTACTGGTCATCTCTGTATGTCTGGTGTCAATTTGATGCCTTCTATGTCACTTTAATCTCGTATAAAATATTAACATTCAGTCTGTTTACGATTTTATCCTTCCAGCGATTTGCTCTTGCTGCAGCAGAGCTTAATGGGGCTATATATGCTGTTGGCGGATCTGATGGACAGTATTACTTAAAGTAAGATGAGAAGTGGATACATCTTCCTTTCATTAAAATTATACATGTGTGTGTGTGTCCTGGCACGTATACACGCACGCATTAATTTGGAAATATTGCAGTTTTGACTTCTCATATACAAGAAATAGATTATTCCATAGGTGTAAATTTCTTGTCATACTAAAGTTTTTTAGCATCCATCTTGAGATTCTGTATTTTCTAAATACTAGTCAAGATTTCTCCACAAACATGAGACTCCTTGTCATCATGTGTTAGGGCTAATTCAAAACAAATGTCTTGTACAATGGCCAGTGACAAATTGATATTAGTAATTTTCACGTAGAAATGCAGTTTTCTTTGGTCTCACTCACTAGATCTCTAGTATTATCTTATTCAATAGCCTCGTCAAAATCCTTTACAATCTCAGGTCTGCTGAGAGATTTGACTCTAGGGAACATTCATGGACCAGAATCCAGAGTATGAATACAAAGCGGGCTTTCCATGCTTTAACTGTCATGAATGAAAAACTGTAAGTTTACATATCTGTATGTGGTCATTGATGTTTTGTGTTATTCTTTCATTGTTATTACCTGTTCTGGAGTAAGTTGGGTTTTTTTTCCTAATCTAAATCATGTACCATCAACTAATAGGTGCTCTTAACTCATAAGCAATATTCTTTTGGGATTTCTGTGATCCTCGAGATATTTCTTGAATAAATCATGTCTATCTACAATTAATATAGATGGATGCAAAGTTTTCATGAAGTCATTGGTCTCTGCTAAAAGCTAGCACATTTCGATTGTAAGATATGAAATTTTTATGCAGTTATGTTCTTGGTGGTTTTGATGGAAATTCAATGCTCTCAAGTGTTGAAATATTTGATCCACGTAATGGATCATGGATGACCGGAGAAGCGATGAATATACACAGGGGATATTCTGCTGCTGCTGTTCTGAATGAATCATTGTATGTAATAGGAGGAACTATAGATGGTGATACCATAACAGACACCGTAAGATGCATTTCATGCAATTGGTCTATATTCTGAGTTTGTTAATACAAGGTTACCGTCGCTCATTTTACATGCATTTTGGATGACAGGTTGAATGCTACAAGGAGGATTCAGGGTGGGAAGTAACTCATCAGGGATCCATGGCCTGCAGGTGCTTTGCCTCGGCTATTGTTTTATGAAGTGATCTGGCTAGCTAGTACTTATACTGTGACACCAATTATCTTCTAAAAGAAGACACTGAACGTAGATTATTTTGAAATTGAAAAAGTGATGAAGAAATGAAGACTACCAGATGTGCTTATAATACTTGAAACTGGTTGTTTTTGTTGGAATAGAAAATAGATTAACTCTCATATATCGGCCAATTATATTAGTAATTATAAAATGTATGTTGAATGCAAATGGCAGATTTAGTGCTTAAAATCGTAACCTTCAGGTGTCTGTGTTTTGTTGTTGTGCTGATATGATACTTGTTCATCCTTTTTATAAGATCTCAGACCTTAGTAGATTTTTTAACAGTATAAAGTATCTACCAGAATATTTAGCCAAAAAAGAAGGGTTCTGTGATCTGCAAATTCTGATATCTTTAGTATATGCAACGCATTAATCGTCAAAACTGGGAGCCATTAAACTTTTTAGAGCAATGTCCTGCACGTATATATTTGGTTTTTAATAGTTGAAATATAGTAGGATTTTATGTACAAAACACCAAAATGAAAAAAGAATGCGCAAAAACAGATAACTGGTTCTACTGGAAACAAAAATGGCTATAACCATTCTCACAGCATCATCTTTTTTCACAGAAAAAGAAGAGGGAAATAACAATTTTAACTAGGTAACATGGGTACAATAATAGCTACAGTCGTGTCATTAACATCGGAGCACAAGTTTTGTTCACACCTAATCTCACTTTTTTTTTTTTTTTTTTTTTTTTTTGATAAAATCGTACTTGCATTAAAATATCTCAAAGTAACAGATGATACAATCTCGAGCAGAAACATTCCACTCTGAAAGACCTGACATAGAATATGTCGCCCTTGCTAAACAATAAGCTACAATATTCGCAGACCTATGTGTGTAACACACTAACACTTCATCAAAGTGTTTATCCATATTATCCGTACAAGCCTCCAAGATAATATAATCCAGCACCAAAACTCACACAAACGGTGAGACAAAAACAAACTCACACAAACAAGCGGTGAGACAAAATCAACAAAACAAAATCGATCTTACAATCGGAAAAGGCTTAGAACCTTAGATCCGAATTAACTTTAGATCAATTAAAACAAGCAATCCTTAGATCCGGAGCGAAACCACAAAAACAAGAGGAACCGAAAATCCACCCGCTTGAATCTGAGAAGGACAACGGAAGCTCTGATGGTTAGATCTAGGGCTTTTCTTATTGAAACAAGAAACAAATTCGAGGATAAAACTCGATTTTATTGAAAGAAAGAGAGGGATTGATGGCGGGGAAGGAGATGGGTGGTGAGGGAGAAGGAGGGAGGGTCGGAGAAGAGGTAGGGGGCGGCGGCGGCTACGTTAGTCGACTCTCATTTAGAGAGAGTATTTGAGAGAGTATTAGGAGATATACCTAATCTCACTTTTAATATAGGAAGAGTTATAGCCAACTTAACATTAACAATGGACTTGCTCTTAGAACACTACATGCCAGAGCAGGGGAATAAACAAAGTTTCAAAAAGATATTACTTTTTTTTTTCTTCCCAATTTAGGATAAACACATTGTACATGATGAAAAAGGCTTCAATGTAATGCTTCGGGATGTAATTTTTAGACATGCATTTTGACATTCGAAGACAAGAGCTTATAAACAAAGCTAATACTTTTCACCTATTTTACAATCATGGAAAGAAACACTTCTTTTTCGTTACAAAGGTACATGAGTTCATTCTTTGGACCCCTACAGTTCCTTGATGTAAGCTTGTCACTAGATAAACATTCCATACCTAAGCTAACTGTCAACTTAAAATTTGTTGCTTTAGGGGTTTTGTAAAATGGCGCAACAAATATGAACTTTTTAATTGTATCACAATCTCCAAAGTGTTTCATATCTAGATAAACATATTGATAGGAATCCTCATTCACAGTCAACTTCACCCACAACCTGTTATCAACGACAATGTTATATAAGGTGATTTGTAATGGTATTCCAACAGGCAGTCCTGAGACAAAGAAAATAGGAGTTTCACAGGTATTGTTGACGATATCCAACTCCGCCTTCACATGTTTCAGCCCTCCAGGCAACATAATCTGCTTCAAAGAGAATAATTCAAGCAACTTCTTAAACTCAAACAAGTTAGTGAACCCCGCAACTGAAGTTTGAAATTCGTGCAAAAAATTTCCAACTTCTACCAAAAACTTTGAAGGCTCAACGGATCCCTTTTCGAGAATCAATTCTACAACTGAATAGATCGAAGAAACCTTTCTAAGTGTAGATTCATAACACCAAGGCTCCCCACTACATAACTTCAGTATACAAGTGACCAGCATCAACTCAAGGAGGTAGACCATCACTTCTTTATCCACCCCTAAGAACATGTGAACCAGTTCATTTAATTTATAGTCTACTTTTCCAAAATTAATTTCTATCTCTCCTGATAACGGGTACTTCTTCAGACACATTACGTTTGTCCACACCTTCCCAAAATGTTCTAAAACCTGTATATATTTCAGCGCAAAAACCAAAACACCAAAAGATTGGGATGATGTGATATTAATGTTTTCCAGCTCTTCTTTCCAACTCCTGAATGCCACCCAAGATTAATATCGATAACAAATTAGATTCTAAGGATGAAAGCAACCTAAAAAATTGTTGTTGTCTAATTTCAGCATGTAAGACAACACACAACTCCCCTAAACAGAGCCAAAAGATAGGGACAACAGAAATGGGAAGGATGTGAGCGAAGCCTAGATAAAGTCAATCCCTAGCCAAGCAGGAGTAGGAGATGCATTCAATATCTAGGGCAAAAGGAATTGCAGTAAAACCTCCATAAAAAAACTCAATAATTAATAATCTTTATTACATAATATATCTCTGATGCAAATCTGGACCAGTTCAAGAGATTATAAAAATTTATCTATAATTCTCCACAACTTGCAAACATATACGTAGGAGTTAAGGCAATGCACATAAGAACATCATGTTGCTTACTCTCATTAAATTTGCTAGTAAATAAATTATTGCATTTTTTTTATATTATTAGTTAAGTTACATGATAATAAACAAGTTGAATGTGTGCTAAATGAACTCATACAGATGCAAGGGAAGCAAGTACTGAACCTTATCTAATTAGTTGACACACTGAATTCTGTTCTAAGTGATGAATACCGTTTACTTATACTTATAGAAACATATATCTTAAATTTATTGTTAAACGATGATACACATTTTTCTATCATATGAAATCTTAAAATTTTGTAATAATATCTAGTTAAAAAGCACTGTACATAACAATCATTGACTTATAGATGAGATAATATCTCACTTAGATTATTAAAGTCCAAGACCCCAACAATCTAATTTTTACAGATTTTACTGTGGAAAGAAAAAGAACCTTTTTAGGGTCCGTTCCTAGAATATTACTAACTTCTAGATCAAACTTGGCCCATTTGTTGCCTTCTAAAGAAGCGGATATAGGGGTGATACAATTCACTTCATATTAAACTGTGACATTTTGGCTAGAAAAGACAACGGATAGAACAGAAACTAGTTTTAAACCAAATATTACTCAACATATGCACATAATATCATATGAGGAAACAGAGAGAAATTATAGCATACCTCAAAGTCTCAAGTACTTCATTGATGCATCCAACTTGCATCAATTGCCAGATGTTCTTAATTTGTGCTAGAACGAGATTTATTAATGCTACTACTTCGATCCCCTCCAGCTGACAAACTGCATTTGAGACTTGAGTTCTGCTCTGTTCCCATGATTCCTGATTACCCGGGGAATCAACTACTATATGTTGCAAGATCTCCTCCCCCTTTATCATTTCTGAGTCAGAAACAGATGTGGATCTACTGCAAGAACACAAGTAAGAGAAAAGTACATGGGGATCCAAAGCATAAGCTAAACCAGAAGATATTCTCCCCAGAAGAGTAACTGCATATGAAAACATTCTAGGCGGAATTCTGCATAAGTTTATCTCATGTGAGAGCGAAGCTGAGATGGCCAGCACAAGAATGAATGCAGTTTTCGCAGCATTAGAACCCAACTTGCCTTCGAAAAAGTCATCTATCTGAAACATAAGACATATCTGTTTCAGTTCTTTGTGACATGTTATTAAAACAAAATAATCAAGAGGCAAAGCCACACACTCTTATAACAAACCATGATTTCTTGATTACATACAAAATTTACTTCATAGGCAGTGATAGTGAACTGAAAATTGAAAAACTCACAAGCATTCTTAATCAGCATATATTGAATTCTAAACAAATAAATATAAAGATTAAGATCACTCGTGAAAGATCTCAAATTTTAAAGTAATAATAACCAATAGGCAGCAGCATACAGGCAGAGTACATTTAGCATGAATCTCCGGGCCGAATGATGGCAAAACTAGAATTTTGTCATACAAAAAATGGGTCTTTAAAGACAATCCATATACAATTACTCAAGGCTCAACCACATTTGCAGGCGATTATATTTGCAAGAGAGAACAGATTAGCATCTTACTAACTTTTGAATATAAGAAACCGATAAAACAAGGAACGTGTTAGAACTTACATCTTGAGAAGTCTCCTCCATGATGCTGACAGCATAACTACCATGATTTCGACCAATAATAAACATAACGAAAAATATATCAGCTTCGTCCTGCAATATTTTGCAATAAAATCAGCATTAGCACCAACAAGAACCATGCATTCCATGTCTCTACATGAAGGTAATCATTTCCCATATGTGTATAATGATTTTTTAAATAGCTCAAGGAAGATGCCTAAACTTGATAATACTAGTTACTTTAATACTCCCTCCATCGCATTTGTATTAGCCTGATTTGAATTTAATGGCCAAATTGTCCAATTCTGTAAGCATATTACTTATACCAAAATTCAATATATATATATATATATATATATATCATAAGAAACTAGTTACTGTATAGATTCAATTTTTAGATTTACAAAATTATAAAAGGGCAACTTTTAATCTTAAATCAGAATTTAGTCCATATGACCAAAAATTTAGACCAGGCCAAAATGAATAGGACGGACGGAGTATTATCGTTTTATTTATAACTTCAAGTCAGCACGGATACTATATTTTTTATTACAACTGACCTGCGGGTAAATTTCCAGATTTTCAACAAGGCCATTAACACAGAACTTGAACATTTTTAAACTATGCAGCTTAAGTAACTGAACTATTCTCCTTGCTTCAGACCTTATTGAGGTAGACGTGTCAAATAAAGCGCCAAACAGCTGCAAAACCAAACCATGAGAACTGTATCATTAACTCCATAGTTTTTATAAGCACAAAGCGTAGTGAAGCGCAATAGGGAATATAATTTAGTTATATTTAAAGATGACAAAAATAATAGATATTACACAATTCAAAAGGAAATATCATCGTCCAAAAAAAAACTAGTTCAAGTAGCCAGTACTTCATAGACAGCTACATACCACATGGTAATTGAAGGAAACATACATAATACTTTGAAATTAAATTAACATTATATTTCGTATACATATTTTTTTTTGAAGTCATAGTTCTTAACAAAAAAACAGATAATGTGTGTGTGTGTGTGTCCATTAATGTGTAAACCTAATAGTATAACAATTAACACCACAATTTATACCTAAAGAGCGTGAAAATGAACTTTTGAGGACCTAGTACATTTGGGCTTATCTCGTGTTCACATTTGCCCATTATTCAGGGCACCATCATTAACAATAATAAATATTCCGTGCATATGAGAGATGTTAAGCAAACCCTCAACACTGAAACAACTCATGAACCATATAAAAGTGTATTTCAAAGGACAGGACCTTACCAGGTTAAGGTTTTCTTCTTGAACCTGATGGTCATGTTGTGCCAAATGATGCACTGTTTGTAATGCTTGTAATCGGACAGCTACTGAATCATCATTCAGCATATCCACCAACAAATTTAAGGCTTTATAAGCAAAGTCGGAAGAAAGGCTGGAGAGTGCACTCAAGGAAGAACAAGCAGACCTTCGTACCTTCAGGAAAAGCAAGAAATGGCACAAAATGAAACTTAAAAATAAAATATCTGAAAACAAAGGTGTGTGTGTGTGTGTGTGTGTGAGAGAGAGAGAGAGAGAGAGAGAGAGAGAGAGAGAGAGATGTGCATATGTTATTGAAGTATTAAAAAGGAGAGAGAGATGCACATATGTTATTTAGGTATTAAAAAGGATACGTGTAGATTACTTTATGAACATAATATTAAGAACATGTGGTTCCTTCTGGTTCATGCTGGTTAATAGCAACCAGCTATTCTTAGACATTGTTGAGTCTGAGCTTAAATTCTTGTTTAACGAGGCAAACCAAGTTGAGCCTGAGCTCTTACATGTGTATTAGTCGACCAAGCTGACCTCTAACTTATTGAGCTCGAAGCCTCGAATTAAGCTTGAAAATTTAATATGGAGAATTCTTCTTTACGCTTAGTTCTTGAACAGGCTTATATTGAGCACACAAACATTACAAATCAACCTTGAGCCACTCATGACCAATATGGCTTGAATTACAACTCTAGTTTAGAAGTTTATATTAACAAAAAAAAACTTTTATTGTTATAAAATAAGAAAGGGAAGAGCAAAAAGTCAAAGAAAGATAAAAGTGATTACTTCATGGAATAATATAGGAAGAGTATGAAAAACATGTGATATCTACTTTAAGTACACATCAACAGACCAACCCGTATATAGAACAGTATAAACATGTTGGTAAATGTCCACAGGACTCTTGACCTTATCACGATAAGTCTGACAATGTTTCCATGTATGATCTTAACATATTATAACTGATTATGTATAACAATCTTAAATAGCTAAATATTATCTCAAAACAATACATGTATCGGCTAGATGAATCAAAAGAAAGAGAAGCAATTATGAAAAAATGTAGAAGATACCTCGTAAAATTCGTCCTCCATCCCATGCACAAAAGCTCCAGCAACATTAGATGTTTGTGATTTAACAAGTACCTTCTTAGACAGGGTTTGAAGTAGAATATTCTCAGATGCCATCGTTATCTTCCCAATGGCACCAAAAGCTTGAAGTCTTACATCTACACTCATGTCTCTAACAATTGAACAAAGCTGCAGAAAATATTATTGCAAAAGTTAGTATAATAAATAGTTGTACCTTCTAACAACATTTTTGACATAAAAGAATCCTACCTAATGCTTGATGTTATTTTTTTGGGGTGGGGTAAATAACATGTGAATCTAGAGACTACTTGACTGTAAAGGACATTCTAGCATTCAATCCCAGTAGACACCAAGCCATTACTCAATCTCAAGTCGACATGAATATTATGGTAAATGTTGCCTTTCACAAGCTTATAGGAAAGATTTTAACGGATTGATAATAATCGATGGATTTTTAAAGATTGTAATTGATTTTAATTCTACGCAGTGTTTGACGGATTTGACGTGAAATCCCGTAGAGTTTATGTAAAGTCTTGCTGATTTTAGTAGAATCCTTCAAAATCTCATAGAATTTGGCTAGATTTCAAAAGACATAAAAAATACTAGCAAATCCTTCAAAATCTATCATTTCATAGAATACAAAAAAAATCCATGACATTTTGAATACCCTGAGATTTTAAAGGATTGCTTTAAATCTTAATTGAATTTGAAAATCCATCAAAATCCTTCAAAATCTTGAATGAAGACACCCCCCCTAAAGGTTTTTGTCAACCATATAAGTCCTGAGACTAAAAGAGGGCACTGTACATGGGTATTCTAAATTTAAAAACAAATTCATCCATTTCAAATTTTAAATAATGCTGTATTGAGCTCTGTGTGACATAGTTATAAACTGTACCTTTTCAAATAATGCATCAGACCAGTACTTTTTACTTTCTCCTTCACTGGATGCCAAGAGTACTTGTCCCCACTCACTAACCTGAAATCACAACAATTAGAGAACATTAACATTTCTCTTCAACCATATATCCAATGTACATGAAATTTCCAAACTTTTTTCACCTCCGAACATAACAAATAAAGCATAAACATTATTAGAGAAAGACAGACAACACATTTATTTGAGAATAGATAGTACCATAATCTAGCACATCATGATGTTGAATATTTTTGTGATTAATCAGTGCTAACTTGATTAAATTAGAATCATATCTAAACTAGCCATACACTTGATCCTAATTCTATCATCATTTGTTTATTTTATGGATAAATTTCTAATTCAATCTTTATAAACACAATAAACAAACAAATATTTCAAACAATATTATAAACAATTACAGATTAACTAATTAAGACCGAAAGATAAGCAGCTTACAACTCCAACAGCAGAGCATCTAACACAATCCTCCATATCAGAAAGCATCTCAACGCCACGGAAAAAACACCCTTGGATCAACCCCCTATCCTCAATCCCAACACACCAACTCAATCCATCCAATGCAACTTTTCTAATTTCCGGATACGGATCCTTACTAAAACCTAAAAAAACCGTAACCAACACCGCAGGCCTAACAAAAATCCTCTTAGCATTCAGCAACAACCACCTCCTCACACTAATACAACCACCAAAACAAACAGACAAAAACACACTCTCACTTAACTCCTCAACCAACTCAACCAGCTCCGAGTCTTCTTCCGCAATCGAGACGAGTATTGAGAGCGATTCAACAACGGAGCGAGGGGAATTGCTAGGGAGTAGAGAGAAAGAACGGAGAGTAGAGAAGATAGGGCGGCGGAGGTGGGGGCGGTGGAGAGAGAGGTCGGAGAGGAGAGAGAGAATGTGATGGAGAGAGATGGAATTAGGGTTAGGGTTTGGGGAGAGAGAGTGTGTTAGGGTTTCATAAATTGTGGAAATTGTTGAATTTGAAGTTGAGGGATTGGTAATTAGTGATCTAGCAAGAGTTAGGGCGTGTTTGGATGGAGGTGTGTTGGTGGCGGTGAGCTCCAGGAAGTTGCGGAGGTGTTGTTGCTCCATATCAAGTTAGATATGGCGGTTCTGTTTCCTCCCGACCTTTTCCCTCCCATCTTTTTTTACATTTTCAATTCCCAACTTTTTCTTTACGATATTTAGGTGCGGTCTTTTTATTCATTTTGATCATTTAAATTTTTTATTCATTCACATTTATTAATCATTTATATATAAATTATTTAGATTTCTCAAATACTCAAATTTTTATAATATAAAAATTAAGTACATTCACTATTTTTTTTTATTATCTCCACTTTATAAATTAAATATTTATTTTTCTCACCATTTTACTCATTTTTTTTTCGGGAGACGTAAAGAGTAATTTTTAGTCAATTTCTCAACCCGGAATTGATTCGATTTGATTTGAGTTCTGTGAAGACCCATCTAAATCGGAGACGCTCGATTATTGCGCCCTTCGGGGACGGGTACGGTGGATTCATCATTAACATAAACTGCTCACGTATCGTTAGGGAAAAATATCAAAGTGATCACTCATTTCATTCAAATATATCAAATAAGTCACTCATTTCAAAAATGACTCAATTTAGTCACTAATTGTAAAATTCGTGTTAATAAGATCACCTGGGAATGACTAGATTGATACAAATTTTCAACTTTTAAATGACTGAATTGATACAAATTTTCAAATTTGTGACTAAATTGAGTCATTTTTGAAATGAATGACTCAACTGATGTATTTGGATGAAACGAGTGATGACTTTGATATTTATCTCCATATCGTTATAATCACATTAATACAATTTCATCTCTTTCTGACTATCTTATGTATGCAACATCATCATGTCACTTTACTTTCAACACCAATTTATTTTATTATATCCATCTCATTGTTTTTATTGGGATGGAATGATATAGTACAATTATACAAATGTGTGTCTACATATCAATCTGTACTAGTGTTGCACATTGAGATGTGATTATCATGTTTAAAATCTTATTGACATTTTTTTATTAATTAAATTCAATATGTTGTGCAGGAATATAATGCAATTTCAAAAATTAAAATATTGTTTTGCAGATCTTACAAGTAGGACCTTGTATACAATACATATATTCAATTATGTTCCGCAAAAATGACTAATATCCTACACTAAAAATAATTATATTATGCAAAAATGATTAATGTTCTGCATTAAACAAAAATATACATAGCATACATGCGTATATTCTATCAATTAGAAAAAAAAAAATCATCATCGAATGTTATCCATAAATATATCAAACATGCCATAGAGGTTGCAGGACAAGAATAAATGGATATTTTAGCAATTAGCAAGTGCATGACGATGATGCTAAAAGGAATTATGCAACCCCCGCATGGTTGTAGATTTCAAAAATCAGAACAAATTGATTGAGGTACCATATAGCGATTTATCGGGAAATTGGGGATTTATCGGAATAAAATCGGATGTATTTTAATATTATTTTTTAATAATATATATTAAATCAGATCATAATATTTATAAATTGTATATTTCAAAAAATTTATGTCAATATAATTATTATTAACTCACCATTTGTGATAAGATTGATAGTATTAGTGTAGATTAATAGTATTAGTAATAACAGAAAGTCTAGACATAAATAAACTTTGATTAGATTTTTAATTACCAAGAACTTTGTGAAACATTTTATTCAACAACTTGAAATTACATATCTGCCCCTCCAAAGTCAAATGTTATAAAAATGTAAGAAAATTTTCATCTTGATGGGAATCGAACCTAAGGCACTTCAATACTAATTAATAAGAATTTCAAGTTACCAATTTAACCATTGAGCTACGTGGGCTTCTTTGTTGTGGTATAAAACCCATTAGTATGGTAATGTCTTTCACAAATATTATTTTACACTTTAGTTTTTAGGGATTTTTTCATAAATATCCCATTTCAGAAATATTTTTGCAAAAATACATTTTCAAAAAAAAAAAAATTTTGCGAAAATACCATCTTATTTGCAAAAATACCTTCTGCAAACTGCAACCACAGATGCAACTGGATGCAAACTACATAGGTTGTATTTGGAAAGTTGCATCCAGTTGCATCTAGTTGCAATCACACATGCAACCGGATGCAACCTACATAGGTTGTATTTAGTTGCAGAACGTATTTTTGCAAAAATCTTTTTAAAAAATGGTATTTTCGCAAATTATTTTTAAAAAGAAGGTATTTTTGTAAATATTTTGAGAAGATGGTAAAATCGCAAAAAAACTTTAAAAAAGTGGTATTTTTGATAAATATCCTAGTTTTTATTCAAGATTCTTTCGTGATAATTTCATTTGTCTAATTATTAATAAAAATGGTTATTGGTATAAAGTATATCCAATAGACACATATCTCTTTAATTAAATTTAATTATGTTTCTTCTTTTGTATTCACAATTTTAAGACAAAGTACAAATGCATTTTTAGTCACATAATATCACTTTTTAGTCCGAGCATCCAATGATACAAAATAATACAAAATAGTAATTATTTTGTCTCAACTATGTTCATACATATCAGATAATATAAGTAATAATATAAGCACCTCTATAGTTGTTACCCTGAATAGAGATGAACGTAATCCGGATTCAGGTCGGATTTTTCGATATCCGATAGGGCCGGACTTTTTTAAATCGAGACAAATTTCCTCTAAAATATTTATATGTCAGGAGGGGCCAAATCGGATTTTTACAAATTATTTTAGATATTGATAACTTTAACTTTAACTTTAACTTTTTTTTTATTTTTTCGGATTTAATTAAAAAATTTAAGCTTTTATCCAAGATTTAATTGAAAATTCTAACTTTTTGGATTGGACTTTTATCCTGATCATGACTACGTTCAAATCGAGATTAAATTTGGGTTTATTCGGCTCGAACCGGATCGGGGTTTTGTGAAAAATATGCGATCCGTTTAAGCCTGCGGGCTGGATCCAATTGAGGTGGACTTTTTTTTAATCAGATTTTTTCCGATTTTTTTAACCAGTTCGAACAGTTTTTTTCGAATACGAATTTGTGTGCATCTCAATCCCGCCATCTCATGCATTAAGGACAAGTATACTACTCCGACCGCTTATAGAGAATTATGGAGACCGGAGAGTATTGGTACTTTCGAAATGGAGCCTTTATTTGACACATTTAACTAATTCCTATTTGATTATTAATTAGCTTATAAAACTAATCATCAAATACATTCAACTAAGAACAAAATCTTCTTCAGACTAATACCAAACCGATCTTCCTTGCATAAGTATATTCACAACTGTACAATTACTGCATTCATCGTGTCTGCAGGGAGACCCTTCTTAAAACGGGCAAAATGATATGCATTCGTTTACATGGTATATCCACATATACTAATACAACATATATTTCTACACTTTTACTCTATTATACACACCGATCAAATATTACAACATCCACTTAACGGCTACCCCATGAACTACAAACAGGTAAATGGAGTGCCAATGCTCCCCCAGTCGAGAGAGAGAGAGAGATCAAAATATAGATCCAAAACAAAAGTTGAGAAGAAAAAGTGGAGGAGACGGGGAAAAAGGAAAGAAAATCCAAAGAGACAGTAAAAGAGGGATAAAAAGGATAAGAGAGGGGTCTCCAGAGAGTGACGCCGAAAATAGAAGGCAACCAACACTGTAGGAGGAGGCATGAGAGAGAGAGAGAGAGAGACAAATAACATAAATAAATTAACCCCAAAAAAAGCACAAACTCGACAATATCGATAAAGAACAATTTGTCACTGCCAGCTCAAACAACAACCCATGACAAATATTTACTTTATGAGCATACCAACCCCAAGTGCATTTACCTGCACAAAGCCAACAAATTTGGTTCAAGCATTCCATCAAACACATAATACACACTCTAAATAAACACAAACTAAACAGTCAAAGAATGCATTTGAGTAAACAATTATGACGCACACTAAATAAACAAAGCATAACATGCATTTCAGTAAATGTGTTGTAATATATTACGTCTTCCTGAGGTGATATCATCACATAAGAGAGGGGTCTCTAGAGACTGACACCGAAAATGGAAGGCATCCACCATTGGAGGGGGCATGAAATGAGAGAGAGAGAGCGATCAAAATACAGATCCTAAACAAAAGTTGAGAAGAAAAAGTGGAGGAGATGGAGAGAAAGGAAATAAAAGCCAAAGAGACAGTAAAAGAGGGATAAGAAGGATAAGTGGGGGGTCTCCAAAGAGTGACGTCGAAAATAGAAGGCAGAGAGGGGGAGATTTCAGGATGGGGTGGAGAATGCAATAATTTTTAAATGAACTAAGAATTTCAATGAGTCAATTTATTCAATGCGAAATGATAATTCTACTCTCAAATTTCGAAATGACATTTTAATCTATATTATAATTATCTCATATCAATATATTTGTAACTCATAAAATACGTTGAAATTAATAAAACTTACGCAATATTCTAGAACATGCTCGTGCCTCGCACGGGCTATAAAGCTAGTTATATTTCTTATTATTCAATCAAAGATAGAGTTGAGTGGATTTATTTCTCGGAATTCACGTCGTCTACCTCCTCCCTTTCTAAACTGTAAGAGCAACTCCAACCAGTTGCTCCTCTTAGTTAAAACTGCTTAGCTGGCATCTATATAGATATTCCCCTTCAAATACACAACTCCAACCACACCTATCTGTTAGGTAAAATTATACAAATTCACAATTCACACGCTACTTCTGTTGATCGCCAAGCTCGTCTTCTATATTAGCCACCTCATCTCCCGCCCTTTTCTCTCCCGCTTCTTCTGTCTTCTACTGCATCAACATCAGTTTTGGCACAGGTATGAGTTCATCTTCAATCATTTAAACTATGTATTAAAGTAAGATTCTTGATTCCATTTGATTATATCTTTGTGTGTTCCTTTCGAAATCTTGTGTTATTATATATATAGATATAATTAGGCTTTTGGTTTAGAATTTTGGGGATTTTTCAGTAAATTAATCAATTAGTTCTTGTGTTCTTGTTGTAGAATTAGAAATGGAAGGCTCGTTTATTTCTTTACTCAATGAAGGCTCATTCTCACAGTTTGAAGATATGGTATTTTCTGAACCAACCCCTCAATCCCAACCCCAACAAGAGGCTCTGAAACAGAAAAAAGGCAAGAGGTCAAAGAATTTCTTAATTGAAGAAGATATGTTGCTTATTTCGGCTTGGCTAAATGTTAGCACGGATCCGGTGCAAGGTAATAATCAGACACATACATGTTATTGGAATAGGATTTGGAATTATTTTGAGGAAAATAAAGCAGGGCTTACAAGTGAACGAACTTCTAATTCGTTGTGTAATCGATGGTGCACGATCAATGAAAAAGTGGCCAAGTTTATTGGATTCTACAATAAAATATGCGGAAGAAATCAAAGTGGATTAAGTGAGCAAGATAAGGTATTTGATGTTTTTTTTAATTTTTAAGTTTGCTTTTCTAGAAAATTGATGAAGTACTGATTAGTGCTTGGACTTGGAGTTACAAAAATTAGTGCTTTTTTCATGGTGATTTCTACTCTGTTGTTGTAAAATTGCTAATCATGTTGTTGATGATGTGTTTTGATTCTAAAGACTAATTAGTTGTTGATCCTGATTGCATCTTGGTTAGTGTTTTTGTATAATGTGAATACCTTGATTGAGATGGTAGAAAGTTCAAGGGAAGGCTTGAAAGTTTTAGGTTGTAGTTGCTGGTTTACAGTTTATTTATATATCATTAGGTAAAAAAATTCTGAGATTTTAAAAGAGTCGTTGCAGTATATGATTGAGTGGCGAATATCTCAATCGTTTTCCTTTTTTTGCAATTATTTGTACGTACAGCTATAAACTTAGCATTATCCACCCCCTCCCCTTGTGTTGATATAATTTCTGCCTATCAGCAAGTAGAATGCTATACATGTAGGTTGTAACTACTCTGTTTTAAGTTAAATACTTTTTCATACTACACGACTGAGGTCTAGCTGCAGTGTTGTTGAGTCAAGATGAAGTGACTAGTAAGTTGGAAAGTGCTGAACATTCTCAAGGTTTCTAAAATTTGGCACAATATATAATTTTGATTATGGCACGTTACCAGTAACTGTATGTGGAACTGAATTTATTTTCAGTTGTACTAGGTTAGTTACTTGGCTCGTTTTCGCATCTTTGAATCTTTTCCCTAGGAGACTGAAATCACTCAATTTGAGACTAAAAACGAGTTGTGCATATTGGCAAACTAGTGAACGTAAATATCTGTTCTTATGTGTAATTTAGAGAAGAACTAAATTAGTCAGATGTTACAAAAAAAATAAATCGACTTGTAAGGTAGCAGTTCTCTTAATGTTAGTATAAAAATGCAGATTTAGAACAAATAATTTATTTATGCTTTGTCTCTCATGTTTCTTATTTTTGGTTTCGGTAACTAGGCCATCAAACTTACAGAAACTAGTTTTAAGTAAAAGGGCTCATTGTTGCTGCAGTAAAACTTCAAGTTTTTATATTTCTGAAGACCAAACCAACACCAAAATGTATGTTAGAAGTTGGAATGTAGAAATATTGATTCCTTGGCTTTTATCTGATGTCTGACTATATATTACAAATGGGACTTGCCTGACCATGACAATATGTTGAAATTTTAATGGGACTCACTTTTATTGCTTGCAAATGTAATGTGTATGTTGCATATCGTTCTAGAGCCTTTATCATGTTCCAAGGATTAAAGAGATGCTGAACTAGCTAATATACATCTTTTCTACGTTCATTGCGGCTGACCATTCTATTGATTAAAGTTGCAGAATCTATCTTGAACAGGACATAAATCATTTTCATGCTTGTCCGAGATTATTTTTGCCACTGGTAATGTGTTGGGTTTGTTGTGCAGGTCGACCAAGCAATAAATATGTATGAGGATATTATGAAAGAGAAATTTGTGTTCATACGTCACTGGAATGCACTGCGGTTTTCACCAAAATATCAATCTAATTTGGCCAAAAAAAACAAGCCAACTAAGGACAAAGATGCATCTTCACAATCTGTTGATAATCAGATTCCTATAAGCCTAGAATCCGATGAAATGATGGAACGTCCAATTGGAAGGAAAGCTGCAAAGAAATTGAAAAGAGCTGCAAATGAAGCAAAAGATGAGGAAGGCCTGGAAATTCTTAAAACAATGCAGAAAGATGCATTGGCCATTGCAGAATCAAGAAGTGAATCACTTCAAATGAGCTTGCAATTGCAGAAGGAAATGATGCAGTTACAAAAGGAGGAGTTGCAGCTCCGCTTAGCTAAGGAGGAGCGGGAGAGACAAAAAGAGGAGCGAGAGAGACAGGTTTATGAAGCATCCATCATGGCAGTGGATACTAGTAAAATGCTACCGGATCAAGCTAAATATTATGATGCTCTGAAAGCTAGGATCATGAAAAATATATCATAATTTGTTTTTACTTTATGTACTTGACTTTATTGTGCAAATATTGTGTATTAGACTTAATTTTGCTAATTTTATGAATCAATGCTTCTTATCATTCTAAAGCAAATTACATAACAAATAACTATTACGAAAGCAAAATACATAGAAAATTACATAACAAACAATTAATTCATGTCACCACCATGAATCTGCCAAAGATGCTCCACAAGATCATTTTGCAACTGAACATGAGCTTGTTTGTCTCGAATCTGCTGGTGCACTTGTATGAATTCTCTAAGGGTACTTGGATGACGTGGTTCTCTTTCAACAGTTGATTCAGCATTTATATCAAACTGTTCTTCTTCCGTATGTAATTCCCTTCCATCCTCAATGATCATATTATGTAATATAATGCAGGCTGTCATAATATATTTCATTGTGCCCACATCCCAAAATCGTGAAGGTCCACGAATCATTGCAAACCAAGATTGTAACACTCCAAATGCTCTCTCAACATCTTTTCTAACAGATTCTTGTGCATTTGCAAAATACTTTTTTTTTTGTTACCTTGAGGTTTTGAAATAGTTTTGACAAAAGTTGGCCATGAAGGATATATACCATCAGCAAGATAACATCCCATGTTATATTCATGCCCGTTGATGGTATACCTCACTTCAGGTCCACGACCTTCTGCCAATTCTTCAAACAAATGAGATCGATCTAATATCATTTAACGATCCCGGTAACCCAAAAAAAGAATGCCAAATCCACAAGTCTTTTGAAGCTATTGCTTCTAATATAATAGTTGGTACATGAACATGACCTGTATACATACCTTGCCAACCAGTTGGACAATTCTTCCTCTTCCAGTGCATACAGTCAATACTCCCCAACATTCCAGGAAAGCCTCGTTGTTCGTTTTCTGCTAACAATCTAGCCACATCTTCTTCATTTGGTCGTCTTAAATATTCAGCACCGAAGACTTCAACGATTTCTTTAACAAATATTCTTAGACTCTCTATTGATGTACTCTCACCAATTCGAACGTAATCATCAACATCATCGGCTGCCGTTCCGTATGCAAGCATCCTAAGTGCAGCTGTCACTTTCTGGAGTGATGATAGTCCACGCATTCCCACAGCATCAGTTCGTTGAATAAAATAATTGTCGTGAGCTGTAACTGCTTCTTCAATTCTTAAGAACAACGATCTACGCATCCGAAATCTTCGACGAAACTATGTATCTGTGTATGTCGGTGTATTAGAAAAATAATCACGATACAATCTAGCATGACCTTCTTCTCTATTCCGATCAATTACACGATGATTCATTGTAGAACCACCGTGATGTGATTCAGAATTCGCTCTTTGTCGCCGATGATGAAGGTAAGCAGCACTCATTCTCATTCTTGCTTCATGCTCCTCTTCTTCCGCTTGCATAATATCAAGAATCATTCGTGTGGTGTTTTCCATTACAAATGAGTATTTTAGAAGTGTGAATAAATTTAAGTTTGTCTGCAGTTTGTATTTAGTTCAGTTCTGAATTTCGTTATTTATAACCATAAAAATACGACTGTTGGAATATAGCCGTTGGAATATGACCGTTGGAATATAGCAGTTGAAATATGACCATTGGAATATAACCGTTGGAATATAGCCGTTGAAATTTGAAAATAATAATAAAATACTGTTTTTGAAATATAGCTAACCATTGTAGCTAACACCATTGGAGTACAACACCTTACAGGTTCAGCAAATTTTACATAACCATTACTTTATATTATTTTAGCTATCCCCCTTGGAGATGCTCTAAGTAACATGAACTAAATTGTAAGTAACATGAGTATCTGCATACTTATCTTCTTTCTTCTTCCTCCTTCAAAAATTCAACAATTCACCGCAGACTAAACAACATTTTCCTCTCTTTCGCCCCCAATCTAGTATCTGATTTGTCAGACATTGATCTGAAAATCGCCGATTTTGACCGAATTTATCCAAAATCGATTTCTTCTTTGATTTTACTGAATTATATCGCTTCAATCTAATCTAATACTAAAACAAACAACCACTTTCTCCGACACTTGCCACATATCACTCTCTTATTAAAAAATTCTATGCCCCAATATCTCTCTATTCATTAATTATTAACTCCACTAATTCTCTTTCTTCCTCATTTTCTTCATTTTCTTTTTTGTTTTACTCTCCTAATTTACTTTTTAAACACCTTTCATCAATACTAGTTTAAAACTTATGTGATATACGAATTATTTTTAATAGTTGGTATTTTATTCTTTACATTTTAATATTTTATTAATTGCATTCGCCAAAAAAATAATTAAAATTTTACCCGTGATATTTTTGGAAAAGGAGGAATTTTAGTAGAAAAAATAACATGTTTTAGTTGAAAAATGTAATTGTCCATGATATTTTTTGAAAAAAGAGAGAATTTTGTTAGATTATTATCATATGTTATTATCATATAGTATAGTATAAATATATTTATTATCATATGTTAATATTCTGTCTCTAATATTATAGTATATATTATTATCATATATGTTATTCATACCTCAATATTTCAAATAAAATATATTTATTTTAATTATATTATTTAAACAAATATTTAAAAACATGGAAATTTTTTTAAGCCTTAACAACATTTACATAACTTGAGTTAAAATTTAATATTATAAATATATGAAATTTATCATAGCATCACTCGGGTGCTATTCTAGTCTATTCTGGAAACGTATGTGGAACTTAACAATTCCACCAAAAGTAAAGAACTTTATGTGGCGAGCTATTACGGGATGTCTTCCAATAAAAGACATGCTTCGTATAAAGCAAGTAAATGTTAATGTAGTTTGTTCTTTGTGCAACAGGGAAGCTGAGAGCACAGGGCATATTTTGCTAGAATGTTCTTTTTCCAGATCATGTTGGGAGTCAGTAGGCATCTACGAAGATGATACTGCATATGAATCTTTCCTAGGATGGGATTTAAATGTTTTTAATGAGTGGAATGCTTCTAAACGGCAAATGGGAGCCATGATATGCTGAACAATTTGGAAATGCATGAACGATTTAATATGGAATCAGAAATGTATGGAAGTGCAAGAAGCTGTGAATTCAGCTACAGTGGTACTTAGTCAATGGAAAGAAGCTCAAGACAAATTCTTTGACCGTTCATGGGGATTACTAAACCCAAATGATGGTGATGAGCGATGGACTCCTCCAACAGAAAATCAGACTAAGGTAAATATTGATGCTGCAGTTTTTGAACCTTCTAATCGCTATAGTTTCGCGTTTACTGCAAGAAACCACAAAGGAGAATTGGTAGAAGCTCGGTCGAGTTGCAAGGAGGGATGCATTTCTCCAGAATGTGCTGAGGCCATGGGGATTCGAGAAGCATTAAGTTGGATCAAAACTAAACAATTAAAGGATACCATAGTCGAAACAGACTGCCTTATTGCTGTCCAAACAATTCGAGGTAGTGCTGCAATGTCTTTATACTTTGGAGTGGTGATCCAGGAGTGCAGAGATCTGTTGAAGGATGTAAAAGACAAGGGTGTAATCCTTAAATTTCTGAAGCGATCTGCGAATAACCTAGGTCATGCTTTCGCCAGCTGTAGTTATTCTGTAGCTGACCGCATCTGGAAGGCGAACGAAGCCTCCCCAGAAATTATTCATGTACTCACAAATGATTTGATTTAATGAAAGTCTATTTCTTTGTTGGAAAAAAAAAGATTTCCCAAAACTATCCACATGTTATATCTTCTCAATAAATCTTTTCCCGCTCATTTCTCTTAATTAATTCTACTGATGTGCCATTATATTTTCTCCACTGCTTTCTTTTTTCCTGCTTCCAAACCCTAGCCTAATATCCCTCTGTTTGTTTTAATTTTAATAATTTAGACTAATTTATTTTACTTTCTCATTCACTCATATACACCTTATTTCAACATCCTTTTATTATTAAAAGTTATATAATAAACTACAAATACTCAACATGATTAAAAAAAAATTATAATTAAGTCGATTATTATTATTATTTAATTTATACATACTTACAGTTATATATTGAATGTAGGTTATCACACAGTCTTTTAAGAATTATGTATCTTTATAAAATTTTATTAATGAGATACAATTCGATAAATTTATTTTTAGTGTTTTCAGTTTGTTATCCGAAATAACTAAAATTTGATCTTTAATTGCAAATTATAGCTACTTTTAAATGTTTATAATCTAAATTTAATATTACGATGCATAAAACCATTTTTAATTTTATTTCTACATAAATTGGTTCATAACATTATTTATTTTGCCTCAAACTTGGTTGGAGTGACAAGACCAAAATAATTGTTCAAGGCCCGAGTACATTGGGTTGGACTGAAGAAAAAGCCTACAAGGGGATCCCGTACCAAGCCTAAGGAAGACCGAACAGATAGCGGAAGGTGCAACCCAAGTTGAACCAGTCTTGCCCACTCCTCGGAACGTGGGAAGACACATTCTCCACAATAGATGTCGTCGCATCTTACGCAACCGAATGTCCTCCTGTGGAAGGGATATATCAGTCAGGTTTATTCATTATTATGAACTTAATATATTTTACACTTAAGCTTTTGTACAATCTATCAAAACCTACAAAACTAGTTTACTAATTCTTATATCGGAGGTTAATCGGGGGGGACAATCCCTCACATTCTTATCTTTGCAGGTCAATCCGAAGAACCTCTATTCGTTCGACCCAACATAAATCTGGTTCTAGTATTTGGCACCGTCTGTGGAAAGGTACAAGTAAGCTTTAATCAAACCAAATGACAACCATATCATCTGATAGTTGACCACCTGATTTTACCGATACACTTCGCCCTAGAGCTTCTCGTTCTACGCCGCACTTAACTCGAATCCTCAATTTCAAGTCCGAAGCTAAAAATGGTCCGGGGCCCACTCTTGAGGAAAAGAAGACAATGATCCTCAAATGGCTAGAGGAGTTGTCTGCTAAAAAGGGGAAACAGAAGGAAGACGAACAAGCTGATAAGGAAGCCCAGATACGGGCGAAGAAGAGGGAGGCCAAACTTTGAAATTACAAACCCTCATACTCCGGAGGGAAGAAATAGAGATGGAAGAAAGCGCCCTTCGTGACTCATTGGAGCCTGATGAAGTCCACATAACGACTTTGGGAGCCCGAAGAGAGAAAAGGGCACATGATGAATATGAGTCTTCGGATTCTGAATCACACCCTTGGAGAACCCGATCGAAAGTCATGGTGCCATCTGTCTGTGAAGACGAAGATGACCCCCATGGGAGACAATTCCCGAAGATGAACGAATTCAATGGTAAGGGAGACCCGGAGGACCATTGTGAAAAGTACGAGTCCCTAATGAATGGAATGGGAAACTGTGATGTTATGTTGTGCAAGATGTTCAAGACTTATTTGAAAGGCCATGCCACTATGTGGTACCGATCGATTAAACCTAGGTCCATTAATTTGTATGATCAACTGAAAAGGAAGTTCTTGAGGCACTATTCTCACCTATGCTGAAGGGAGAAAGACACTAAAGCCTTAATCCATTATCGCCAGAGACCGGATGAAGAATTGAGAGATTACATGGCTAGGTTCAAGGAAGAAGCTAGGATGGTGACTAATCAGGATAAGGTCAAGGCTGCATGATTCCTATCGATTGGACTCGACCCGGTGAAAGGTAAAAAACTTTGATCCTCACTTTATGATATTCCTCCCAAGTCTTTAAATGACATATATTTGAGAGGAGAGAGTATCCGAACAAAGATAAAATCTATCGGGGGTTATAAGGAAAGCCGAAGAGAGGATCAAGGGAGAAAAGGGCGTGAAAGAAGCGAGCCAGTCGAAGGTATGACGATCGGCATGGTGACCGAAAAGACGGAGATAAGGGTGTCAAACGAAGAAGATATAGAGATAATACGGTGTTTACTCCCTCAAATGCACTTATCTCAAATATTCTCCATGAGATTAAGGGAAAGCCATGCTTCGTTCGCCCGACTAGATTGAAAACACCCAACTATAAGAAGAATGAAGACAAGTACTATGATTACCACAAGGATAAATGTCATAATACATATGAATTCTACCATTTGAAGAAATTGATTGAGAAAATGATCAAGAAAGGGGGCTTAAATCAGTTTATGAAGGACTTAAGGGACATGCTGGGTCCGAAGGAAGATAAATAGAAGGAACCTGAAGAAGGAGAAAGGTACAGGGGTGAAGTCAAGACTATTTCTAGGGGAAGTACTTTGAGCCGAGATAGCAAAACGGCAAAAAAGAAGTATGCCTGACAAGTGTACAATCTTAATCAGTTCTAGTCGGCCAAGCATTCCATGCCGATCATGTTTACCGATGACGACTACGAAGAAGTGATATGGCCTCATGAGGACCCATTGATTATTAACCCTGTGATTGGACAAAACATGATTTGGAAAGTACTAGTAGATGGTGGGAGTTCAGTAAACATCTTGTATCAAGGCGTAGGCGCTAGCAGACTTCATGGTGGAATGTTCTTTCACGGGCCCGAAGGACCTTGCTCTTGAAAAACAATTGGTTCGGACTCCTGGGAAATGGAAGTTATTCGTGGATGGTTCATTCGCCGGGTCGAAATGTGGAGCAAGATTGATCTTGTCCAGTCCGGATGGATTTGAAATATGTTTGGCCATCAGATTCACTTTCCCCCTAACCAATAATGAGGCGGAGTACGAAGCATTGTTTGCAGGAATGGAGCTGGCAATGAATTTGGAGGCAAGGCACGCGAGAGCTTTCAGTGACTCAATGTTGGTGGTAAAGCACTTTTCAGTGGAGTATTAACAGAGAGACCCCCAAGCCAAGGCTTATGCTACAAAGGTACGCTATAATTCATCCATTTTTGAGTCATTTGAGTTAAGTCGAATTGGCAGAGAAAACAGTAGCCGAGCGGACACCCTATCCCGATTTGCCTCCACAAAGACGCAAAACCATACAAGTTCTATCCATCTGACCGAAGTCAACAACCCTTCGGTCGATAAGTGGCAATGCATGGAAATCCACCAAATAATTAACTGGATTACTCTGATCAGGGCATAAATGGAGAAAGGAAACCTGCCCCTAGACCGGAGAGAGGCCTAGAAGGTCAAATATAGGGCATCAAGCTACACCATTCTTAGACGGAAAATGTATAGAAGATCAGCAACCGAACCACTCATTCGGTATCTTGATACTGAAGAACAGTAGTTAGCATTGGAGACCGCGCCCGAAAGAATTTGTGGAGAACATCTAGCCGGTCGGTCACTGGCCTTTAAAATTTGAAGGCAGGGATTTTATTAGCCGACTCTGCGAGCAGATGCAGCTAAATACGCAAAGAAGTGCAGACAATGTCAGTTATTCAGTATAGTTGAAAGGCATAAGCACTAGCCTATTTGTAAACATCGAGGATTCTATTCAACTTAAACAAGAATGTAATAGGTAAATATTAGATAAGCTGTCACAGGAATCTCAGAGGGTATTATCAGTCAAGTGAATGAAGATTTAAAGTCATCTACTGACTTGGAGTAATTCTACACTGGAAGAAGTTCAGTAATTTGATCAAGCCTTAGTGAAGTATTCAAGGAAGTGGATCCATTTAAAGTGACAGAGATTTCAGAAGTGTGACAAGAAGTGTACAGATTATAGAGTTTGTTAAAGGAAAAAGAAAAAGAACCACAACTTAAAGTCAAAAGATGAAGAACAATCATTGCAGTTAGTCACTCATGAACCAGACAATACATCAAGTGTCAACATCATTCAGTGGAGGTTCTTCATTAATAAATATTTAAATAATATTCATCAAATAATAAATGATTAAATAATATTTATTAACTCAATAAATATTTAATAAATCAACTCTAATTGAATATTCAAAATAATATTCTCTGAATAATAAAACAATTGAATAATAGTTATTCAATAATATTCTTCGGAAAATAAACCTCGACAGTCCAAAGAAAATATACCGACTCCCGGTCTAAGTTCAAAATATGATTCGCACGCTCTACCATAAGAGCCTTTATAAAACCCGGCTTATAACTACCATATCATATAGCCTATAAGCCAAAACAAGATCACGAAAGATTCAAGTATAGCAACAATATTTTATTTGCAATATATATCAGAAAGCACTTTTAATCACAACAACAACAGTCAGTCATAAGTTTTGAAAACTTGCATAAACAGGAATCAAATATTTTGATAAGTAGAATATAGTATTAGAAAACTTGCCTGGATTCCAAGATAAGTATTCCAAGTTCCACTTGCCTCGAATAGTTCTATCAATAGATATAATAATCTAGGTTAGCTACAATAGCTACTTATACGACTAAAAAGTATAACCAACTTCCTTAACTATTTACATGGTTGTTATGACCTTTAGTCTTTAAAAATCCCTTATACTAAACACTCGATGCTAATCCACAAACTTATATCGAGTCCAAGTATGAACATTCGCTTTGTACTTACTCATTTTATTAATACTTATTTCGCCTGACATTTCACCTCCTCGGGCCTACTTTAGTCAATCGCAAACTATCTCGCCGATGGTTTTTAATCTAGTTCTTTACTCCAACATGTAGTCATGATATTCCTCAATATCTTTTGTGTTTTAGTCGACTCGAAATTACTCTTTTATCTTGGTCAGAACGAATGGTCAAAACAGTGCCCCTATAGTTCACTTTCCTGAGAATTACTATTACGCGACTCTCACTCTAACAATTTTAATAAATCAGAAAATTCATATTTAAATACGAAACCTTTTCTAAAATCATCTTGAGTATTTTTAATATTTATCATAAAAGTTTAGATTTGAAAACAGGGGTTGAACTTGGTGAAATGTATTTTCAAACTTGGGTGATCTACGGAAAGTTACTATTCACGCTGCTTTCACTAAAACCTCAATTTCTCCTAAACCGTTAACTCAATCGACGCACCATTTTCGCATGCACGATCTAGAGAACTGATACATTATAATAAAGTAAGAATTTATTTCTGGGCAGAAGATCAATTTTTCGGATTTACTGATCAAGGCAGTGGGACTTTCATTAAAACGTTCGTTTCTCCTAAACCGTAAATCGTATCGACATGATTCTCACGCCAAAACAAACTAAAAAACAAACTCTACACAACCATGGGCAGGGGTGCTCTAGGGTCGAAGGTTAAGGGTACGAAAACTTTACTAAAAACAAGGCTACGTAAAATCGAGCATTACGACGGCTATAACTTAACAATTTCCATATTTTAAACTACGTCAAATCATTACCCAATCAAACCAATCATCAAACCAACTCATCCAACATCTCAAATAAGTTATAAACCTCAAGAACAATAGTCAAAACCAACATCTACACAATCAACCATCAAAACAACAATAATCATCCACCAAAACCAACCATCCATCCTTATAACCATACTAACATAAACTAACTCAAAACTCATCACATAAATCAATTTATAACTAAGGGTTCAAAGAGTTTATACCTTCCTTGATGCCTTAAACACACTAACAATATCTTACAATCCTTGCTTGAGCCTTGAATTAACCTTAGAAGCCTTAAACTTACAAAAGAAAATCAAGAACACAAGTTAGTTACTATTGTTAGGAACTATGTTGTTTCTTGATGATAACTAGATTAACTTAGTGAAAATTGTATAAGTAAAATGTAGCCTTCAACGAATAGCATGCTTTTGCAGTATCCGTAGAAGGGTAACTTATCTATGGATAAGACTCAATGTAACATGCTTAAGGAATCCTGATGAATAATCCTGATATGCAATCCTGATGTACAATCCTGATGTGCAGTCCTGATGTGTAATCCTGATTTGTAATTCTGATGTAAAAGTTGAAGTATTAGTTTTTAGGCTGAATAAGTCATGTTGACTATTAATGAATATGTAGAATAGGGAGGCTAATTGTAAATAGTCTATGCCTTGTAATTTTACATAAGTGAAATTGACTGTCTACGGATAAACAACATTAGCCTTCTACGGATGTGGACAAAGTACTGTCTACGGATATCAGTACTAGATATCTACGGATGTGATCAAGATACTATCAACGAATACAACACAAATAGCATCTACGGATACACTCTGTACTTTGTGAAAAGGACAGTTCAGACAGAGCACATGGGTTGACAGAATTCACAGAGCATGGAAACCAGCATTTCTGGAAAACTCACGAGAAGAAGAAGCATTCTGTTTTGTCTAGTCAAAAGTAGCATTTCTATAAAAGACAATCAACCAAAAAGGGCAAGCTACCAAAACATGGACCACTACTCATAATGGAGAAACAAGGATCTTGAACATATTTCCTTTTTGTATTATTATCTGTTCGAAATATCTTGTAAACTTGGGATATATAACCAAGTGTAGCATTATTCTAGAACTTAAGAAATCAGTTAGGCAATTTAGTGAGCTCAAAGCAATATCCTTTGTAAATTGCTGAAGCTAGAATAGTGTGTATGCAGCTGTGTATTTATTCATAAACATTACAGAGATTTCTTATAAATAAAATCTCTCAGGTGGACAAATCAATCCACCTGAATTTTTAATTCTTGTGCTAGTTTTATTTATTTGTTTTTTTGTTCTTGAATTACTTTCATATCTCTTCTGTCAAGAACTAAAGAATTTTTAAAGATTGTATTCAACCCCCCCCCCCTTCTACAATCTTGGTTCATTGTCTGGGAATAACAATTGGTATCAGAGCAAGCTTCTAACACACAAGAAGTTTAAAGATCTAAAGACATCAGAATCATGGGCCAGAAGGATCACGGAGTTAAAATACCAGTTATTGATAAAGAGAATTACTTTCACTGGAAAGTAAAGATGCATTTACATCTAATGTCTATGGATGAAGGATATGTAGAATGCATCGATCATGGCCCTCATGTACCAATGAAGCCAAACACCTCAATAGCTGAAACACCTACATGATCTCCAAGCACCGTTCCAATGTTACCTTCAGAATGGACTCCCGAGGACAACATTGTTGTTCATGAAGACAAGAAGGCCATGAATATTTTGTTCAATGGTCTTGATTCTGACATGTTCGACAATGTTATTAATTGTTCCACAACCAAGGAGATTTGGGACACTTTCCAAACCATCGGTGAAGGGACTGAGCAAGTCAGGGAAAACAAGATGCAGCTCCTTATACAACAGTATGAACACTTTCACTTTAAGAGTTGAGAATCTTTGAATGATACTTTTAGTAGATTTCAAAAATTGTTGAATGGATTGAAGTTGTATGGGAGGGTGTATCAAATTAAAGATTCAAATCTTAAGTTTCTCAGAAGCTTTTCCAAAGGTGTGGAAGCCTATGACTGTTTCCTTGAGAAACACTCAAGAGTATAAGGATTTTACTCTTGAAAGGCTGTATGGAACCCTAAAAACATATGAGCTGGAAATGGAGCAGGATGAGGAAATTGAGAAGGTCCAAAAGAAAACTGGATCTGTTGCCTTAGTTGCAAGTGTTATTAAGGCTGAGGACATGAAAGAAGAAACTGCTGAAGCTACACCAAGCACAAATGCTTGTGAAGGTAGGACTGAATCAAGAAAGTGCAAAGGAAAGATGATTGAAGAAAGTGAGCCCTCTAATCAAGATGAAATGGATGAGCTAGATGAACATTTAGCTTTTCTGTCAAGCAAATTCTCAAAGCTCAAGTTCAAGAGAAATCCTGAGGTGTCCAAGCCATTTAGAAAGAACTTTCAATCAAAGAATTATGTTGAAAGGTCCAAGTTTAAATGTTTCAATTGTGGAATGAGAGGTCACTTTGCCAATGAATGCAGAAAACCAAAAGCTGAGAAGAGTGACAGGAAATTTGAGCATGTTGACTACAAGGAGAAATACTTTGATCTTTTCAAGCAAAAGGGAAGAGCATTCATAACTCAGGACTATGACTGGGCTGAAGATGGGAATGATTCTGAGGAGGAAACTGAATTTGTGAACCTTGCATTGATGGCCGATTCAAGCGAGCAAGAGGCTAGTTCATCATCCAATCAGTAATCACCACCAACCTCTGTGAGCTTTCTACTGAGGAATGCAATAGTGCAATAAATGATATGTCTACTAAACTGTATCATATGTGTATTTCTCTTAAATCACTTACAAAATAAAACACCAGGATTAAAGATGCTAATCAGTTTTTAAGTGATAGGAATGCTGTTCTTGAAACTCAATTTATTGAGTTTGAGAAAATGAGGTTAGAGTGTCAAGTTGCCAAGGATGAACCGCTAGATGTGCTAAAAAGAGAAGAAATTCTCAAAGCACAGTTAGCTAGAGAACATGAAACAATTGATATATGGACTGATTCCAGGAATGTTGCCACAAACATTATTAAGGCTCAAGGTGTGGATACATTCTACAAGGAATCTGTAGAAAATGATAAGGAGAAACTAGATGTTGAATATCTAGGAGATGACACATCTACGGATAGTGATCATCCATTGATGGGTAACACCTCTACGAACGTGACTTGTCCAAAGAAGTGTACATCTAGTGTTAGTAAAGAAAAACTTGAGAAGCTGAACAAAAAGTATGGTCCAACCAGCAAAAATTTTGTTCAGGGAGAATGTAGCAAAACCAAAGCCAAGGATGTCAACATAGGTCACTTGTCTAACAAGCAATTGGAGGACAAGTTAGAAAACATAGAGGTCAAGGCTGAGGTGAAAAAGAAAAAGAACAGAAATGGTAAGGTAGGAATTAACAAAAACAACAACTACACTCCTGACAAGTATGCCCCTAGGAAAACTTGTGTAAAGTGTGGTTGTGTTAATCATTTATCTACCAATTGCAAAACTGTTAAGAATTCATCTGTTCATGTGCCAATGCCTGTACCCAATATGCATATGCCTAGTTTGCACACCATGTTTGCACATAATGATCATGCATCAAATTTGTATGCCAATATGCCATTTGTTCCAAATCCATATATGAATGCATTCACAATGCCACAAATGACATGGAGCATGCCACACATCAACACTATGTATAAACAACATCCTCAAATGCCTGCATCAAACATATATGCATATGAACATCCTCAAAATGTTGTTTTTCAAAGGTCAACACCCAGGGTCAAGGTTGATTTAACTCAACCTGAGATTAAGGTGAAAAATGACAAGAAATGCAAAGTTAAGGCTAACAAGAAAGGACCCAAGGAAACTTGGGTACCAAAATCAACTTGATTTGGTTTTTTGTGTGCGGGGATACAGAAAGAATCTATGGTATCTAGACAGTAGATGCTCTAGGCATATGACCGGAGATTCTACCCTGCTCACAGAGTTTGTGGAGAAAGCTGACCCTATCATTACCTTTGGAGATGACAACAAAAGTTATACTAAGGGATATGGCTTGATTTCAAAGGAAAATGTCATCATTGATGAAGTAGCACTAGTTGATGGACTTAAGCACAACTTGCTTAGCATCAGTCAACTATGTGATAAAGGTTTCTCAGTATCATTCAGTCAAGGAGCATGTGTTGTTTCAAACAAAGGAAACAACAATGTGGTGTTGACATGCCATAGAAGAGGAAATATGTATATAACTGACTTCAACTCAACAAGTTCAGATTCTATCACTTGTCTTTTGAGTAAAGCAAGTAAAGATGAGAGTTGGCTATGACACAAAAGGCTGTCTCATTTAAATTTCAAATCAATGGATGATTTGGTAAAAAGAGACCTAGTAAGAGGAATTCCACAGTTGGAATTCTCCAAGGATGGACTTTGTGATGCTTGCCAGAAAGGGAAGCAAAGGAAAATTTCTTTCAGAAGCAAGCTAGATTCATCAATTGAGCAACCTCTACAGCTGCTTCACATGGATTTATTTGGACCAGTAAATGTCATGTCTATTTCAAAGAAAAGATATTGCCTTGTGATTGTGGATGATTTTTCAAAGTTTACATGGACATACTTCCTGTACTCTAAAGATGAGGCAAGTGAAATCATAATCAATCACATCAAGGTTGCTAACAATCATCATGATCTCAAAGTCAGAAGAATCAGGAGTGACAATGGCACTGAGTTCAAGAATTCAACAATGAGGCTGTTTTGTGAGGAGAATGGAATCATTCATGAGTTCTCTGCAGTAAGAACACCACAACAAAATGGAGTGGTGGAAAGGAAAAATAGAACTCTAATTGAGGCTGTAAGAACAATGCTTGGAGAATCAAAGTTACCCACATATTTTTGGGCTGAAGCAGTTAACACTGCATGTTTCACTCAGAATATCTCTTTGATCAATCAAGCAAAAGGAATGACTCTATATCATTTGCTAAAGGGAAGAAAACCATCCTTAAGTTTTCTACATGTCTTTGGATGCAAATGTTTTGTATTGAGAAATCAAGGTGAAAATCTTGGAAAATTTGAATCAAAGGCAGATGAAGCCACTTTTGTGGGTGGGATGTGCAGCAGGAAAAGCCTATAGGATTTTTAATCACAGAATCAACATTGTTATGGAATCTGTACATGTTGTTTTTTGATGATGCCAGAATTCAAGGTCTCACATATGAGGGTTTTCATGAAACTCTCATGTTTGAGAATGAGGTGGAAGGTCTATATTATGATGATGAAGATGATGATTATGTGGATGAACCAGTCCCTCCAAGAGTGATCAATACAAATATGGACAACTCAAGTTCTACTGAGTCATCTATAGAAGGGACAAATGGAGCATCCGTAGGAAGCCAAAATGGAGCATCCGTAGGAAGCCAAATTAGAGCATCTGTAGGAAGCCAAAATGGAGCATCCGTAGGAAGCCAAAATAGAGCATTCGTAGGAAACAAAAATGGAGCATCCGTAGGAAGTCATTTTGAGGCATCCGTAGGTGGATCACAAAACAGGATAACCACCCAACAAACTCAGGGGGAGTTTCTCTGAGTCAAGGATCCATCTCAATTCCACATGATCATGCTTATGATAATGGTGCTACATCTTCAAGACCTACACCTGCAACAAGGAGAAAATGGACTATGGATCACCCATTTGAACTGATCATTGGTGATGCATCCTCAAATGTCCAAACTAGAAGAGCTACTTAAGATGAATGTTTATACAGTAGCTTTATTTCTCAAGATGAACCAAAGAAAGTTGAGGATGCTCTTCTAGATCCAGATTGGGTGTTATATATGCAGGAAGAGCTAAACCAATTTGAGAGGAATAAAGTATGGAAGCTGGTACCCAAACCTAAAAGCAGAAGTGTTATAGGAACAAAATGGGTATTCATAAACAAGATGGATGAAAATGGCATTGTCACAAGGAACAAAGCAAGATTGGTTGCTAAGGGCTATTCTCAAGAAGAAAGAATAGATTATGATGAAACATTTGCCCCTGTTGCTAGATTGGAAGCAATAAGGATATTCCTAGCCTATGCAGCCCATGCCAATTTCAAGGTCTATCAAATGGATGTCAAGAGTGCCTTCTTGAATGGGGAACTGGAAGAGGAGGTGTATATCAGTCAACCTCCTGGTTTTGAAGATCCAAATTATCCAGAATTTGTCTACTTCCTACTCAAGGCACTCTATGGACTGAAGCAAGCACCAAGAGCCTGGTATGACACTCTGTCACAGTTTCTTTTAGAGAATCACTTCACTAGAGGTACTGTTGACAAAACTCTTTTCTTTAGAAATGTTAATGGCTTTATTATACTTGTTCAAATTTATGTAGATGACATAATTTTTGGGTCTACAGATGAGAAGCTTTGCAAAAGGTTTGCCAAACTTATGCAAAGTAAATATGAAATGAGCAAGATGGGTGAACTTACCTATTTTCTTGGCTTACAAGTTAAGCAAGTTAAAGAAGGAATCTTCATTAGTCAAACTAAATATATTTTTGATCTATTAAAGAAGTTTGATCTAATGGATTGCTCTCCTGCTAAAACGCCCGTGCCAACTGCCACTAAGCTTGAATTGAATACTAAGGAAAAATTTGTGGACATTACAAGCTATAGAGGCATGGTAGGCTCACTTTTATATTTAACAGCTAGTAGACCTAATATTATGTTTGCTACATGTCTATGTGCTAGATTTCAGGCTGATCCTAGAGAGTCTCACTTAATTGCTATCAAAAGGATTTTCAAATATCTCAAAGGAACACCAAACCTTGGCATTTGGTATCCTAGAGAATCTGGTTTTTGGTTTTGATCTAATTGGTTATTCAGATGCAGACTATGCAGGTTGCAAGATTGACAGAAAAAGTACAACAGACACATGTCAATTTCTAGGAAATAAGCTTGTATCATGGTTTAGTAAGAAGCAAAATTCTGTCTCTACTTCTACAACTAAGGCATAATATATTGCAGCTGGAAGTTGTTGTGCACAGATTCTCTGGATGAAAAATCAACTAATAGACTGTGGTCTAACAGTTAATAAGATTCCAATTTTCTGTGACAACACTAGTGCAATTGCCATTACTGAGAATCCAGTGCAACACTTAAGAACCAAGCACATTTACATAAAGTATCACTTCATCAGAGAGCATGTGATGAATGGTACTGTGGAACTTCATTTTGTTCCAAATGAACAACAAATTGCAGACATTTTTACCAAGCCACTTGATGAATCAACATTCTCAAGGTTGGTAAGTGAGCCAGGTATGCTTAACTTCTCTTAATTTATTTAAATGTCTGATAATTTGTAATGCAGCCAGTGTCAAAATGATTTTCATGAGAATTAAAACTCTCAGAAAAAGTAAGAATTTTGTCTAAGTCAAAATCACTCCCTCTACGGATATCTTTATCCATCGATGGTCATTTTTGACACTGTATTTTCTATATGTCTACGGATACTTCTTTTTACTCCTATACGGATTTCGAATCTCAAAAGGTAAAATCTTATTCGTAGATAGTATAGTTCTAATCGTAACCGTTAAAGCCACAATCCTATCCGTAGTTACATGCGTATAATACATGTATGTAATTGCAGTAAATTCGTGGCTTTACTTTTTAAACTCATTACTTTTAAACAGTTATTTTTCTTGACCAATCAGATAATTTCTTTCAATTATTCTGATTTTCTTAGTGAATTATTTGAGGAGAGTATAAATTGATTTTTAGTCTCATTTATTCATTTTCTACCAATTCTCAAAATTCACCGAGGCAAAAGCTCATCTTTTTGTCTCAAAGCAAAACTTCTCTCTGCAATTCAAAGCTCTGTATCAATGGTACCAGCCAACAAAACTATGTCTCTCACTGGTTTCACATACGAGAAGAACAACTTCACGGCACTGGTGGACTTCGAAGAGAAGAACGCATCATATCACACTATGATGAGGTTTTTCCAGAACTGCAAGCTATCCAAGGCAATGTTCGAAGCCCCCAAACTGTACTTTGAGGTGATTGAAGTCATTTGGGAATTTGCTGTGTTCGATTCTATCAATGCTACAATCACTTTTGTTCTTCAAGGTAAGGAATATGTGATAAATAGTGATGTCATTACAACATGCTTAAATTTGCCTGAAAATAATAGGTTAGAAAAGCAAAGTGATATTGACATTTTTAACATGCTAAATTCCATTAACTATGCTTTGCCTACGGCTAATTTAAGTAAGATTCATAGAAAAGGTATGGTCAAGGAATGAAGCTTTTTCTTTGATGCCATCCTTAAGGTTTTCTCTGGTAAAATTAGCAACTATGATGCAATTACATTCTCTATGCTAGATATTGCTTATATGCTTCTAACTGATAGCTATTATAACCTAGGATCCATAATTCTATTTGAACTAGGTGCTAAGATAGGAAATAAAGCATCTAGAAGTAAGAATGTATACTATGCTAGATTTATCATGTTGCTAGCTAACCATGTAGAGAGTAACCTGGTGGTCCAATTCCCCGTAAACTCCAAAGATTGTTGGGTTCAAAATAAGAGAGTCCTCGAGGACTTGAATAGGCTAAACCACAACAAGGAGGTACAATTGGTTTATCCACCAAATTTCAATGCAGCTTAGGAGGCACAGGTAAGTCAGGTAATTTCCTCAACTGTACCTTCCTCTATTGTCATTTCTTTGATTTCAAGTGCCATTATGGAGGCTGGTACTGTCCAACAACCTCCTACCCAAGTGGCCACTTCTAAAATTCTAAAATCCAAATCCAAAAAGCCAACCTCAGGTGTCTCTCAAAAGGCACATGTTGTAAAAACTACCAAAAACCCTTGAGGGGAGTGTGAAGGTGGTAGTGAGTGGTGAGGGGAGGGCTGAACATCAAAGAAACCCCAAGAACAAGGAGGGTGAGATTAGTGTGTCCCAGCCTAGCCACCCTGTATCTTCTCAAAAAGATACAGTGGTTGAAAAGGAATTTATCACATCCCTAGTAGCATCCTCCCAAAAGGATGTTGCTATTGAAAATAGTCCCCAACCAGGGACACAACACAAGAGGGATAAGGACACCAGAAGCCCTATAGATACATCTAAGGCCTATGAAAGGAGAAAAGGTCTAAGACTACTGGGGGTGCACAGGGATCACACACAGTTCAAACCACAACTTCAAGTTGTGTTTCTGCATCTTCACAAATTCAGTTTGATGTGGCTCCAATAAATGTGGAGTCACAGCCCCATTCTTTAATCATTCAAACTGAAACAAAAATTCCAAGCTCACCCACTCTCTCTTTAGATGTGGATATGATTCACACATCGATTCCTGATTCTCCATCTTTAACCTTCTTGGAGAAGCCCCACTCTCAAATTGGTGGTCATCATCTTCTTGATGATTTGTTGGACCACCTGTAGGGCATCATTTCTGAGACTTTGGCTCCATCTGTGGCTCTTAACTTACAATCAATCTCCACAGATTCAGCCATAGTCTCAATTTCAAAAGCTGCTCATTTTTCTTCATCTACGGATATTTCTCATCTGTTGACAAGTGTTTGTCTGTCTACGGATATGCCTCAAAGCAGCCATCCATTGACATATACTTCTACTACCTCTACGGATACACCTTCCCCACTTGCACTTCAAATCTCAAATATAACAACTTCAAGTGTGGATGAGTTAGTAGTAGTTCAAACACTTCTAGGATTGAGGGAAGGGAATGAAGCTACTGAGAATGAGGGGCTAGTTTGCAACCAGGCAAAATGAGAGGGAGAGAAAGAGGGACAAACTATTTCTTCCAGTCTGGTAAAAGTGAGCATAGAGAGTTCCACCTTAGTAGGTGAAGGTGAGGGTGTGAGGGGTGTGAGCCAGGGGGAGCCCCTGATGCAAGAAAAGAGAGAAAATGAGAGAAAGGCAGGTATAGGAGAGATAAGGATGGAAGACACAACCATTGCATGTGAGTTAATAGGTGTCAATGAGGCAGACATGGAGAGGCTGTTCCAACTTGAATATCAAAATGAGTTGGATCAAGTCAACCTGAATGTTGAGACATTTACTCATCCTGATCCAGCCTATTAAGTCTTGGCTGGACAGGGCAATGTGGAGGCATAAAGGATGTTGAATTTAGTACACACTACTGAATCAATGTCCAGGGCAAAGGAAGCAATTCAAAATCTGCCTCCAGGAGCTGGTGAAGACTTTGAGTATGATGAAGACAGTGATGATTCTGAGAGTGGTGAAGGAGGAGATGAAGGCCCTTCCACTGTCTAAGAGATGCCTCCTTGGTTGTTTTCCAACTCCCATGTTCACAATGACACCAAGGCAGTCATTCTCAAGAATTATCAAAGGGCACATGGTGAAGCTCAAACATCCAATCTTTTGCATGCCACTACAGTTCAAAATTTTGTGGCATCACTTCAGCTTCATCAGGCCCACATCCTTCAGTAGAGAGCCAACACAAGTGACATCAAAGGCCATCTTGATGGGGTAAATGATGCTTTAGAAAGGAGAATTGATGATGTTGCTCCTTCTACCTCTCAAAGATTCAAGCAAGATAAGCTGGTGAAGGATGTGGCTATCCTTACTGTGAGGATGGATAAGATGGAGAAGCAAATGGACACCTTCTTGGCTAACCAAAATCTACAGACTCAACTTCTGCAACAGTTACTGCAGGCTACTGGTGTGACTCAAACCTTTGATGATAACAAAAAGGAGGAGAGTGCACTAGTGGTCTCTGAAACAGTAACCACTTCAGTCAAAGGTGTGCCATCAAGCCAGGGGGAGCCACCTCAAATCATTGCAAATCCAAGTGAGTTTCAACTCACAAAGGTGGTCTCTCCTCCAGCTAAGGATGCTCAAGCCTTCCTCAATTCAAAGAGGTTAATTAAAGAATCCATCTTCAAGGTTGTGACCTCATCATCAACAAAGACAGTGCATGTCCACACAACCATCCTGAAAGTTCTCACTCCTGATACCATTATTCTGCAAAAAGAATATGATGCTGAACACTCAAGTGTCAAGGAGTTTGAACCAATCTTCAGTGGCATGACTGGATCTCCACCAAGACATCATGGCAAGAACAAATTAGAAGTGGACTATCCATTTCCCAAGCCTGATGAGTCTAAGGTGTTAGCAGCTCTAATCAGGAATCTCAAAACTACTGAAGATATAGAGCTCAGACAAGGGATGGTTGTTATCTACAGAAATGGAAAAGAAATTTGTAAAGCGTAATGTAACAGAGATAACTACAACTCAACAAAGCAACAAGACATACTATAATATTAACAGAAGCACAGGAATCCAGAAGAAAAGAAGAAACGGCAAACTCAAAAAATCAAAATATGGTATGTATTCTCGAAGTCCGTAAACAGGTCACGAAAAGAAGTTCATTAATATGTTCAAGCCTCAGTGACAAATAAAGAAACAATACTTTCAAGACTACGTAAGTATTTGAATGATAAAGAGTTAGTACCAGAGGATTTCAGTGATTTTAATGAAGCAACCAGAACGACAAAGGACTTATCAACAGTATTGTATTGAAGACGTAGAGGTATTGATCAAGTGTTAGTCATTTGTGAACCAGACCAGTTGCACTAGTTGTCAGCACTAAAAAGATCAAGATGTTTATCGTCTCGGAAGAAATTGATTTAAATCAGACCTGAAACATCCTAGAAGTGAAAAGAATATTATAAGGTATGTTTAGGTTAAATTGGAAGTACAATATGCTTGCTGCAAAAAGAGAGAATCTTCAAGGATCAAAATGCAATTAAAGACATTTCGATAGTTTTCATTTATGAAAAACTATCGAAAGAGATAAAGGAGGTTTAATAAAAACCATCGAATTTCTTTTAAAGAAACAAAGATTTCTCTTTGATAGATTTTATTAAAATCTATCGAAGGAAAAAGAAAATCTTTTATTCGATAGTTTTTAAAAAGGAGAGCGGGTGAAAAGTATTCTCTTTGTCAGGTTGATGAGGAAAATGGACGGCCAGGATCTCTTCCTAGCTTTCAATAGTTTTCTACAGACTACAATTACAGAGTTGAAGAAGTGTCTTCTTCAGTTGGACAGTTGTAGAAGATCATTACGGATGAATTTAAGAGCTCCAGAATTTTTACAGAAGAAATTAATAGTGCCTTAAATTTTATCATTAATATTGATTATTGTAACCCAAACTCATTGAAGCTAATCCTACAGATTAGAATTGTAGCACCCTTCGTGGTTTATATTTATAAAACAATATATTCCCCGACTCATGTTTTGATTTGGTAAATTTGATTTCGGACAAGAACACAATTTATTATCCGCGAAAGAAAATGAACAATTTGTGAGTATCGTATTCAACCCCCCTTATACGATACTTTGGACCTAATAATTGGTATCAGAGCTTCTTGATTGACGTACAAATCAGATCCGGTGATTGAGACCAAAATCAAACAAGGCTTGAAAATTAGTAGCAAAATTTTTAATTTTCAAAATTTTCATTTTATTGGAATTTTTTTAATCTTAAATAATTTGAAATTTTCAGAAACCATGAGTGCTCCAAAGACAACTGTTGGTATCAAAGTTCCCCCCTTTACAAGAGATGATTTTGGTCTGTGGAAGATGAAGATGTTGTTATTTATCAAAGCATCTAATCCGTTGTATATTGGCATTTTAGAGAACGAACTGTTTGTATCAATGAAACCAGTGAGCGAAATGACAACTCCTGAAGGTACTAGAGTTCCCCAAGGTTTAACCCCAAAGGAACTGTCTGAGTACACAGAAACAGATAATGAGCTGATTCGATTGGATACAGGTCTAATGCTAATATTAACAGACTCCGGAGATAAAGAAATGAGTTATCAGATTATGAACTGTACAAGTGGGAAACAAATGTGGGATACCATAAATCTTATAATGGAAGGTACTGAAGATGTGCAGGAAAATAGATTGGATATCCTGACATCTCAATATGAATCATTTAGGTCACTTCCCGGAGAAAGTATAACTCAGGTCTTTGAGAAGTATACTAAGCTTTTAAATGAATTATCAATGAAAGGAAAGACCTATCCTCTGAGAGGGACGAACATGAAGTTCATGATGACACTGCCCCACCATGTAGAACACAAGTCTTCATCCATAAGGGAAAGAATAGATTTTACTAAGATGTCATTAGAGATGATCTATGGCAAACTTAAAACTTATGATGAGATGGAACAAGAACAAAGAGTAATAATCTATGGACCAGGGACATTGGACAACAAAAATACTGCACTCGCAAGATCAGCTGCTCTTGTAGTGAATGAACCAACAACTTCTGATATTCAGGTTCAAACCCCTAGAGCTGGAAAGGAAGAGATAATAGAGGCTGAAATGGATTTTGTAAATCTAGGTGCTGATGAAAGTGATTACTACACCCTAGAAGAACTTGAGCAAATGGAAGACAAAACCATGGCGTACTTAGCTGCAAAGTTTAGTCACATTCGTTTCAAGAGAACCCCTAAGTACAAGTTCAAGGGCTCAGCAAACAGGTTTCAGAAAAACAAGTATTCTTCAGGCTCTGGCTCTAAGGGAGGCTACAAGACATGCATGATTGATAGAAGCAAATCAAGATGCTACAATTGCAATGAGTTAGGGCATTTTGCTACTGAATGCCGGAAGCCTCGTCAAGCAAGAGACGAGAAAGATGTCTATGAGAAGAAGGATTCTTATGAGGATTTGAAAAGAGAAAATGCAAAGCTGAAACAGCAACTGGAAGCAATATCTGGGAAGCAGAAAGGAAAAGCTTATATTGCAGAGGGTAAAAGCTGAGATGATACTGATTCGGATGAAGAGGAAGAGTATGTAAATTTTTCCCTAATGGCCGACTCTTCAGAGGAATCACCACAATCATCTCAAGTACCTATCCTAACTACTATTGACATGTCTAATTCTGAGTACAAGAAAACTGTGCAAGATCTAAGTGTAGAATTGTTTAATGTGTATACAAGCATGATAGTATCTGAAATTGAAAATGCTAAACTAGTTATTAAGATTAAAAATCTAGAATCTAAAAATGAAGAACTAGTGCTTGTAGCTGTCACTTTAGAAGATCTTAAACAGAGGAATGAGTACTTAGAGAATAAGGTCAAATGTAATGGAGAGATAGAGACTATCCTTAGGAAGCAGATTTCAGACTTAGAATTGAAACTGAATGCATATAAGAACTCCGCCCTAATTGCTAAGGAAATAATTGATACTCAGACCTTAGGGAATAAAACTACTATAGGATTTGACTACAGTAGGAAAACTGGAAGGAAGCCAGTGGAGTTCCCTGTGACACCTCCAATTGTCAAGGAGAATATTCCACACATTCTTAAGAATGTTGAGTGTCCAGTTTTTGTTAAGCCTATTTCAGAACCTTTCAATGAAGAAGACTTAATCATAAGACAAGAATTGCTTGAGGAGGATTTAAAGAAGGAAGTAGAGATACAAAGTGAATTGCCTAGGAAATCAGTAAAAACTGAATTACCTAAAACTGAAATAGGCAACAAAGTTAGAAAGGCTAAAAAGAACAGGAATGGGAAAGCAGGTGTTATTAATTAGAATATTGTTTCATCCTCTCCCATTGCATCTAGGAAGTTTTGCACTAATTGTAATTCTGCTGGACACCTTACACATGCATGTAAAAAGGTTAAAGTAGAAATTACTGTTGCTTCTGAAATGCATAACATGTCTGACATGCCTAATCTTCATGAACCCTGTGGCAAGAAAGATTGTTTACTTTGTGCATACAATATCAAGCATGTTTATTTTAAGTTAATGAATGCATCGAGTAACACTAGCATTGAAATTGAGAAAGCCACAGTTAACATGAAAGACAAACAGGTTAAGACTGATTCAAATGTTACTCATGTTAAAGTATCTAAACTGTAACACCCCCAGATCCGGGGTCAGGAATCTAGGTTGTCACGTCACCATCCACTTGTATATCACCTGTATTAACTCAATAATCCAATCAAAACACATCATAGACCCCAATCTCTTACTCACACAAGTTATAGCCTGAGAAACGTTACACAGTAACATTAGTTATTACAAACCAAATGTACTAACCAGGATCTCACACTATTAATTACAACCTCTACATGAAGTCACATTAATAGCTAACATGGCTGAAGCCTATCCAGTCTACTCCTGTAGTATCCATCCTAAACTGAACTATCTCAAGGGTGAATCTTCCACTTCTTTTCCCTCATGATACGGGCAAAATGACCATGTTCTCCTTGTATTGAAATATAATTTTTAAAAGCAAGAATGAGCGAAAGAATGCTCAGCAAGTTAAGTAGTTACTAATATAAAGTTTTTCCAACAATGTAATAGTAGTATAAAGTTTTTCTAACTCAAAGTATTCATACTTAATATAAAGTTTAGAATACCACCATATGAACAAATCTAGTTCATAATTTTGAAAGACACTATCCGTGACTTAGCACGGTATTTAGGAATCAACAAGTACGCAGTTCGAGGTACTGCCAGATGAACAACACTAGTTCACAAGTTTTAAAATATCATTTGTCTTTCGTCAAACATTTCGTACAGTTCAAGATACTGTATCAGAGAATAACTTTTCAACCACTGCCAACATTATCGGTAACTCATCACCTAGGCTTTCGTTACAATGTTGCAGTACAATTCCAAATGGAAGAAGGGGACATTCTGGAACACCCGATACACGGTGATCAACTGCTGTATCGAAACATAACTTCTCTACTAGTAGAAGGACGACTTCCTGTTCGGTTATCACCCTGGCCGCATACGGGCCCATTGTGCTATAAGGTCACTACATCGGCACCTGTTTCATTACCGTGTAAACCTTTGCACGCAAGGTCACTACCTCGGTGCCTGTTTCATCACCGGGTAAACCTTTATAATTATGGCCACTACCCCGACACCTGTTTCATTGTCGTGTAAGCTCTTCCAGTCCCATGATGAATCCTATCCTTCAAACTGGAACCGAACTTAATCGTTGTTCCCCGAGCGTAAACTAGCTCGTTGATAGGTATGAACTTGTTACCATACTTACTTCCGGAAATGTTGAGGAAGTAATAATACTATGTGGGTTGACTTCTGTCAATTAATAGAGATTGTTTTATGATTTAAAAACACGACCTAAGAGTTAATCGGAATTTTCTAGAGTAACAAGGTTGAAATTCTTTTCTTCGAATAGAGTAGAAATCTCAGGATACGAGTATTTTCGAGGAATAGACAGAGTAAAACCATTTGTTCGATTCCTTGAACTGGATTCCCAATTTTTGATGAGTTGAAGATTATCTATTCGTATTTGAATAATTTAATAAACTCAGAAATAATATTTGGGAACCCCTACTATATTCAGATAATTTTTCTGAAGATCGGAAAATATTTAAAATAATTAAATAAGTCTTTAAATAATTTTTAAATAAGGTTTGATGATTTTTAAATCATTTTAGAATATTTAATAAATATTTAAATAATATATATTAAATAAATAAGCAACTCGGAATATTTAATAAATATTTAAATAATATTTATTAAATAATAAACAATTAAATAATAAACAATTAAATAAATCCTCTTTAAATGAATATTCAAATAATATTCATTTAATTAAATAAATATTCAAATAATATTTATTAATATCATTTAACATCTTATATATATTCAAAATATCCAACTTATATGTATTGGAATATTTTAAATCAATAATTGAAAATAATCTGTCTCCGGCAATCTCCGGGTTTTTATGACAGCGTTTATGAAATTATTTTCGACTCCGAGTCTAAGTTGAATATCAAAATACATTCTACCTCGTAGAGTACCCTATACGTCGATATACATCTATACCCGTATATCGCATATAAAACAATCATTTGATATTTGAAACTCGTACGATAATTGTGACGCCCTCCAAACCCGGGGTACAGATTTGAGGAGTCATCCGACCAACGGAACACTATTTAACACATGCATAATATATAAAGACACAAATACCCCTTAACCAAGACCACATCCAGATTATGGCAATGAACACAAGCTACTACAATCTTTTATTAATACAATACCAGTTTTATCAGAGTTATTACATCACAACTAAAGTTCAAATCTAGACATCTAATCTAGAAAAGCAAAACAACAACTACCCTGCCAATGACAATGACTCGAGGGGCTCTCCTGGCTGCTGGTGAACTATCGGTCATGCTATGCCGACTCATACTCTCGCTTCACTGAAATAGGGTTAGAAAACAACAAGCAAGAGTGAGCCAAAATTGCTCAGCAAACATCATATGAATCATTTCTATCACAGTTGTAAGGATATGGATTTATGATATCAGAATCAACAATATTTAGCTAACACGTGCTTTGTATCAATAACAATTGAAGAAAAAGAATTAGAATTTGGCTTATACATTTTATTCAAATCAAAGGTTGTGCTGCTGGTCAGCCACGCATCAACCCCGGACTAGCTCACAGCATAGTCCTCTACTGGATCCTAGGCCAATCTGGGCCTTAAGTTATTCCGACCATAAATATGGCACGACCAATTACTGGTCCATTTTAAAAACATGCCAAATCTATCATAGGGTATAAAGAATAACATGCTAAATAAGATAAACTCAATGTATAGTAATTGCAAAAGAGCTTCAACTGCTCAATATCAAATGAAGATCGAGAAAGAATCATGGAATAATTTCAATGGTACAGTGTACTCATTCAATAAGGAAGTCAAGATTGGTAATCGATAATCAATGACTGTAATCAATAGTCAAGATGGAAGTCAAATAATCAATGGTTGTCAATAATAATCAAAGGATGATAATCAATAATAAACGGTGGTAAAAATAATCAAGTGAATTGGAAATAAAGGTTTCCGATGCAGATCAAATCAAAGAATCAAGAATCTCTAAGAAAATGGAATCAGTTGTCCAAATGCGGTTAAAAGATTGATAATTTGAATTGTTCTGGGGATAACGGTATTCAAGTAATCAAGACAATAATAAATTTTAGCACAAGTAAAGGCACAAATACTTGCCTGGTCTAAGCTACTGTCGGATCGACTCTGCTCACTCTACCTTTCCCTTTCCCTTGCTCCGGGAACTCGATTCTATAATTAAACAACTCATCACAATAAGTCTAACTATTCTCGTTCTACTCTCGACACTTATTCAATCAATAATCACATTTAAACAAGTAACAGGTTACGTATCGGACGTCCGGTATGATTTACGATATTTCAAACTCAGATATTTGCCCTAGTACGGGCATATACAGACTATAAAACACAACACACAATCAATATGAACCATATAGCACTTATAAACATTTTTAAAACATCATACGAAACTTATTTGAATTTTAAGTAAGTCACGATAAATTTCTAAATCAAAACTCGGATTTTTAAATCCAATATAAACATTTAAATGCAAATAAATCAATTAATAAAATTAATTGACAATCTTTAAATACTCAAACTATTTTTAAATAAATAAATAGGCTTGAAAATAATTAAACTGAATTTTAAATTAATTAAATCTAATTAATAATTAATTTTTAAGAATTAATTGGTTAAAAGAAATAACCAAGTAATTAATAAATTAATTATTAATTAAAAATAATTAAAATAATTAAGTTTAATCAATTTTCGGATTTAAAATAATAAATATAATTTTCCAGAATTTTTCTGATATTAACATATATTTTTAAAATAAAAATATGAATTTTTAAAGTTTTTAAACTATTTTCGAATTAAATTTAAAAATAAAATCCAGAAACAGTTTTCAGAAATTGAATTAGGGTTTTGAAGATTGAAACCGGGTCAAACTTCGGGTAAACGGGTCGCCAAGAACTGAAACGGGGCGCCAAGAACAGCCGAAATTTTTCCAGAATCCGGCGACCTTTTCCAGATTCCGGCGAGCCAAAAACACATCCAAAATTGTGGACTTTTATATCAAAACATTCCAAATAAACACAACAACACATTCCGATCAAAAACGTACCAAAAACATCGCCGGAATAAAAAACCCGACTATTTTCCGGCGAGCTTAAACAAATTTTCCGATCTGTAAAAATCCTACATGAAACTCTACGTTCTTTATGTTAAAATGAAGCTAAGAACACATACAATGAAAGCCCTCTACCAAAAACAATGTCAGATCATTCATATGAACGGACTATTCAAAAGAAGAATTCGGGTCAAAACCCGAAAATCAAACCCATCAAAATCGAACATAAACATGAAATTAAAGCATGGATTCTTGCTAATTAGAACCCTAGGAACATGTTAGAAGCAACCAATTGAACGGAGAATCAACAGAATGAAAATCCCCAAATCGGGTATGAACCCTAATTTTAATTCGAATATTGAAAAATTCATAACAAATCGAAAAATTACCAGATGATGATGAGGTTGGAAGATTCTGAAACTAGAGATCAAGAGCTTTGATTTGAGTACTTGAACTTTGATTTCTGAAATCAATAACACCTTGAACGAATGGATTGATTATTCAAGAACACGAAGAACACGTTTCGGGAATTTTTACTTTTTGATTATACGCAATGCAGATTATGAAGGTTATAAGGTACGATTCGTCTTTATATATTTTTGGAAAAATAATACCCCAAGGAACACTTTTGGATCGTTATAGATCCACTGGATCGTTTAAAAACCCTAATTAGGTTTAAAACACGTTTCACGAGAAGATAATTATCTACAAAGATTGATAATTATCCAAATCAATACATATAATTATATAACTAATGCTCAAGAATACTGGGGCTATAACAAATGTAATATTGATATAAAACGATATATCCGTCCCCTTAAGCAATTAGGGTTCGGAACAATTTTTCCCTTTTTGAACAAAACGAATTATTCTTGCAGAATCAAATAGGTAGGAATGAAATGATACGAATATCTCTCCCGATAATGATTCGAATACGAAAGACGAAGAGATAATAATTAATGTACGAAATTCCAACGGGGCCCTTGAATTATCAAAACGGGGCTCAGATTTGAAGAAAATTCCAAATGACGAAATATTTGAAAGGGGCTTCCGACTCACCAATTAGCACATAATCACACAATAATTATCATTTAATAATATTCCAATACTCCACAACAAATATTTTTATATTAAATATATCATTTAATCAAATTATAAAATTCACGGATATTACAATAATCAAAACAAGTATTTATTTGAAACAGTTATATCACAACAACAGTTTAAAATAACCGAATACTTAAACTTCGGGTTTGAAAACTTGCCATGATACTTGGAACAAAACATATACATATATTTGAATAACTTAACGTTTGAAAATACACATACTCTGAACAATAGAGTAAGGGTTAGTAAACTTGCCTGATGTCCGAGCTCTAACTGAGTGTGGGCGTTTCTCTTCTAGTCCTGGAACCTTTACCAAGACAATACATAATCTTAATTAGTCACTTGATTTCCAGTTCACTTATTCTAAGTAAACTCTACTTTACCCAACTTTCACTCTCTCGGGTCCACTTAACTTACGATCTTCTTTATCGTTTAATAATCCTTTCTAGTCTCGTTCTTTACACCAATATGTTCTCTTGATAATCCTTAACAACTTTTGAGTTTTAGCCGACTCGATATTATCCTTTTTACTTAGCCAAAATGAATGGTCAAGGTAGTACCTCTAGAGTTGACCTTCCATAGAATCACTATTCCGTAACTCACACTCTAACACTTTTAATAAATCGAAAAATTGATAATTAATTACGAAACCACTTCAAGGAGCTTCTTGAGTGTTTGTAATATTTATCAAAAATATTTTGATTTGGGAAACATTAGTTTAAATAGGTGAAACGTATTTTAAAAGTTGAGTCAACTACGGACTTTTACTATCCGCACTAGTTCCACTAAAATGCTCATAACTCATCAACCGTTACTCTATTGGCACACCGTTTTCGCTTGCACGATCTAGAGAAGGTCTAGAATGTAATCCATCAAAATTTTGGTTCTGGACAGGGGACCAATTTTCCCGAATTAACAGAGCAAGGCAGTAGCTATGCAGTGCATAGCATCATCACGCAACTCTGGTTAAACATTTTTGTAAAATCGAAATATTAACCTTTTTGCATAATTATTTTTGGGTTGTCTTCCTTACTATCCGAAATACTTATCCTCATATTTTCATAATTGTTTCTAACTTTTAAGGGGTCCAAATTCAGTTCACAATTTGATGTCTTGTAGCAGTTTTGTGTTTTGAACCACTTTCATTAAAACAAGTATAACTTTCAAACCACAAATCTACTCAACATTTACTTTATATGGTTACAAACTAAAAAACAAGATATTGACATTTTTGACCAGTGATGTTTGAGAACAGAAATCGTTTTGGTCCGAAATTGGGTTTCAAAACAGTCCTAGCCTCAATGTCCATTAAAATGTTCATTCATGTCTCAACTTTCAATTTTAACCTTGTTAAGTCTATTTAAAAATTACTAAAACACCAAGAATATCATCCTTACTAAATCCCAGTTCTTAAACTTCATAAACATACCACCAACATCAATCCACAACAATCAACCATCAAGATTTAAGTATTTATACTCCAAACTCCTCAAACAACATGTTCTTGAACATATCTTGAAACTTAGCTCATAACTTAACATAAATCAAAAGATGGATGAGGGTTATACCTTTATTGGGCTCAAGAACACTTTTATATAGCTTAAAGAACCTTGGTCTTGCTTGAACTAAGCTTATCATCCTCAAACTCACCAAAAGAAATCAAGAACAAAAGTTAGTATTTTCGGAGTTACTTTTCTGCCTCAACTTTGATCCAAGATTTGACTATGTTATACTTCTTGGATTTCCATGAAACTTTGAACTTACCTTTTTTATGGATTGAGGAAGATATGGTCAAAATTTGGTGATTGTATCATGAGTTTATATTTAGTTATGAATTTTTCTTTCTCCCCTGGTCCTGCTGAGCCGAATTCTGAAGAATGAGATGGGGAGAGTTTTTCTCTTGTTTTCTCTTGTAAAGTGTGATGTAATTGGTATATATGACTTGTGTGTATATATCTGATGTATAACTTCAGCCCCTTGTATGCCAAAGTCTAACCAAGTACATGGAAAAGTAAGATTTTAAGGAAACCTTATCTTCCTTTTCTTTGTTTTAGGGAAGTATGTCTCCAACTAGTTTGTTTTGGTTTGGTTAGTTTCTAAGTACTTGGTTTGCATGGATTTTGCATGGTTCTTGCATGTATTATTACTTAGCTTACTTATTATCCAATGCTTGTCACTTAATCTTTTATGCAAGTTCGATAATTTTCTAATAACGCGTTTCGTCGCGTAGAGATTTCTATCGTCATCCTTAAACACTTAAACGTGTTTGTTCTAATTTAAATCCACTAAAATCCCTTGTCATGAAATTTATATCATTCCAAGATTCCAATAATATTAATATTAAACGAATTTCTAAATATTTAGTAGAAATGAAAATCTTCGCATTCCGACGACTTTTACATGATCTCATTTAATCCTTGCGACCACACTACATCCTCGGATTCTTAATTTCCATCACTTATATACTGTGGCTCAAAAAATTTCCATAATCCCGCAAAATCACTATTCATAATAATTTTTAAAATATTACCAAAAATCAGGGTTCTTACAGTCTCCTCTCCTTAAAAGGATTCCGTCCCAGAATCTAAAGAAATAATTGAGGTATCTTTCCGAGATCATAATCTCCATTTCACAGGTTGACCCTCCAACCCTCTGGTTCTCTCACAGCACTCTTACTAGTGCTACATTATGTTCTTTCAACGCGTTCTCTTCCTGGTTTGCGATCTCTATCGGTTGTTCCACGTAAGGCAATTACGGTCGCATTACTATACGTTCATATTCTATCGCATTCCCAACATCCGTGTTGAATCTTCGTATCAAAGACACGTAAAATACATCATCGACACGTTTGAATTCGGAGGTAACACCATCGTTTTCTTTGTTCGTTGAACTCGTGCGGTTCCCGATATCCTTCTCTTTATGATAAGATCTATAGGTCGGCATCCCTATACTCGTATGGTAACTACCTTGAAAGTTCTATCGGCGATAAGTAGTCGCTTCAACCGCTCTGGGGAATACACACACAGACGCGTAATATAACTTTAATTGTCTAGGCATTCGCTTCCTCGATTCGCTGGCTTGCGGGCCGTAATTAGTGCTCGTGCTTGATCTCGTCGTCAACATTGTTGAAAACTCTTCCAACATCTGGGATTCAATCTTGGGTCTCTATATGACATAATCGTTACGAGTACTCCACGTGCATCACTATATCATTCGTGTACGCATTAATAACTTTCTGATTGGAGATCTCTCGTTGATAAGTTGACTGGGTTAGTCTATCGATTATAACCCCAAGTAATCGTCATCGTTTGACTTGATCTTTGGTAATCCTACCACGGACTTCATTGTCATAACTCATGTTCTCATTTAGGAATCTCTACGGCTGTAGTAGCCTATTAGGTTTCTGCGGTTTTGCTTCCATTTCCCGCGTGTCAAACATTTAACTAATATCTGCCAATATAACTCTTCACACTTTGTCCCCAATAATAATTCCTTAATTTCTATTCATTGTTGTACCCTCGGGTGAATACGATTTTTATACTATGGGCTCCTTTCAGGATCTCACCTTTAAGTTCTTAAATGCTGGGGATCCACACTCTGTGAGCATATTCTCACATTCCTTTCTCATCTCTCATATCTCTTTATTCTTCCGTGTCCTTAAATCACTTTCCCTTCCAATAATTCTTCCTTTAATGAAATTTTATTATTTCAGTCAATTCTGACTGAATCCTAATTCCAATTATTCCTCTAGTCCTTTTCTTAAAAATAATCACTTGCAGCTCTATCTTATATTATTTGTTCGAAAAACTTAGTGTCTTTAATCTCTCATTACTACTAATAGTGTCGACCACCATATTGACCTTTCCTGGGTGGTAATGAATCTCACAATCATGATTCTAAATCAGTTCCAACTATATTCTCTGCCTCATATTTAGCTCCCTCCGTTTCAGGATATACCTAAGGCTCCTGTGGTCTGGAAAAAAAAATCCACTTTTCTCCATAAATTAAGTCTCTAAATTTTTCATTACGACTCGTTTCTCGGCTAACTCCAAGTCAGGTGTAGGATATCCTATCTCATACTTCTTAAGTTGCTTTGACACATCACTATAATTCATAAAGTCACCTCTATCATCATGTATTTCTAACAACAGGGTTGTTACTAAGTTTTGCTTCAATCTTTAAACTCTATTCATTAAGTCCATGAGGGCTCCTGGCGCATTTGGTTAATCCAATGACATCACCAAAGCTCGTAATGTCTATATCGGGTGGGAAATGTCTACTTTGGCGCATCATTGAGGTCGATCTTAAATTGGTGATACTCCATCCTCAAATAGGTCCAGTCTCATGCTACCATTCTCCTCCTTTAGAAACAAGGATGGTATACTCAAGGCGACACAATGGGTCTTGTTCCTTGTAATCGTGTAGCTAACTCTTTTTATTCAACAGGTGTAGATGGATCCTGGTCTTAAATACTGACGCAATCCCCTACTACTACGTCAATGGCAAGTTTCATACCTCGATCAGTTGGTGGTTCCTGGAGATCATAAAAATACGTCCATACATTTATTTGATACTGGAATATCCTTTATATTTGGTACCTCCCTAATTGTGTCCAATCACATGTGTTAACATGGTCCACATCCTTTCCACAACAGTCTCTTTGCTTGTATTACCATAATAACTTCGTAGTTCGCTCCCATCCTTAAAGGGCAACTCTCCTTTACTGGTAACCCAATTTTTTTCCTTCTTACCTCTTCAATCAATTTGCTCACCGTCTTTGATCAATCAATTCATTTCCTAGATTACATCGAATTCTCTCACTTGAAAGGAAATCAAATCTACATCTAGCTTATGCCCTCAATTTTCATTTCACGGTTTACCAAAATAACTTCACAATTTGCTTCCTCTATTTTTATAAGGTTTCATAGAATTCCCATATATGTGGCTTCCATTTCTATCACCGTCGCTCCATGATCTGACGTAACATAATCAGTCCTTTTTAATATTCCATCGTTCTAATCCTCAACATACAGAACAAACTTTGATAATTATCATAATATTCGGTCTATAACTTGTCGTAAACGTCCACTTTCTGTTTAGTTCTAAAACTTTAATACTATCACTCATCCCTAATGTTGAGGAAAATACTTGCATGGTACAAGAAATATTTTAAGCAACAGAAAATTCATAGAACGAAATTCAGAAGAATTCATGTGAGTGGGTGATCTTTTTAAGCCTTTAATCAAATTACCCTTTTTGGAAATTTCCTCATCGTACTATACGGTGAGTGAAGATGTATTGTGAATGTACTGAATAAGTTGAATTGAATTTGAACTAGCGAAACAATAACTAGTCCGTCTTAAGAAACATTAGCAACTAGCCAAACAAAATTTTACAACTCAATTAGTTTTAGTCACAACTAGCTAGAACAATTAGCTAGATTTTCGTCATGGCGTTAAAATTTCAACTAGTCAGAACAATTTCTAGTCATTCAAAATGACATAATCTACTAGTCAATTTCAAGCTGCTAGTGTAAAAGCCCAACAACGTAGCCACTGAAGGAAATTTTGGGCTACTCGGATAACAAGTTGAAAGGAGTAAATAAATGTTCTTGGTATCGGAACAATCAATAACCTCTCATCAAATATTTGTCATGAGTGCAACGGTCCACCCAAAAGGGGTCTCCGTACATATAGTTTATCAAATTATTTAATAGAACTGAATTCAGAATACCAATATCAAATTGATATCCTTTCGATGATTTCAACGCCTGATGTATAAATCTCATCTTGAATAGAAGAAATAAATTAACGAGGATTCTCCGAACAATAGATCATCCATGCTTTAACGAATAGTTGAATATTTATGAACTCGAGTGAGGAGTCCAAGTATGAAAGAAGGAATTGAATATCGAATAATCATTGCAGAATATTCGTCAAACAATTAAAGATAAATTAATTGAATATTCCTTGAATGAAAATAATTATTAGAAATAACCATTCCTTGAATAAAAGTTGCGTAAAATCCGAAGGCGGTTATCATCAACTACATCTCGGTTGCCCCTCGAGTACGAATGATGTACTTCGAGACATGAATAACAGACGTGTTCTCCAATCCTTGAGTCAATACGAAGGTTGATGACGAATAAAAGTGAAAGAACACAAAGTAATACGAGTATCAAGTTTATCTTTAAAATATGACACAACGGAACCTTTATGAATCAAAACAAAGTCAAAGGTTCGATACTTGCATTCATAGGAATTAAATATAGATCCGGAAGGCTAGACTAATAATGATTTCCTCTTCTGGTCATCCAGGAGCACGAACAAGGTACTCCGATAAGCAATGGTAACTTGAATGCGCATATTCAAACTTAAAGGTAATAAGAAAAGAAGAAGAAACGAAATGAAATAACCCTACCAAGTCCATGGTCATTCGTAATTCTAACATCACCGATACGAGGATGATCTCATCTCCTCACTCTCAAAGCGTAGGATACTAGAAAAATAATTCCTCAAAATCATATCAAAGTCATTTTTAATAAATTGGGGGTTCGTAAACATATCTATCATTCCCCTATAGTCATCCCAAATTTGTGCCTCAAATGGTCGAGTAAACATGTCAACAAAAGATGAAGGTCTACTAGTTATGTTATACGTAGTTTCTAACAAGAGTTGTATCAAAAGAGTTCAACTCCATACACGCTGACCTCCTTTTTTTGATAGGTTCTGGGATCGACGTATCGCTCGTTGTAATTGTATGCAATCTGCATCAAAGTCATGCCATCAATTCACAATGTTCCCGACCTCTTATTTGAGCTATCTCGTCTTATGGTACGAAGCATACACATGATGTCATCTAGCGCGCTCTTCTTGCGATTACGTTCTCGTAACACATACATGCAAAAGCTTCCTCGAGGGCAACGATATCCCCCAATGGTCTAGTAGAGACTATCTCTTGTGGAATCGCTGTTCTTGGGGTATTGAAACTTCATAGACAAAATAATGCCTTTAACTGGACCAGGTAACTAAGTAACCTTAATCGCGTAAAGAATTTTAAACACCTTGGTCCTCACACTTGTTGCCCCCTTGTGGGCTATTTATGACGGGCTACCAGTAACAAAATTCACGCTAGTCAAACCAATCCATGGTATTGGAAATCCAGCCTTTACCTCGACTACTATTGAGACTCTGTTCCACTATCTATAACAATGTCTTTGATAAATCATGTAAATTTCTAGACTCTTTCTTCATTATTCTGATGGTCTCCAAAGATTATATCGGTCATACTATAAGACCTCAAACAAATATTCCACTCTTAGGTTACTCAATGGTACTACATCCGGTAGTCCAATAATGAACCCTATATGACCTCTCACGTTACTCTCTTACTTAGACATAACTCTTAACACTCTCGTCTCTAAGTACTATAACTTATGCTCTGATACCATTTCTGTAACACCCCCAGATCCGGGGTCAGGAATCTAGGTTGTCACGTCACCATCCAATCGTATATCACCTGTATTAACTCAATAATCCAATCAAAACACATCATAGACCCCAATCTCTTACTCACACAAGTTATAGCCTTAGAAACGTTACACAGTAACATTAGTTATTGCAAACCAAATGTACTAACCAGGATCTCACACTATTAATTACAACCTCTACATGAAGTCGCATTAATAGCTAACATGGCTGAAGCCTATCCGGTCTACTCCTGTAGTATCCATCCTGAACTGAACTATCTCAAGAGTGAATCTTCCACTTCCTTTCCCTCATGATACGGGCAAAATGACCATGTTCTCCTTGTATTGAAATATAATTTTTAAAAGCAAGAATGAGCGAAAGAATGCTCAGCAAGTTAAGTAGTTACTAATATAAAGTTTTTCCAACAATGTAATAGTAGTATAAAGTTTTTCTAACTCAAAGTATTCATACTTAATATAAAGTTTAGAATACCACCATATGAACAAATTTAGTTCATAATTTTGAAAGACACTATCCGTGACTTAGCACGGTATTTAGGAATCAACAAGTACGCAGTTTGAGGTACTGCCAGATGAACAACACCAGTTCACAAGTTTTAAAATATCATTTGTCTTTCGTCAAACATTTCGTACAGTTCAAGATACTGTATCAGAGAATAACTTTTCAACCACTGCCAACATTATCGGTAACTCAGCACCTAGGCTTTCGTTACAATTTTGCAGTACAATTCCAATTGGAAGAAGGGGACATTCTGGAACACCCGATACACGGTGATCAGCCGTTATATCGAAACATAACTTCTCTACTAGTAGAAGGACGACTTCCTGTTCGGTTATCACCCTGGCCGCATACGGGCCCATTGTGCTATAAGGTCACTACATCGGCACATGTTTCATTACCGTGTAAACCTTTGCACGCAAGGTCACTACCTCGGTGCCTGTTTCATCACTGGGTAAACCTTTATAATTATGGCCACTACCCCGGCACCTATTTCATTGCCGTGTAAGCCCTTCCAGTCCCATGATGAATCTTATCCTTTAAACTGGAACCGAACTTAATCGTTGTTCCCCGAGCGTAAACTAGCTCGTTGATAGGTATGAACTTATTACCATACTTACTTCCGGAAATGTTGAGGAAGTAATAATACTATGTGGGTTGACTTCTGTCAACTAAACATATATATCATTTAAATATTTAATAAATATTTAAATAATATTTATTAAATAATAAACAATTAAATAAATCCTCTTTAAATGAATATTCAAATAATATTCATTTAATTAAATAAATATTCAAATAATATTTATTAATATCATTTAACATCTTATATATATTCAAAATATCCAACTTATATGTGTTAGAATATTTTAAATCAATAATTGAAAATAATCTTTCTTCGACAATCTCCGGGTTTTTATGACAGCGTTTATGAAATTATTTTCGACTCCCAGTCTAAGTTGAATATCAAAATACACTCTACCTCGTAGAGTACCCTATACGTCGATATACATCTATATCCGTATATCACATATAAAACAATCATTTGATATTTGAAACTCGTACGATAATCAAAACAAGTATTTATTTGAAACAGTTATATCACAACAACAGTTTAAAATAACCGAATACTTAAACTTCGGGTTTGAAACTTGCCATGATACTTGGAGCAAAACATATACATATATTTGAATAACTTAACGTTTGAAAATACACCTACTCTGAACATTAGAGTAATGGTTAGTAAACTTGCCTGATGTCCGAGCTCTAACTGAGTGTGGGCGTTTCTCTTCTAGTCCTGGAACCTTTACCAAGACAATACATAATCTTAATTAGTCACTTGATTTCCAGTTCACTTATTCTAAGTAAACTCTACTTTACCCAACTTTCACCCTCTCGGGTCCACTTAACTTACGATCTTCTTTATCGTTTAATAATCATTTCTAGTCTCGTTCTTTACACCAATATGTTCTTTTGATAATCCTTAACAACTTTGGAGTTTTAGCCGACTCGATATTATTCTTTTTACTTAGCCAAAATGAATGGTCAAGGTAGTACCTCTAGAGTTGACCTTCCATAGAATCACTATTCCGTAACTCACACTCTAACACTTTTAATAAATCGAAAAATTGATAATTAATTACGAAACCACTTCAAGGAGCTTCTTGAGTGTTTGTAATATTTATTAAAAATATTTCGATTTGGGAAACATGAGTTTAAATAGGTGAAACGTATTTTAAAAGTCGAGTCAACTAGTTCCACTAAAATGCTCATAACTCATCAACCGTTAACTCTATTAACACACCGTTTTTGCGTGCGCGATCTAGAGAAGGTCTAGAATGTAATCCATCAAAATTTTGGTTCTGGACAGGGGACCAATATTCCCAAATTAACAGAGCAGGGAAGTAGCTATGCAGTGCATAGCATCATCGCGCAACTCTGGTTCAAACATTTTTGTAAAATCAAAATATTAACCTTTTTGCATAATTATTTTTGGTTTGTCTTCCTTACTATCCAAAATACTTATCCTCATATTTTCATAATTTTGTCTAACTGTTAAGGGGTCCAAATTCAGTTCACAATTTGATGTCTTGTAGCAGTTTTGTGTTTTGAACCACTTTCATTAAAACAAGTATAACTTTCAAACCACAAATCTAATCAACATGTATTTTATATGGTTGCAAACTACAAAACAAAATATTGACATTTGTGACAAGTGATGTTTGAGAACATAAATCATTTTGGTCCGAAATTGGGTTTCAAAACAGTCCTAGCCATGACTATGTTATACTACTTGGATTGCCATGAAACTTTGAACGTAACTTTTTTATGGATTGAGGAAGATATGGTCAAAATTTGGTGATTTTATCATGAGTTTATATTTAGTTATGAATTCTTCTTTCTCCCTTGGTCATGCTGAGCCGAATTCTGAAGAATGAGATGGGGAGAGTTTTTCTCTTGCTTTTCTCTTGTAAAGTGTGATGTAATTGGTATATATGACTTGTGTTTATATATCTGATGTATAACTTCAGCCCCTTGTATGCCAAAGTCTAACCAAGTACATGGAAAAGTAAGATTTTAAGGAAACCTTATCTTCCTTTTCCTTGTTTTAGGGAAGTATGTCTCCAACTAGTTTGCATGGATTTTGCATGGTTCTTGCATGTATTATTACTTAGCTTACTTATTATCCAATGCTTGTCACTTAATCTTTTATGCAAGTTCGATAATTTTCTAATAATGCGTTTCGTCGCGTAGAGATTTCTATCGTCATCCATAAACACTTAAACGTGTTTGTTCTAATTTAAATCCACTAAAATCCCTTGTCATGAAATTTATATCATTCCAAGATTCCAATAATATTAATATTAAACGAATTTCTAAATATTTAGTAGAAATGAAAATCTTCGCATTCCGACGACTTTACATTATCTCATTTAATCCTTGCGACCACACTACATCCTCAGATTCTTAATTTACATCACTTATATACCGTGGCCCAAAAAATTTCCATAATCCCGCAAAATCACTATTCATAATAATTTTTAAAATATTACCAAAAATCAGGGTTCTTACATAAACCTTCAGGACCCAAACAAGTTTGGGTACCAAAGTCCGCTTAATCAATCTGTGATTGCAGGGTAAGGTTAATAAAGCAAAGGTCGTGTGGATTTTGGATAGTGGCTGTTCTAGACACATGACAGGAGAAGAGTCCCTGCTTACAGATGTGGTTAAGAAGACCGGCCCGATAGTAACCGTTGGAGATGACAACAAGGGATTCACTACGGGATATGGGAATCTGGAAATTGGGAATGTCATCATTGAAAATATCTCTCTTGTTGAAGGATTAAATCACAACCTACTAAGTATCAGTCAGTTCTATGACAAAGGATACAATGTAGACTTCAGAAAAGACAAATGCTTGATCACAAACATGAAAGATGAGAAGCTTGCTCTACAAGGAGTAAGAAAAGGAAACTTGTTTATAGCTGACTTAAGTTCTGCCAATGATAGAGAAGTCAAATGTTTCTACAGCAAGACTTCAACATATCAAAGTTGGTTATGGCATAAGAAGCTCTCACACTTGAACTTCAAAACTATGAACTCTTTGGTATAGAGAGAGTTAGTGAGAGGGTTGCCCCTGATGGAATTTCATCTGGAGGGACTATGTGAAGCATGTGAAAAAGGGAAGTCTAAGAAAGCATCACACAGAAGCAAAGAACTGACAAGCATCTCTGAACCTCTTCAGTTGATTCATATGGATTTGTTTGGTCCAGTAAATGTCATTTCAGTAACAAGGAAAAGATATGCATTAGTGATGGTTGACGACTACTCCAAGTACACGTGGGTGTTATTCTTACAGTCAAAAGATTAAGCAACACAACTAACCATTGATCACATTAAGAAGATAGAAGTAGAAGCTAACCTACCTGTGCGAACAATCAGATCCGACAATGGAACTGAATTCAAGAATGCAGTTCTAAATGACTTCTGCACAGAGAAGGGAATATCAAGACAATATTCATTACCAAGAACTCCTCAACAAAATGGAGTAGTGGAAAGAAAGAACAGAACCTTGGTTGAAGCAGCAAGGACTATGCTAAGTGAATCAAGTCTTCTCACTTATTTTTGGGCTGAAGCAGTAAATACAGCTTGCTACACTCAAAATCGTACCCTGATTAATAAAGATCATGAAAAGACTCCGTATGAGTTAATGGCCAACAAGAAACCATCACTGAAGTACTTTCATGTGTTTGGTGCAAAGTGCTTTGTATTAAAAGATGGAGAACATCTAGGCAAGTTTGATGCCAAAGCAGATGAAGGCATTTTACTAGGCTATTCTCTGGAATCTAAAGCTTACAGGGTTGATGTGATTGAATATAAGAAGGTGTTGGAAAGCTTAAATGTAACGTTTGATGACACCAAAAGACCAAGCCTGCAAACAGGAGAGAACTCTGAATCCTTGGTATTTGAAAATTTATCAGGAGATCTCTTTGATAATGAAGAAGAACATGTAATTGTTCCTGGTAATAATAATAATGAAAATGATAATGATTCTGGACCAAGTGATGAAAATGGTGGAAATCCTCAAACTACTACTGAATCCACTAGTTAAACAACAGGGTTAACATATCACACCGGCAACAACTCAGGGGGATCAGAAGAAGGATCAACTAGTCACACTCAACAAAATTATGAACAAGGAGAATCATCAAGATCGTATCTACCAAGACAAAGGGTATGGAGTAGAGATCATCCATTTCACTTGATCATTGGTGATCCTGACACAGGAGTGAGAACTAGAAGGACATCACAGAATGAATGCCACTATTTTGGATTTCTATCAGAAACAAAACCTAAGAAAGTTGAAGATGCCCTAGAAGATCCAGATTGGGTGATTGCAATGCAAGATGAACTCAATCAGTTTGAAAGGCAGAAAGTTTGGAAGCTGGTACCCAGGCCTAAAGGAAAATCTATTATAGGAACAAGGTGGGTATTCAGAAATAAATTGGATGAAGATGGCATTGTAACGAGAAACAAGGCCAGACTGGTTGCTAAAGGTTACTCTCAAGAAGAGGGTATAGATTATGATGAAACCTATGCACCAGTAGCTAGACTTGAGGCTATCAGGATGTTTCTGGCATTCACAGCACATTCCAATTACAAGGTATATCAAATGGATGTGAAGAGTGCATTTCTGAATGGGGACCTAGAAGAAGAAGTTTATGTGGAACAACCTCCAGGCTTTGAGGATTCAAATCTGGTGGACTTTGTATATTTTCTGTTAAAAGCTCTCTATGGACTCAAGCAAGCTCCAAGGACATGGTATGACACTCTATCTGAATTTTTACTTGAAAATAACTTTACTAGAGGTGTCGTAGATAAAACTCTCTTTTATAAGATGCACAAAAATGATTTGATATTAGTGCAAGTATATGTTGATGACATAATATTTGGTTCTACTAATGATGATCTATGCAAGAGATTTGCTAAGTTAATGCAGAGTCGATATGAAATGAGCATGATGGGTGAATTGTCATTCTTTCTTGGACTACAAGTGTATCAAAGGCAAGATGAAATATTCATTTTCCAGTCCAAGTACATCAAGGATCTTCTGAAGAAGTATCACATGGAAGACTCATCTACAGCAAAGACTCCAATGCCAACTTCCACTAAGCTTGATAAGGATGAAACTGGTAAAAAGGTTGACATCACAAGCGACAGAGGTATGATAGGCTCCTTACTATATCTCATTGCAAGTAGACCAGATATAATGTTTGCAACATGCTTGTGTGCTAGGTTTCAGTCTGATCCAAAAGAATCTCATTTAATAGTTGTTAAGCGAGTATTTAGATATCTTAAGGGAACCCCAAATCTTGGCTAAAGATACATGATTTGATCTTATTGGATATATAGACTCAGATTTTATAGGTTGTAAGATTGATCGGAAGAGTACTTCAGGAAGCTGTCAGTATCTTGGAAGAAGGTTAGTTTCATGGTATAGCAAGAAGCAGCACTCAGTATCCACATCGACAGCTGAAGTTGAATACATAGTTGCTGGTAGCTGTTGTGCTCAAATCTTGTGGATGAGAAACCAACTCTGTGACTATGGGCTTTTGTTGACCAAGATTCCAATATTCTGCGCCAATACAAGTGCCATAGCAATCTCCAACAACCCAGTTCAACACTCGAGGACCAAGCACATCGATATCAGGTATCATTTTATCCGAGAGCATGTCATGAATGGAACTATGGAGTTACATTTTGTACCCACAGAGGAACAAATTGCAGACATCTTTACTAAACCGCTTGATGAATCCACTTTTTCTAAGCTGGTTGGTGAACTTGGGATGTTAAATCTTTCTAATTGATTTTAATTAGAAGTCAGTAACTGCAAGATAATCCTAATAAATCCATGAGTTTAAGAATTTCCATATCCTTAGGACTTGTGAATTTATTTTCAGGAGTAATTCTCCTAAGTTAGAATTATTGTACTAATTTTATGTCATATTTATGAATCGTATATCTTCTGGCATTTAATTAGTTAATAATTCCAAAATTATTTAAGTGCTAATATTTGTTCTAAATATTTAAGCATTTATTTAATTCAAATTATTTTATTCTGTTTTGAACATTGTAAAATAATGCATCATAATTTATTGGATTTTAATTGGTTTGTATCATTTAATGATATTTAGTCGATTTTATTCTAAGTTAATTGTGAATTTTATTTTCTGTGAATTTAGATGAATTTTTATATCTGTAGAAATTCACAGGAAATAAAGTAGCAAAATCTATCGAATTAACAAGTTTGATAGTTTTTAAAGTACTATATTAAAAAACTATCGAAGTGTTTAAAACCCATATCGATATTTTTTTTGAAAAAGGAAAGAAAAACTATCGAGGTATCTTTTCGATGGATTTTGAAAAAGGACAGAAATCTATCGAACAATTTCATTTTGTTCAATCTATTAATTTTCGATAGTTTTCAGTCTGGTCATTTTTTGATGGTTTTTAGTTTTTAAAGGTATATAAACTTTCGATGGTTTTTTGAAAAAGTAAAAAACTATCGAAGTGTGATTTCACTTTTATGCCCCTCAGAAAAACTATCGATAGTTCATTTTAAAAAACTATCGAAGGTGAAATGTCTAAAATACCCCTGAAAGTTCAGTGAGTATATAACTAGCCCTTAGTCATTTTTTTGGTTATTCTCAGATCTAAGTTGTTTGTGTTATATACTTACATATACATACATGGCCAAGAACAAAAAACCTCGACATATTCTTCCTTTTAACCGATTATTACTCTACAAAATCCATTATTTACCACAATAACTTCTTTTTAACCGAGAAAGTACTGTGTGTTTGTGATTAGTTTGAGTTTTCATCTCGGTTTTTAAAAGAAAAAAATCGAAAGTGACATTTGGACCTTAAAAAGTTTCTTAACAGTGTTCATACTTAATAATTGATTGTTAAACAATTGATTTCTTAAGTTTAAGTGGTAATTCGAAAGTTAACAAATTAGGGTTCTTAATTTGGGATTGTTTTTGGTTCGAGTTTTAAGATAATAAAAAGGGAGATTTTAAAGTTAATTAATTAGAAATAATTAATTAAGAAAATTTTTGTTTTACTTATAATTGTTTTGGAAATACTGAAAAATTCAATGGTCGGAGAATTTATTATTACCAAAACGAATCACGTCTCGTTTCAAAACGTGCAATCCATCACGAACCTTCAGTTTCGTGCATGGGCACGGTTTTTGAACTCACACTCATTGGTGGCTCATGTTGAAGTACTCCTGTGGTTCTTTGCGTTGATCAATTAACCGCACTGTACACCACTGCCACTAACACATCAGAAAATAATATCTTATCCTTTAGTTTTGTTATGCCAGGGGGTAGAACAATAAGGGTGACAGAACATGATGTGAACAAAATTCTTCATTTCCCATCGGAAAATCTTGTTCCGGATCCCACAACTGAGGAGATACATGCTTTCTTCACTCTCATAAGAAGTCAACAACCTAACTTCTTTGTGGGAGAGTTCCCAAAGCATCACTTAACCAATCCCTGGAATTTCTTCTTTCATACTCTTACTGCTAAAACGACAAATCTGCATGGTATTCCTTTGTTTCTTCAGAAACTAGGGTTTGCTATAGCTAACAATAGGCATATTAACATAGGGAGACTTGTGATTGAACAAATAATCATGTGCATGGGACCTTTGGAAGAAAGAACATGCTTAGATGATGTGCTTTGTTTCTATCCAAGTTTCCTACAGTTAATTTTAAATGACGTGTTAACAGATGAGGACAGAGAGATCTTTGCAGATGAGGAGACTATGGAGTGCATGAAGATGAAAAACAATGCAATAACAACTTTGATAAAGAAGAATCATCTTCCAGGGGTGCCTACTGTTCTGACGGACTATCTTAGAACGGTACCCCTACCACTTCTACCCCCAGGGAACAGGTAAATCAAGGTATGATTCTTGAGCCTATTCTTCCACCTCAACCTGCACCAATGGATATTGATCCAGAGCACTCAGTGGCCATTCCTGACCAGGAGGTTGAAAACCAACAACCTCTAACCAAGGTTGTAGAGCCTTTGGAAGATCCAAATGAAAGAGTATCTGAAACTCCTACCCCTACTATACCAGTCATTCAAACAACCGAGAGTGTAGAGGGAGATAGTGCCAAAGCAGCACCACATAAGGAGAAACACCCTTCAACAACAGCTCTGCCTTCTGCTAAAAGAAGAAGAATTGAAACTGAGACCACTGTTGATCTTTCATTTCCATCATCCACTGAGCCCTTCATAGATTTTTCTGAAGCTGATTGGGCAGCTATTACTAAAGCAATATTTGAACCCCTAACCCAAACATGCAAAGAAAAATTGACAGAAGCAACTAGTTCTCCGACCATATTACGGTCAGGACCACTGGTTGAAGATTCTTCAATGAACCAAGAGTCTTCACAGACGTCGAGAGAAGGTTCTGACCCAAATGCAAAATTTGAAGGGTCATTGCCTAGCTCCCCAGATGGAACGTATCTGGATCCTGCGGGTACAGGGCCTAACGTAGGGGCAGATCGGCAACTCGGTGACAATGAATCAATTTCATTTGAGGAGTTACCTGAGGAAAAATCTTCACAGACTATTGAGGGAGCGTCAGGATCTCTGCTGTTAAAAGAGTCTGATTCTAACCCCCTAGAGATTCAAACTCTAGATCATGTTAAGGATAAATCATCGCAAGATGATCAACAACTTGGTTTAACCAAGGACGGGGAGTTGCGAAGCCCCATTGCACCATCGGTGACCTCCTTAAGGATGGCTACCGTGATTTCTGTTGTAGGTACTCAAACCAAAAAGGGAATGAGTGAAACAAAAACACTTACACCTGGCCTGAGTGGGAAAGGTAAAATGAGTGAAACACCAACAGAAACGTTGAGTGAACACCCAGAGCCAAACGTGAGGAGTGACACCCAAACCTTGACAAACATAGATGATCTGCTACCACCAACAGAAAGAGAACTATAAGTACAATCCACTCTCAAGGAGATGACAGTTCATGACAGAGAGGGAAATCCATTATTCAAAGTCCCTCTCAGACCTTCTTTTACCCAGGGGATCTCCTCCAGTCAAGTTGATAGCTCTTTAACTTCAATACAATCAAAGATTGACTTGGCTGTAGCTGATTTCAGAAGAACCTACAGAGCGTTAAGAAGTGCATCTGGCACAATAACGGGTACAAAGGAGGCAGTGGACTCACTGAAGAAGGAAGCTATGGAAGAACTGGTCGAATTGAGAGCAGACGTCAAGGACCTATGAGATGGATTCGTGAATGAAGTACATGTTCTTCAACAAGGTCAAGAAGCTCTATCTGAAGACATTCTGGTTATCCGGGATGGTCAAGCCAGGGTCAAGGATGCTATGAATACATTGTAAAGAGTGGAGTCTCGCCTCAACAAGAGATTGGACAGAATTGAGCAGACTACCAACTCAAGACTAACTGACATTGACAAAAAGATTGCTTCTGTGGAAGAAATGAACAAGGACATTGCTTTATTCATGGAGAATCAAGGTGACGGTTTAGAGTCGATCTGGAATATGATAAGAAATCAACAACCTGGACCTTCAACCTACTATGCTGAGGACAACTTAACGGAGGATTACTCAACTAAGGGGGATAAAGGAAAGGAAACAACAACTATTCCAGTGAGACAATACTGGATTGAAGAACTTGTGGAAGAAGAAGAAGTTGAAGAGGCATTTGAATTCATGCATGAGCAATCAATAGAATAGCATGAACCATATTATCCAGAGCCAATTGAACATCCAATCTTGGATGATAATATGGAAGAAGCAAATCCTCTATCAATGGAACACGAAGCTGCCTTGGAAAGATTGAAAGCTGAGAAAGCAAAAAGAGAAGCCAGGCAAGCTGAAAAGGAAACTCACCAAGCAATTCAAAAAAGCGAGAAACTGAAAAGGTTCAAAATGTATAATGAGATAAGGAAGAAGAAGTTGATGGATTTAGCACAGAAGCAAGGAAAAGACTGGGATATGGCTTATAAAACATTTTGCGGAGTTAAAGACATATTAGAAGTCAACGACAATGCTGATGTGGAAGTGATCATTCAGGAAATCAGAAGTGCAAATCAAGACGATCAGACTTATTTCACTACATTGAGACAATCTCTTATCTACCTGAAGGCTGGGGTAAAAGCAAATGGTGCCTGGAACATAATAATCAGTTTCATGGATAGAGGTACATTTGTGATCTCCACAAAGTTTTTCGAACAGAGAACATACACAGAATTGGAGCTGATGCTCATTAAGATCCAAAGAACTACAAGGCTAAATGAACTGCTCCGTGAGCATGTTAAGGAGATCTTAATGAAAGTCGGTCCAGAGGTAACTGAAGATCCTCCAATGGTAAGATTCATGAAAAATGACTTGTTCAGAATATTCTATCTGACTGAGGACAAACTGAAAGATTATCCAAATAACTATCTGATATCAGTTAAGAAGTACCTAAGGTCCACTGGATTCATCACTACTGAGAAGAACAAAGCTGTAGACACTCTGAGGAGCTATCTTATGGAAAATATGCCCTATTATAGGAAAAGAGTGGAAAGAGGATTGGAAGTGCATCCCAGACTACCCAACATGCCAAAGCAAAATCAGAAAGATGTTAGTATTGCATGGGTGTGGGCTGGAGTGGGTCAACAAGTTGAGTATATTGGAAGACACATCAAATGAGAAATCCTTAAACCTGGAGAACCACTGCACTATCCATCCGTGATTGATTATCAAGCAGCAAATTCTAATCTTGTAGCTGAAGAAGGTGAGATTGTATTTGATTGAAGATGAAGCAAAGAACAATCTGCTCAGGCTAGAGGAGCAACTTCATTGTAAAACTTTTTACTGTTCTTTGTAATTAGAAATCTGGAAGTGTAAATTTTTAATCCAGAATGCATTTAATATTATCAATTTGTCTTACTTTAATTAGTTTCATGTTTCCTTAGTTAGTTGAGTTATCCTCGAGGTATTTGATTGTCGAACTCTAACAATCAAATATGGGGAGATTGTAAAGCGTAATGTAACATAATATGTAACAGAGATAACTACAACTCAAAAAAGCAACAAGACAGACTATAATATTAACAGAAGCACAGGAATCCAAAAGAAAAGAAGAAACGGTAAACTCAAAAAATCAAAATATGGTATGTATTCTTGAAGTCCGTAAATAGGTCACGGAAAGAAGTTCATTAATATGTTCAAGCCTCAGTGACAAATAAAGAAACAAGACTTTCAAGAATACAGAAGTATGTGATCAAGTGTTAGTCATATGTGAACCAGACCAGTTGCACTAGTTGTCAGCACTAAAAAGATCAAGGTGTTTGTCGTCTCGGAAGAAATTGATTTAAGTCAGACCTGAAACATCCTGGAAGTGAAAAGAATATTATAAGGTATGTTTAGGTTAAATTGGAAGTACAATATGCTTGCTGCAAAAAGAGAGAATCTTCAAGGATCAAAATGCAATTAAAGACATTTCGATAGTTTTCATTTATGAAAAACTATCGAAAGAGATAAAGGAGGTTTAATAAAAACCATCGAATTTCTTTTAAAGAAACAAAGATTTCTCTTCGATAGATTTTATTAAAATCTATCGAAGGAAAAAGAAAATCTTTTATTCGATAGTTTTTAAAAAGGAGAGCAGGTGAAAAGTATTCTCTTTGTCAGGTTGATGAGGAAAATGGACGGCCTGGATCTCTTTCTAGCTTTCGATAGTTTTTCTACAGACTACAATTACAGAGTTGAAGAAGTGTCTTCTTCAGTTGGACAGTTGCAGAAGATCATTACGGATGAATTTAAGAGCTCCAGAATTTTTACAGAAGAAATTAATAGTGCCTTAAATTTTATCATTAATATTGATTATTGTAACCCAAACTCATTGAAGCTAATCCTACGAACTAGAATTGTAGCACCCTTCGTGGTTTATATTTATAAAACGATATATTCCCCGACTCGTGTTTTGATTTGGTAAATTTGATTTCGGACAAGAACACAATTTATTATCCGCGAACGAAATTGAATAATTTGTGAGTATCGTATTCAACCCCCCCCCTTCTATGATAATTTAGACCTAACAAAATTCACATCACAAGCAGCCATCCCAGGTTCAATGAAGCTAAAAGAGAAGAGATTTCCAGATTGAGGAGAGAAGCCAATCCCCAGGGTTTTGAATCTACACCTGAGAAACAGGCTAGATTGGCCCAGGAACTAGTGAGGGAAATGGAAGAAGAAAGTAGTGAGGCTATAGAGGAAGAGGCCCCTACTAAAAGAAGATTGAAGAAAAGGAAGACAGTGCTAAAGGCCAATCCTATCAGATGGAAGCAAAGATCAAATAGGCATGTCTCTCCTGAGAAAGTGGAAGAGAAGAGAGATACTGGGGGGATATTTGACATTGAAGACCCCATTTCAGCTACAACTCAATCTCAAACCACCTTCCATGAGACTCCTGTAGAGCCCAAAGAAGAACCTGTTGAGTTTGAAAACCTGGTTTTCCCTAAGTTCATCATTGAAGCTGAAAAGAAGTCAAGGAAAAGGGAACCAGTTAAAAGAGCTCAACAAGGACCAATCAAGCTACATGTTGCACCAAAAGATGCCAAGCCTTTTGAGAACAAGGCAGACTTTATGTACATTGCAGATATACAGGAATACTCAACTATGGATCTTTTCCTTGATGAAGTTAGTGAAATAAGAGGCACAGACAAATTCAGAGATCTGCCTGAAAGACTAACCTTTGTCTACAAAGGAGGGAAGGTGAGAGCATGGCCCTTGCAAAAAGTGATGAATGAAGGATATTCCACATTGGTGAAGGTTTTCTCAGGCTTCAAGAACACAAGGGGATTTTCTGAGTTTGCAAGGAGTGCTGTTTTGAAGAAGACTGGAGAAATCAGGAATATTTGGAATTCTCCTGATAGTTTGTCTAGGAAATTGAAGATCCTTTACAATGGACAAAGAATCCATCTCCAACCTTTCTGGATGATGGAATTTAAAGATGACAAGGGCTGTAGAAGATTCTTCAGGATTGAAGATCAATTATCTAAGGCTAGCACTAAGTACCTTAGATGGTTGCAAGGCAAGCTGGATCCAAAAATTGCTGAAGAAGATGCATTCTACAGGAAGCTTCAAGATCAAATCAAGGCAAACTATGCTAAGAAGGGGAGACAAAAGATTGAGCCTCCAAGAGAGAAGAAAATGAATTAAACCTGCTCAGTCTAGAGGAGCACTCTCTATGTAATTATCTCTACTCTTCAGTATTTCAATAATGTAGCTTAATATAATTTTTATTGCTTACTGTTTATTTATTAGAAGTGGTTTTGTTATCATCAAGACTCTTAATTTATGTCCGATTCTCAACCAGGCATAAATTGGGGGAGATTGTTAGGAACTATGTTGTTTCTTGATGATAACTAGATTAACTTAGTGAAAATTGTATAAGTAAAATGTAGCCTTCAACGGATAACATGCTTTTGCAGTATCCGTAGAAGGGTAGCTTATCTATGAATAAGACTCAATGTAACATGCTTAAGGAATCCTGATGAATAATCCTGATATCCAATCCCGATATGCAATCCTGATGTACAATCCTGATGTGTAATTCTGATGTAAAAGTTAAAGTATTAGTTTTTAGGCTGAATAAGTCATGTTGACTATTAATGGATATGTAGAATAGGGAGGCTACTTGTAAATAGTATATGCCTTATAATTTTACATATGTGAAATTGACTGTCTACGGATAAACAACATTAACCTTCTACGGATATGGACCAAGTACTGTCTACGGATAAGTACTAGATATCTACGGATGTGATCAAGATACTATCAACGGATACAACACAAATAGCATCTACGGATACACTCTGTACTTTGTGAAAAGGACAGTTAAGACAGAGCACGTGGGTTGACAGAATTCACAGAGCATGGAAACCAGCATTTCTGGAAAAATCACGAGAAGAAGAAGCATTCTGTTTTGTCTAGTCAAAAGTAGCATTTCTATAAAAGACAATCAGCCAAGAAGGGCAAGCTACCAACACATGGACCACTACTCAGAATGGAGAAACAAGGATCTTGAACAGATTTACTTTTTGTATTATTATCTGTTCGAAATATCTTGTAAACTTGGGATATATAACCAAGTGTAGCATTATTCTAGAACTTAAGAAATCAGTTAGGCAATTTAGTGAGCTCAAAGCAATATCCTTTGTAAATTGCTGAAGCTAGAATAGTGTGTATGCAGCTATGTGTTTATTCATAAACATCACAGAGATTTCTTCTAAATAAAATCTCTCAGGTGGACAAATCAATCCACCTGAATTTTTAATTCTTATGCTAGTTTTATTTGTTTGTTTTTCCGTTCTTGAATTTACTTTCCTATCTCTTCTGTCAAGAACTAAAGAATTTTTAAAGATTGTATTCAACCCCCCCCCCCCTACAATATTGGTTCATTGTCTGGGAATAACAACTATTCATGCCTAAACTTTGCATAAAGATTTGATCATGCTAACCTTAATGGACGATGATGAAACTTGGTGCTCTTCTTAATCTAATCAAGAGTTTTCCAAAGAGCTATTACTTGCAATTTTTGGAGCTTGGGAAGTCAACTTTTGAAAATCTATGTCTTGCTTTTTCTATAAAAACCGAATGGGATGAAATGGAGGGGGGGGGGGAGCTTTTTCTTGATACTTGCTTGGTTGCTTGATATTTTTTTGATAAAGTGAGGTGGTTGGATGCTTGTATAAGTGAAAGAAAAGATGATGTATGTTTGCTTATGCCATGCAAGCTAAATGTCAAGCTAAGAAGTGGTTTAGGAAGCATCTTGCTTTGATCCTCTTGTTTTGGTTTCACATGGATGCATCAAATGTTGCATTCTTGATTTAATCTTGTACATGGTACTCTTATACTTGTGTTTAATCAAGCAAGTGTCGCGTTGTTCTGTTACCGCTTAATCTCATTGAATGCTAGCAGTGATTTCTTAAGTGTTCTATCAAAGTAGTTACCCGTAAACGTTCTTGATATCTTAATACCTTTGTTAAATCCATATCCATAGAATTGATAAAATAAAATCCTTCAATTTATTTTTAATAATGATTAATCTCTTAGTATCTGGTGGAATCTCGGAGAAAACAAAAAATGTTATTCTTCTGATTCTGACAGCTTTTACATTCACTCATTTACATAGTAGAACGCTAATACGACTTCGAAAGTGCATTATCATGACCCGTACATAGGGTGGTCTGATAAATTTCTAAAACAGCAAAATCACTATTCATCAGGGTCTTTTATAATAATAATAAAAAAAATCAGGGTTTTTAATAAGTACAAAATTTCGGATTATTACAGTCTTTCCTCCTTAAAAGGATTCCGTCCCGGAATCTTAAGAAAATAGCTGAGGGTACTTCTCCAATATAACAATCTCCGGTTCCCAGGTTGACTCTCCAACCCTCTGGTTCCATCATAACACCTTTACTAGAGCTATAACTTTGTTCCTCAACACTTACTCACTCCGATCTATAATCTCTATAGGGTGTTCTATATAAGACAATTCTGGTTGTACTCCTATGTGTTCATATTCTATCACATTCTTGGTCATCTGTGCTGAACTCTCGTATCATCGGCACGCGAAACACATCGTGGACTTGCTGCAATTCTAGAGGCAATGTCAACTCGCACGACACTTTTCTTATATGCTCCAGGACTTCCAAAAATCCAATGAATCTCGGGCTTAGCTTTCCTCTTCTTACTGAACTTCGTTGATTCTAGTTATAGAGATACTTTCAGCAACATGAAGTCTCCCACCTTGTAATCTTTATCTTTTCCAACTTGATCGGCATACATGTGTTGTCTGTCTTTAGTCGCTACCAATTGCTTTCAAATGATGTATATTCTCCTTTATTCGTTGAACCAACTCTGGTCCCGATAACTTCTGTCTGTTGCCTTCTTCTTAACGTAGGGGAGATCGATACTTCTTTTCGTAACTAGCTTCATACGGGGGCATCCCCATGCTCGTACATTAATTATAGATACATGAAATTTCTATCAGCGATAAGTGATCAATCCAACTACCCTTGAAATCCAAGGCACAAGCGCTTAACGTAACCTCGATTGTCTGAATAGTTCTTTCGGTCAGTCCGTCGGTCTGCGGATCCTAAGTAGTACTCACGTTCAATCTCGTTGCCAAACACTCTTAAAAACTCTTCCCAATATCTGGAATTAAATCTTGGGTCCCTACCTGACGCAATTACTACTGAAACTCTATGTCGCACCACTATCTTTTCCATATTATTATTTACAAACCTTTCCATTGAAGATCTCTCGTTGATGAGGGCAATATGAGTAGACTTATTTAATCAATCAATTATAACCCAACTAACGTCATGGTTCGATTTGGTCCTTGGTAATCCTACCACAAAGTCCATTACAGTAACTTACATTCCCATCCTGGAATCTCTACGGGTTGTGATAGTCCACTAGGTCTTTGTTATGCTTTCATTCTTTGACATGTCAAGCATTTACTTAATAATAGATAATATCCTTCTTTATATCCGGCCACCAGTAATATTTTCTTAAATCTCTACGTAATCTTAACTTCAAACTTCATCCTTTCAATTTCTCTCATTAGTCGTCCTGAAGAAATTTGCATCCTTAATCTCTTTATCCTATTTAAAGTGTCAGCCACAATATTGGCCTTTCCTGAGTGATAGTGAATTTCACACTCAAGTCTTTGATCAGTTCCAACTATAATCTTTACCTCATGTCACTCGGTTCCGTGTAAAGATATACTAAAGGCTATTGTGGTAAAAAAATCCACGTTTCTCCATAAAGTTAAAGTCTCCAAATTTTCAGTGCGAACATTTTCGCGGTTAAGTCCAAGTCATGTGTAGGATATCTTTTCTCATACTCCTAAAGTTACTTAGACGCATCACTATAAATCACAAAGTCCCCTTCATCATCAAGTATTGCTAACACCGGGGCTATTACTAACATCTTATTTTAGATCTTGAAAACCTATATTCATCAAATCCATAAGGCTTCTGAAGCATTAGTCAAATCAAACGACATCATCCAAAAATTCATAATGTTCATATTGGTGTGAAATGCCATCTTTGGCACATCACCTTGGTTAATCTTTAGTGGGTGATTCTCTATCCTCAAATCTATCTTTGAAAAGTAAATTGCATCCTTTAATTGGTCAAACAAATCATCTTTCCTTTGTATGAGGTTTCTATTCCTGATGGTTAGTTTACCAACTCTTTACAGTCTATATACAGTGTCATGCTACCATTCCTTTTTCAAAACTGGTTCCAATTGGTATGGGGCTTTAGAAGCTAGTGCGGTCCATGGTACTAAATGAATGGAAAATTTTGTAATTCTATCGGGTTGTAATCCTGGGAGATCATTAGAAAATACATCCCTAAACTCATTCACTACAGGGATATCATTTATACTTGGTATCAATTCACATGTGCTAAATAAGCTTCATATCCTTGGAGGTCAAACTCTCCCTCGTCCGACAATCTAAATTCTTACCTTTTTACCTCCTCAATCTATTTGCGCCTCATAATTGATCAATCGGTCTATTTCCAAAATTTCATCGAATCCTCCAACCTTGAAGGTAATTAAATCTATATACAACTTATGCCCTCAAATCTCAACTTCACGTTGTGGGCCAATAACATTCACCATGATAATTACACACTTCTCTATTTTTTTATTGCTAGGGCTTCTTAGGATTTCCACATACCTAACTCCCTAATTGTTCCTCCAACTCTATTTTCTTTATACTCTTTTCCTTCTCAGCCATTTTGTTTCCATTTCTATTGCAGTCGTCTCATGAACCAACGTAACATTATCAGTCATTTCGAACACTCCGTTATTTAGAATCCGCATCATACGAAATGAACCCTGACAATTTCTGTAAACTTCGATTCATTAATCTATCGTACTCATCTACTTTTGTTTTAGTTCTAAAACTTCAACACTGTCTCCCTTTCCAAATACTAAGGAAAATACTTGCATGGTACACGGAATATTTCAAGCAACAAAATATTTAATAAAAACTTTGTAAGAATTCTCGTCGAGTGGGCGACCTTGTTAGTGAAGGAATTTACGGATGAGCGGAAGCGTGATATAACATTTATTCCGTAAAAACCATGTATCGCGCATATAGAAAAACATATAAAATCTAGAGTGAGGGAATCGTAACCATACCTTGCGAATCGAAGCTTTAAAATCGATGGTTGCAAGCAGTTGCTCCTCAGAGTGTGAAGCACTCTACCGGTATCCACCAAGAATTTTCCTTCGATGAATTCTTCAAAAAACTCTAAGACTTTTTGGAGAGAAAAAGAGAGAGAGAGAGAGAGAGAGAGAGAGAGAGAGAGAGAGAGAGATGGAGGCTAGCTCCTTTTTCTAGGTTTTTCACAAAACAAGATATACCGTAGAATGAACTATCTCATTCTATTTATAAGGCTTTTTTAGGGTTTTAATAATATATCTATATATATATATATTAACCCCACATTTCTAAAATGCTTTTAATAATGATTAAAACTATTTTAATCATTATTTCTTTTTCTAAACTATTTAGAAAATAATTCTTCCTCTCTCATAATTTAAATCTTTTCATCAAAGAAAATATTCTTTTATGGTGTGACCCTGTAGGTTCAATATTAAGCCGGTAGTAGAAATAAATAATAATAAACTTTTTATTTAATATTTATATGAATTCTAATAATTCATTAAATATAATTAACTGATTAATTATATTTATTCTACATCGTCAGTGATGCTTCTCAACATATCGCGACTATCCGGATAATATGAATTCACTGCTTAGAATACCAAGAACTTGTCAGTGACTAGTTTCAGTACAATCAATTCCTTCTACCCTACAATATCCCGATTAAATATAAGGCATGGATCTCGTGTCAGGCCTTATCAAATTTAATCATATGATTTCTTATTCATAATGCTAAGTTCATATTAATGCAAATTAGAAACTCCTTTCTAATTTCATACACTCTGGCCAGAGATTCCAGAACTCGCATACTAAGAATAACATAGGATATTCTCTTCCTATACTGGAAGGGGTAGATCTTCTATTGACGTTAACTATCTCCATACACAAATCCCTATGCCCAGAATAGACCTAATGGATGTCCTTGAGACTAAGGACTAATCCAAAGCATAGTTCATTATATACAAGATAACTCTAACGATCTCAAGTCTAAGGACACTTGTACAACTATCACTCAGTGAATAACTATTGACACGTGAGTAAACTCCATTAGCTGTTCAACTTATCGAGTCATGTTCAGTGAACTTATTCCCTAACAAGCACCTACATACTAGCTATAGTGTCACCACACAAATGCCTATGAGAACAGACATCCTCCTGACGGGAGCAAGCATAGTATGTTCCAATCTTTGCGGATTCACCAACTTCCGATTAGTTATCCTATGATCAGGAACTGTTTAAGTCTAGAGTTATCATCTTCTAGATCTCACTATTATAATCTCATTATAATTCTAGAAGCTTTACTCTAAACTATGGAACATCTTATTTAAAACACTTTAAATAGATAAAGCCCGTAATAAAAACAAAACAAGTCTTTTATTAACATTAATGAAATCAAATAAGAATACATGAAAGTTCTTCCTAACTCATCATACATGATTGGATTTAGGACAAACACTTTCAATATCCCACTTGAACTAAAGCCAATCACACTGGTATCTAATACCCATCTTCTCTTTATGACGATCAAAGTGAATCTGAGACAAAGTCTTTGTGAGTGGGTCTGCTACGTTGTTATGTGTGTCAACTCTCTCAATTTTGACATCTCCTCATTCAATGATCTCCCTAATCAAATGAAAGCGCCGCAAAACATGTTTGGTATTTTTATGAGACCTAGGTTCCTTGGCTTGTGCTATTGCTGCGTTGTTATCACAATATAACACAATAGGCTCCTCAATGCTAGGAACAACTCCCAACTCAGAAACAAATTTCCTCATCCAAACGGCTTCTTTTGCAGCCTCACTTGCAGCTATATACTCTGCTTCAGCTGTGGAGTCAGCCGTTGTAGAATGTTTGGAAATCTTCCAACTAATCGCACCACCATTCAGAGTAAACACGTACCCTGACATGGATGTGCTATCATCACTTTCTGATTGAAAACTAGAGTCAGTATAACCCTCTATTTTCAACTCAGATCCACCAAAAACAAGAAAAATATCCTTAGTCCTTCGCAAATACTTAAGGATGTTCTTCACCGCTTTCCAGTGGTCTTCACCTGGATTGGACTGATATCTGCTCATCACACTAATTGAATGAGCAACATCAGGCCTAGTACATAACATCGAATACATGATAGATTCTATTGTCGAAACATAAGGAATCTTACTCATACGCTCCCTTTCTTCAGGTGTCTTAGGAGACATCTTCTTGGAAAGGGATACTCCATGGCTTACTGGTATGAGACCTCTCTTGGAGTTTTCCATGCTGAACCTTTTAAGCACTTTCTCGATGTATGTACCCTGGGTAAGACATATCATTCTTCTAAATCTATCTCTATAGATCTTCATACCGAGAATGTAGGATGCTTCTCCCATGTCCTTCATAGTGAAGTTCTTTGATAGCCACATTTTGACTGATTGTAGCATCGGTATATCATTTCCTATAAAAAGTATGTCATCCACATACAACACAAGAAATGTTACCACGCTCCCTCTAACCTTCTTGTAGACACATGGTTCATCTATGTTTTTGATAAAATTAAACTCTTTGATTGTCTCATCAAAACGGACGTTCCATCTACGAGAAGCTTGCCTTAATCCATATATGGTCCGTAGCAGCTTACATACTAGGTGTTCATTCCCTTTGGAAACAAAACCCTCTGGTTGTGTCATATACACTTCCTCTTCAAGTTTCCCATTGAGGAAGGCTGTTTTCACGTCCATTTGCCAGATCTCATAGTCGTAGTAAGCAGCAATCGCAAGCAAAATCCGAATCGATTTTAACAGGGCTACAGGCAAAAAAGTTTCATCAAAGTCAATCCCTTGCCTTTTTCTGAATCCTTTTGCCATGAGCCTGGCCTTATAGGTCTCCACCTGGCCATCTGCTCCAATCTTTCTCTTGTATACCCATTTGCACCTAATAGGCTTCACATCCTTGGGTGCTTCAACCAAAGTCCATACTTGGTTGGTATACATAGAATCCATTTCGGATTTCATGGCACTCTGCCATTTCTCTGAGTCACCACTACTCATAGCCTCATTATAGGTCATAGGGTCGTCATCATCAATGATTTACAACTCATTGTCATTCTCAATGACAAGGCCATAATATGTAATATCCGTGAATTTTATTATTTAAATAAATGATATATTTGATATAAAAAAATATATATTGTGGAGTATTGGGATATTATTAAGTGATAATTATTGTGTGACTATGTGCTAATTGGTGAGTCGGAAGCCCCTTTCAAATATTTCGTCATTTGGAACTTTCTTCAAATCTGAGCCCCGTTTTGATAATTCAAGGGCCCCGTTGGAATTTCGTACATTAATTATTATCTCTTCGTCTTTCGTATTCGAATCATTATCGGGAGAGATATTCGTATCATTTCATTCCTACCTATTTGATTCTGCAAGAATAATTCGTTTTGTTCAAAAAGGGAAAAATTGTTCGGAACCCTAATTGCTTAAGGGGACGGATATATCGTTTTATATCAATACTACATTTGTTATAGCCCCAGTATTCTTGAGCATTAGTTATATAATGATATATATATATCAATTGAATGATCATCAACCTTTTTAACTAATTATTCCTCGTAAAACGTGTTTTTAACCTAATTAGGGGTTTTAAACGATCCAATGGATCTATATCGATCCAAAAATGTTGTTTGGGGTATTATTTTTCCAAAAATATAAAAAGACGAATTGTACCTTGAAACTCATAGAAATCTGCAGTTAATTATCCAAAAATTAAAAATTCTCGAACCGTGTTCTTCGTGTTCTTGAAGATTAATCCATTCGTTCAAGGTGTTATTGAAATCCAAATCTGAAGTTCTTGTACTCAAATCAAAGCTCTTGATCTCTAGTTTCAGAATCTTCCAACCTCATCATCATCTTGTAAGTTTTCGATTTTATATGAATTTTTCAATATTCGAATTAAAATTAGGGTTCTTGGTCGATTTGGGGATTTTCAATCTGTTGATTCTCCGTTCAATTGGTTGCTTCTAACATGTTCCTAGGGTTCTAATTAGCAAGAATCCATGGTTTAATTTCGTGTTTAAGTTCAATTTAGTCGGGTTTGATTTTCGGGTTTTGACCCAAATTCTTATTTTGAATAGTCTGTTCTTGATATTGATCTGACATTGATTATGATATGGGGCTTTGATTGTGTGAGTTATAAACGTTATTTTGACATATTAATCTTAGAGTTTCATGTAGAAATAGAGGAGATCGGGTTTCCGGTCGAAGTTTTGCCCGACGGTTTCTTTGACCGGATTCTGGGCTCGATTCCGGCATGGGACAAGGATGCTTTTGTGTGGGTTGTGTTTGTCTTGAAAAAGCGAACAAAAGCCCTATTGTTTTGGTTATGTTTGATCAAGAATTAAGAATTCCGGTCGCCGGACACCGGCCGGATTCTGGAAAACCTAGAATCCAATGGGTTGTTCTTGGCAACCCGAATTCGTTCTTCCCGACCCGTTTACCCGTTTTCTGACCCGGTTTTAATCTTCTAAAACCCTAATTCAATTTCTGAAAACTGTTTTTGGATTTTATTTTTAAATTTAATTCGAAAATAGTTTAAAAACTTTAAAAATTCATATTTTTATTTTAAAAATATATTTTAATATCAGAAAAATTCTGGAAAATTATATTTATTATTTTAAATCCGAAAATTGATTAAACTTAATTATTTTAATTATTTTTAATTAATAATTAATTTATTAATTGGTTATTTCTTTTTATCAATTAATTCTTAAAAATTAATTATTAATTAGATTTAATTAATTAAAAATTCAGTTTAATTATTTTCAAGCCTATTTATTTATTTAAAAATAGTTTGAACATTTAAAGAGTGTCAATTAATTTTATTAATTGATTTATTTGCATTTAAATGTTTATATTGGATTTAAAAATCCGAGTTTTGATTTAAAAATTAATCGTGACTTATTTAAAATTCAAATAAGTTTTGTACGATGTTTTAAAAATGTTTATAAGTGCTATATGGTTCATATTAATTATGTGTTGTGTTTTATAGTCTGTATATGCCCGTACTAGGGCAAATATCTGAGTTTTAAATATCGTAAATCATACCGGACGTCCGATACGTAACCGGTTACTTGTTAAAATGTGATTATTGATTGAATAAGTGTCGAGAGTAGAACGAGAATAGTTAGAGTTATTGTGATGAGTTGTTTAATTATAGAATCGAGTTGCCGGAGCAAGGGAAAGGGAAAGGTAGAGTGAGCAGAGTCGATCCGACAGCAGCTTAGACCAGGCAAGTATTTGTGCCTTTACTTGTGATAAAAATTATTATTGTCTTGATTACTTGAATATCGTTATCCCCAGAACAATTCAAATTATCAATCTTTTAACCGCATTTGGACAACTGATTCCATTTCCTTAGAGATCCTTGATTCTTTGATTTGATATGCATCGGAAACCCTAATTTCCAATTCACTTGATTATTGTTTACCACCATTTATTATTGATTATCATCCTTTGATTATTATTGACAACCATTGATCATTTGACTTCCATCGTTGACTATTGATTACAGTCATTGATTATCGATTACCAATATTGATTTCCTTATTGAATGAGTAAACTGTACCGTTGAAATTATTCCATGATTATTTCTCGATCTTCATTTGATACTGAGCAGTTGAAGCTCTTTTGCAATTATTATACATTGAGTTTATCTTATCGAGCATGTTATTGTTTAGACCCTATGATAGATTTGGCATGTTTTTAAAATGGACTAGTAATTGGTCGGGCCATATTTATGGTCGGAATAACTTAAGGCCCAGGTTGGCCTAGGATCCAGTAGAGGACTATGCCGTGAGCTAGTCCGGGGTTGATGCGTGGCTGGCCAGCAGCACAACCTTTGATTTGAATAAAATGTATAAGCCAAATTCTAATTCTTTTTCTTCGATTGTTATTGATACAAAGCATGTGTTAGCTAAATATTGTTGATTCTGATAACATAAATTCATATCCTTACAACTGTGATAGAAATGATTCATATGATGTTTGCTGAGCAATTTGGCTCACTCTTGCTTGTTGTTTTCTAACCCTATTCCAGTGAAGCGAGAGTATGAGTCGGCATAGCGTGACCGATAGTTCACCGGCAGTCAGGAGAGCCCCTCGAGTCATTGTCACTGGCAGGGTAGTTGTTTGTTTTGCTTTTCTAGATTAGATGTCTAGATTTGAACCTAAGTTGTGATGTAATAACATAACTTTTTCTTTTTCATTACTTCCATGCCCGAAGCGAAGAAAGAGTTGTATTAATAAAAGATTGTAGTAGCTTGTGTTCATTGCCATAATCTGGATGCGATCTTGGTTAAGGGGTATTTATGTCTTTATATATTATGCATGTGTTAAATAGTGTTCCGTTGGTCGGGTGACTCCTCAAATCTGTACCCCGGGTTTGGAGGGTGTCACAGGTTGGTATCAGAGCAACATGTTATGGCAATTGAAACAAGTTAGGAATTAGGGTCCAGGAAAACATAGAGAGTTAGGAATTCACTTAAGGATATTAGGAGGTCAACTAGGGATATTATGCGTAGTAATTAAATGTGGTTATAATTGCAGCCCCCTAGTTCTAGTTCAGACTCAGACCCTTCCGAGGATACGATAGCAGAGATACCTACACCCGTTGAGAGAGCAGGACCGTCTCGGCCAGTGCGATATCAGCCTAGGCATCAGCATCCGGTAGTCAGGAGAGATCAGGTACCTTGTCCTATTCCACTCCAACAAGTAGCCCCAGCACCAGTGTCTCAGGCATCAGTTTGTGGGCCTTTGTATCAGTCATGTGAGCCACCAGTTCCACACCATGAGTATAAGAGGGTGAGTAGAGAGAGGGAGTACCTTTATGGACAGGTCATGGAGATGGGGATGATTCTTTCGACTGAGGCAGCTGCTATCCGAGAGAGGGACAGACTTAGAGATCAGATAGGGGACATTCAGATGAGGCTTATGGTTACAAGGACCTTGGTGGAGACTCGATTGCACGGATTAGCTTCTAGTCGAGAGGGAGAGACAGTAGCAGGGATGAGACAGATTTTGGATTATGCGATGAGTGAGATTGCAGGGATTGCAGGACCCCCGTTATGGTAGACAGGAGCAGGTGATCTGTGAGCAGGTTTAGGAGTAGACAGATGTGACATGGATGTATGGTTTCTAGATAGTTAGTATATAGATGCATATTGTAGAATCAGCAGTGCACCGGGCTTATAGGAACGCCTCGGGTTGTTGTTGCATTTTTGTTGTATTGCTGGTCGGCAGTTATGGTTCAGCCATGATATATTTTCTTTTGAAGCGTTCTACGCTTGTACTAACTCTATCTATATATATGTATGATAAACCTCTTTTATAGAACTGTATTTATTCCCTTGTCATTCATTTCCAGCATCATAACTGTTATTCTACTTGTTACAACGAGTGTACTCATACACCGTTGAGAAGATTTGTAAACCTTCGAGATATCAATTGTGATCTTTCCTTCTATTATATGAACTGTTTGATTAAGCCAATTATTGTTTATTCATCAGCGATATGCCTCCTAGACGATAAACCCGTTCAACTGATACCTCTGACCAAGAAGGTCAACAAAATACACCTCCCACGGGCCACATGGACCCGATGGTAATCCAGTTGTTAAATACTCTTACTCAACAGACTGCCGCATTAGCACAGCAGCAACAAGCATTTCAGCAACAGCTCTTAGAACAGCAGCAACAACATCAACATCAGCAACATCAGCAACATCACCAGTAAGCAGCACCGGCGGTTACGTTCAAATCTTTCCAAGTAGCAAAACCTCCAGAATTTAAAGGATCAGCAGACCCTGTAGAGGCTAAGGCATGGTTGAAGGAGATGGAAAAGGCTTTTGCCTTGATAGAGGTGGCAGAGGATAAGAAGACGGAGTATGCAAGCCATTTTCTGAAGAATGAGGCCAGTTATTGGTGGGAAACGAGTAGGGCTATGGAGCCCGAGGGATTGATTACGTGGGCAAGATTTACAGAGTTGTTTTTGGAAAGGTATTTTCCGGACTATATGAGAGATCAGATGGAATTAAAGTTTATAGAGTTAAAGCAGAGAAGTATGACAGTGCCCCAATATGAAACAAGGTTTACGGAGTTGTCAAGGTTTGTTCCAACCTATGTGGATACAGAGAAGAAGAAGGCCAAGAGGTTCCAGCAGGGACTGCGGTCTTGGATTCGTAGCAAGTTAGCTATATTGGAGTTGGACACCTATGTAGCGGTGGTCCAAAAGGCAATGATTACGGAGACAGAGAGTGATTCTTACATGAAAGAGAGGGAGAACAAGAAAAGGAAAGCAGGGATACCCGATAAGGGACAGCAACAGGGAAGTTTTCAAGGGCAAGCAAATAAGAAACCGGGATTTCAGATCGGAAGGAATACAAGTTTCAGGAAACCAGATACCGGGAGCGTAGGACAAGATAACCGTCTACCAGCCGGCAGTCAGCAGGGACTTTCTAGACCCCCACTACCAGAATGCAAGACATGCGGGAAGCGACATCCAGGGATATGCCATCGATTGAATGTCACATGCTTTAAATGCAATCAGAAGGGACATTATTCCCGGGATTGCAAGATAGGCATTGTGTGTCATCGGTGTAAGAAACCAGGTCACATGATTAAGGACTGTAGAGCACCAGCACCCGTGAACAATATGATTCGGGCAATTGAAGCACCCCCAGTTGTTAATGTCCAGCCGTTAGCCAGGACCTACAATATGTCAATGGGAGAAACAGTGAGAGATTCCGACGTGGTGGCAGGTACACTTCTAGTAAATTCTATTCCTGCTAAAGTATTAATAGATTCGGGAGCGACACGGTCTTTTATTTCTGAAACGTTTGCTCGTATATTGAATTGCGTAATGAAACCCTTAAGTGGAGTGTTGAATATAGAGATAGCTAATCAGGATCGTATAGCGGTCAGTTCATATTATCCTCGTTGTGAGATAGAGATTTTCGGAAATCGTTTTTATGTTGACTTGTTACCTTTTAAGTTAGGTGAATTTGATGTGATATTAGGGATGGATTGGTTGACTGAGTATGATGCGAGTATTGATTGTAAGAATAAGAGGGTTACTTTGATTACCCTAGAAAAGAAAGAAATAATATTTAGAGGAGAGAGGCAAAGAAAGAGGTTCCTGACGATGATTCAGGCTAAGAGATTATTAAGGCAAGGTTGTGAGGCGTATTTAGCTTATGTGATAGATATAGAGAAGGAAGTTTCTAAATTAGAAGATATTCCAGTTTTAAATGAGTTTCCAGATGTTTTTCCTGAAGAATTACCAAGTTTACCTCCAGATAGAGAGATTGAATTTGCGATAGACTTAGTACCAGGCGCGGAGCCAGTATCTAAGGCCCCTTACAGGATGGCACCAGTGGAGATGAAGGAGTTGGCTAATCAACTGCAAGATTTGCTAGAAAAAGGAATTATTAGACCCAACGTTTCGCCTTGGGGAGCACCAGTATTGTTTGTCAAGAAAAAGGATGGAAGCATGAGATTGTGTATAGACTATCGGGAATTGAACAAGCTGACCATTAAGAACAAGTATCTGTTACCCCGAATAGATGATCTGTTTGACCAGCTGAAAGGAGCGGTACATTTTTCAAAGATTGACCTACGGTCAGGATACCACCAACTGAAGATTAAACCAGATGACATACCGAAGATGGCCTTTTGAACAAGGTATGGGCACTATGAATTTTTAGTAATGGCGTTTGGACTAACAAATGCACCCGCAGCTTTTATGGACTTAATGAACAGGATTTTCAAGAGATATTTGGACAAGTTTGTAGTGGTATTCATCGACGACATCTTGATATACTCAAGGACAGAAGAAGAGCATGCAGACCATTTGCGGATTGTGTTGGAAACATTGAGACAAGAAAGACTATATGCGAAGTTTTCCAAGTGTGAATTCTGGTTGAGAGAAGTTCATTTCTTAGGACACGTGGTGAGCAGCGAAGGCATCAAAGTGGATCCAGCAAAGATAGAGGCAGTGAAAGATTGGGAGAGACCAAGGACACCGACTGAAGTCAGAAGTTTCTTGGGATTAGCCGGATACTACCGGAGATTTGTGCAAGATTTTGCCAAGATAGTACTCCAATGACCAAGCTGACAAGGAAAAGCGAGCGATTCATATGGAAAGATAAATGCGAAGAAAGCTTCCAAGAGTTAAAGAAGAGACTAACTACGACACCGGTATTGATTTTACCAGACGATCAAGGTCAATTCGTAATCTATAGTGATGCGTCGTACAAAGGATTGGGTTGCGTACTTATGCAACATGACAAGGTGATTACTTATGCGTCAAGATAGTTGAGGCCCCACAAACAGAAGTATCCTACACATGATTTGGAGTTAGCAGCGATTGTATTTTCTTTGAAGATATGGAGACACTACTTGTATGGAGAGAGATGTGAAATTTACACCGATCATAAGAGTTTGAAGTATATCTTTACTCAGAAAGAGCTGAACATGAGGCAACGAAGATGGTTAGAACTAATCAAGGACTACGACGTTTCTATCAACTATCATCCCGGCAAGGCAAATGTGGTAGCAGATGCACTGAGCAGAAAAGAGAGATTAAATACACTGACGATGGCCAAAGAGTTATACAAGGAATTTGAGAAGTAAGATATCGAAGTAAGTATTCTGAAGGATGCGACGGAAATGATTTATACCATGACGTTTCAACCGGAATTGTTGGAGAAGATACGGAAGTGCCAAGAACAAGTTATGAATGATGATGTGAGTAAGATGACAGGCGAGGAAATATGTAGCCAACCGGACGACAAAGGGATCTTGAGATTTGTTCTCGGATATGGGTACCTAATGTAGCGGAACTGAAAAGTGAAATTTTGCACGAAGCGCATAACTCGAAGTATTCAATTCATCCAGGGAGTACGAAGATGTATCGAGATCTTAAGACGAACTTTTGGTGGTCAGATATGAAAATGGAGATTGCTGAATGGGTGAGTAAATGTTTTACATGCCAAAGAGTCAAGGCGGAACATCAGAGACCAAGTGGATTACTTCAACCATTGGAAATTCCTGAATGGAAGTGGGAACACATTGCGATGGACTTTGTGGTAGGATTGCCAAGAACAAAGACTAACCATGATGCCATCTGGGTTATCGTGGATCGATTGACGAAATTTGCGCATTTTCTTCCAATTAACGAAAGATTCTCACTGGATAAGTTAGTTCATATTTACATAAAAGAAATCGTAGTACGGCATGGAGTTCCAGTATCGATAGTGTCTGATCGAGACCCTCGATTCAATTCAAGATTTTGGAGGAGTTTTCAAGAGTGTTTGGGCACCGAGTTAAGAATGAGTACGGCTTATCACCCGCAGACGGATGGCCAAAGCGAAAGGACAATTCAGACTATTGAAGATATGCTTAGGACATGTGCACTTGACTTTGAAGGCAGTTGGGACGATCATCTACCCTTGGTGGAATTTTCATATAATAATAGTTTTCACGCGAGCATCAGAATGCCACCTTACGAAGCTTTGTATGGACGAAAGTGTCGATCTCCAGTGTATTGGGAAGAAGTTGGTGAACGGAAGATGATAAGACCAGAACTAGTGCAACAAACAAAGGAAGTGATTCAATTGATTCAGAAAAGATTGATAACAGCTCAGGACCGACAAAAAAAGTATGCGGATCTAGCCAGAAAGGATGTGGGATTCGAAGAAGGAGAGCAAGTGTTACTAAAGGTTTCACCGTGGAAAGGATTAGTTAGGTTTGGAAAGAAAGGGAAGTTGAGTCCGAGATATGTTGGACCGTTTGAGATTTTGAAGAAAGTGGGCAAGGTAGCTTACGAGTTAGCATTACCGCCTCATATGCAGCACGTTCATAATGTATTTCATGTATCTATGCTTAAGAGGTATCAACCAGATTTGAATCATGTAATAGAGTATGAACCCATAGAGGTCCAGGCAGATTTATCTTATGTAGAACGACTGATTCAGATATTGGATCGTAAGGAGAAAGTACTAAGGAATAAGACAGTAGCGTTAGTGAGAGTTTTGTTGAGGAATCCTAAAGTAGAAGAGTCTACCTGGGAGTTAGAGAGTGAGATGTTAGAGAAGTATCCCCAGTTGTTTCCTTGATCTGATTCTGAGGACAGAATCCTATTAAGGGGGGGGGGGGGGGGAGGATGTAATATCCGTGAATTTTATTATTTAAATAAATGATATATTTGATATTAAAAAATATATATTGTGGAGTATTGGGATATTATTAAGTGATAATTATTGTGTGACTATGTGCTAATTGGTGAGTCGGAAGCCCCTTTCAAATATTTCGTCATTTGGAATTTTATTCAAATCTGAGCCCCGTTTTGGTAATTCAAGGGCCCCGTTGGAATTTCGTACATTAATTATTATCTCTTCGTCTTTTGTATTCGAATCATTATCAGGAGAGATATTCGTATCATTTCATTCCTACCTATTTGATTCTGCAAGAATAATTCGTTTTGTTCAAAAAGGGAAAAATTGTTCCGAACCCTAATTGCTTAAGGGGACGGATATATCGTTTTATATCAATACTACATTTGTTATGTTGGGAACCACGGACTTGGGGTTCTACTACATTTTATGATACACAATTAAGGAGTGCGAAAAGAAAATCACCTTGTTAACGGTTGATTCCACGCTCTTCTATTGTATTCCCAAATTCCCTTGAGCGAAGTGTGGCCTCCGTCTTCTCAAGTTAACCTCTCTTCTTGCTCCTAGGTGGCTACAATATTTTTCTTAACCAACCCTAGCAAGAAGAGAATAAGAATATATATAGGGCTACAATAGGGATCATGGATAATTAGGTTGGGCCTTTTAATTACATCCTGGGCCTAGCCCAATGTAATTAAATATTAATTCAATCCACTAAAGAATTAATATTTGCACTACCTTTCCTAATACCGCAACTTAATTAATTAATTCGGTTCCAATATTATTTGCTTATTAAATTCCCCATGTTTAAAATAGCGCATGCCCATTAATTAAATAAATTACTGATAATTCATTTAATTAACATCTTATATCCTTGATCATCCACTCTACCTTTATTTAATTATGCCGGAATAAATCCACCTGCAGGGTTTCACATAATTAAATCCTTTTGAGCTTTCAAGGGGACATCATTAACCCGAATATTATCAGGACACGGATTCCTTCAATAAATAATATTCACCATATATATTATTCCATCACCCAAAATATAATGATATAATTCAAAAGAATTATTTCATATATAAATCAAAGCATGTAAATAATATACACGTGTCAATTACTATATCCGGATTAAGAACCTAAGCATTAATAATAACATAGAATCTTAGTTCACCTTCTTAATCAGTTTAAGGGAACAATTCTAAATTTGATCCTGTTCAATATACACAAAGTATACAAGTATTATTTAATAGTCAAGATAAACTATTCCCAAATAATACTTCAGTTATTCCAGTGGTTTGTCTAATTCCACTTAAACTGTGAACCCTTTATATTATATATAGACACTGATAATTTAATCTTCTGTTATCCCATTTGATACTAAATTATCCACAATATATAATAAATAGACAATGTAAAAATATGCAATCAAGATTCTCAATAAAATGGACAATGTTTATATACTACTAATGAATAGTTTAGTATAAAACCCAACAATCTCCCACTTATACTCAAGCTATTCTTTGAGTATATCAGTGTTTATTAATATAATCCGCTACCAGTTTAAATAACTATTTCGTGACCAGACATCTGACTCCTATCTCCTCCACGTGTTCTTCAAAAACCTTAGCTGGTAAACTCTTCGTGAAAGGATCAGCCCGGTTGTCCTTTGATGCTATATCAGTCACAATAATATCTCCTCGCTTAACGAACTGTCGTATGAGGTGATACTTACGCTCAATGTGTTTTGCTGCTTTATGTTCTCGTGGTTCCTTTGTATTTGCAACAGCACCAGTATTATCACAATAAATTGTGATTTGCCGTGGCAAATTAGGAACTACATTCAAATCCAGCAGGAAATTCCGGAACCATATAGCCTCCTTGGCTGCCTCAGAGGCTGCCACATATTCAGCTTCCATGGTTGAGTCTGCGATGCATTTCTGCTTCACACTCCTCCATATTACAGCTCCACCTCCTAAAGTAAAAACACACCCCGAGGTTGACTTCCTCTTATCCCTATCTGTCTGGAAATCTGAATCGGTATAACCCACAGGAAACAAGTCTGAAGCCTTGTAAATTAACATATACTTCTTAGTCCTTCGCAAGTACTTAAGTATCGTTTTTACTGCACTCCAATGTTCCTGACCTGGATTGGACTGATATCTACTGACCATGCCTACGGCAAAGCAAATATCAGGTCTCGTGCATAACATGACATACATTAAGCTTCCACATGCTGAAGCATAAGGAACTGCTTTCATGTTCTCTATCTCCTTAGGTGTCTTAGGACACTGCTCCTTTGATAGAGAGACTCCATGTCTAAAAGGTAAATTACCCTTCTTAGAGTCCTGCATGTTAAAACGAGCCAATACCTCATCAATGTACGGTTCTTGAGATAAAGCCAACGTTCTTTTCTTGCGATCTCTTATAACTTTGATCCCAAGAATGTATGCGGCTTCACCTAAGTCTTTCATTTCAAATTGTTTGAACAACCATGCCTTAATAGATGACAACATCTCTACATTGTTTCCAATGAGCAAAATGTCATCTACATATAGTACTAGAAAAACCACTGCATTTCCTTCACTTTTCCTATACACACATGCTTCGCTTGGACTCTGATCATAACCATTTGTCTGGACGGCCTGATCAAAACGAATGTTCCACTCCCTGGAAGCTTGTTTCAGTCCATAAATGGACTTCTTAAGCTTACACACTAGATGCTCTTGGCCCTCTTTGATGAATCCCTCTGGTTGCTGCATATGGATGTTTTCATCAAGACTTCCATTTAGGAAAGCTGTCTTGACATCCATTTGCCAAATCTCATAATCGAGATGAGCTGCTATAGATAAAAGAATCCGGATTGACTTAAGCATGACTACCGGAGAAAAGGTTTCCTCATAATCAATTCCTTGTTTCTGAGTATACCCTTTCGCAACAAGTCTTGCTTTCCAGGCTTTCACCTTTTTGTCAGATCCTCTTTTTCTTTTGTAGATCCACTTGCATCCAATGGGTTTTACACCACTGGGTGGTTCCACGAGATCCCAGACTTTATTGGAATACATAGATTCCATCTCAGATTGCATAGCCTTTTGCCAAAGATCTGCATCCTTATCTTGCATTACTTCTTCGTATGTCCTGGGATCCTCATCATGTTCACCAGAGACTAAGTCCGAAGACTCTCCCAAAAACATGAACCTCTCAGGTTGTTTAACAACCCTCCCACTACGACGAAGCATTGGAGTGGTATTAGTGATAGGTTGTTCATTTACTTGTGGTTGTTCTACTTGTACCGGTGGCATATTAGAATTATCTTGTCCTCCCACTAGTTCCTCTAAAACAACAGTACTCATGGGTTTGTGATTCATTATATAGTCTTCCTCTAAGAATCTAGCATTGGTGCTTACAATGATATCTTGATCCTTAGGACTATAAAACAAATACCCTTTTGTTCCCTTGGGATAACCCACAAACAGCCTCACTTCTGTACGAGAATCTAACTTAGTCACGTTCTTGTTCAGCACATGTGCTGGACAACCCCAAATCCGAATGTGTTTCAAACTAGGTTTGGTACTAGTCCACAATTCTTTTGGAGTTTTTGGAACTGACTTAGAAGGTACCAAGTTTAGAAGATAAGCCGCTGTTTCTAGAGCATGCCCCCAAAACGACTTGGGTAAATTCGAATAACTCATCATCGATCTAACACTCTCTAAAAGAGTCCGGTTCCTTCTTTCTGCTACACCATTCTGCTGAGGTGTGCCAGGTGCAGTCAACTGGGATGAAATCCCATGTTCTGATAAATATTCTCTAAATTCTCCAAGCAGGTATTCGCCCCCACGATCTGATCATAGTGACTTGATACATTTTCCTGAATGTCGCTTTTCCGCACTTGCTTTGTACTCTTTGAATTTTTCAAAGCACTCAGACTTGCGGTGCAACAGATAAATGTATCCATATCTCGAATAATCATCAATGAAAGTGACAAAATATTCATACCCACCTCTCGCTTGGATATTCATAGGTCCACATAAATCAGTATGAACCAATTCTAACACATCTTTGGCTCTATTTCCTTTTGCCTTAAAAGGTCTACTGGTCATTTTTCCTTCCAAGCAAGATTCACAGACTGGAAATGGCTCCACTGCCAACTTGCCTAAAGGCCCATCTACTACCAATCTTTGAATCCTCCTTAAGTTAATATGACCTAATCTCAAGTGCCAAAGATATGTTTGGTTCAATCCAGAAGGTTCCTTTCTTTTACTAGAGGTAGAAAGTGTATTATTAATTTCACTTGGTTGCAGCATTGGTTCTATAGGATTAATAATATATAAATTGTCTTGCAATGTACCAGAACATATAACTCGTTTATTCATCATAATGGAAACATTACGATCCAAACAAACATTATAACCATCCATAGCAAGTTTAGAAACCGAAATTAAATTCCTTCTAAATGAAGGTACATAAAGACAATTATTCAAAACCAAAATCCTATCATAACCAAAAGATAAAGAAATAACTCCAACTGCAACCACTGCTACTTTCGTAGCATCTCCCATGAACACATATATCTCGCCATCTCTAAGCAGCCTGGTTTTCTGGAACCCCTGCATGGAATTACAAACATGATCAGTGGCTCCTGTGTCTACACACCAAGTGCTCGTAGACATAGCCGCTATATATGTTTCCGTAACAAGAGAAAGAGACATACCAGCATTGTTCTTCTTAGACAGAGGACAATCCTTTTTCTAGTGACCCGACTTCTTGCACTTGAAGCACTTGCCCTTAGGCTTCTTCACTGAATTCTGAACTCCCAATGGTTTCACAACTTTCTGTGTCTGAACCTTCTTCTTCTTCTTTCCTTTCGGCTTTGAAGAAGAAACTTTCTCAGCCACATTTACCTGAACATGCTGCTGAAATAATGATTCCGCTGCCTGAAGCTCTGTTAGAAGTTCTGCAAGACTATACAACTTCTTGTTCATGTTGTAATTCAAGCGAAACGGCTCAAAGCTTTTTGGCAAACTCATAAGTATGATATCGACCTGCGTTTCCGCATCAATATCAGCACCAAGGACCTCTAGTTCATTTATATGAGACATCATCAGAAGAACATGGTCCCTTTCAGGTGTTTTTTCAGCCATCTGAGTCTTCATTAGAGACTTCATTGCTACTTGCCTAGCAGCCCTATTCTGATCTCCGAAAAGCTCCTTGAGATTATAGAGCATATCTGCAGCAGTGGTCATGGCCTGATGCTGATGTTGCAAAACACCCGACATTGCTGCCAGAATGTAACATCGCGACATCTCATCTGCCTTAGTCCACTTCTTAAAATACTCTTTATCCTCATCCGGAGCATCGGCAGCAGGCTGGTCCGGTTTGGGTTCAACAGTACAAAATTTAAACTCTTCAGCAGTCAACACTATGTCCAAATTGCGTTTCCATTCAATATAGTTAGGTCCGGTAAGTTTGTTATCCTTAAGTATGGTGAAAAGTGGATTAAAGCCCATTCTATCCTGAGAATCATGCATATAACACTTAATCAGAAAATTGCATATATCTTAAAACCTATTTGTTTCCTCTAACAATTAATTAAAATTAATGCACTAATATTTAAATTCCATAAATATCTGGTACGCCATGATGGATGACATATATACCATTTAAATTTAAATATTACTTCGGTCCTACTACTAAATAATACGCCACGTTAGGGTGGACTATATATTATCTTTCATAGCTAAGTGTATACCATTATTTAGATCTTAAGTTGCCTTTAGTCAGACCCATCCGTTCGATGTATCAATGGATAAATCCCAGGTGTTTTCGGTGAAGTCACAGACGGACTCGCTTAAAAACACAACCCCTAAGACAGAAATATCCATTATCAACATCAATCAAGGAATGTCCAACTTTTTTCTCGAATTCTATGAAACTTGGTATGTCACGATGGGGTGAGCTTACCTTTCATTATTCGTGATTAACTTAAGAAGATTGTCCTAGTAATATCCTTAACACTACCCAGACGTCATAAATCATACGCCACGATGGGTGACATATATCCAATTCATAATCGTCCTAGTGTTAAATTACATACAACCAATAATGGATGACCATGGGATCTAATATCAAATTAATTCCCTCTCCCACTTAGTATTTTAACATGAGTAATTTTATCTAGATGCATCGCCCTATGTTATTTCTTCGAGGTCCACATGTTATCAAAATAACAATACAAAGAACACATAACATAGCATAGCATGAATCTCTACATAATTAAATGGGGCCTATGTCATTATAATTATGTCTAACATGCATTCCAAATACACACATAATTTAATAACATAAAACATTTAATTAAAGCAATAAATGAAAATTTATGTCCATGTCGTCCTATTTATGTTAACCATGCAATTAAAATTACACACATAATTAACAACACACATAATAATTATTTAATGCAATAATTAAAACTAAATAGCAGAAAAATTAAAATAAAAAATAAATCCACTATTATGGCCAAAAAAGATTTCATCCGAAAATCCTGCGAAAACTTCAACTCGCTGTTTGAGGGTCTAAACGAGCTCAGACGCACATGAAACTTTGACAATGTCAATTTTCAATCGTGTAGAACATCGAAATCCCTTTCCGAAAAGGTATTACGCATTGAAATCCGACACCGTATGCAAAAGTTACAACAGTTCGAAGTTGCATAGGCGAAATCTTGTAGCATCAGCGGAAGAACTTTGTTTTCTTGCAACTCCGTCGATCAAATAGTTACATACAACATAACATACCTATTCTTGTTAACTCAGATCATAATCTAACATGAATACAAATCATGATTACAAGATTACAAAATCATAATAGAAAACAAAACTAGCACGATCAACCCTCGTGATTTACAACCACGATAAACCACGTGGAAACCAAAACAAAAAATAACCACGATTAAACCACGTGGGATCCAAACACATAATTAAAATAAAATGAGGCCATAATAGTGGATACTAAACAACCTGCAAAAGATTATTATCCAAGCATACCACTATACATACATAACCAATTTTAATTACGACATGAACATCATATCATAAAACATAGAACCCATAACCAGGCTCTTGATACCAATTGTTGGGAACCACGGACTTGGGGTTCTACTACATTTTATGATACACAATTAAGGAGTGCGAAAAGAAAATCACCTTGTTAACGGTTGATTCCACGCTCTTCTATTGTATTCCCAAATTCCCTTGAGCGAAGTGTGGCCTCCGTCTTCTCAAGTTAGCCTCTCTTCTTGCTCCTAGGTGGCTACAATATTTTTCTTAACCAACCCTAGCAAGAAGAGAATAAGAATATATATAGGGCTACAATAGGGATCATGGATAATTAGGTTGGGCCTTTTAATTACATCCTGGGCCTAGCCCAATGTAATTAAATATTAATTCAATCCACTAAAGAATTAATATTTGCACTACCTTGTAACAGCCCCAGATCCGGGGTCAGGAATCTGGGCGTTACGGTCATCATTCCATACATCATGCTTGACTTGAATCAATACAAATAAACAACATGCTATGACCCCACCATCTATCTCACACACACACACAAGTTATAGTCCCAGAGATGAACTTGAAATAAGTACTGCTAACAGGGTCCTTAAACATATCATAAGTGATTACAAGCCCAAATATAATTTACAAGTTTAAGTTTGCTGCCACTTCTTACGTTATGTCATACATATAATTAAAAGCTGAATCTGAACTACCAGTCTATATCACTAGTAGGCTCTACCTCAGCTATGGCGGCTGTAGTATCAGGGGAGAGTCCTCTGGGTTCCAAAACCCTCTTGCGGCTGGTGGTGCGAAACATCTGGTTTATCTGTTGTGGTGATATATATAAAAACAAGCAAGGGTGAGCAACAAGGCCCACCAAAATAATGCTGAACTGATAAACAATATATATATAATCAAGTATCAACTTTCATAGGAAACATTTACTTCATATATAATCTGGAAATAAAACAATGTAAATTTATTTCCAATTCATTTTCTAAACTCATCTGATCACGTATATCCTGTAGATAAAATCATATACTTTTCGTAAATTCATGCTCTTTCTTATAAACTCATATACTGGAACATACTGGATTACTCTTGAGTAACCTTTCTGAAAACTTTCATGAAAACTGAATAACTGGAATAAACTATCTTTCTTTGAAAACTTTCATGAAACTGAATAACTGGAACAAACTTTCTTTTTCTGAAATCTTGCATGAAACATGCTCTTTCATGGATGCTGAACTGTAACTGGAGATTCTGGGCGCCAAGGATACCCCTACGATGATCAGTCGCAAGCTGTATCCCCCTGATCTTTTTTTACGTAGAAGGGAAGAATAGGCAGTATCTGACTGACCTACCTCCCCGCCAATCGGTTGTAGGCAGGAAGTACAGACCCGTTTCACCAGTCCGTCGGCCTGGTACTCTCCTATGAGGAAGAACAGACCCGTTTCACCAGTCCGTCGGCCTGTTGCTCTCCTCTTCCTACGGTCGGGCAATTTCTGATAAACTAAGGGAAGAACAGACCCGTTCACCAGTCCGTCGGCCATATTGTAATTCCCTTAGGGGACCGGCGCTACTCAGTCCCTCACACATTCTCCAAGTTCGAGTAAATCTATAACACTGAAACATGAAGTTCCTTTCCCTTTTCCCCCAAGAATACAACTCCACAAAGTAGTCATATCTGGTTGGAAAGGAAAATTCACCCATATTTCCCAAGCTGACGCTTGTTAATGGATGCAACTAATTCCACTGATCTTACCCCTCGAATCTTGAGGAAGTAATCAAAATCATTTTGATGGTAGTAAACCAGACTGATAAATTCATTGATTTAAAAGATTTAGGACCGGGCAGTCCACTTGAAACAACCATAAAATCTTGAGAAAGGTTCCATGTATCTTTGAAGTTTGAGCGAACATTTAAGTCTTTCTGAATATAGACTTAAACGGGAAATAGTTTTAGGAACCTTCTCTAATTATATTTATAATTGTCTGAATAAAACTTTATTAGCTATCTAGGGTTTAAAAATAGTTTTCACGAAATACTTCCTTAAGAAGTAGGGCTTTAAATAATTAAATTAAACTATATTTAATAAAGAATATTTATTTAGAAATAATTCTCAAGTACTTTCTTATCAAAAAGGGTAGATAACAACTATTCATCATATATTTAAAATATACCCTTAATAGATTAAACTTCAAATGATCTTTAATTTGTAAACCATTTATCGAGATTAATTGTAATAACACAATAAAATAACCCTAGATAGCAACTGATACCATTCTTAGTATGTAAAATAAATATAGAGAATATATAATATATCTCTAGATAACAACTGATACCATTCCCGGTCCAAAGTATAAATGCAGAGTATATTCCCCCTACCGAGGGTTTTACTTAGCACATCAGCTCCAAAATATTACTATATCCATAGCTTATAAGTTCAACTTATATCAATACTTTGATTTAGCATCATAGAAATCATTTCGAAATCATACACATATAGCATATATCTCAAATTCTTTAGTTATCACCACAACAGTTTTAAAAAGGTATAGGTTTGAAAACTTGCCTGATCTCTGAGCCCGAGGGTGGTGTCCTGCAATAGTCCGGCGATCTATCAACAATAAAATGCCTTCCATCAATAACTTATACTTAGGCACCAAGCAAAACATTATTCTTAAACTTAAGCACCGCACTAATGCGACTATATATTCATAACCCTTGCAATTTCTACTGACACCTTATAATTAGGTACTCGTTTGTTATCAAGGGACATCATCCCGACTTGCTCTTGACCTGTCTTGAAGTTATAACTATTTTAGGGTTAACCTCGTATGATCCATCTCATGATTTTCGATTTATTACTCAAAGTTTTCCAAAGTTATACCCAAGGACTAGTTTTAAGGGGTTTCTCGCATTTAACCTAACTTCAAACATTTTTATAAAATCGAAAAACGATCTTTTTCACCCAAGGTCTTCTCCCACACTTTCCTTTCTGTCTCTAGTATTTAATTATCATGTTTACCCCTGCAAAGATCAAGTTAAGTAATCTCAAATTCAGTTACGAACGTTTCTTCTCGTTTTCGAACCACTTTCACTAATTTGACCATATCTCCTAAACCGTAAATCGGATTGCTTCGATTTTCGCACCAAGACGATCTACGTTCAAAAATCTATAAGTACAAGTCATATAAACATTCATGCCCGAGACCTATCTTAACTGTTATGCTCTGTTTTTAAGGGCTTTAGAAATTTCGTCATTACGACGACTGTAATTCGAATAATCCCAAATTTCAAACCATCTAAATTGCTCATAAATCACTCCAATCAACATATACATCTGATTCAACCAAGAACTGAGGCCAAGCAATGCCTTTACGTTCTTAATACTCAATATTACTTGTAATAAATCTCAAACATAGCTACTAATGTCAACTAAGGCTATAAACATGCATCAACATCATTAATCATCCATAAACTTCACACTACTTCAAGGGTTTCAAGATTTATACCTTCTTTGGAGTTTATATAAGCCTAATAATCCTTGTATGATCCTTGTATGGTCCTAAGATAGCTTGAATCCACAAAAGAAATCAAGAATCAAGAGTTAGCTTTCGGAGTTACTATTCATCCAGTGAAAGAACTGCAAAAACGAAGGCCTTACCATGCTTAAATGGAAAAAGCTTGTGAACTAGAAGTTGTAGCTTATCTCAAGACCTTTCCAACAAGCTAAAGAACGCAAGATTGGAGTAAGAAACGAAGGAGATATGGCGGCTACAGTTTGGCCGAATGTTGCTCTTCAATGGTGGGAAAATGTTTTGATTTTTCTTTTCTTTCTTCCTTTGTATAATTACTTAGATATTTATCCAATTAAGTGGTGAGTCATCACCCCTGATGTCCTCTTCTTGTGACACATGGCGAGCATGCACTGGCTCCGTTAAAGTAGCTTTACTGGTTCGTTTAATTTCGTAGAATGCTCGCAAGGTTTCTCGAGGGTTTTATCGAGGTATTTTACCGAAATCGTTCTCGATACTTCTAATTCATTTATCAAATCCATATCCATGGAATTTATAATTTAAATCCTTAAATATCCTCAAATAATAATTATTTAGTCCGTTTTTTGTGAAACTTCGGAGAAAACGAAAAATGCTATTTTTCCGATTCTGACAGCTTTTACATTCCTTTATTTCCATCGTAGATCACTAATGCGACTTTGAAAGTTTATTATATCGTCCCGCATATAGGGTGGTCTGGAAAACTTTTAAATGAAGAGTTACTATTCGTCAGTGGTTTTTCTATAATCCTTTGGATCAAAATCCGTCCCAATATTCCTGATCTATTTTCTCTTTGCTCTTTGCACTTAGAAAACGTTCTAGTGCTTTCTCGGGCATACGCTATCTTGTTTACGGAGTTATCGGATGTATTCCAGATATTGATTTGGATGACATAAAAATACTTTCCTTCCCTGGAGTATTGTATTCTTATCTTCCAGATTGATTGTTCTTATTTATATGTTCCGTCCATTCTTATTATTCTCAAAATGTTTGAAAACTGAAATCCATATTCATTTCATACTTAATTCTCCAAAAACCATTACCACCATCCACATATATATATATACATCATCATACAATAAAAGTTTTAATTCTACCCAAAATCTGGGGTCTTACAGTCTCCCCTCCTTAAAAGGATTCCGTCCCGGAATCATTCTGAAAACAAATGGGGATATCTTTCTAGAATCTCGCTCTCTAGCTCCCAAGTTGATTCTTCCACATTATGATTTCTCCATACTACTCTGACTAGATTGATGACCTTGTTTCGGAGCACTTGTTCCTTTCGATCTATAATTTCCATTGGCTGCTCCACATAGGTCAAGTCTGGTTGTATGTCTACATGCTCGTATTCCACTATATGCTTAGCATCCGACTTGTAGGGCCTTAGCATCGAAACGTGAAACACATTGTGGACTTGTTGCAAATATGGGGGTAGTGCCAGTTCATACGCTAGCTTTCCAATACGTCTCAAAACCTCAAATGGCCCAATGTATCTAGGGCTCAACTTTCCTTTCTTTCCAAATCTCATCAGTCCTTTCCAAGGAGACACTTTCAAGAACACTAGGTCTCCTACTTCATACTCTTTGCCCTTCCGAGCCAAATCTGCATACTTTTTCTGTCTATCTTGGGCTGCTACTAGCCGTCCTCGAATTAAATCCACTATGTCCTTTGTCCTTTGAACCATTTCGGGCCCTAGCAACTTACGCTCACCAACTTCATCCCAATATAAGGGAGATCTGCACCTTCTTCCGTAAAGGGCCTCATAAGGCGGCATTCCAATGCTCGCATGAAAACTATTATTATAAGAGAACTCAACCAATGGCAAGTGATCATCCCAACTTCCCTTAAGATCTAGGGCACAGAACCTCAGCATATCCTCTAGTGTTTGGATGGTCCTTTCACTTTGCCCATCTGTCTGAGGGTGATAGGCAGTACTCATATTCAGTTTGGTTCCGGCACATTCCTGAAAACTCTTCCAAAATCTCGAATTAAATCTGGGATCTCGATCCGATACGATGGTCACCGGGACTCCATGCCGGGCCACAATCTCTTTCATATAAATATCCACTAATTTATCTACAGTGAATCTTTCGTTAATTGGTAGAAAGTGGGCTGACTTCGTTAGTCGGTCTATTATCACCCATATGGCGTCATGATTGGCCTTGGTCCTTGGTAGACCTACGACAAAGTCCATTGCTATATGATCCCATTTCCATTCGGGAATTTCCAGAGGTTGTAGAAGTCCACTGGGCCTTTGGTGTTCGGCTTTTACTCTTTGACAGGTCAGGCATTTGCCTACCCATTCCGCCACATCTCTTTTCATGTTAGGCCACCAATAGTACTCTTTCAAATCTTGGTACATCTTATTTCCTCCTGGGTGAATTGAATATCTACTATTGTGAGCTTCATGCAGAATCTCATCTTTTAGCTCTGGGACATTAGGAATCCAAATTCTGTAAGTATATCTCCTTATGCCCTGGTTGTCTTTCTCAGTCCTCATTTCTTCCCCCGTCAGGGATTCTCTTTCTTCTTGGAACATTCGTTCTTGGCACAACTTGATCTTTTCTAACAATGGAGATTGGACCTGAATTTCCATCAACTTTTCTTGACCATCTCCCGGCATTCTGACCTCAATTTCCAACTTCTCCATATCCCTTATCAGGGTTTCCTCCAAAGTCATCATCTTAAGCCTCTCCTTTCTGCTAAGGGCGTCAGCCACCACATTGGCTTTACCCGGGTGATAACGAATTTCACAGTCATAATCCTTAATCAGTTCTAGCCATCTTCTCTGGCGCATGTTAAGCTCTTTTTGGGTAAAGATGTACTTGAGGCTCTTATGATCAGTGTAGATTTCGCATTTTTCCCCATACAAGTAATGCCTCCAAATCTTTAAGGCGAAAACTATCGCCACCAATTCTAGATCGTGAGTTGGGTATCGAATCTCGTAGTCCTTTAGCTGCCTTGACACATACGCGATTACTTTATCATGCTGCATAAGCACACACCCTAATCCTTTGTGCGATGCATCACTGTAAATCACCAAGTCTCCTTTTCCATCAGGCAACGCCAACACGGGGGCCGTCACCAACCTTCTCTTCAGCTCTTGAAAGCTTTTCTCACATTTATCTGTCCATTCAAACTTCTCCGTCTTGCGGGTAAGTCGTGTTAACGGGGCGGCTATTTTTGCAAAATCTTGCACAAATCTCCGGTAATAACCGGCCAGTCCAATAAAGCTCCTTACCTCTGTTGGAGTGGTTGGACGCTCCCAATTCAAAACTGCTTCTATCTTGGAGGGGTCAACCAACACTCCTTCTTTATTAATCACATGCCCTAAAAATTGCACCTCCTCCTTCCAGAATTCACACTTCGAAAACTTGGCGTACAACCGCTCTTTCCTGAGAATTCCTAGGGCTATCCTCAGATGCTCGGCGTGTTCTGCTTCTGTCTTAGAATAGATAAGAATGTCATCAATGAAAACTATGACGAATTTGTCCAAATATTTCTTGAACACTCTATTCATCAAGTCCATAAAGGCTGCGGGGGCGTTGGTTAATCCAAATGACATCACCAAGAACTCGTAATGTCCATAACGGGTACGGAATGCAGTCTTAGGAATATCCTCAGGTTTAATCTTCAACTAGTGATATCCAGTTCTCAAGTCAATCTTAGAAAAGTACACAGCACCTCTTAGCTGATCAAACAAATCATCGATTCTTGGTAAAGGATACTTGTTCTTTATGGTTAACTTGTTTAATTCGCGATAGTCAATGCATAATCTCATGCTCCCATCTTTCTTTTTAACAAACAACACTGGTGCGCCCCAAGGCGACACACTAGGTCTTATAAAACCTTTCTCTAACAGCTCTTGCAACTGGGTAGCCAGCTCCTTCATCTCTACTGGTGCTAATCTGTACGAGGCCTTGGACACTGGCGCCGTTCCTGGGGCTAGCTCAATTGCAAACTCAATTTCTCTGTCAGGTGGTAACCCTGGAAGGTCTTGGGGAAACACATCCTCGAATTCATTTACTACTGGAATATCTCGCAAATTGGGCACCTCCTTCTGGGTGTCCACCGCGTAAGCTAAGTAAGCTTCGTTTCCCTTTCGCAACAATCTCTTGGTTTGGGCCATGGTTAAGAATTTTTGTGTCTGTCTTATCCCTTTAATCACTATATCTTTCTTTCCGTGGGTACTCAGTCTAATTTTCTTCCCTTTGCAGTCTATCTGGGCATTATTACGGGACAACCAATCCATTCCTAAAATAACATCAAACTCCCCTAACTTGAAAGGAATCAAATCAACAGAAAAAGATTGATCTCCTATTTTTAACTCACATTCGGGGTGAATCTGATTAACTAGGACTATCTCATGATTGGCTATTTCTACTTGCAAGGAATCTTTCAGGGGTTGAGCCTTAAGTCTTAACTTATTAGCAAGGTCCTTTGATATGAAAGATCTAGTCGCTCCAGAATCAAATAAAACATTTGCATCCACTGAGTTTAGGGAAAAAGTACCTGCTATCACATCGGTATCCCTCACCGCATCCTGCACTGTCATGTTAAAAGTTCTAGCTATAGGTGGTTTGTTGGAGGCAGCTTTGCTGGCCCCTGATGCTGCCGGCTTACTCCTTGGACAGTTTCTTGATATGTGTCCCTGCTGACCACAGTTAAAACAAGTAAGGCTTTTGTTGTCACTAAGGAAATCCTTGGTACAAGAATTGGCATAATGGCCTGGTCGTCCGCATTTATAACAAGTTGTCGTACCCACTTTACATACACCTGGGTGTCTCCTTTTACAAGTGGCACATATCGGAAATGAAGGTCGAGAGGATTGGGACTGTGGTGCTCTCGACTGCTTATTACCTTGGTTTATGTTGGTGCTCACGGTTGGTTTGGGTCCTTCATTTCTACCAGGTAGGGAAAACGCCCTGCGATTAAACTTGTTTGAAGGGTTGCCTCCAATGGAACCCCCTCCCATACTCACGTGCTTCCTTTTTCTTCCTCCTCTCTCTTTCTGGACTTGGTCGATGCCTGCTTCTGCGATTGAGGCTTTCTGTACTAGGGTGGCATAATCCGAGATTTCCAAAATAGCCACTCGTGATAAAATCACCAAATTTTGACCATATCTTCCTCAATCCATAGACAAGGTACGTTAAAAATTTCTTGGATCAAAGTTAAGGCAGAATAGTAACTCCGAAAATACTAACTTGTGTTCTTGATTTCTTTTGGTGAGTTTGAGGATGATAAGCTTAGTTCAAGCAAGACCAAGGTTCTTTAAGCTATATCCAAGTATTCTTGAGCCCAAGAAAGGTATAACCCTCATCCATCTTTTGATTTATGTTAAGTTATGAGCTAAGTTTCAAGATATGTTCAAGAACATGTTATTTGAGGAGTTTGGAGTATAAATACTTAAATCTTGATGGTTGATTGTTGTGGATTGATGTTGGTGGTATGTTTATGAATTTTAAGAACTAAGATTTAGTAAGGATGAGAGTCTTGATGGTTTAGTGATTGTTAAATGGATTTAACAAGGTTAAAATTGAAAGTTGAGACATGTATGAACATTATGGTGAGCTTTGAGACTAGGACTGTTTTGAAACCCAATTTCGGACCAAAAAGATTTGTATTTTCAAACACCAGTGGTCATACATGTCAAGATATTGTTTTGTAGTTTGTAACCATATAAAGTACAAGTTGAGGAGATTTGTGGTTTGAAAGTTATACTTGTTTTAGTGAAAGTGGTTCAAAACACAGAACTGCTACAAGACACCAAATTGTGAACTGAATTCGGACTCCTTAACAGTTAGAAAAGATTATGAAAATTTGATAATGGACAGTTTGAACAGTAAGTAAGTTAACCCAAAAATAATTATGCAAAAATGTTAATTTTTCGAATTTATAAAAATGTTGTAACCGAAATTGCACGACGACACCTTACCCTGCATAGCTACTGCCTTGTTCGGAGAAATTCGGGAAATGAGTCCTCTGTACAGGGATAAAATTTTGTTGGATTATATTTTAGATATCCTCTAGATCGTGCATGCGAAAACGGTGTGTCAATAGAGTTAACGGTTGATGAGTTATGAGCATTTTAGTGGAACTAGCGCGAATAGTAAAAGTTCGTAGTTGACTCGACTTTTAAAATGCACTTCACCTATTTAAACTCATGTTTCCCAAATCGAGATATTTTTGATAAATATTAGAAAACCTCGAGAAGCTCTTTGAAGTGGTTTCGTAATTAATTATTAATTTTCCGATTTATTAAAAGTGCTAGAGTGCGAGTGATTTTATGGAAAGTCAACTCTAGAGGTACTACCTTGACCATTCATTTTGGCCAAGTAAAAAGGATAATATCGAGTCGACTAAAACTCAAAAGTTGTTAAGGATTATCAAGAGAACATATTGGTGTAAAGAACGAGACTAAAAAGGATTAGTAAACGATAAAGAAGATCGTAAGTTAAGTGGACCCGAGAGAGTGAAAGTCGGGTAAAGTAAAGTTTACTTGGAATAAGTGAACTGTAAATCAAGTGACTAATTAAGATTATGTATTGTCTTGGTAAAGGTTCCGGGACTAGAAGAGAAACAGCCACACCCAGTTAGAGTTCGGACATCAGACAAGTTTACTAACCCTTACTCTATTGTTCAGAGTAGGTGTATTTTCAAACTGTTAAGTTATTCAAATATATGTATATGTTTTGCTCCGAGTATCATGAAAAGTTTTCAAAACCCGAATATTAAGTATTCGGCTATGTTTTAAACTATTGTTGTTGTGATATAATTGTTATAAATGCATGAACTGTTTTGATTATCGTACAAGTTTTCAACTGATGAATGTTGGTTATATGCTATATATTGATATAGACATAAACCAGAGTATATATGAGGCTCTAGGTGTAGAGAATATTTTCGTATTTCAACTTGGACCGGGAGTCGGAGATATTTTATAAACACTATCATAAAAACCCGGAGATTGCCGGAGACAGATTCTTTTCAAATATTGATTTAAAATATTCCAATAAATATAAGTTGGATATTTTAAAGGTAAAATGATTTAATTTATGTTAATAAATATTATTTGAATATTTATTTAATTAAATGAATATTATTTGGAATATTCATTTAAAAAGGATTTATTTAGTTGTTTATTGTTTAATAAATATTATTTAAATATTTATTAAATATTCCAAATTGTTTATTTACTTAATAAATATTATTTAAATATTTATTAAATGTTTTAAATGATTTAAAAATCATGAAACTTTATTTAAAAATTATTTAAGGCTTTTGTTAATTATTTACAATATTTTCTGGCCTTCAGAAAAATTATTTAAAAATAGTTGGGGTTCCCAAATATTATTTCCGAGTTATTAAAATATTCAAATGCGATTAAATATTTCCTAACTCATCAAAAATTGGGAATCCAGTTCAAAGAGTCGTGCAAATGGTTTTACTTCCTTTATTCCTCGAGAATACTCATATCTGGGGATGACTACCCTATTCAATCAAAGTATTTCAATCTCGATAATTTCAGAAAATTCTGATTAACTCCTAGGTCGTGATTTTAAAAAGTTCATGACATATTCTCTGTTGGTTGACAAGAGTCAACCCACATATTCTTATTGCTTCCTCAAACTTTCGGAAGTAAGTATGGTACTGAAATCTAGACCTATCAACGAGCATGACGCTCGGGGAACGAGGATTAAATTCTGTTCCAAGTAAAGATAGAATTCATCAAAGGACGGGAGAAACATAGGCAGTGGTACTATAGGTACCGGGTGTCCTTATGAACGTAGGCAGAGATACCGTTGGTATCGAGGCGCCTACATCCATATGCAGAGGCACGTAAGGGGACCGGGGGAGCATATGTTAGCCCGTATGCGGCTAGGGTGATAACCATAAAAAGGTGTCGTCCATCTACTAGTAGAAAAAGTGTTATTTGCGATACGATGACTGATCATCGTGTATCGTTGTGTACTCCTGAACGTCCATTCTTCCAATTGGAATTGTACTGTGCATTGTAACAAAAGCCTAGGTGCTGAGTTACTGATAATGTGACAGTGGTTGAATATTATATTCCTTGTACAGTATCTTGAACTGTATGAAATTGTTTTGACGAAAGACAAACGATATTTTGAAAAACTTGTGAACTAGTATTGTTCATCTTGCAGTATCTCGAACTGCGTACTTGTTGATTCCTAAATACCGTGCTAAGTCACGGTTAGTGTCTTTCAAAATTATGAACTAGATTTGTTCATATGGTGGAATTCTAAACTTTATATTAAGTACGAATACTTTGAATTAGAAAAACTTTATACTACTATTATATTGTTGGAAAAACTTTATATTAGTAACTACTTAACTTGCTGAGCATTCTTTCGCTCATTCTTGCTTTGTTAAAAATTATATTTCAATACAAGGAGAACACAGTCAGTTGGCTCCATATCATGAGAGAAAGGAAGTGGAAGATTCACCCTTGAGATAGTTCGATTCAAGATGGATACTACAGAAGTAGGTTGGATAGGTTTCAGCTATGTTAGCTATTAATGTAACTTCATGTAGAAGTTGTGATTAATAGTGTGAGATCCTTGTTAGTGCATTTGGTTTGTAATAACTAATGTTACTGTGTAACGTTTCTAAGGCTATAACTTGTGTGGGTAAGAGATTGGGGTCTATGATGTGTTTTGATTGGATTATTGAGTTAACACAGGTAATATACGATTGGATGATGACGTGACAACCTAGATTCCTAACCCCGGATATGGGGGTGTTACATTCATCATAGCGTTAAAATTTCAACTAGTTAGAACAATTAACTAGTCATTCATAATGGCATATATGGTACAACTAGCTGGTATCAATCTGGTAGTACAAAATCTTAATATCGTAGCCACTGAAAGAAAAGAAAAATAAAATTTTGGCTACTCGGATAAGGAAATGAAAGAAGAGTAAATAAGTTTGGGACAGACAAGGTGATTATAAACTTTGAATATAAAGTTCTTTGTATCAGTACAATCGATAACCTCCCATCAAATATTTCTCATCAGTAAAACGGTCCACCCAAAGGTGCCTCCGTACATATACTCTATCAAATTCTTTAATAGAATTGAATTCGGAATACCAATATCAAATTGATATCATTTCTACGATTTCAACACCCGATGCTCAAATCTCATCTTAAATAGAAGAAAAGAATTCACGAGGAATCTCTGATTAATAGATCATCTATGTTTAACAAATAGTTAGATATTTATGAGCTCGACTGAGGAGTCCAAGTGCGAAAGAAGGAATCAAATATCAAATAATCGTTGAAGATTGTTCGTCAAATAATTAAGGAAATATTAATTTTAACATTCCTTGGATAATTGAAAGAACTAAAAATATTGACCTAGAAGGCTAGAACAATTAATGGTTCCCTCTTCCGGTCGTCCTGGAGCACGAACAAAGCACCCCAGTAAGTAATGAAAACTTAATTATGCGTACTCATACCTTAAAGGTAATAAGAGGAGAAAGAAATAAATGAATATATCAGTCATTGGTTACATTCCAAATTTGAAGTAGGAAGCTAGAAGGGTTACCTGACAAGAACTATTCAAGGCAAAACGGGGAATGAACAGTTTTATATTGAGTAGTTTACGAGCAAGTATATATCAAACAAGTCAATGATCATCCATAAGTTTTAACATCACTGGTACGAGAATGATCCCATCTCCTCACTTTAATAATACAAGATACAAACTAGAGTGTCTCTTAAAATCATATTAAAGTTATTTACTGGATTGGGGGTACGTAACACATCCGTCATTCCCCTATAGTCATCCAATATTTGCGTCTTCCACGGTCGAATCGATTTTTCAACCGAAGATGGAGGTCTACTAGTTAATATTTACGCAGTCTCTAATAAGAGTTGTATCGAAAGAATCCAATTCCAGACTCAAGGGCCTTCCTCCCGGTAGGTTCTGAGATCGCCGTAGTTATCGTTGCAACCATATGCAACTTCATTAAAGTCATGCCATTAATTTCCAACGTTCTTGATCGCTGAGTTGAACCATCATGGCCCACCATACAAGAATACTCATGACGTCGTCTAGCGCACTCGTCTTACGATAACGTTCTCGTAATATATATATATATATATATATATATATATATATATATATATATATATATATATATATATATATATATATATATATATATATATACATAATCATCCTCGAGGGCAACAAAATTCTCAATGGTGTAGTAGACACTATCTCCGATGGAGTCGCTATTTGTTGGGGAGATTGAAATTGCCTAAACAAAACAATGCCTTCAATTAATCCATGTAACTAAGTAACCTTAATCGCGTAAGAAAGCTTAAACGTCTTAGTTCTCACATATGTCGCCTCCTCAAGGGCAAACTATGAAGGACTACGAGTAAAAAGTTTCGTTCTAGTCAAGTCAACCATGACTATACCGCCTCTATCGAAACTGCTCTTGAGACTCTACTCGACGCCTTATATCAATATCCTCGATAAATCATATACATTCCAATCTTGAGTTAATCAATGGTACTACATTCGGTACTCCAATAACAAACTCTAATGAGATGTTATTCCCAGACAATGAACCAAGATTGTAGAAGGGGGGGGGGGGGGGTTGAATACGATCTTTAAAAATTCTTTAGTTCTTGACAGTAGAGATATGAAAGTAAATTCAAGAACAGAAAACGAACAAATAAAACTAGTACAAGAATTAAAAATTCAAGTGGATTGATTTTTCCACCTGAGAGATTTTATTTAGAAGAAATCTCTGTGATGTTTATGAATAAACACACAGCTGCATACACGTTATTCTAGCTTCAGCAATTTACAAAGGATATTGCTTTGGGCTCTCTAAATTGCCTAACTGATTTCTCTTGTTCTAGAATAATACTACACTTGGTTATATATCCCAAGTTTACAAGATATTTCGAAAAGTTAATTATACAAAAAGTAAACCTATTCAAGATCCTTGTTTCTCCATTCTGGGTAGTGGTCCATGTGTTGGTAGCTTGCCCTTCTTGGATGATTATCTTTTATAGAAATGCTACTTTTGACTAGACAAAACAGAATGCTTCTTCTTCTCGTGAGTTTTCCAGAAATGCTGGTTTCCATGCTCTGTGAATTCTGTCAACCCATGTGCACTGTCTGAACTGTCCTTTTCAAAGTACAGAGTGTATCCGTAGAATCCATTTGAGTTGTATCCGTTGAGAGTATCTTGATCACATCCGTAGACAGCTAGTATTGCTATCCGTAGACAGTACATTGTCCACATCCGTAGAAGGCTAATGTTGCTATCCGTAGACAGTCAATTTCATTTATGTAAAATTACAAGGCATAGTCTATTTACAATTATCCTCCCTATTCTACATATCTATTGAAAGTCAACATGACTTATTCATCCTAAAAACTAATACTTCAACTTCAACATCAGGATTACAAATCAGGAATACACATCAGGACTGCACATCAGGATTGTACATCAGGATTACACAAGCATGTTACATTGAGTCTTATCCGTAGATAAGCTACCCTTCTACGGATACTACAAAAGTATGTTATCCGTTGATGGCTAGATTTTTACTTATACAATTTTCACTAAGTTAATCTAGTTATCATCAAGAAAGAACGTAGTTCCTAACAATCTCCCCCAATTTATGCCTGGTTGAGAATCAGACATAAATTAAGAGTCTTGATGATAACAAAACCACTCATAATAAATAAACAGTAAGCAGTAAAAATTGTATTAAGCTAAATTATGAAAATACTGAAGAGTAGAGATAATTACATAGAGGGTGCTCCTCTAGACTGAGCAGGTTTAATTCCTTTTCTTCTCTCTTGGAGGCTGAATCTTTTGTCTTCTTTCCTTAGCATAATTTGCCTTGATTTGATCTTGAAGCTTTCTGTAGAATGCATCTTCTTCAACAATTTTTGGATCCAGCTTGCCTTGCAACCATCTAAGGTACTTAGTGCTAGCCTTAGAAAATTGATCTTCAATCCTGAAGAATATTCTACAACCCTTGTCATCCTTGAATTCCATCATCCAGTAAGGTTGGAGTTGGATTCTTTGTCCATTATAAGGGATTGTTAGGTCCAAAGTATCGTAGAAGGGGGGGTTGAATACGATACCTACAAATAATTCAATTTCGTTCGCGGATAAATCATTCAGTTCAACTATGAAATCAAATACACCAAATCAAACCAAGAGTCGGAGAATATATTGTTTTATAAATATAAACCTCGAAGGGTGCTACAAATTCTAATCCGTAGATTAGCTTCAATGAGTTCAGGTTAACGTAATCAATACAAACTTTAGAAATTAAGGCACTATAAATTTTCTCCAGAATATGTTCTTGAGCTCTCAATTCTCCGTAGTTAATATGATCACAATTGCTAACCAACTGAAGAAGAACACTGTCTTCATTCTATATCTATAGACTTTGTTTTTGAAAACTATTGAACCAAAATCAAAGTATTAATCTTGGCCGTCCAATTTTCAATCAACCATTCACAACAAATACTTTCCACCTGCTCCTTTGAATTGAAAACCATCGAATGTGTAAAACTAATTTACCATTCGATAGTTTTTAATAAAAACTATCTAAATGTAAATTACTTTACATTTGATTTTCTTTTGACTTCTTGAATCATGTTCGATAGTTTTCTAAATAGAAAAACCATCGAACTTCTTTCTTGTCTTTGACTTTTAAGAAAAGATCCTGAGCTCTTGGGTGTTTAAGTTTTAGACTGTATCAATTCCTTCTGAGACGATAAAACAACTTGATCTTTTTAGTGACGTCAATTAGTGCAACTGGTCTGGTTCACAGATGAATAACACTTGATCAATTCTTCTTCTATGTCTTCAATTCAATGTTGCTGATAAGTCCTTTGTCGATCTGGTTGCTTCAATTAATTCACTGGAATCTTGTGGTACTAACCCTAAATCATTCACATACTTCTGTAGTCTTGAAAATCTTGTTTCTTTGATTGTCACTGAGGCTTGAACATTTTCATGAACTTCTTTCCGTGACCTGTTTACGGACTTCAAGAATACATACCGTATTTTGATTTTTTGAGTTTACCTATTCTTCTTTGATTCTGGATTCCTGTGCTTCTGTTAATATTATTGTATGTCTTGTCCTTTGTTGAGTTGTAGTTATCTCTGTTTCATCTTATGTTACATTATGCTTTACAATCTCCCCCTATTTGATTGGATAGAGTTCGACAAGCAAATACCTCGAGGATAACTCAAATAACTAAGGAAACATGAAACTAATTAAAGTAAGACAACTTGAATAATATTAATTGCATTCTGGATTAGATATATATACATTTCCAGATTTCATAAATCAAAAAACAATAAAACTTTATACATAGAAGTTGCTCCTCTAGACTGAGCTGATAGTTCTTTTGTTCTTTGCTTCTCATCTTCAATCCATTTCAATCTCACCTTCTTCTCTCACAGGATTGGAGTTAGCAGCTTGATAATCAATCACGGAAGGATAGTACAGTGGTTCTCCAGGTTTAAGGATTGCTCCTTTGATGTGTCTTCCAATATACTCAACCTCTTGTCCCACTCCAGCCCACAACCATGCAATGTTAACATCTTTCTTGTTTAACTTTGGCATGTTTGGTAGTCTGGGATGCACTTCCAATCCTCTTTCCACTCTCTTCCTATAGTAAGGAACATTCTCCATTAGAAATCTTCCCAGAGTGTCTGCCGCTTTGTCTTTCTCCGTTGATAAGAATCCAGTGGATCTAAGATACTTCTCAACTGAGATTAGATAGTTGCTTGGATAGTCTCTCAGTTTGTCCTCAGTCAAATAGCAGATTCTGAACAAGTCATTCATCATGAATCTAACCATTGGAGGATCTTCAGTAATCTCTGGACTGACTTTCATCAAGATATCTCTAACATGCTCACGAAGCAGTTCATTTAACCTTGTAGTCCTTTGTATCTTGATGAGCAACACCTGCACTTCTGTATATGTCCTCTGTTCAAAAAACTTAGTGGAAATCACAAAGGTACCTTTCTCAAGAAATTTGATCAATATGTTCCAGGCACCGTTTGCTTTAACCCCAACTTTCAGAAAGATCATAGAGTTTCTCAATGCTGTGAAGTAAGTCTGATCTTCAAGATTGGCTCCTTTGATATTCTGAATGATAACTTCCACCTCAGCATTGTCGTTGACTTCTAATCCGTCTTCAACTCCGCAAAAGGTTTTATAAGCCATCTCCCAGTCAGTTCCTGATTTCTTCGCCAAATCCATCATCTTCTTCTTCCTCACTTCACTATACATCTTGAACCTCTTCAGTTTTTCACTTCGCAGAATTGCTTGTTGTTTTTCTTTCTCAGCTTGCCTGGCATCTATTGCAGCTCTTTCAGCTTTTACCATCTCCAAGGCAGCTTCTTCTTCTTGTGACAGAGGATTTGCTTCTTCTTCCATATTATCCTCCCAGATAGGATATTCAACAGGCTCTGGATAATATGGCTCATGCTGTTCCTGTAGATGCTCATGCATGATTTCCTCAAATACCTCTTCACTACTTCCTTCTTCTTGTACAATGTTCTCAATCCCGTACTGTCTTACCGGAATAGCTTCAACTGTTTCCCAAACTCCCCATCCATCCAGACCTTGCTCCTCACCTCCAACTTTCTCCCCCTTTGTTGAGGAATCCTCGATAAAGTTATCCTCAGCATAAAAGGTAGTAGAAGGACTAGGTTGCTGATTTGAAGGTCCGGGTTGTTGGTTTCTCAGCATAGTCCAGATTGACTGTACCCCGTCACCTTGATTCTCCATGAACTCCATAATCTCCTTATTAGGCCGAATACACAATATAGAATCAAGTATGTATGAGAATAACAATTAAGAACACAGGTTTGTAAATCAACAAACTGAATTATATTAAATAATTCTCTCTTAGTGATGTTAATGAATCACAAAGAGCTTCTAGGTTACAAGAATAATAATTCAATAATCGCATCCCTTCTAGGGATAACCTATCTGTGTTTATATAGTACACAGTTACACAATCCTTATCTAATTGATATTCCTACAAATTAGCTATACAAGTTATATCAATTAAGGATTGCTTCTTATCTTCTATTCCGTCTCCTTAGCTGTATCAATATATTCTGCTTCTTTCCATCTTCAGAATATATTGCTTCTAGAATCTTCAATTCAGCACCGACAACTAATTCAACTATCACCCTGTCAGACTTTAAATAAACTCTGACCGGCTTCCTTTAAACTCTTCACCCTGTCAGACTTTAAATAAACTCTGACCGGCTTCCGATAAACTCTGGTCAGTACCTGTTGCTTAAACACTGATAAACAAACGTCAGCAATTATATCTAACAATCTCCCCCAACTTGTTCATAATAAAATGTACAAGTTAAACATATAATTGATGATGTCAAAAACATGTAACAAATGCAGTGTTTAACATATAACAGAGTTTAATTTAAAACAGAGTTTAAATTTGACTTAGAATAGAAAATATATTAAAAACTTACAATCAGACTTTACTTGATTTCTTGAATATCAGGCACTGTCCTGATATAGTCTGATAGCAATTTCTTTTCAGCTCTTTCTAGCTCTTCCACCATGATCTTCTTCACTTCTTTCAACTCTGGATCAAATTCTCCAGTCTGATAAATTGTAGCTCTTAGAGAATAGATGGAATTCTTCCTCATCTCATTCCATAGCTTAATATAATAAGCTTCATCAGATTCTAAATTGAATTCAAGAACTTTTGTACCCAGTGCTGTTCTGAACTTAGCACTGTTTCTTTTCATCTCAACAATCTTCCCATGTGCATTTCTGTATTTGGGAATGTATGCACTTAATACTCCTCCTCCAAGCATCATCTTCGATCTTAGCATCTTTTCTCTGATAACCGAAGCAGCATTGTGAGTATTTCTATTTTTGACTTTTAACAAGTACAGAACATACTCCAATTCTTGATAAGATTTGAGATTTATATCAGACTCTGCAACCTTATAAACTCTTCCATCATTCATAAAGTACAACAAAAATTCCTTCTTCAACACCTTATGAAAGATCATTTGAACAGAGTCTAGCATATCAAGATTTTCTTGAGTAATAATACCAGATTCTGCCAGTGAAATGTTGTCTTGAGATCTGTTATTTGTTCTTCTCTCTCTGTGTGAACCCAGTCCAGATTTATCATAGGCTTCTTTTCCCAATACTGTTCTGGTTTCAGAGAAATTCACAGCTTCAAGCTTTAAATCTTCAAGAATTTTTGGTTTGCAGAATCCTGGAAGTTGTGTAGATTTCTGTACAACTTGAGCAACGTCAGAGGTTGTCATAACTTTAGTAGTATCATCAACTTGAGCAGCGTCAGAGGTTGATTTTGCTAATCTTGTTTCAACTTGAGCAATGTCAGAGGTTGAATAAATCTTCTTTTTCAGGTTAGGCTCTTCAATCATTATGCCTTTACCCTTATCAGAATTTCCAATCACAGGTCTCCTTGTATATTGTATACTCTGTTGTGTATTCTCTTTGATAGAAATACCAACTTCTTTCTTTCTAGGAGCCTTGATTTCCTTTTTCTTGTAGATTCCAGCTTCAAGATTTTTCTTGTGTTCCTCAGCAAGCATTTGCTCTTCAGCCTGGATATCTTCAATAGTAACATTCTTTCCATGCTCTTTTATGAATATTTTAGCAGCAATCTCTTCATCAGTAGATGGATTAGTTGAAACAACTAAACTCTTGAGTTTTGAAGTAGATTGGCCACCAGAGTTTACTTGTCTATCAGAGTTTACTCTTGTCCTGCTTTGCCTTTGAGCAAAAATCTTTCTTTTATTTTCTTTGCTTCCCCCATCAGTAGAATCATCCCTCCGTCTCAGAGCTTGAGTGTCTTTGCATTTGTCTTTAGATACACTCTCCCCCTTTTTGACATCATCAGAAAGAAGTACTGATGTCAGCAATTCAATGGCAGTAGAAATGGAATTCAGTTGAGTAGACATTGCATTCTGATTTTCCTCAACTTTCCCAAGCCTCTTCTTGATATCCTCAGAATCCTTGGCTTGCTGCTTGAGCATAGCATAATAAAAAGTTCTGTCAGACTTGAAAGTAAGATCCTTCATACTAGCTTCATTCCTTAGATTTGTAAGCATTTGTTGATTCTCATCAAATCTATTATTAAGAGATTTGACTTGAACAACAGTTGCCTGTAAGCTTGTAAGTACATCAGTATTTGAGATCTTCTTGACAGAATCAGATAGAAAATCTGCAGCCCTTTGTGCTGGGAAGACACAATCTGCATCAGCCCATTTGTTGTAGTACATATTCTGAAAATGCTCATTTGTCTGTCTATTGACTTCCCTTGCTTCATCACTATTGACATCATCAGCCAATGAAACTTGAATACTAGGGTGTGAATGAGAACCCTCAGCATCATTTCCAGCTTCTTCATTATTGTCTGCTTCATTTTCAGTAAGAATATTTTCAGCAGTAAACTGTGTAGCTTCATCAATTTTCTCCTCTACTACAGCTTCAGGAATATCAGAGTTAACCTGAGCAAAAACCTCTGCTTCCCTTTGAACAATCTCAACAACAGATTGTTGCAAAGCTTCAAGAATCAAATTCTCAGAGTTTAGCTCATCAGCAGTGACTTTTATCATCTGATTAACCTCCTCACCCTTGTCAAGATCACAAGAAATAATTTCAGTATGAGTGGCCAGAGAATCTTCTATCTGATCAGTTACTTGATCAGCTTCCACACCCTCTGTATAATGATCAGAATGTATAGAGGTGTGTGCTTCAATATCAAAAACTCTGCTATCAGAATGAGTAGCAGCTTCCTCAACTACATCATTAGCCATTGATGTAGGAGCTTCTATATCCAAATCCATCAGATTAGCATCAGTATTTATCCTGTCTAGATTGACAGCTTCAGTATTTGCAGCATCCTCCTGAACAAACACTTCAGGAGCTTCAGTGTTTACAAACACTCTGTCCTCATTAGCATTTAGAATTTCCTCCTCAACAACAATTTCAGGAGTATCTTGAGGAACAGTTTCAGTTACAATCTCCTCATTCTCTGATGCAGGAGCTTCAGTTTCCTCAGAAACTCTGTCCATATTGACATTTATAGCACCAAAAAGATGTGCAGCCACTAGTCTTCTTTTTCTCTGATGAAGAGTTTCTTCATCAGTTTCAGTCTCTGAGGCTTCAACAACAGACTTTGCCCTATTGGCTCTTCTTTTCTTTAGCCTTGTCTTCTGAGGCATCTCTTCAGGTCTTGATACCCCAGCTTCAGTAGATGGTCTCCTTGCAGGTTTAGTACCAATATGTTTGGTCCTACCTCCCCTTACAAGTTTAACAGAAGTTGATGGAGGTAACTCTGTGTTTAAAGGTTCTGGTTGAGATGCAGCTTGTGTTTGTGGATTTACTTGAGCATCCACAAACTGTTGCACAGAAGCAGGTAGCAAAAGATCTCCAACAATTCCTTTCTTAACATCTTTGTTAATGAGATCAGAGAATATTCTCTTGTGTAATTTAAAACAAGAAATATCTTCATTAACAACATCTACCCCTTCAACACAGTAAGAGAATAAAGTCTGACAAAATCTAGAAAAGTATACTACTCCTCTATTCTCTGTCATTTTCTCTCCTAAATTATTCAAGACAAGTCGGGCAAAATCAAAATGATTATCATAGAATAGAGAATACCCGATTTGCAGACTGTCCGTTGGAATGGCATCCCAGTTTGTGCATTTCTTTCCGAACGTTCTCGTGATGCAATCAAAGAAGAAGCTCCACTCCTTCCTTAAGAACGGTCGCTTCAGTTGTCCAATTTTATTCAAGGGACCAGAATACCCAATCTCTCTCATCATCCTTAGCAAATCAGAGTCACCCATTCCAATGGTATAAGAAGGATACTCGGAAACCCCATTGCAGCTCGAACAGTACCAGCAGTAATAACATACTCTGTTTCTTCAAACTCAAAGATTATGGATGGGTTCCCAGTTTCACCACCATCATCATAAACCCCTGACTCCCAGAACGCTTTGATTTGTAAACCAGAAAGTTTGGCTGGGTCAACTAAAGCACGCCCAATCGCTGACTGAGCAAGAAACTTTTGAATCATATGAAATGCTTCTGGTGCGTTTGCAGTGTTTAGTGGTGCGGTATAGTTGTTTGGAACGAACTCTAACCCAGACGAAACGAAAGCTGTGGTTGCCATTAGAAGATTTTGAAGAAAGAACAGTAATTGATGTGAAAGCTTAACAGAGTTTATGTGTAGAAAGGTGTTTGTGACTATGTGTGTGTGATAATAGATGTGTATGAGTAAGATGTGAAAAGTTTAACTGAAGATGTGTGTATTGTATTTAAAAGAAAATTAAAAATTAAAAACTGAAGAGTTTTTAATCATTAATACACAACTGTCTTACTCCTATAATCATGTGAGTGGGACACATGTCAAACGTGCATACGCTGACAGCTGTATTGAACAACTTCCAATACACACGTGCAGACGAGGAGACACCTGGCATCACATAAGACACTCAAAATATCCGCTTATTGGCCAAAAAAAAAAATCAATAATAATAAAATTATCGATTTTAATATTTCAGAAACATAATAACGAAGTACGAAGGAGCTCAACAGTCAGAAGAATAATGACTGTCTTGGAACTCCGCACTTTACTGTCCCCATAGCTTCGAGCCCAGCAAAACCTTTCAGTTGCCCTGTTGGATGCTATAAAAGCTGGAGCATTGTAACAACAGGCAATACATATATTAAAAAAAATACCATACATCAAATGGCAGGAACCTTTGAATTCATGGATGTAGAATCATTCTTGAATATGAACTGGCGTCAACAAGCAAACTATATTATTGATGAGTTTCTTGTTTTGTCATTTCTGAATGATGAAGGTCTCATTGCTGATGATGAAATAGCTGAAGGACCTATCTCCAATCCTTATGTGTACATCATTCGTCCTGGTCCATATGATGTGCCCATCCTTGCAGATGATCAAGCTGTGGAGATTTGTATGATGCTCTTTTATCAGAGCTACTTGACGGGTTCGAAGGAGAAATTCTTCTTGGAATCCTGCAAGCTGCAAACCAGAAAGAGAATTCGAGAGGATGATGATGATGATGATGATTCAACATCAGGGGGTTGTCAAGCCTTGGAAATCCCAGATGGTATAATGACCATATAACCGAACAAGTAGCTAGACAAGAGTATGAAATTGTCTGAATGTAAACAAAGTTTGAATCAATTAATAAAAAAGATCCATTGGTTTGCTTTACATATCAGTATTAATGTTATGATGAATGTATAATCATAAATGAATTATCAGAACTACAGTCATCAGTATCTCATAGTAATTGTAAAGTGAAAGAAATGATATCACTTTAAACAGTAAACTAACATACTCATCAGCGCTACTAATCACCATCAGGACTTATCAAACACACTCTTTCTTTTCTCTGTTTAATGCAAAATAGATCCGTTACCAATCATACTTTTTCGAAAAACAAATGTCTTATAAAATGTCTGAAACAAAGAAATTATTTTAACCATCAGAGATTAAAACAAAGTTACCTCGGCATATGTCACACAATACATCAGTGTTTACCATTTGTCCTTCTTTGTCAATAAACTCTTTTCTCAAACTGTACAGGTGTGAAAATATGTGTGTGTAATAGCAGAGTTTACCGAAATCAATATTTAGATCATCTCAAAGTGCATAAAATCCACAAACTAAATTAGTAAAAACTGGTTGCCTAAACTCTCATGTATAACATAGAATCTGATTTTTATATCTAAACTCTGTATTACTGATATCCTTTCATTTGGATATGTCTTTTATTTTTCACCCCCTTTATATATATATATTTTTTATTTATTTATTTATTTTTTATTTTTTTTTATTTTTTTTTATTTTTTATTTTTCCAGTAATCAGTGGTTGGCACTAGTCACCAAAAATCAAAGATTTTAGCCCTTATTTCATACAATAAGTTCCTGGATCTTCCTAGGCACAACATGATCTCAAAGGAATTTGTGCTCTTTTTGGCATCTTTTGATTTGAGGGTGAATTATTTGCAATTAATAATCAGAGTTTAGACTTTTCATCAGTTAATACAATTAATTTATGAGAGAAAATGCAAACAGCTAATACAGACTCAGTGTATAGGATCAATAAACTAAGAGATGGTATAAATACAGAGACAGTATCATGCTGTGTTAGCTTACTGCACATATTTGAGATCAGAATTTATATAACTCTTAAGGATTCATAATTACTTACTGAGAATTATGCTTCATAAAAATTTCTTCATTGGTCCATATGTTTCAGACAAAATTACAATCAGAGTATAGCATTAAACTATAACAATCAGAGTATGACCAACATTTTATGACTAACAGAGTTTAGCATCAGAGGTTAACCGACAGAGTTTATGACTTTGGTACTCATAACAGTTAATACATGCAAGGAATCATGAGCATTAAAAATCAAACATGTATAGATTTTGAGTCTAACCCGTATCTCTAGTCAGAACCAGAGATCATCCCAAGTTCATTTACCAATCTTGTAAAAGTAGCTTCACTCAAAGGTTTGGTGAAGATATCTGCAAGTTGTTGGTCTGTAGACACAAAATGAAGCTCAATGTTCCCTTCTTCCACATGTTCTCTGATAAAATGATACCTTATGCTGATGTGCTTGGTCATGGAGTGCTGTACTGGATTTCCTGTCATAGCAATAGCACTTTGGTTATCACATAAAATAGGTATTTTAGAGTACCTTAACCCATAATCCAGCAATTGATTCTTCATCCATAAAATCTGTGCACAACAGCTACCAGCTGCTATATACTCTGCTTCAGCTGTGGATGTGGAAATCGACTTCTGTTTCTTGCTGTACCAAGAAACTAATCTGTCACCTAAAAATTGACAGCTTCCACTTGTACTTTTTCTGTCTATCTTACAGCCTGCAAAATCTGCATCAGAGTAACCAATTAGCTTAAACTCTGATTCTCTAGGATACCACAAACCCAAGGTTATGGTTCCTTTGAGATATTTGAAAATCCTTTTTACAGCTGTTAGATGAGGCTCTCTGGGATCTGCTTGAAATCTTGCGCAAAGACATGTTGCATACATGATATCAGGTCTACTTGCAGTAAGATACAGTAAAGACCCTATCATTCCTCTGTAGTTTGTCATATCTACTGAGGCTCCTGTGTCTTTGTCTAGCTTTGTTGCTGTAGCCATGGGAGTTGTGGCAGATGAACTATCAAGCATACCAAATTTCTTTAGAAGATTTCTGGTATACTTTGCTTGATTGATAAAAATCCCATCATCTGTTTGCTTGACCTGTAAGCCTAGAAAATAACTAAGCTCTCCCATCATGCTCATTTGATACCTGGATTGCATAAGCTTTGCAAACTTCTTACAGAGTTTGTCATTAGTAGATCCAAAAATAATATCATCTACATAAATTTGAACTAAAAGCAAATCATCACCAGTATTGAAATAAAACAAAGTTTTATCAATTGTACCTCTTGTGAACCCACTTTCTAAAAGAAATTTAGCAAGAGTTTCATACCATGCTCTTGGTGCTTGCTTTAGTCCATATAATGCCTTGTCAAGCCTGTAGACATAATCTGGATGCTTGGGATCTACAAATCCTGGTGGTTGTTCAACAAATACTTCTTCTTCAAGCTTCCCATTGAGAAAAGCACTTTTTACATCCATCTGAAAGACTTTAAACTTCTTGTGTGCAGCATAGGCCAGAAAGATTCTTATGGCCTCCAATCTTGCAACTGGAGCAAAGGTTTCATCATAGTCAATTCCTTCCTGTTGTGAATATCCTTTTGCCACAAGTCTAGCCTTGTTTCTTGTAATCACACCTTCACTGTCAGTCTTGTTTCTGAAAACCCACTTTGTACCTACAATTGATCTATTCTTTGGTCTAGGTACTAGTGTCCAGACTTCATTTCTTTCAAATTCATTTAACTCTTCTTGCATTGCTGTAATCCAATTAGCATCTTGAAGAGCTTCCTCCACTTTCTTTGGTTCTGTTTGAGACAAGAAAGCATGATACAGACACTCATTATTTGTTGCACTTCTAGTTCTCACACTAGCATCAGGATCTCCAATTATGAGATCAGGTGTGTGTGCCTGTGTCCACCTTCTTGCTGTTGGTAAGTGGTTTCTTGCATCATTATTGGATCCTCCCCCTTGATCCATGCTCTCCTGATTCATATGTTGACTTTCTGCAGCATCTGAGGCTCCCCCTGAATTGGATGGCTCAGAGTTTGAACTGTCAGAGTTTGAATTAGTTTCCTCAACTGACTCACTTGCTGTGTCTTGTTGAGCTTCTTCACGCTCCCCCTCAACTGGTTCTCTATTTTGTTCAATTTGAGAATTTCCAGTTTCTCCAGTATTTACCAGTAGAGGTTCAGAGTATGCTTCGACAGAGTTTGTCAAACCTGCTTCATCAGAGTTTATATCATCAGAGAATAGATCTTCATTTTCAAAACGTAGTTGATCATATCCATCCTTGTCTTCAAGTCCAATTATTTTCTTGTCATCAAATGACACATGTATGGATTCCATGATCACCTTAGTTCTTAGATTATAAACTCTGAATGCTTTTGTTGACAATGGATAGCCAACAAAGATTCCTTCATCAGCTTTTAACTCGAACTTTGTCAACTGTTCAGGATGAGTCTTCAACACAAAGCATTTGCATCCAAATATGTGAAAATATTTCAAATTTGGCTTCTTATTTTTCACCATCTCATATGGTGTTTTCCCATGCTTGTTGATCAGTGTAGCATTTTGAGTAAAACAAGCAGTTTGAACAGCTTCTGCCCAGAAATAAGTTGGTAATTTTGCTTCTTCAAGCATAGTTCTGGCTGCTTCAATTAAGGTTCTGTTCTTTCTTTCAACTACACCATTTTGCTGTGGAGTTCCAGGTGCAGAAAACTCTTGTTTCACTCCTCTTTCCTTGCAGAAAGCTTCCATGATTGAGTTTCTGAATTCAGTTCCATTATCACTCCTTATAATTTTGACTTTGTGCTGTGATCCTTTGTCCAGTAGATTTACATGATCCATCAGAGTTTGAGCAGTTTCATCCTTCTTTGACAAGAAATACACCCATGTATATCTAGTATATTCATCAACAATTACTAGAGCATATTTCTTTCTGCCCATGGACATCACATTCACTGGTCCAAAGAGATCAACATGTAGAAGATGATAAGGTTCCACTACTGAAGATTCAGATTTGCTCTTGAAAGATGACTTCCTTTGCTTGGCTTTTTGACAAGAATCACATAAGCCATCTAGACTGAGTATAGATTTTGGAAGTCCCCTTACAAGATCCTTTCTTATTAGCTCATTTATGTTGTTCAAATTGAGATGAGAGAGCTTCTTGTGCCAATTCCAACTCTCTTCATTTGACATTCTTGCAGTCAGACACACTGTTTTTCCATCAGAGTTTGTTACCAAACTTGCTTCATAAATTTTGTTGCGCCTATGTCCAACTAGAACAACTTTTCCAGTAGATTTACTAATGACTTCACAGTATTCACTATGGAAATCTACATGGTTTCCTCTGTCACAGATTTGACTTACAGATAACAGATTATGCTTGAGTCCTGAGACTAGAGCTACATTTGTAATGATAACACTTCCAAGATTAATATTGCCATATCCCAGAGTGTGTCCTATGTTGCCATCTCCATAGAAAACTTTTGGGTCAGCCTTCTCCTCAAAGTCTGATAGCAGGGCTTTATTTCCAGTCATATGTCCTGAGCATCCACTGTCCAAGATAAGTGTGCTCTCTATTATACCCTGCAATCACAAACAAATACTAAGTGTTAGTTTTAAGGACCCAGACTTGCTTGGATCCTTTGTCTTTCTTAACAGTGTTAGCTTTTGCAGCGGAATTACTATCAACAGAGTTTAAGCTAACATTGTCAGACTTTACACTTGCAGAGTTTGCTCTAACCCACTTCAGATTGGGTTTTAGCTCATAATAGTTATGATAAATAGCATGATAACTCTTGCAAGTATAAATGGAATGCCAAGTGCTCCCACAGTGTGTGCATAAAGTCTGTGGTCTAACCCTAACATAATCATTCTTTACTCCTGATGTAGAAGTTAAAGAAATGATATTTCTATTCTTTGTGCAGTAATTAGCAAGATGATTAGAACTACCACAATTATAACATGTTTTCCTTGGAGCAGCACCAGTAGGCAAATGATTATTTCTATTATTTATGCCTATCTTTCCATTCCTATTCTTCTTGGACCCTTTTGGTTTCATGGCAGATTTTACTTCTTTCAGCTTATGATTGAACTGTTTACCTGTCATCAAACCAACATTAACCTGTTTTTCACAAGTTTTTACTGGTTTTCTAACAGCTTCTATTTCCATAAGGTTTTCTGTTATAATATTTTCCTGTTTTTCACAGGCTTCATCTGATTTCATATCAGCTTCCCTTATTACAACAGATTTTAACTTATTGGCTTCTGGAACAAATTTCACAGGTTTAAGTTGTGGTTTTACCTTAACCTTGTCTTTAAACCTAAGTTCATCATTTTCACAATAACCTAAACCTACAGAATCAGTCTGAAACACTTGATGAGTGTCTCTTCCAGAATCTGTCCAAGTCTTGATTATTTTTCTTTCCTTCTCTAAATCAGATTCTAGTTACCTATACCTTTTAAGCAACTCCTGTTCAACATAAACAGCATCATCTCTTTCTTTTTGAATCTGCTTCATACTTTCAAGTTCTCCTTCAAGAAACTTGTTTCTATCTTTAAGACTAAGATTCTCAGATTTAATTCTCTCATTTTCTAAAGTCTGATCCCTATAGCTAACATGAACACTTTTCAGATATACCCTTAACTCAGATATATTATCAGTATCATAAGCATAAGTAGTTAGGGGTACCTTATTTTCTGATGATTCAGTCTCATCTCTGACAGTTGCCATAAGAGCATAGTTTTCTCCATCATCAGAGTCTGAAGTATCTGCCCAGTCTTTGCCTTTAGAGATGAGTGCTTTCTCAGATTTGCCTTTCTTGCACTCTGGGGCATAATGACCCATCTCCTTACACTTGTAGCACTGGATTTCAGATTTATCCTTCTTGCCAGATTTGGTCTCCCTTCCATCAGACTTTCTGAAACTTCTCCTTTCAGAGTTTGAATCTTTCCTTGAGAATCTCTTTCCCTTCTTGAAGTTCTTGAATCCCATCTTCTTGAAGGTCTTCACCATCAATGCAGCCATTTGCATCATCTATTCTTCATCATCATCAGAGTCAGAAGCTTCATCAGAGTTTGATGACTCACTTTCAGATTTAATAACTAAAGCCTTTCCCTTGGCTTTCTTCCTTGATGATTCCTTCTTAATGGGCTTCTCCTCAACTTTGAGAGCAATAGATTTTGTCTTCTTGCTGGATCTCCTGTTTCTTTGTTCTATCTCAAGTTCATGAGTCTTTAACAATCCATAGATCTCATCAAGATCTGTATCAGCAAGATCATAATTATCTCTGATTGTTGTTGCCTTTAAATCCCACTTTTCAGGTAGAGATAACAGAAACTTGAGATTAGACTCTTCAAGTTCATATTCTTTATCAACCAGAGATAGATCATTCAACAGTTTGCAAAATCTGTCATAAGTCTCAGTCAAGGTTTCATTAGTTCTTGAATCAAAGTGCTCATACTCCTGTGTGAGTATTGTCTTTCTGTTCTTCTTGATAGCACCTGTTCCCTGGCATCTGACTTCTAAAGCATCCCATATCTCTTTGGCAGTTTTGCAGCCAATTACTCTGTTAGACATAACATTATCTAAAGCACTGTGGAGAAGATGTCTAACCTTTGCATCTTTTGCAATTGATGAGATGTCCTCAGGAGTCATATCTTTCTTTTCCTTTGGAACAGTCTTTTGTTCTTGTCCATCAACAACAGGGGACAATTTAGTTGGCATATGAGGACCATCATAGATTCTGTCAAGGTATTCTGGATCTGTAGCCTCCAGAAACATGGTCATCTTAACCTTCCAAATCGGATACTCTACTGGCCTGAGAATTGGAACCCTGATTGTTTCATATCGACTGACAGAATTGGGCTTAACCTGTTCAGCCTTAGGAGCAGTTTGATTTTCTTCAGACATGATTAATACTGTGTTTGAATCGTAAAACTGTATATATTAAACAGCCTTTGCTCTGATACCAATTGTTAGGCCGAATACACAATATAGAATCAAGTATGTATGAGAATAACAATTAAGAACACAGGTTTGTAAATCAACAAACTGAATTATATTAAATAATTCTCTCTTAGTGATGTTAATGAATCACAAAGAGCTTCTAGGTTACAAGAATAATAATTCAATAATCGCATCCCTTCTAGGGATAACCTATCTGTGTTTATATAGTACACAGTTACACAATCCTTATCTAATTGATATTCCTACAAATTAGCTATACAAGTTATATCAATTAAGGATTGCTTCTTATCTTCTATTCCGTCTCCTTAGCTGTATCAATATATTCTGCTTCTTTCCATCTTCAGAATATATTGCTTCTAGAATCTTCAATTCAGCACCGACAACTAATTCAACTATCACCCTGTCAGACTTTAAATAAACTCTGACCGGCTTCCTTTAAACTCTTCACCCTGTCAGACTTTAAATAAACTCTGACCGGCTTCCGATAAACTCTGGTCAGTACCTGTTGCTTAAACACTGATAAACAAACGTCAGCAATTATATCTAACACTCCTTATTCATCTCATTCATAGAAGCTAGCGCCAGGTCAATGTTATCCAATCTTGAGATGGTAGTCTTTTCAATATGATCCAATCTTTTGTTCAGCTTAGACTCCACTCTTGAAAGGGTGTTCATTGCATCTTTTACCCACGCTTGACCATCCTGGATAACCAGAACGTCTTCTCTCAAAGCTTCTTGTCCTTGTGACAGAGCATATACTTCATTCATGAAACCTTCTTTTAGTTCCTTGACGTCCGTCCTCAAGTCGACTAGTTCTTCTAGAGTTTCCTTCTTCAAGGAGTCCACTGCTTGCTTCGTACCTGTTATTGTGCCAAATACACTGCCAATGACCCTGAAAGTTCTTCTGGAATCAGCTGCAGCCAAGTCAACCTTCTCTTGAATAGACTTTAAAGAAACATTGTCTTGACTAGAGGAGATCCCTTGGTCAAAGGAAGGTCGTAGTGGAACCTTGTATAATGGATTTCCTTGTTGATCATGAACCGTCATCTCCTTGAGTGAGGATTGAATATGTACCTCTCTTTCTGTTGGTAGTAGCAAATCATCTATATTTGTAAGGTTTAGGGTGTCACTCCTCACATTTGGCTCTGGGTGTACACTCAACTTTTCTGTCGGTGTTTCACTCATTTTACCTTTCCCACTCAGGCCAGGTGTAAGTGTTTTTGTTTCACTCAATACCTTAATTCTCATTGTACCTGCAGAAGAAAACACCGTAGCCGTCCTTAAGGAGGTCACCGGTGGTGCAATGGGGCTTCGCAAGTCCCCGTCCTTGGTTAAACCAAGTTGCTGATCATCCGTGGATGATGTATCCTTTATAGGATCTAGAGTTTGAATCTTTAGGGGGTTAGAATCAGGCTCTATTAACAGCAGAGACCCTGAAACTTCCCCAATAGTCTGTGAAGACTTTACCTCAGTTAACTCCTCAATTGAAATTGATTCATTGTCACCGAGTTGCCGATCCGCACCTACATCAGACCATTTACCCGCAGGATCCAGATATGTTCCATCTGGGGAGTTAGGTAATGACCTTTGAGATTTTGCATTTAGGTCAGAACCTTCTCTCGACGTCTGTGAAGACACTTGGTTCTTAGAACCTTCAACCAGTGAACCTGACCGTAATATGGTCGGAACACCAGTTGCTTCCGTCAATTCCTCCTTGCTTGATTGAGCTATGGTTTTAGATATTTCTTTAGTAAGTTTAGCCCAATCAGCATCAGAAAAATCAATAAAGGGCGCTTTGGATGATTGAAATGAAGATTCAACAGTTGCCTCGGTTTCTATTCTTCTCCTTTTAGAGGAAGGCAGAGCTGTTGTTGAAGGGTGTATCTCCTTATGTGGTGCTGCTAAGGCACTATCTCCCTCTACACTCATGGATGTTTGTATATTGGGTATAGGAGGGGAAGGAGGTTCGTTTATTGTTTCATTTTGTTCTTCCAAAGGCTCTTCGACCGTGGTTAGAGATTGTGGGTTTGCAATCTCATGGTCAGGAATGGCCACTGAGGGCTCTGGATCTACATCCATTGGTTGTTGTACAAGAGCCATTTCAGGTTGAGGAACATTACCTTCATTTACCTATTCCCCTGGAGGTAGAAGTGGTAGGGGCACCGTTCTTAGATAATCAGTTAGAACAGTGGGTACCCCTGGAAGATGATTCTTTCTTATCAGAGCGGTTATGGCATTGCTCTTCATCTTCATACATTACATGGTCTCCTCAGCTGCAAATGTCTCACGTTCACCATCTGTTAAGACATCATTGAGAATTAGCTGTAGGAACCTAGGATAAAAACAAAGCACATCGTCCATGCATGTTCTTTCATCCAGTGGTCCCATGCATAGAATGACTTGGTCAATCACTAATCTTCCTATGTTAATATGCCTATTGTTAGCAATGGCAAACCCTATTTTCTGAAGAAATAAGGGAATACCATGCAGATTTGTCAGCTTGGCAGTAAAAACATGGATAAGTGTATGAAAGAAAAAGTTCCATGGCTTGGTCAGGTAATGCTTCAGGAACTCTCCCACAAAGAAGTTTGGTTGTTGACTTCTTATGAGAGTGAAGAAAGCATGTATCTCCTCAGTTGTGGGATCCGGAACATGGTTTTCTGTTGGAAAATGTAGAACTCTGTTAAAGTCATGTTCCGTCACCCTTATTGTTCTGCCCCCTGGCACAACAAAACTGAAGGATCTCACATTATTCTCACTTGTATCTGTGGCGGTTGTGTACAACGCAGTCAGTTGATCAATGCAAAGGACTACGGGAGTACTCAAAGCTTATGCCACTAGTGAACGTGTATTCAAAAACTCTGCCCATGCACGAAACTGTAAGTTCGTAATGATTTGCAAGTTCTGAAACGAGACATGATTAGTCTTGGTTACTATAAATTCTCCGACCATTTTAATTCAAATTTCCAGAAAATTAAATTAAACCAAAACTAAAATTTTCAATTAATTATTTCTAATTAATCAAATTTTTCACCAAAATAACCCTTTTATTCGAATTAAACACTTTATCCAAAACAAATCTTTTGATGCAGAACTCTTAAAATAACTTGATAATTAGTAGTTAAATTTAAACCTTAAGAACTCTTTTGAATAAACAACAGAGTACGAATGGTTTAGTTTTCAAAGTATCCAAAGTTCTACTTTTCCTCTTTTTCTCGATGGATTTCTCTGAAACCAATTCACAAATCAACGGAACACAAGTACACAGTGATTCACGGTTAAAATGAAGTTACTGTGTTAAAGATGAATTGTTGAAGATACAAATCAGATTTAGAAAACTATCGAGTTCTTTGTTTATGGATGTGGAGAGAAAAAAAATGTAAGTATAATTGTGTATCCTTAGATCTGTAAAAGTAAGAAGTGAAAAACGTCTAAGGCCCACATTTATAATGAGTAATCTTCATGGGTATTTTAGTCATTCATTGGTTCGATGGTTTTATAAACATACTATCGATAGATTTCTCAGGGAGCACAAAAGTCATAAGTACTTCGATAGTTTTTGAAAAACTATCGAGGTTGAATATACTTGAATATCAACAGACTTTATCAGAGAAACTATCGAAGGTCTTTTCTTCTTAAAACCAAAAACTATCGAGCATCCTTTGTTTGAAAAAACTATCGAGAATTAAAATAAAGGAAAAGTTAATTCTCTCCGATAGATTTTTTTTCTTTATTTCTCAAAAACTATCGAAACATGTTTTCGATGGATTTTCTTTTCCTATTTGAAAACTATCGAATTTTGAATTCGATGGTTTTTATTTAGTACTTAGAAAATCTATCAAAATTTCTAAATTCGATATTTTTGCTTCTATCTAAATTTCAAAACCTGTTCTGTTTTAAAAATCAGACTTTTTGATTTTCTGTCAAGTTTTACTTTGAAAAACTTTTTCAAATTTACCAAAATCAATTGTTAACAGAAAATTCACAATTTTCTTAGAATAAAATCGACTAAATATCATTGAATGATATTAACCAATTAAAATCCAATAAATTATGCTGCATTAATCTACAATGTTAAAAACAAAGTAAATTAATTAAAATTAAATAGATGCTTAAATATTTAGAATAAATATTAGCACCTAAATAATTTTATAGAATTAATAACCAATTAAATGCCAGAAGATATATCATCCATAATTATGACATAAAATTAGTACAATAATCCTAACTACGAGAATTGCTCCAGAAAATAAATTCACGAGTCCTAAGGATATGGAAATTCTTAAACTCATGTATTCACTAGGACTATCTGCAGTTACTGACTTCTAATCAAAATCAATTAGAAAGATTTAACATCCCAAGTTCACTAACCAGCTTAGAAAAAGTGGATTCATCAAGTGGTTTAGTAAAGATGTCTACAATTTGTTCCTCTGTGGGTACAAAATGTAACTCCACAATTCCATTCATGACATGCTCTCGGATAAAATGATACCTGATGTCGATGTGCTTCGTCCTCGAGTGTTGCACTGGGTTGTTAGAGATTGCTATGGCACTTGTGTTGTCGCAAAATATTGGAACCTTTGTCAACAAAAGCCCATAGTCACGGAGTTGGTTTCTCATCCACAATATCTGAGCACATCAGCTACCAGCAACAATGTATTCAGCCTCAGCTATTAATGTGGACCCTGAATGCTGCTTCTTGCTATACCAGGAAACTAACCTTCTTCCAAGAAACTGACAGCTTCCTGAAATACTCTTTCAATCAATCTTACAACCTGCAAAATCAGAGTCTGTATATCCAATAAGATCAAATCATGTATCTTTAGGGTACCAAATTCCAAGATTTGGGGTCCCCTTAAGATATCTAAATATTCGTTTAACAGCTATTAGATGAGATTCTTTAGGATCAGACTGAAACCTAGCACACAAGCATGTTGCAAACATTATATCTGGTCTACTTGCAGTGAGATAAAGTAATGAGCCTATCATACCTCTGTAGCCTATGATGTCAACCTTCTTACCAGTTTCATCCTTATCAAGCTTAGTGGCAATTGGCATTGGAGTCTTTGCTGTAGATGAGTCTTCCATTTGATACTTCTTCAGAAGATCTTTGATGTACTTGGACTGACAAATGAATATACCATCTTGCCTTTGATACACTTGCAGTCCAAGAAAGAATGACAATTCACCCATCATGCTCATTTCATAACGACTCTGCATTAACTTTGCAAATCTCTTGCATAGATCGTCATTCGTAGAACCAAATATTATATCATCAACATATACTTGCACCAATATCAGATCATTTTTGTGCATTTTAAAGAATAGAGTTTTATCTATGACACCTCTTGTAAAATCATTTTCAAGTAAGAATTCAGAGAGAGTATCATACCATGTCCTTGGAGCTTGTTTGAGTCCATAGAGAGCTTTGAATAGAAAGTACACAAAGTCTGCCAGTTTTGAATCCTCAAAACATGGAGGTTGTTCCACATACACTTCTTCTTCTAACTCCCCGTTCATAAAAGCACTCTTCACATCCATTTGATATACCTTGTAATTGGAATTTGCTGAGAATGCCAGAAACATTCTGATGGCCTCAAGTCTTGCTACTGGTGCATAGGTTTCATCATAATCTATACCCTCTTCTTGAGAGTAACCTTTAGCAACCAGTCTGGCTTTGTTTCTCGTAACAATGCCATCTTCATCCAGCTTATTTCTGAATACCCATTTTGTTCCAATAACAGATTTCCCTTTAGGCCTGGGTACCAGCTTCCAAACTTTCTGCCTTTCAAACTGATTGAGTTCATCTTGCATTGCAATCACCCAATCTGGATCTTCTAGGGCATCTTCAACTTTCTTAGGTTCTGTTTCTGAAAGAAACCCAGAATAGTGACATTCATTTTGTGATGTCCTCCTAGTTCTCACTCCTGAATCTGGATCACCAATGATCAAGTGAAAGGGATGATCTCTATTCCATACCCTTTGTCTTGGCAGATGCGATCTTGATGATTCTCCTTGTTCTAGATGTTGTGGACTGTGACTAGTTGATCCTTCTCCTGCTCCCCCTGAGTTGTTGACGGTTTGATCTGTTGATTCTGTAGACTGACTAGTGGATCCTGTAGTATTTTGAGGATCTCCACTGTGGTCACCACTTTGTCCAGAATCATTATCATTATGATTATTATTAATAACTGTAACAACTTCAGGTTCTTCTTCATTGTCAGAGAGATCTCCTGATAGATTTTCAAATACCAAGGATTCAGAGTTCTCTCCAGTTTGCAGGCCTGGTCTTTTGGTGTCGTCGAATGTTACATTAAAGCTTTCCAACACCTTCTTATCTTCAATCGCATATACCCTTTAAGCATTAGATTCCAGAGAATAGCCCAGAAAAATGCCTTCGTCTGCTTTGGTATCAAACTTGCCTAGATGTCCTCCATCTTTTAGTACAAAGCACTTTGCACCAACACATGAAAATACTTCAGTGTTGGTTTCTTGTTGGCCATTAACTCATAAGGAGTCTTATGATGATCTTTGTTAATCAGGGTTCGATTCTGAGTGTATCAAGCTGTATTCACTGCTTCAGCCCAAAAGTAAGTGGGAAGTTTTGATTCATTCAACATGGTCCTTGCTGCTTCAACCAAGGTCTTGTTCTTCCTTTCCACTACTCCATTTTGTTGTGGAGTTCTTGGTGCTGAATATTGTCTTGATATTCCTTTCTCTGAGCAGAAATCATTAAGAGCTGCATTCTTGAATTCAGTTCCATTGTCTGATCTGATTGTCCGCACAGGTAGCTTGGCTTCCACTTGGATCTTCTTGATATGATCAATGATTAGTTGTGTTGCTTCATCCTTTGATTGTACAAACAACACCCATGTGTACTTGGAGTAGTCATCCACCATCACCAATGCATATCTCTTTCTTGAAAGTGACATAACATTAACTGGACCAAATAAATCCATATGAATCATCTGTAATGGTTCAGTAATGTTTGTCATTTCTTTGATTCTATGTGATGCTTTCTTTGACTTCCCTTTTTCACATGCTTCACACAGTCCCTCCTGATTGAATTCCATCATGGGCAACCCTCTCACTAACTCTCTCTTTACCAACGAGTTCATAGTTTTGAAGTTCAGATGTGAGAGCTTCTTGTGGCATAACCAACTTTGTTCTGAAGATGCATTTCCATAGAAACATGTAACTTCTCCTTCACTGGTAGAACTTAAGTCAGCTATGAACAAATTTCCTTTTCTTACTCCCAGTAGAGCAAGCTTCTCATCCTTCCTGTTTATGATCAATCACTTGTCCTTTCTGAAGTCTACATTGTAGCCTTTATCACAGAACTGACTGATACTTAGAAGATTGTGCTTTAATCCTTGAACAAGAGTGATGTTTTCAATGATGACATTTCCAATTCTCAAATTACCATATCCCGTAGTGAATCCTTTGATGTCATCTCCAAAGGTTACAATAGGGCCAGTCTTCTTAACCACCTCTGTAAGCAGGGACTCTTCACCAATCATGTGTCTAGAACAGCCACTATCCAGAATCCACACAACCTTTGAGCTTTTAACCTTACCCTGCAATCACAGATTGATTAAGCGGACTTTGGTACCCAAAATTGTTTGGGTCCTGAAGGTTTAGATGATTTAACATGAGTAACATTCAATTTTGTCTTACCCTGATTGATTTTCATAGTATATATGGATTTAGCATTAACAGTGCTTTTGCTATTATCATCCATCAACTTAAAATAAGCATGCATGATGTTGTATGTACATAGCAAGCATTCTTTCTTTCCACAGGGTTCATGAAGATCAGGCATGTCAGACATGTTATGTATTTCAGAAGTATTAGCAGTTTCTACTTTAACCTTTTTACATGCATGTGTAAGGTGTCCAGCAGAATTACAAATAGTGCACAACTTCCTAGATACAATGGGAGAATATGGAACCATTTCCTGATTAGCAATCTTCTTCTTCCCATTCCCGTTCTTTTTGGATTTACTAACTGAGTCACCTACTTCAGTTTTAGGTATTACAGTTTTTACTGAATTCCTAGGCAACTTAGTCTTTCACCTCTTTTTCCTTCAATAAATCCTCCTCAAGCAATTCTTGTCTAAGATATAAGTCATCCTCATGAAAAGGTTCTGAGAAGGGCCTGACAAAGACTGGATTGACCACATTCTTAAGAATGTGTGGAATATTCTTCCCTACACCAACAGGGGATGTCACAGGAAATTCCAGAATCTTTTTCCCAGCCTTTTTGGAATAGTCAAGTCCTATAACAGTCATGTTACCCTGGGTCTGAGTATCCATTATCTCCTTAGCAATCAGGGCGGAATTCTTAAAAGCATTCAGCTTCAGATCTAACTCTGAAATCTGCTTCCTGAGGATAGTCTGTATCTCATCATTACACTTGACCTTGTTTTCTAAGTACACATTCTTTTGTTTAAGATCTTCTATTGTGACAGCTACAAGCTCTAGTTCTTCAATTTTAGATTTTAGATTTTTAATCTTAAGAACTAGTTTAGCATTCTCCATTTCTGATGCTAGCATGCTTGTGTGTACATTAAACAATTCTACACTAAGATCTTGCACAGTTTTCTTGTACTCAGAATTAGACATGTCAATTGTCCTTAAGATAGGTACCTGAGATAATTGTGGTGATTCCTCTGAAGAGTCAGCCATTAGGGTAACATTTACATATTTTTCCTCTTCATCCGAATCAGTATCATCCCAGTGTTTTCCCTCTGCTATATAAGCTTTCCCTTTCTGCTTTCCAGACAATGCCTCCACTTGCTGTTTCAGCTTGGCATTCTCCTTCTTCAAATCCTCATATGAGTCTTTCTTTTCATAGACTCCCTTTCTGTCTCTTGCTTGACGAGGCTTCTGGAATTCAGTGGCAAAATGCCCTAACTCATTGCAGTTGTAGCATCTTGATTTGCTTCTATCAATCATGCCAGTCTTGTAGCCTCCCTTAAAGCTAGTGCATGGTGAATACTTGCTCTTCTGAAATCTATTGGTTGAGCCCTTGAACTTGTACTTAGGGTTTCTCTTGAAACGGATGTGGCTAAACTTTGCAGCTAAGTACGCCATGGTTTTGTCTTCCATTTGCTCAAGCTCTTCTAGGGTGTAGTAATCACTTTCATCAACACCCAGATTTACAGAATCCATCTCAGCTTCTATTATCACCTCCTTTCCAGCTCTAGGGGTTTGAACCTGAATATCAGAAGTTGTTGGTTCATCCACTACAAGTGCTGCTGATCTCACAAGTGCATTGTGCTTGTTATCCACTGTCCCTGGTCCGTAGATTATCACTCTATGTTCCTGTTCCATCTCATAAGTCTTCAACTTGCCATAGATCATCTCTAGTGACATCTTGGTGAAGTCTATTCTTTCCCTTATGGATGATGACTTGTGTTCTACATGATGGGGCAATGTCATCATGAACTTCCTGTTTGTTTCTCTCAGTGGATAGGTCTTTCCTTTCATTGCCAACTCATTCAGGAGTTTAGTATATTTCTTAAAGACCTGAGTTATACTTTCTCCTGGTAGTGACCTAAAAGACTCATACTGAGAAGTCAGGATGTCCAATCTGTTTTCATGCACGTCTTCAGTTCCTTCCATTATTAGGTTAATGGTATCCCACATATGTTTCCCGCTTGTACAGTTCATTAACTGATAGCTCATTTCCTTGTCTGCGGAGTCTGCCAATATCAACATCAAACATGTATCCAATCGAATCAGTTCTTTGTCAGAATCTGTGTATTCGGTGATATCCTTAGGTTGGGTGCCTTGAGGAATCCTGGTACCATCAGGAGCTGTAGATTCAAATAACTGTTTAAAAGTAATGAGTTTAAAAAGTAAAGCCACGAATTTACTGCAATTACATACACGTATTGTATGCATGTAACTACGGATAAGATTGTGACTTTAACGGTTATGATTAAAACTACGTTATCCACGGATAAGATTTTAACTTTTGAGATTCGACATCCGTATAGGAGTAAAAAGTGATATCCGTAGATGTAAAAAAAATCCAGTGTCAAAAATGACCATCGACGGATAAGGATATCCGTAGAGGGAGAAATTTTGACTTAGACAAAATTCTTCTTTTTCAGAGAGTTTTCATTCTAATGAAAATCACAGTGACACTGGCTGCATTACAAATTATAAAAAATTTAAATAAATTAAGAGAAGTTAAACATACCTAGCTCACTTACCAACTTTGAGAATGTTGATTCATCAAATGGCTTGGTAAATATGTCTGCAATTTGCTGCTCACTTGGAACAAAATGAAGTTCCACAGTACCATTCATCACATGCTCTCTTATGAAGTGATACTTTATGTCAATGTGCTTGGTTCTTGAATGCTACACTGGATTCTCAATTATTGCAATTGCACTAGTGTTGTCACAGAAAATTGGAATCTTATTAACTGTTAGACCATAGTCTATTAGTTGATTTTTCATCCAAAGAATCTATGCACAACAACTTCCGGCTGCAATATATTCTGCCTCAGCTGTAGAATTAGAGACAGAATTTTGCTTCTTACTAAACCATGAGACAAGCTTATTTCCTATAAATTGGCAGGTGCCTGTTGTACTTTTTCTATCAATCTTGCAACCTGCATAGTCTAAATCTGAATAACCAATTAGATCAAAACCAGATTCTCTAGGGTACCAAATGCCAAGGTTTGGTGTTCCCTTGAGATATATGAAAATCCTCTTGATAGCAATTAACTGAGACTCTCTAGGATCAACCTGAAATCTAGCACATAGACATGTAGCAAACATAATATCAGGTCTACTAGCTGTTAAATATAAAAGTGAGCCTACCATGCCTCTATAGCTTGAAATGTCCACAGATTTTTCCTTAGTATTCAATTCAAGCTTAGTGGCAGTTGGCATGGGTGTTTTAGCAGAAGAGCAATCCATTAGATCAAACTTCTTTAATAGATCAAAAATGTATTTAGTTTGACTAATGAAGATTCCTTCTTTCACTTGCTTAACTTGTAAGCCAAGGAAATAGGTAAGTTCACCCATCATGCTCATTTCATATTTACTTTGCATAAGTTTGGCAAACCTTTTGCAAAGCTTCTCATCTGTAGACCCAAAAATTTTGTCATCTACATAAATTTGAACAAGTATACTAGAGCCATTAACATTTCTAAAGAAAAGATTTTTGTCAATAGTACCTCTAGTGAAGTGATTCTCTAAAAGAAACTGTGATAGTGTGTCATACCAGGCTCTTGGTGCTTGCTTCAGTCCATAGAGTGCCTTGAGTAGGAAGTAGACAAATTCTGGATAATTTGGATCTTCAAAACCAGGAGGTTGACTATCATACACCTCCTCTTCCAGTTCCCCATTCAAGAAGGCACTATTGACATCCATTTGATAGACTTGAAGTTGGCATGGGCTGCATAGGTAAGGAATATCCTTATTGCTTCCGATCTAGCAACAGGGGCAAATGTTTCATCATAATCTATTCTTTCTTCTTGAGAATAGCCCTTAGCAACCAATCTTGCTTTGTTCCTTGTGGTAATGCCATTTTCATCCATCTTGTTTCTGAATACCCATTTTGTTGTTATAACACTTCTATCTTTAGGTTTGGGTACCAGCTTCCATACTTTATTCCTCTCAATTGGTTTAGCTCTTCCTACATAGCTAACACCCAATCTGGATCTAGAAGAGCATCCTCAACTTTCTTTGGTTCATCTTGAGAAAGAAAGCTACTGTATAAAAATTCATCATGAGTAGCTCTTCTAGTTTGAACATTTGAGGATGCATCACCAATGATCAGTTCAAATGGGTGATCTCTAGTCCATTTTTTCCTTGTTGAAGGTGTAGGTCTTGAAGATGTAGCATCATTATCATAAGCATGATCGTGTGGAATTGAGATTGATCCTTGACTCAGAAAAACTCCCCCTGAGTTTGTTGGGGTGCATATCATGTTTTGTGATCCACCTATGGATGCTCCAATTTGGCTTCCTATGGATGCTCCATTTTGGCTTCCTACGGATGCTCCAATTTGGCTTCCTACGGATGCTCCAATTGTCCCTTTTATGGATGGCTCATTTAAACTTGAGTTATCCATATTTGAAATGATCACTCTTGAAGGGACTGGTTCATCCACATAATCATCATCTTCATCGTCATAAAATAGACCTTCCATCTCATTCTCAAACCTGAGAGTTTCATGAAAACCCTCATCTGTGAGGCCTTGAATTCTGGTATCATAAAAAACAACATGTATAGATTATATAACAATGTTGATTCTGTGATTAAAAACCCTATAGGCTTTTCCAGCTGCATATCCCACAAAAGTGGCTTCATCTACCTTTGATTCAAATTTTCCAAGATTTTCACCTTGATTTCTCAATACAAAACATTTGCATCCAAAGACATGTAGAAAACTTAAGGATGGTTTCCTTCCTTTGAGTAGCTGATATGGAGTCATCCCTTTGGCTTGATTGATCAAAGAGATATTTTGAGTGAAACATGCAGTGTTAACTGCTTCAGACCAAATATAAGTAGGTAACTTTGATTCTCCAAGAATTGTTCTTGTAGCCTCAATTAGAGTTCTATTTTTCCTTTCCACCACTCCATTTTGTTGTGGTGTTCTTGCTGCAGAGAACTCATGAATGATTCCATTTTCCTCACAAAATAGCCTCATTGTTGAATTCTTGAACTCGGTGTCATTGTCACTCCTGATTCTTCTGAATTTGAGATCAGGATGATTGTTAGCAACCTTGATGTGATTGATTATGATTTCACTTGCCTCATCTTTAGAGTGCAGGAAGTATGTCCATGTAAACTTTGAAAAATCATCCACAATCACAAGGCAATATCTTTTCTTTGAAATAGACATGACATTTACTGGTCCAAATAGATCTATGTGAAGCAGCTATAGAGGTTGCTCAATTGATGAGTCTGGCTTGCTTCTGAAAGAAATCTTCCTTAACTTCCCTTTCTGGCAAGCATCACAAAGTCCATCCTTAGAGAATTCCAACTGTGGAATTCCTCTTACTAGGTCTCTTTTTACCAGATCATTCATTGATTTGAAATTTAAATGAGACAGCCTTTTGTGCCATAGCCAACTCTCATCTTTACTTGATTTACTCAAAAGACAAGTGATAGAGTCTGAACTTGTTGAGTTGAAGTCAGCTATATATACATTTCCTCTTCTATGGCCTGTCAACACCACATTGTTGTTTCCTTTGTTTGAAACAACACAGGCTCCTTGACTGAATGATACTGAGAAACCTTTATCACATAGTTGACTGATGCTAAGCAAGTTGTCCTTAATTCCATCAACCAGTGCTACTTCATCAATGATGACATTTTCCTTTGAAATCAAGTCATATCCCTTAGTGTAACCTTTGATGTCATCTCCAAAGGTAATCATAGGGCCAGCTTTTTCCACAAACTCTGTGAGCAGGGTAGAATCTCCAGTCATGTGCCTAGAGCATCCATTGTCTAGATACCATAGATTCTTTCTGTATCCCTGATTGGATGATGAACTGGCATCTTACTCACTTGAATCAGTCATCAGTGCAAGGTTCACAAATTCAGTGTCCTTCTCAGAATCATTCCCATCTTCAGCCCAGTCATACTCCTAAGTTATAAATGCTCTTCCTTTTTGCTTGAGAAGATCAAAGTATTTCTTCTTATAGTCAACAGGCTCAAACTTCCTATCACTCTTCTCAGCTTTTGGCTTTCTACATTCATTGTCAAAGTGACCTCCCATTCCACAATTAAAACATTTAAACATGGACCTTTCAACATAGTTCTTGTTTGATTGAAAGTCCTTTCTGAATGGTTTGGACACCTCAGGGTTTCTCTTGAACTTGAGCTTTGAGAATTTTCTTGAAAGAAAAGCTAAATGTTCATCTAGCTAATCCATTTCATCTTGGTTAGAAGGCTCACTTTCTTCAATCATCTTTCCTTTGCACTTTCTTGATTCAGTCCTACCTTCACAAGCACTTGTGCTTGGTGTAGTTTCAGCAGCTTCTTCTTTCATGTCCTCAGCCTTTTCAACACTTGCTACTAAGGCAACAGATCCAGTTTTCTTTTGGACCTTCTCAATTTCCTCATCCTGCTCCATTTCTAACTCATATGTTTTTAGGGTTCCATACAGCCTCTCAAGTGTAAAATCCTTATACTCTTGAGTGTTTCTCAAGGAAATAGTCATAGGCTTCCACTCCTTTGGCAAGGCTCTGAGAAATTTAAGATTTGAATATTTGATTTGATAAACCCTCCCATCTAACTTCAATTCATTCAGCAATTTTTGAAATCTACTAAAAGTATCATTCAAAGATTCTCCACTCTTAAAGTGGAAGTGTTCATGTTGTTGTATGAGAAGCTGCGTCTTGATTTCCCTTACATGCTCAGTCCCTTCACAGATGGTCTGGACAGTGTCCCAAATCTCCTTTCCTATAGAACAATTAATAACATTGTCAAACATGTCAGAATCAAGACCATTGAACAAAATATTCATGGCCTTCTTATCTTTATGAACTGCAATGTTGTCCTCAGGAGTCCATTCTGAAGGTAACTTTGGAATGGTGCTTGGAGCTCCTGCAGGTGCTTGAGCTATTGAGGTGTTTGGCTTCATTGGTACATGAGGGCCATGATCTATGCACTCTACATATCCTTCATCCATAGACATTAGGTGTAGTCGCATTTTTACTTTCCAGTGAAAATAATTCTCTCTATCAAGAACTGGTATTTTAACTCCATAATCCTTCTGACCCATGGTTATGATGTCTTTAGATCTTTAAACTTCTTCTGTGTTAGAAGCTTTCTTTGATACCAATTGTTATTCCCAGACAATGAACCAAGATTGTAGAAGGGGGGGGGGGGGGTTGAATACAATCTTTAAAAATTCTTTAGTTTTTGACAGTAGAGATATGAAAGTAAATTCAAGAACAGAAAACGAACAAATAAAACTAGTACGAGAATTAAAAATTCAGGTGGATTGATTTGTCCACCTGAGAGATTTTATTTAGAAGAAATCTCCGTGATGTTTATGAATAAACACACAGCTGCATACACACTATTCTAGCTTCAACAATTTACAAAAGGATATTGCTTTGAGCTCTCTAAATTGCCTAACTGATTTCTCTTGTTCTAGAATAATGCTACACTTGGTTATATATCCCAAGTTTACAAGATATTTTGAATAGTTAATAATACAAAAAGTAAATCTGTTCAAGATCCTTGTTTCTCCATTCTGGGTAGTGGTCCATGTGTTGGTAGCTTGCCCTTCTTGGCTGATTATCTGTTAGAAATATGTTGTTCTTGATGATAATTATAAAAACACTTAGTAGATTTTGTGTTAAGTCAATTTTGTAGCTGTCAATGGAATGGTATGCTTTGCAGCTTTCGTTGACAGGTAGCTCATCAACGGAATGAGTCTCATCAACAGAATGAGTCTCATCAACGGAATGAGTAATGTAGCAATTGCACTGTACAATACTTCACTAGTTGATAAACGATTGTTGTAGGTATTAGATAGGTTTTCTAAGTCATGTTGACTAAGTACTAGATAGGCAAAATAGGTTGGTTAATTGTAAATATAATGTGCCTTGTAATTTTACCTAAGTGAAGACATGTCAATGGATTGGAGATTACACTATCAACGGATTGAAGAATGTACCATCAACGGATTGAAGAATAAAGCTATCAACGGAATACATCTCACTACTATCAACGGATTACTATCACTTTTCTGAACAGTTGACAAAGTGATAGTGACAGTTTTCTGATAGATCAAAAGGTGATGTAGAAGTGTACTTTGCATTGGGAGCCATTAAAATGGTCACTGGGAATGAGGAAACATTCCAATTACCAATTAAGTTCTTGAGTGGGATCATAACAAGCATGAAGACAAAAGACAAGATCTCCAAGGACCATTGGACAAAAGGAATGAAAAGCAAGTTGTTGGTGGTTACCTTTAGTACTTTTTAGTGTAGCTAAAAATAGCATTGAAAACTTAGGATATATAACCAAGTGTAGCAGTTCATTTAATTGTAAGGAAGTGAGATAGAATAATTTTGTATTAGCTGTCTTTGAAGAGCACTCTCACTCCACATTTGTAACTGAGCAGCTGTGCTACGTTTGTAACACAGATTATTCCCACAATAAAAACATCTCAGTTGGATCCTCAAAACATCCAACTGAAATTTTATATTTGCTTGTGTGTTTTTATTTTCTCTGTCAAGTTATTTAAAAGTTGTTTTAAGTTTAAAAATATCTAGAATTGTATTCAACCCCCCCCCCCCCTTCTACAATTCTGTTAGGTCATTTGGGATTAACAATTGGTATTAGAGCAAGCTTCTAACATACAAGGAGTTTAAAGATCAAGGCCAAAACAAAAACCATGGTGAAGAAGGATGCAGGTGTAAAGATACCAGTTCTAGATAAGGACAATTACTTTCACTGGAAAGTAAAAATGCATCTACATCTCATGTCTATGGATGAGAGATATGTAGACTGCATTGAGAAAGGTCCACACGTTCCCATGAAGTTTGCATCTAGAGTTGGACTGCCAGATGATGCTGAAGATGTGGAAATTCCAAAGCCTGTCTCAGAATGGACTGTTGAAGATGTTGCAGAAGTCCATAAAGATAAAAGAACCATGAACATTTTGTTCAATGGCTTGGAGCAAGAGATGTTTGACAATGTTATCAACTGTACAACTGCTAAAGAAGTATGGGACATTGTTAGAACACTCTGTGAAGGAACTGAGCAAGTAAGGGAGAACAAAATGCAACTCCTCAAACAACAATATGAGCACTTTCATTTCAAAGCCGGTGAAACCCTAAATGATACATTTAGTAGGTTTCAAAAGATTTTGAATGGATTAAAGTTGTATGGGAGGGTCTACCAAACCAAGGATTCAAACCTCAAATTTCTTAGAGCTCTTCCAAAAGAATGGAAGCCTATGACTGTTTCTCTGAGAAACACTCAAGAGTACAAAGACTATACTCTTGAAAGGCTTTATGGAACTTTAAAACATATAAGCTGGAAATGGAGCAAGATGAAGAAATTGAGAAGGTGCAAAAGAAAGGTGGATCTATTGCATTGATTGCATCTGTGAACCAACTGGAAGATGACAATGAAGAAGCTGCAAGAGCCACAACTAGTCGAGCTAGTTGTAGGAGTGATGTTAGCAAGGGTAAAGGCAAGATGACAGAAGAAGAAGAAGAAGAAGAAGAAGAACCAGCCAACTTGGATGACTTAGATGAGATTGATGAGCACATTGCTTTTCTTTCAAGAAAATTTTCTAAGTTTAAATTCAAGAGAAACTCATAAGCAAGGCCACCAAGGAGAGAATTTCAACCTAGCAAAAATAATTGGGTTGAAAAGTCTAAGTCTAAATGTTTCAACTGTGGAATGATTGGTCACTATGCTGGAGATTGCAGAAAGCCTAGAGCTGAGAAGGGCAACTGGAAAATTGAGCCTGTTGATTATAAAAAGAAATACTTTGAACTTCTCAAGCAAAAAGAAAAGGCTTTCATGTCTCAAGAGTATGATTGGGCTGGTAATGGTGAAGATTCAGATGATGATGTTGAGTATGTCAACTTGGCTCTAATGGCTAACAATCATGACCAGGAAGCAAGTTCCTCTAGCTACCAGGTAACAACTACTATTCCTTCTGAGCTTTCTAAAGAGGAATGCAATAGTACAATTAATGAAATGTCTACTGTATTGTATAATTTGCGTGTTACTCTTAAATCACTTACCAAAGAGAACTCAAGAATTAAAGAGACTAATATGTTCTTAAGTGATAGAAATGCCATGTTAGAAGCACAGCTCATTGAGTTTGAGAAAATGAGGTGTGTTAGTAGGGATGCTAAGCTGGAACTTGAGAAAGTGTTAAAAATGGAAGAGATTCTTAAAACACAACTAGAAATAGAACAGAGATTGATTACAAAATGGAAAGATTCCAGTAATGTTGCTAGCAACATCATTAATGTTCAAGGTATGGAATCTTTCTGTGAGCAATCATGGAAAAAGAACAAAGAGAAGCTAGGGTATGCTGTTGAAACCTTAGAATCAGAATCAGAGTCAACAAACAACAATGATCATTCGTTGAAGGTTGATGCGTCAACGTAATGCAAGCTTCCGTTGACAGATGAACCATCAACGGATCATGTTGTTCCATTGACAGAGGAAAAGAAAGACTGGACTGAACCATCAAGGTTATGAATGACTTGGTGATGAAAGATCTTGCTAGAGGAATTCCATAGGTGGAATTCTCCAAGGATGGTTTGTGTGATGCCTGTCAAAAAGGGAAACAAAAGAAGACATCATTCAAAAGCAAGACAGAGTCATCAATTGTTCAACAGCTTGAGTTGCTTCATATGGATCTATTTGGCCCTGTCAATGTCATGTCTATTTCAAAGAAGAAATACTGTCTTGTGATTGTTGATGATTTTTCTAGATTTACATGGACTTTCTTTTTGCACTCCAAAGATGAGGCAAGTGAAATCATTATCAATCACATCAAGATAGTAAACAATCATCCTGATTTAAAAGTAAGAAGGATTAGGAGTGACAATGGGACAGAGTTCAAGAATTCAACTAAGAAGATGTTCTGTGAAGAAAATGGTATTTTGCATGAATTTTCAGCTGCAAGGACACCACAGCAAAATGGTGTAGTTGAAATGAAAAACAGAACACTCATTGAAGCTGCAAGGACAATGCTAGATGAATCAAAGTTACCAACTTATTTTTGGGCTGAGGCAGTTAACACAGCTTGCTTCACTCAAAATATTTCTTTGATTAATCAAGCCAAGGGAATGACCCTTTATCAACTACTCAAAAGAAAGAAGCCACTATTGGATTTTCTTCATGTCTTTGGATGCAAGTGCTTTGTTCTGAGAAATCAAGCTGAGCATTTGGGGAAATTTGAAGCAAAGGCAGATGAAGCAATATTTGTGGGATATGTAGCAGGGAAAGCTTACAGAGTCTATAATCTCAGAACCAACATTGTTATGGAATCTGTACATGTTGTTTTTGATGATCTCAAAATTCAAGGTCTATGTGATGAAGGTTTCCATGAAATTCTTTCTTTTGAGAATGAGGAAAGAGATCAAGTGAATCATGTTAAGGATATTGAGAAAAAGCCTAAAGTTGTTGTGTCTAGCACAGATGAAAGCAGTAGTGAAGATGAAATTGATGCATTAAGATTGAGAAGAATAGCTGCTAGCAGACCAATTGGTCATTCCGTTGACAATCATGGTGGAGGATTCGTTGACAGTCAAAATGAGCATTCCGTTGACAGTCAAAATGGGCATTCCGTTGACAGTCATAGAAATGCTTCTAGGAGTGATCACTTAGGGACAACAAACTCAGGGGGAGTTTCTCAAGCACAAACATCTAATCAAGGCAATCATGATCATGAAGCTACATCTTCTAGAGATCATCTACCTCCCTCAAGGAAATGGACTAAAGATCACCCCTTTGAACTCATCATAGGTGATGTTTCTTCAAAAGTCCAAACTAGAAGAGCAACTCAAGAAGAATGTCTATATAGTAGCTTTCTGTGTCAAGATGAGCCAAAGAAAGTTGAGGATGCACTTCTAGATCCAGATTGGGTTTTAGCTATGCAAGAGGAGCTAAACCAATTTGAGAGAAACAAAGTTTGGAAGCTGGTGCCCAGGCCTAAAAACAGGAGTGTTATAGGCATAAAATGGGTGTTCAGAAACAAGATGGATGAAAATGGCATAGTCACAAGGAACAAAGCTAGATTGGTTGCTAAAGCCTACTCACAAGAAGAGAGAATTGATTTTGATGAAACCTTTGCTCCTGTTGCAAGACTAGAAGCAATAAGAATTTTCCTAGCCTATGCAGCCCATGCCAATTTTAAGGTCTACCACATGGATGTGAAGAGTGCTTTTCTGAATGGGGAATTGGAAGAGGAGGTGTATGTGAGTCAACCTCCGGGTTTTGAAGATGATGATTTTCCAGAATATGTGTACTTTCTCCTCAAAGCACTCTATGGTTTGAAACAAGCACCTAGAGCCTGGTATGACACACTTTCACAGTTCCTCCTTGAGAATCACTTCACTAGAGGTACTGTAGATAAAACTTTTTTTCATAGAATTGTGAATGACTCTACTATACTTGTTCAAATTTATGTAGATGACATAATTTTTGGGTCTACAGATGAAAAACTTTGTCAAAAGTTTGCCAAGCTTATGCAAAGTAAATATGAAATGAGCATGATGGGAGAATTAACTTATTTCCTTGGTCTCCAAGTGAAACAAGTTAATGAAGGCATTTTCATTAGTCAAACAAAGTACATTCATGATTTGTTGAAGAAATTTAACTTAATGGAGTGCTCTCCTGCCAAAACTCCCATGCCTACTGCTACTAAACTTGAATTGAATACTAAGGAAAAATCTGTGGACATTTCAAGTTACAGAGGCATGGTAGGCTCACTTTTATATTTAACAGCTAGTAGACCTGATATTATGTTTGCTACATGTCTATGTGCTAGATTTCAAGCTGATCCTAGGGAATCCCATTTAGTTGCTATTAAAAGAATTTTCAGATATCTCAAAGGAACACCAAACCTTGGCATTTGGTATCCTAGAGAATCTGACTTTGAACTAATTGGTTATTCAGATGCAGATTATGCAGGATGTAAAATTGATAGGAAAAGCACAACTGGCACCTGTCAATTCCTAGGAAATAAGCTTGTGTCATGGTTTAGCAAGAAACAAAACTCAGTTTCTACCTCCACAACTGAGGCTGAGTACATTGCAGCTGGAAGTTGTTGTGCACAGATTTTATGGATGAAAAATCAACTACTTGATTATGGATTAAGAGTTGAGAAAATTCCTATTTTCTGTGACAACACTAGTGCCATTGCCATTACTGAGAATCCAGTGCAGCATTCAAGGACCAAGCACATTGACATCAAGTACCATTTCATTAGAGAACATGTTATGAATGGTACTGTGGAGCTACATTTTGTTCCAAGTGAACAACAACTTGCAGATATCTTTACCAAGCCACTTCATGAATCAACATTCTTAAGATTAGTAAGTGAGCTAGGTATGCTAAATTTCTCTTAATTATTTATGAGATTTTTGCAAGTTAAAAATTGCAGCCAGAAATTTGCTATGATTTTATGTGGATTAATTTTCTCAGAAAAGTGAAATTTTGTCTAAGTCAAAATTACTATGTCAACGATTGTCTTAATCCGTTGACAGTCTTAGCATTTTTCTGGGTATTCCGTTGACAGCTCTTTTATGTCAAAGGAATGCAACTTTATCAACAGAATAGGTTGGATCTCATTCGCCCAATTCTAATCCGTTGATATAGCGCTTTTAATCTAAACCGTTGATTTGCACGCCTTTTTACCACGATCTATGCATACACCCCTATAAGTATAAATCAGGGTCATATTTTAATTGTAACGGTCAAATTTTAAGCCAATCCAGTAATTTACAATTATTATTGGACTTAATTTTTGAGAATTTTTGGGGGAGTATTTAAGCAATTTTGCTTTCTTTAATTCATTTTTATCTTACTCTCCAAATTTCCAAAGGCTTTCTCACTTCTTCTCTCTCAAAGAAAAACACAGTTCGAACTCAACTTAACTCAACAATGGCGCCCATAGTTAAACTTATGTCTGTTGGAGGATTCATTTATGAGAAGAACAACTCCATACCATTTGTTGACAAGGAAAGCTCGAACGAAATCTTTCACAAGATGATGGATTTCTTGGTGAACTGCATGCTTAGTTATGCTATGTTTCACTCCACTCCACTTTATCATGAAATCATCGAGGAGAATTGGACCTCCTGTGAGTTCAGTGAAACTAACTGCACTATGCAATTAACACTTCAAGGTAAAGAGTATATTGTTAATTCAGATGTTTTGCAAGCATGCCTTAATATTCCTGAGAATAACTGCTTAGCTTTACCCACAAATTCTGAAATTGTTAACATGTTTAACACTATTAATTACTCTTTGTCAACTGTGAATTTGGGTAAGATTATTAGGAGAGGTTTGGTAAAGGAGTGGATCTATTTAGCATATGCTTTTATTAAAGTGTTTTCTGGAAAAATCAGTAATTTTGATGCTTTAAGTAACTCCATTCTAATTTTGTTTGTCATGCTTCTCACTGATAAATATTATAACTTTAGCACCCAATTAATGTATGAACTTGGTGCTAAGTTGGGTGATAGGAAAACTATGAAAAATAATATTTATTATGCTAGATTTCTAATGATGTTGGCCAACCATGTTAGTCCAACACCATTGGTTATCTCTAACCCCAATTCCAAGTTTGTCTGTTTTGTTCAAGAGAAGAGGGTACTAACAGACATCTTGAGGCTCAATCACAATGGTGATGTCCCAATGGTGTACTTGTCAGTCATTGAGGTAACACTTTCTCAACCTGTTAATTTAAATGTTACTTCAATTTCTGCTACTACAACCGCTGTTGTTGCAATGGAGCCTGTAGTTGTGACCCAATAGGCTCCTGCCCCTGCAACTAGACCTAAATCTAAAAAGTATAAATCTACCAAGCCAACCTCAGGTGCTTCTCAAAAGGCACCTGTTGTAAAATCCACTACACAGCCTAAGGGGAGTGAAGCAGGTGTGGTGAGTGGTGAGGGAAGGGGTGAACATCAAAGAAACCCCAAGGATAAGGTGGGAGAGGTGAGTGTTGCACAGACTAGCCCCATTGTGTCTTCCCAACAAGGCACAATGAGTAACATGGATATTAGCTCAAGTCTAACTACATCCTCTCAAAAGGGTGTAGTTATTGAAACAAGCTCTCCTCCAAGAGCACACACCAAAAGGGTAAGGGACACATCTAGCCCCCAAACATCTATTTCCCACTACCAAAGAAGGGTGAAACAGAAATCCCAGGTCACACAGGGTGCACACACACTGGAAGCAACAATTCCAGTTTCTCAAATTCAGTTTGATGTAGCCCCAATTATTACTCTGGGGTTACAGTCCCACTCCCTCAATATTAATATTGAGACAACTCCACAAAATTCTCCTTCACACTCATTAGATGTGGATATGATCCATTCATCTATTCCTGATTCTCCATCTCTATTCTTGGAGAAGCCCCACTCTGAAATTGGTGGTCATCACTTTTTAAGTGATTTGTTGGGCCGCCAATCATTCTTTTCTGAAACTACAAGAGGATCTGTGGAACCATCTTTAAAATCAATCACCACAGATTCTACTGTAATTTCAATTTCTCAAACTCCTTTATTGACTTCATCAACGGAATTATCTCTTCTGTTGACAAGTGTTTCTCCATCAACGGAATCCATTCCGTTGATAGTTCAAACTACCATTCCGTTGATAGCTCATTCTGCACCAATTATTGAAAATCCAGTTGTTCACACAACTAGTGCAGATGACCTAGTGGTAGTTGAAACACTTTTAGGATTGAAAAGGAGTGATTCTGAGAGGCTGGCTTGCAGCCAGGCAAAAGGAGAGACTGAGAGTGAGAGGCTGGCTATTTCTTCCAGCCAGGCAAAAGGAGAGATTGAGAGCCCCACCTTAGTAGGTGAAGGTGAGGGTGTGAGAGGTGTGAGCCATGGGGAGCCCATGATGCAAGAAAATAGTGGAGAGAGAGAAGGGACTACAGGAGCTCTAAGGGAGGAAACAGCCATTGCAAGTGAGTTAATGGAGGTTAGTGAGGGAGAAAGAGAATTGTCTTTCCAAGAGCATTATCAACAAACTCTGGATAGCATTTCTCTGGATCCTGAAACCTTTACTCACCATGTGCCAGCATATCAAATCATGGCTCAACAGGGCAATGTGGAGGCAGAGAGGACATTAAATCTAATTCATACAACTGCATCCATGATGAGGGCTAAGGATGCACTTGCCAATTTGTCTCCAGGAGCTGGTGGAAGTGATCAGTTTGCTGAATCTTCAAGTGATGATGATAGTCTTGATGCTGATTTACAAGAGGTGGCTACTACTACACAGACTGGGACATCTGTGATGCCTCATAAGCCAAGATGGCTTTATCAATATTCACTTGGATTTCATGGTTTGGATACTGCAATCACAAGGCAGTATAATGAAGCTTACTTGGCTCATGAGTCTGCACCTCAAAATGAAAAGAAATTCTACAAGGCAATTTTGGACTCTCTAGAAATCCAGAGGCTCCAAATGCTACAGACAAGAATTGAGGCCAGGGAAATCAAGGACACAATTGCAAGCTTCAAGGACTCCACTGATAGGAGGTTTGATGAAAGACTTCCTCTTCTCACTGTGACCAAAATGGACAAATTCTTCAGAAGGGATCATGAGGTGGAAACCACTTTGAAAACCCTTACTGATAGGGTGGACAAAGTGGAAGCCACATTAACTCATATGCAACAAGCACAGGAGAAGCAAACTCAGTTAGTGGCAGCTCAAGGTCTCTCTATCATCACTCTTGATGATAACAAAAGGGGGAGAAATCAAAGGAGCTTAATATTCAAGTCACAAAAGTTATGGTCCCAGCCATTTCTTTACCACAGGAGCCACTAGCTATGGGGGAGTATATCAAAGATAAATTGGATGGAATTGACCTGATTCAACGTGCATCTCTGAGACTACAACTCGCAGAACAGATAAAAGAGCAAATGAAGGATATAGATGCACGGGCTAAGAAGATAGCTTAAAATGCAAGAAATAAACATCCATCAACGGATCAAGCTACTTCTACATCAACGGATCTCAGAATTATAGCGTCAACGGATGAGCCCATCCCATCATCAACGAATGCTATGGTCTTAGTGTCAACGGATTTGGAGCCACGGATTACATTCTTATATGATCTAAATCCTCTTCTACATGGAGTGATTCCTAGTCCAAGGAAAGAAAAGGGACAAACTTCATGTATTAGAGATGTGGACCCAACTACTTTTCCAAGATGCTTATCTCCAAAATCCCCAGCTAAATCAAAGGGCAAGAATATTGCTAGGACCTTCTATCCTCCTCCATTTCCAGATGAGCTCAAGGTTCTGAGTGAACTTATTATAAAATGCAAGGAAAGCAATAAGCCTGAGATTAGGAATCAAAGAGCAATAGTCTACAGGAATGGGCAAGAGATCTGTGTTTGGGCTGGTCACCCAAATTTTGCTAAAGCTAAAGCTGAGGAATCAGCTAGGGCAGACATGCAAGTTCTTGCAGTTGCCCAAGCTCTAGATGAAGAGGAAAGATTGCAAGAAGAAAGAGCTAGGGCTGAAGCTGAGCAAGCAAAAGGAAAAAGAAAAAGTACAAGGCAACCTAAAACAAGAGCTAAAAGAAACTTGGCTTTTGATAAGGATGATTCTCAAAGCACTGTAACAGATGCATCTGTAACAATTGTGCCTTCAACTTTTTCTGATCCAGGTATTGGAGTAAAATTAGCTTATGACCCTGAACATCTAGTCAATTTTCATGACCAACCAATTGAGCCAAAGGAGGAGCCATTTGAGTTTGATGAAGCTAATTTTCCCAAATTTCTGGTTGAAATGGAATCAAAGAAGAAATCAAAGCAGAGGGCTACTAAGGCTAAACCAGTTTTTGTGAGAAGGCCACAGGTTGAAAAACCACCTACAAACCCAGAGGACTTTATCTACATTGCAGATATAAGGGAAGAGTCAGACTTAAAACTATATCTTGATGACTTGGTGGAAGTGAGAGGAATAAGATCTACTCATAAGCTACCAGAGAGATTAGTGTTTGTCTACAAGGGTGGAAGGGAACAGATTTGGCCTCTACACAGAATTCTAGGAGAGGATAATCAGACATTGCTAGTGGTGTTCAAGTGCTTAAAGAAAGATTTTGGGTTCACCAAAACTGCTAAGTCTGAGGTTGTCTCCAAGATTTGTCAAATAAAAGCTAGCTGGAACAAGCCTAATGCACTTCCCAGAGTTTTAAAGGTCCCTCAAACAGGAAAGAAAATTCATCTCCAACCCTTTTGGATGATGGAATTCAGAGACAAGGACAACTGTAGGAGATTCTTCAGAATAGAGGACCAATTGGAAAAGGCATCTAATGAAACTCTAAGATTTATGCAATCCAAGTTGGGTGAACAAGATGAAGAAGAGAAGATTTTCTACAGGAGGCTCCGAGCTCAAATTGAGGAGAACAATGCTAAGAAGGGGAAGAAAACAAGGCCACAGAGACAAAGATGGTAAATCTGCTCAGGCTAGAGGAGCAACTCTGTGCACCTGTGTTGTAAGAACTTCTACTTTGCTTTCAATAAATTTTCAAAGTATCATGAAGCTCAATACAATTTCTACTTTTGTAATTTGTAATTTGTTTAAGTGTTTTTGTTATCATCAAGGCTCTTGATTTATGGCTGTTATTCTATCAGTCATAAATTGGGGGAGATTTTTAGGAATATGTTGTTCTTGATGATAATTATAAAAACACTTAGTAGATTTTGTGTTAAGTCAATTTTTTAGCTATCAACGGAATGATATACTTTGCAGCTTTCGTTGACAGGTAGCTCATCAACGGAATGAGTCTCATCAACGGAATGAGTAATGTAGCAATTGCACTGTACAATACTTCACTAATTGATAAACAATTGTTGTAGGTATTAGATAGGTTTTATAAGTCATGTTTACTAAGTACTAGATAGGCAAAATAGGTTGGTTAATTGTAAATATAATGTGCCTTGTAATTTTGCCTAAGTGAAGACATGTCAACGGATTGGAGATTACAGTATCAACGGATTGAAGAATGTACCATCAACGGATTGAAGAATAAAGCTATCAACGGAATACATCTCACTACTATCAACGGATTACTATCACTTTTATGAACAGTTGACAAAGTGATAGTGACAGTTTTCTGATAGATCAAAAGGTGATGTAGAAGTGTACTTTGCATTGGGAGCCATTAAAATGGTCACTGGGAATGAGGAAACATTCCAATTAACAATTAAGTTCTTGAGTGGGATCATAATAAGCATGAAGACAAAAGACAAGATCTCCAAGGACCATTGGACAAAAGGAATGAAAAGCAAGCTGTTGGTGGTTACCTTTAGTACTTTTTAGTGTAGCTAAAAATAGCATTGAAAACTTGGGATATATAACCAAGTGTAGCAGTTCATTTAATTGTAAGGAAGTGAGATAGAATAATTTTGTATTAGCTTTCTTTGAAGAGCACTCTCACTCCACATTTGTAACTGAGCAGTTGTGCTACGTTTGTAACACAGATTATTCCCACAATAAAAATATCTCAGTTGGATCCTCAAAACATCCAACTGAAATTTTATATTTGCTTGTGTGTTTTTATTTTCTCTGTCAAGTTATTTAAAAGTTGTTTTAAGTTTAAAAATATCTAGAATTGTATTCAACCCCCCCCCTTCTACAATTCTGTTAGGTCATTTGGGATTAACATTATCTTTTATAGAAATGTTACTTTTGACTAGACAAAACAGAATGCTTCTTCTTCTCGTGAGTTTTCCAGAAATGCTGGTTTCCATGCTCTGTGAATTCTGTCAACCCATGTGCATTGTCTGAACTATCCTTTTCAAAGTACAGTATGTATCCGTAGAAGCCATTTGAGTTGTATCCGTTGAGAGTATCTTGATCACATCCGTAGACAGCTAGTACTGCTATCCGTAGACAGTACATTGTCCATATCCGTAGAAGGCTAATGTTGCTATCCGTAGACAGTCAATTTCACTTATGTAAAATTACAAGGCATAGTCTATTTACAATTATCCTCCCTATTCTACATATCTATTGAAAGTCAACATGACTTATTCAGCCTAAAAACGAATACACTACTAGAAAAAGTGGATTAGACATCGCACTTAAGACATCAGTTAGAAATGCCACTGATGTTAAAACTGTCTCTTACATCGATTATTAAAAAACCGATGTGTCTTTGTAATCTACACATCAGTTACTACTAAAAACGATGTCTTAAGCTCATTTTTTAAAAAAAAGGTCGCGCGCTTCATTCTCCTTATTTCCCCCTTAGTAAAATATTTCCCCCTTAGTGAAATATTCCCCCTAAACTGAAAATATGTTTCCGCTTTGTAAAACAACAGCCGTCCCCCGACTCTTTCTAAAAACATTAAAACAAAAACAATAAAAACATTAAAACATTAAAACAAATTCTTCCCCCTTCTTCCCCGTGTTCTCAAAAACCCTACCCCGGCCTCTTTCCAATTAGCTCCAAATTGTTCCAATTACCTCCGAGTAAAAGCTCTAAATTATTCAATTTGTTAATGTAATAGCTCTAATTTGTTCAATTTGTTCATAGAATAGCTCAATTTGTTCAATTTTTTCATTTTCTCAAGAACCCTAACGATTTACTTTCAAAATTTGGTTCATTCGATAGATTTGCTTGGAGATTTGCTTGGAGAAGGATTGGTTCTGCAAATACTTAGGTATATTTACATCTTTTTGGTTCATATTTTCTTTGTGGAAGTGTATAAATGTATCTGCATGTATTTTCTTTTGGGTTTTTTTAAGAAAGAGTACATGTATTTTTTGTGTACATGTATGTTCTGTGTATAAGTTTTCTTGCTTATACTATTTTATTAACTAAGTTTTCTTGCTTTGGTTGTTCTTGTATGGAGTTTTCTTGATGAGGATTTAGAATTATTAAGACTTTTGGTTGGGCTTGTATGGAGTTTTAAGATTTTGCTCCTAAACAACATCTCATATGTGCTTGTGCATTGAAATCCTCTATTTGATGTAGGATGTCCCAGATCAAAGCCATGGCTGAAGATATTCAACCTTTGTTGTCTGAGGTTCAAGAAAGTGGTTTGCTAAAGAAGTTGAGAGTTTAACTAAAAGCCTCACACAAGCAACTGTGGACTTGAGGTGAACAATCTACCTGATTTTATTTTTCATATGGTTTCACTTTATGAGCTAATTGGACCTAGTCCTGTCATTGGCAAAGCGAGCTAGTTGCCCAGTAACCTGAGAATTCAATGAAAATGTTGAAATCATTAATGTGGTTATGATTATTTTTGTTTTGTGGTAACACTTGCTTTTCTTTCTTGTTGGTCTGCCTTTTAATTGTGTAATAAATCGAATAAAAATTTGCAATATATCCTTTTATTTTTCAAATTCCATTTAACTACATGATCATTGTGTATTAGCATCCTAGTGTACAAGCAGTCTGTTAAAATATATGTTATAAAGGATTTCTTTTCCTGATAACAAACCCCTTTGAGGACAAGGGTCATGATGGTTAGATAGCTGATATAAATAAATAAAATCATATAAATTATAAAATGGCTCAACATATAAACAGTCCAACTATCAAAAGTTCCAGATCTCTATCTCCCCACCTGCTTTCCTCAGTCTTGTCTGTACTCTATCTATATGGTGGCTTAATTCCATAGCTCGCTACCTCAAAAAGTCCCACCATGCCCAGGAGCACATTGACCGATCTCAAATGAATTTTTCAGTGTTTGCCATCACACATGATGTTTCCACTATGTGTATATTGAATATAAGTATTTGCAGATCGGCTAACATGTGATCTATTTCATTAACTAAGTTTTCTTGCTTTGGTTGTTCTCCACTTACCATAGTACATGCGCATTACTATAAAAATAAGTCTTATAAATGAGATAATGTGTTGCAAAGCTGTTTGATGTATCATCGCTAGAAATTACCCTAAGACTCTAGTAGTTGCATCTGTCTTTTCATTATGATTCGAGAAAATAACACATTATTTTTTATAATAACTTAGATATTATTGGCTATTACACTAATCTCAGTAGTTATGTAATGATCTTACATAACTATCGATTACTATATAACTTTTAAGCACCAAGGAAAAACACAGAGTGCGCCAACATGACTCATATTTCTTAGCATATCCCAACCATCTAGCACTAATAGGTGGTGCCTTCATATTTTTCTGTGAAACAAAAGGACAGAAGGATCGTCTATCTTTTAAAAATGATAATTGAATGCATTAACAAGTTTATTTTTTTCAATGTATCTGTGATGATTCCTTCTGCACTTGATTACTTGATTGCGATTATCCCAATCTTTTCTGGTACCATATAGGTATTTATATCTGAGTAAACTGGTCACCAAACCTGGAGTACCGGGTGCTTTCTTACGCCTTGTAATTGATCAGCTTAGCTTTATTTATGATCACGTGATTCAAAGTTAACCCTGTTGCTTTGTACATGCCGCTACTTGTTTAAACCTCATGTATTTTCCAATGTACTAAAATGGATTATATATAGCTGTTTTTTGCTCCTGCATTTGTTGGAGTTTTCTTATCTACATTGTTAACACTCGAGGGAAGGCCATCACTAGAAATGCCAAAGCTCCAGCAGGTGTTGCTTTTTATTTCATCGTTTATCAAAACATTTTAAGCAATTGAAACAATTTTTCACTGCATCTGCATGCATGCTGGCATGAATTAATTTCAATTTGTTTAAATCTGTAGTTGTGTATGTCAACTTTTGACCTCTTATTTGTAGGAGTGGTTCTCTTCAATTATCACAAACTGGAAACTGTTGGTACCTTTCCAGTTCCTTAACTTTTTATTTGTTCCACAACAGTTTCAGGTATAGTTTCCCTTCCATTTTTGAGTTTACTGTAAAATTCATAAAAAGAATGATACATGAAGTTAACTCGAAAACATGACTTATTAAAGTCAAAGCTTTCCGATCAAGCTCTTTATTAGCCATATCTTGCATGAGTGTTTCTTGCAGTTGTACTATAATGTAACTTATGTTTACTGCTGCTTGGTCATGTTACAGGTCCTTGCATGTAACTCCATTGCTTTAATCTGGAACGTGATGCTCTCATATGATAGGTATGTGTCTTTACCTAAGAACAAGAGGGGAGATTGTCTCAACTTATGAGCTTATTGCACCAGAGTTTCTTATTTTTCCTTGTGCTGCAACATGTAGTGCTATCTCAACACCTATATTAATCTACTATGTGAATTTCATCTGCACAGACCCAATAGTGCTTCTAATATTTGCATTTGCATTTCTCTCAATTAAGTCTCTGATTGTTTAATTTTTTTAACAGATTTGGAGCGTATCTTGGAGCTTGGAGCTTGTTCGATTTGTCCATCATTATACACAAAGCATCTTCCGCCTCCGGAGCCCTCTTCTCAATTTCATTGTATCAATGTAGTTTCGATATTTAGATGGTTTGTATTATGTAGTTAGTTTTGATATGAATTGGATAATATAGTTGGCCGATTGAATTTTAGGTTTGGCTTTGGTATATATTGACTTTTTGATATTTGGTTTTGGTTTGGCTTTTTGATTTTGGTCATTATATATATCACAAGTAACATCAGCACACTGATTAACAATGATGTTTAAAATAACAAAATAAATCAGAAAAACAAAGAACTGATGTCCAAAGAATAGAAAGACAATGATTATTATATAGAACTGATGTAAAAAAGAAACATAAACATCAGTTCCTTATTAAGAAACTCATGTAAAAAAGAAACATAGACATCAGTTCCTTATTAAGAAACTGATGTTAAAAAGGAACATAGACATCAGTTACTTAATTAAAAACAGATGTTAAAGATTAACATAGACATCGGTTAAAAACTGATGTTGTCTAATACCCCTATCTTTCTCTACACATGTAAAGACATCGCTTCTCTTTTTCAATAGACATCGATTTTTAGTCGATGTCTATTGTAGTTTTTCTAGTAGTGATACTTCAACTTCAACATCAGGATTACAAATCAGGAATACACATCAGGACTGCACATCAGGACTGTACATCAGGATTACACAAGCATGTTACATTGAGTCTTATCCGTAGATAAGCTACCCTTCTACGGATACTGCAAAAGCATGATATCCATTGACGACTACATTTTTACTTATACAATTTTCACTAAGTTAATCTAGTTATCATCAAGAAACAACATAGTTCCTGACATGAGCCCTTACGTTATTCTCTTATTTAGACATAACTCTTAATACTCTCGTCTCTGAGTACTATAACTTATTGCTCTGATACCATTTCTGTAACACCTCCAAATTCGGGGTCATGGATCTGGGTCGTCACGTCACCATCCAAACATATAATACATGTATTAGCTCAACAAATCCAAATACAACACCAAAAGACCCCATTCTCTTACACACACAAGTTATAGCCTTAGAAATGATTCACAAAAGTAACATTAGTTATTACAAACCAAATGTACTATCCAGGATCTCATACTATTAATCACGACCTCTATATGAAATTATATTAACAACTAACATAGTTTACTAAGGTGTAGCTATACAAACTATACTTGTACATAAGTCTCACTAATACCAGCTGAACCTATGCAACTTACTTCTGCATTAACCATTCTGAACTGGACTACCTCAAGGTTGAATCTTCCACTTCCCTTTCTCGTACTACGGAATAACTGACTATGTTCTCCCTTTACTGAAAGTTTAATATAAAATAAAGCAAGAATGAGCGAAAGAATGCTCAGCAAGTAACCCATAATAAAATAAATATTTTCACAACTATAAAGTCTGAAATTCAATAACCTTTGTTGGTATAACAACCAAAACCTTTAAAGTATAACATTTGAGTTAAAATACCATACATCGAGATATTATACGAGGGATAGTAGATTTCATAATATATGAAAATAACATATAGTTCAAGATACTATATAAGAAGTCTAAACACTTCCCACCTAAAAATATAATCTGCAACTGATAATAATAACTTTAAATATTTTTGTAAAGTTTAGAAATCCTTTGCTAGCAACATTATAGACAAAGTTTCAAAGTAGAACTTTTAAATCGAAGTTATCAGGTAGTTCACTGTAAAGTATCAGTTCTGAACATTTCTCAAACACCGCCAACATTATCGATAACTAAGCTCATAGGCCTTTGTTACAATGTTGTAGACACAATTCCAATTGGAAGATGGGACTAATTCCAGAGCCTTTACACTGCACACCCTACCGTACACCACGTGATGATCAGTCGCGACTGTCGATACAATTGTAACCATTTCTCTACATGTAGAAGGAGGAAACCAACGGAATATTCTACCGCTTCGAGGAATCTCCCTAGACCGCATTTGGGCCATAAGTGTTGGGCCGGTGCTACTCAGCCTCTTACGCTATCTCCTAGTCCACTAGAATAATCAGTAACCTGGAACAGAATTTAATCTACGTTCCCCAAGTAAAATACTTGTTATATCGTGATGAGAATTGTATAAAGTTGGAATGGAAGTTAATCCATGTTCCCTGAGGAAATGTACTTGTTAATTGGATTTCACCAGGAAATCGTATCAGCTTGGAACGGGAGTTAATCCCTGTCCCCCAAGTACGCTCGTTAATACAATCTCACTCACTAATTCTACTTCCGAAAGTTTGAGGAAGCAGTCACGCGATATATATGTTGACCACTGTCAACGGATTTATGATTGGATAATGTTTTTTTTCAAAAGATTACGACCAGGGAGTCAAAACTGTTTGGAAATCTTTAAAGGTATTCCCAGAACATTTGAGTGGTCAGCGAATATTTAAATCATCTTTTAAGATAGATTTAAATTAAAATAATATTTGGGAATCCCTCCTTTATTTAAAATAATTTTTATAAAGGTCGGAAATATTCTTCATAATTATTTAAGGTCAAAGATAATTTTTAAATAATATAAATCATTTTTAAATTAATTAAAAGTATTTAATAAATATTTAAATAATACTCCCTCCGTCCCCCTCAATTCTTTATCTTGGGGGACGGGGGCTCGACACGCATTTTAAGCCTCCTTTAATATATACTTCGATAAATTATTTTAAATTTTTTCTTCTTCTGAATAAAAATATAATGTTTAATTTTTTATTTAGAAAAAGAAAGTTTTAAAAATAAGTTGTAGAACTATACTTTATAGGAGTCTTAAAATGCATGTCAAACAGTGTAAAAAACTGTAAAGAAATGAGAGGGACGAAGGAAGTATTCATTAAATAATAATTGATTAAATAATATTTATTAACTCAATAAATATTTAATAAATCAACTCTAATTGAATATTCAAAATAATATTCTCTTAATAATAAAACATTTGAATAATAGTTATTCAATAATATTCTTCATAAAATAAACCTCGACGGTCTAAAAAATATATACCGACTCCCTGTCTAAGTTCAAAATATGATTCGCACGCTCTACTCTAAGAGCCTTTATAAAACCCGGCTTATAACTACCATATCATATAGCCTATATGTGACGCCCCCAAATCCGGGGTCAGGGAATTTGGTCGTCACGCTGAAATCTCAATTTAAAACAACATGTTAAATATTAAACCAATACAAATATAACATTTTCGACCCCAAATCTACCAAGAATCTCAAGGCTATAGTGCTAGAAACAAGAATTCAAAATTTACTAAACTTTAACTTCCTTTTTCAACAATACTCTTTGCACAAATTCTATAACACTGGTATAACTTCGATAAGAAGTATACCAGGCAAACTAATCTTATACAATATAGTATTTACTAGAAATAAACTTTATACAATAACCTTACACTAGATCCAAATGCTCTGCATCAACTCGTCTTCCCCAACGTCATCTTGACTCTTCTCGTTCCACAGTTATACAATAAAATACTGTTCATTGTACTGAAATATCAAGGGTAACAAGCAAGAGTGAGCAAAAGAAGCTCAGCAAGTATATAGTACTGCACAAGATAAAATAATGATGCAACAATAGCAATGTATGAAAATTAGCTCAACTGGAAAAATGAACAACAACAATTGTGTCAAACTTTAAATTAGAATTGGATTTTTACTGTGACGCAACGAGTTAAAGTGGATGATCAGTCACACTAAAACTCCGGATTATACCTTATGGTATATCCAAATACTGAACTGGATCCAAGGCCACTTTGGCCTACATAATACTGATACTCTGACTAGCGTCTGCAGTCCTTAAAACATTTCATTTTTAATAAAAACTTCCAATTCCAATCTAATACTCAGATTAGGTGTCGGAACAATCGACTACCTGGTTAACTCAAATTAATACTTTCAATGGTCTGATCCACATTATCAAACTAGATTGGGTAGAAACATTTACATATGAATCAGGTTTCACTAATAAATAATCAGGATTAATCTGGCAATCACAAGATGCTGCAAAGTATGAATTATGAACCGAAATAAAACTATCAAGTTGTACATAAATAGGTTGTCTCAATCGCAGGATAAGAATTGGAACTGGTTATGCAACAAGTAATTGAATTAAGAATTGAAAAACAGGAATCTTACTATGATACTCCGAACAAAAGAGTACGAGTTAGTAAACTTGCCTTTGGTCCTTAGCTATTACGTAAAGCCGAAGTAATATGATTCTCATCTTCTTCTATCTTATGTCATCATAATTCTCTATTCTGATAAATCTTGGATCCGACGCATATGCGGTTGCTACGAGTATGCACTACCGAGATCGTGCCCGCCCAACTATTCACTAGTTAAATATAAGATATACTTTAGCCTTCGGACTTCAACTTCTACATAATATAAATGTTTATAAACTTAAGCGAATGTATTTTCTACAGAAAATTGGGCATGACCTATTCGTAAAGTGGACAGTGCCCTGTTTTAAAACACCAAAATAATCTTAACCCAATCATCCACAATCAATCCATAGTTTATTAAATACTCAATCATCTGCCTTGACTTGCAGTAAACATATAAAAAAATAAAAATGCATTAACTTGCAGTAAACATATAAGAAAATAATTCTGCATTAACTTGCAGTAAACATATAATAAAATAATTCTGCATTAACTTGCAGTAAACATATAAGAAAATAATTCTGCCTTGACTTGTAGTTACTTTATCCAAAAATAAACAATCACGTTCAACATTTATCACGTAACAAGTCAAATAACTAATTCACATAATTTCTTATACTTCAAGTAACACATGATTGGACCGATAACTCTTATAATTATACAAATTTAATAGCTATACAATCAACACATAAACATATCTCATTCACGTATGCATTTAAACTAGCATATCATATCATATACAATTGCCAAATAATATTTATTAAATAGTCCTGCCGGAAATCCGGCAGCACTTCCTCTATTTATATAACAATCCACCTGTTTTAAAATAATACCAACAATCAAGAATCAATTTACAAACTAACATATTCATATATAACTTAACTCAATCAACCTGAACTAACAACTATAAAATAACATACTCAACTCGATATATCACTTAAACACATAGAAATTATCAGCTCATATGCCACTATACGATACCAACTTATTATCATACAATCGGAAATAAAAATCAGATTTAACTAGTTAGAAAGATGAACAATTTATAGTATAAAGATGAACTCAAATGAAAACGTGTAAAACATAAAAATTGTAGAAAACTCTGAGACCTTTCCAGAATGGTAAGGCTCGTTAAAAATGAACAAGTAACGAGTTCAGAAACTTTAAAACAAGCTGATGTAGAAGTAGACTCAGCCTCGTTCACACAAATAATCACATACTCATATAACTCATCAACATATAAATGCACATAGCATTTAATCACACATTTATAGTTACTTATAGAATACAAAACTTAAACAATCATTCATACTTTAAATCCAATTATCACTAGATTAAATAGAATTAATCAAAATCAATCAATTCAGTTAATCAAGCAATTAATCAAGTCAGATAAATAATAAAATAATTTTTGAAAATATTAATTAAATTTGATTTTTAATTAATCAAGATTAAATAATAATTAATTAATAAAATTCACCAATTAACTACTCAGTTAATTGGTCAATTAAATCAATTACATTATTATTTAAAACCGATTGAAAATAATCAAATCTAATTATTCTTGAGACAGTAATAATAAAATGCAAATAATAAATACATATATAGATTTTACAAAATTTCGGCATAACCCGTTCGTAAATAGGACTATCCCAAAATTTTGCATGTACTATGTTGCGCCCCCAGTCACAGGACGAACAACACAGTACAACACCAACAAACATCTTGTATACCCAATAGTAAATAAACAACATAAACTCCATAAAATAATGAACTTCAACAGAATCCCTCAAATTGGGAATCAAACAAAATAAACTAAAATCACAATCACAATTATCACAATTGAACTTCACCACTTAAATCAACTCCACATATTTAACATACATATAAACGAGGCTAAAACTAATTTCACATTTAAAATAATTTAACTCACTAATTAAATAATAATCATACTAAAATTCAAATGGTGCTCTAAAACCATTTAAAACACAACAATATATATATACTCGATTAGGAAATTACAACACACAATTTAACTTATAACTCAAAATTTAACTCTAAATTTACAAACAAAATTTAAATACTACAATTTAAATATACGGTTAGCAATTTCTTGAATTATTACTAAACCACTAAAACATAAATCATAATCGAATCTCGACATACTAAAATGAATTACTAAATATACATAAGCTACTAACAATTTGAATTTTATTGAACATAACTTAAAATCATAAATAATCTAAAAAAAATCTGCACCACATTATAATCCTAAAAAATCTGCCTACACCAATTATAATCAATCATAAACAATTTCCCCCAACTCGGGAATAACTAAACATAAATTAAAATCGCAAACCAAAATTAAACTCTAAATTAAAACAAAATTTAAACATCACAACTCACATACACGAGCTAATAATCATTCGGAATATTACCAAAATAACTAAAATAGAAAACTAAATTTAAATCTTTGCATAAACAAAAACGAATTAAACAATTATGGGTTCGAAATTATACCCACAGAATCAGAGCTCACTTCCACTGCAGAAATTGACAGAGCTCTTACTATGGGACTTGGCTTCGAAAACGAGGGGGAGGGGCTTCCGTTTACTGGCCGGAGTCCGGTGCAGGAGCGGCGGCGCGGCGACTGCAGAAAAGAACCGGGGGAGGGGTTGACCAACGCGTGTGGGAGAAGGGAAGAGAGGCAATGACCTTGCTTTTATTTTTGTAAAACATGTCCGTGTGTGGTCTGTGTATATATTAGTTAGTTTAGATATAGGATAAGATTAGGTGAAAACAATTACCCCACCTAACACCAAATAGTCCCGTATTGCACGATCTTTAACGAACGAAAACTCTAAAAATAAATATACTTGATAATATAAAAAATAATTCTCAACTACTAAAATATTTTTAGCACGAAATTATAACTTTCACTCAATTAGCGGATAAATGTTAAAAATTTTATTTACTCTAAAAATTGAAATAATTATGCACAAAATTTTTATAAATCCCGGATTTTATAGAATTGTAAAAATATTGAATTTTTGAATACTTTTATAACTCACCCAAATACTAATGGGGCACAGATAAGATACCGGGTAAAATTTTGGTACTAATAAAATACCGCTTTGATAGCAAAAAAATTCAAATATTCTAAATCTTCCGAAAATGTAAAAATACTAACTTTTGGAATACTTTTATAATTTAAACAAAATAAAACTTTGAATCCGAATAAAATATCGGATAAAATTTTGGCGCAACTAAAATACCGATTCAATCCCCAAAATTCGAAAACAAAGTCAATTTGACAATATCGATAAAAATTATCAGCTTTCACAAAATTTTAAATAAAATACACATAATTCCATTCCTCCTCTTTGAGAAAAACAATAAAATATTTAAATAATAATATTAATAAACCCTGAAAATTCGGGTTACTACACTATAAGCAAGTATAACAACAATATTTTATTTGCAATATATATCAGAAAGCACTTTTAATCACAACAACAACAGTAAGTCATAAGTTTTGAAAACTTGCATAAACAGGAATCAAATATTTTGATAAGTAGAATATAGTATTAGAAAACTTGCATGGAGTCCAAGATACGTATTCCAAGTTCCACTTGTCTCGAATAGTTCTATCAATAGATATAATAATCTAGGTTAGCTACAATAGCTACTTATACGACTAAAAAGTATAACCAACTTCCTTAACTATTTACATGGTTGTTATGACCTTTAGTCTTTAAAAATCCCTTATACTAACCACTCGATGCTAATCCACAAACTTATATCGAGTCCAAGTATGAACATTCGCTTTGTACTTACTCATTTTATTTAACACTTATTTCGCCCGACATTTCACCTCTTCGAGCCTACTTTAGCCAATCGCAAACTATCTCGCCGATGGTTTTTAATCTAGTTCTTTACTCCAACATGTAGTCATGATATTCCTCAATAACTTTTGTATTTTAATCGACTCGAAATTACTCTTTTATCTTGGTCAGAACGGATGGTCAAAACAGTGCCCCTAGAGTTGACTTTCCTAAGAATTACTATTACGCGACTCGTACTCTAACAATTTTAATAAATCAGAAAATTCATATTTAAATACGAATGAGAACCATTATATCTAATATAAAAAATATTTATTTTAATAATATAAATTAAATATGAACAGGTTTTCTAAGTTGACAAGAATTCTCAATATAAAAATTCGTAAGTTCAAATTCTAAGTTGAATAGGTTTATTTTATTGTTGGTCTATACTTTAATTATAAGTTGAGTAGATTTTCTTTATTTTAATTCTATTCCTAAGTTGAATAGAAATATTATTAAAATTCGTCATTTTATTTTTTCTTCAGTTTCAAGGTAGTTTTAATTGGAAAAATATTGTTAAACCATCACTAAGTTAAAGATTATTTTGTGAGTTTTGTGGGTTATAAAATCGTTTAAATCTTATGTTTAGAACTCAAAACACAACATAAGTAATGTATTAAACGTATGAAACGTAATAAATAAAATCAATAAACTAATAACATAAAATTATTAAAAAATTACAAACTAATATAATTATAAATATTTTAAAAAATCATGTAAATATAAAAAAAAGAAGCATGCATTGCATGGGTTATAAGATACTAATATTAAAAGCCTTAAGCAACCAACCTACTCCAAATTGTCTAGGAAGGGGAGATGACTGAGGGAATTTGTGTGTTGAAAAGTATGGGGAAATTAATACAACAATTTTGTGAAAGTAATGACTATTAGTATTTTTGTAAATAATGGTATTTGTCAAATCTCGATCGAATAAATTATATCCTTATATATAATAATCGTAAATGAATCTTATTCAAAATTTTGGTAGTCCGGTTCCTGTACGATCATTGTCAAATTAATAAGGACCGTTAGATCTTAAATGGTAGATGAGAATAGTTAGATCTAATATAAAAAGGTATTTGATTAATTGTAGGATTAAATTTAAAAACTAAAAAGTGTATTTGATTAATAGTAGAATTATATTTAAAAACTAAAAAGTGTATTCTGATAATCTAAACCAAATATAATTGGGTTTTCTGTATTAGATATGTTTCTTTATGTAAAAATTGGTAACTTTCGTTTCTCTTTAATTTAATTTATGAGTAGTTCAAGTTTGATAATAATTGTTAAACCAAATTTTGAGATATCGATTCATATCAATTACATTATTAAAAAATTCTCAATATAATGTTAATGTTTACCATGACCAAAAATCATATCAATTACGTAATTAAAAAATCTTAATATAATGATCATGTATACCATGGCTAATAATATTACACATGCACCTATGTCATAGACGTAAGAGAAATGATGTACATGAATTTATGTTGCAAATTTTACTCTAGAATTTATAAGTGAAACGACTAAGTTAATTAATATTAACATAACACTTTTTTAAGGGATATACAATTTAATTCATCCAAATTATATTATATTATTTTACATATAACAAATACAAAAGGACAATATCAAATATTATTAAAAATTGAGAGTTTCGTATTTATTAACGATAATTTTAAATATAATACTGATAGAGAAAAATGATTATAAGGTTAATCTCACTATACTTTTCCTTAGATCACAATACTTAAACAAATAAATCTAATCATCTATTGTTAAATATTTACCTAACATATATTTTTATTTATTTATAAATTAGAAAAGTGGAGTAATTAGATAGTTGATATAATACACTCAAATGATCAATTACTATCTCATGAGTCGGGATATTTATTCTCATATTCATAACCTACTAACAAAAATTTAATTTTCGAATCACCTTAATAACATATTAAAATTACATATTTCAAAAACTAGCAACGACATTAAAATTTTGAATAATATAAATTTGAATAAATACACATAAAATATGTCTTTTGCAGAGCGTAAATGCAACGCGAAATAATTTATCCAAAAATATATCCTTACACTCCCTCTTACCATCCAATTGTTAACATTTTGGCGAGGGTACGAAAAGAAAAAGGGAAGAAATAGTGGGTAAGTTGGTAGGACTTGCTAAAATTAATGTAGAAAAATATATTATTTTATGAAATGTTAATAATTAGATGAGACATCTTAAAAAGGAAAGTGTTGACAATCCGTTGGGACAAAGGGAGTATATTTTATCCATAATTTTGGTCGTCAAGATACAATAACATAAAAAAAAATAGTTCAACTTTAAAATAAATATATGATAATCGTGAGGGGTTCGAACTCCATCAATGACTTATGAAATTTAAAAATTAATATTTTTATCTCTAAAAATATTAAAAAAGAAAGTCCAGAATTTTGATCGTTAAAGGACGATAATACTACAAAAAAGTAAGCATCATTGGATCTTAAAATAAATAGATTAGAACCATTTAATATAATGTCAAGTAATATTTTATACATTAATAGATAAATTATTTTTGTAAAAGTTCAAGATTCGAATTGCGCCAACAATATATTATAAAATTATATTTTAGTATTATAAATATTAATAAAATTAAAAATCAATACTATTATATAAAGGAGAAGACGGGTGCGGTGAGGTGGCGCTCTCAGATCGCTTCGTTCTATTTTTCTAATTTTCTCAATTTTTTGAATTAATAATAATAAAAATTCGAAAAAATCTCAATTACCATTTAAATGCCTACTAATAGAGGAAACATATAATATTCCTGCATTTAAAATCTATACTAATGGAGAAAGTAAAAATACAATAGATCTTTACTAATGAAGAAAACTAAATATCACTAAGGGAAGAAACTAAATATTCAATTATAATATTTCAAAAAAATCTCAATTACAATCAATCAATCAATCAATCATCAATACTATTATATAAAGGAGAAGACGGGGGCGGTGAGGTGGCGCTCTCAGATATCAATCAATCAATCATCAATACTATTATATAAAGGAGAAGACGGTGGCGGTGAGGTGGCGCTCTCAGATCGCTTCGTTCTATTTTTCTAATTTTCTCAATTTTTTGAATTAATAATATTAAAAATTCGAAAAAATCTCAATTAACTTTTAAATATTTACTAATAGAGGAAACATATAATATTTTTGCATTTAAAATCCCTACTAATGGATAAAGTAAATATACAATAGATCTTTACTAATGGAGGAAACTAAATATCACTAATGGAAGAAACTAAATATTCAATTATAATATTCTTGTCTTCAAAATATCTAAATTAGAAAAAAAAAGTGTATTACCTTACATTATTTTGAACTTTCCTCTATTATTATCTAAATATTCTCATAATATTTTTTTAATAAAATTACTATCTTAACATACTGCTCTCCTAAACTTTCTTTTTTTATGTAATATAATAGAAAATACAGGAATATTTTGGTAAATAAGAAGTTAATAAATTAGATCGGTCTTGCATAAGAAATTAAGTAATTAATACCAAAAACTATAAAAAATCTCAATTGACTTTTAAAGATTTACTAATGGAGAAAACTAAATATACAATTTCAATATTCTTGCATTTAAAATATCTACTAATAGAGGAAAGTAAATATAATATTCTTGCATTTAAAATCTCTACTAATGAAAAAAGTAAATATATAATAGATCTTTACTAATAGAGAAAACTAAATATCACTAATGGAGGAAACTAAATATTTAATTATAATATTCTTGCCTTCAAAATATCTAAATTATAAAAAAAAGTGTATTACCTTACATTATTTTAAACTTTCCTCTATTATTATCTAAATATTCTCATAATATTTCTTTTCAAATGAAATTAACATCTTAACATTCTCTTCTCCTAAACGTTCTTCTTTTTTTATGTGATATAATAGAAAATACAGGAACGTTTTGGTAAATAAGAAGTTAAGAAATTAGATCGGTGTTGCATAAGAAATTAAGTAATTAATATCAAAGATTAGAAAAAATCTCAATTGCCTTTGAAATATTTACTAATGGAGGAAACTAAATATACAATTTCAATATTCTTGCATTTAAAATCTCTACTAATGGAGGAAAGTAAATATAATATTTTTGCATTTAAAATCTCTACTAATGGAGAAAGTAAATGTACAATAGATCTTTACTAATAGAGGAAACTAAATATTACAAATGGAGGAAACTAAATATTCAATTATAATATTCTTTCCTTCAAATATTTAAATTAAAAAAAAAGTCTATTACTTTACATTATGTTGAACTTCCCTTTATTATTATCTAGATATTCTCATAATATTTTTTTCAAATGAAATTACCTCTTAACATTCTGCTCTCCTAAACTTTCCTTTTTAATGTAATATAATAGAAAATACAAGAACATATTGGTAAATAAGAAGCTAAGAAATTAGATCGGTCTTGCATAAGAAATTAAGTAATTACTTGGTAAAAAATTAATTACCTTTAATACTTTCATACAAACAGCTAATTAATAGTATAAATATACACCTAAACTCTGTTAATTGTCTACTGTAATTTTTGTTGTCAACATTGTTCTTCTTTACTTTTTTGTTTGTTCATGTTAAAAGTGTGTATATGAGTACATGAGTACGAGACTTTTTCCTTTATGTTATTTATCTTATTACGTTTGTTTGTATCATAATGTAGGATCATATTAAAATCTTTGACAAGACAAGTTATTTGTTATTAGTGTTGATTGAGTTAAGACATGGATTAATAAGGAGGGATTCATCAGTTAATCAGTTAAAATAATAGGCCGAGCAAGGTGATTTTCATGTACATTCAGTTGTGAATTGATTTATATGTTTATGTGTGTACGTTATTAGTTTTGCATTTATAGTTAAAAGTTGATACACCTGTATACAAGGTAACTCAAAAGTGGAGAATTCATCATGTCTTCAAAAACAAATTTTATCATTATTTTTAACGTTTAGGTAGTTATTGCTCTAATTTTTATGAGAAAAGATTATATCTTTTATTAAAATATTTTCTGTAATTCATACACGAAAATTCAAAGATAAAAATTGTATATTAAAAAATTTATAGTGTATGTATTTCGAAAATATCGTGTTAAGATTTATTCGACTGAAGAATTTATTTAGTGTGTGCATTTTTAACAAAATTCAATAAGTCGGTGCATCTATAACAAAAGTCATTTAAGAATAAGAAACATTTAGAAGAGGTCATTAATTTATTTATTTTTAAAGGAAGATGTTGTTGTTGTTGTTGTTTTTGTTGTTATTTGTTTTGAAAAAAAGAGATCATTATTAATAAAAAAAATATCCCAGCAACAAAAAAGATGTTTGTTCATATTTTTTGATTTTTTTCTTACTGGGAGTAGATTTGGAGGTAGTGAAGATTTTAATAGCTCTGAATGTATAATTGTAGTTTTTGATTGAACGATCTAGGATCAATATACTTATATAAAGGAGAAGACGGGGGCGGTGAGGTGACACCTCTAGAATCGCTCCGTTCTATTTTTCTAATTTTCTCAATTTTTCACAATTTTTAATTTTAATAATTACAATTTCCTTATACTTATATAAAGGAGAAGACGGGGGCGGTGAGTTGTCACCTCTAGAATCGCTCCGTTCTATTTTTCTAATTTTCTCAATTTTTCACAATTTTTAATTTTAATAATTACAATTTCCTTTATTACAATTTCCTTTATTATTTTCGATTTTGTAGGAAGGAAATTGAAAATTACACTTTTATTATTTTCAAACTTGATATAACTTTCTTTTATTATTTTCAAACTTGATAGAACTTTCTTTGATTTAGAAAATTACAACTTCCTTATTATTTTCTAATTTGTAGGACTTGATAGAACTTTATTTGATTTAGAAAATTACAACTTCCTTATTATTTTCGAATTTGTAGGCTTGATAGAACTTTCTTTTATTATTTTCAAACTTGATAGAACTTTATTTGATTTAGCAAATTACAACTTCCGAATTTTTAGGATCTTATGTTAATAATTGCAATTTTCTCTTTTATTATTTTCAATCTTGATAGAACTTTCTTTTATTATTTTCAAACTTGATAAAACTTTCTTTTATTATTTTCAAACTTGATAGAACTTTCTTTTATTATTTTCAACTTTCTTTGATTTAGAAAATTTCTTTGATTTAGAAAATTACAACTTCCTTATTATTTTCTAATTTGTAGGACTTGGTAGAACTTTCTTTGATTTAGAAAATTACAACTTCCTTATTATTTTCGAATTTGTAGGCTTGATAGAACTTTCTTTTATTATTTTCAAACTTGATAGAACTTTCTTTGATTTAGCAAATTACAACTTCCAAATTTTTAGGATCTTATGTTAATAATTGCAATTTTCTCTTTTATTATTTTCAATCTTGATAGAACTTTCTTTTATTATTTTCAAACTTGATAAAACTTTCTTTTATTATTTTCAAACTTGATAGAACTTTCTTTTATTATTTTCAAACTTTATAGAACTTTTCTTTTATAATACTTCTTGACTTTTAAAAATAATGGATTTCAATATTATTCACCTTACAAACACCTATAAATTAAAGGTCATTCATAACAAAAAATCTGCACCGAAACTTTTTTACATAGCTTCAAATTTTTACAACCATATTTACAATCAATACAACTATGGCCTACACCATGTTGGATGCTTTGAACGATAGCAACTATACCTGGATGATAAGAGTACGAGTGTGTAGAATGTGGGAATCTGTCAATCCAAATACTAAAGAACTGATAAGTCTTGACATGATTTTGATCGATGAAAAGGTTAATAAATCAATATACTTATAACTTATTAGTTTGTCAAATTGTATGATGTTATTAACTTTTCTAATTTTAGTCCGAATACACAATATATAATCAATATAAGTATGATAATAACAATTTAGAACACTGTTTATGAATCAACAACTGAATTATATAAATAACTCTTCTCTCAGTGATGTTAAAGAATCACAGAGAGCTGCTAGGTTACAAGAATAATGTATTCAGTATTCGCATCCCTTTTAGGGTTAACCTATCTGTGTTTATATAGTACACAACTACATAGAATCAATCTCTAATTGATATCCTATAAATCAGCTATACAATTTATATCAATCTAGGATTGCTTCTGTCTTCTGTCCCGTTTCTTTAGCTATCTCAATATATCTTGCTTCTTTCCATCTTCAAGATATATTGCTTCTAGAATCTTCAAGTATGCACCGACAGCTAAATAAACTCTCACCCCGTCAGACTTTAACAAACTCTGACTGGCTTCTAGTAAACTCTGATGAGTACCTGTTGCTTAAACACTGATGAACAAACGTCAGCAATTATATCTAACAATCTCCCCCAACTTGTGCATAATAAAAATGTACAAGTTAATAGATAATTGATGATGTCAAAACATATAACAAATGCAGTGTTTAAAATATATCAGAGTTTAACTTTAACTTAGAACAGAAAACTTTAAAAACTTACAGTCAGACTTTACTTAATCTCTTCAATATCAGGCACTGTCCTGAGATAGTCCATGAGTAGCCTCCTTTCAGCTTTTTCAAGCTCATCCACCATTATTTCTTTCAATTCTTTAAACTCTGGATCACTTTCTCCAGTCTGGTAGATAGCAGCTCTCAGAGAATAAATGTTGTTCTTCCTCATTTCATTCCCTAGCCGGATAAAGTAAGATTTGTCAGACTCTAAGTTGAATTCTAAAACTTTTATACCCAGTGCTGTCTTGAACTTGGCACTGTTTCTCTTCATTTCAACAATCTTTCCATAAGCATCTCTGTACTTAGGAATATATGCACTTGAAACACCTCCTCCAAGCATAGCTTTTGTTTTCAGCATCCTATCTCTTAAAACTAGAGCAGCATTATGAGTACTTCTATTTTTGATTTTTAGAAGATATAGAACATACTCAAGCTCTTCCCATACTCAACATCTTCTTTTTCCATAAACTGTAGTGCTCCTTGTTAAAGGGGGGAATCTTGATACTGCTTAGTTTCTGTGAACTCATTCTTGATCTTTTCCTGTTTGTACGTTAACAGCCTACGCTCTGATACCACTTGTTAGAAATGAATACTACTAGAAACTAGACAGAGGGGGGGTGAATGGATAGTTTGATATATTTTTCGATTCTTGAAAACTAAGTAACAGACTGTATATGATTATGATATGTAATATGCAGAAAGTAAATAACACACACAATCACTTTAATCTACTTTGTATAAGCAAATTAAATACTACAGCTTTCCAAGAAATTCACAATAGAATTTCTGGCTTCTAAACAAGAACAGTTTGAACTTGCTTGCTTACAGAGAAAAGAGCTTAGCAAATAAATATGTGTATCTCTCTTACAGCTAACAATAGGATGTGCATTATATATATAAGCCCTATACAAACTAGTGCACACACCTATTTTTACACAATTACCCCTTGCTGAAAGTCCAACTTGTCCTGCCATAAGACGTTAACTGTGTCAGGAAGGACCACCTTCTTTTCGGAGTCTTTCCCGTTTCTGTAGCTGCTTGTCTCTTATCTTTCTCTCCAAGTTTAGCTGTAGATTTGCCATCTGTTCTTTGGACCACCTTGCCAGAACAAATGCTTCAGTATTTGTCTCTTTTGATTCTTGATTCTGTACCTTGATTTGTCTTGTTGTAAACGGCTAAGTGTTGATATCGTGAACTCCACTTCATTCCTGACTTCGCGATCTCACTTGTGAGGACTTCGCGATATAGCCTTTGAAGACTTTGCGACATAGGTCATTTGAAGACTATGCGACATAGGTCATTTGAAGACTATGCGACATAGGTCATTTGAAGACTATGCGACATAGGTCATTTGAAGACTATGCGACATAGGTCATTTGAAGACTATGCGACATAGGTCATTTGAAGACTATGCGACATAGGTCATTTGAGGACTTCACGATCTAGGCTTCTTTGACTTTGCTGACTTCAACACTTCACGACATGTGTCTTGAGGACTTCTCGACATAGTACAAAATGGACTATGCGATATAGTACTTCACGACATGGATATTGGTGACTTCACGACATAGCTTTCTTCTGACTTTGCTATATAATGCCTTAGACAAATTTCTGCAACTTATTTCTTCATAGCCTTATTTATCTCTATCCTGCTGCATGAACACTTCTGAACTTCTACCAGGACAATTATTCAATGGCCTATATACAATCTAGATGCAAGAAACTTTACTAAGCTCATTATAACTTTGAGCATACATGATCAAGCTAATGTTCATGAGAACAAGACAAGTACATTTAGAGACCTATACTATATCCCAGTGATAGAACTCACTAGGTCATGTAATGTGACATAGTCACATAGTGTAGGCTTGTTAATAGTGGTATTCAGACATGTCTTGAGCCTAACAATCTCCCCCAAATTGTGAGTAAGATCCTTAGGCACAATTTCATGTCTGATAACAAGCCTAACTTACATAAAAGGAAATTTAGTAACAGAGAGAACAATTCATGAATATTGAGATCAGAAATTTGATTACATAGAAAAATTGAAAGCTTACAGATTACTTTTGTTGCTCAGCAGCTTCAGCTTCCAATTGCTTCTCTAGAAAATCATCATATATCTTCTTTTTCCTTATCTCTTCTTTTCTCTTCATGTCTATGATGGCTTCTTGAAGTTCTTCTCTTGCAATCAGTTCTTCAATGAGAGGTGAGCCTTTCAAGTCATCAATTGCAGCCTTGAGTGCACTCTCTATATAGGAATCAAGAAACTCCATCCTTATTTTGCTTTGACCTCCATGTGAGTTTTTGTACTCCACAATGTAAGGATTTTGCTTGACCCTGCACATCCCTTTCTGCCTTAGCTCCTTAGCCCTCTTCTCCATCTCAGCCATTTCTTTCTCTCTCTGTATGTTTTTCTCTTCATTCTCTTTCCTCATGTTTTCTTCATAATCAGCATGCATCTTTAAGTACCTGGCAATATCTATCTTCCATGTTCTTTCTTCTTTTTCTTCAAAATTCAGTAAGGCATTTATCCTTTCAAGCTCATACTTATAGAAATATTGCCAGCTTCCTTGCTTCATTATCCTTTCTCTTCCATCAGTGTACTTGATCTCTAGATGATCCAACTTCACTTTGACTTCAAAGATCCTTTGAGCCCTCAAAAATGCTAGGGCATCTTCATCATAGTCCTCATCTAGTGGAAGCACATTGATGCCAATAACATTTGTGAGTTTTCCAGTCTTCTTTGTTATCCTTATCCTTTTGGGTACACTCTTGATCTTCAAATGCTTCACAAGAGATACCTTTCTGGAACAAGGTGAATTAGTCTTCAGTGCCACATCACTTGGAAGTAGCTTCATTCCTTTCCCCTTCATCCACTGTAACACTCCACTAGCTGTAATTTTGTGGAAGTGTTTTCTTGAAATTACTTTAGTGGCTTCATCTTTCTTCTGTGGCAATTCAGGTTCAGAAGTCATGGATAATGATTTTGGAGGATCATTGCTAACAGTACCCACCCTAGACTTAGAGTCTTGTGTTGTGGTTAAAGTACTGCTGGCAATGTCCTTGACTTGCTGAATTCCACTTCTTGTTTTCCTGGTTGTTTCCTTTGTCCCTTTTGAGTCCCTCTTGTCATCACCAGCATCTTTTGATTTCTTTTGATATTTGCTCTTGCTGCTCTCACTAGATCCATCCTTATTTCTCCTTGTCTGAGATCTCCTTTCATAGGTTTTCTCCTCATCATCATCATCCCCATCCTTCTTTTTGCTCTTTTCTTTGACAGATTCAGGAATGACTCCATGAATCAGAAAAGATTGTAGAGTTCGAATCATCTCTAGTTCCTCAGCTGTCCTAGCTCCTCTCTTAGCTCTCAGCATTTGCAGCACCTGGTTGATCTTTGCATTGTTCTTCATTAAAAGGTCTGAGGGAATTACTAGTTGGTCAATACTACTGTCTTGAGATAGGCTTTGGTAAATTATTGTCCTTGGCTTGGATATAACCTCAGGCAATCTTTTATTCTGGTCCATCTTCAAGTCATTATAAAGACTTTCATTGTTCATCCCATGCTTTTCAATCAACTCCAGAATGATTGACAGCTCAGTAAATCTCAGTTTCTCTAGAGTTTGAAAAGCTAGGTGCCACAAGCAGTTGTCCTTGCACACCATGATTATCTCTCTTAGATGGACATCCTTGATTTTCCTTACTGCCACTGTGAAATACTTGATGCTTTCCTTGATCTTCTGTCTGTACATCCTTGCATCTCCTTGAGCACTGTTGTAGATGGCTTTCAGAAACTCCAGAAAGGCCTCATTATGATAGATGTTTGAGTTGGCAACTTCCTGTAGCTTGGCCTCTGTGATTATATCAGTTTTGACAGGTTTAGCATTGGAAGTAGGTTGAGTAGGTTGAGGATTTGAGATATCTTTAGGCATTGTTGATGGATAGTAGGTGGTTGAGATTGTGCTCTTCTGACCTTCTGCACTTATGACCTCTACAGGGGGAAGAATGATTGGCTTTATGGTTTCTTCAATTAGTATGCCCTTGCCCTTATGCTTTGACTGCTTGGCAGGTACTCCCCCTCTTTGTTTCAGAATGACCTCCTTTTGTTTCTCCCCCTTAGGCTTGGGATCAGACAAGATGACTTGAGCTTCCCCAGGGATAGGCAGGTTCATTTGTTTCATCATTGAAGTCAGCATCTGTTGTTGCACCAGCAGGATATTGGAGGTGTTGTTGCCTTGGTCATCCAGTTTGTCATTGAGCTGTTTTAGAGAGTTGGCAAGCTCCTTGTTTTCATCTTTCAGAGAGGCCACTTCTCTTTCAAGACCATCCACCTTTGAGAATAGCTGTTGAGACTTGAAAGAATTGAGAGATTGTTCCTTGAGCTTGGCAAATTCAAATTTGGAGATGTTTGACAGAGGGACCTCATCCACCAATTTGTCACCATACTGATTCTTCCAAATTACATTCAGCATTGCATTTGAGTTGATATTGGCCTTGACTTGATTTTCCAGGGTTGTAGCCAGCTTCCTGATGTTGTCTATGACCATGGCCAGAGAGAGGTCCATCATGCTTACAGTAGAGTTTGTCTTCTGGATTTCTTTAAGGATGCCTTCCACCTTGGGAAAATCAGAGAGATATGAATTTCTGAGCTGAGTGAGGGATCTGTCTGTCGCCTCCTGGATAGAAGAAATCTCTGATTGAAGCCCTTCCCCAAGATAGTGCAGAGCCTTTAATTGATTCCTGTAGACATCATTAACAGCATCATAGATGGCAGCAGGAGAGAGATCCTTTGCATTGGAGCCCAGAGAAGTTAGGTATTCTTCTCTTAGAAAAGCTAGGGCATCCTTGAGCTTGAGAGTCCTCTTAGCATCCAACCAGGCATCCACATTTCCCTCTGGTTCAGCTGCATCCACTATCTTCTCCTGCTGAGCTTCAACATCCTCCTTGTGGCAGAGTAAAATGGCTTCATAATCAACATTTGGGAGATTTGAGGTGAGGAGATGTTGAGCTATCTTTGAGAACTCATCAATCTGTGCCACATGGAGATCTTGTATGGCTTCTTCTGTCGTTTTGGAAGGCACAGATGATGATCCTGAAGGCCTGTCATGGTGCACAGGCTTCAGCCATTCTGACATAGTGGCCTGAGCCAAGTGAGAGCTAGTGCTAGGCACTTCATGAGATGTAGGATTTTGAGTCTCCTCCAGCCTTGGAATGGCTGTAGGGTCTGATGTTGTCTCCATTGAAATGGGATGTGTTACAACATCAGCCCTATTTGTCTGTGAAGACAGTTCCACATCCCTAAGGATGGGAGAATTTGGCATAGAGTCTCCAGTGAAAACTGGTGAATCCTCCATGTTTTTGTTGGCGTCATTAGGATATGCCCCAGCATGCATTCCCTGACCAACTAGATGTGGGTCCTGGGTGGTGAGCATAGTGTCATGCACCATGTCACTTGAAATTGGCTCAATCACAGGAGAGAATTGTGATTGATCAAAGGCAAGATTGTCATTGGAATGACTCTCTTGTTCAGAAGAAATTTTTATGGAAGAATCTGAGAGAGAAGTGGGGTTTAGATTAGATTGTGGCAACTCCCCCTGAGAAATAGGAGGAGTTTCAACAGTGATGTGCTCTCCACTCTGTGTATGATCAGCCTTATCACTCCTAGGGTCAAGAGTGAGTTCTTGACCCTGTGCAGACTCTGTACAGGGTGCAGTGGGGAGACTGCTCTTTTCAATGCCAATGACCTGTTGAGAGGCCATGGACAGTAACAGGTGTACCCCTTTTTCCACATCTGAATCCTGTTGGGAGGATCCAGTGGTAGGTTTGGATTTGGATTTCTTACTTTGTCTGGTGAGAGGTGACTCGGGATTCTCACTAGCTATCTCTACAGATTCATTTATCACTGCTAGGGCTCTCTTCTTTGACTTCTTTTTAGTAACACCAATCTTTTGAGAGATTGATGCACTTGGCTGCCTAACTTCTATGGTACTGTTTACAGTGGGGTTGCTGGATGGGATGCGAAGGCTGGGGTTAGACTGTGTAGCTCCTTCAGTCTCAGCCTCCCCTGTCCAGGAAAGTGCATGGTATATTGGCTTATCAAGTGGATAAGACTCAAATGTGTCCTGCATATGCTTGGTCACACTTAGAATCACATCCACTTGATTCCTTGTGTCCAATGAGCCAAATAGAACTTTGGACATGGACTTGGAATAAGCCATTTTAGTTTTATCTATACCCTCTAATTCATGGACATTTGCATCAAGAAAATTTAAAATTACTTGAAGGAAACGAGGGTAAAAGATGTCATTACCTCTACCACGAATAGTCCTGCCTAGCCTCTGAGCCAATTCTTTGAGAATTATGGCTCCCACATTGATCTCCTGGTTGTTGGCCAAGGAGTAGGCTAGCTTCACAGCAATGTGACTGATATGGTCCCATCCTGTCTTCCTGCAAAGAAACACCTTCTGGAGTGCGTCAAACAGAAATGACCACTCCCTTCTCACAAACTTCTTATTTAGCTTTCCAGTATCTATCTCTTCAGCATACCGAATGAAGGTCATGAAATCTACGATTTGAGCATCTGTAGCTTCTTGGTCATGACCCTCAACCTTGAACCCCAAAGCTTCATTGATTTCCCTTTCACCAAACTGAAAGTGTTTGCCTCCAATTGAACAACTAACCTCCTGGAATGAGGTTCCATCTTCCCTAGCCATTGTTGAAACCAACGCCGTTCTCCAGAATCCCTCCAACACATCGACATACAAGGTAGGGTTCAGGGTTAGGGCTTGGCGTAGGTAGGAAGTGTTCAAGAACCGGACAAAACACTTGTACCTTGGGTTAGCCTCAGCCTCAGAGGGAATGGTGAGAAGATTGGTTTCTTTGGGAATGGTTAAAGGGATAGAAGATGATACTGTTTGAGATTTGGGTGCCATTTCGAGAGAGAGTAGAGAATTTGTGCTTAGGTTTGAGAGTTTGAGAGCAATAGACAAGATGAAAAGTTGTGAACGGTTAGAAAAGGGTATTTATATGATAGAGACACTGCGATATGGAGTTATGAATTTGTACAGTCTATTTGTATGTCGCGAAGTCAAAAATGGCCTGTACCGCAAAGTCTTGCACAGTATATCGCATAGTCTCAGAAATGAACTATGTCGCAAAGTCCTCAAGATGAAAGGATCGGGGAGACTTTGCGATATAGTAGAAATACCCTGTCTAAAGCTCTCTATTAAGAATTTTAAGCAAATTGTCAGACTTTTATCAAATTTTGAAATAAAATTAATTTAAATCAAAATTCTGTCAAATGTGGAGACTTGTCGATATAGTTATTCTAAGTCGTGAAGTCATAAAATGAACTATGTCGCAAACTCATGAAATGAACTATGTCGCGAAGTCTCACAATCTCAACAGTTTGCGATATAAGTCTGTTTGATTTGAACTGTGTTGTGAACTCTGAAAATCATCTATATCGAGATGTCTCAAAAACTCACAACTTTACCAACAAATGTGATTGTGAAAAATATGCAGTAAAATACTGAAATATTTATAAATCATATCTCAGCTAATTTTCACTCCAAACAAATAGAGCATTTAAATACAGTGAAAATTTACTGCTGCAACAATTTACTGGCATACTTACTTAGAGCAACTAAATGAAGGATTGAGCATTCCAATTTCACTCACAAGTCTGTTGAAGACTGCTTCATTCAGAGGTTTAGTAAATATGTCAGCTAATTGTTTCTCAGTGGGAACATAAGAGACTTCTATGGTACCATTTGCAGCATGTTCCCTAATGAAATGGTACCTGATCTCAATGTGCTTTGTAGTAGAGTGATTAACCGGATTGGCAACTATGGATATTGCACTAGTATTATCACACATTAGTGGAATATGTTCTAACACTAGCCCATAATCCATGAGTTGATTTCTAATCCAAAGCAATTGAGCACAGCAACTTCCAGCAGCAATGTATTCAGCCTCAGCTGTGGATGTTGCTGTGGACTGTTGTTTCTTACTAAACCAGGACACTAACCTTTGACCTAGGAATTGACAGCTTCCAGAGGTGCTCTTCCTGTCAATTCTGCATCCAGCATAATCAGAATCTGTGTAACCAACCAGGTTGAACCCAGTGCCCTTTGGATACCATAGCCCAAGATTAGGAGTCCCCTTCAGATACTTGAAGATTCTTTTGATAGCCATCATGTGAGATTCCTTGGGATCAGACTGGAACCTTGCACAAAGGCATGTGGCAAACATGATGTCTGGCCTGCTAGCTATGAGATAGAGTAAGGATCCAACCATTCCTCTATAGACCTTGATATCAACTCTCTTGCCTTTCTTGTCTTCATCCAGCTTGATTGCAGTAGACATAGGAGTTTTAGCTGGGGATGACTCTTCTAAACCATATTTCTTTAAAAGATCCTTGACATACTTAGATTGGTTTATAAAGATGCCATCCTCCCTTTGATGTACTTGCAGGCCTAGAAAGTAGGTTAACTCTCCCATCATACTCATCTCATATTTGCTTTGCGTCAACTTAGAGAACCTTTCACAGAGTTTTTCATTTGAAGAGCCAAAGATGATATCATCCACATAGATTTGAACAAGAATGATATCATTTCCATGCTTCTTGAAGAATAGGGTTTTGTCAATTGTACCCCTGGTAAATTGATGCTCAAGAAGGAATTGAGATAGAGTTTCATACCAGGCTCTTGGTGCCTGTTTGAGTCCATAGAGTGCCTTGAGCAGTCTATACACAAAGTTTGGGAAGTCTTCACTTTCAAAGCCAGGTGGTTGAGACACATAAACTTCTTCAGCAAGATCACCATTGAGAAATGCACTTTTCACATCCATTTGATACACCTTAAAATCTGAGTGAGCTGCAAAAGCCAAGAAGATTCTGATGGCTTCCAGTCTAGCTACAGGTGTAAATGTCTCATCATAGTCAATGCCTTCCTGCTGACAGTATCCTTTGGCAACCAGTCTTGCTTTGTTTCTTATTACCACTCCTTCTTCATCCATTTTGTTTCTGAACACCCATTTGGTGTCAATAACATTCTTTCCTTTTGGAGGAGGTACTAGTTCCCATACTTTGTTTTTCTCAAATTGATTCAACTCTTCTTGCATGGCAACAATCCAATCAGAATTCTTCAAAGCTTCTTCAATTAATTTAGGTTCCTCTTGTGACAGAAAGCAGCTATACAGACATGTATTTAATGTTGCCCTTCTTGTTCTAACTCCCTCACTAGGATCTCCAATGATTTGATCCCTAGTGTGGGCTCTGTCCCATTTCCTTGTGTGCCCCTGTTCATTTCCTTGATCTGTTCCAAGCTCATTTTGGTTGATAGGTGCATTCTCTTCTTCTCCCCCTGTGTTTGTGAACCCTTGCACAGGTGTTTGAAGAAGATTGTCAACTTCAAGGATTTCATTCTCTAGAACAGTTTGAACAGGGGGTTCATCTTCACTTTCAGAATCCTCAAGATAACCTTGATTCTCAAATCTCAATGGCACACTGTCTTGATCACTTGTTTTCAGTCCAGGAGTTTTCTTGTCATCAAAGGTAACATCCATGCTTTCCATGACTTTGTGTTGCTCAGGTACAAATACTCTGTATGCTGTCCTTTCCAGAGAGTATCCAATGAAGATACCTTCAAATGCTTTTGCATCAAATTTTCCAACATGCTCAGAGGTATCTTTCATCACAAAGCACTTGCTTCCAAACACATGCAGGTGCTTGAAGGATGCTCTTTTTCCAGTCATTAATGAGTAAGGAGTTTTGCCAGACTTCTTATTGATTAATGTTCTATTTTGCACATAGCATGCTGTGTTAACAGCATCAGCCCAAAAGCTAGTGGGTAGCTTTGCATCCAGCAGCATTGTCCTTGCAGCTTCAATGAGAGTTCTATTCTTTCTCTCAACTACTCCATTTTGTTGAGGTGTTCTAGGAGCTGAGAATTGTTGAGAAATTCCTTTATCTTTGCAAAACTCATACAATGTTGAATTTCTGAACTCAGTCCCATTATCACTTCTCAAAGCAACTACAGAGGAACCAGTGCTTTGTGCTTCTTTGTCAACTCTCTTGATATGCTCTATTATGACTTGGGGTGCTTCATCCTTGGAGAATAGGAATTCCACCCAAGTATATCTTGAATAGTCATCTACCATCACTAGAGCATATTTCTTTTTGGAGAGGGACATTACATTTACAGGGCCAAATAAGTCCATGTGAATTAGCTGCAGAGGTTTTGAGTTTGTATTGAGCAACTTGTTCTTATGACTGGATCTTTTAATTTTTCCTTTCTGACAAGCTTCACATGCTCCATCTTGCACAAACTCCAAGGCAGGCAAATCCCTGATAAGTTCTCTCTTGGTTAGAGAGTTCATTGCCTGAACATTCAAGTGAGACAGCTTCTTGTGCCATAGCCAGAATTCCTCATTTGTGGCTTTAGTGTAGAAACAGCAGATTTCTCCCTTATCTGCAGCCTTGAGATTAGCTACAAACAAGCTTCCTTTCTTCACACCAGTTAGAACAACTTCACCACTTTCCCTTTTTGAGATTGAACAAAGGTCTTCATCAAATTCCACTTTGAAACCTCTGTTGGTGAATTGTCCAATACTCAAGAGATTATGCTTCAGTCCTTCAACAAATGCTACATCTTCAATAATGACATTTCCAGATTTAACACTGCCATATCCCATTGTATAACCAATGTTGTCATTTCCAAAGGTTACTGATGGGCCAGCCTTTTCCTCAAAATGTGATAGCAGGGCTATATCACCAGTCATGTGACTTGAGCATCCACTGTCCAAGATCCATATGACTCTTTTATTCCTGTTGCCCTGCATTCACAAAATGACTAAGTTGTTTTTGGTACCCACACTTGGTAGGGTCCAGTTGATTTAGAAACATTTTGATTAATAATTCTTCTGTCATAAATTGCATTTCTCATAGTAGGAGACTTCACTTTTTCTGTGGCTTTGGAGTTTACACTCTTAGGCTCACATGAAGTTTTCACCCTCTCAACCCTGATTGGGGACCCTGTCCTATGAGAATGCATATGTGTGTGTGATTCACCAGATTGTGCAGAGTCAAGTTTATGTTTAAGAGATAAACAGTTAGCAATCACAGTCACATAGCATGTCATGCAGTTTGGCTTACCACAGAAAGAATCATGACTAGAATTTATGCTAGCAGAATGGTTACTCAGGTTGTCAACTTCAACAATATCAGGCTTACTACACTTATGAGTCAAATGATTAACAGATAGGCATTTTTGACATTGTTTCCTGGGAGCATTTGGCACATAAGCATAGTTGTTTCCCTTGTTAACACCAACTTTACCATTTCTGTTTTGTTTCTTTTTCTTAACAACTTCTTTCTTTGCTTTAGGACTCTTGACAAGATTGTTTTTGGTCTCTTTCTGATTGACAAGTTCAGGAAAGGAAGAAGTGTTTTTAGCAGCCTCATCTTCTTCAAGTAGCTGTTGCTTGATGATCAGTAGTTCCTCATCAAACTCAACAGCACTCTTTATGAAGATGGGCTGTTCAACACTTGACAGTATGGTTGGGGCATTTTTGTTTATAAAAGTTTCCTTTCCTTTGCCCTTGACCTTCTTCATTCCCTTGTCATTATCATAGTCAAAACCAACTCCAACCTTGCAGTCTTCAGTGTGTTCCTTGTGATAGGTTTGAATAAGTTCAGAGGAGTTTTTGAAGCTTCTTAGTTTCAGTTCAGTTTCAGCAATTTGTTCCCTAAGGGCTTTCTCTATCTGCTCAGCACAAATCACTTTGTTTTTAAGATACTCAACCTCCTTTTTCAAACCATCCAGGTTCACAGCCATTAACTCAAGTTTCTCATTCTTTTCTGTAAGCTCAACATTCTTAGCAGTTAGTCTATCAATTTCTTCATTAGCTACTAACATGCTAGTATGAATATTAAACATCTCAGTGCTCATATCTTCAACAGTTTGCTTATATTGAAGGGGAGTCATATCAAGAGAAGTAAGAATGGGTACCTGACTTGAATCACCATCATCAGAAAATGCCATCAAGGCATAGTTTGAGTACTCTTGTTCTTCTTCTTCATCAGAGTCATCCCAGCATTTTCCCTCAGCAATAAAAGCTTTGCCCTGTTGTTTCTTGAGTAGAGCCTCATACTTAGCTTCAAGCTCTAAGTATGCTTTGTCCTTCTTGACTTGTTTAGGCTTTTTGCACTCAGTGGCAAAATGCCCAAGTTCATTGCAGTTATAGCACCTTATTTTGGTCCTATCCACACTTCCTGTCTTGTATCCACCTTTAGCAGCACCAGCAATCCCTTTTCCTTTATTGAAGGTGTTTGAGCCACTAGATCCACCAGTGTTTCCATTATTGAACTTGGATCTAAATGGCTGCTTTCTTTTAAACCTTATGTTAGGATACCTCCTAGCCATATAAGCAAAAGATTTGTTTTCCATTTTGTCCAGCTCATCTATACTGTAGAACTCATCCTCTTCAGGTAAATCATACACAACCTGAGTTTCATCACCAGTGTCTTCAACTTCCAGTTCCTCAATCTTGACCTGACTGATTTTAAGAGAGTCCATTCTTTGACTTAGGTTGTCAGCAATAAGTGCACAGGAGGTATTAGCCACTAATCCTTGCTTTGCTTGAATAGATCTATTTTGAAACAGCTCCAACTCATATGTCTTCAAAACACCATATAACACATCAAAACCAATCTTTGTTAGATCTCTTTCTTTTAGGGAAGAGATTCTTGGTTCCAAGTGATCTGGAAGAGTTAGTAGAAACTTCATATTGAGCTCTTCTGTTTCATAGTGTTTGTCATAGAGTTTGAGCTCGTTTATCAGCTTGTTGAATCTCTCAAACACTTCTGTGATTCCCTCTTTTGGCTGAGCCATGAAGGCTTCATATTGTGAAACAAGAATCTGCTTCTTGTTCTTTCTTACTTCAGTAGTTCCTTCACAGAGCACTTCTATAAGATCCCACATCTTCTTGGCACTAGTACAATGAGCAACAGTGCCATACATGTTGAAGTCCATAGATTCACAAATGATAAGTTGAAGATGTCCATCCAGTGCTACTTTTTCTTTTTCAGGATCAGTGTATTTTGAGGGATCTTTGGGCACATGTTTAGCTGGTACAATCTCAGTGCCATTGGTTGTTTCACCAATCTCGATCATTGGAATGAAGGGACCATGCTTTAGAATATCTAAATACATGGGGTTAGAAGCTTTGATGAAAAGCAACATCTTCTTTTTCCATAAACTGTAGTGCTCCTTGTTAAAGGGGGGAATCTTGATACTGCTTAGTTTCTGTGAACTCATTCTTGATCTTTTCATGTTTGTACGTTAACAGCCTACGCTCTGATACCACTTGTTAGAAATGAATACTACTAGAAACTAGACAGAGGGGGGGTGAATGGATAGTTTGATATATTTTTCGATTCTTGAAAACTAAGTAACAGACTATATATGATTATGATATGTAATATGCAGAAAGTAAATAACACACACAATCACTTTAATCTACTTTGTATAAGCAAATTAAATACTACAGCTTTCCAAGAAATTCACAATAGAATTTCTGGCTTCTAAACAAGAACAGTTTGAACTTGCTTGCTTACAGAGAAAAGAGCTTAGCAAATAACTATGTGTATCTCTCTTACAGCTAACAATATGATGTGCATGATATATATAAGCCCTATACAAACTAGTGCACACACCTATTTTTACACAGTTACCCCTTGCTGAAAGTCCAACTTGTCCTGCCATAAGACGTTAACTGTGTCAGGAAGGACCACCTTCTTTTCGGAGTCTTTCCCGTTTCTGTAGCTGCTTGTCTCATATCTTTCTCTCCAAGTTTAGCTGTAGATTTGCCATCTGTTCTTTGGACCACCTTGCCAGAACAAATGCTTCAGTATTTGTCTCTTTTGATTCTTGATTCTGTACCTTGATTTGTCTTGTTGTAAACGGCTAAGTGTTGATATCGTGAACTCCACTTCATTCCTGACTTCGCGATCTCACTTGTGAGGACTTCGCGATATAGCCTTTGAAGACTTTGCGACATAGGTCATTTGAAGACTATGCGACATAGGTCATTTGAAGACTATGCGACATAGGTCATTTGAAGACTATGCGACATAGGTCATTTGAAGACTATGCGACATAGGTCATTTGAAGACTATGCGACATAGGTCATTTGAGGACTTCACGATCTAGGCTTCTTTGACTTTGCTGACTTCAACACTTCACGACATGTGTCTTGAGGACTTCTCGACATAGTACAAAATGGACTATGCGATATAGTACTTCACGACATGGATATTGGTGACTTCACGACATAGCTTTCTTCTGACTTTGCTATATAATGCCTTAGACAAATTTCTGCAACTTATTTCTTCATAGCCTTATTTATCTCTATCCTGCTGCATGAACACTTCTGAACTTCTACCAGGACAATTATTCAATGGCCTATATACAATCTAGATGCAAGAAACTTTACTAAGCTCATTATAACTTTGAGCATACATGATCAAGCTAATGTTCATGAGAACAAGACAAGTACATTTAGAGACCTATACTATATCCCAGTGATAGAACTCACTAGGTCATGTAATGTGACATAGTCACATAGTGTAGGCTTGTTAATAGTGTAGGCTCTGTTGAATATTTTCTTTGATAGAAAGTGCAATTTCCTTCTTCCTAGGAGCCTTTACAGATTTCTTCTTATAAGTACCAGCTTCAATCTTTTTCTGGTGTTCTTCAGCAAGAAGCTTCATTTCAGCATCCAAATCTTCTACTGTGGATTCACCACCATGTTCTTCCATAAACAGTTTAGCAGCAATCTCTTCATCAAAGCGATTGTGCAATGATTTGAACTGAACAATGGTCGCCTTAAAATGAGTTAACAGCTCAGGATCAGAAATCTCTGCAGCCGACTTATGTACAAAATCAGCAGCCCTTTATGTAGAGAAAATGCAGTCTGCTCCTGACCAATTGGCATAATGCATTTCTCTGAAATGAGTTTCAGTTGCATTTTGATTTTCCTTGATAGACTCTGCTGTAGGATCCCTTAGAAAAGGTATTGACTCATGACTATCAGAGTTTGAAAGTCCAGCATTGATCCCAGAGTTTGCATGATCAGAGTTTACAGATGTGTGATCAGCATTATCAAAATCAACTCTAGCTGCATTAACATTTTCTTCTATTTCCTCTGTAATTTCTTCAGCAACATTGTCTGCAGTAGCCTCAGCATTTACAGCGACATGAATCTCAGAGTTTGCATTTACAAGAACCTCTATTTCTACAGGAACAGATTCTGCAACAATTTCTTCTGTTTGTACAGTAGTCTCTTTCAAAGTCTCTGCCATAGCTTCATCCAATTTCTCTATAGCAGCTTCATTTACCTGATCAACCTCCTCACCCATTTCAGGAATTTGATTAGTAACAGAGAAATTCTCTGTGTGAGTAGCAAGGGACTCTTCTATAACTAGGGTGGGCTGATCAGCTGCCACATCCTCAGTATCACAAACACTGATACTAGGATATGCTTCAACATGTGCATCCATATTAAAATCATCAAAGAAATCATCATGTGCAGGCATAGCATCCTCTGCATCAGCATTTGCTCTGGCCTCATCAGGCACAGTAGCTTCATCAATAACAGTCTCATTAGTCACAGCTAAAGGAGCTTCATTAACAACCTCCTGATTCTCAGCTTCAGGAGCTTCAATCTCTAATTCATCAAAAAGATAATTAGCTACCATCCTCCTCTTTCTCTGATGAAGAATTTCATGTTCAACATCATCTTCATCAACATCAACTTCATCAACAGTCTTTGACCTGTTAGCTCGAACTTTTCTCTTGAAGGCTCTTTTCTCAATTCTACCACTAGACTGTGGTTGTTGAGAAGTAGAGGGTGGAGGTTCAGTGTTTAATGATAAAGTGTTCAGAGTTTGAGGTTCTGGTTCAGGTTGTGATTGTGGTTGTGGAGGATTATTTCCAAACTGTTGCACTCTCTCAGGTAATAGCAGAGCACCAACATTCCCTTTCCTAAGATCCTTGTTTGTTAAGTCAGAAAATATACGTTTATGCAGTCTAAACGACTGAATAACATCATCCTCCAGAATCTCAATGTCAGGAACACAGAAGGAAAATAATAGTTGACAAAAACGAGCAAAATAGACAACACCCCTATTTTCTGTCATCTTTTCACCAATATTATGTAAAACTAATCTAGCAAAATCAAAGTGATCACCATAAAGTAAGGAATACCCGATTTGTAGACTATCTGTAGGAATCGCATCCCAATTGGTGCATTTCTTCCCAAAAGCTCTTGTGATGCAATCAAAGAAGAAACTCCACTCCTTCCTCAAAAATGGATGCTTCAATTGACCCACCTTGGCCAATGACCCAGAGTAACCGATATCCCTCATCATTCTCAGCAGTTCTCCATCGCCAACAGAGATTGTATAGGAATTGAAATCATCAAAGTTCAGAGCATCACGAACAGTCACAGGAGTAACCACGTACTCTTGGTTTTGATACTCAAAAACAATTGACGGAGACCCAGCCTCTCCTCCATCATCATAAACACCTGTCTGCTAGAAGGTACTAATTTGAGATGCAGACAGCTTCGTTGGTTCGGTAAGAGCATGTCCAATATCAGAATTTGCCAAGAAACGCTGAACCAAATGAAACGCCTCCGGTGCGTTCACAGTGTTTAACGGAGCTGCATAGTTGTTTGGTACGAATTCTAACCCAGAAGAAACAAATGATGTAGTCGCCATTAGTAAGATTTGAAAGAATAACAGAGAATCAGATGCAAAAGCTCGAAAGAGTTTGAAAGTAGAAAAGTGTTTGTGAATATGTGTGTGTGACAATAGATGTGAATTGGAGTAAGATGTGAAAGGTTTAATCGTATGTGTGTGTGATAAGTGGATTTTTAATCCACTTGGAACGCTTCATATCGGCTTAAATTGATGACTTGAACTCAAGTATGTGGTGTGTTTAATGTGTTTTCATTAAGTTTTGCAGAACCAAGAGTTGGAGGTTAATTTGATTAAAATTCAGATTTTCCGGGTAGGTTGCGCAGTCTTCACTGTTTTGGCCATATCTGGAGTTCTACAAGTCCGATTCTGACGATCTTACAGCTCACGCGAAGAGGACAACATTTTCTATAATTCTAGGCAGAAGGTTCTGCGCGGGCGCCCAGGAATTGTACTGGAATTCTGCGCGGCCGCCCAGGAAGTCAGAATCGCCAGAAATTGCCAGAATTCGATTTTAATAAGGAAATTTTCACAAATTCGACTTCTAATCATTATGGTAATTGCTTGGGGCGGCCAGAAACTTCCAGAATCAGTTGTAAACATGGAATATGCAATTCTTATTGCATTCAAAGATGGAAATTGCCGTAATTCTATTCTAACTCAAAAACGGCAATTGCTTGGAAGAGTGACAACTTGGAGCTATAATTACACACCTTGGGGAGACATAATCAATACATCACAATACATCACAACACACCAGAGATCAGATTCAATATTGGAGCACAAGATCGAGGAGCCAAGAACGAAGAACGTGACTACGAGGAGATCTAAACATAGTTTTTTCTTGTATTCTTCAATTTTGGTGCAACTTTTGGATGCTTCCGGATTTGTCCTCTAAACCTTTAACTCTTATTCATATTTACATCATTGATTTCTTGTTTTTCATCATGCTTTCATCAGAACCCACGATGATGAACGGTTCTATTATGAACTAATCATTGTCGTGGGATTCAAACGGATTTATTTATGGATTTTAGTAGTTAATTGTTTTAAAGATGTGTGTGTGATGGCTAATTGATATCCTAGTTTGGTTGTGCTTATTCTTCTTGGATGCGTAGCTAACATCTAAGATTGTTTGTTAATCTCTATTGAATGTGAAAGTGGCTATAGAGGTTTGGAACTTGCCATGCTAGCATAGGTTTATGTATGTTTGTCATGCATGATTCGTAGGTGATTTTAACCATCTTACCTGCCCTATGTAATCTGAATGGATAACTTGCTCGTTAAACCGTTATGTTTTCAAATCTTATAGACATATAGGGTCTAAGCATAATTGGTGTCTGCTTAACTTCTATCTATTTTGTGGATGTTTAAGTGGTTTGGTATACGTATACTGAAAGGTAGCGTGTACTGATTTCGTGTTATCCGATTAGTTTTCACAACCGTCACATGCATTGATTAAAGACAAAAGACTCTGAATGAAGTACTTAATGAAGTTAGGATCCCATGTTTTATTCTCATATACATAAATCGATTTTAATCCTCTTAGTTAGTTAATTCTTAGTTTAATAATTTGTTCTCTAGTTAATTTTAGATAATCAAACCCAAATTGTTAATTGTCTTAGCAGTGGATAAAAATCATACATTATTGCATAGGTACATTAATTGAATTGAACACCTCATTAGATCTCTGTGGGAACGAACTTGACTTATTCGTATATTACTTGTGACCACGTGCGCTTGCGTGATTTTGTGCTAACAAGTTTTTGGCGCCGCTGCCGGGGATCATCGGTGTTTTATTTTAGTTTATGTGCTTGTCATCAGTGGTCGTTAGAGTTCACTGACTCGGATTGTAGTTGTTTGTTCTGTGTGTTTCAGGTACTTGAACGTGTATGCGAACACGTTCTCAGACTCGTAAATTGGAAGAAGAAAGATTAAAGTTAGTAAAGATGGGAGACGTTCCAGAAGGAGTAGCACCTGCAGCTAAGGCTTTGAAGGACTATCCTCAGCCAAAGATCAATGATATTCAGTCGAGTATTGTCAGGCCGGCTATTGCAGCTAATACCTTTGAAATCAAGCCTGGCACGATTCAGATGGTGCAGAATTCAGTGCAGTTTGGGGGTGCTCCAGCGGAAGATCCTAATATGCATATTAGGGATTTCATCGAGATTTGCGACACCTTCAAGACCAACGGAGTGTCGGAAGATGCCGTGAAGCTGAGACTTTTCCCATTTTCTCTGAGGGATAAGGCTAAGGGCTGGTTGCACTCTCTACCAGCAGGTTCTATTACTACATGGGAGGATCTTGCTCAGAAATTTCTTACTAAATTCTTCCCCATGGCTAAAACTGCTGCGATCAGGAATGCTCTTACTCAGTTTTCTCAGCATTCTGGAGAAACTTTATGTGAAGCTTGGGAGAGATACAAGGAGATGCTTAGGAGATGTCCACATCATGGATTGCCCGACTGGATGGTGATTAATTGTTTTTATAATGGTCTGGGAGCACAATCAAGACCAATGTTAGATGCAGCATCAGGTGGAGCTCTATGGGCTAAGAGCTACGAGGAAGCTTATGAGTTAATTGAGATGATGGCTGCGAATGAATATCAGAATCCTACTCAGAGATTATCACAAGGCAAAGTAGTAGGAGTTCTTGAAGTTGATGCAGCTACAGCTATAGCAGCCCAGTTGAAGGCTTTGACAATGAAGGTGGATTCTTTGATGAATTATGGAGTTCAGCAGGTGGCTAGTGTTTGTGAGCTTTGTGCGGGCGCACATGAGACGAATATGTTAGATATAATTGCTGACGTTTGTTCATCAGTGTTTAAGTACCAGGTACATATCAGAGTTTATCTAGAAGCTAGTCAGAGTTTGATAAAGTCTGACTGGATGATAGTTGACTTAGCTGTCGGTGCAAAGATAAAGATTCTAGAAGCAATATATTCTGAAGATGGAAAGAAGCAGAATATATTGATACAGCTAAGGAAACGGAATAGAAGACTGAAGCAATCCTTGGTTGATATGAATTGTATAGCTAACTTATAGGAATATCAATTAGAGATGGATTGTAAGTAGCTGTGTACTATATAAACACAGATAGGTTATCCCTAGAAGGGATGCGAACATTGAATATATTATTCTTGTAACCTAGTAGCTCTTTGTGATTCATTAACATCACTAAGAGAGAAACTGTTAATATAATTACAGTTTGTTGATTTATAAAAAGTGTTCTTGATTGTTATTCTCATATACATACTTGATTATATTGTGTATTCGGCCTAACAATTGGTATCAGAGCCAAGGCTGTTTAATATATACAGTTTTACGATTCAAACACAGTAATAATCATGTCTGAAGAAAATAAAACTGCTCCCAAGGCTGAACAGGTTAAGCCTAATTCTGTGAGTCGATATGAAACAATCAGGGTTCCAATTCTCAGACCAGTAGAGTATCCAATTTGGAAGGTGAAGATGACCATGTTTCTGGAGGCTACAGATCCAGAATATCTTGACAGAATTTATGATGGTCCTCATAATCCAACCAAACTAGCCCATGTTGTTGATGGTCAAGAACAAAAGACTGTTCCAAAGGAAAAGAAAGATATGACTCCTGAGGACATCTCATCAATTGCAAAAGATGCAAAGGTTAGACATCTTCTCCACAGTGCTTTAGATAATGTTATGTCTAACAGAGTAATTGGCTGCAAAACTGCCAAAGAGATATGGGATGCTTTAGAAGTCAGATGCCAGGGAACAGGTGCTATTAAGAAGAACAGAAAGACAATACTCACACAGGAGTATGAGCACTTTGATTCAAGACCTAATGAAACCTTGACTGAGACTTATGACAGATTTTGCAAACTATTGAATGATCTGTCTCTGGTTGATAAAGAATATGAGCTTGAAGAGTCTAATCTCAAGTTTCTGTTATCTCTACCTGAAAAGTGGGATTTAAAGACAACCACAATAAGAGATAATTATGAGCTTGCTGATACAGATCTTGATGAAATCTATGGGTTGTTGAAAACTCATGAACTGGAGATAGAACAAAGGAATAGAAGATTAAGTAAAAAGACAAAATATGTTGCTCTCAAAGTTGAAGAGAAGCCCATCAAGAAGGAATCATCAAGGAAGAAAGCCAAGGGAAAGGCTTTAGTCATTAAATCTGAAAGTGAGTCATCAAACTCTGATGATGACTCAAACTCTGATGAAACTTCTGACTCTGAGGATGATGAAGAACAGATGATGCAAATGGCTGCACTGATGGTGAAGACCTTTAAGAAGATGGGATTCAAGAACTTTAAGAAAGGGAAGAGACTCTCAAGGAAAGATTCAAATTCTGAAAGGAAAGGTTTTAGAAAGTCTGATGGAAGGGAGACCAAGTCTGGCAAGAAGGATAAATCTGAAATCCAGTGCTACAAGTGTAAGGAGATGGGTCACTATGCTCCAGAGTGCAAGAAAGGCAAAACTGAGAAAGCACTCATCTCTAGAGGCAAAGACTGGGCAGATACTTCAGACTCTGATGATGGAGTAAATTATGCTCTTATGGCAACTGTCAGAGATGAGACTGAATCATCTGAAAATAAGGTACCCCTAACTACTTATGCTTATGATACTGATAATATATCTGAGTTAAGAGTATATCTGAAAAGCGTACATGTTAGTTATAGGGATCAGACTTTAGAGAATGAGAGAATTAAATCTGAGAATCTTAGTCTTAAAGATAGAAACAAGTTTCTTGAAGGAGAACTTGAAAATATGAAGCAGATTCAAAAAGAAAGAGATGATGCTGTTTATGTTGAACAGGAGTTGCTCAAAAGATATAAGCAACTAGAATCTGATCTAGAAAAAGAAAGAAAAATAATCAAGACTTGGACAAACTCTGGAAGAGACACTCATCAAGTGTTTCAGACAGATTCTGTAGGCTTAGGCTATTGTGAGAATGATGAACTTAGGTTTAAAGACAAGGTTAAGGTTAAACCACAACTTAAACCTGTGAAATTTGTTCCAGAAACCAATAAGTTAAAATCTGTTGTTATAAGAGAAGCTGATATGGAATCAGATGAAACCTGTGAAAGACAGGAAAATATTATAACAGAAAAACTTATGGAATTAGAAGCTGTTAGAAAGCCAGTAAAAACTTGTGAAAAACAGGTTAATGTTGGTTTGATGACAGGAAAACAGTTCAATCATAAGCTTAAAGAGGTAAAATCTGCCATGAAACCAAAAGGGTCCAAGAAGAATAGGAATGGAAAGATAGGCATAAATAATAGAAATAATCACTTGCCTACTACTGGTGCTCCAAGGAAAACATGTTATAATTGTGGTAGTTCTAATCATCTTGCTAATTACTGCACAAAGAATAAAAATATCAATTCTTTACCTTCTACATCAGGAGAAAAGAATGATTATGTGAGGGTGAAACCACAGACTTTATGCACACATTGTGGGAGCACTTGGCATTCTATTTATACTTGTAGGAGTTATCATGCTATTTATCACAATTACTATGAGCTAAAACCCAATCTGAAGTGGGTTAGAGCAAACTCTGCAAGTGTAAAGTCTGACAATGTTAGTTTAAACTCTGTTGATAGTAATTCCGCTGCAAAAACTAACACTGTTAAGAAAGACAAAGTGTTAGGTCCCGAAGTATCGTAGAAGGGGGGGTTGAATACGATACTCACAAATAATTCAATTTCGTTCGCGGATTAATCTTTCAGTTCTATAACGAAATCAAACACACCAAACCAAATCAAGTTTCGGGGAATATATCTTTTTATAAATATAAACCTCGAGGGGTGCTACAATTTCTAATCCGTAGATTAGCTTCAATGAGTTCTAGGTTATTCATAATCAATACAATGAAAGAATTCTGAGCACTATAAATTTCTATGATCTTCTCCGGCTCAAAACTCTCTCTCAGTAGTTGCTACTATGAACTAACCTTGACTGAGGAAGACACTACCTCTCTTTGTGTAATTATAGACTTAGTTTTAGAAAACTATCGACCCTTAATTGTTAAAACAATCTTGGCCGTCCAATTCTCATCAACCTGTCAGACAAACAAACTTTTCACCCACTTTTCCAAATGAAAACTATCGAATGTAATACTTACTTTATTAAAGTATTCATTTACTTTATACTTTTCCATTCGATGGTTTTCTAATTAAGAAAACTATCGAATGTTATCTTTTGATTTTATTTATGTCACCTTCGATGGTTTTCTTAAAAGAAAAACCATCGAACTCTTTTCCTTGTCCTTGACCTTTTAGAAAATCCATTCAGCTTCAGGGTGTTTCAGTTTTAGACTGTATCAATTTCTTCTGAGACGATAAAACAACTTGATCTTTTAGTGCCATCACCTAGTGCAACTGGTCTGGTTCACAGATGAATAACACTTGATCAATTCTTCTTTTATGTCTTCAATTCAATGCTGCTGATAAGTCCTTTGTCGTCCTGGTTGCTTCATCACTGGAATCCTGTGGTACTGACTCTAAATCATTCACATACTTCTGTCGTCTTGAAAGTCTTGTTTCTTTTGCTGTCACTGAGGCTTGAACATTTTCATGAACTTCTTTCCGTGACCTGTTTACGGACTTCAAGAATACATAACGTATTTTGATCTTTTGAGTTTACCTTATCTTCATTGATTCTGGATTCCTGTGCTTCTGTTAATATTATTGTCTGTCTTGTCCTTGGTTGAGTTGTAGTTATCTCTTTTACATCTTATGTTACATTATGCTTTACAATCTCCCCCTATTTGATTGGATAGAGTTCGACAAGCAAATACTTCGAGGATAACTCAACTAACTAAGGAAACATGAAACTACTTAAAGTAAGACAGCGTAATAATATTAATGCATTCTGGATCAGATATATATACATTTCCAGATTTCATAAATCAAAGAACAATAAAACTTTTCACTTTGAAGTTGCTCCTCTTGATTGAGCTGACAGTTCTCTTGTTCTTTGCTTCAGTTCTTCAGTCCATTCCAATCTCACCTTCTTCACTCATTGGATCGGAGTTAGCAGCTTGATAATCAATCACTGATAGATAGTGCAGTGGTTCTCCAGGTTTAAGGATTGCTCCTTGGATGTGTCTTCCAATATATTCAACCTCTTGACCCACTCCAGCCCATAACCATGCAATGTTAACATCTTTCTTGTTTAGCTTTGGCATGTTTGGTAGTCTGGGAAGCACTTCCAATCCTTTCTCCACTCTCTTCCTATAGTAGGGAACATTCTCCATAAGATATTTTCTTAGAGTGTCGGCTGCTTTGTCCTTCTCCGTTGATGTGAATCCAGTGGATCTAAGATACTTCTCAACTGATATTAGATATTCGTTTGGGTAATCTCTCAGTTTGTCCTCCGTCATGTAGCAGATTCTGAACAAGTCATTCGTCATGAATCTAACCATAGGAGGGTTTTCAGTAATCTCTGGACTGACCTTCATCAAGATTTCCTTAACATGCTCACGGAGCAGTTCATTTAGCTTTGTAGTTCTTTGTATCTTGATGAGAATCACCTGCAGTTTTGAGCTGCTTGGTGTCTTTCTTCCAGTGATAGAGAATTTGCTTCTTTGGCTCATGCTCCTCCTGATTCGGTTGCTCTTGCATGAATTCAAATCCCTCTTCACTTTCTTCTTCTAGTACAATGTCCTCAATCCAGTACTGTCTAACTTGAATAGCTTCATTGGTTTCCCAAACTCCCCATCCAGTTGTTTGCCAACCTTCATTAGTCACTTCATTTGTTTCCCCTTCTCCAACTTTCTCCCCCTTAGTTGAGGAATCCTCGACGAAGTTATCCTCATTCCAAAAGGTAGTAGAAGGATCAGGTTGTTTTTTGTGAAGGTCCGGGTTGTTGGTTCCTCAGCATATTCCAAATAGACTGTACCCCGTCACATTGATTCTCTTTGACATCAGTCCTCAATTCGACCAGTTCTTCCATAGTGGATTTCCTTGTTTGTTGTGAACTGTCATCTCCTTGAGGGTGGATTGAACATGTACCTCTCGGTAATAGCAAATCATCAATATTTGAAAGGGTTAGGGTGTCACTCCTCACGTTTGGCTCTGGGTGTACACTCAACGTTTCTGTCGGTGTTTCACTCATTTTTCCTTTCCCACTCAGGCCAGGTGTAAGTGTTTTTGTTTCACTCATTCCCTTTGTGCTCAATGTACCTGCAGAAGAAAACACCGTAGCCATCCTTAAGGAGGTCACCGGTGGTGCAATGGGGCTTCGCAAGTCCCGGTCCTTGGTTAAACCAAGTTGCTGATCATCCTTAGATGATATATCCTTTGAAGGATCTAGAGTTTGAATCTCTAGGGGGTTAGAAACAGGCTCTTTTATCAGCAGAGATCTCAATCTTCCCCAATAGTCTGTGAAGACTTTACCTCAGCTGACTCCTCAATTAAAATTGATTCATTGTCACCGAGTTGCCGATCTGCACCTACGTCAGACCCTTTACCCGCAGGATCCAGATATGTTCCATCTGGGGAGGTAGACAGTGACCCTTTAGATTGTGCATTTAGGTCAAAGCCTTCTCTCGACGTCTGTGAAGACTCTTGGTTCAGAGAACCTTCAACCAGTGAACCTGACCGTAATATGGTCGGAACACCAGTTGCTTCCGTCAATTCCTCCTTACTTGATTGAGCTATTGGTTCAGATATTGCTTTCGTTAGCGTAGCCCAATCAGCATCAGAAAAATCAATAAAGGGCGCTTTGGATGAGAGAAATGAAGTATCAACAGTTGCCTCGGTTTCTGTTCTTCTCCTTTTAGAGGAAGGCAGAGCTGTTGTTGAAGGGTGTATCTCCTTATATGGTGCTGCTTTGGCACTATCTCCCTCTACACTCATGGATGGTTCTTTATTGGGTATAGGAGGGGAATGAGGTTCGTTTGTGGTTTCATTTGGCTCTTCCAAAGGCTCTTCGACCGTGGTTAGAGATTGTGGGTTGCAATCTCATGGTCTGGATGGCCACTGAGGGCTCTGGATCAACATCCATTGTTGTGGTTCAGGAGCCAGTTCAGGTTGAGGAATGTTACCTTCATTTACCTGTTCCCCTGGGGGTAGAAGTGGTAGGGGCACCGTTCTTAGATATTCAAGTTTGAACAGTGGGTACCCCTGGAAGATATTCTTTCTTATCAGAGCGGTTATTGCATTGCTCTTCATCTTCATGCACTCCATGGTCTCCTCTTCAGCGAATGTCTCACGCTCATCATCTGTTAAGATATCATTGAGAATTAGCTGTAGGAACCTAGGATAGAAACAAAGCACATCATCTATGCATGTTCTTTCATCCAGTGGTCCCATGTCAGGTAATGCTTAAGGAACTCTCCCACAAAGAAGTTAGGTTGTTGACTTCTTATGAGAGTGAAGAAAGCATGTATCTCCTCAGTTGTGGGATCCGGAACATGGTTTTCTATAGAAAAATGTAGTATTCTGTTAAAGTCATGTTCCGTCACCCTTATTGTTCTGCCCCCTGGCACAACAAAACTGAAGGATCTTGCGTTATTCTCACTTGTATCCGTGGCGGTTGTGTACAACCCAGTCAATTGATCGATGCAAAGGACTACGGGAGTACTCAAGGCATATGCCACTAATGAACGTGTGTTCAGAAACTCTGCCCATGCACGAAACTGTAAATTCGTAATGGCTTGCAAGTTTTGAAACGAGACATGATTAGTCTTGGTTACTTTTAAACCAAAACTAAAACCAATTAAATTTAATTAATTATTACTAATTAATCAAACTTGACACAAAATACCCTTAAAACAAAATTACCCCTTTTTCTTAATAAACACAACTTCGAATCACTATTATCAAGAACCCTACTTTTGGTAACACAAATAATCAGAATTATCTGAAGAAATCAATTGAAAACAATTAACTTCTAAAGAACAATAGTGAAAATAGTTTTCTTAGAAACAAGTTCTTGAGGCAGTGATGTTCTTGGTTATATGTATTCTAGTAAGTATAAACAAAAGCCCTTAGATCTGATAATAAGAAAAAAAAACGTAAGGGGTTGTTAAATACTTATTGAATTGACAGGGGCAATATTGTCTTTACAGTGTTCGATGTTTTTAATAGTATGTTCGATGGTTTTCAGAAGGGGGTAAAACTGTCAACTTTACTTCGATAAATTTTGAAAAATAACGAAGAGTTTGAAAATCAGAATTTAAAAAGTTTTTCTGAAAAACTATCGAACTTGTTTCCTTTTAAAGCTTGAAAAACTATCGAGGGATCCTTTGTGGAAAAACTATCGAGAATTAAAATAAAGGAAAAATTAATTCTCTCAGATAGATTTTCATTTTAATTCCAAAACCATCGAGAATTTAGATAAAGAATTAAGAAATTCAATTCGATGCTTTTTCAAATTTTCCTCAAAAAGTATCGAGAAATGTTTTCAATAGTTTTTCTTTTTCCTTTTCAAAAACTATCGAAAATTTATTTCGATAGATTTATCTATGTACTTGAAAAACTATCGAATTTCCTAAATTCGATATTTTTTGCTTCTGTTCAAATTCTAGAACCTGTTCATGTTCTAAAATTCAAACCTTTCATTTCCTGTCAAGTTTTAATTCTAATAAATCTTTTCAAATTTACCAAAATCAATTGTCAACAGAAAATTCACAATTTTCTCAGAATAAAATCGACTAAATATCATTGAATGATATTAACCAATTAAAATCCAATAAATTATGCTGTATATTTATTTTATGTATTTTAAATTATGGAGCAAATAAGATATTGAACTGCTTCAATTTCCATAATTCAAATTTCATAAAATAAATAATAATAAATTAATACTAAATATCTATGAGTTAGATATTAGCACTAAATTATTAATGTGAGGACTGGATGTTTGAAGACATGCTTTCGAAAGAAATGATACCTGTTGTCAAGGTGCATTGTCGTGGAGTGGTCCACAGAGTTGTTGGAGAAGAATTTATTTCCTTTTATCATAAAAAGAAATCAATCTTCCTCCACGAAGTTGACAGCTTCTAGAGATGCTTCTCCTGTCATTTGGGTTGACAGCTTACAGAGATGCTTCCCCTGTCTTTCTTACAACCTGCGTATTTTATATCTAAATAGCTAAACATGTTAACAAGTATCTTTAGGTTACCATATTCTGAGATTTGGTATTCCCTTAAGATATCTAAAAATCATGTTAATAGCTATAAGACTAGATTTTCTTCCACTCGGAACCTTGCACATTGGCAACTTGAGAATAAAATATGTGGTGTCAATTTGCAGCTAATAACTTAATGAGACGCATACCTCTCTAGCTTGTCATTTCTGTCTTTTACCTGATTTGTCCTGATCAAGCTTTAGTGGCTGCTGTTGGCAGGGAGTCTTGGCATGTCTAGAATCTTCTCAATTGTGCACATTCAAAAGATTCTTGACTTACTTTTATTGCCATCACTCTTTTGGCTTACTTGTGCTCCTAAAAGAATTATTCTTCTGGCTTGCTCAAAGTAATTCCAAAAAGAATTGCAACTTTCCCAACTTACTCATCTTGTACATTCTCTGCAGTGACTTGGCAAATTTCTTGCACAAGTTTTCGTTAGTAGACCAACATATAATATAATCATGATATCATTGCATATATATGACATTATGTTTGTGCCTTATGACGACTCTAATAAATTCATATTCTGTAAAAGTTCAGTTAGAGTGTCATACCATGTCTTTGACGATTGCTTGAGTATTGATACCGGTTCATACCAACCTGTAGTGATCTTGTGAAGAGAAGTTATACAACGTCCAATTGATCTGCAACAGCAAATGTCATGAGCTGTTGTACATTGACTTCTTCTACTATCTCACCAACCAGGAGTGCACTTGAACATATTCACCATATAGATATTAAAATTTGAATATGTAGTAGGTGCCAGATATATCCTGATATCCTCAAGTCTCGTCACTGGTGCTTCTTGTTAGATACTGCTTCCTAATAGTAACCTAGCATCCAGTTTGGCCTTGTCCCTCATAACAATGCCAATGTTGTCCAGTATCCTGGATACCCATCTTGTTCCAATAACGGATTTTCCCTTAGGCCTGGGTACCAGCTTCCAAACTTTCTGCCTTTCAGATTGATTGAGTTCATTTTGCTTTACAATCACCCAATCTGGATCCATCAGAGCTTCTTTACCTTTCTTTGTTTCTTCTTCAGAAAGAAAACCAAGAAAATAATCATTCATACTCTATAGCTCCAGTCTTTACTCCACCACTAGGATCACTAAGAACTAGACATCAGGAATGATATTGAATCTAAACCCTTTGTCTTGACAGATACGTTCTTGAAGTGTCCTCTATATATTCATTGTGGTGTTGATCTGACTAATTGATCCTTCTTTTGCTCCCCCTAAGCTGTTGCTGGGATTTCCTGAGAATCCTCATCTTTGCTGAGTGGCTCTGTTGAAGTATTGAGTTGTGTAGTTAAACTACCATTACCACTGCTTGGATTTGAATCATCATTACTATTAATTTCACACATAACAGCTGAGAGCTTGGAGTTGTTGAACATCATATTCAGACTTTCAATCACCTCTTGTTGATTAATCAAATTTACCTCGTAGGCTTTAGATTCCACTGATTAGCCGAGGAAAATATCCTTAAGAGCCTTAGCTGCCAATCTTGCCAAGATGCTTACTTGTAAAACATTTTCCTCCAAACCCCTGAAAGAAATTCAGAGTTTGCTTCTATTGGCCATTACAGGGTCTTCCTGTATTTGTTACTGATCATGGAAATGTGATTAATCTCATCTGTGATGTCCTGTCCTTCAGATTGAATGAACAACACCAGTTTGTATTAAGAGTAGTCATCAACCATCACTGAAGTATATCTTTACTTTGTTGTAGATAAGACATTAACTAGTCCGTAGAGTTCCATACGTATCATCTGAAGCGGCTCAGTAATGCTTATCACATTATAGCTTTTCTGTGATGTTTCTTTGACTTCCCTTAATGACATGCCTCATATATTTCATCTAGCTTGATTCCCAGATGAGGCAGTCCTCTCACCAATACCATCTTTAGAAAAGAGTTCCTTGTATTGTCATGCAAGGGTGAGAGCTTCTCAACCTTCCTGCTTGGGATAAAACACTGCTCCTTCATTGAATAAAAAGATTTGTGCTTTGAATCTTCAGCAAGAGAGTTGCTTCTAATTGTTATCCTTGACTCCAATTATTAGTTGTTATCAATGATACCAATTATTGTAAACATGATGACATTCCATTTCCAACGTAGCCATGTCCCGTGATGAAAACCTTTGCTGTCATCTCCAAAGATTATTAACGGAACAGCTTTCTCAATCACATTTGATGGCAAGTTCTTTCTTCGATCATATGTCTTCAGTAGTAAAGACCAAAAAAACATATAAATCGATTAACCTGATTTGCCTGCACTCACAAATGGATTGACAGTTCTTGGTACCCAACTTATTTGCTTGGGTCCAGATGGATTAGAGATTTTGCTTTTAAAAGTGGTAACAACAGCTTCAACCTATACATGCTTATTCTTATCTTTGACTGACCTTGCAGTCGTTGCTCTAATGTAATTCTTAAACATGCTTTTTCTATGATTAATGCAAGTTCTAAGATATGCATTCATAATATTTAAATAAGCAAACATGTTAATAAGAATAAATGGCATACATTGAGCATTTTGACATTGCAGATAAGAGATGTGCAAATTAGGCATGTTCTGCATTTTAGAAAATTCAGTACTTTCTACTTTAACCAATATACACAAGTGTAACAGGTAGCAAGTAGATTTACAGATATTCAATAATTTTCTAAGCACGCATGGAATAAAAGAATTAACAATTAAATCACTAATTCTATCTAATCCATTCTGTTGTTGTATGGCATCTAACTTTCTCTATTACCTAAGTCAGTTTTAGATACAGCTTGGTGTTCTACTTCTACTGACTCTAAAGGTAATTCCTCCATCCTTCAAACTGATTATCCCTTAACAAACAATTCAGAATAAATGAGCAAATCTTGTTCTACTAGGGATACTGAAACTTAGCTTAACTAAGGTCTTATGTGCCAGAAACTTAACCCCTAAAACTAAGAGTTGTTTCTTAAGAAAGCTTCTATCTCACTTGCAAATCTTATTCTACAAATATTCATACACACATATATAAGATCTCCTATGTACATGCTTTGAATATTGAGAATTAAATACTGTATTGGTTCAAGGAAAAGATACCTGAGATATGTGAGGTGAATCATCTTCAGAGATTGCTATGAAAGCAAGATATTCATGATCTTCTCGTCATCTGATCCATCCCAACTCTTTCCTTAAGCAACATAAGTTTTGTGCTGATGCTTCTTCAACAAAGCATTCCACTTCTGTTTCAGCTATTAATTGAGTCCCTATTCTTCTTTGTTTGTTAGGCTTCTTCATTGTGTAGCACACCCTGATAGTTTCTCGTTACATAGTTCTTATCATAGTTGAAACTATCACACTTGTTTTAGTTACTATCTCAGTCTGTAACTACCTCTTGAACTGAATCCTGAAGAATCTTTGCTTCGTAATAAATAAGCCTGATCCATGGATGTGGCTTTTGTACTCCTTCTGAATCTGATGTGACTAAACTTCCTTGACAAGTGAAACACTGATCTTTAGTCTAGTCTCTCGAGGTTTTCTACCTGAGCTTCTTCTGATTCAGCTACTAGTAATTCTTTTATTCTGTTCTGAGGTTCCAACAATAATGCTCGTTACTGAGATGTTGGTTTGTCCGTTCAATTCTCTAACACCCGGAGGAATCTTCTTCTACAAGCCCTTGAGCACCCTCAATTTAATACTTAAGAAAAATTTAAATATTCAGAATTTTTAATTTTCCTTAAAAATAAATTAATCAAAAATAAATATTTACAAAACGTTTAATTTTCAAGAATTTCGAATTCTTAAAAATTAAATCATGTAAATTAATATTTAAGAAAAATTAGAATTTAAGAAAAAAAAATTTAAAACAAAAATTCGAAATAAATAAATAACTCAGAAATATATTAATTCGGGGTGCTTTTGTAAAGCTGGCCAATCCAAGCACTTCGATTGTTTTTAAAACAAAAAGGTTAAAGGCTGACCATTTGTTAAGAGCTTACCACTTCGATAGTTTTAAAAAAAACTATCGAAGTCACCATACTACTCAGACCCAAAATTGGCCACCTAAATTGACTACAATTCACAAATTCTAAGGGGTCTCTTTAGCACACTACAAATTGCTCTGTGCCGCACCTCTAAAATAAATTCATAACATAAATTAAATTTACTTAAGTTTAAAATATAAATTTATTTAACTTGAATTTATAAAATAAATTTATTTAAATTAAGTTAATCAAATAAACTTATTCAAGTTTAAATAATGAACTTATTTAAATTAAATTTATAAGATAAATTCATTTTAACTTAAATTTATAAAATAAACTTATTAAAATATAAATTCATAAAATAAATTTATTTAGAAGTTGGCCTCCTCAGAATTCTTGTCTGACTGGTCTGAAATACCCGGATCTAATCTGTATGTCGATTAACAAGCTCTGATACCAATTGTTAGGTCCCGAAGTATCTAGAAGTGGGGGTTGAATACGATACTCACAAATAATTCAATTTCGTTCGCGGATTAATCTTTCAGTTCTATAACGAAATCAAACACACCAAACCAAATCAAGTTTCGGGGAATATATCTTTTTATAAATATAAACCTCGAGGGGTGCTACAATTTCTAATCCGTAGATTAGCTTCAATGAGTTCTAGGTTATTCATAATCAATACAATGAAAGAATTCTGAGCACTATAAATTTCTATGATCTTCTCCGGCTCAAAACTCTCTCTCAGTAGTTGCTACTATGAACTAACCTTGACTGAGGAAGACACTACCTCTCTCTGTGTAATTATATACTTAGTTTTAGAAAACTATCGACCCTTAATTGTTAAAACAATCTTGGCCGTCCAATTCTCATCAACCTGTCAGACAAACAAACTTTTCACCCACTTTTCCAAATGAAAACTATCGAATGAATAAAGTAATTATTCAATTCGATAGTTTTTAAATAAAAACTATCGAATGTAATACTTACTTTATTAAAGTATTCATTTACTTTATACTTTTCCATTCGATGGTTTTCTAATTAAGAAAACTATCGAATGTTATCTTTTGATTTTCTTTATGTCACCTTCGATGGTTTTCTTAAAAGAAAAACCATCGAACTCTTTTCCTTGTCCTTGACCTTTTAGAAAATCCATTCAGCTTCAGGGTGTTTCAGTTTTAGACTGTATCAATTTCTTCTGAGACGATAAAACAACTTGATCTTTTAGTGCCGTCACCTAGTGCAACTGGTCTGGTTCATAGATGAATAACACTTGATCAATTCTTCTTTTATGTCTTCAATTCAATGCTGCTGATAAGTCCTTTGTCGTCCTGGTTGCTTCATCACTGGAATCCTGTGGTACTGACTCTAAATCATTCACATACTTCTGTCGTCTTGAAAGTCTTGTTTCTTTTGCTGTCACTGAGGCTTGAACATTTTCATGAACTTCTTTTCGTGACCTGTTTACGGACTTCAAGAATACATAACGTATTTTGATCTTTTGAGTTTACCTTATCTTCATTGATTCTGGATTCCTGTGCTTCTGTTAATATTATTGTCTGTCTTGTCCTTGGTTGAGTTGTAGTTATCTCTTTTACATCTTATGTTACATTATGCTTTACACAAAGGATCCAAGCAAGTCTGGGTCCTTAAAACTAACACTTAGTGTTTGTTTGTGATTGCAGGGTCTAAAAGAGAGCACACTTATCTTGGACAGTGGATGTTCGGGACATATGGCTGGAAATAAAGCCCTGCTATCAGACTTTAAGGAAAAGGCTGGCCCAAAGGTTTCCTATGGAGATGGCAACATAGGACACACTCTGGGATATGGCAATATTAATCTTGGAAGTGTCATCATCACAAATGTAGCTCTAGTCTCAGGACTCAAGCATAATCTGTTATCTGTGAGTCAAATCTGTGACAGAGGAAACCATGTAGATTTTCATACTGAATACTGTGAAGTTATCAGTAAATCTACTGGAAAAGTTGTTCTAGTTGGACACAGGCACAACAACATTTATGAAGCAAGTTTGGTAACAAACTCTGATGGAAGAACAGTGTGTCTGACTGCAAGAATGTCAAATGAAGAGAGTTGGAATTGGCATAAGAAGCTCTCTCATCTCAATTTGAACAACATCAATGAACTTATACGAAAAGATCTTGTAAGGGGACTTCCAAAGTCAATACTAAGCTTAGATGGTCTGTGTGATTCTTGTCAAAAGGCCAAGCAAAGGAAGTCATCTTTCAAGAGCAAATCTGAATCTTCAGTAGTGGAACCTTATCATCTTCTACATGTTGATCTCTTTGGACCAGTGAATGTGATGTCTATGGGCAGAAAGAAATATGCTCTAGTAATTGTTGATGAATATACTAGATATACATGGGTATATTTCTTATCAAAGAAGGATGAAACTGCTCAAACTCTGATGGATCATGTAAATCTACTGGACAAAGGATCACAGCACAAAGTCAAAATTATAAGGAGTGATAATGGAACTGAATTCAGAAACTCAATCATGGAAGCTTTCTGCAAAGAAAGAGGAGTGAAACAAGAATTTTCTGCACCTGGAACTCCACAGCAAAATGGTGTAGTTGAAAGAAAGAACAGAACTTTAATCGAAGCTGCCAGAACTATGCTTGATGAAGCAAAGTTGCCAACTTATTTCTGGGCAGAAGCTGTTCAAACTGCTTGTTTTACTCAAAATGCTACACTGATCAACAAGCATGGAAAAACACCATATGAAATGGTGAAAAATAAGAAGCCAAATTTGAAATATTTTCATATATTTGGATGCAAATGCTTTGTGTTGAAGACTCATCCTGAACAGTTGACCAAGTTCGAGTTAAAAGCTGATGAAGGAATCTTTGTTGGTTATCCATTGTCAACAAAAGCATTCAGAGTCTACAATCTGAGAACTAAAGTGATCATGGAATCCATACATGTGTCATTTGATGACAAGAAAATAACTGGACTTGATGACTTAGATGGATATGATCAACTGCGCTTTGAAAATGAAAGTTTATTCTCTGATGATGCAAACTCTGATGAAGCAGTACCGACAAACTCTGATGAAGCGGTTCTGACAAACTCTGACGAAGCATACTCTGAACCTCTACTGGTAAATACTGGAGAAACTGGAAATTCTCAAATTGAACAACATAGAGAACCAGTTGAGGGGGAGCGTGAAGAAGCTCAACAAGACTCAGCAAGTGAGTCAGTTGAGGAAACTGATTCAAACTCTGACAGTTCAAACTCTGAGCCATCCAATTCAGGGGGAGCCTCAGATGCTGCAGAAAGTCAACTTATGAATCAGGAGAGCATGGATCAAGGGGGAGGATCCAATAATGATGCAAGAAACCACTTACCAACAGCAAGAAGGTGGACACAGGCACACACACCTGATCTCATAATTGGAGATCCTGATGCTAGTGTGAGAACTAGAAGTGCAACAAATAATGAGTGTCTGTATCATGCTTTCTTGTCTCAAACAGAACCAAAGAAAGTGGAGGAAGCTCTTCAAGATGCTAATTGGATTACAACAATGCAAGAAGAGTTAAATGAATTTGAAAGAAATGAAGTCTGGACACTTGTACCTAGACCAAAGAATAGATCAATTGTAGGTACAAAGTGCGTTTTCAGAAACAAGACTGACAGTGAAGGTGTGATTACAAGAAACAAGGCTAGACTTGTGGCTAAAGGTTATTCACAACAGGAAGGAATTGACTATGATGAAACCTTTGCTCCAGTTGCAAGATTGGAGGCCATAAGAATTTTTCTGGCCTATGCTGCACACAAGAAGTTTAAAGTCTTTCAGATGGATGTGAAAAGTGCTTTTCTCAATGGGAAGCTTGAAGAAGAAGTGTTTGTTGAACAACCACCAGGATTTGTAGATCCCAAGCATCCAGATTATGTCTACAGGCTTGACAAGGCATTATATGGACTAAAGCAAGCACCAAGAGCATGGTATGAAACTCTTGCTCAATTTCTTTTAGAAAGTGGGTTCACAAGAGGTACAATTGATAAAACCTTGTTTTATTTCAATTCTGGTGATGATTTGCTTTTAGTTCAAATTTATGTAGATGATATTATCTTTGGATCTACTAATGACAAACTTTGTAAGAAGTTTGCAAAGCTTATGCAATCCAGGTACCAAATGAGCATGATGGGAGAGCTTAGTTACTTTCTAGGCTTACAGGTCAAGCAAACAGATGATGGTATTTTTATCAATCAAGCAAAATATACCAGAAATCTTCTCAAGAAATTTGGTATGCTTGATAGTTCATCTGCTACAACTCCCATGGCTACAGCAACAAAGCTAGACAAAGACACAGGAGCCTCAGTAGATATGACAAACTACAGAGGAATGATAGGGTCTTTGCTGTATCTTACTGCAAGTAGACCTGATATCATGTATGCAACATGTCTTTGTGCAAGATTTCAAGCAGATCCCAGAGAGCCTCATCTAACAACTGTAAAAAGGATTTTCAAATATCTCAAAGGAACCATAAGCTTGGGTTTGTGGTATCCTAGAGAATCAGAGTTTAAGCTAATTGGTTACTCTGATGCAGATTTTGCAGGCTGTAAGATAGACAGGAAAAGTACAAGTGGAAGCTGTCAATTTTTAGGTGACAGATTGGTTTCTTGGTATAGCAAGAAACAGAAATCAATTTCCACATCCACAGCAGAAGCAGAGTATATAGCAGCTGGTAGCTGTTGTGCACAGATTCTGTGGATGAAGAATCAGTTGCTGGATTATGGTTTGAGGTACTCTAAAATACCTATTTTCTGTGATAACCAAAGTGCTATTGCTATGACAGGTAATCCAGTACAGCACTCCATGACAAAGCACATCAGCATAAGGTATCATTTTATCAGAGAACATGTGGAAGAAGGAAACATTGAGCTTCATTTTGTGTCTACAGATCAACAACTTGCAGATATCTTCACCAAACCTTTGAGTGAAGCTACTTTTACAAGATTGGTAAATGAACTTGGAATGATCTCTGGTTCTGACTAGAGATACGGGTTAGACTCAAATTCTATAATGTTTGATTTTTAATGCTCATGATTCCTTGCATGTATTAACTGATATGAGTACCAGTGTCTTAAACTCTGAACGTAAACTCTGGTGCTAAACTCTGATAGTCATAAAAGTATTGGTCATACTCTGATGGTTAAAGTCTGATGTTATACTCTGATTGTAATTTTGTCTGAAACATGGACCAATGAAGAAATTTGTATGAAGCATAATTCTCAGTAAGTAATTATGAATCCTTAAGAGTTATATAGATTCTGATCTCAAATATGTGCAGTAAGTTAACACAGCATGATACTGTCTCTATATTTATAGCATCTCTTAGTTTATTGATCCTATACACTGAGTCTGTATTAGCTGTTTGCATTTTCTCTCATCAATTAATTGTATTAACTGATGAAAAGTCTAAACTCTGATTATTAATTGCAAATAATTCACCCTCAAATCAAAAGATGCCAAACAGAGCACAAATTCCTTTGAGATCATGTTGTGCCTAGGAAGATCCAGGAACTTATTGTATGGAATAAGGGCTAAAATCTTTGATTTTTGGTGACTAGTGCCAACCACTGATTACTGGAAAAATTAAAATATATATATATATATATATATAAATAAATAAAGGGGGTGAAAAATAAAAGATATATCCAAATGAAAGGATATCAGAATACAGAGTTTAGATATAAAAATCAGATTTTATATTATACATGAGAGTTTAGGCAACCAGTTTTTACTACTTTAGGTTGTGGATTTTATGCACTTTGAGATGATTTAAATATTGATTTCGGTAAACTCTGCTATTGCACACACAATTATGCACACCTGTACAGTTTGCGACAAGAGTTTATTAACAAAGAAGGACAAATGATAAACACTGATGTATTGTGTGAAATATGCCGAGGTAACTTTGTTTTAATCTCTGATGGTTAAAATAAATTATTTGTTTCAGACATTTTATAATTTTGAGGGAAAACATTTGTTTTGGTATTTCAAAAGAGTATGTTTAGGGATTGGTTTAGAAAAGTGTTAAAGAGAGGAGAGAGATTGCATACATAGGAAAGTGTAATCGGCTGTAATTATTGCTGTTTTTACTGCGCATGCGCATTGGAAACTGCCAATTACTGCTGTCAGTCATTGTATGTGTGACACGTGTCTCATTTACACAGTATACGGGGTAAGACAATTGTGTTTTAATGATTAAAAACTGTTCAGTTTTTAATTTTAAAGTTTATATTTATACATTATACACACAACCGTTACAGTTTTTCACGACTTACTCCAATTGTATTCTAGTCTCACTCACACATATTCACAAACACTTTCTTTCTTAAACTCTCTCGTGTTTTTTTAAAGCTATTTTCTGTTTCTTTCTTGATATTACTAATGGCTTCAACTGCTTTCACTGCTTCTGGACTAGAGTTCGTTCCTAATAACTATTCAGCCCCATTAAACACTGTCAATGCACCAGAGGCGTTTCATATCATACAAAACTTTCTTGCTCAGTCAGAAATTGGGTGTGCTTTAGTGGAGCCTGCAAAGCTTTATGGATCTCAGATCAAAGCTTTCTGGGAGACTGGTGTCTATGATGATGGTGGTGATTCTGGTACCCCATCCATAGTTTTTGAGTTCCAGGAGACAGAGTTTGTCATAACTCCAGGAACTGTTCGTGAAGCAATGGGCTTTGCAAATTCTGATGCGTACACCATTGCCGTTGGTGATACTGATCTTCAGAGAATGATGCAAGCTATTGGATATACTGGGTCTTTGGCAAAGATTGGCCAATTGAAGTGACCGCTCTTACGAAAAGAATGGAGTTTCTTTTTCGATTGCATAACTAGAGCGTTCGGGAAGAAATGTACAAATTGGGATGCTATTCCAATCGACAGTCTGCAAATCGGGTATTCACTTCTTTTTAAAAGTAATTATGATTTTGCTAGACTTGTCTTAATGCACATAGGAGAGAAATTAACAGAGAATAGGCATGTAGTCTATTTTTCTAGATTTTGTCAAATGTTATTCTCTGCATGTGTTAATAATGTTGAGATTAATGAGGAGGACGTAATTCCCTCATTCAAATTGCACAAAAGGGTATTTTCTGATCTTGTTAATAAAGATGTTAAGAAAGGGGTTGTTGGAGACTTGTTGCTACCTCCATCTGTGCAACAGTTCTTAAATGCTCAAGTCAATTCACCAACACAAGCTTCTTCTCAACCTGAGCCTCTACAACAAGAACTGCCTCCGTCAACTTCTGTTAAACCTGCAAGAGGTGGTCGGACTAAGCATGTTGGTACTAAACCTCCAAGGATTGCTAAGCAAGCAACTGAAGCTGGGGCATCACATACTGATGATATGCCTCAGAAGAAACGGATAAAGAAAAGAAGGGCCAACAGGGCAAAGTCTGATGCTGCAGATGAAGAGTGTGAAACTGATGAAGAAACTCTTCATCAGAGAAAAAGAAGATTGGTGGCTGCACATCTTTTTGGTGCATCAAATGTAAATGCTGAAGCTGTCAATTTGGACAGAGTTTTTGAGGACAATGTAAATGCTGATGAAGAAGCTCCTACATCAAATGCTGATGATGTAGTTGAGGAAGCTGCAAATGAAGCTGCAGATGAAGCTCCTGAAATTCTTGTTCAGGAGGCTACAGAACATGTTGAGGCTGAGATTTTTGAGTCACAGGGATTTGATATGGATGTTGAAGCACACAACTCTGTAAACTCTGACCATCTTAAAGATTTTGATGAAACAGAGGGTGTGGAAGCTGATCATGCCACGGTTGTTCTTGAAGAATCTATGGCTACTCATACAGAGATTCTCTCTGTTACTCACCAGGTAATTGAAAAGGGTGAGGAAGTTGATCAGACCTTAAATACTGATGCTCCTGAGAATATTGCTCCTACTAAAGAAGCTGTTGCTGCAAATTCTGATGTTGCTGACAAGGATGCAACAGAAAATGTTCACATAGAAGTAGAGTTTGTTACAAACTCTGAGATTCCAGAACCTGATGCTGAGAATATTCCTGCAGAGAATACAGCAGAGAATGATAATGCTAATGATAATGATAGTTCTGATCATTCCCAAGAGGAGTTATTTTGTAGTCAAGTAAACTCTGATGAGCTAAGAGAGGTCAATCGAGCTACGGCTGAGCATTTTCAAGATATGTACTACAATAGATGGGCTGCTGCAGATTGTATCTTTTCAGCACAGAGGGCTGCTGATTTTCTTGGTGATTCTGTGAAGACGATTTCAACTCCTGATATTCTTACAAGTCTGAAGGCTACTGTGATTCAAATTAAATCTCTCCACAACAGATTTGATGAGTCTCATAAAGAAGTCACTGCTTTGAGGAATGAAGTTGGTCTGCGAGATCTCACTCTGAAGAATGATAGAACTTATTACAATTCCATGTTCAAGAAGCAAGCTAAGGACTCTGATGACATTCAGAAGAGGCTTGAGAAAGTTGAGGACAACCAGACTGCTATGTCTGCCCAACTGACTTCGATTTCTAATGCAATTGAGTTGTTGACATCAGTACTACTTTCTGATGATGTCAAAAAGGGGGAGAGTGTACCAAGTGACAAATGCAAAGACACTCAAACTCTGAGACGGAGGGATGATGGTAATGATGGTGGAAACAAGGGAGATGGAAAGAGCTTAAGATTAAATGCTGATAGCAGACTACTTTCAAGAAGATCAAATTCTGATAAAAGATCAAACTCTGGAAAGGGACATGCAAACTCTGCCAGTGGTTCAAGATTCAAAAGTTTGATAATCTCTGATAAGCCTACTAAAGATGAGGAAATTGCTGCCAAGGTGTTTATGGCAGAACATGGAAAAGATGTTACAATTGAAGATATCCAAGCTGAAGAGCAAATGCTTGCTGAGGAACACAGGAAGAATCTTGAAACTGGAATCTACAAGAAGAAGGAAATCAAGGCTCCTAGAAAGAAAGAAAAAGGAATTGTTATCAAAGAGAATGTAAACTCTGATCAGAGTTTACAGTACTCAAGGAGGCCTGTGATTAAAAATGCTGACAAAGGAAAAGGTAAACTGGTAGAAGAAGAACAGTTACCTAAGAAGATTTATTCAACCTCTGACATTGCTCAAGTTGAAACAAGATTAGCTAAATCAACCTCTGACGCTGCTCAAGTTGATGTTTCTACTAAAGTTATGACAACCTCTGACGTTGCTCAAGTTGTACAGAAATCTACACAACTTCCAGGATTCAGCAAACCTAAAATTCTTGAAGAATTAAAGCTTGAAGCTGTGAATTTCTCAGAAACCAGAACTGTATTGGGAAAAGAAGCTTTTGATAAATCTGGACTGGGATCACACAGAGAGAGAAGAACAAATAACAGATCTCAAGATAACATTTCACTGGCAAAACCTGGTATTGGGGTTACACAAGAAAACCTTGATAAGTTAGAATCTGTTCAGTTGATTTTTCACAAAGTATTGAAGAAGCAGTTTTTGTTATACTTCATGAGTGATGGAAGAGTTTATAAAGTTGGAGAATCTGATGTTAATCTCAAATCATGGGAAGAACTGGAATATGTACTTTATCTTCTAAAAGTCAAAAACAGACATACTCATAATGTTGCTCAAGTTTTGAGAGAAAAGATGCTGAGATCTAAAGTTATGCTTGGAGGAGGAGTATCAAGTGTTTATATTCCAAAGTATAGAGATTATACTGGAAAGTTAGTGGAGATGAAGAGAAACAGTGCTAGATTTAGAACTGCACTTGGAATAAAGACTTTGGAATTTAACTTGGAGTCAGACAAGTCTTATTTTATTAGGCTAGGAAATGATATGAGAAGAAATAGCATATATTCTCTAAGAGCTGCTATCTATCAAACGGGGGAGAGTGATTCAGAACTTAAAGAGCTAAAAGAGATTATGGTGGATGAGCTAGAGAAGGCTGAAAGAAGACTGCTGATTGATTATCTCAGAACAGTACCTGATATTGAAGAAGTCAAGTAAAGTCTGACTGTAAGTTTTTATGTTTTCTGCTCTAAGTTAAATTTAAACTCTGTTTTAAAATTAAACTCTGTTATATTTTAAACACTGCATTTGTTATATGTTTTGACATCATCAATTATCTTTTTAACTTGTACATTTTTATTATGCACAAGTTGGGGGAGATTGTTAGATATAATTGCTGACGTTTGTTCATCAGTGTTTAAGTACCAGGTACATATCAGAGTTTATCTAGAATCTAGTCAAAGTTTGATAAAGTCTGACTGGATGATAGTTGACTTAGCTGTCGGTGCAAAGATAAAGATTCTAGAAGCAATATATTCTGAAGATGGAAAGAAGCAGAATATATTGATACAGCTAAGGAAACGGAATAGAAGACTGAAGCAATCCTTGATTGATATGAATTGTATAGCTAACTTATAGGAATATCAATTAGAGATGGATTGTAAGTAGCTGTGTACTATATAAACACAGATAGGTTATCCCTAGAAGGGATGCGAACATTGAATATATTATTCTTGTAACCTAGTAGCTCTTTGTGATTCATTAACATCACTAAGAGAGAAACTGTTAATATAATTACAGTTTGTTGATTTATAAAAAGTGTTCTTGATTGTTATTCTCATATACATACTTGATTATATTGTGTATTCGGCCTAACAGAATAATTGTGCCATATCTAGTGAGTCGGCGCAGTTTGTGAGCAACTTTCAGAGACCATCACAGCCAGTTCCAGCCACCTATCATCCCAATAGCCGGAATCATCCTAATTTCAGCTGGAGCGACAATCAACAATCTCAGCAGCCTTATCAGCCATTCCAAGGTCAGCAATTTGGAGCAAAGCCTTACAATCCTCAGAATTTTCAGCAGCAGCAAGGGCAGAATTTTCAGCCACAGTATGCTCCTAGGCAACAATTTCAGCCACCAGGATTTCCGCAACAACCTCATGCTAGTGTGGGGCAGTCTTCGAATGAAAAATCTGAATTGGATGAGTTGAGAATGATAGTTAAAAGCCAGGCGGCATCGCTCAAGACTTTGGAGAATCAGATGGGGCAGTTGGCAAGTGCCTTACTCAGCAGAGCTCAGGGAACTCTTCCTAGCGATACGGAGCCTAATCCAGGAAAGACAGTTGTCCAAGAACATGTGAAAGCAGTTACCTTGAGATTGGGAAAGGTCACGGGCAATCAAAAATCAGCAGTTGAAGAAGAGGAAGAAATTTAGCAGCATCAGGTGGAACCTTCTAAGGAAAAGCCAATTTTTGATTTGGCAGCTAAGCAGTTGGACGGTGAGGCTGAAAAGAGCAAAAATTCTGCTGACAAGTCTACTTCGGAGCAGACTATTTACCCACCTCCTCCATACCCAAAGAGGCTCCAAAAGAAGACTAAAGAGAGTAACCAGATCTATCCTCCTCCTCCATATCCAAAGAGGCTACAGAAGCAGAATCTTGACACAAAATTCGCCAAATTTCTCGAGGTTTTCAAGAAGTTACACATCAACATACCTTTTGCAGAAGCTCTTGAACAGATGCCGAGCTATGCTAAGTTCATGAAGGGTATTCTATCTCGGAAGTTGAAACTCGAGGATTTGGACACCGTTGCTTTGACAGAGGAGTGTAGTGCAGTTCTACAGCAGAAATTGCCACCGAAGCTTAAAGATCCGGGAAGTTTTACCATACCTTGCACTATTGGCAATCAACTTTTCAGCAAATGCTTATGTGATTTGGGAGCTAGCATTAATCTAATGCAAATGTCTGTTTTTAAGCAACTTGGGTTGCCTGAGCCGAAACCAGTTAATATGACCTTACAGTTGGCTGATCGGTCGATCACATATCCAAGGGGTATAGTGGAGGATGTCTTGGTAAAGGTGGATAAGCTAATTTTTCCTGCTGATTTTGTTATTCTTGACTTTGAGGAGGATAAGAAGATTCCTATCATCTTGGGAAGACCTTTTCTGGCTACTGGCCGAGCGTTGATCGATGTTCAGAAAGGAGAGCTCACAATGAGGGTGAGTAATCAAAAGGTCATCTTTAATGTGTTCAAGGCTATGAAATTTCTGACAGAGGAGGAAAAGTGTTTTAGCTTGAAGATGGTTGATACGGGTCAGAGAAAGGAGTTCGATCAGCTGTTGAGCAAAAATTCGGACATGCACAAGTTCGAGCATCACATCAGTGATTCCATTGACAATTCTTCCATTCGAGATCTTTCGAATGTCAAGCTTGGAAAACTTCCACCACATTTGAAGTATGTCCTTCTGAATGATGAGTTGGTAATTTTTAAAGAGTGTGAAGATAATGTGTTGAGAAGGTGGAACAAGGATGATGAGGTAAAAGAGTGTTCTTATCAATCGACGGAGAAGCATAAACACCTTAGAGGTGTAAAGAAGAAAAAGAAAAAATCTATTGGTGGAAAAGTCAAGGTGAAGTTTGATTTGGAAAAGATGTGGGAAGAAAGCAAGAAGGTTATCAAACAATGGGTGAATGGTCCTTCTGCTAAGGACAAGTCAAATGCGATCTTCGAGCCACCATGATTTGATTCACATTTGTCCGGCTAAATGACATTAACGACAGCGCTTCGTGGGAGGCAACCCATGTGTTAGGTATGTTTCTACTATCTTTCTTATTACCTTCAATGTGGTGTTATGTGTTCATGTAGGAAATCATATTTTGCATGTTTGTGGTAATTCATTCATGTTTTGTTCGTATTTTGCATGTTTGTTTCATGTAGGACATTTTGTTTATGTTTTTATTATATGTGTCATTTTAGTTGCATGGCATGCATATTTCATGATCCCTTAGGACGAGCTATTTTTGTTTAGTAGGTTGATGTTGATTTGATTGTGGTAATCATAAATAGAGGGATGATTTAAGTTCTTATGAAATTGACATGCATGTTATGAAAACAAAATCTTTACACAATTCATCGTTTGCTTTTGGGCTAGATTAGGGCCATGCCTGTTTGGATGTTTTGAGGCTTAATCATTTGTTTATAGTTAAAATGTTCTTTATTCCCTTGATGGCGTAGGAGCACCAAAGTATAAGTTTGGGGGAAAACAGGGATTTCATGCTAAGTGTTTTTAGTTGTGTTTAGTTGTTAATAAAGGCTAGGCGTCAAATGGCTAGTAGCCAGCTCATATTTTATGAGTAGTCTAGGATGAATGAGATGGAGCGAAACGCACTCATTCTTGTGTGAAAAAAAAAAAGAGAAAAGAAAAAAAAAAGTGTTTGTGAGAGTGTGAGTGTGTATAATTGACTAGGGTGAGCTCTTTAATACTCGAGTAATTAAGTCTGAGGGGTACTTGTACCTAGTAACCTAAAGCCCTTTGTGGTTTGGGATTGCCGACCTAACACTCGCTACATGGGTATTATTGTATAAGCCTTTTGGGGTCTCATCCATTGCACGGTCAAATAAACACGTGTGTTATGTTGTTTTGTTATGTGTTGTAGTTGTTAGTAATAAAGCATGAATTCCTGTCTAACTTAAATGATGATGGAGGTGTCTCTGAGTTATGAAGTGTCTAGCGTTCATTCTTTTTATAAACTAGTGATTGCCTTGACGAAGAATGGGTATGATTTTTGGTCTAGTGTTAGGAGTATATCTGATGAGTATCGCACACACCACGTTTCCGTTCATGTATTGTTAGTATACGGGGATTTAGTCGAGCTCTGTTTGGAAGTTATTGCATGATTTGAGATGTTTGCTTATTGAATGGTTATGGTTAGTTTAAAGGGGATCTTTGCATTTTTTTTCATGTAGTTGCATTCATATAGTTTGCATTGTTAGTTGCATTGTTAGATGGATTTTGTGGGTACATTCGCTATAGGCCCTCACGAGACCTTACTCGTCCACTAGGGCTGCCTAGGGGTTTAAAGGGCTTGTTGCATATGCCAAATGCAACCGTGATCACCTACGGAAGTGGTACTAGTTAGTTGTATATAGTTATATTATTTATGCTTGAGGACAAACATCAGTTTAAGTTTGGGGGTGTGATAAGTGGATTTTTAATCCACTTGGAACGCTTCATATCGGCTTAAATTGATGACTTGAACTCAAGTATGTGGTGTGTTTGATGTGTTTTCATTAAGTTTTGCAGAACCAAGAGTTGGAGGTTAATTTGATTAAAATTCGGATTTTCCGGGTAGGTTGCGCAGTCTTCACTGTTTTGGCCATATCTGGAGTTCTACAAGTCCGATTCTGACGATCTTACAGCTCACGCGAAGAGGACAACATTTTCTATAATTCTAGGCAGAAGGTTCTGCGCGGGCGCCCAGGAATTGTACTGGAATTCTGCGCGGCCGCCCAGGAAGTCAGAATCGCCAGAAATTGCCAGAATTCGATTTTAATAAGGAAATTTTCACAAATTCGACTTCTAATCATTATGGTAATTGCTTGGGGCGGCCAGAAACTTCCAGAATCAGTTGTAAACATGGAATATGCAATTCTTATTGCATTCAAAGATGGAAATTGCCGTAATTCTATTCTAACTCAAAAACGGCAATTGCTTGGAAGAGTGACAACTTGGAGCTATAATTACACACCTTGGGGAGACATAATCAATACATCACAATACATCACAACACACCAGAGATCAGATTCAATATTGGAGCACAAGATCGAGGAGCCAAGAACGAAGAACGTGACTACGAGGAGATCTAAACATAGTTTTTTCTTGTATTCTTCAATTTTGGTGCAACTTTTGGATGCTTCCGGATTTGTCCTCTAAACCTTTAACTCTTATTCATATTTACATCATTGATTTCTTGTTTTTCATCATGCTTTCATCAGAACCCATGATGATGAACGGTTCTATTATGAACTAATCATTGTCGTGGGATTCAAACGGATTTATTTATGGATTTTAGTAGTTAATTGTTTTAAAGATGTGTGTGTGATGGCTAATTGATATCCTAGTTTGGTTGTGCTTATTCTTCTTGGATGCGTAGCTAACATCTAAGATTGTTTGTTAATCTCTATTGAATGCGAAAGTGGATATAGAGGTTTGGAACTTGCCATGCTAGCATAGGTTTATGTATGTTTGTCATGCATGATTCGTAGGTGATTTTAACCATCTTACCTGCCCTATGTAATCTGAATGGATAACTTGCTCGTTAAACCGTTATGTTTTCAAATCTTATAGACATATAGGGTCTAAGCATAATTGGTGTCTGCTTAACTTCTATCTATTTTGTGGATGTTTAAGTGGTTTGGTATACGTATACTGAAAGGTAGTGTGTACTGATTTCGTGTTATTCGATTAGTTTTCACAACCGTCACATGCATTGATTAAAGACAAAAGACTCTGAATGAAGTACTTAATGAAGTTAGGATCCCATGTTTTATTCTCATATACATAAATCGATTTTAATCCTCTTAGTTAGTTAATTCTTAGTTTAATAATTTGTTCTCTAGTTAATTTTAGATAATCAAACCCAAATTGTTAATTGTCTTAGCAGTGGATAAAAATCATACATTGTTGCATAGGTACATTAATTGAATTGAACACCTCATTAGATCTCTGTGGGAACGAACTTGACTTATTCGTATATTACTTGTGACCACGTGCGCTTGCGTGATTTTGTGCTAACAGTGTGTATTGTTTAAATATGAAGTTCAAAATTAAAAACTGAACAGTTTTTAATCATTAATACACAATTGTCTTACTCCGTTAATCGTGTGAGTGGGACACGTGGCACACATGCAATGACTGACAGCAGTAATTGGCAGTTTCCAATGCGCATGCGCAGTAAAAACAGCAATAATTACCGCCTTTTACACTTTTCTAGATACGCACCCTTTTTCATCTGTTTAATACAAATTAGAACCGTTACCAATCATACTCTTTTGTTTTCAAGAATGTTTTCTCAAAATTATTAACTGTCTGAAACAAATAATTAATTTTAACCATCAGAGATTAAAATAAAATTACCTCAGCGTAGAGTACACAGTTCATCAGTGTTTACCAATCCTCCTCCTTTATTCATAATCTCTTTTCTCTCAATGAACAGTTGTGAAAAGTGTGTGAATAGCAGAGTTTACTGAATATAAATATTTAGATCATCTCAAAGTACATAAAATCCACAAAAATAAATCAGTAAAAACTGGTTGCCCAAACTCTCATGTATAAAATAAAATCTGATCACATCTAAACTCTGTACTATAAAATTTATTATTTTCACCCCCTTCTATATATATATATATATATATATATATATATATATATATATATTTTTTAATTTAATATTTTTAATTTTTCCAGTAATCAGTGGTTGGCACTAGTTACCAAAAATCAAAGATTTTAGCCCTTATTTCATACAATAAGTTCCTGGGTCTTCCTAGGCACAACATGATCTCAAAGGAATTTGTGCACTTTTTGGCATCTTTTGATTTGAGGGTGAAGTATTTGCAACTAATTATCAGAGTTTAGACTTTTCATCAGTTAATACAATTAATTTATGAGAGAAAGTGCAAACAGCTAATACAGACTCAGTCTATAGGATCAATAAACTAAGAGATGCTATAAATATAGAGACAGTATTGTTAGGTCCTGATAAGTTTGTAGAAGGGGGGTTGAATACAAACTATACCGTTTTATCGAATTTGTCCTTTAAATGATTTAACTGTTTAGAACAAATTAGTGCGGAATAAAAACTGAAACAATATTCAAGTTAAATAGAAACTCTATTAAACTTGAGGGGTGTTACAATTCAGTGCACAGATTACAAGGTTCTTGTTAAAACAAATCTAGAATAAATTCGACATGAATTTATCTATTTTTGTAATAAAAAGATCGAATACTAAAAAGTAGTTCGCTAGTAATTCTAGGGATTATGATCCGCTAGATTGTCCAAGCAATACAAGTAATTGAATTCTAGTGGATTGGATATAAATTTGATGACTAGAATTTATTACAAGAATGATTTAAAAGCTTTGCAGTTGGCTTCGAATGAATGCAGAAGAGAGAAATGAAACTTTGCTTTTTGCTTCTGTATTGAATTCTGTTGTCTGTCTGTTTTTGATCAAACACTTCTATTTAACCAAGTCAATAGACAGTTTCCCACGCGCCTAACTTCACTAGCATTTCTATTGGCAATACTATCAATTACACTCGGTAGTACTATCAATTAAGCCTTGTAGTACTATCGGTAGGACTACCAGTTTGAACTGGTAGGACTATCGGTAGTACTATCATAGATAGTACTACTAGTACAAATCTGATTGTACTACTAGTATAAATCGAATTAGGATAAAAACTGATTTAATAAAATTCTACTTTTAATTAATTTAACAAATGAATTAATTCTATTAGAATTAATTCACTGATTAAATAAATTAAATAAATGACCCAAATAATTTCATAAATAAATTAATTCTGAGAATTAATTTATACATTAAATTACTTAAGATCTAGATTGATTAATTTAATATATGAATTAATTCTGAAAGAATTAATTCATAGATTAAATTAAATATCTTATAGAATAATATTAAAAGAGAATTAAACTAATTCTTAGAACCACTGAAATTAATGACGAACTTCCACTGACTGACGTTGACACTCCATGTACTGTCTGGTTCATGAGCGACTAACTTTAATGGTTGTTCTTCATCTTTAACTTTAAGCTGTGATTCTTTTCTCCTTTTATTTAAACAAGGACTGTAACCTGTACTTTTTCCCGTCACACTTCTGAAACCTCTGTCACTCTAAATAGATCCACTTTCTTGAATACTTCACTGAGGCTTGATCAAATAAATGAACTTCTTCCAGTGTAGAATAACTTCAAGACTATAGATGACTTTAATCTTCATTCTTTGACAGATATAACCTTCTGAGATTCCTGTGACATTTGATATTTTTTATTATTTACTTATTACATCTTAATTAAAGTTGAGTAGAATCCTCGGTGTTTACAAATAGGCCTAGACATATGCCTTTCAATCTCCCCCTATTTGTTTGTTAGACAATAACAACCAAATACTCTAGAGGATAACTCAACTAAAACAAGAAAAGATAAGACTTTTAAGAGCCAAGCAAATAATAAAAAGTTCTGGATTAAATATAACAATATCCAGATTCAAACAGTAAAGATAAATACAAGATAGATGTTCCTCTAGACTGAACATATGAATACATTTTCCTATCTTGATTTACCTAGCTCTAAACATATAATAATTACAAATGAGTTAAACCTATCATGCCTTCAGTCTCTAATTTCACCTTCTTCAGCTTCTTGCAAGGTGACTAGAAGATCTTTGTCAAGGACACGATCACTTTCAGAAACCACACCACTTGGCATTACTGGTTGATTGGTGATCTTCTTCAATCTATTCTTCATCTGAGCATATCTTGGAATTTTCTCCGTGCATTAGTCTGAAATCATATCAGCAACTTCAAACTTCTCTACAGAAGCAAACCCAGAAGTTCTAAGAAGATTCTCCAACTTCACCAGTTGCATAGCAGTCTGTAGCTTCATGGAATCAGGATCCAGCCTCACTGTCTCTAAAGTTGTACCTCTGTAGATTTTGACTTCATAAGGAAAATGTACAACTTGAGGACTGGCCTTCATAGCAGAATCTCTAAGCCGGTCATATAGAAGCTCATTCAAGCAAGAAGATCTCTTTACTTTACTCATCAGAATCCACAATTCAGATAGAGATCTTCTTTGTAGAAGGTCAAGAGAAATGGTGAATGACCCTTCAAGAGCACTTGAGACATAGATGAACAGTTCTTGCCTCACTTGATCAAATGCAGACGTAATCCTTAAGATATCTTCCTTCAATGCCTTCATGTATAATGAATTGTCTGGATTAACAGTCCTGATCTTCTCAAGCAGCTTCAGAAAAGTAGCATCATTGTTTGTGCCTCTCTGAGGGATATCAAACATCTCCCTTGCCTTATCCCATTTAAGTCCTTGCTTCATCCTAACATCCAATCTCCTTTCCTTGACATGAATACTATGAAGACGTTGTTTGTCTTCATGTTCAGCCTTTTGAATTTTCAGCTTCTGAGATATGATGTCGGAGACCTTGGCTTGCTCATCCTCCTTTCTCCTTAGCTCTGCTTGTTGTTTCTTCAACTCCTTTTGAAACAAAGGGTCAGGTGTATATAGATCAGCTTCATCTTCCCAATCATCAAAGTTGGCTGCCTCCTCAACCTCCTCCTCACCAAAAGCTTCTTCAGGTATGGTCTTCTGCAGATCACCAGATGTGTCAAAGTGGAAGTCATCCTGTTCACCATGGTAGTAGTAGGCATCATCAAAAGCAGACTCCTCCACTGATTGTTTACCTTTCCCCTTATCTCCTCCAGAAGCTTCTCCAGCTTCCCTTTCTTCTCCTTTCTTCTCCTTCTCCCCCTTAGTTGAGGAATCCTCTACAGTTTGAGCTGTGGAAGCCCTAGGATTCACCTCAGTTGTTCTCCTTATGTCTCCTCTTTCCCTTCCATCTCTTCCTTCATCAGCCTCATCATCCTCATCATCATCTCCCTCAAAGAATGTTCTTTGTTCTACAGTAGGTTGATGTGATTCCTTGATCATGTTGTACAGGTGCTTCATCCCTTCATTAAGATGCTCCATTCCTCCTTCAATCCTAGATATCCTTTGCTCATTAAACCTCTGGTTTTCATCAGATGTTTGCAGAATAAAGTCCACCTTGGTAGAAATAGCAGCAATCTCCTTGACACTCTCCGATATCTGAGCATTTGACGTTATAATATCAGAGATGTCTGAAGCCACCAGTACTTGAGATTGTTGGATTGAATTCAGCCTCGGGAGTAGATTATCCTTTAGTCCTTCCAGGTCATCTTTCACAGTACCCAGCTGATTTGATACAGAGGTGGTAGATTGTGCAACCACTTGTGCTTTCAGAAGATTGTTCTCAGCCTGGGTTTCTTGTAACTTCCTTTGTAACTCAGCTAGTTGGTTCAACAAAGCAGTGTTTGTGTCAGTGTGTGCACTCACCTCAATTGCTCTCAGTGGTGTTTCACTCAACTCACGTGCTTGTGTTTCACTCTGTGTTTGATTCATATCTCTCACCACTAACTGTCTGTCAAGATTCTCAGTAGATGTACCTGCAGGAAAAATCACCCTAGCCCCTTCAAGAGAGGTCAGTGGTGGTGCAATGGGAGTTCGCAATTCCCGATCCCTGAATGAGTCTGTCAAAATATTTGACATTGTATACTGAATTTCTTCAGGGACAGACTCATCAGGTTGCCTTTCACTTTCACCAGTAAAAACTGCGAGTGAAAAATCCCTTAGGGGAGCCAGAGATGTTCCCTCTGGGAGGGGAGAAAATGATTCTATTATAGATGGCAGAGAATCAGATTTTCCCTCTGATGCCTGTGAAGGCACTTCTACCGTGACAATGGTAGGCACTGTTTCAGATCCTAAGTGCTCTCCTAACAAAGTGTCCTGAGTTTCTTGTATTTGGATGTCTTCTCCCATTGTGAGTAATGGGAGAGTGCTTGACTCATTACAGATTGCCAGGGCCCGATGGCGAATTTCAATAGATTCATCCTGTTCAGAGGATGTCTCCAGAGACTGTTCAATGGCCATTTCAAGATCCAAGTCCTTTTGGGAGGACATGGATGGGCTTACAGATGTCTCTCTATAGGTTTTTCTTTTCTTTAATGGTGGAGACAGAGCTGTGGGTGCACTCAGTGTTTCTTCACTACTTGACCTCTGTCTTATTAAAGAAGCAGTTCCAGGTTGAGAGGTTAAAGGATTAGACACTGTGTTTGGCTCTCTGACCTGGGATAGAGATTGTGGTTCTACAACCTCTTGGTCTGTCCTATCAACCACTTGGGTTTGAGCAGAGGTGCCAGATGATCCAGAGATAGGATGTATTACCTGTAGTGGCAGTTCCTCTGAAGTTCCAGCTGCAATGACTAGTTGTTGATCAGGAACAAAGGGTTCAAAAGTAGGTAGGTGAATGAAATGAGCCATGAATGGACTTACAACCACTGGTGTCATATTCCATTTACTAGAAGTATGGAGTCTTTGATAGAACTTACTAAAAGTAGTAGGAGAAGGAATAGATGCAGCATTTAAAAACAACTCCTTGTGAGCATCAGATAGCACATGATTGATTAAGATAGTGAGAAATCTAGGATAGAAACACCTGACATTTCTACCACTATCATGATCAATCCTGGCATTAGCTACTCTCCTAACTATAAGACTCCAAATAAGATGACCAATGTTAAGTCTAACATTAAACACAATAGCATAAGCAATGTACTGCAACAAGGATGGAATATGTTGAAAATTGCTCTTAGTACAATTGCTGAAAACCTTAGCTAAAGTATCAAATAAGATATCCCATTCACAGACTAGATTTGCTTTACTGAGTTTAGGCAACTCCAAAGGACCTTGATAATGAATTCTGGTGAAAAACTGAATTAATTCATCATCAGAAGGAGTCCTATCAAAGTTATCCCTAGGAAGTTGAAACACTTCACAAAACAAATCCTCAGTAATAGTATATTGTGTGTGCTCAATAGTGAAAGATATAGAATTTAAATTCTCAGAAATTACAGCAGTAGAACACAACAATCTAAGTGGTTCAATCTTTAAATCAGCAGATAAACAAATAGCACGACTCACACAACACTGCGAATTTAAAAACTGAATCCAAGGTCGAAAACGATCAATAGGACATCTCAACGGATCAAAATACCCAATGTAATTGTTTTTAACAACCTCAAAATTCTGAGCCATAATTTACTAAGTAAAAATTAACACAGAAAATCAAAAACTTAAATAATTATGAATAATTCGAATTTAAGAATTTTAAAATTAATTAAAAATTAATTAAAAAATCAAATTTTCAAAGTTCTCCAAAAATTACCAAATTTTAGTATGTTAATCCTTGACAAAAACCACACACTGTACTATTTTTAGAATTCAAAAACACTTATTAAAACCCTAAAAACGAATCACAAAACCCTTTGAAATTCAAAAACTCGAAAAATTAAAACTCAATGAAACTCGGATTTTAAGTACTCGAATTGATGGGCTTGAGAAGATCTATTCAGTGATGGTTTCAGATTTTAAAACTAACAAGAAACGAATCTGGAAATCGAAAAACAAAATGGCAGCACTTCGTTTCTAAGAAAAAAAAACGAGAGAGAAAAAGGAAAAAGCAGTTAAGTTAAAACTTGAACTGTGTAGTACTCAGTAAAAAAAATTACTAAACATTTATATATATATATATACTGTAGTACTAAGGTAAAAGAACTAATAGTACTATGGTAAAAACACGGTAGTACTATCAGACTTAAAAAGAAAATCAAAAAGGTAAAAAGTAAAAGAAAATACTTAGAAGTACTATCCAAAATTCGGTAGTACTATCAATAAAACAGAAAAAGAATAATAATAATTAAAATGGAAAATGCGGTAGTACTATCTAATGAACTAGTAGTACTATGAAAATAAAAGGAAAAACAAAAAACAAAAAACACTAGCAGTACTATTAAAATGAACTGGTAGTACTATCAGGGGATAGTACTACCGATAGTACTACTAGTATAAAACTAGTAATTCTAACGAGAATTAAATAAAAATAAAAAGAAAATGCTGAAAGTAACTGAAACTTTACAGAAAAATGCAGAAATAATATAGAAATGCATGAAAAATACTTACAAACCTAGAAAAATTCACAGAAAAATCCATAAATCCTAGAAAAATATGCAGAATATTATAGAAATGCATAAAATTAATATAAACTTGCAGAAATATTTAAACAACAATATTTACAATCTGAAAAATATCTAAATAATTCTAAATAAATATATTTTCAATAAAAATACATTTCTCCACTTAAAAAATATGAGAAAAATATTTTTAAAGAAAATAAAATATTCAGAACCATTTAAATCAACAAGCATGCAATTATTAAATGAGAACCCTCAGAGAATAACATTAACAAAACAAAAGAAAATGAATTTTGAAAGAACAAAAGTGACAGAGATATTGTTAATCACTAAGACTGTTTAACATACCCAATTTACCAACTAACTTGATAAATGTGGATTCATCAACAGATTTAGTGAATATATCTGCAGTCTGTTCTTCTGTGGGTACAAAATGTAACTCCACAGTTCCATTCATGACATGCTCTCTGATAAAATGATACCTGATATCAATGTGCTTAGTTCTCGAGTGCTGCACAGGGTTGTTGGAGATTGCTATGGCACTTGTATTATCACAAAATATGGGAATTTTGTCTAATGCAAAGCCATAGTCCTTTAATTGATTCCGTATCCATAAGATCTGAGCACAACAGCTTCCAGCAGCAATATATTCAGCTTCTGCTGTTGAATTGGAAACTGTTTGCTGTTTCTTGCTATACCAGGAAATCAACCTACCTCCAAGGAATTGACAACTCCCAGAGGTACTCTTTCTATCCACAACACTACCTGCATAATCAGAATCTGTATATCCAACAAGATTAAAACCAGAATCTTTAGGGTACCAAATACCTAGATTAGGTGTACCCTTAAGATATCTCAAGATTCTTTTCACAGCAACGAGATGAACATCTCTAGGGTCCGCTTGGAACCTTGCACACAAGCATGTAGCATACATAATATCTGGTCTACTAGCAGTAAGATAGAGTAAAGAGCCAATCATACCTCTGTAGCTTGTAACATCTACCTTGATAGATTTGTCAGAAGCTCCAAGTTTGATGGCTGTTGAAGATGGAGTCCTTGCTGATGCTGAATCCTCCATGTGATACTTCTTGAGGAGTTCTTTGAGATACTTGGATTGACAAATAAATATACCATTTGACCTTTGACTTACTTGCAATCCAAGAAAGAACTTCAGCTCACCCATCATACTCATTTCAAACTTACTCTGCATAAGCTCAGCAAATCTCTTACAGAGATTATCATTAGTAGACCCAAATATGATGTCATCCACATAGACTTGGACTAATATCATATCACTTTTGTGTTTCTTTGAAAAAAGAGTTTTGTCTATGATACCTCTAACAAAACCATTTTCTAAAAGAAAACCAGAGAGAGTGTCATACCATTTTCTTGGGGCTTGCTTGAGACCATAGATAGCCTTGAAGAGAAAGTACACAAAGTCCAGCAGCTCCTGATTTTCAAAGCCAGGGGGCTGTTCCACATACACTTCTTCATCAAGTTCACCATTCAGGAATGCACTCTTAACATCCATTTGATAGACTTTAAAATTGGAATAAGCAGCAAATGCTAAGAACATCCTGATGGCCTCAAGTCTAGCCACTGGTGCATAGGTTTCATCATAGTCAATGCCTTCAGCTTGAGAATACCCTTGTGCAACCAGTCTTGCCTTGTTCCTTGTAACAATGCCATCCTCATCTAGCTTGTTCCTGTATACCCATCTTGTGCCCACTACTTTCTTGTTCTTTGGCCTGGGTACCAGCTTCCAGACTTGCTGTTGTTCAAATTGATTGAGTTCATCTTGCATAGCAATCACCCAATCTGGATCAGTCAGTGCTTCCTCAGTTTTCTTTGGTTCCATTTTAGATAGAAATGCTGAGAAAAGACATTCATTCTGAGAAGCTCTTCTAGTTTTAACTCCAACATCTGGATCACCAATGATCAACTCAAAAGGATGAGCTCTATTCCAAACAGTCTGTCTTGGAAGATTTGATCTTGATGATTCACCTTGAAATCCACTTTGATGTTGTGAGTGACTAGCTGATCCTTCATTTGCTCCCCCTGAGTTGTTGCCTGTTTGCCTTGATGATTCTTCTCCAGTGTTGGTGGTATCTCCATTGTTACCAGTGTTTCCACCACCATCACCATGATCATTGTCATCATTGTTATTATCATCACCAGCAATAACTTCAGGTGGGTCTTCATCATCTGATTCTGAGTCTGGCAAGTTATCAAACTTCAGTTTTTCAGATGAGTCTTCTTTTTGGATACTGGGGAACTTAGTGTCATCAAAAGTAACATTGACACTTTCCTTTACTGTGTGACTGCCAACCACATAGACCCTGTAAGATCTTCTGGAATATCCAACAAAAATAGCTTCTTGTGCCTTTGCATCAAACTTGCCACGTTTAACATTGTCATCTAAAAGCACAAAGCATTTTGCTCCAAATACATGAAAGTACTTGACAGTTGGTTTCTTATTGTTCATGATCTCATACGGAGTCTTCATTAAGTCCTTGTTGATTAAAGTTCGATTCTGAGTATAACAAGCTGTATTCGCTGCTTCAGCCCAAAAGTACGTTGGAAGTTTGGACTCACTTAGCATAGTCCTAGCTGCTTCAATCAATGTACGATTCTTTCTTTCCACTACTCCATTTTGTTGAGGAGTTCTAGGGGCAGAATACTGTCTTGTTATTCCTTTATCAGCACAAAAGTCATTTAGAATGGCATTCTTGAATTCCGTACCATTATCTGACCTTATGGCTCTAACAGGGAATCTAGAATCCAGCTCAATCAACTTTACATGGCCAATCACCAGGAATGGGGTCTCATCCTTGGAATGTAGGAATAAAACCCATGTATATTTTGAATAGTCATCAACAATCACAAGTGCATATTGTTTCTTTGACATGGACATCACATTAACTGGACCAAACAAATCCATGTGCAGTAGCTGAAGAGGTTCAGTTATTGATGATGTGTCAGTGCCCTTGTGAGAAGCTTTCTTTGACTTTCCCTTCTGACATGCCTCACACAGTCCTTCCTGTGTAAATTCCATCTGAGGCAAACCTCTAACTAATTCCCTCTTGACTAAAGAGTTCATAGTTTTGAAGTTAAGGTGAGACATCTTCTTGTGCCATAGCCAACTATCATCTGATGAAGCTTTAGCATAAAAACAATTAACTTCATCTTTGAATCCTGAGTTCAGATCAGCTATGAACAAGTCACCTTTCCTTACTCCTTGAAGAGCAGGCTTTCCATTCTTCTTGTGAGTAATCTGACACTTCTCTCTTTCAAAGGAAATAGCATATCCTCTGTCACAGAACTGACTGATGCTGAGAAGATTGAACGTCAGACCTTCCACAAATGAAACATCTTCAATGATAACATTTCCGTACTTCAAACAGCCATATCCTTTCGTAATACCCTTGCTGTTATCTCCAAAGGTAACTACTGGGCCAGCTTTCACAACCACATCTGATAGCAGGGCTCTATCTCCGGTCATATGCCTTGAACAGCCACTGTCCAGAATCCACATAACTCGGTTTACCTGTTTAACTCCCTGCAATATCAGATTGATTAGTCCTTCTTCGGAGCCCAAAATTGATTGGGTCCGGCATACTTAAAGAACTGGCCTTTGTCAGGCAAAACAACATTTCTAACTAAAACTACTTCATCCTCTTTCACATAAGAGCGTTTCCATTTATAACCAGCCTTAACACATTTCTGAGTAGGCTTAGGGATAAATGAATCCACTCTAGTCTGAGGAGGACTAGTAGTCTTTGTTTTAACATGCTTCTTATTATTAACATGTTGACGTGGAGCAGTCTTATCACTAGATACATGCTTTTTATTAAAGAAAGCATACATAACATTAAAAGCACAAGACATGCAATTACCCACACCACATGCTTTATGAGAAGAATTAATAGCAGGCATGTTAGTTCTACAGTTGTTTTGATCCAACTTATGGATATCTGATTTAGTCTTTTCAGTTGTAGCAACTTTGACTGGAATATCAGATACACACTTTTTGGATTGCTCAGCTTCTAAAGCAACATCTTCTTCATGAATCTCCTCAGCAATAATGATAGAGTATTCATTCAGAGGCTCTGCCTCAGACTCCTTACAGAAGGGTGTTTTAATACCCTTAAGAATATAAGGAACAACCTTTCCTTCTTCTCTGACTCTACAAGGTGTATTAATACCAAGCAATCCTATAGCCTCATTATAATCATAACCTATACTGACATGATTACCAATAGCTTGTTTATTGAAAATTTCTTTAGCCGTCTTACAAGAGTTGTAATAGGCATTAGCTTTGGTTTTAAGCTCACTAATCTGCTCTTTGAGAATGGTTTCCAGTTGAATATAACATTTAACCCTATTCTCCAGAAAAGCAATTTTCTCATTAAGTTCATCCTGATTAACATGCACAAGTTTCAAATCTTTTAATTCCTTTTCAAGATTTGTGTTTAAAAGATTTATTCTATCATTTTCAGTGCGTGCACAACTTATGGTGCCACCAAGATGATAAATCATTTCAGCATCAGTAAAGGTTACCTCTGACATGTATCTGGATGAAGTGCTTTCCTCTTTAGCCATTAAAGCAAGGTTCCCAATCTCACCTGCTTCTTCATCACTGTCAGTGTCATCCCAACTCTTTCCCTCAGCAACATAGGCCTTCCCAATCTTGTTCTTCTTGCTAGAATCAAATGTGTTTCTAGTCACTTGCTTTGGCTTTCTGCACTCAGTAGCAAAGTGACCCAACTCATTGCAATTGTAGCATCTGATTATACTCCTGTCCACAGTTCCAGTTTTGTAGCCACCCCTTGTGCCACTTGAAGATGAAGATCCACCTCTCTGAAATCTGGGTCTGAACTTAAGATTGGGATTCCTCTTGAATCTAAACTTCCCAAACTTTCTGACTATCAAAGCCAAATCACCATCCTCCAGCTGATCAAGTTCTTCCAAAGAATAGAAGTCACCACCAGATTGATCAATGGATGTTAATCCATATTCAGCATCAATAACATTCATGTGAGAACTGGAAGGTTGAACAGCCTTCACTTCCAGTTTCTGTGGGACTTCAGCAGCCAATGCAGTGGAGGTACCAACAATCCTTCCAGTTCCATACAGCTCCTTCTGTTGAATCTGCTCCAGCTCATAGGTCTTCAAGACACCATACAATCTTTCCAAAGCAAGCTCATTCATGTCTCTTGCTTCTCTAATAGCAGATATCTTGTGCTCCAAATGAGGTGGAAGTGTAAGAAGGAACTTCTTGTTAATCTCCTTGTTGGTGTAGTGCTTCCCATTGAGATTCAGATCATTAATTAATTTGTTGTATCTTTCAAAAACCTGAGAGATACCTTCACCAGGGTTTGATCTGAAATGCTCATATTGTGAAGTGAGAATTTCCAGCATATTCTCCCTAACTTCTTCTGTCCCCTCATTGATTATCTCTATGGTTCCCCAAATATGTTTGGCAGTTTCACAATTTAGGACATGATTATGCATGATAGGATCAAGACTCTCAATAAGGATCAACTGAAGACAGGAATCCAAGGTAACATCCTCTTTCTCATCAGGAGTGTATTCCTTGGGATCTTTAGGGTACATTCTAGCAGCCCTAGTCACAACATTATCCTCAACAACTTCAGGATCAATAATCATAGGGAGTTTGGGACCACTCTTCAGCACATCCAAGTATTTAGGATTTGCAACCTTAAGAAATAGGAGCATTTTCTTCTTCCACATTGGATAATGCTCCTTGCTGAATATTGGGATTTTAACTGTCCCCACTTTCTGTGCAGTAGACATCTTTTGAGATTTTTAGAAAAATAAAAAATTCAGAGTTAAGAAAAAATCTCAAACAATTGGATCTTTGATTAGTATATCAATCAAAAGGCTCTGATACCAATTGTTAGGTCCTGATAAGTTTGTAGAAGGGGGGTTGAATACAAACTATACCGTTTTATCGAATTTGTCCTTTAAATGATTTAACTGTTTAGAACAAATTAGTGCGGAATAAAAACTGAAACAATATTCAAGTTAAATAGAAACTCTATTAAACTTGAGGGGTGTTACAATTCAGTGCACAGATTACAAGGTTCTTGTTAAAACAAATCTAGAATAAATTCGACATGAATTTATCTATTTTTGTAATAAAAAGATCGAATACTAAAAAGTAGTTCGATAGTAATTCTAGGGATTATGATCCGCTAGATTGTCCAAGCAATACAAGTAATTGAATTCTAGTGGATTGGATATAAATTTGATGACTAGAATTTATTACAAGAATGATTTAAAAGCTTTGCAGTTGGCTTCGAATGAATGCAGAAGAGAGAAATGAAACTTTGCTTTTTGCTTCTGTATTGAATTCTGTTGTCTGTCTGTTTTTGATCAAACACTTCTATTTAACCAAGTCAATAGACAGTTTCCCACGCGCCTAACTTCACTAGCATTTCTATTGGCAATACTATCAATTACACTCAGTAGTACTATCAATTAAGCCTTGTAGTACTATCGGTAGGACTACCAGTTTGAACTGGTAGGACTATCGGTAGTACTATCATAGATAGTACTACTAGTACAAATCTGATTGTACTACTAGTATAAATCGAATTAGGATAAAAACTGATTTAATAAAATTCTACTTTTAATTAATTTAACAAATGAATTAATTCTATTAGAATTAATTCACTGATTAAATAAATTAAATAAATGACCCAAATAATTTCATAAATAAATTAATTCTGAGAATTAATTTATACATTAAATTACTTAAGATCTAGATTGATTAATTTAATATATGAATTAATTCTGAAAGAATTAATTCATAGATTAAATTAAATATCTTATAGAATAATATTAAAAGAGAATTAAACTAATTCTTAGAACCACTGAAATTAATGACGAACTTCCACTGACTGACGTTGACACTCCATGTACTGTCTGGTTCATGAGCGACTAACTTTAATGGTTGTTCTTCATCTTTAACTTTAAGCTGTGATTCTTTTCTCCTTTTATTTAAACAAGGACTGTAACCTGTACTTTTTCCCGTCACACTTCTGAAACCTCTGTCACTCTAAATAGATCCACTTTCTTGAATACTTCACTGAGGCTTGATCAAATAAATGAACTTCTTCCAGTGTAGAATAACTTCAAGACTATAGATGACTTTAATCTTCATTCTTTGACAGATATAACCTTCTGAGATTCCTGTGACATTTGATATTTTTTATTATTTACTTATTACATCTTAATTAAAGTTGAGTAGAATCCTCGGTGTTTACAAATAGGCCTAGACATATGCCTTTCAAGTATCATGCTGTGTAAAAATTTCTGCACATTTTGAGATCAGATCATATATTACTCAGAAAGACTCATGATTAGTTACTGAGAAACATGCTTCATACTAGTTTCTTCATTGGTCCATATGTTTCAGACAATATTACAATCAGAGTATAACATCAGAGTTTAACTTCAGACTTTAACCGACAGAGTATGACTGACACTTTATGACTAACAGAGTTTACTATCAGAGTTTAACATACTGGTACAAAGAACAGTTAACATAGGCAAAGAATCATGAGCAACAAATCACAGAAGTATAGATTTTGAGTCTAAAAGGTATCTCTAATCAAAACCAGAGATCATTCCAAGTTCATTTACCAGTCTTGTAAAAGTAGCTTCACTCAAAGGTTTGGTGAAGATATCTGCAAGCTGTTGGTCTGTAGACACAAAATGAAGCTCAATATCTCCTTCTTCCACATGTTCCCTGATAAAATGATACCTTATGCTGATGTGCTTGGTCATGGAGTGCTGTACTGGATTACCTGTCATAGCAATAGCACTTTGATTATCACAGAAAATAGGTATTTTAGAATACCTTAATCCATAATCCAGCAATTGATTCTTCATCCATAAGATCTGTGCACAACAGCTACCAGCAGCTATATACTCTGCTTCTGCTGTGGATGTGGAAATTGATTTCTGTTTCTTGATGTACCAAGAAACTAATCTGTCACCTAAAAATTGACAGCTTCCACTTGTGCTTTTTCTGTCTATCTTACAGCCTGCAAAATCTGCATCAGAGTAACCAATTAATTTAAACTCTGATTCTCTAGGGTACCACAAACCAAGGTTTATGGTTCCTTTGAGATATTTGAAAATCCTTTTCACAGCTGTTAGATGTGGCTCTCTGGGGTCTGCTTGAAATCTTGCACAAAGACATGTTGCATACATGATATCTGGTCTGCTTGCAGTAAGATAAAGAAGAGACCCTATCATGCCTCTGTAGTTTGTCATATCTACTGAAGCTCCTGTATCTTTGTCTAACTTTGTTGCAGTAGCCATGGGAGTTGTGGCAGATGAACTATCAAGCATACCAAATTTCTTGAGAAGATTTCTAGTATATTTTGCTTGATTGATAAAAATCCCATCATCTGTTTGCTTTACTTGCAAGCCTAGAAAATAACTAAGCTCTCCCATCATGCTCATTTGGTATTTTGACTGCATAAGCTTGGCAAATTTCTTACAGAGTTTGTCATTAGTAGACCCAAAAATTATGTCATCCACATAGATTTGAACTAACAACAAATCATCACCAGAATTAAAATAGAACAAGGTTTTGTCAATTGTACCTCTAGTGAACCCACTTTCTAAAAGAAATTGAGCCAGAGTTTCATACCATGCTCTAGGTGCCTGCTTTAGTCCATATAATGCCTTGTCAAGCATGTAGACATAATCTGGATGTTTGTAATCTACAAACCCTGGTGGTTGTTCAACAAACACTTCTTCTTCAAGTTTCCCATTGAGAAAAGCACTTTTCACATCCATCTGAAAGACTTTAAACTTCTTGTGAGCAGCATAGGCCAGAAAAATCCTTATTGCCTCCAATCTTGCAACTGGAGCAAAGGTTTCATCATAGTCAATTCCTTCCTGCTGTGAATAGCCTTTAGCCACAAGTCTAGCCTTATTCCTTGTAATCACTCCATCACTGTCTGTTTTGTTTCTGAAAACCCACTTTGTACCAACAATAGATCTATTCTTTGGTCTTGGTACAAGTGTCCAGACTTCATTTCTTTTAAATTCATTTAACTCTTCCTGCATAGCTGTTATCCAGTTAGAATCTTGAAGAGCTTCTTCCACTTTCTTGGGCTCAGTTTGAGATAAGAATGCATGAAACAGACATTCATTATTTGTAGCACTCCTTGTTCTCACACTTGCATCTGGATCTCCAATAATTAAATCAGGAGTATGAGCTTGTGTCCACCTCCTTGCTGTTGGTAAGTGGCTTCTATTATCATTATTAGATCCTCCCCCTTGATCCATGCTCTCCTGATTTTCTTCTTGACCATTTGCATTCTCTGAAGCTCCCCCTGAATTGGACTGTTCAGTATTTGAACTTTCAGAGTTTAACTCAGAGTTTCTGTTTGATTCTTCAGCTGACTCACTTTCAGAATTTGAGTCATTATTTTGAGATGTGGCTGAAGTATCTTCACGCTCCCCCTCAACTGGTTCTTTATTTTGTTCTGTCAGAGAAACTTCCTCAGTGTTTACCAGTAGAGGTTCAGAGTATGCTTCATCAGAATTTGTTGGATTTTCTTCATCAGAGTTTACATCATCATAGTTTGGATCTTCATTTTCAAAGCGAAGTTGATCATGATATTCTTCATCTTCTATTCCAGTTATTTTCTTGTCATCAAATGACACATGTATAGATTCCATGATTACTTTAGTTCTCAGATTGTAGACTCTAAATGCTTTAGTTGACAGTGGGTATCCAACAAAAATTCCTTCATCAGCTTTTAAGTCAAACTTGGTCAACTGTTCAGGATGATTTTTCAACACAAAGCACTTACATCCAAAAATATGAAAATATTTCAAATTTGGCTTCTTATTTTTCACCATCTCATATGGTGTTTTTCCATGCTTGTTGATCAGTGTAGCATTTTGAGTAAAACAAGCAGTTTGAACAGCTTCTGCCCAGAAATAAGTTGGTAATTTTGCTTCATCAAGCATTGTTCTGGCAGCTTCGATTAGAGTTCTGTTCTTTCTTTCAACTACACCATTTTTCTGTGGAGTTCCAGGTGCTGAAAATTCTTGCTTTACTCCTCTTTCCGTGCAGAAAGCTTCCATTTTAGAATTTCTGAATTCAGTACCATTATCACTCCTTAGAATTTTCACTTTGTACTGTGATCCTTTGTCCAATAGCTTCACATGATCCATCAAGGTTAAAGCAGTTTCATCCTTCTTTGCTAAGAAGTACACCCAGGTGAATCTGGTGTATTCATCAACAATTACCAAAGCATATTTCTTTCTGCCTATTGACATTACATTCACTGGACCAAAGAGATCAATATGTAAAAGATGATAAGGTTCCACAACTGAAGATTCAGATTTACTCTTGAAAGATGACTTCCTTTGCTTGGCCTTTTGACAAGAATCACATAGACCATCTAAGCTTAGTATTGACTTTGGAAGTCCCCTTACAAGATCTTTTCGAATTAGCTCATTGATGTTGTTCAAGTTTAGGTGAGAGAGCTTCTTATGCCATTTCCAACTCTCTTCATTAGACATTTTTGCAGATAGACACACAGATTTTCCTTCAGAGTTTGTTACCAAACTTGCTTCATAAATGTTATTGCGCCTGTGTCCAACTAGAACAACTTTTCCAGTAGATTTACTGATAACCTCACAGTGTTCAGTATGAAAATCTACATGGTATCCTCTGTCACAGATTTGACTCACAGATAGCAGATCATGCTTGAGTCCTGAGACTAGAGCAACATTCGTGATGATGACACTTCCAAGATAGATATTGCCATATCCCAGAGTATGTCCTATGTTGCCATCTCCATAGGAAACTTTTGGGCCAGCCTTCTCCTCAAAGTCTGATAGCAGGGCTTTATTTCCAGTCATGTGTCCTGAGCATCCACTATCCAAGATAAGGGTGCTCTCTTTTATGCCCTGCAATCACAAACAATCACTGAGTGTTAGATTTAAGGATCCAGACTTGCTTGGATCCTTTGGCTTTCTTAACATTGTTAGCTTTTGCAGCGGAATCACTATCAACAGAGTTTAAACTAACATTGTCAGACTTTACACTTGCAGAGTTTGCTCTAACCCATTTCAAGTTGGGTTTTAGCTCATAATAGTTGTGATAAATAGCATGATAACTCTTGCAAGTATAAATGGAATGCCAAGTGCTCCCACAGTGTGTGTATAAAGTCTGTGGTCTAACCCTAACATAATTATTCTTTACTTCAGACTTGGAGGTTAAAGAATTAATATCTTTGTTTTTCCTGCAAAAACTAGCAAGATGATTAGTACTTCCACAGTTATAACATGTTTTTCTTGGAGCAACAGAAGTAGGCAAATGATTATTCCTTTTATTTATGCCTATCTTTCCATTCCTGTTCTTCTTGAACCCTTTCTGTTTCATGACAGACTTTACTTCTTTGAGCTTATAATTGAATTGTTTTTCTGTCATTAAACCAACATTAACCTGTTATCACAAGTTTCAACTGGCTCCATAACAGCTTCTTTCACAACTACAGATTTTAGCTTACTGGATTCAGGAACAAATTTCATAGGTTTAAGTTGTGGTTTAACTTTAACTTTATCTTTAAACCTAAGTTTATCTTCCTCACAGTAACCTAATCCTACAGTATCTGTCTGAAAAACTTGATGTGTGTCTTTTCCAGAATTGGTCCAGGTTTTAATCACTTTCCTCTCTTTTTCCAACTCAGATTCTATTTGCCTATATCTTTTAAGCAATTCATGTTCAACATAAACAACATCATCTCTCTCCTTTTGAACTTGTTGCATGTTGACAAGTCTTTCTTCAAGAAATTTATTCCTCTCTTTAAGACCTAGATTCTCAGATTTGATTCTTTCATTATCAGTGTTTGAGCCATCATCAGAGTTTGATGACTCACTCTCAGATTTAATGACTAAAGCTTTTCCCTTGGCTTTCTTCCTTGATGATTCCTTCTTGACAGTCTTTTCTTCAACTTTAAGAGCAACAGATTTTGCCTGCTTTCCAGATCTTCTTTTCCTTTGTTCTATCTCAAGTTCATGAGTTTTCAGCAACCCATAAATTTCATCAAGATCTGTGTCTGCAAGTTCATAATTATCCCTGATTGTTGTAGCTTTCAAATCCTATCTTTCAGGTAAGGCTAGAAGAAACTTGAGATTTGATTCTTCAATATCATATTCTTTATCAACCAGAGACAGATCATTCAACAGTTTACAAAACCTGTCATATGTCTCAGTCAAAGATTCACCAGGTCTTGAATCAAAGTGTTCATACTCCTGTGTGAGAATAGTCTTCCTATTTTTCTTTATAGCACTGGTTCCTTGACACCTGACTTCTAAAGCATCCCATATCTCTTTGGCAGTTTTACAGCCAATAACTCTGTTAGACATAACATTGTCTAAAGCACTGTGGAGTAGATGTCTTACCTTAGCATCCTTTGCAATGGATGAGATGTCTTCAGGAGTATAGTCTTTCTTCTCCTTTGGAATAGTCTTATGTTCTTCACCAGGAACCAGAGTATTAAGCTTAGTTGGCTTGTGAGGACCATCATAAATTCTATCAAGGTATTCTGGATCTGTGGCTTCCAGAAACATGGTCATCTTCGCCTTCCATATTGGATATTCAACTGTTCTGAGAATTGGAACCCTTATAGTCTCATATCGACTCACAGAAGTAGGTTGAACTTTTTCAGGAGCTGCACCGGTTGGAACTTGTTCAGTCATGATTATACTTGTGTTTGAATCGTAAAACTGTATATATTAAACAGCCTTGGCTCTGATACCAATCTTTAGTCCGAATACACAATATATAATCAATATAAGTATAATAATAACAATTTAGAACACTGTTTATGAATCAACAACTGAATTATATAAATAACTCTTCTCTCAATGATGTTAAAGAATCACAGAGAGCTGCTAGGTTACAAGAATAATGTATTCAGTATTCGCATCCCTTTTAGGGTTAACCTATCTGTGTTTATATAGTACACAGCTACATAGAATCAATCTCTAATTGATATCCTATAAATCAGCTATACAATTTATATCAATCTAGGATTGCTTCTGTCTTCTGTCCCGTTTATTTAGATATCTCAATATATCTTGCTTCTTTCCATCTTCAAGATATATTGCTTCTAGAATCTTCAAGTATGCACCGACAGCTAAATAAACTCTCACCCCGTCAGACTTTAACAAACTCTGACTGGCTTCTAGTAAACTCTGATGAGTACCTGTTGCTTAAACACTGATGAACAAACGTCAGCAATTATATCTAACAATCTCCCCCAACTTGTGCATAATAAAAATGTACAAGTTAATAGATAATTGATGATGTCAAAACATATAACAAATGCAGTGTTTAAAATATATCAGAGTTTAACTTTAACTTAGAACAAAAAACTTTAAAAACTTACAGTCAGACTTTACTTAATCTCTTCAATACCAGGCACTGTCCTGAGATAGTCAATGAGTAGCCTCCTTTCAGCTTTTTCAAGCTCATCCACCATTATTTCTTTCAATTCTTTAAACTCTGGATCACTTTCTCCAGTCTGGTAGATAGCAGCTCTCAGAGAATAAATGTTGTTCTTCCTCATTTCATTCCCTAGCCGGATAAAGTAAGATTTGTCAGACTCTAAGTTGAACTCTAACATCTAAGATATGTTGTATGACAGGAAAATTTGATCCATGCTACGATCCCGAAGATTCTTGTCTCTCGGTTCAAAGATCTTTTAGAGGAAGGCTCCGTGTACAACATCAAAAATCTGAAAGTTGTTTCAAGTACAGGGAAATATAGACCACTATCACTTGGATCTAAATTGCTCTTCATACGCATAATGTTGCCTAAGAGATTGGAAGAACGCATCGTCAACATATCACTGCATGGATTTCAGTTCATATGTCCGGATATGATTGATGCACGTATTAATGACACAAACATACTCTCAGGTTTTTTATGCGAAGTTGTCAAAGGCAGTTGGAAAAAAGAGATCTCAAAATTGTCACAAATTAGTAAGTTATGCATTATATTAATTTTAATATAACTGTTAATTGTTTTTATTGTTCTTTCAGTTCATATGTCCGGATATGATTGATGCACATATTAATGACACTAATATACTCTCAGGTATTTTCATGCAGTAATATATTAGAGTAATATATAAGTAATAATATTATATAAGTTAAAATTCAAACTATCATGTTCTAATAATACTATAAATATAAGTAATATTATATGTTTATATTGATTTTATCAATATAATTTTTTTAATATATATCTGGCAATCGTATCGGTCCAAAAAAATTAAAAAATCAAACTCTATAAACAAAATGAATATGTAAATAATTTATAATATTACTGACCCAAATGCAAATTTTACAGAATATATTTTATTTGATAATTTAAATAATTTTGTAGATATTTATTTCACAATTTTTATTCTAATATTCTTTTTCTTAACAAATATACTATAATGCCGCTGCGAAGCGCGGCTCAGTAACCTAGTTAAAAAGAATATAAATGTGCATGATTGCACGAACTATAAGCTAGTATCATAAGGTTGGTTAAAAGCTAAGGAAAATATATCATTGAAGTGCAATTTTTTTTACATATTATGTATAATATTATTTATGCTATGTCACGGAAATATTTAGCTAAGAGTTTCTGGAGATGAGGTAAAATGGAGAGTGGGCCACAAGTATTGTGAAAGAAAACATTCGGAAAATTGAGTGGGTGAAAAAAGCGAGGGGTAATATGGGAAATAGAAGGCAGAAGAATAATAGAGGGGGGGAAGCGAGTGCCACTCTTTACTTATCGGAGAAAAGACAGGGGGGGTTGAGTTTTATTCTTGAATTTAGGGAAGCGATTAAAGTGAGAGCAGCGCAAAAAGGATGCCGTGTCTTAACATCTCAACTAACGTTAGCCTGGAGGAAGTTGACACTTCCGCCATTCTCTCTCAAGCCACTTCCACCGTTGCCAAAATCATCGGCAAACCCGAGGCGGTATACATGTTTTTTATCTATGCCTCCCTTATTTTTAGGGTTTACTTCATTTTGTTTTCTTAACAAATTTAGTATTAATGAAAGCCCCCACCCCAGGATTGTATATTACAAGTCTATACTCATTTTAAGCATTCAATTTTCTGCAACTAATCGTCGTAGACCTGCGTATCCATTTTACTTGAAATTCATTATGTTATCATCACTTTATTGCTTCTTCTGCTTCACTAGTTGTCTACATATTTTATATGTTTTTGTTTTGTTTGGGAATGCGTAGTATGTGATGATTGTGGTCAAAGGATCTGTTCCTATCGCCTTTGGTGGTACTGAGCAGCCAGCAGCGTTTGGCGAGTTGGTTTCCATTGGGGGCCTCACTCCTGATGTCAACAAGAAGCTCAGTGCTGCTATTGCTGAAATTCTTGAAACCAAGTTGTCCGTTCCCAAAAACCGCTTCTTCTTGAAGTTCTTCGATTCCAAGGCAAGTTATCTCCTTTGGCATTTTGCTGTTTTGTTAGATATGGACACACCTTTTAAGTTTTCTTATTTGCATTCTTCCTGCTTGTTTAGGCCAATCAAAGTCAAGAATATGCACAATGTCTACATGCTTTACACCAGAACTAGATCATGTAAATAAACACCTTCACCTATTTACTAACAAATCACTCTCCCAAGATATTTTTCATTCTTTAGTTATTTTCTACAACCTTCTTTTTTCTTCTTAAACTGCTATGTTAGATGATTGTTTCTTCATAACTTTAACTGCTTCTCGTCATAGTTTCCATTGCTCTGATCGCTACTTTTATATGTGTTCCTTCTTCCAGGGCTCTAACTTTGGATGGAATGGCTCCACTTTCTAGACTCTTCGTTGGGTTTACTCCTGGTTTGCTATATTGAACTTCTAAAAAATTGACTCCTTTAAGTGGGAGCAACTTTATTACTATCTAGTACGGGGATTAGCTTCAGTGTTATCACCAGAAACGTGACATGTCTGTTCTTCTGTTCTGAATCCTGAATGTTTTAGACTTAATCAGAAGTTTTAAGTGTGGACAACTGGATTTGAAATGTTTCCAGTCTTGCATTGACCTTGTCTGAAAAGTTCTAATGGCTTTCACTTAATTACTTCGGAAGTAGGTGCCATTAGCTACTTGGTTATGTTATGGTTCCTGTTTAAGTTTAATATTAAAACTAGCTTCTTATGAATTTTCATATATATATATATATATATATATATATATATATATTGGTTTTTGGTGCAAAAACTAGGGAGGAATCAGTAGCCCGCAAATGGATACAATGCCCTGAGTACACCCCAACAGCCTTAGCTAAGATTTGGTAAGTCATATCTCATATATTGAGGTAAACAAATTAAGCTGTTTGATTAGAAGCTTGAGTTTATTTTCCATCGAACCGAGTCGAAGTCAATATGATCGGGAAGAATTGTCTGTTTACTTTTAACATACTAAGCCGAGTTGTATAGGTGTTGGACTTGAGAACGAAGCAAACTTGGCTCTTTAAGCTTGATTCCTTGAGCTCAACTTAATAAAAGTAAAACTAGTAATTTTAATATTAGCATAGAATTCACAAATTTACTGGTTTACAGCCTAATCTTGTCATAGAATTCACAAATTTTTACATTGACAAGTTTTGACTCCGAAAGCTAGATACTGCTAAATTCTCATGCATTTTAGTTGTTAAATATTAGCAAAAATATGTAGTAGTAAAGGAATGAAACTAGTGTTAAATTGTTATGCATTGTAGTGTTAAATATTAAGCAGAAATATGTAGTAGTATATGTAGTAGTTTACAGCCTAATCTTGTCATAGAATTCACAAATTTTTACATACAAGTTTTGACTCCGAAAGCTAGATACTGCTAAATTCTCATGCATTTTAGTTGTTAAATATTAGCAAAAATATGTAGTAGTAAAGGAATGAAACTAGTGTTAAATTGTTATGCTTTGTAGTGTTAAATATTAAGCAGAAATATGTAGTAGTATAGGAATGAAACTCGTGGTCTTCCTTGTGTGAAAGAGACGAGGTAAAATAATTGTGGAACATGTGATTTCAAGTAGTTATGGGTATTATCAGGTATGTTATGTTTTTTTATTAAAAAAAAGTAGTAAATAGTAAGTTATATGTGATGTCAACCTTTTAAAATTTAAATTCCTACACATCCATTGGAAAATCTCCCTTTTTTCTCTCTCAATCTATAGATACAGATAATACCAATAATTTGTCAAGCCCTCTCTCAAATCTCTGTCCATTAATTTTACAAATCAATCTTAGACTATGGCTTCTAATCCCCAACCAGGAAATCTCCCTACTGTAATGATTCAACCCACAACCACCGGTGTCTCTGTCGACTCCCTACCACCCTCTGCAACCCCTGGAATACGTGCATTCTTTATCAACATAAGTGAAACAGTCCGCCACCGCCTTGCAGATTGCCGTCCATGGTCGGAGCTTGTTGACCGTTCTGCCTTTTCGAAACCGGAGTCCACCTCAGATGCCACAACTCGCATTCGCAAGAACTACACCTATTTCCGAGTCAATTACCTCTTTCTGATTGCCATTGTAATGGCGTTCTCTCTCGTGACACACCCGATTTCTCTCATTCTCCTCCTCGGGCTTCTTGCTTCTTGGATCTTCCTGTACCTTTTCCGCCCTTCTGATCCACCACTCGTCATCTATGGACGCACGTATTCTGAAAGAGAAACCTTGGGAATTCTGGTGATCGCCACAATTGCAGTAATTTTTCTGACAAGTGTTGGATATGTCCTCACATCTGCCCTAATGGTGGGATTGGCTATTGTTTCTGCTCATGGGGCATTCAGGGTTCCCGATGATCTGTTTCTTGATGAGCAAGATTCTGCAGGTACCGGATTCCTCTCTTTCCTAAAGGGCGCCAGCGTGCCATCGGGGGTCCTGTAATTACTGCTACTGTCCGCGTTTAGAGATCTATATGTTCAATACGATTAGCTAATTTGCGATGTGAATGTTATATTTTGCTGGTTAAGGATATGCCAATCCGTCAAATCTTTTATAAAGTAGTACGCTTTCTTAATATTTTTGGTCTCTTTCTATCAAAAAGAAATATACATGTCTTTGCTTGTTGAAAGGGTAATTATACTATAAACCTGTCATATTATCTCTCATTCTCCTATCTCCATGCCATTGGTTGTTGAGCGATAATTTTCATTTGTTAGCTAGCAAATTTATTCTATATATATTAAGAAATAGATGATGATGAACCTTGGTGAATTGTAGCAAGGTCATTCCTGTTCCAACAATACGAGCATTTGATTTTTTTTTTTTCAAATATATGACCATTTGTAAGATTCACAAGGGGTGCAATAAGTCATGTGAAACCATCTCAGAAGTATCAGGTCTTTATTTTTCATTTCGGTGAAAGATGGAATAGGGTTTACTTTTTCCATCTGTGGTGATACTTTTCTGCTAGAGAGAATGTGCTATGAACCATGTTGATCATATCATAGCTACGCAGAATTAAAAGAAGCTTAAATTGGCACTAAACATACAATCTCCTTTCTGTGGGTACTCAACCTCCTCATACTATGTCAAGAGTTAGAAGAAAATTTGAAATCTTGCACTCTTGTTTGTTTGGGGGGTTCTACTACGCCAGATATAAGATTTATTTATTTATTTATTTTGCGCGGGTACGCTAAATGAACACACTCAATCTGATATTTTGCCCATGAATATTTCTCTGTAAAAAGAGGGATGGTGAAATTGTGAGCTGTTTGGTCTCAAATATCTTCTGGACAGATATATATATATATATTTCTCACAAGACTGCAAGAAGACTGGCTGAACAATTTAAATTTTATCATGGATATTAAAATCTATAAATAATTTTAATCTCTAATAACCTGTGGCTACTGGAGTTTCTTATGCAACAGAATAACAGATAACAATGACGTCGTCAAGAGTATTCTCGATGGTTCTCTACTCTTTTTTTTTTTTTTACAAGAATGGAGACTTTAACACCCTACTTACATGTTTGTCCATGTGTTCACGACAAAAGATTACGACAATTGTAAAAATTTAAATATTCACACATTCATGCACTTAAACTAAGATACGTAAGACAAGATCCATCCGCACAATTTTTAAAAATAATTTGCAAATTTAGTTACAAATGTTAATTCAGGATGTAATTACTGGCGGCTGGCCTGTAATGAAAAAATTATATATCGTTTCCTGGTGTTTAGGAGGAAGAACAATCAAGGTTTTAGGTTGTAACGATCAATCTAAAGTCTAAATTGATTAAACACCAGAAGATATAATACACTAAAAAAATGATGAACAGTTTGTTTGCACCCGCCAAAATGAGAGCCGTTGAGAGAGTGTCTCATGACCATGTGGAGGTGGTGGTGACCTTTTATTAAAAATTATGTGAATGTAGCCGTTAGTTCTATTAACGTAAACCAAACCCCCCCCCCCCCCCCCCCCCCCCCTGTCTGTCATTTAACACTTTCAGGTTCACTATTCTAAATACTAATTACATTCTCAGATTCTATATGCGAGGTCCATAGTTTTCTACTACATTTCCAGAACGTACTAGTTAAAAACCTGTGAAATATCACAGTTCACAGTTTTTTCTCATTCATCTTCGATCATTTATTCTAGCACTGTTTATGGAAATCCATGCTCCAAAATTGTGGCTGACGAATTTTAGTTATGCATGTCATGTTCAAATTTTTGTTTCGATTTTATGTTTTTGTTTTGTTTCAGCTAAATCCGGTGATGGGCTTATTGTAGCTCAAGAAGATTACCAAGCACTTAAGGCCATCAAGCATGAACTAATAGATTTTAAAGGTGTTTTGAGGAGCTGGAATGGCACTAGAAATGGAGCTTGTTCCGGAACTTGGCAAGGAATCAAGTGTTTTAATGGTCAAGTGATTGCAATTCAGCTTCCATTTAAGGGATTAGGAGGAAGAATTTCTCAACAAATCGGGCAGCTACAAGCGCTTCGTAGGCTTAGTATACATGACAATTTTCTTGGAGGTCCAGTGCCTAATTCTCTTGGTTTTCTTCCGGATCTTAGAGGGGTTCATCTCTTCAACAATCGTTTATCGGGTTCTGTTCCTGCATCTATTGGTAACTGCCCCTCTCTTCAAAATCTTGATCTCAGTAATAATCAGCTCGTTGGTACCATTCCTCCCAGTCTTGTGAATTCTACTAGGATTTACAGACTTAATCTTAGTTATAATGCAATTTCTGGTTCGATCCCGAATAGTTTCACTTATTTTCCTTCACTCACTTTTCTTGCTCTACAACACAACAATCTTTCTGGTTCTATACCAGACACTTGGGGTTTAAATACAAATTATTCTTACCAACTTCAGTCCTTGACCCTTGATCACAATCTTATTTCTGGAAAAATACCATCTTCTTTAAGTAAATTGGATAGTCTTGAACAACTTAGTTTGAGTCATAACCAGATTGTTGGAACCATACCTGATGATTTAGGGAGTCTAACAAAGCTTCAACTCTTAGATTTATCAAACAATGCAATCAATGGAAGCTTTCCCGTTAGTTTTTCATATCTCACTGCGCTTGTTTCATTGAATTTGAAAGGCAACCACCTTAAAAATGAAATCCCAGAAGTTGTGTCCATATTGCGAAATCTTACAGTCCTAAATCTGAAAAACAATGAGTTTGGTGGTGATATTCCAGCCAGTATTGGAAACTTGTCTAGCATTGTGCAACTTGATCTATCGGATAACATTTTCAGCGGAGAAATTCCCAACTCAATATCCAATTTGCCAAACCTCACTTCTTTCGATGTTTCCAACAATCATCTCTCCGGGGAAGTTCCCTCTAAACTTCTAGACAAGTTTAATTCTACTTCTTTTGTAGGCAACATTGAGTTATGTGGATTTAGCCCCACTACGCAATGCCCTTCTCCCCCTTCTCTCCCATCTCCGTCTTTGTCACAGGCTTCGAAACATCGAAAAAGCAAAGGACGGAAAATCAAAGATATCATTCTTATAGCAGCTGGTGCTCTCCTGATAATCCTAATTGTTTTGTCCTGCATATTAGGATGCTGCTTGATCATGAAAAAGAGCAAATCGAGAGATAGTAAAACAGCTGGTCCGGCTGATGCAAAGTCAGTTCCAGCAATGGGAACCAAAAGGGAATCTGGTGACATTAGTGGGAAATTAGTCCATTTTGATGGCCCATTTGTGTTTGCAGCCGATGATTTGCTATCTGCAACTGCTGACATAATAGGGAAGAGCACTTATGGAACGGCTTACAAGGCGACATTAGAGGATAATAATCAAGTGGTTGTGAAGAGGCTAAGAGAGAAAATTGCCAAGGGACAGAAGGAATTTGAAGCTGAAGTTGTTGCACTGGGGAAACTGAGACACCAAAATATATTGGCTCTCAGGGCCTATTACATGGGACCTAAAGGAGAGAAGCTTCTTGTTTTTGATTATATGTCTAATGGAAGTCTTGCATCCTTCCTCCATGGTCAGTTTAAAAAAATAATTAAATTCAAATACTTTTTTACATTTCGAGAATTGAGAATCATTGTGAACTTTAATTTTATCAAATGTTTGATACAAATATTACTTTTGTGCAGCTCGAGGGCCTGATACTGAGATTGGTTGGCCAACAAGGATGAGTATTGCTATGGGAATAACAAGAGGCCTTTGTTTTCTTCATTCTAAAGAAAACATAATTCATGGAAATCTTACATCAAGCAACATACTGTTGGATGAGAACAACAATCCTGCCATTGCAGATGTTGGCCTTTCAAGACTCATGACAACTGCTGCGAACATCAATGTAATTGCCACAGCTGGTACACAAGGTTATAGTGCACCAGAACTCTTAAAGTTCAAGAATGTCACCAAGAAAACCGATGTTTACAGCGTTGGGGTGATCATATTAGAGCTCTTGACAGGAAAATCTCCAAGTGATGGCACGGGTGTTGTTGATTTACCACAATGGGTATCGTCAATCCTGAAGGAAGAATGGACTAATGAAGTGTTTGATTTGGAACTTATGGGGGATACCTCAGACGTGAACGACGAGCTGCTTAACACTCTGAAATTAGCGATGCATTGTGTGGATCCTTCACCTGCTGCACGTCCAGAAGCCGAAAAAGTTCTTCAGAAACTAGAAGAGATAAAACCTCAACTGGCTGGTCCAAGCAGTACTGCTACTACTGTTAATGAGCATGGCTCTGAAGTACCAACAGAAACAGAATGAAGGCTGCTTTTCATTATGATCAGTACACACAACTACAGAACAATACCTTGTAGTAGATAGATAGTCATACAGATCATATAGTTACTCGCATACATGTATATATAAGTGACCTGAGCATATATCATTTATTCATTTGTTCATTCCTTGAGCTGTATCATTCATTCTTTCAGCTGTAATATCTTTTCTTGGATTCCTTAATACTGTTTTCTAAGATTAAAAGACAGTATTTTTTAAAATTATCCCTACATTTATTGTTTGTAAGATTTGATTTTTTTTTAAAATTTAACGTTATTCTGATTTTTCAAAGGATTAATTAAGGGTATTAGTTGAAAAACTTTATCCAAACAACTTTTTTTCGATTTTTGAAAAAATGACAAAAATATCACTTTTTTTAAGATTAATTAACAAAAATACTTATTTTTAAGTTTTCGATCATTTTTACCAACCAAAATACCCATTCCTGGAGTGGGTATCTCAAAAAATGTCAATTCTTTATTTTTTTGGTGAAATATAAATTTTTACGATTTTTTTTTAAAAAAAATTTGGATGAAATAGCCGGTCCCAGAACGGGTATATGACAGATACCCAGTCCGGGAAAACGTATTTTTCCAGTTCTTTTGATATAGCCAGTTCCAAAAATCATATCTCAAGATACCTAATTGAAAAAAACGTATTTAACTAATATTTTTTATCAAAATTTTAAAAAATGATATTTTGATCACTAAATTTAAAAATTATGCTAATTTTGATCGTCCCTAATTTTAATTTTTTTCAAAAGAGACCCGGTTTTTTTTTTTTCACAAGAGACCCGTAAAATGGGACGATGGGAGTAGTAACATAGTGGCATAAAAGTCCGTAAGCTACCCCGGAAACAAAGAGGATCATCACATCAAAATGGACGACCGTCCGATCAAAGAAATACACATCCCCGGCCCCACACTCTCCTCTCTCCTCCACCGCATCTCCTCCTCCTCCGGCGACATCGATGGCCTTCTCTTCGGCACCGTCACTTTTAACGCCCCCGTCAATCTCTCCGACGACGTTTCCCCCTTCTCCGAAAATATCGCCGCCGATAATTCACCCTCTTTAATCGCCACCGTCACTTCCTTCTTCTCATCCAGCTCCACCTCCACCTTTTATAACTCCTCCGGCCAAATCAACCTCCAGTTGGTCCGTAAAGTCGTTCCGCGTGCCGGAACCCTAATCGGATGGTTTTCCGGTCGACGGAAGACCGCTCTCCGTCCGTCAATGCGTGAATCGTGCGTCACGGAGTCTCTTTCGTCGAACACTGACTTGAGTTTTCAGGTTTTGAAATCGCCGAATTCCAATTCAATCACTTTGTCGCCGTGTTTGTTTTTACTACTTACAACTCCGTTTCGAAAAGAGGATCAGGTTTTGATTCACACGCATGATTACCGTGTTTATCAGTTTCGGTTATCGACGGAGTGTTTTGAACCGAAAACAATCAAGATTATTAATATTGGGCCTAATGTAGGACATTATGTTGATTACGAAACATATTCTCCATTTCCGGAAATGCTGTGTGAAATTAGGGATCCGAATTCGATGTCGGAGGATGTTAAGAGTGAGACTGATGATGTGAGTTTATCTTCAAAGAATCAGAGTCAGTTGGATTTGTGTGCTGATGGTTTTCAAATTAATCGGTTGGAGAATTTGACTGGCCCTGTAGCGTCAGGTTATACAGCTGAAGTGGAGGATTTGTATAGTAAGATGATTGGAAAGCTTAATGGATTGGCTAGGCTTGTTGAGAAGTCTTCGGCCAAAGTGCTTGAGCAGGTATTAAGTTTAACGTGTTTGTTTTTTATGTTGAGCCAAATTGGAATAGTGGTGTTTATGATATGTTTATATTTTGTTTTTGAATGTTCATTTGACAGGAAACTCGTAATATGAAGTTAAGGTACAAGGTTGCTGGCTTGGAGTGATTCTTGACTGCACTGGCTAGTTGAGGTATATTCCTTTTTTGTTTTTTTTAATTGATTTGCTACAATAACAAATAGCGAATTTATTAGCATACTAACAGTGTTACATAGTAAATGGGTACCTCAGAGGCTTAGAACATGAAGTTTTACATTTACTTAATTACAACTGTGCCTGGAAATTGCATTAATTATGTTTTAATACCAAATATTTATTGTAAGAACGAGCGGTGTGTGATGCTATGGTAAAAGTGTAGCCCTTGAAATGCATGCTTACATTTCCATCATAGGTTAGTTCCTACAAAGCAGGGATTCTTCACTTGGGTGAAGAATCGCGTACGGGATACGTGGGTGCTGGGTTTCCGCACTCCATGCGCCACATGGGTGTCTACGTATTTTAGAAAAGAGATTCACTGTGGTGCGATAGGGGTAGAAAAAGTAATGTCACAGGTTAAAATTAAACGAACAAAAAGATTGGGACTTTACTTACCAATTTAAACTTATCCCAATTGAAGATGTGACCTAATTGAAGAGGAGGCGACTGTGTCATATAAACTATATGATGTATGGATATAGGTTTCAGTATGTATAAGAATTGATAACTGCGGACTACGACTTTTGTTGTGCTTTGACTGGAGCAGCTGGCCCGATTACTACTGTACTGCTCTTTCTTTTATAATTATATTTTAAAATTGGCTGGTGTTTGTTTTTAATGTTTTTTATCAAATATTATTTATATACATGTGTTAAGTGATGCTTGCTGCTTATTTTTATATTATGTTTTTTATTTATTGAGGTCCAAGGATGATTATCTTATGAATTTGATCATTTGGCTTAAATTGAAATGAATGTTACTCTTGGTTTTCATAATTAATTACATATATAATATATATTTATATGTTTTTTTGCCTTCCGCACCCGAATCCCCATATTTTTGAATTTTCTGAATTGCTGTATCCTTTATCTGCACACGCAACCACACCCATGCTTCTTACTTGACCTTCGAAAAGCCTTTTCCTTATGATGTGTTAAACCCTGAACTCAGTGTCACCAACCTTGTCATCTATTCTCAACTTGCTATGTGTCCATAACAAGTTATACAAGATAAGGTTTACCTCTCTTTGTGGTCTTCCTCTTCTTCCCCTTTATCACCATTGTCCCTTACCGCTCAGTTATGTCTATCATAACCCTAATGTTAGGCACAACAATTCTTTTTGTTCCAGTTATAGTTTCAAGAAAGGGCCGGGTTTTGGAATTTAGTGTTTTAAGCTCCTCTCGAAGCTCCAGTAATGATGATCTGCATTATCAGTCTTAATTTTCTGAAATGGGTGGAAATTTACAAGAATTTAGTAAGATGTCATGTGTTTGATATGACTAGAGATGTTCTGTTGCTTGATGGGGTGGCCATTGAGAGGCATTTTGTCTTCAACCATCTTTGCATTGGATGTCTTCTCTAATATCATGTAACTGATTAGGATAAACACAATTATTCATTAATCATAATATCAAACAATTCAGCAAGTGGAAAAGTATTATGAACATCAGAGAGCGAGTGTCTGTCTGTCTGATAAAAATGTACGTCAATGATGATTAGGGCTTCTCAAAATATTTGCTTAATGGACCTTATTCACATCCAATTTTTACACTTTATTAGTTTACTTATCTGACAAATGAAAATTAAAATATAGATTACATTACTTTTTTGCCATTTTAGGTTCTTTACTTCTTTGCATCATCCAATAAAACTACTGTTACCAATGTGAAAACTGAAAAGTATGTCTTCAATAGGTCAATAAATTGAACAAGTTTTATAGTACTTTTCTCCTCTGTTGCCTGTTTCTGTTGAATTCTTTTCCCCTTAACTTTAACGTTGCTTGTTGTATGTTCTGTATAGGACCGAATCCTTGTGGCTGACTTGTGGAAAGACTGTATTTGCCTCTTGTAGTTGGAGAAACTGGCAGCATCTTGATAAGCATGTCTTGTGATACTATCAGTCATATCATTGGCAATTATGCTTTTGTTTCATTGCTGCCAGTAGTTCCATGTATGGTTTTTCAAATACTTTGAAGTTAGTTGTGCTATGTGTATCCAATGGGTTATCAGCTGTTACAAGTTACTCCTAAGTTGTGCAAGTACTCTTTGCTGGCCTTTATCCCTCTGAAAAATCCAGTAATGGTCAATGTGAATAGAAAAATGATAACAACAAATTAGTTTGTTCTGTGCCTAAAAAGAGCTTGATCAAACTTGAAAAAAAGAGAGAAGATAACTTGGCAAAAGAAAAAAAGAGTGAGGAAGAGCTTAAACTCATTATCCTTATGCTTCTTTACTGATGATAATTTATCCTACCTGAACCCAGAGACTCGGTTCAGTTATTGTGAAATGGATTCATTTTCAAGTCAGGAAACTGAAGAAGAAAAAACCATACAATTGATAATTCCAAACGGTTCGGTAATATTAAGATGTTTAATCGAACCACAGTTAATAGTTTGCTAACAGTTAATAATAGTAGAAACCACGTAGTTAAAGGTAAACCAGAGCTGAGTTTGCTAAGATTGAAGGAGATGGGCATTTATGATTTCTAAAGAACTTTCGGATTTTGAAAGTGACGGTTTTAAGATTTACTGTGGGCAGTAGAATCTGATTTTTCTTGGGTAAGCAGTACAATAAAAGAATCTGGGAGTGCTGTGTGCACTGCCATAATTTCCGGTGAAACACTGAGCCTTTTGTTGAAGTTAAGTTACCCACAGAAAAATGTACAAGAAATTTGCACAAACTCTACCATTCCTAGGAGCAGAAACCTTGTTTGATTTCTGGCTTTCTAGAAACTATTGTATCTTTTGTTTAAGCAAATGTTAAAAATCATCATCTTTGTTTAAAAAATATCAATACATTACAGTTGTGAGAATCTTTTTTAACTGATCAAATTAATAGCAGACTATTATCAAAATGACGCTGAATCATAAATTGATGAATAAGAAACACTGTATTCATCACGAGTACACAAGTATATTACAAAATGAGTTCTGTCTACCAGGTAAAACATAAGCAGTTAATGTAATGCATCTCTTCCAAGTCCTCACTACTTAACTTCCTACCCTATGACAAATAAAAGTGCAGGATAAGATGTATTTCATCTGTTGTCTTCAGTAAATGAGTTAGATATCCGCAACTTTCTCCAATGGCCACATGCATTTTATAACCATGACCATCTTATCACACTTTTCATCTGTGGGATCATCATCTGTTATAAGCAATCTGAAAGTGTATTTTTCCTTACAATTGCCTAACCAGCCACAATCTCAGTGAAGCTTTGCTCAGCTGACATTGATGCAGCTCATTGTATTATATCGAGAGATTATTGTGTTCTTGTAGTGCCCCATGAGCTTCAAGTCATCTTCCACAACCAGAAGAAACCGTGTGGATTCAGATTTGGAAAGTAGATAACATAATTGATGCCCTACTCCTTTTCAGACCATATTGATTTCCATGGCCCAGTTCCTGAGCTTAACCTAAGATTTGACACTTTTATTGAGGTGCACGATACATATTACACATACATTACATGTAAAAAGAGAATTTTTTAGAATTACAAAATTCATGCACACAGAAACCATTGTCCAGATTAATCAATTTTAATGCAAACAGAATCGCAATAACCTTCTTCTCTCTGAATCAATAGACATCATCATATATATGTACAGGGGAAGGAACAGAGGGCTTGTACGAACAGCCCGAGAGACGCGAAAGAGGGCTGTTTGCTCAATGCGATTTTGATGATAATAATAATGAAGGCATTATTTTTTGTTTGATGCTATTCCAGTTTTTACAAACATGAGTCTGAACTCATTATACTGGATTTTGGCACATTTTGTTAATCTCCCGCAATATATAAACCTTAAACGGCTCGTGCAATGGTCTGAAAGTAAATCATCATGATAGGGCGCATCACTGTTAAGGCTACTTTTTGTAGCCTTATTTCTCAAGTAAAACTAACATGTAATGGTAGGAGTGTTTCCTTCAATATAATTTTCAGATTAAGCATCCCCACGGAGAGTCAAAAAATGTAAAAGAAAAATGGACACAAGGATTATAATGGATCCTAACTTCCTGTTAACTTCTTTTTAAAGCATTGGACTTTTTCCCACATGGCAGGCAGCACATATGCTCACTTTTTAATAAAACTAATTTCAGCAAATCACAAGAATCAGTTTACCTCCAAATGCCAGCTACCACACGCAGTGTCATGAAGAGATACAACCCTGTCCAGACCCCAGCAAGACCATAAAGAGGAGCAGCAGCAAGTATAAATAGTGACGAGATTAATCCAATTAGTACCTGTTTGTCGCATGTAGAGTCAAGAGAGATGGAGAAACTGGAACTATGAGAAAAATTAAAATTGTGGCACATACACATACCATGGAATATGCTGCGTATTCGAAGTCTGAAACCCCATAATATAGCCCATCAAGAACAAAAGCAAGTGCATTCATTATCTGAGATCCGGCAACGAACTACACAATAATGGTATGCCATAGAGTCCATTATCTCTGCCTTGAGTAACTTGCTATAAGGTTTACATAATGCCAAATGAATTTGTACAACTCATCTACTTTGTCACTGACCTTTTTTAATTTACAAAAATATACAGGAAAGTATATCAAAGCATGTGAGATGATTTAGGACGGATGTGAGATGAGTATCATCTGTCTATAATCCTTAACCTACTATTTCCATAAATGTCTGGAGCTCTACGATTAACTCAATTAATTGAAGAGTTAGATATAAGAGAAACACTGGTCAAGTAGAGTAATGGTTGTCAAGTCGACGACTAGTCGTCGACTAGTCGGCGACTAGTTGTCAAGTCGACGACTAGTCGTCGACTAGTCGCCAAGTCGACCTAGGGGAAAAAGTCGACCCACGACTTGTTGAGTTTGAAGTCCATGGGTTTTACCCGGAACCCGGCCCGAAACCTGACTTAAAAACCTTCCTGAGTTGAAAAAGATAGGGGTTTTTAACCAAGACTTACTTGCTTTTTTGATTGAAACCTAAATCTCGTCTCATATTTACTACGCCGACTTCATCTCATCTTCCTACGACATTATATATTACAATTACTTTAAATATATGTATGTCGACTACTTGTCGACTTTTTACGACTAGTCGGGCGACTTGTCGACTTTTCAATTTGAAGGTACTAGGGCGCCGAGGCTCTACTTGTCGACTTAACAACCTTGGTAGAGTTAAGCTTAATAGAACTGTTTACGCTGACTAGGTTGACATCATTCAGACAGAGCATTCATTATCTGAGATCCAGCAACGAACTACAAAATAATGGTATGCCAGATAGTCCACAATATCTGCCTTGAATAACTTGCTTTAAGGTTTTTATAATGCCAAATGAATTTTTACAACTCATCTAATTTGTCACCTAGTCTTTTAATATGCAAAAATATACAGGAAAACATATAAGCTTAATGTAGGACTGTTTTACGCTGACTACGTTGACCTTATTCAGAAAACCCAAACCAAGTTCAAACAGAAGTCATTAGCAGATCTTTCTTAAAGCGTAAATAAATATAAGAAAAGGTTCTTACCACGGTACCAGATCTAGCAATTTCCAGAACTTCTGAATCATTGGTAAACAAGATAGAGATTGCTCCAAACCCGAGTAACAAAAACACAGTCAAGGAGACACCAGCCGTAATACCTAACTGATAATAAGGTATCATCAACAAAGAAACATTAGAACGTGATGCAAGCAGGTCAATTAGGGATGTTGTCTTCCTTCAACTAAAAGCCATCTGAAGAGGATGACAATGCGGAGAAAAAGAGATATGTACAACCTTTAGAACTCTGTAAATTACTTGGCGTGCTTGCTCATAGTTTCCTTCTGAATAAGAACTTGCAAGAAGAGCCTAAGAAAATACAAAGAGAGACATCATATATTCATATAAACAGTTTATTTTTAAATTTAATACAGAAGGCTTAAGTTTAGTGCAAATTATTAACCATAGGATGATCAAAACAGATGTTCATATAGAAATCCCGACTACATACTTTTTTTTTAATACCAACCATGCACTTATCAACACAGTTGCTAACAGAAATGAAAATTTGAAATTGATGTCAAGAACTGTCTTCATTGTTATAAAAGGAAAGAACTTCATAATTTTATTTTATGAAAAAAAATTACTGAGCGAAAAAGATTATGAGTGCACTATATTCCATTTCAGGATAACATATAAATCAATTTCATTCAAGTCATCTTAACCAATTATCTCCTCCTCACTTTAAAATCTAGAAAAGAATCTCGTAGCTTGATAGATAACAAGAATAAACTGTAATCTGAAAAGGTTCAAGTCTGTAATTCAGGTTGTTGTTTTACCCCCACTTATACACAATGCTAGATCTGTTCCTCCTTAAAACCGAACTAGTTGTAGTTAAATCGATAAATTTATTTCTTCCATCCTACTCTGTCGAGAGCCAACTCTCAGGTATGTTCATTTATTGCATGTCCTTTTCTCTCCCATTGATTTTTCTCTTTTAAGTTTTGGAAGAGTACTAAGCAATTTGTTAGGGTCAGGGAAGCTTCATTTCCGAGCTAGCATTTTTCACACAGACACATATATACAGACTCTCACAAACGTATACATCACATGTATCACAGAAGTTCCAAAACCAGAAATTGGAAAATCTCATAAAGGACCTCTTTTAAAATGTTTCCACCTATGTCGACAAGTAACTTGATGTTAGACAGGATGTAATTGACGCAACATATTCAAAGAGTTTAAGGTTTTACTTGGCCTGCAATTGCTAAAGCATCATTAAGCAAAGATAAGGCCAACCAAACTTCCAAGCAGATCTGATAACCAGCCACGGGTACTGGGCCATCCCTTGCTGCCATAGATGTCGCCACTGTCATAGTTACCAACACCGCTAGAGTCCTTCCTATTAGAAATCCACCTAAAAACAAGATATATACATTTCAAGTGTAAGAAGAAGTTTGCATGTTGTGCAGGTTATAGCCTCATATGATTACTACCACAGATACAACATAATTACTCAGATAGATAGAGATCCAAAGGTTAACATAGGATTTTGATACTCATGCAGTTTAATAACAACTTTTTTATGAACTAATATCTTATATGTAACAGTGAAAGAGTAACTATTATATCATCAAACTCATTAAATAGAATTGACATGCTGATTACAGCTCACAAACATTGAAAAACTGAAAATTTCCTCCTGAGGAATTAGAGGGCATAGAGATGGAAAATTTATTGTTGCTACAAAAAATCATTTTAATATGCAAATACAAGTTTCATATATATACAAATGCTTATATGTTTCACAAGAAGACAACAACCTGTAACGCCTTCAACATAAACGTCACTTAAAATTTAAATACCTTCTAAACTCAAATCAGCTTCATAGGTATCAGGTTAATTATTAAATATTCATTCTTACAAGTGCAACAAGTTAGATGACAAGCATTAACTTAAAGTTCACGAAACATACCAGATTTCAAATATTGAAAAACTTTTGTTGCTTCAAATTTTGGAGAAATAAGTGATACTTTGTCATTTAGTTTCCACAAAAGGATAAAGGCAATCAAGTACCTGATGCATATAGAAATTTCACGAAACTATTAGTACACAGGATTACACAAAAGAGAATTTATAGAATTTGAACACTGGATTGAAATAAGCACATTAGTTATACCACATCATCAACGTACTCAGAAATTACGGTAGATATTGCAGCCCCACCAATGCCTAAACCAATCAGAAAAATCAAAATCGGATCCAACAATGCATTTAGTAAGTTACCAGCACCTATATCCAGAAGATGATTGTCAAAAACTGAAATGTTGATCTCCAAAGCAAAAAGATAGCACTTGAGATTAGATCTTCCGGATATCTCAGAATGCTCAATAGTATAAAAAGGTGATTGCCTAATAGTTGTTGTTTACAGAAGAGAGTGATGTATAGTATTAGTAGTTGACCTGGTCATTTATTTCTCTGAGTAGGCTGCTTCTAAGCCTCTGTATTATAGTCTCACCGAATTATGCAACTGGACTATGATGTTTTCAGGCTATATTGACTTTTCTTAAAGCTTTTCTGTGTCACTAGGCTCTCAAGGGTCTTCATCAACCATAAACATTATTTTACCAGATAAAATTTGTTCAGTATTTTTCTATTCTTTCTTATTGCCTTGTTATAACTTGCTTCAATTAGTTTATCTTTTTGTGTTGAGCAAATAAACTGAAATTTCGAGATTGTGCTCATTGTGACTCGTACTTCCCAACATACTTGCATATGTTTGTACACTGGCAGTTAATTTTATTACTTAGGAAGCAAGAAACTTCTCAGAAAGCTAACATGTATTTCAAAGGCTGTCATAATTCCTTTGATGCAGGATAATGACCTGATTTCATACATTCACAGGTACATCTAATATAGATAATTTTAACTCTGAGAATTACTATGTGAAGTGATTTCAGACCTAAAATATCCCATCATAGAAACTGGCCTAAACATGTTTTCTTTAGGTTATTTTTGATCGAGCTTGACAAAAACTTGCGAAACGTTTCTCAAGTAAGACTTCAGATTAAAAGGTCAGCCAAAGCCTACATTCAATCCCAGTTTCAAAGAAAAAATGTCAAAAATAAATTGGCATGCTAACAAACAGAATAATAGGTACACATCATACAAAATTGAATTCTAGCACTTGACAATAATCCTATCAAACTTCCAGTAGCATAGAAAATTATAAAAAGGAAGAAACTTACTCCGAACCTGTATTTGTACACCACTAACAGTGAAATGTTAAAATTATTTTGCACTTACCAACAGCATATAAAGGTGTCTTGGTATCCTTAAATCCACGAAATGTGCCTTGTGCAGCTAGAGCTATTACAATTGGCGGGGCACCAAATGCCCTTAGTGTAAGAAATTGTTCAGCTGGTATACGCATTGGTGAATCCTGCAAAACAAAAGTAAGAAAAAGGTTTCAATCATATTACTGTATCATCTCCAATTAAAAGGTATGCTTTTCCAAACACATAACAAACTTTTGATCAATTTACAGTCATCTGGGACAACTCAGTTCCTCATGAGATGCAGTGTTATCCTTAATCAAGGTTAAGGAATCAAATAGTCATCCAAATATAGGTACAAAACTTCATGAAATTTAAGTTCCAGGCCCAGAATATTAATTATTCAAGGCTATGCCTGAATCATGATGTACAGCCTTAAGGTTATTTATTAAAATGGGATGTCAAATTCAGCAACTCTCTTTCCTTTTAGTTATATGATAAATTAAAAATGATAGTGATACTAGACTTTTCACAGTGTGGTTCTTTTTTCATTTGTAAAGGGATAAGAATATTGTTTCTCAAATGTATATAGAATTTTCCTTTGTAGACATTGAGGGTATCTGTATGACTAACTTAGTAACTTTTGATATGTATAAATATTAAACTGCAACCATTCATTAGTAATTTTATGTTTTAATTAACCAGAGTAAAAGTACAAATTGATGAGAAGCTAGATAAGTCTCCCAATGAACTATAAAAAATGATAAATATCACGTACAAAGGGTATACCCATGGTATTCATCAAGAAGCCTGAGCCCACTGAAAGTGCTACAGCTTCTGCAACGCCAATTGTAGCAGCTAGTACCAAAGAAGTTGACACTGAGGGCAGAACTTTCTTATCTTGCAGGTCATCTAAAAAACAAAGAAATGGAACCAGGTTGCATAAAATAAACGGAAAGCATATATATCGTAACAATAAAGGAAGCAACTATAAACAAAGTACTTTGGTCACTATCAATAGAATGATCACAACCGTTGGTAATAATTGCGTGCTCTTCTGCAACAAAGGCGGTCGTGACATTCAGCAGAGGAACATTGAACAACTTCGATACAAGATTAAACACTGAAGCTGAAACTCCAACTGCTGCGAGTTCAACAGAACCTACAAACAAATAAATAATTAAAAAGGTGCTTACAACCTCAAAGGCCATGCTTGTTTCATGGTATTAAGTACATATAGGATTATAATCCTACAAATTTTCCTATCCCGTGTTTGTTGTGTAAAAGCTTATTTGACATTAATTCAAGAATAATAATCCTTCAAATGATCTTATTCCATGTTTGTTTTGTTGGAGTAGGGGATAGGATTGTAATCCTCTCTAATACTTGGTTGGAGGAGGTGTTATTTAATCCTCTCTAACAAGTCATTTTTTAAAAGAATTATAATCCCCTCACTATATTTCTATGTAAAACAAACATAGGATTGGAAAATTTAAAGGATAATAGTCCAATCCAATGATTATTCCTTGAAACAAACATGGGAGAAAATTTTAAAGGATTATATTCCAATCCTAAACTTAATAGTTCAAAGCAAACATGGGATAGTATTATTTAAAGGATTATAATCCCTAGGATAGTATTATTTAAAGGATTATAATCCCTAGCACTTAATTTGATGGCCAAAGAGTATAAGAATTGACAAAATAATGTATTCTGTCTAATACTACCAAAGACAATATCATACTGACCTATGCATTCTAAGTAGAGGTGGCCAAACGGGCAGGAGTGCCGGGCCGTGCCGGTTTTTTGGCGAGCCGGGTTGGTGGAGGATGGACACGGGACCGGCACGTCTCTTGTGGCGAGCCGTGCCGGGCGTGCCTTGTCCAAGAAAGACTGGCTCGGCACGTTGGGTTGGCGGGGCGGGGCGGGGCGGTTCACAGGCGGGTTGGGGTGGACACCCTACTCATTTAACAGTAAACTGATAAACTAATCATCATATATATCCATAAACAATTTCATTTTTTTCTTCCCACCATTTTGAAAACTATAAAAACTGTTATTTTGTTTACTAGCTAGGCTGAAACAAATCTAAGCATGATCTTAAACAAAATCCAACTTAGTCACTGAATGAATAGATAAATCAATGCTCTCTTTTACTATTTTTCAAGAAAGTTTGAAAAGGTAGTATGTAAAATTGTAAATAGAAGAAAGCAAGTCCCTTTAAACAAAACAAAAAGAATGAGTTCCAGGCGGGTTGTGGTTCATCACGGTTCATCACGGGCTGGGCGGTTCACAGGCGGGTTGCGTTCACGGGGCGGGGCGGTTCACGGGGCGGGGCGGTTCACGGGGCGGTTAAACATTCCTGGACTCGTGCACGGCTCGTTTCGCTGTAGCGGTTTGTGCCGAATTGAACCGGCACGTCAGCGAGCCAAGTTATGCGAGCTATGTCGCGAGCCGGTTACGGGTTGGCCGGCCGTAACCGCCCGTTTGGCCAGCTCTAATTCTAAGGTCATAAGTAAGATCAGCTAACATGCAAGTTGCCAGGTAGAAATGTAATATAAAAAAAACTTACTATTCAATTTAGGGCAGACATTCAGAAACTAAATGAGCATAAACTCAAAAAGCTGCAACTTTTGCAGTAATCCAACACAATATTCGTCACCTAGAATATAAGCGTAAATGCTCTACTTTTATTTAACTGCATCATCCTGTTTACATTCTCCATTGTTCTAGATGCTAAATTTAACCAAGAAATGTCTAGAATGCCATAAAAATGCAGCTTTCCATCTTTAAATACAAAGTAACATCATTAACTAAATAATTTTAAGCATGAGAACTGCATACAACAACATCATTAACCAGCAACTAAGTTTTTCATTATCAACCGGCAGTAAAAAAACAGTAACAGACTAATATCATAAATGAAATAAGTAAAAAGTGAAAATTTAGAAACAAATCACCCAAGTGGCCAACAAAAGCAGTGTCAACTAAAGAAGTAAGTGGGTCAGCAGCAAGAGCCAATGCAGCAGGCAATGCAATTGATACAATCTCCCATCCCACTTTATCCAACTTAAATCCATCTCTACATAACAAACCAATACCAAACTTAACAAACGAATATCAATTCAGAGAGAGAGAGAACTAAGTAATATCAATTCACACACACGCAGAGGGAGAGAGAGAGAGAGAGAGAACTAGTAATATCAATTCACACACACAGAGGGAGAGAGAGAGAGAGAGAGAGAGAGAGAGAGAGAGAGAGAGCTAACTCTCACTCTACCTAGTGTATTACCTCAGAAAAGAAAGTGAGCTAACCACAAATGAACCCGGACCCGATTCGGATTCGGGTTTCTTGACCCGGTTTGAAGAAGTGACTTGTTTCTCGGATTCTTGATGTGGGGTTTCAGTTTTAGTAATAGAATTATTTTCTGACGACGATTTAAGGCGAAATGAGGAACTGGGTTGTCTTAATGACACCAGTTGAAGATGTTTCTGCGGCGGAGGGACGGTGGTGTAAGTGAATCTCCGGTGGTTGTAATGTTGAAAAGTTGATTTAAAGTAGAAGACATGGTTAAGTGAAACAACCTTCATGTTTGCTTATTTTCTTTGAGATGCATTTCCAGAGTTTTATGGCATTATGTTATCTACTAGTTTAACGGCCATGGATTCGAGTTCAACCCAAAATATCTGCTTGTTTTTTTAGGCTCTATGACCTTTTGCTCCTTCAAGTATGACCAAGTGCACCCATAAACCCTTCAAGTATTAAAGCGTATCTTTTCGTCATCAGATATCCGAAACATACTCTTTTGCCACTCAACCGGGACAGAATTAAAAATCGGGTTATAACGTTACAAACGACAGGGATAATATCAGAAACTTTGTTTATGTTTTCTCTCAGCCCATTGAGTGCCACAACCTGGACAGATTCTCTCAGCCTGCAAACAATAAGTGTACTAGATAATTTGATAAAGATCCTAAAATATCACCATAAGTAGCAAATATGCCACAACAGGAAAATTTAGACATGTACCCTTCTTTGAGAAAATTTCCTTGTCAGACAGTAGTTATGGATGCGAACATTACAACTTTCATTTGAACATGCATTTGCCTGGAAACAATTATTAACAGTAAATATAAATATCAGAATCAACTAAGGGCTAACAATGTTTTCTAGAATTTCGCTATCAAGCAACACAACATAAACAAAACTATAAAGTGTCAATTAAGCAAAGACAATGACATGTTCAAAACACACGGGTTCCTAAGAAAGCTAACTAACAGGTTAACATATGCTGAGCATTAAAATGTTACTTTTGTAAACATATCATATGCATAGATATTCTTGCTCCTGCATTGCTGGGAATATTTCTATTTAGCAATTTCGAAAAGCTGTCAACTGTGATATTACTATAGAAAAAGAAGTAGTCACAAGGTTAAGCAATTTTCATATGAAAAGAAAAACATGCATATTACAAAACTCTAGAGAGGGTGTATAAAGTGCAGTCCAGAAAATAATTTGGCTAAAAGAGGGACCTTCAGTCCAGCCTCATTACAGACATCACAAGCAGGAACATCATTATTACGAAACCAGCTCCTCAGGTCCAAAAAGGATCTAACACCAAGACCAATCCTGCCATCCGAGGTTGCACATAGCCATTTATCACGTACTAGCTCGTCAAGAGTTCGTTCCTTTTGGGACAAAGAAAAATTCCTGAAAGCAGCAGGAACCTGAGATGAGACCCCTTGCGACTCTGTTCCACCTCCATTAGGAACCTGGTACCCCACACACATGGTAAGAGAATCAACTACAAGAATCAATATTTGAGAAAAAATTTCAATCTGTGTGTGAAAATTCATTTTTGACAATAATGATTATAGTTGCACATAAGGTGCTAACTATAATCAACCCTTGGCTTTTCAGCATGAGGGGACTAGCTGGAGCAACATATTCGAAAAAAGGAGAAGATTAAGAAAAGATAAGGAAACTAAAGTATGAAGAGAGAAAGTTTATGTATTTTGGTTGGAAAATGATAAGCACACATTCTGTCTTCATCAGCAACCCTTTCGTTACATCCTACACACATATAGCCTTCCATACTGAAACTACCAAATGCATCGTACAAATTATGAGTTTGTATAAGATGAAAAGCAAAGAGACAGGGAGACAGGGCATAACATAGTTTGAGACAGGGAGACAGGGCATAACATAGTTTGAGACAGGGAGACAGGGAGACACGGCTGAGAGAAAACATAAACAAAGTTTCCGATATTATCCCTGCCGTTTGTAACGTTATAACCCGATTTTTAATTCTGTCTCGGTTGAGTGGAAAAAGAGTACGTTTCAGATACCTGAGGGGCGAAAATATACGCTTTAATACTTGAAGGGTTTATGGGTACACTGGTCCATACTTGAAGGGTCAAAAGGTCATAAAGCCTTTTTTTATAAATAAATATATTTTGTATAAATTTATTTTGTTCCTTTTTTGTTTTTTGGGGTTTTCCAAAAATATACAAGGGTAGGTATTTTCTGTTAGAATGCAGATTTTTCAAAATATTTTGCATTAATACAATTTTTTTTTTAAAAAAATTAATATAAATATCAAATTTTTAAAAAAATATTTACAAAAATACGATTGCAACTTTACGATCATATTTGTAATTGAAATCATTTTTTGTTATATGTAATATGTTGCTTACAAGTTTCACTCGTTAAATGGAATGCAACTTTATATTCATCCGAAAATAACTTCAACTATTTTTAAAAAAAATGAAAAAAATAGTTGCATTTGATTCCTTTTAATTGCAAACCATATTTTTCCAAATATTTTCAAAAATAATAAAAGAGTAAATCTTGGCATACGTATACGCTACTAACTCAAAATTTACAATTTAGGGTTAATTAACAACCCACTTTCTTTTACTTTTTTTCTTTAAGCCCATTAAACATACTAGCAAATTTATATATCATATAGTAGTTTTTATGATATCTAAATGATAAGTTGTATTTAAATACTTAAATTATTTATATAAATTATTATTGAAAATATTTTAATTCTTTTACAAATGTGATTTTTGTTAAAAGTTTTTCCATTTTAAAACACTTTTTTCAACATCTCATACAAAATAACTCTTGATTTATTTTCACATAAATTGAATGTAATTTTAAATAAATATGATAAGATTTCATGTCATATTTCAAAAGCTAATTATATAAGTAAAATAATTTAATATTCTATAAAATACAATTTTATTCCTAACATTTATTTGAAAAGACATGAATATTATTTTATATATTATTTATATAACACTATATTTTGTATAATATATTTTCATAAAGCACATATAATATGTTATATTTTGTGAAGTATAAGTCCAACACATTAATGTAGAAGCGTGATAGATGTACATGTAAAACTCATTGCTGAAAGAATAAATTAGAAGGAAAGAGGTGTAACTTAACCTTAAAATCTAGGTAGTGAGTTTGTAGTGAATACGTATGTAGACCAAGATTTATTCATAATAAAATTTTAAACAAATAATAATAATAAAGTAGTCTTTTTGATAGCTGTACCATTTGACTTGTTATATTATGGAAATTATTTTCAATTTTATGACACAGTAATTGGCAAAATTTATAGTGATAAATAATTTAAAAGACCGAGACATTCAACTTCAAAGTTTATATTGTGGTTGTTCAAAATTTACAAATAAAATATATAAACTTTTTTTTATTTTACTTTTCGGAAAGGAGATTTATATTATTTAATTTTTGACGGTTAGAGAATTATACTAGTCATTCTGATAATACAACTACATGTTCAATCCTTTTTCATGTGTTCCGCGGAGTATACAAAATAAAACAACCATTTTACGACATATTATGTGACAGCCCCGACTCGAATCCCGTACCCGAGACCCGGCCCGGGGTGGCCATGCTACCTTTGCACTTGCCAACAACATAATTAAACATTAATTGTCTTATAATTACATATGTTACTGCGTCATCAAGACGATAAGTTTTACACAAAAGTACTGACAAGAGATATAGTTCTACTCTTGTAGTTGAACATACTACATACTGCCATCAAAAGTGTCTCATACAACTCTTCTAAACAACACTTCTCTCTAAGTCGCTTTCTGTTTACCCTTACCAGAGGGATTTGATCCTTCGCCTACTTCATTTCTTCCTGAAAAGTGTCATTTATATAACAAGAATGAGCTATGAAGCTCAGCAAGCATATATTGCAGAGTTTAACAAAAGTAATTTTCAATAAAACGTTCCATGAATCCTTACCATCATAAAATATGTCAAAGAGATAGAGATATTTGGCAAAATCATAAAATGACCATAATTTAAAAAGGAGAGTTTGTAAACTTAACATAAAAACATTTCGTTTGACCGAGCGACCGTATTAGGTCTCTTAACCTTATCATTTCCAGATGTTATTATAATCATATGTCTTACTATTACCTTTCGGTAATCTTCGTAACCACGAAATGGATCCATTCGTCTTTCCAGATGCGCTTTAGGCAATTTGTCTTAACCATTACCTTTCGATAATCTTCATCATCAATACCCCATAAAATGGGTTGTTAAACTCAGTCGAGTAATTATCGTTCAACATGAATTATCTCAATCTTAACTGAACATAACTACTAGCCAGAACAATTGGCTAGCCATTTCAATAATATAGCTGTTAGCCGAAACAATAGCCAGCAATTTCAGCATCTTGATTCCATAACTAGTTTGCATCGATTATTATACTACAATAATCTCATAATATTATAGCTAATGAACAATATTAGCTATTAACGTCAAGACTGAATCACCGTCGAGTTTCGATAATACCCGATCAATGAGTATCATCACCATCAATCACTATTAATGGAAGTCATAAGAATAATTTATTTGTGTATATGTAAATAATGTAGCTCAACAACATATAATATGTTTCAAACGATTTAAAACAAAATCTATACATATTTGCATTTAAAATAAACAATATATACTTACAGTACACCGCCCTTAAGGTCTCTGACTCCTCGTTATCTCCGAAAATACGTATTCTTTTCGAACCTACTTGTAAAATTATTCAAATCAATCATAAATATTCATCATCATATCTCAATATTAGAAACAAATACGTAACCATATAACAATCGCTATTATACAACCTAATAATAACCTTTCATTTATATCGATTATTTAATGCTACAGTTATATAATATCCTCGAAAAAATACAAGACTGATCTCTTCTCGCTTAAACAAATTCAAATCCTCATATTATACTACCAACTACTTTTTGTAAAAAGTTTTATAATTGCAATGGCTAGGTATTTTTTTCTCTCAAATATAACGCATTATTCACTATTTATTAAATAAAAACAAATATAAATTAATTAACCATCAACCAAACCCAAAATCTAACTTCACTAATAAATCCGGAAAATCATTTACTTAAACTTTCATATTAAACCCATTTTCTAGTTCTTTCATTTAAACCTCCAAATAAATAAAAAACAATAATATTAATTCTAGCGAATCAGAAACTGCCACATCACCATCTTCCCCAACTCAAACATTCAGCATTTTCTCTCTCTTCGAAGTCAACTACAATGTCTAAACTTTGACCAACTATAACTCAATCATTTTTAGTCCGATTTACATGATTCAAGAGTTTAGTTCATGTATTTTTTCTTAAGGATTCTAAATATGTAATTAACTTCAACATTTGACAACATTCAAACGAGAGAGATCATCTATAATCCAGTAAACGTACTAACTTAACGATATTAAATCAAATAATATCCTAATAATTAAGAATTAATATAAAAATAAACGACACTAATTGTTAGGCCCAAAGTATCGTAGAAGGGGGGGGGGGGTTGAATACGATACTCACAAATTATTCAATTTCGTTCGCGGATAATTATTTTTGTTCTAGTCCGAAATCAAATACACCAAATCAAAACACGAGTCGGGGAATATATCGTTTTATAAATATAAACCACGAGTGGTGCTACAATTCTAATCCGTAGGATTAGCTTCAATGAGTTTAGGTTACACAAAATCAATACAATGATAGAATTCAAAGCACTATTAATTTCTCTGTAAATTTCTCTGGCTCAAACTCTCTCCTAGTAAATGTTCTTGTGAAAATCCTAACTGAAGAAGACACTGCCTTCACTCTTCAATTGTAGACTGGAAAACTATCGAAGCCATTTCAAAAAAGATCCCGGCCGTTCAAGTCTTCATCAACCTGACAAAGTTACAAAACTTTCACCTGCTCCTTAATTAAAAAACTATCGAAGGAATTTATTATTCTTTCCTTCGATAGATTTTAATAAAATCTATCGAATGAAAATCATAGTTCTTCGATGGTTTTTCATCTAAATCCCCTTGATCAATTTCGATAGTTTTTCTTAAAAGAAAACTATCGAATGTTTTCTAATGCAGTTTGATCCTTGAAGATTCTCTCCTTTTTCAGCAAGCATATTGTACTTCCATTTAAACCTAAACTTACCTTGTAATATTCTTTTCTCTTTCAGGATGTTTTAGATTTAGACTTAAATCAATTTCTTCCGAGACGATAAACATCTTGATCTTTTAAGTGCTGACAACTGGTGCAACTGGTCTGGTTCACAGATGACTAACACTTGATCAATACTTCTATGTCTTCAATTCAATGTTGTTGATAAGTCCTTTGTCGTTCTGGTTGCTTCAATAAAATCACTGAAATCCTATGATACTAACTCTTAATCATTCAAATACTTTTGTAGTCTTGAAAGTCTTGTTCCTTTATTTGTCACTGAGGCTTGAACACGTTAATGAACTTCTTTCCGTGACCTGTTTACGGACTTCAAGAATACATACCATATTTTGATTTTTTGAGTTTACCTTTTCTTCTTTACTTCTGGATTCCTGTGCTTCTGTTAATATTGTTGTCTGTCTTGTTCTTTGTTGAGTTGTAGTTATCTCTGTTACATCTTATGTTACATTTTGCTTTACACTAATAAATAGGCCACCACAACAATATATATGTAACGATACAAGTTTACATATGTCTAAGAAATCATGCATAAAAATTGCATAACAATAAATATACTTACTTTAAAGTGCTTTAAATTATTCGAAATTTCCTCCCTGCTAGTCTCAAGGTGAATATCTTCACTTCTCTATGTTTAGGCAATTTGTTAATCCTTGTTTAGATAAGACAAGAAAGATCGCATGTGTGTGTTTATTTTGCAGCAAAGCACCGCCTGGTTTCTTGGTTTCTTGCTCTTCTATGCTTAAGAATATGTACGTGATATATGCAATTTAAAATACCAAGCCTGCTAGACTACCACGTCGATTAACACGAAACAAATTCTGAGCTTGCCACGTTTTGGACACTAATAACGTCCCGATTTGTCCACCTATTTTCTTAGTATTATACTATATATTTGCTTCAAAATTATCCAACCTCTATTAATATTAACACCTCAAAATCCATTACATTTTAGACTAAAAAAATGTTATTCAAAAACCAAATAGTCTTTTTACGTAATACTAACCTTGAACTAAAAATGGCTAAGTTTTTTTTTTTCTATTTTAAGGGTCTGGTCAAATTAATATAATAAAACTTGGTGACATTATCCTAAAACAAGCCGTACACCTACTTGGTCAAATTTGATGCCACTTTGATTTTCATTTTATAGATTATTTATTATATTATTACATAATGCATTTCTTTGTACATGAACTTAACTTCTTATATATACACTTATTCAAACAAATTACCGTACTACAAAGTTGGCCATGCACTCAAAATTAAAACAACCAAATCCAGTAAATTTTAATATTCCAAATGCAACCATTGAATATATATATCCTAGTTTTTTTCATCATCGAAACTTAAAATTACAAAACTTAATCCCACAAATATCTTTAATAAATATATTTATTTATTAGTCTAGAACGAGGATATTACAATCTTCCCTCCTTAAAAGAATTTCGTCCTTGAAATTAATATATACCTGAACCAACGAACAAGTTAGGATACTTCAATCTCATCATCTCTTCGGGTTCCCAGGTTGCTTCTTCAACATTGTGATTTCTCCAAATTACTTTCACCGAATGTACTGTCTTGTTCCTAAGTTTCTGGTCACGACGATCATCAATTTTTACTGGAAATTCCTCGTATTGTAAATTTTTCCTGAATTTCTATCGGCTCATATTCGATAACATGGGTTGGGTCGGCAACATATTTTCTTAAGTATGATACATGAAAAACATTATGTATATGACCTAAATTTGGTGGCAGTGCTAACTCGTAAGCTACTTCTCCAACTCTTCTAAGAATTTCAAATGGTCCAATATAGCGAGGACTTAATTTTCCTTAATTTCTTCCCGAATCTCATGACACCCTTCCATGGAGAAATCTTAAGAAACACAAAATCTCCTTCCTTAAAGTTCAAATCTCGACGATCCTTATCGGCATAACTCTTTTGTCTACTTTGGGCTGTCAAAATTCTCTTTTGTATCAATTTAACCTTTTCTATAGTCACACGAACCAATTCAGGTCCTAACAATTTTCTTTCTCCAACCTCATCCCAACATAATGGTGTTATACATCGACGACCATATAGAGCTTCGTACGGAGCCATTCCAATTGTCGCCTGGTAGCTGTTGTTATATGCAAACTCCACCAAAGGTAGATGTTCTTCCAGTGCTATATAATTCACTTCTCAAAAAATACTGTATTATAACCCCCATAAACTAGAAAATAACAAGGCAGTTGGTTTGCTACTGGTAGAACTATAGTCCCCATTAATATTGATGCATATTTTTAAATATCAGGTAGCCAATGCACAATTACGATCGAGCTAAACACGGAGGTATTGCTTCTGACTTGATCAATTTCAGAGGTAATTTCTTTTCCCCTAATTCCATGATACTACTTCTTGATTCTTGGTGCTGCATTATTATTGCATGCCTGCTAATCCTTACGATATAGAATTCAGACCAACATCTTCTTTTCTTTATTTACCAATTTGCATTATTACCACCTACTCAAATTCTAAAGATATGATTTTATGCTCATCGGGAACCACATTTTTTCAGTATTATGCTTGGATCTCATAATGTGTAGTTTCGTATAGATAAAATTAGAATATGATCTTATTATTAATCTTGAATTTTCTACCACCAGGGAGGAAATATTTTGCATGTACGCATTTATATTTTAAATCAATGGCTTGAGTTAATAGATTACGATATAACTGCACGTGTGTGATGATATGATATATATAAAGCTTGTCCCAATCTTAGAGATTAATTGTTTATATAATTTATGCATATTCTAAAGTAAAGACCGGTAGAGATTGCAAGCATTTCTAGAGATGTTTTTGATTCGATGTGTGTGATGTGTGTAATTCCTTGGTAATTTTGCATGAGCAGGTTGTTTAACTCAAATGACCAAAATCAACTTGCTTTTTTAAATCGTTGGCTTGTCATCCACATTCATGATGCTGAATTAATTCTTCAGAGGCCATTACTTATTGCAGAATTTGGAAATTCTTCCAAAGATTTAGGCTTCAGATCCTATCAGAAGACATGGACACATCAACCAAGTTTGGAAGATGGTACTCCCGTGATTGGTGGCACTAACTCTTAGTTTGATATCGGGATATCTTTATGTTTTAGACTATCACCTTTTGATGTTAGTATAGTCGTTATCTACTTAGTAAAACATTGTGCGTAACTAGTTCGTGAAATATTGTGTTTGGAGATATTTTTCTAGTCGGTTGATGATTGTGTTTGTAGAAACTCTTGTAGTTGGTTGAATCTCGATTGTTGGTTTGGATTATTATGTAGTATGATGTCTTGTGGAAATGAAAAAAACAGGTTGTGTTATTGATTTGGAATATATATATACAAATTGTGTGTTGTAAATTGTAAATAGAAAAGTGTTGTCATTGATGCTATAAAGTTTTGGCAAACATAGCAAATAATGTTACAAAATGTTGCAGTAGATAAAAATTGTGTTGGCATAAAAGTGGGACCCACACTGGATGCCATAATTGGGACCCCACATCTGGGTCCCACGGTGGACCCCACAAGTGGGGCCCACTTTGTGGGCCCAGAGGTGGGTCCCGCTTCCATTTTACAAAAAATATAACACAAAGGCAACATAGATATTATGTTGGTGTAGAGTAATAATATTGTTGCCATAGCAATCTATTACAACATTAAAACTCATGTTGCCATAGAGGAGGATAATGTTGGCATAGACTCCAAAGGCAACATCAAAAAAACCAACACAAAAAAAGTGTTGGCTTTACAATTTTTGGGCCTATAGCAACATATTTTGGACATACAACAACAGTTTTTAAGGCTTGCCATAGGCCATTTATGGTGTAGTGCAAGCACACAAGTTCGTAACATATCTTCTAAAATATGGATTGTACGTTCCGATTGACCGTCAGTTTGATGATGAAATGCAGTGCTCATACTTAGCTTGGTACCCATCTCCTGTTGAAAAACTATTCCAGAATCTTGACGTAAACCTAGGATCTCTGTCAGAGACGATTGAAACAGGTACTCTATGCAATCTAACTATTTCTTGAATGTATAACTTCACTAATTTCTCTAATGGTGCTGCTTCAGATATTGCCAAGAAATGTGCACTCTTTGTTAGCCTATCTACGATAACCCAAATGACATCATTTCCTTTATGTGTTCTTGGAAATCCTAGAACAAAATCCATTGTGATATGTTCCCATTTCCATTCCGGGACAGGTAGTGACTGTAACAATCCTCCAGGCCTTTGGTGTTCCGCTTTCACTTGTTGACAAACTAAACATCTTTCTACCCAATCTGAAATTTCTCTCTTCATCTTAGGCCACCAAAAATATTGTCTCAAGTCCTTATACATCTTCGTAGATCCAGGATGTACCGAAAAAGATGACGAATGAGCCTCTGACAAAATTTCTTTCTTAATTTATGTATTAGATGGTACACAGATTCGATCTCGAAACCTTACGATGTCGTCACTTCCTTTCTTGAAATCCCTTTTTCCTAAATCTGAATTAGAACTATTCAAAATGTCCTTCAAGCACTCATCTCGTGTTTGAGCTCCCTTAATCCTTTCTAATAACATTGGCTTAACTTCGATCTGGTATAATAAACTTCCATCTCCTTGTTGAGTAACAAATTCAATTCCAAATCTGTTGAGTTCTTCAAGATTGGTTGACTCCACTTTAATACTCGAACAACTCCCAACTTTCTTTCGGCTTAATGCATCAGCTACCGCGTTGGCTTTACCAGGGTGATACAAAATATCACAATCATAATCTTTTAACAACTCCAACCACCTTCTTTGTCTCATATTTAAGTCCTTTTGGGAGAAAATATACTTTAAACTTTTGTGGTCCGTATAAATCTTACATTTCTCTCCATACAAGTAATGTCTCCAAATCTTAAGGGCAAAAAGCACTGCTGCCAATTCTAAATCGTGGGTGGGGTAATTCTTTTCATGATTTCTCAGTTGACGAGATGCATAAGCGATCACTCTTCCATATTGCATTAGTACACACCCCAAGCCCTTCTTTGACGCATCATTGTAGATCTCAAAACCTTCCGTGCCATCTGGAAACGCGAGTACTGGTGCTGACGTTAGTCGTCTCTTGAATTCGCTAAAACTTTGCTCACACTCATCGGACCAGACAAACCTAACATCTTTTCTTGTGAGATTCGTTAACAGACTTGCTATCTTGGAGAAATCTTGAATGAACTTCCTGTAATATCCATCTAAGCCTAGGAAACTTCGAATCTCAGTTACGGTATCTGGTCTTTCCCAATCCATAATCACTTCAATCTTTGCAGGGTCAACAGAAATGCCTTCCTCCGAAATTACATGTCCGAGAAAACTGACTCTTTTCAACCAAAACTCACACTTAGAAAACTTAGCATATAACTGTTTTTCTCTTAAGGTTTGTAGTACTATCCTCAAATGTTCATCATGTTCTCCTTCACTTCTGGAGTATATAAGAATTTCATCAATAAATACAACTACAAATTTATCCAGAAAATCCTTGAACACACGGTTCATTAAATCCATAAAAACTGTTGGTGCATTGGTTACTCTGAATGACATGACTACAAACTCGTAATGACCATATCGCGTCCTAAATGTCGTCAATGGAATGCTTTCTTTCTTCACACTTATTTGATGATAACCAGAGCGTAAATCAATCTTCGAGAAGTATTTAGCTCCTTGCAGCTGATCTAAAAGGTTGTCTATTCGTGGCAGGGGATACTTATTCTTCACTGTCAACTTGTTTAATTCTCTATAATCAATGCATAATCGTAAAGAACCATCTTTCTTCTTCAGAAACAATATTGGCGCTCCCCAAGAGGATACACTAGGCCTTATAAACTTTTTATCCAACAATTCTTGTAGTTGAACCTTTAGTTCTGCTAATTCCTTTGGTGCCATCCTACAGGGTGCTTTAGACACATGTTGTGCTTCTGGTACTAAATCAATACCAAATTCAATTTCTCGTTCTGGTGGTAGTCCTGGTAACTCTTCAGGGAATAAGTCTAAAAATTCTCTAACTACTGGAATATCCTCAATTTGACTTCCTTTTTCTTCCTCTCCCATCACATAAGCTAAGAAACCTTCGCATCCTTTCTTTAACATCTTATTTGCCTTTATAGCTGATATCATAACAATCGATTTTTCTAACTTATCTCCTTTAAAATACACTTTCTTCTTATTCGGTCCGACCAAACATATTCGCTTCTTCTCACAGCTCAAGTTAGCTTTATACTTAGCTAACCAATCCATTCCTAAAATCACTTCGAATTCTCTCAATTCTAAGGGCAACAAATCTACAAGAAATTTATGTCCTCCAATCACCAGGGAACAATCCCTATAAATTTTATCTACAACTAAATTCCTTCCATTTGGAAGCTTCACTAGTAATTCATTATCCAAAGTCTGTGCATGCACATTTAATTTATTCACACATTTTACGTCCACGAATGAATGAGTGAATCCAGAATCAAATAAAACATGAACGTCTTGAGCACAAAGTTGAAGCGTACCTGACACCACATCATTAGACTTCTCAGCTTCGTAGGTGGTCATAACATATGTCCTTGCAGTTGCTTTTGGCTTTGGAGCTCCTGATCCTTCATTCTTGTTTTCCTTTTTGACATTTCCTCCGACGGTTTTCTCTGGACAATTGAGAGATATGTGTCCTGGTTTCTTATAATTATAACACGTAATCACATTGGTTTTGGTACACTGGAATGATTTGTGTCCCGACTTCCCACACTTATAGCAATTGATACTGCCATTCATGCATTCTCCAGAATGGTTCTTCCCACATGTTTTACAAGTAGAAATCTTATCATTCTGACTAGTCCCCTTATCATTCTTCTTAAACTTCTTCTCTGGTCCTTGGTTTCCATCCTTCTTAGTTGTGCGCATATCTCGTTCCTTCCTCTTATTGTTGAAAAACTGATTCCTTTTCTCACAATCCTTTGCAATAATTCTCACTTTACTCACTAGATTATCAAAATCCTCCAATTCCAACATAAACACTCTGCTCCTAATTTGTGGCTTCAAACCCTCTTGAAACCTTTGACATTTGCGAGCTTCAGTATCCACTTGGTGTTTCACAAAGCGAGATAACTCTAAAAATTTAGAGAGATATTCTTCATGAGACATGTTTTCCTGCTTTAGATTTAGAAACTTCACTTCCATTTCATCTTGAGCATTCTTAGGATAATACTTCTCATAGAATAAATCTTTAAACCTACTCCAAGTCATCTGATCAATATCCTCAGTCTGTTCTATAGAATCCCACCAAAATACAGCTTCACCCCTAAACGAGTGAGTAGCAAATTTTACCTTTTGATCTTCAAGACATTCTGACATTTTGAAAACTCTTTCCATCTCCTTAACCCACGTATCAGCTGGATTTGGTTCACCTCTAAATATTGGTGGGTCGGCATCCCTAAATTGTTTATAAGTACACCTTTTGGCTTTCTCTGTTTCTTTCGGAGTCTCTGTAGGCGTCCCAACCTGTATGGGTGCCCCACTTAGGATATCTTGATGTTGCTCAGGGGTCATTGCATCTACGACCCTTCTCATTGCACCCAACACTAAAGTCGTGTTAGGTATGTTACGCACACCCGATCCTTCTCCATTATTTTGTCTTGCACCATTTCCTTCCATCGTAATAACCTTACACAAGACAATAAACTATGGCATGATACGTTTAATAACATAATATACGTAGTAGTTATCACTCTTATCAAAGCATATCTACTAACTAGAAACGAAAGACCTAGCTTTTAGGTTTGTCTCTAGTTCTACTACCATAGCTGACGAGATCCTTTACTAAGTAGACCATAATAGGTCCCACTAAATATCTTCATAAATATCCTAGTTAAGATATTTTATCTTACGAGGTTCTTACGGTCCCTAACTGCAGCTATGATACCACCTGTGACATCCCCGACCCGGATCCCGTACCCGAGACCCGACCCGTGGTCGCCATGCTACCTTTGCACTTGCCAACAACATAATTAAACATTAACTGTCTTATAATTACATATGTTACTGCGTCATCAAGACGATAAGTTTTACACAAAAGTACTGACAAGAGATATAGTTCTACTCTTGTAGTTGAACATGCTACATAGTGCCATCAAAAGTGTCTCATTCAACTCTTCTAAACAATCTTTCTCTCTAAGTCGCTTTCTCTTTACCCTTACCAGAGGGATTTGATCCTTCACCTACTTCATTTCTTCCTGAAAAGTGTCATTTATATAACAAGAATGAGCTATGAAGCTCAGCAAGCATATATTGCAGAGTTTAACAAAAGTAATTTTCAATAAAACGTTCCATGAATCCTTACCATCATAAAATATGTCAAAGAGATAGAGATATTTGGCAAAATCATAAAATGACCATAATTTAAAAAAGAGAGCTTGTAAACTTAACATAAAAACATTTCGTTTGACCGAGCGACCTTATTAGGTCTCTTAACCTTATCATTTCCGGATGCTATTATAATCATCTGTCTTACTATTACCTTTCGGGAATCTTCGTAACCATGAAATGGATCCATTCGTCTTTCCAGATGCGCTTTAGGCAATCTGTCTTAACCATTACCTTTCGGTAATCTTCATCATCAATACCCCATAAAATGGGTTGTCAAACTCAGTCGAATAAATTATCGTTCAACATGAATTATCTCAATCTTAACTGAACATAACTACTAGCCAGAACAATTATCTAGCCATTTCAATAATATAGCTGCTAGCCGAAATAATAGCCAGCAATTTCAGCATCTTGATTCCATAACTAGTTTGCATCGACTATTATACTACAATAATCTCATAATATTATAACTAATGAACAATATTAGCTATTAACGTCTAGACTAAATCACCGTCGAGTTTCGATAATACCCGATCAATGAGTATCATCACCATCAATCACTATCAATCACTATCAGTGGAAGTCATAAGAATAATTTATTTGTGTATACGTAAATAATGTAGCTCAACAACATATAATATGTTTCAAACGATTTAAAACAAAATCTATACATATTTGCATTTAAAATAAACAATATATACTTACATTACACCGCCCTTAAAGTCTCTGACTCCTCGTTATCTCCGAAAATACGTATTCTTTTCGAACCTACTTGTAACATTATTTAAATCAATCATAAATATTCATCATCGTATCTCAATATTAGAAACAAATACGTAACCATATAACAAGCGCTATTACACAACCTAATAATAACCTTTCATTTATATCGATTATTTAATGCTACGGTTATATAATATCCTCGAACAAATACAAGACTAATCTCTTCTTGCTTAAACAAATTCAAATCCTCATATTATACTACCAACTACTTTTTTTAAAAATTTTTATAATTGCAATGGCTAGGTATTTTTTTCTCTCTCAAATATAACGCACTATCCACTATTTATTAAATAAACACAAATATAAATTAATTAACCATCAACCAAACCCAAAATCTAACTTCACCAATAAATCCGGAAAATCATTTACTTAAACTTTCATATTAAACACATTTTCTAGTTCTTTCATTTAAACCTCCAAATAAATAAAAATCAATAATATTAATTCTAGCGAATTAGAAACTCCCACATCACCATCTTCCCCAAATCAAACATTCAGCATTTTCTCTCTCATCGAAGTCAACTACAATGTCTAAACTTTGACCAACTATAACTCAATCATTTTTAGTCCGATTTACATGATTCAAGAGTCTATTTCATGTATGTTTTCATAAGGATTCTAAATATGTAATTAACTTCAACATCCGACAACATCCAAACGAGAGAGATCATCTATAATCCAGTAAACGTACTAACTTAACGATATTAAATCAAATAATATCGTAATAATTAAGAATTCATATAAAAATAAACGACACTAATAAATAGGCCACCACAACAATTTATACTATATTATTAAAGACCAAACATTAAAAGTTTTGGTCGGTTGGTCGGTATTTGGGCCAGGTCTATCTATAATTTGGGTCAGGCTTATATATAACCAATTTATTTATAACCAATTGCTTTTTTCAGCTAAAATGCATTACCTATTTTATCTATTTTTCTAACTAAAACAACTCATCTTATAAAAAAATAGGTAACATATATATAAAATGGTAATATTATTACATATTTATAACTGACTACCTTTTTCAGCTAAAACACATTATATGTTTTACATTTTCTAACTAAAACAACTCATGTTCTAAAAATAACACATGCAAAATAAATATGTCATGGTAATATTGTTATAGGGTTAAATCTCAAAGTAGCCATTGAAGTGAAGACCAAATATCATTTTCATCACTGATCTCAACGAGGTATAATTTCAATCACTAAAGTCATCATAAATATCAAACAGATAACTCTAAATATGTGTTCAGAAAATAAAAATGACTTTACTCAAGTTCTACACATATTTCTTCAATGTTACTGCAACCAAATGAAAAGTTATGAATTCTAGAATTTCAGATAATATATTTAGATTTTAAAAAATTCATTTACTATTTTTTAATTAAATCAAAGTAAATAACTATAAAATTAAAAATAATTTTTTTTAAATCTAAATATAAAATCATAAATACTAGAGTTCATAACTTTTCATTTGGTTGCGGTAACATTCAAGAAATATGTGTAGAACTCGATATAAATTATTTTTACTTTTCGAACATATATTTAGAGGTATCCGTTTGATATTTATGATGACTTTAGTGATTGAAGTGATACCCCGTTGAGATCAATGATGAATGTGATATATGGTCTTCACTTCAGTGACCACTTTGATATTTAACCCTATTGTTATATATAATTATTAATAAATAATCACTTACCCTTTTCAGCTAAACACATAACCTTTTTTTTCTAACTTAAACAACTAATTTTTCTAAAAGTAACACGAGCAACATATATATAGAAAGGTAATATAGTTTTCTATTTTCTAATTTAAACAACTAATTTTTTAAAAGTAACACGGGCAACACATATATATATATGTAAATGTAATATAATTTTATATAATTATTAATAAGTAACTAACTGTCTTTTTAAGGACATTGTCTATTTTATATTTTTTGATTGAAACAACTCATATTCGAATTAAAAAAACCACGGGTAAAATATAGAAATAATGAAAATATTATTATATTAAACTTATAAAATCCATGTTTAATATAATTTTTTATAATATTCAATTTAAATAAGATAATTAATAAAAAATAAAGGTTGCATACGAATTCAACTAAAAATTATAATATTTTTACTTTTAAAACCCTAGGATAATTATAAAATATTAAAATCAGGTAGGTTAGGGTTTAGAGTCTCGGGTTTAGGGTTGTAAACAACCCTAAATCCTAAACCCTAAGTCCGTATACAAATTATTCCTCATTCTGAATATTTCTAAAACCCAACATTGAACCGCAAAGGTTAACTACTGAACCCTAGGGGAACGGCTTAATCAAGACCACAAGCTTACCAAACATCTTGCTAACAATTTTTTTGAATTCTCAGCTGTTTTTCAATCATTTTTTAAAAAGTTGCTTCTGGTTGCATCCGGTTGCATCTGGTTGGGTTGGTTGCAGACCGTATTTTTGGTTGCATCTGTGGTTGATTTTGGTTGCAGTTGGTTGAAAGTAGTTACAGATGGTTGAAAGTAGTTGCAGATCGTATGTTGTGGAATAAAAACTGTGCTTGCGAATTTAATGCTAGGGTTAGAGAGTTTCGAGCTTTAAAGGCTGTTCTCGTGTTTCGTGACTAAGTCTGTCCTCACAAGATGCATACGTATCTCAATTCGTAATTGAGAATCAAGCCAAAGACGTAGTTCTGATTGAAGGATCAAGTCCTTTATATAGGTGTCAAGAGCCTTGTATTTAGGGTATGTTTAGGAGACTTAACGAATAAGTCTCCTTTTTGATAATGGATAAACATTGTATTTCTTGGTGAACAAGTCTTTTCCTTGTTGCAGGATAAGGATTGTGACTAATTATTTCCTTTAATTGGGATTCAAGACCCTTCTTTGAAGAATTTACCATATTTTGGACTCCATTTATGAGCTGTATATTTCCCCTATTTATTAATTATGAAATTAATAAATAATCAGGGTTTCGGGCCTTAAACTTGGGTCGTATTCTTGGACCAATTTAGGTCATCATTAATTACATTTCTAGGATTTCTTTTCTGTACATATCATCGTATTTTGCAAATATTTTCAAAAAGTTAGTATTTTTGCAGATATTTCCAGAAGATGGTAAAATTGCAAAAAAAACTTAGAAAAAGTAGTATTTTTGATAAAAAATTTTTTGCTAAGTTAATAAGCAAGCATGATTTCTCCCTCTTTCGAAGGCCACTATGACCTTCTAGAGACTAGACTACAGGTTGGACCTCATTAGATTTATTACCCGCCTAGCACTCTTTGTACCTCTGAGACGAGATACCAGAGAAATCCCCTTCGGGGAGATCCCTAATAAGCCTTTTAACGTCTTTGCTAAGGACCTAGTATTTTTGATAATTTCTCTTTATTATATACACATATAAATATATATTAAAATTTCATCAAAAAAGATATAATTACAAAAATCTAAATCTAAATAAAAATTTCGACCTCGAATTAGGTCTTTTTCGACCTCATTTTCGACCTCAACAGGTCCCAGGTCGAAGGTTTCGACCTCATTTTCGACCTCAACAGGTCCCAAGTCGAAGGTTTCGACCTCAGTTTTCCTTGCTTTTTCGACCTCGGTCGTTCGACCTCAGCCCAGTCTTTTTCGACCTCGTTTTGGTTGTAGGTCGAACAAATTGACTTCGTTTTCAAATGTATTTTCGACCTCGGTCATTCGACCTCGATCTAGGGTACCTTCGACCTCAGTTTCGACCTCAACAGGTCCCAGGTCGAAGGTTTTGACCTCATTTTCCTGTATAGTTTCGACCTCAGCCTAGTCTTTTTTTGACCTCAGTTTTGCCTTGCTATTTCGACTTCAGTCGTTCGACCTCAGCCTAGTCTTTTTCGACCTCATTTTTGTCTTAGATCGAACAAATCGACTTTAATTTCACGTGTATTTTCGACCTCGGTCATTCGACCTCGATCTAGGCTCCCTTCGACCTCAATTTAATACTTTTTCGACCTCAATTTGGTCTTAGGTCGAACAAATGGACTTCAATTTCAAGTGTATTTTCGACCTTGGTCATTCGACCTCGATCTATGGTACCTTCGACCTCAATTTAATACTTTTTCGACCTCAATTTGGTCTTAGGTCGAACAAATCGACTTCAATTTCGTATATGTTTTCGACCTTGGTCATTCGACCTCGATCTAGGGTTCTTTCGACCTTAATTTGATACTTTTTCGACCTCAATTCGGTCTTAGGTCGAACAAATGGACTTCAATTTCGTATATGTTTTCGACCTTGGTCATTCGACCTTGGTCATTCGACCTCGATCTAGGGTTCTTTCAACCTTAATTCGATACTTTTTTTACCTCAGTTTGGCCTTAGTTTGTTTGGATTTCACTTGATCTCTTTTGGGCCTCAATTACTTTTATTGGGCCTTGATTTGTTTTTTTGAAACCCAATAAATAATTATGGGCCTTAACTGGCTGTAGACGGTTGCCCTTCTCTTGACCGGTTGGGTGACCGGCTACTTTAGTTATAAAAGAGTGAGATTTCCATTTCACTCTGCACTTTCTAAAAATTTCTCTCTAGTTTTCTCCGTGGTGAGGCGATTTCCGGCCAGTTTTCTTCAGCCACATTCATCATTTTCTGGGGTATTTCCTTCAAAGTTTGAAGATTTCTGGGTTTTATTCTTGAAGTTTTGAAGATTTCTGGAAATTCCTCTTGAAGATTTGAAGATTTCTGGGATTTCTTCTTGAAGTTTTAAAGATTTCTGGAAATTTCTCTTGAAGATTTCGATGGCTGATCGTACTGCTCAACGCCTTCAAAAGATGAATCAAGCTTCTAAGATAGGTACCGTCACTATTCACTCTTCATATATGTCTTTGCAAGATATGATTAGCAAACGTGACGATGACTACCCTTCTGTATCTCACTTAGATTCCTTCGACTGTAGTAATAAATTTCATGAAGTTGACAAAATTAGGGATTATAACAAGATGTATAGAGTTAAATCCCCTCTTAGGCTTATCCCAGCTTGCCTAGGAGATCGTTCCTGCCATTGGCGTCCTGATGCTCTATGCATTTACAAAGACGCCATTGTTGCAGGACTTAGGTTTCCTTTCCATGAGTTCATTCCCAAGTTATTAGCAGACGTTAGGATTAATCCTTGTCAACTCTCTCCCAATGCTTGGAGAATTATAATGAGTTTCATAGTTCTTTGCTTAAAGAACAATTTTCCTCTTTCTGTTTCTTTATTTAGAAAAATCTTTCAATTTAAGAATAGTTCTGGAATTTCCCCGGGTTGGGTTTACATTAACCACAGGGCTTCCACACCTCCAATTTTTCATCCCAAGTCCATTCCAGATAATAACCCAAGATGGAAAAATGAATTTATGTATCTAGTTTGGGAAGGAGGGGATTGGGGTACCCTATTCCGTAAGTCATTTAGTAGAGTCTCGGATGGTAGTCCCAATGAGATAGTCCTGACTGAGGAGGAGGCTCATGCCTATGCTGAGCTAACCAAAGACAACTATGCTACCATGGCTTGGGAGCTTCTGGACGAGTTTCTCCTCAAGTCTCTGGGTTTATCGAACGTATCAGACAAGGGTAACTCTCATTCTTTAGTTTCTTTTATTTATCTAAGATTTTCTCATACCCATAGTTTCTTTCTCATTTGCTTTTGCAGCTGCAGCCTTTATAAATAAAGGCAACGAGCCCGCAGATGGAGAAACCGCAAGGATGAAAAGGGCTCGTTTGGGAGGCAAAGATCCTCGGGGTGTTTTTGATGGCCCAGCATTTTTGAGGCCTCACAAGGATTCTGTGGAAGAGGTTGAGGCTCCTCCCTCATCCAAGGCCTCTGTTTGGCGTCCCAACTGGGGTATTAGAAAGAAGGACACTGTTGTTGAGGTGTCCAAACATGCAACTGAGTGGTCCTATCATTCACTTACTCCTTGTGACTACAAAGACTTCGTGACCAACTCTACTATTGAGGGAGTGGAGCATGCAGGTTCTCAGGCCATGGCCGCGGTAACTTAGATGTGCAAGTGTACACAATCACAAACAAGTAATATAGTAATAAATACCAGATTTCGTTCCTCAAGGACTGTATATTTGTATTAATCGCAAGTAATATCAAACAATTTGGTTATCAAACACAAAAGTTGATTGATGGTTTTATAACTAAATTAATAATAACAACTAAATTAACCAACTAAATTATACTAGCAAAGAGAGTTTTCAAATATGATAAGATAAGTGAGGATAATTACTTCCCCCTAACACATGAAAATCGGTAAAAAAAAGTCGCATAACACTATAGCAAATCCACAGTTCACTAGCTTGAATTCAATGGTCATAGGTTTCTCTCGAAATCACTATGGTATAATTCCTACCAAGAAAACTAACATATGTCTATGTCAATTTACTCCTCAGAATCCAATAAAACACCAATTCACAAAGCTATGCATGGTCACAATATATGTCTATACTATAACAATATTATAATCAGAAGATATAAGCATGCACCATTCAAGTTTTATGTCAATTAATTATAAATCTCTCGATATTATAATTAACTCATTAACCCACTAAAGTTGATCATACAATAACAAGTATTAGCATGAAAAACACTTGAATGAATAAACTGTAGGACTGCATACAATACTCTTTAACAAAACACCAATAATCCCATGCCAGGGTTCCATAAAAATCCCAACTTTATAAAATTAGTTCATAATTAAGATCTCAAAACAATCGCAACATAACCAACACATATTCATGAGATATAAAAAGATAAGAGAAAACAAAGCCAATTGAATGTCTTCAATAGCTGAATTCTTCTCCGTTGATGGCTTCTCCTGTGCGGCTACTTGTCTCTCTCTCTTCCATTGTATCTCTCTTTTTTATCTGTATATTAGGTCTGATCTATATCTAATAATATATAATAAAAGTGTTTTTAATTATTTAATACAAAATACAAGGAGATTTTCCCAAACAGAATTGAATTCCAATAACAGAAATTCGTAGCTGACTGTTAGGCTCTGTTTATGGACCGACTCGGATTTATTTTAATATCAAGACCACTTCTGAATTAAAGCCCTTCTCATAAGCTTTCCGTGGGCTGTTGAATCGTCTGAATCAGACTTATAGAACTCTAGTTATGGCCCAAACAGTGTGGACTGCGCAAGTGGGTCATCAAATCCGAATTTTAATCAAATAAATCTCCAACTCTTTCCTTTTAAGCTCCAATCTATATTTAATTAGAACTCCTTGATACCTACAATAAAACAATATAATTTATTAAATAAAAATCCAAATCAATAAAAAATAACTTAAAATATAGGGACAAAATTAGGATAAAGCTCACGCTTATCAGTAACCTTTATTTTCCTTTTATTTTTGTAGTTTACTTAACATGTTGCAAATTTCTTTCTTGACTTGTGTTTTGTTTGCAGACTAATGATAACTTTCAAGGGGCTCTCTTTCAAGTCATGGCTTGGCACTCATCTTCTGAGGCCAACCAAGGCAAGTTTGAGAAGTCTCAGGAGGAAGTGGGCTCTCTCAAGGCTACCCTGGCTAGGAGGGAAAAGGAGTTGGCTGATTCCCAAGCTGAGCTGGTTGCGCTTAGGAAGAGCAAGGATGACTTTATCGATGAGTACATTGACTCTCAGGAGTACAAGGACTTAATCGGTAAGCATGACGAGCTCCTCTTCCCAGTTTAGTTTACCAATGGATGGGATGGTGCCTTAGCAGATGTCTTGGAGAAGATTCCTGGGTCGCTTAGCCTTTCTGACTTCCCGAGCCCTTATGCCCCTACCCCCTTAGAGGTGGCTTTGGCTGGAGAGGATGATATGTGTTCACACAATATCACGCAAGTATACGCGGTCACAAGTAATATAAGAATAAGTAGAGTTCGTTCCCACAGAGACTGGTTTACCACAATTATGCACTTATGCAACAATGTATGGCTATTGTTCAATGCTAAGACAAGTATCAAATTTGAGTTTTGATTATCTAAATTAACTAATTAACTTAACAAGATTATAATTAACTAAAGAGATTGCTGTTGAATTAGTTATGAGAATAAACATGGGATCCTAACTTCATTAGATACTTCATCTAGAGTCTTTTGTCTTTAATCAATGCATGTGACAGTTGTGATAACTAATCGGATAACACGAAATCAGTAGACGCTACCTTTCAGTATACGTATACCAAACCACTCAAACATCCACAAAAGAGATAGAAGTTAAGCAGACACCAATTATGCTTAGACCCTATATGTCTATAAGATTTGAAAACATAACGGTTTAACGAGCAAGTTATCCATTCAGATTACATAGGGCAGGTAAGATGGTTAAAATCACCTACGAATCATGCATGACAAACATACATAAACCTATGCTAGCATGGCAAGTTCTAAACCTCTATATCCACTTTCGCATTCAATAGAGATTAACAACCAATCTTAGATGTTAGCTACGCATCCAAGAAGAATAAGCACAACCAAACTAGGATATCAATTAGCCATCACACACACATCTTTAAAACAATTAACTACTAAAATCCATAAATAAATCCGTTAGAATCCCACGACGACGATTAGTTCATAATCGAACCGTTCATCATCGTGGGTTCTGATGAAAACATGATAATAATAAGTCTAGAATACTGAATAAAAGTGCTAGGGTTTAAGAAAGAACAAACGAAAATCCAAAGTATCGCCTAATTAGAAGAATACAAAGAAAAGATGAAAAGTAGATCTTCGTAATCAGCCGTCTTCTTGTTCTCCTCACCGGTGGATGAATATGTATGTAAGTATATGATTGTATATCTCAGAATTCGTCCACCAATGATTTATATAGGTCATAGGGCTGGCTGGTCTTTCGGAAACTTTCCTTTTCAGAATTGAATTTTCCTTCTTCAGCATCTTTAGGGCGCGGGCGCGCCTAAATGGGGGAGGGCGCGCTTGATTTGAATTCAAGTGGGCGCGGGCGCGCCTGAATGGGGGAGGGGACCCTTGACTTTCTGCCAAATTTCACAAAAACGCATTTTCTTGAATTTTCTTCGCGATCTCAAGTCCCACAACTTCACGACTTCCATAATAAAGCTCATTCACCAACACCAAGTCAAGGTAACTCAAATACTCCACCAACAATACGACTCTGCACTTACTAATTCAAAAACACATTAAAAACGACAAGTACTTGAGTACAAACAGCCAATTTAAGCTGATTTAGAACGATCCAAGTGGATATGAAATCCACTTATCACACCCCCAAACTTAAACTGATGTTTGTCCTCAAGCATAAACAGACTCTAAATACAATGCAATGCATGAATGCAACTAGTATGAAAATGCAAACAATCCCCTCAAACTAACCATAACCAATCAACAAGCCAACATCTCAAGGAATGCAATCCTTCAAACAGAGTTCGACCAAATCCCCTTATACTAACCATACAAACACAGAAACGTGCGTGTGTGCATTGCTCATCAATATACTCCCAAACTAAACCAAGACCATATCCTACTCTTCATCAAAACAACCACAAGCTTATAAACAGAATGAACTCTAGACACAAGAAACCACTTAAAGACATCTCAACCTTGACTTGAGCTAGACAGGAATTCATGCTTTATTACTACACACATGCTTATTTGACCGTGCAATGGATGAGACCCCAAAAGGCTTATACAATAATACCCATGTAGCGAGCGTTAGGTTAGTGGATCCCAGACCGGTAAAGTCTTCGGTCACTAGGCACAAAGTCCCCTAGAACTTAATTGCTCGAGTATTAAAGAGCTCAACCTGATCAATTCTGCATAAACACAACTAAACACAACTTTCTTTTTTTTTTCTTTTTTTTTTAATTTCGGAATGAGTGCATTTTGCCTTTTTCTCATCCCACCCTAGACTACTCATCTTTTCAATGAGCCGGCTACTAGCCATTTGACGCCTAGCCTTATTGACAAATAGCATGAAATCCCTGCTTTCCCCCAAACTTAGACTTAAGCGCTTCTTTAAATTTCAAGAGAATAGCAGACATTCTGAATATAAGCAAGTGGTTAAATTCTAACATCCAAACAAACATGGTCTGATCAAATTCAAAAGCAACCAATGAGACTTATGAAATTATTTTGTTTCTGGCATGCAAGTCAATTCATAGGAACTTAATCAGCCCTCTATCTATCATTACCACACTCCTATCAACATCAACTCATCAACATAAATAGTCAAGTCCTACGGGATCATGAAATATGCATGCTATGCAAATGCAACTAAATGGACTCACATAATAGATATAAACACTAATGCAAACAGAATGCTCTATATGACAAAACATGCAAAGATATGAATGAAACTAACTAAATATGCAATATGAATCCTACATGAACACACACTAACATTCCCTAATTACCACCCCCAAACTTACAATATTCAATGTTCTCATTGAAGGTAATAACAAGGAAAGATGCAGAGAGTACCTAATCATCAGCAGGACCACCCTCCTCGGGTGGTGTATCCGGTGGCGGATAAACAGAATCAGCTCCAAAGGTAGGCCAAGCGATATCAACTCCAGTGGCTCTGAATACAGTACTCAAAACTACAAATAAAGAAATAAAAATAATACTAACTAATAGGACCACCACTTTCGTAGATGACACGATTGCATTGAGCATATGCAACAAGCCGTTAAACCCCTAGGCAGCCCTAGTAGGACGAGTTTTGTCTCGTGAGGGTTTATAGATGATATACCCACAAAATCAAATATTTTCAACCACCAAGTCTCTCAAACATGCAACATGTCATAATACTGCATATTCGCATGGGTTGCCTCCCACGAAGCGCTTGTTTTACGTCAATAGCTTGACGTGAATCCTTTTTCATCCAGTCGCAAGAACGGTGAACGTCGACTCACGGTTCACCGTATTACCAACGTCATGCTTCAGCCACTGACCATTAACCTTGAACGCCTCGTCCGGAAACTTATGGAAAATCTCTACTGCATCATGCAGAAATGTTGATTTAACCGTGATAAGCTCCGACCACCTCGACTTACGCTTTCCTGGAAAAAATCTGAAACGAGACTTGAAACGCAGAACTGGCCGACCAGGTACAAATGAATGTTTCACCACCCCTCTTTCATGCCAGTCCTTAACCTTCTCCTTATATATCTTGTTGCTCTCGTAGACTTTACCATACCTCAATTTATCTTGTAGTGGTTGGAGTTCAAGTGTAGGAGCTTCTTCCATAGATGGTTTAAGTCGCTCCTGAGAATTGTTCAGCTATGCTAATCCAAGAGAATCGAATGACGCATCAATTTTTCTTTTCCACGGAGGTGCATTCAACAACTGAAGTTGCTTTGCTCTTTCTTCGTCTTCGATATCAGAATCCCCTATCAAGACTCTCTCCACTGTATCTGACTTCAGCGGTTGTTCAATCTCTGTATTGACAACAGAATCGACCATCTCCAATTTAAAGCACTCTTCTTCCTCAGTTGGAAATTTCATTGCCTTGAACACGTTAAAAGTGACCTTCTGATTTTGAACCCTCATTGTAAGCTCTCCTTTCTGCACATCGATCAAAGTTCGGCCTGTAGCTAAGAACGGTCTTCCCAAGATAATCGGAATCTTCTTGTCTTCCTCATAGTCCAGAATAACAAAATCAACAGGAAAAATGAGCTTATCCACTTTAACCAAGACATCCTCCACTATACCCCTTGGATATGTGATCGTCCGATCAGCCAGCTGTAAGGACATGTTTGTAGGTTTAGGCTCCGGCAGCCCAAGTTGCATGAAAACAGACAACGACATCAGATTAATGCTAGCTCCCAAGTCACACAAACACTTGTTGAAAGATAGATTGCCGATTGTGCACGGTATGGTGAAACTTCCTGGATCCTTGAGTTTCGGAGGTAACTTCTTCTGTAGAATAGCACTGCATTCTTCTGTTAGAGCAACGGTCTCCAAGTCTTCGAGTTTCAATTTCCGTGATAGAATACCCTTCATAAACTTTGCGTAGCTCGGCATTTGTTCAAGAGTTTCCGCAAAAGGTATATTGATATGCAACTTCTTGAAAACCTCCAGAAATTTAGCAAACTGCTTATCCAACTTCTGCTTCTGAAGTCGTTTAGGGAATGGCGGAGGAGGATAGACCTCCTTGCTCTCTATAGCTTGCTTTGGAATAGGTTTCTCAGAAGAATGGTCAACATTTTCCGCTTCGTTCACCCCCAAACTAGCTTTTTCAACTTTTTCTTCATTTTCTAGCAGAAGGGCAGGGGAGGGCGCGCTTGAGAGGGGGAGGGCGCGCTCCACCTTCTGGCCATTTTTCAAAATTTCTTCTTTTTCATCCGTTTCTGCATTCTGATCATTCGTAACCTTTCCAGATCGCAAGGTAACTGCTTTGACATGTTCCTTGACCTCCCATTTGCCTGGATTAGCTTCCGTATCACTAGGGAGAGTTCCCTGTGGTCTATTCAATAATGCATTGGCAATCTGACCGATTTGATTCTCCAGAGTCTTGATGGAAACAGCTTGGCTCTTGCACATTAGCCTCAATTCCTCCAATTCAGACTTTTCATTAGATGATTGACCAACGTTGCCATGAGATGGTTGTTGAAACCCTGATGGTTGATACGGTTGCCTTGGAGCATACTGCTGCTGAAAACCAGAAGAGTTGAATGGCTTAGCTCCAAATTGCTGACCTTGATACTGCTGATACGGTTTCTGTGGTTGATGCTGGCCACCCTGATTGTTACTCCAGCTGAAATTAGGATGGTTCCTGTTATTCGGATGATAGGCATTAGGCACTGGCTGTTGTGATCTCTGGAAATTGCTCACAAACTGCGCCGATTCACTAGATATGGCACACTGATTCGTATCATGTGCACCTGCACATAGCTCGCAAACACTAGCAATCTGCTGAACTCCATAGTTAGTCAGAGAATCAAGTTTCATACACAGAGCCTTTAGCTGAGCTGCTATCGCCGTAGCTGCATCCACTTCCAGAACTCCTGCTACCTTGCCTTGTGATAACCTCTGAGTTGGATTCTGGTATTCATTAGCAGCCATCATCTCAATAAGTTCATAAGCTTCATCGTAGCTCTTAGCCCACAGAGCTCCACCTGATGCTGCATCAAGCATTGGTTGAGATTGACCTCCCAGTCCATTATAGAAGCAATTGATCACCATCCAATCAGGCATTCCATGATGAGGACACTTCCTAAGCATCTCCTTGTAGCGCTCCCAAGCTTCACATAAAGTTTCTCCAGAGTGTTGCGCAAACTGAGTAAGAGCATTCCTGATAGCAGCTGTTTTAGCCATGGGGAAGAATTTAGTGATAAACTTTTGAGCAAGATCCTCCCATGTAGTAATAGAACCTGCTGGTAAAGAGTGCAACCAGCCCTTAGCCTTATCCCTCAGAGAAAACGGGAAAAGTCTCAGCTTCACAGCATCTTCCGACACTCCGTTGAATTTGAAGGTGTCGCAAATCTCAATGAAATCCCTAATATGCATATTAGGATCTTCCGTCGGAGCACCCCCAAACTGAACTGAGTTCTGCACCATCTGAATCGTGCCAGGCTTGATTTCGAAAGTATTAGCTGCAATAGCCGGCCTGACAATGCTAGATTGAATGTCATTGATCTTTGGCTGAGAATAGTCCTTCAAAGCCTTCGTTTCTGCTACTGGGTCTCCCATAACTAGATTCAATTCAAGTGATTCCTTACGAGTTTGAGAACGTGTTTGCATACACGCTCACTAGAGAAACTGAAACACACCAAACAAAGTAAAATTGATGAGTATAATCCGAGTCAGTGAACTTTAACGACCACTGATGACAAGCACATAAACTATATAAATAACACCGAGTCCCCGGCAGCGGCGCCAAAAACTTGTTCACACAATATCACGCAAGTATACGCGGTCACAAGTAATATAAGAATAAGTAGAGTTCGTTCCCACAGAGACTGGTTTACCACAATTATGCACTTATGCAACAATGTATGGCTATTGTTCAATGCTAAGACAAGTATCAAATTTGAGTTTTGATTATCTAAATTAACTAATTAACTTAACAAGATTATAATTAACTAAAGAGATTGCTGTTGAATTACTTATGAGAATAAACATGGGATCCTAACTTCATTAGACACTTCATCTAGAGTCTTTTGTCTTTAATCAATGCATGTGACAGTTGTGATAACTAATCGGATAACACGAAATCAGTACACGCTACCTTTCAGTATACGTATACCAAACCACTCAAACATCCACAAAAGAGATAGAAGTTAAGCAGACACCAATTACGCTTAGACCCTATATGTCTATAAGATTTGAAAACATAACGGTTTAACGAGCAAGTTATCCATTCAGATTACATAGGGCAGGTAAGATGATTAAAATCACCTACGAATCATGCATGACAAACATACATAAACCTATGTTAGCATGGCAAGTTCTAAACCTCTATATCCACTTTCGCATTCAATAGAGATTAACAAACAATCTTAGATGTTAGCTACGCATCCAAGAAGAATAAGCACAACCAAACTAGGATATCAATTAGCCATCACACACACATCTTTAAAACAATTAACTACTAAAATCCATAAATAAATCCGTTAGAATCCCACGACGACGATTAGTTCATAATCGAACCGTTCATCATCGTGGGTTCTGGTGAAAACATGATAATAATAAGTCTAGAATACTGAATAAAAGTTCTAGGGTTTAAGAAAGAACAAACGAAAATCCAAAGTATCGCCTAATTAGAAGAATACAAAGAAAAGATGAAAAGTAGATCTTCGTAATCAGCCGTCTTCTTGTTCTCCTCACCGGTGGATGAATATGTATGTAAGTATATGATTGTATATCTCAGAATTCGTCCACCAATGATTTATATAGGTCATAGGGCTGGCTGGTCTTTCGGAAACTTTCCTTTTCAGAATTGAATTTTCCTTCTTCAGCATCTTTAGGGCGTGGGCGCGCCTAAATGGGGGAGGGCGCGCTTGATTTGAATTCAAGTGGGCGCGGGCGCGCCTGAATGGGGGAGGGGACCCTTGACTTTCTGCCAAATTTCACAAAAACGCATTTTCTTGAATTTTCTTCGCGATCTCAAGTCCCACAACTTCACGACTCCCATAATAAAGCTCATTCACCAACACCAAGTCAAGGTAACTCAAATACTCTACCAACAATACGACTCTGCACTTACTAATTCAAAAACACATTAAAAACGACAAGTACTTGAGTACAAACAGCCAATTTAAGCCGATTTAGAACGATCCAAGTGGATATGAAATCAACTTATCACACCCCCAAACTTAAACTGATGCTTGTCCTCAAGCATAAACAGACTCTAAATACAATGCAATGCATGAATGCAACTAGTATGAAAATGCAAACAATCCCCTCAAACTAACCATAACCAATCAACAAGCCAACATCTCAAGGAATGCAATCCTTCAAACAGAGTTCGACCAAATCCCCTTATACTAACCATACAAACACAGAAACGTGCGTGTGTGCATTTCTCATCAATATACTCCCAAACTAAACCAAGACCATATCCTATTCTTCATCAAAACAACCACAAGCTTATAAACAGAATGAACTCTAGACACAAGAAACCAATTAAAGACACCTCAACCTTGACTTGAGCTAGACAAGAATTCATGCTTTATTACTACACACATGCTTATTTGACCGTGCAATGGATGAGACCCCAAAAGGCTTATACAATAATACCCATGTAGCGAGCGTTAGGTTAGTGGATCCCAGACCGGTAAAGTCTTCGGTCACTAGGCACTTACTAATTCAAAAACACATTAAAAACGACAAGTACTTGAGTACAAACAGCCAATTTAAGCCGATTTAGAACGATCCAAGTGGATATGAAATCCACTTATCAATATGGATGAGGATGACAAGATTCTGGACCTCGGGCATTCTTCTCCCCTAGGTCGGACAATTGGCACTCCTTCTGGTTCTGGCTCTAGCTCAGAAGAAGAGGAGGCTGATACTGGTGACAAAGGAGGAGAAACTTAGTTAGTGTAGTGTTTCTTTCATAGCCGTATGTGGCTTTTATTTATGTAATCTCTGCCTTCGGGCATAACTTAACTTTTGTAAGTTTTAATCTATCATTTCTTGACTTTTCAAATGTTTGCCAACACTCAATGCATATAAAATTATCATAAAAATATGAAAATGTTGAATAGAATCATAACTTGAAAATGGGTTCAACCTTTACATAATACTCTACTATCGAGTTAAAAACTCGAATTGGTTTCATCGACCTTATTTCTACTCGTCCTAATAGTGAGTCCAGTTAGGAAACACTTAAACATAGTAAACTTTTGAGTTTGCAGCATGCCAAGTTCTTGGCACTTCAATCCCTTCGAGGGTTTCCAACTTATATGAGCCTCGTCCAAACACGTTCTTGACCCGATACGGTCCTTCCCAGTTTGGGGCCAATTTTCCTTTCTGTCCAACTCCGGATGCTTCAATCTTTCGGAGAACCAAGTCTCCTTGATGAAAGAATCTTTCTTTAACCCTTAAGTTATAGTAGAAAGATGCCTTCTTATGATGTTCAACTATCTTGGCATTTGCCTCATCTCTAACTTCATCGATTAGATCTAAAGCCAGCCTCAAGTCTTCTTCATTTGTTTCTGGTTCATAAGCTTCTGTAAAGCATAATGTAACATAAGATGTAAAAGAGATAACTGCAACTCAACAAAGGACAAGACAAACAATAATATTAATAGAAGCACAGGAATCCAGAATCAAAGAAGAAAAGGTAAACTCAAAAAATCAAAATACGGTATGTATTCTTGAAGTCCGTAAACAGGTCACAGAAAGAAGTTCATGAAAATGTTCAAGCCTCAGTGACAACAAAAGAAACAAGACTTTCAAGACTTCAGAAGTATGTGAATGATTTAGGGTTAGTACCACAGGATTCCAGTGATTTATTTGAAGCAATCAGATTGACAAAGGACTTATCAACAGCATTGAATTGAAGACATAGAGGAATTGATCAAGTGCTATTCATCTGTGAACCAGACCAGTTACACTAGTTGACGGCACTTAAAAAGATCAAGTTGTTTTATCGTCTCGGAAGAAATTGATTTAGTCAAAAACTAAACACCCAGAAACTCAGGAGATTGTTTAATAGATCAAGGACAAGAAAAGAGTTCGATGGTTTTTCTATTTAGAAAACCATAGAATGTGATTTAAAGAAAACAAAAGAAAACTAAAGTAAGTTAATTTTTCATTCGATAGTTTTAATTAAAAAACCATCGAATGGAATATTAACTTTATCATTCTATAGTTTTCTATTTGGAGGAGCAGGTGAAAAGTTTCTTTGTTTATCAAGTTGATGAAGATCCAACGGCCAAGATTAAATGCCTTCTTTTGGTTCGATGGTTTTTCAAATCAAGACTATAAATAGAGAATGAAGACAGTGTCTTCTTCAGTTGATTGGCAGAAGTGATCGTATTTACTCTGAAGAATTAAGTGCTCAAGAACAAATTCTGGAGAAAATTTATAGTGCCTTAATTTACAAAGTTTGTATTGATTACGTTAACCTGAACTCATTGAAGCTAATCTACGGATTTGAATTTGTAGCACCCTTCGAGGTTTATATTATAAAACGATATATTCCCCGACTCGTGTTTTGATTTGGTGCTTCTGATTTCGTTATAGAACTGAATGATTAATCCGCGAACGAAATTAAATAATTTGTGAGTATCGTATTCAACCCCCCTTCTACGATACTTTGGACCTAACAATTGGTATCAGAGCTACTTTATTGAAGTACAAATCAGATCCGGTGAATGAGACCAAAATCAAACATAGCTTGAAAATTCGAAGCAAATTTTTTAACTTTCAAATTTTTTCATTTAATTGGAATTTCTTGAATTTTAAACAATTTGAAATTTTCAGAAACCATGAGTGCTCCAAAGACAACCGCTGGTATTAAAGTTCCCTCGTTTACAAGAGATGATTTCGGTTTGTGGAAGATGAAGATGCTGTTATTTATCAAGGCATCTAATCCGTTGTATATTGGCGTATTAGAGAACAGACCGTTTGTACCAATGAAACTAGTTAGTGAATCTATAGCTCCTGATGGTACAAGAATTCCTCAAGACACCCAACCTAAGGATATCACTGAGTACACAGATTCTGACCAAGAACTGATTCGATTGGATACAAGTTTGATGTTGATATTGGCAGACACCGCAGACAAGGAAATGAGCTATCAATTAATGAACTGTACAAGCGGGAAACATATGTGGGATACCATAAACTTAATAATGGAAGGAACTGAAGATGTTCAGGAAAACAGATTGGACATCCCGACTTCTCAGTACGAAGCTTTTAGGTCTCTTCTAGGAGAAAGTATAACTCAGGTCTTTGAGAAATATACTAAGCTTCTAAATGAATTGGCAATGAAAGGGAAGACCTATCCACTGAGAAAAACAAACATGAAGTTCATGATGACACTGCCCCATCATGTAGAACACAAGTCCTCATCCATAAGGGAAAGAATAGATTTTACAAAGATGTCATTAGAGATGATCTATGGCAAGTTGAAGACTTATGAGATGGAACAGGAACATAGAGTGATAATCTACGGACCAGGGACAGTGGAGAACAAGCACAATGCACTTGTGAGATCAGCAGCACTTGTAGTGGATGAACCAACAACTTCTGATATTCAGGTTCAAACCCCTAGAGCTGTAAAGGAGGTGATTATAGAAGCTGAAATGGATTCTGTGAATCTGGGTGTTGATGAAAGTGATTACTACACCCTAGAAGAGCTTGAGCAAATGGAAGACAAAACCATGGCGTACTTAGCTGCAAAGTTTAGCCACATTCGTTTCAAGAGAAACCCTAAGTACAAGTTCAAGGGCTCAACCAACAGATTCCAGAAGAGCAAGTATTCACCTGGTACAGGTTTTAAGGGAGGCTACAAGACTGGCTCGATTGACAGAAGCAAATCAAGATGCTACAATTGCAATGAGTTAGGGCATTTTGCCACTGAATGCCGGAAGCCTCGTCAAGCAAGAGACAAGAAAGATGTCTATGAAAAGAAAGACTCATATGAGGATTTGAAGAAGGAGAATGCCAAGCTGAAACAGCAACTGGAGGCATTGTCTGGAAAGCAGAAAGGGAAAGCTTATATAGCAGAGGGAAAGCACTGGGATGATACTGATTCGGATGAAGAGGAGGAGTATGTAATGGTTGCCCTAATTGGCTGACTCTTCAGAGGAATCACCACAATTATCTCAGGTACCTATCTTAACAACAATTGACATGTCTAATTCCGAGTACAAGAAAACTGTGCAAGATCTTAGTGTAGAATTGTTTAATGTACACACAAGCATGCTAGCATCAGAAATGGAAAATGCTAAACTAGTTCTTAAGATTAAAAATCTAGAAATGAAGAACTAGAGCCTGTAGCTGTCACATTAGAAGATCTTAAGCAAAAGAATGTGTACTTAGAAAACAAGGTAAAGTGTAATGATGAGATAGAGACTATCCTCAGGAAGCAGATTTCAGAGTTAGATTTGAAACTGAATGCTTTTAAGAATTCCGACCTGATTGCTAAGGAGATCATTGATACTCAGACCCAGGGTAACAAGACTGCTATAGGACTTGACTACACCAAAAAGGCTGGGAAAAAGATTCTGGAATTTCCTGTGACATCTACTGTCGTCAGGAAGAATGTTCCACACATTCTTAAGAATGTGGTCAGTCCAGTCTTTGTCAAGCCTTTCTCAGAACCTTTTCATGAGGATGACCTTTTCATTAAACAAGAATTGCTTGAGGAGGATTGTAAAGCATAATGTAACATAAGATGTAAAAGAGATAACTACAACTCAACAAAGGACAAGACATACAATAATATTAACAGAAGCACAGGAATCCAGAATCAAAGAAGAAAAGGTAAACTCAAAAAGTCAAAATACGTTATGTATTCTTGAAGTCCGTAAACAGGTCACGGAAAGAAGTTCATGAAAATGTTCAAGCCTCAGTGACAGCAAAAGAAACAAGACTTTCAAGACGACAGAAGTATGTGAATGATTTAGGGTTAAGTACCACAGGATTCCAGTGATTTAAATGAAGCAACCAGAAAGACAAAGGACGTATCAACAGCATTGAATTGAATACATAAAAGAAGAATTGATCAAGTGTTATTCATCTGTGAACCAGACCAGTTGCACTAGGTGATGGCACTGAAAAGATCAGATTGTTTTATCGTCTCAGAAAGAATTGATACAGTCTATTACTTAAACACCCGGGAGCTCTGGAGTTATTAATAAAGGACAAATGAAAAGTAAATCAATTCGATAGTTTTTCTTTTAAGAAAACTATCGAATGAGAGTTTAAGGTGATTGAATTAAAAACAAGTAAATCAATTTAGCATTCGATAGTTTTGTTTTAAAAACTATCGAATGGTAAAATGATTTGTTTCATTCGATGGTTTCTTAAACCATTCGATGGTTTTTTAATTGGGAGCAGGTGGAAAGTATTCTTTGTTTTTCAAGTTGAAGAAGATCCAACAGCCAGGATTGTTTCTACAATCTAAGTTCGATGGTTTTTCAATTCAAGTCTACAATTAATACTGAGAGAAGAGTGTGTCTTCTTCAGTTAAGGCATTCAACACAGAAACATTACTGAGAGAGAGAACTGAGCCGGAGAAATTATCAGAGAATTAATAGTGCTCAGAATTTGATCATTGTTTTGTATTTGTGTAACCTTAAACTCATTGAAGCTAATCTACGGATTAGAAATTGTAGCACCTCTCGAGGTTTATATTTATAAAAAGATATATTCCCCGAAACTTGATTTGGTTTGGTGTGTTTGATTTCGTTATAGAACTGAAAGATTAATCCGCGAACGAAATTAAATTATTTGTGAGTATCGTATTCAACCCCCCCTTCTACGATACTTTGGACCTAACAATTGGTATCAGAGCTACTTGATTGATATACAAATCAGATCCGGTGAATGAGACCAAAATCAAACGTAGCGTGAAAATTCGAAGCAAATGTTGTAACTTTCAAATTTTTTCATTTAATTGGAATTTCTTGAATTTTAAACAATTTGAAATTTTCAGAAACCATGAGTGCTCCAAAGACAACCGCTGGTATTAAAGTTCCCCCGTTTACTAGAGATGATTTCGGTTTGTGGAAGATGAAGATGTTGTTGTTTATCAAGGCATCTAATCCGTTATCCATTGGCATATTAGAGAATAAAACTGCTATAGGATTTGACTATAACAAGAAAGCTGGTAAGAAGATTGTGGAATTCCCTGTGACATCTTCAGTTGTCAAAAGGAATACTCCACATGTTCTTAAGAATGTTGATTGTCCAGTTTTTGTTAAGCCGTTTCCACCACTCTTTCATGAGGATGACCTTTTCATAAGACAAGAATTGCTTGAGGAGGATTTGTTGAAGGAAAAAGAGGTAAAAACTAAGTTGCCTAGGAAATCAGTAAAAAATGAATTACCTAAACCTGATTTACCTAAAACTGAAGTAGGTGACGTAGTTGGTAATGTTAAAAAGAACAGGAATGGGAAGAAGAAGATTGTTAATCAGGAAATGGTTCCATTTTCTCCCATTGCATCTAGGAAGTTGTGCACTATTTGTAACTCTGCTGGACACCTTACACATGCATGTAAAAAGGTTAAAGTAGAAACTACTAATACTTCTGAAATGCATAACATGTCTGACATGCCTGATAATCATGAGCCCTGTGGGAAGAAAGAGTGTTTGCTATGTAAGTACAACATCATGCATGCTTATTTTAAGTTGATGAATGATAGTAGCAATAGCACTAGTAATGTTAAATCCACAGATACTATGAATATCAAACAGGGTAAGACTAAATTGAATGTTACTCCTGTTAAATCATCTAAACCTTCAGGACCCAAACAATTTTGGGTACCAAAGTCCGCTTAATCAATCTGTGATTGCAGGGTAAGGTTAAAAGCTCAAAAGTCGTGTGGATTCTGGATAGTGGCTGTTCTAGACACATGACAAGTGAAGAGTCCCTGCTTACAGAGGTGGTTAAGAAGACCGGCCCGATTGTAACCTTTGGAGATGAAAGCAAAGGATACACTACGGGATATGGTAAATGGAAAGCTGGAAATGTCATCATTGAAAACATCTCTCTTGTTGAAGGATTAAAGCACAATCTTCTAAGTATCAGTCAATTCTGTGATAAAGGCTACAATGTAGATTTCAGAAAGGACAAGTGTTTGATCAACAACAGGAAGGATGAGAAGCTTACTCTACTGGGAGTGAGAAAAGGAAATTTGTTTATAGATGACTTAAGTTCTACCAGTGAAGGAGAAGTTACATGTTTCTATGCAAAGGCATCTTCAGAACAAAGTTGGCTATGGCACAAGAAGCTCTCACATCTGAACTTCAAAACTATGAACTCTTTGGTAAAGAGAGAGTTAGTGAGAGGGTTGCCCCTGATGGAATTCAATCAGGAGGGACTATGTGAAGCATGTGAAAAGGGGAAGTCGAAGAAAGCTTCACATGGAAGCAAAGGAATGACAAGCATTACTGAACCATTACAGCTGATTCATATGGATTTATTTGGTCCAGTTAATGTTATGTCACTTTCAAGAAACAAATATGCATTGGTGATTGTGGATGACTACTCCAAGTACACGTGGGTGTTGTTCATACAAACAAAGGATGAAGCAACACAACTAATCATTGATCACATCAAGAAGATAGAAGTGGAAGCTAAGCTACCTGTGCGGACAATCAGATCAGACAATGGAACTGAATTCAAGAATGCAGTTCTTAATGATTTCTGCTCAGAGAAAGGAATATCAAGACAGTTTTCAGCACCAAGAACTCCTCAACAGAATGGAGTAGTGGAAAGGAAGAACAGGACCTTGGTTGAAGCAGCAAGGACCATGTTGAGTGAATCAAAACTTCCCACTTACTTTTGGGCTGAAGCAGTGAATACAGCTTGCTACACTCAGAATCGAACCCTGATCAACAAAGATCATGAAAAGACTCCGTATGAGTTAATGGCCAACAAGAAGCCAACACTGAAGTACTTTCATGTGTTTGGTGCAAAGTGCTTTGTACTTAAAGATGGAGAACATCTTGGCAAGTTTGATCCCAAAGCAGATGAAGGCATTTTTCTGGGCTATTCTCTGGAATCTAAGGCTTTCAGGGTATATGTGATTGAAGATAAGAAGGTGTTGGAAAGCTTTAATGTAACATTTAACGACACCAAAAGACCAGGCCTGCAAACTGGAGAGAACTCTGAATCTTTGGTATTTGAAAATCTATCAGGAGATCTCTCTGACAATGAAGAAGTACCTGAAGTTGTTACAGTCATTAATAATAATCATAATGATAATGATTCTGGACAAAGTGGTGACCAAAGTGGAAATCCTCAAAATTCTACAGGATCCACTAGTCAGTCTACAGAATCATCAGATCAAACCGTCAACAACTCAGGGGGAGCAGGAGGAGGATCAACTAGTCACACTCCACAACATCTAGAACAAGGAGAATCATCAAGATCGCATCTGCCAAGACAAAGGGTATGGAATAGAGATCATCCCTTTCACTTGATCATTGGTGATCCGGACACAGGAGTGAGAACTAGGAGAACATCACAAAATGAATGTCACTATTCTGGGTTTCTTTCAGAAACAGAACCTAAGAAAGTTGAAGATGCTCTAGATGATCCAGATTAGGTGACTGCTATGCAAGAAGAACTCAATCAGTTTGAAAGGCAGAAAGTTTGGAAGCTGGTACCCAGGCCTAAGGGAAAATCTGTTATTGGAAGACGATGGGTATTCAGAAATAAGTTAGACGAAGATGGCATTGTAACGAGAAACAAAGCCAGACTGGTTGCTAAAGGTTACTCTCAAGAAGAGGGTATAGATTATGATGAAACCTATGCACCAGTTGCAAGACTTGAGGCCATCAGAATGTTTCTGGCATTCGCAGCACATTCCAATTACAAGGTATATCAAATGGATGTGAAGAGTGCTTTTATGAACGGGGAGTTAGAAGAAGAAGTGTATGTGGAACAACCTCCAGGTTTTGAGGATTCAAAACTGGCAGACTTTGTGTACTTTCTATTCAAAGCTCTCTACGGACTCAAACAAGCTCCAAGGACATGGTATGACACTCTCTCTGAATTCTTACTTGAAAATGATTTTACAAGAGGTGTTGTAGACAAAACTCTCTTTGTCAAAAAGCATAAAAATGATTTGATATTGGTGCAAGTATATGTTGATGACATAATATTTGGTTCTACTAATGATGATCTATGCAAGAGATTTGCTAAGTTAATGCAGAGTCGTTATGAAATGAGCATGATGGGTGAATTGTCATTCTTTCTTGGACTGCAAGTATACCAAAAACAAGATGGTATATTCATTTGTTAGTCAAAGTACATCAAAGATCTTCTGAAGAAGTATCAAATGGAAGACTCATCTACAACAAAGACTCCTATGCCAACTGCCACTAAGCTTGATAAGGATGAAACTGGTAAGAAGGTTGACATCACAGGCTACAGAGTTATGATAGGCTCATTACTTTATCTCACTGCAAGTAGACCAGATATAATGTTTGCAACATGCTTGTGTGCTAGGTTTCAGTCTGATCCTAAAGAATCTCATCTAATAGCTGTTAAGCGAATATTTAGATATCTTAAGGGGACCCCAAATCTTGGAATTTGGTACCCTAAAGATACATGATTTGATCTTACTGGATACACAGACTCTGATTTTGCAGGTTGTAAAATTGATCGGAAGAGTACTTCAGGAAGCTGTCAGTTTCTTGGAAGAAGATTAGTTTCTTGGCATAGCAAGAAGCAGCATTCAGTTTCCACATCAACAGCTGAGGCTGAATACATTGCTGCTGGTAGCTGTTGTGCTCAGATCTTGTGGATGAGAAACCAACTCCGTGACTATGGACTTTTGTTGACAAAGATTCCAATATTTTGCGACAACACAAGTGCCATAGCAATCTCAAACAACCCAGTGCAACACTCGAGGACGAAGCACATCGACATCAGGTATCATTTTATCCGAGAGCATGTCATGAATGGAACTGTGGAGTTACATTTTGTACCCACAGAGGATCAAATTGCAGACATCTTTACTAAACCGCTTGATGAATCCACTTTCAATAAGCTGGTTGGTGAACTTGGGATGTTAAATCTTTCTAATTGATTTTGATTAGAAATCAGTAACTGCAGAGATTCCTGATGAATACATGAGTTTAAGAATTGCTATATCCTTAGGATTCGTGAATTTATTTTCTGGAGCAATTCTCGTAGTTAGGATTTTTGTACTAATTGTATGTCATAATTATGGATGATATATCTTCTGGCATTTAATTAGTTATTAATTCTAAAAATTATTTAGGTGCTAATATTTGTTCTAAATATTTTAGCATCTATTTAATTTGAATTAATTTGCTTTGTTTTTAACATTGTAGATTAATGCAGCATAATTCATTAGATTTTAATTGGTTAATATCATTCAATGATATTTAATTGATTTTATTCTAAGAAAATTATGAATTTTCTGTTAAGAATTGATTTTGGTGGATTTTAAAAGATTTATTAAAATTAAAACTTGACAGGAAATAAATCAGTCTAAAATTTTAAAACAAGAACAGGTTTTAAAATGAAGACAGAAGCAAAAATATCGAATTTAGGAAATTCGATAGTTTTTCAAGTACATTGATAAATCTATCGAAAGTTAATTTCGATGGTTTTTGAAAAGGAAAAAGAAAATCTATCGAAAATATTTCTCGATAGTTTTTGAGAATCTTTTTTTTCTAAAATACCCTTGATAGTTTTTGTTTTTAATAGAAAACACTTTCGATAGTTTTTCTGATAAAAGTCTGTTGAAATTCAAATACTCAACTTCGATAGTTTTTCTAAAACTATCGAAGTACTTCTGACTTTTTTACCCCCTCAGAAAAACCATCGATAGTTCATTTACAAAACTATCGAACTATAAATGACCATTTTGCCCCTGTCAGTTTCATTAAGTATAAAACGTTGCCTTGGTCAATTTCTTTTCATTTTCACAGATCTGAAAAACTGAGCTTTTGTCTTTGTACTTACAGAAAATAGATACAAACTACATACATCACCATCGATAGTTTCTTTAGTTTTTTTTTTCTGATTAAAACTTGAGATAATCACTATTTGTGACCAGTAAATTGTTTTTAACCGAGCAATTGTGATTACCTTAAGTTTCTGTTCATTCTTTGAAGAAGAAACCATCGAAAGTGATATATTAGAACTCACAAGATACTCAACTGTTTGCTTTAAGAAATTAGTTGATTGTCAATTGATTTCTGTTAGATATAATTGCTGACGTTTGTTTATCAGTGTTTAAGCAACAGGTACTGACCAGAGTTTATCAGAAGCCGGTCAGAGTTTAATTAAACTCTGACAGGGTGAAGAGTTTAATGGAAGCCGGTCAGAGTTTATTTAAACTCTGACAAGGTGATAGTTGAATTAGCTGTCGGTGCTGAATTGAAGATTCTAGAAGCAATATATTCTGAAGATGGAAAGAAGCAGAATATATTGATACAGCTAAGGAAACGGAATAGAAGATAAGAAGCAATCCTTAATTGATATCAATTGTATAGCTAATTTGTAGGAATATCAATTAGATAAGGATTGTGTAACTGTGTACTATATAAACACAGATAGGTTATCCCTAGAAGGGATGCGATTATTGAATATATTATTCTTGTAACCTAGAAGCTCTTTGTGATTCATTAACATCACGAAGAGAGAATTATTTAATATAATTCAGTTTGTTGATTTACAAACCTGTGTTCTTAATTGTTATTCTCATACATACTTGATTATATATTGTGTATTCGGCCTAACAATTGGTATCAGAGCCAAGGCTGTTTAATATATACAGTTTTACGATTCAAACACAGTATTAATCATGTCTGAAGAAAATCAAACTGCTCCTAAGGCTGAACAGGTTAAGCCCAATTCTGTGAGTCGATATGAAACAATCAGGGTTCCAATTCTCAGGCCAGTAGAGTATCCGATTTGGAAGGTCAAGATGACCATGTTTCTGGAGGCTACAGATCCAGAATATCTTGACAGAATATATGATGGTCCTCATATGCCAACAAAATTATCCCCTGTTGTTGATGGTCAAGAACAGAAGACTGTTCCAAAGGAAAAGAAAGATATGACTCCTGAGGACATCTCATCGATTGCAAAGGATGCAAAGGTTAGACATCTTCTCCACAGTGCTTTAGATAATGTTATGTCTAACAGAGTAATTGGCTGCAAGACTGCCAAAGAGATATGGGATGCTCTAGAAGTCAGATGCCAAGGAACAGGTGCTATCAAGAAGAATAGGAGGACCATACTAACTCAGGAATATGAGCACTTTGATTCAAGACCTAATGAAACCTTGACTGAGACTCATGACAGATTTTGCAAATTATTGAATGATCTGTCTCTGGTTGATAAAGAATATGAGCTTGAAGAGTCAAATCTCAAATTTCTGTTATCTCTACCTGAAAAGTGGGATTTAAAGACAACCACAATAAGAGATAATTATGAACTTGCTGATACAGAACTTGATGAAATCTATGGGTTATTGAAAACTCATGAACTGGAGATAGAACAAAGGAATAGAAGAATGAGTAAAAAGACAAAATCTGTTGCCCTCAAAGTCGAGGAGAAGCCCATTAAGAAGGAATCATCAAGGAAGAAAGCCAAGGGAAAGGCTTTAGTCATTAAATCTGAGAGTGAGTCATCAAACTCTGATGATGATTCAAACTCTGATGAAGCTTCTGATTCTGAGGATGATGAAGAACAGATGATGCAAATGGCTGCATTGATGGTAAAGACCTTTAAGAAGATGGGATTCAAGAACTTCAAGAAGGGAAAGAGATTCTCAAGGAAAGATTCAAATTCTGAAAAGAGAAGTTTCAGAAAATCTGATGGAAAGGAGACCAAGTCTGGCAAGAAGGATAAATCTGAAATCCAGTGCTACAAGTGTAAGGAGATGGGTCATTATGCCCCAGAGTGCAAGAAAGGCAAAACTGAGAAAGCACTTATCTCTAAAGGCAAAGACTGGGCAGATACTTCAGACTCTGATGATGGAGAAAACTATGCTCTTATGGCAACTGTCAGAGATGAGACTGAATCATCGGAAAATAAGGTACCCCTAACTACTTATGCTTATGATACTGATAATATCTCTGAGTTAAGAGTATATCTGAAAAGTGTTCATGTTAGCTATAGGGATCAGACCTTAGAGAATGAGAGAATTAAAGCTGAGAATCTTAGTCTTAAAGATAGAAACAAGTTTCTTGAAGAAGAACTTGAAAATATGAAGCAGATTCAAAAAGAAAGAGATGATGCTGTTTATGTAGAACAGGAGTTGCTGAAAAGATATAGGCAACTAGAATCTGATTTAGAAAAAGAAAGAAAAATAATCAAAATTTGGACAGATTCTGGAAGAGACACTCATCAAGTGTTTCAGACTGATTCTGTAGGTTTAGGTTATTGTGAAAATGATGAACTTAGGTTTAAAGACAAGGTTAAGGTAAAACCACAACTTAAACCTGTGAAATTTGTTCCAGAAGCCAATAAGTTAAAATCTGTTGTAATAAGGGAAGCTGATATGGAATCAGATGAAGCTTGTGAAAAACAGGAAAATATTATAACAGAAAAACTTATGGAAGTAGAAGCTGTTAGAAAACCAGTAAAAACTTGTGAAAAACAGGTTAATGTTGGCTTGATGACAGGAAAACAGTTCAATCATAAGTTGAAAGAGGTAAAGTCTGCCATGAAACCTAAAGGGTCCAAGAAAAATAGGAATGGAAAAGTAGGCATAAATAACAGAAATAATCATTTGCCTAATGCTGGTGCTTCAAGGAAAACATGTTACAATTGTGGTAGTTCTAATCATCTTGCTAGATTTTGCACTAAGAACAAACATATTAATTCTTTATCTTCTACATCAGGAGTAAAGAATGATTATGTAAGAGTTAAACCACAAACTTTATGCAAACACTGTGGGAGCACTTGGCATTCCATTTATACTTGCAAGAGTTATCATGCTATTTATCACAACTATTATGAGCTAAAACCCAACTTGAAATGGGTTAGAGCAAACTCTGCTAGTGTAAAATCTGACAATGTTAGTTTAAACTCTGATAATACTGATTCCGCTGCAAAAGCTAACACTGTTAAGAAAGACAAAGGATCCAAGCAAGTCTGGATCCTTAAAACTAACACTTAGTGTTTGTTTGTGATTGCAGGGTATAATAAAGAGCACACTTATCTTGGACAGTGGATGCTCAGGACATATGACTGGAAATAAAGCCCTGCTATCAGACTTTAAGGAGAAGGCTGACCCAAAGGTTTCCTATGGAGATGGCAACATAGGACACACTCTGGGATATGGCAATATCAATCTTGGAAGTGTCATCATTACCAATGTAGCTCTAGTCTCAGGACTCAAGCATAATCTGCTATCAGTGAGTCAAATCTGTGACAGAGGAAACCATGTAGATTTTCATAGTGAATATTGTGAAGTTATCAGTAAATCTACTGGAAAAGTTGTTCTAGTTGGACATAGGCGCAACAACATTTATGAAGCAAGTTTGGTAACAAACTCTGATGGAAAAACAGTGTGTCTGACAGCCAAAATGTCAAATGAAGAGAGTTGGAACTGGCACAAGAAGCTCTCTCATCTCAATTTGAACAACATCAATGAGCTAATAAGAAATGATCTTGTAAGGGGACTTCCAAAATCTATACTCAGTCTAGATGGCTTGTGTGATTCTTGTCAAAAAGCCAAGCAAAGGAAGTCATCTTTCAAGAGCAAATCTGAATCTTCAGTAGTGGAACCTTATCATCTTCTACATGTTGATCTCTTTGGTCCAGTGAATGTGATGTCCATGGGCAGAAAGAAATATGCTCTAGTAATTGTTGATGAATATACTAGATATACATGGGTGTATTTCTTGTCAAAGAAGGATGAAACTGCTCAAACTCTGATGGATCATGTAAATCTACTGGACAAAGGATCACAGCACAAAGTCAAAATTATAAGGAGTGATAATGGAACTGAATTCAGAAACTCAATCATAGAAGCTTTCTGCAAGGACAGAGGAGTGAAACAAGAATTTTCTGCACCTGGAACTCCACAGCAAAATGGTGTAGTTGAAAGAAAGAACAGAACTTTAATTGAAGCAGCCAGAACTATGCTTGATGAAGCAAAATTACCAACATACTTCTGGGCAGAAGCTGTTCAAACTGCTTGTTTTACTCAAAATGCAACATTGATCAACAAGCATGGGAAAACACCATATGAGATGGTGAAAAATAAGAAGCCAAATTTGAAATATTTTCATATATTTGGATGCAAATGCTTTGTGTTGAAGACTCATCCTGAACAGTTGACAAAGTTTGAGTTAAAAGCTGATGAAGGAATCTTTGTTGGTTATCCATTGTCAACAAAAGCATTCAGAGTTTACAATCTAAGAACTAAGGTGATCATGGAATCCATACATGTGTCATTTGATGACAAGAAAATAATTGGACTTGAAGACAAGGATGGATATGATCAACTACGTTTTGAAAATGAAGATCTATTCTCTGATGATATAAACTCTGATGAAGCAGGTTTGACAAACTCTGACGAAGCATACTCTGAACCTCTACTGGTAAAAACTGGAGAAACTGGAAATTCTCAAGTTGAACAAAATAGAGAACCAGTTGAGGGGGAGCGTGAAGAAGCTCAACATGACACAGCAAGTGAGTCAGTTGAGGAAACTGATTCAAACTCTGCAAGTTCAAACTCTGAGCCATCCAATTCAGGGGGAGCCTCAGATGCTACAGAAAGTCAACATATGAATCAGGAGAGCATGGATCAAGGGGGAGGATCCAATAATGATGCAAGAAACCACTTACCAACAGCAAGAAAGTGGACACAGGCACACACACCTGATCTCATAATTGGAGATCCTGATGCTAGTGTGAGAACTAGAAGTGCAACAAATAATGAGTGTCTGTATCATGCTTTCTTGTCTCAAACAGAACCAAAGAAAGTGGAAGAAGCTCTTCAAGATGCTAATTGGATTACAGCAATGCAAGAAGAGTTAAATAAATTTGAAAGAAATGAAGTCTGGACACTTGTACCTAGACCAAAGAATAGATCAATAGTAGGTACAAAGTGGGTTTTCAGAAACAAGACTGACAGTGAAGGTGTGATTACAAGAAACAAGGCTAGACTTGTGGCAAAAGGTTATTCACAACAGGAAGGAATTGACTATGATGAAACCTTTGCTCCAGTTGCAAGATTGGAGGCCATAAGAATTTTTCTGGCCTATGCTGCACACAAGAAGTTTAAAGTCTTTCAGATGGATGTAAAGAGTGCTTTTCTCAATGGGAAGCTTGAAGAAGAAGTGTTTGTTGAACAACCACCAGGATTTGTAGATTCCAAGCATCCAGATTATGTCTACAGGCTTGACAAGGCATTATATGGACTAAAGCAAGCACCAAGAGCATGGTATGAAACTCTTGCTCAATTTCTTTTAGAAAGTGGGTTCACAAGAGGTACAATTGATAAAACCTTGTTTTATTTCAATTCTGGTGATGATTTGCTTTTAGTTCAAATTTATGTAGATGATATTATTTTTGGATCTACTAATGACAAACTCTGTAAGAAGTTTGCAAAGCTTATGCAATCCAGGTACCAAATGAGCATGATGGGAGAGCTTAGTTATTTTCTAGGCTTACAGGTCAAGCAAACAGATGATGGGATTTTTATCAATCAAGCAAAGTATACCAGAAATCTTCTAAAGAAATTTGGTATGCTTGATAGTTCATCTGCTACAACTCCCATGGCTACAGCAACGAAGCTTGACAAAGACACAGGAGCCTCAGTAGATATGACTAACTACAGAGGAATGATAGGGTCTCTACTGTATCTTACTGCAAGTAGACCTGATATCATGTATGCAACATGTCTTTGTGCAAGATTTCAAGCAGATCCCAGAGAGCCTCATCTAACAGCTGTAAAAAGGATCTTCAAATATCTCAAAGGAACCATAACCCTGGGTTTGTGGTATCCTAGAGAATCAGAGTTTAAGTTAATTGGTTACTCTGATGCAGATTTTGCAGGCTGTAAGATAGACAGAAAAAGTATAAGTGGAAGCTGTCAATTTTTAGGTGACAGATTGGTTTCTTGGTACAGTAAGAAACAGAAATCAATTTCTACATCCACTGCAGAAGCAGAGTATATAGCAGCTGGTAGCTGTTGTGCACAGATTTTATGGATGAAGAATCAATTGCTGGATTATGGGCTAAGGTACTCTAGAATACCTATTTTCTGTGATAACCAAAGTGCTATTGCTATGACAGGTAATCCAGTACAGCATTCCATGACCAAGCACATCAGCATAAGGTATCATTTTATCAGAGAACATGTGGAAGAAGGAAACATTGAGCTTCATTTTGTGTCTACAGACCAACAACTTGCAGATATCTTCACCAAACCTTTGAGTGAAGCTATTTTTACAAGATTGGTAAATGAACTTGGAATGATCTCTGGTTCTGACTAGAGATACGGGTTAGACTCACTTTTTATGTTCATGATTTCTTACATGTGTTAACTGTTATGTGAACTAGCATGTTAAACTCTGATGATAAACTCTGTGAAGTGTCAGTCATACTCTGAAAGTAAGCTGTGATGCTAAACTCTGTTGGTCATACTCTGACAGTTACAGTTTAATGTCATACTCTGATGGTAATTCTGTCTGAAACATTTGGACCAATGAAGAAATTTGTATGAAGCATAATTCTCAGTAAGTAATTGTGAATCCTTAAGAGTTTTATAGATTCTGATCTCAATTATGTGCAGTAAGTTAACACAGCATGATACTGTCTCTGTATTTATACCATCTCTTAGTTTATTAATCCTATACACTGAGTCTGTATTAGCTGTTTGCATTTTCTCTCATAAGTTAATTATATTTACTGATGAAAAGTCTAAACTCTGATTCTTAATTGAAAAGAATTCACCCTCAAATCAAAAGATGCCAAACAGTGCACAAATTCCTTTGAGATCATGTTGTGCCTAGGAAGATCCAGGAACTTATTGTATGAAATAAGGGCTAAAATCATTGATTTTTGGTGACTAGTGACAACCACTGATTACTGGAAAAATAAAGAAAAAAATATATAACATAAAAAAAAATAAAAAATAAAGAAAGGGGGTGAAAAATTAAAAGATATATCCAAATGAAAGGATATCAGAAAACAGAGTTTAGATATAAAATCAGATGTTATGTTATACATGAGAGTTTAGGCAACCAGTTTTTACTACTTTCATTTTTGGATTTATGCACTTTGAGATGATCTAAATATTGATTACGGTAAACTCTGCTATTGCACACACATATTTTCACACCTGTACAGATTAAGAAAAGAGTTTATTGACAAAGAAGGACAAATGGTAAACACTGATGTATTGTGTGACATATGCCGAGGTAACTTTGTTTTAATCTCTGATGGTTAAAATAATTTCTTTGTTTCAGACATTTTATAATTTTGAGATTAGACATTTTTTTTTCGAAAGAGTATGATTTGTGCTGTAATTTTGCATTAAACAGAGAAAAGAAAGAGTGTGTTTGATAAGTCCTAATGGTGATTAGTAGCACTGATGAGTATGTTAGTTTATTGTTTAAAGTGATATCATTTCTTTCACTTTACGATTATTTGCGATTCTGATATGTAAAAAAAAAAAATGGATCTTTCTCATTAATCGATTCAAACTTTGTTTACATTCAGACAAGTTCATACTCTTGTCTAGCTATTTGTTCGATTAACAGGTTATTAAAGCATCTGGGATTTTCAAGGCTTGACAACTCCCTGATGTTGAATCATCATCATCATCCTCTCGAAATCTCTTTTTGGTTTGCAGCTTGCAGGATTCCAAGACGACTGTCTTCTTCGAACCCTTCAAGTAGCTCTGATAAAAGAGCATCATACAAATCTCCACAGCATCATCATCTGCAAGGATGGGCACATCATATGGCCCAGGACGAATGATGTGCACATAGGGATTAGAGATAGGTCCTTCAGCTATCTCATCATCAGCGATGAGACCTTCATCATTCAGGAATGATAAAACAAGAAACTCATCAATGATATAGTTTGCTTGTTGACGCCAGTTCAGATTCAAGAAAGCTTCTACATCCATGAATTCAAAGGTTCCTGCCATTTGATATATGGTATTTGTTTTAATATATGTATTGCCTGTTGTTACAATGCTCTAGCTTTTATAGCATCCAACAGGGCAACTGAAAGGTTTTGATTGGCTCGAAGCTATGGGAACAGTAAAGTGCGGAGTTCCAAGACAGTCATTATTCTTTTGACTGTTGAGCTCCTTCGTACTTTATTATTATGTTTCTGAGATATTAAAATCGATAATTTTATTATTATTGATTTTTTTTCAATGAGCGGATATGTGATGACAGGTGTCTCCACGTCTACACGTGTGTATTGAAAGTTGTTCAATACAGCTATTAGCGTATGCACGTTTGACATGTTTCCCACTCACATGATTATAGGAGTAAGACAGTTGTGTATTAATGCTTAAAAACTCTTCAGTTTTTAATCTTTAATTTTCTTTTAAATACAATACACACATCTTCAATTAAACTTTTCACATCTTACTCATTTACATCTATTATCACACACACATATTCACAAACACCTTTCTCCACATAAACTCTGTTAAGCTTTCACATCGATTACTTGTTCTTTCTTCAAAATCTTCTAATGGCAACCACAGCTTTCGTTTCGTCTGGGTTAGAGTTCGTTCCAAACAATTATACCGCACCACTAAACACTGCAAACGCACCAGAAGCATTTCATATGATTCAAAGGTTTCTTGCTCAGTCAGCGATTGGGCGTGCTTTAGTTGAACCAGCCACACTTTCTGGTTTACAAATCAAGGCATTCTGGGAGACAGGGGTTTATGATGATGGTGGTGAAACTGGGAGCCCATCCATAATCTTTGAGTTTGACGAAACAGAGTATGTTATTACTGCTGGTACTATTCGAGATGCAATGGGGTTTCCTGAATATTCTTCCTACACTATTGGAATGGGTGATGAGGATTTAATACGAATGATGCGAGAGCTTGGCTACTCTGGGCCATTGACAAAGATTGGGCAACTAAAAAGGCCGTTTCTGCGCAAAGAATGGAGTTTCTTCTTCGATTGCATTACCAGGACATTTGGCAAGAAATGCACAAATTGGGATGCTATACCCACAGACAGTCTGCAAATCGGGTATTCCTTATTATATGATAATCATTTTGATTTTGCACGACTTGTGTTGACTAACTTAGGGGAGAAGATGACCGAGAATAGAGGCGTTGTTTATTTTTCTCGATTTTGTCAGCTTTTGGTTTCTTATTGTGTTGAAGGAGAAAATGTATTTGAAGCAGATGTTTCTTGTTTTAAATTGCATAAGAGAGTATTTACTGATCTAGTAAATAAAGACATTAAGAAAGGCATTGTTGGAGATCTTTTGCTGCCTACTTCTGTGCAACAGTTTGTTGATGCTCAAGTAAATCCACAACCACAAGCTGAATCTCAACCAGAACCTCCATCAACTTCTGTTAAACCTGCAAGGGGAGGTAGGACCAAGCACATTGGTACTAAACCTGCAAGGAAACCATCTACTGAAGCTGGGGCATCAACACCTGAAGAGCTGCCTCAGAAGACAAGGCTAAAGAAAAGAAGAGCCAATAGGGCAAAGTCTGTTGTTGAAACCTCAGAGACTGAAACTGATGAAGAAACTCTTCATCAGCGAAAAAGAAGACTAGTGGCTGCACATCTTTTTGGTGCTGTAAATATAACCATGGACAGAGTCTCTAAGGACACTGAAGCTCCTGCATCAGAGAATGAGGAGATTGTGGCTGAAGCTGTTCCTCAAGATACTCCTGAAATTGTTGTTGAGGAGGATATTATAAATGCTGATGAGGACAGAGTGTTTGTCAACACTGAAACTCCTGAAGTGTTTGTTCAGGAGGATGCTGCAAATGCTGAAGCTATCAATCTAGACAGATTAAATACTGATGCTACTATGGATTTCGATGCTCCTACATCAAAGGTTCATGCTGTAGTTGAGGAAGCTGCTACTCATTCTGATAGCAGAGTTTTTGATCGTGAAGCACACACCTCTATCCATTCTGATCATTATACAGAGGGTGTGGAAGCTGATCAAGTCACTGATCAGGTAGAAGAATCTCTAGCCACTCATATTGAAGTTATTTCTTGTGATCTTGACAAAGGTGAGGAGGTTAATCAGATTCAAAGAGAAGCAGAGGTTTTTGCTAAGGTAAACTCTGATATTCCTGAAGCTGTCGCAGAAGAGAAAATTGATGAAGCTGCACAGTTTACTGTTGAAAATATTCTTCCTGAAAATGCAGCAGACACTAATGAAGAAGCTGGAAATGATGCTGAGGGTTCTCATTCACATCCTAGCATTCAAGTTTCATTGGCTGATGATGTCAATAGTGATGAAAGAATGGAAGTTAATAGACAAACCAATGAGCATTTCCAGAATATGTACTACAAAAATTGGGCTGATGCAGATTGTGTTTTCTCAGCACAAAGGGCTGCAGATTTGCTATCTGATTCTGTCAAGAAGATATCCAATACTGATGTACTTACAAGTTTACAGGCAACTGTTGTTCAAGTCAAATCTCTTAATAATAGATTTGATGAGAATCAACAGATGTTTACAAATCTAAGGAATGAATTTTCTCTCAGGGATACAACTTTGAAGCTTGACAGATCATTTTATTCTACACAATTCAAGCAGCAAGCCAAGGATTCTGAGGAAATCAAGAAAAGGCTTGGAAAAGTTGAGGAGAATCAGGCTGAAATGTCTACTCAATTGAATTCTATTTCTAATGCTCTAGAATTGCTAACATCAGTATTACTTTCTGATGATGTCAAAAAGGGGGAGAATGTACCTAAAGACAAATGCAAAGACATTCAAGCTCTGAGACAGAGGGATGATTCTACTGATGGGGGAAGCAAAGGAAATAAAGGAAAGGTCATTGCTCAAAGGCAAAGCAGGACTAAAGTAAACTCTGGTAGACAAATAAACTCTGAAAAGATAAACTCTGGTGGACAATCTACTTCAAATCTCAAGAGTTTAGTTGTTTCAACTAATCCATGTACTGATGAAGAGATTGCTGCTAAGATATTCATGAAAGAGCATGGAAAGAATGTAACTATTGAAGATATCCAGGATGAAGAGCAAATGCTTGCTGAGGAACACAAGAAAAATCTTGAAGCTGGAATCTACAAGAGAAAGGAAATCAAGGCTCCTAGAAAGAAAGAAGTTGGTATTTCTATCAAAGAGAATATTCAACAGAGTATACAAAATACAAGGAGACCTGTGATTAGAAACTCTGATAAGGGTAAAGGCATAATGATTGAAGAGCCTAACCTAAAGAAGAAAGATATTTCAACCTCTGACATTGCTCAAGTTGAAACAAGATTAGCTAAATCAACCTCTGACGCTGCTCAAGTTGATGTTTCTATTGAAGACATGACAACCTCTGACGTTGCTCAAGTTGTACAGAAATCTACACTACTTCCAGGATTCAGCAAATCGAAAATTCTTGAAGACTTAAAGCTTGAAGCTGTGAATTTCTCAGAAACCAGAACAGTATTGGGAAAAGAAGCCTTTGAAAAATCTGGACTGGGTTCACACAGAGAGAGAAGAACTAATAACAGATCTCAAGACAAGTTTTCATTGGCAGAATTTGGAGTTGGAATTACTCAAGAAGGCCTTGACAAACTGGAATCTGTACAGATGATTTTTCACAAAGGAATCAAAAAGGAATTCTTGTTATATTTTATGGCTGATGGCAGAGTGTATAGATTTGGTGAATTTGATATCCAGTTAAAACTTTGGGAAGAGCTAGAGTATGTTCTATATCTACTTGAAGTAAAGAATAGAAGTACTTATGATGCTGCTCGAGTTTTGAAGGAAAGGATGATGAAATCCAAAGTTTTGAGTGGAGCTGGAGTATCAAGTGCATACATTCCTAAATACAGAGATGCACATAGAAAGTTGGTAGAAATGAAAAGGAATAGTGCTAGGTTCAGAACTGCACTAAATAAAAAGGTTCTTGAGTTCAATCTAGAGTCTGATAAACCTTTTTATATCAGACTTGGGAATGAAATGAACAAAAACAGCATATATTCTTTGAGGGCTGCCATTTATCAAATTGGTGAAGATGAACCAGAGATGAAGGAGCTGAAGAAGATTATGATTGCTGAATTGAATAGAGCTGAGAAGAAACTACTGTTAGATTATATCAGGACTGTGCCTGATATTCAAGAAATCAAGTAAAGTCTGACTGTAAGTTTTTAATATATTTTCTATTCTAAGTCAAATTTAAACTCTGTTTTAAATTAAACTCTGTTATATGTTAAATACTGCATTTGTTAAATGTTTTTGACATCATCAATTATATGTTTAACTTGTACATTTTATTATGAACAAGTTGGGGGAGATTGTTAGATATAATTGCTGACGTTTGTTTATCAGTGTTTAAGCAACAGGTACTGACCAGAGTTTATCAGAAGCCGGTCAGAGTTTAATGAAACTCTGACAGGGTGAAGAGTTTAATGGAAGCCGGTCAGAGTTTATTTAAACTCTGACAAGGTGATAGTTGAATTAGCTGTCGGTGCTGAATTGAAGATTCTAGAAGCAATATATTCTGAAGATGGAAAGAAGCAGAATATATTGATACAGCTAAGGAAACGGAATAGAAGATAAGAAGCAATCCTTAATTGATATCAATTGTATAGCTAATTTGTAGGAATATCAATTAGATAAGGATTGTGTAACTGTGTACTATATAAACACAGATAGGTTATCCCTAGAAGGGATGCGATTATTGAATATATTATTCTTGTAACCTAGAAGCTCTTTGTGATTCATTAACATCACGAAGAGAGAATTATTTAATATAATTCAGTTTGTTGATTTACAAACCTGTGTTCTTAATTGTTATTCTCATACATACTTGATTATATATTGTGTATTCGGCCTAACAATTTCTTTTTGTTGTCAAAGTGAAAATTTCGAAAACAACAGTTAGGGTTCTTGAATAGTTGTTATTAGTTTGTGTATTCGAAAAAAAAGGGGGTTAAGTTTGTCAAGTTTGATTAATTAGAAATAATTAATTAAATTTAAAAGAAAAGACAAAATTTAGTTTTGGTTTATTTTATTTTTTCTGGAAATTTAAAATGGCTGGAGAATTTATTATTACCAAGACTAATCATGTCTCGTTCCAAAACTTGCAATCCATAACGAACCTTCAGTTTCGTGCATGGGCAGAGTTTTTGAACACACGTTCATTAGTGGCATATGCTGTGAGTACTCCCGTGGTCCTTTGCATCGATCAATTGACTGCGTTGTACACAACCGCCACGGATACAAGTGAGAATAACGTACGGTCCTTCAGTTTTGTTGTGCCAGGGGGCAGAACAATAAGGGTGACGGAACATGACTTTAACAGAATACTTCATTTTCCTACAGAAAACCTTGTTCCTGATCCCACAACTGAGGAGATACATGCTTTTTTCACTCTCATTAGAAGTCAACAACCTAACTTCTTTGTGGGAGAGTTTCTGAAGCATTACTTGCCAAAGGCATGGAACTTTTTCTTTCATACCCTAATCCATGTTTTTACTGCCAAGCTAACAAATCTGCATGGTATTCCCTTATTCCTTCAAAAGATAGGGTTTGCCATTGCGAACAATAGGCATATTAACATTGGACGGTTACTGATTGATCAAGTAATCATATGCATGGGACCACTGGATGAAAGAACAGGCATAGATGAAGATGTGCTCTGTTTCTATCCTAGGTTCCTACAGCTAATTCTCAATGATATCTTAACAGATAATGAACGAGAGATCTTTGAAGGTGAAGCCAACCAGGAGTGCATGAGAATGAAGAGCAATGCCATAACCGCTCTCATTAGGAAGAACAACTATCTTCCAGGGGTACCCACTGTTCTAACTGAATATCTACGAACGGTGCCCCTACCACTTCTACCCCCAGGGGAACAGGTAAATCAAGGTAATATTCCACAACCTGAACTGGCACCTGAACCAATGGATGTTGATCCAGAGCCCTCAGTGGCCATTCCAGACCAGGAGGTTGCAAACCCACAACCTCTAACCACGGTCGAAGAGCCTTTGGAAGAGCCAAATGAAACCACAAACGAACCTCCTTCCCCTACTATACCCAGTATACAGACATCCCTGAGTATCGAGGGAGATAGTGCTATAGCAGCACCACATAAGGAGATACACCCTTCAACAGCAGCTCTGCCTTCCTCTAAAAGGAGACGAACAGAAACCGAGGCAACTGTTGATACTTCATTTCTTTCTTCCAAAGCGCCCTTTATTGATTTTTCTGATGCTGATTGGGCTACGCTAACGAAAGCTATATCTGAACCATTAGCTCAATCAGGTAAGGAAGAATTGACGGAAGCAACTGGTGTTCCGACCATATTACAGTCAGGTTCACTGGTTGAAGGTTCTAAGAATCAAGTGTCTTCACGGACGTCGAGAGAAGGCTTTGACCTAAATGCACAATCTAAAGGGTCATTGTCTACCTCCCCAGATGGAACATATCTGGATCCTGCGGGTAAAGGGTCTGACGTAGGTGCAGATCGGCAACTCGTTGACAATGAATCAATTACTATTGAGGAGACAACTGAGGTGAAGTCTTTACAGACTCACGGGGAAGATTCGGGATCTCTGCTGTTAAAAGAGCCTGTTTCTAACCCCCTAGAGATTCAAACTCTAGATCCTACAAAGGATATATCATCTAAGGATGATCAGCAACTTGGTTTATCCAAGGACGGGGACTTGCGAAGCCCCATTGCACCACCGGTGACCTCCTTAAGGACGGCTACGGTGTTTTCTTCTGCAGGTACAATCAGCACTAAGGATTTGAGTGAAACAAAAACACTTACACCTGGCCTGAGTGGGAAAGGAAGAATGATTCAAACACCGACAGAAACCTTGAGTGTACACCCAGAGCCAAATGTGAGGAGTGACACCCTAACCCTACCTAATATTGATGATTTGCTGTTACCGACAGAAAGAGAGCTACAAGTTCAATCTTCCCTCAAGGAGATGACAGTTCATGACAAAGAAGGAACTCCATTATTCAAGGTTCCACTGCGACCTTCCTTTGACCAGGGGATCTCCTCTAGTCAGGCCAATTCTTCTTTAAAGACTATTCAAGAGAAGGTTGACTTGGCTGCAGCTGATTCCAGAAGAACATTCAGGGTCATTGGCAGTGCATCTGACACTATAACAGGTACGAAGCAGGCAGTGGACTCCTTAAAGAAGGAAGCTATGGACGAACTGATCGAGTTGAGGACGGACGTACGGGAACTTAAAGATGGTTTCATGAATGAGGTGGATGCTTTGCAACAAGGACAAGAAGCTTTGAAAGAAGACGTTCTGGTTATCCGGGATGGTCAAGCTAGGGTAAAAGATGCAATGAACACCCTTTCTAGAGTGGAGTCTAAGCTGAACTAGAGATTGGACAAAATTGAGAAGACTACCAACTCCAGATTGGATGACATTGACCTGAAGCTGGCTTCTATGCAAGAGATGAATAAGGATCTGCTAGATTTCATGGAAAATCAAAGTGATGGAGTACAGTCGATATGGACTATGCTGAAGAACCAACAAACTACCCAACCTAGTCCTTCAAATCAGCAACCTGATCCTTCTACTACCTTTTATGCTGAGGATGTTTTTATCGAGGATTCCTCAACTAAGGGGGAGAAAGTTGGAGAAGGGGAGAAAGAGAAGCCTAAGTATGGATGGGGAGTTTGGGAGACAGTTGAAGCTATTCCTATCAGACAGTACTGGATAGAGGAACTTGTAGAAGAAGAGAAGGAGAGTGAAGAGGAATTTGAGGTCATGCATGAGCAACCTAATCAAGAGGAGCATGAGCCATATTATCCAGAGCCCGTTGAACATCCAATATGGGAGGATATTATGGAAGAAGAAGCAAATTCTCTATCACCTGAAGAAGAAGCTGCCTTGGAAGTAATAAGAGCTCAGAGAGCTGCAATAGATGCCAGGCAAGCTGAGAAAGAGAAACAACAAGCAATTCTGAGGAGTGAAAAACTGAAGAGATTCAAAGTGTATAATGAAGTGAGGAAGAAGAAGATGATAGATCTGGCAAAGAAAGATGGTACTGAATGGGAAATGGCTTATAAAACCTTTTGCGGAGTTAAAGACGGATTAGAAGTCAACGACAATGCTGAGGTGGAAGTTATTATTCAGGACATCAGAAGTGCTAATCTTGAAGATCAGACTTACTTTAAAGCACTGAGAAGCTCTATAATCTGTCTGAATGCTGGGGTTAAAGCAAATGGTGCCTGGAGCTTATTAATTAGTTTTCTGGAGAAAGGTACATTGGTGATTTCCACTAAGTTTTTAGAACAGAGGACATATACAGAATTGCAGGCTATACTCATCAAGATCCAAAGAACTACAAGGCTAAATGAACTGCTCCGTGAGCATGTTAAGGAGATCGTGATGAAAGTCGGTCCAGAGATTACCGAAGATCCTCCAATGGCTAGATTCATGACGAATGACTTGTTCAGAATCTGCTATTTGGCTGAGGACAAACTGAGAGACTACCCAAGCAACTATCTAATCTCAGTTGAGAAGTATCTTAGATCCACTGGATTCTCATCAACGGAGAAGGACAAAGCAGCAGACACTCTTAGAAGATTTCTAATGGAGAATGTTCCTTACTATAGGAAAAGGGTGGAAAGAGGATTGGAAGTGCATACCAGCCTGCCAAACATGCCAAAGCTAAACAAGAAAGATGTTAACATTGCATGGTTATGGGCTGGAGTGGGTCAAGAGGTTGAATATATTGGAAGACACATCCAAGGAGCAATCCTTAAACCTGGAGAACCACTGCACTATCTATCTGTGATTGATTATCAAGCTGCTAACTCCGATCCAATGATTGAAGAAGGTGAGATTGGAATGGACTGAAGATTGAAGCAAAGAACAAAAGAACTATCAGCTCAGACTAGAGGAGCAACTTCATTGTATAAAGTTTAATTGTTTTTTTGATTTATGAAATCTGGAAATGTATATATATCTGATCCAGAATGCATTTAATATTATTACGCTGTCTTACTTTAATTAGTTTCATGTTTCCTTAGTTAGTTGAGTTATCCTCGAAGTATTTGCTTGTCGAACTCTATCCAATCAAATAAGGGGAGATTGTAAAGCATAATGTAACATAAGATGTAAAAGATATAACTACAACTCAACAAAGGACAAGACAGACAATAATATTAACAGAAGCACAGGAATCCAGAATCAAAGAAGAAAAGGTAAACTCAAAAAATCAAAATACGTTATGTATTCTTGAAGTCCGTAAACAGGTCACAGAAAGAAGTTCATGAAAATGTTCAAGCCTCAGTGACAGCAAAAGAAACAAGACTTTCAAGATGACAGAAGTATGTGAATGATTTAGGGTTAAGTACCACAGGATTCCAGTGATTTAAATGAAGCAACCAGAAAGACAAAGGACGTATCAGCAGCATTGAATTGAAGACATAAAAGAAGAATTGATCAAGTGTTATTCATCTGTGAACCAGACCAGTTGCACTAGGTGACGGCACTGAAAAGATCAGATTGTTTTATCGTCTCAGAAAGAATTGATACAGTCTATTACTTAAACACCCGGGAGCTATGGAGTTATTAATAAAGGACAAATGAAAAGTAAATCAATTCGATAGTTTTTCTTTTAAGAAAACTATCGAATGAGAGTTTAAGGTGATTGAATTAAAAACAAGTAAATCAATTTAGCATTCGATAGTTTTGTTTTAAAAACTATCGAATGGTAAAATGATTTGTTTCATTCGATGGTTTCTTAAACCATTCGATGGTTTTTTAATTGGGAGCAGGTGGAAAGTATTCTTTGTTTTTCAAGTTGAAGAAGATCCAACGGCCAGGATTGTTTCTACAATCTAAGTTCGATGGTTTTTCAATTCAAGTCTACAATTAATACTGAGAGAAGAGTGTGTCTTCTTCAGTTAAGGCATTCAACACAGAAACATTACTGAGAGAGAGAACTGAGCCGGAGAAATTATCAGAGAATTAATAGTGCTCAGAATTTGATCATTGTTTTGTATTTGTGTAACCTTAAACTCATTGAAGCTAATCTACGAATTAGAAATTGTAGCACCTCTCGAGGTTTATATTTATAAAAAGATATATTCCCCGAAACTTGATTTGGTTTGGTGTGTTTGATTTTGTTATAGAACTGAAAGATTAATCCGCGAACGAAATTAAATTATTTGTGAGTATCGTATTCAACCCCTCCTTCTACGATACTTTGGACCTAACAATTGGTATCAGAGCTACTTGATTGATATACAAATCAGATCCGGTGAATGAGACCAAAATCAAACGTAGCGTGAAAATTCGAAGCAAATTTTGTAACTTTCAAAATTTTTCATTTAATTGGAATTTCTTGAATTTTAAACAATTTGAAATTTTCAGAAACCATGAGTGCTCCAAAGACAACCGCTGGTATTAAAGTTCCCCCGTTTACTAGAGATGATTTCGGTTTGTGGAAGATGAAGATGCTGTTGTTTATCAAGGCATCTAATCCGTTATACATTGGCATATTAGAGAATAAAACTGCTATAGGATTTGACTATAACAAGAAAGCTGGTAAGAAGATTGTGGAATTCCCTGTGACATCTTCAGTTGTCAAAAGGAATACTCCACATGTTCTTAAGAATGTTGATTGTCCAGTTTTTGTTAAGCCGTTTCCACCACTCTTTCATGAGGATGACCTTTTCATAAGACAAGAATTGCTTGAGGAGGATTTGTTGAAGGAAAAAGAGGTAAAAACTAAGTTGCCTAGGAAATCAGTAAAAAATGAATTACCTAAACCTGATTTACCTAAAACTGAAGTAGGTGGCGTAGTTGGTAATGTTAAAAAGAACAGGAATGGGAAGAAGAAGATTGTTAATCAGGAAATGGTTCCATTTTCTCCCATTGCATCTAGGAAGTTGTGCACTATTTGTAACTCTGCTGGACACCTTACACATGCATGTAAAAAGGTTAAAGTAGAAACTACTAATACTTCTGAAATGCATAACATGTCTGACATGCCTGATAATCATGAGCCCTGTGGGAAGAAAGAGTGTTTCCTATGTAAGTACAACATCATGCATGCTTATTTTAAGTTGATGAATGATAGTAGCAATAGCACTAGTAATGTTAAATCCACAGATACTATGAATATCAAACAGGGTAAGACTAAATTGAATGTTACTCCTGTTAAATCATCTAAACCTTCAGGACCCAAACAATTTTGGGTACCAAAGTCCGCTTAATCAATCTGTGATTGCAGGGTAAGGTTAAAAGCTCAAAAGTCGTGTGGATTCTGGATAGTGGCTGTTCTAGACACTAAAACTGTAAAAATTGTAATACCTAAAACTGAAGTAGGTGACTTAGTTATCAAGGCTAAAAAGAACAGGAATGGGAAAAAGAATGTTGTTAATCAGAATATTGTTTCTTCTTCTCCCATTGCATCTAGGAAGTTGTGCACTATTTGTAATTCTGCTGGACACCTTACACATGCATGTAAAAAGGTTAAAGTAGAAACTGCTAATACTTCTGCAATGCATAACATGTCTGACATGCCTGATGTTCATGAACCCTGTGGTAAGAAAGAGTGTTTGCTATGTACATACAACATTATGCATGCTTATTTTAAGTTGATGAATGCATCTGGTAGCAATAGCACTGATAATGTCAAACCCACAGAAAGCATGAATGTTAAACTAGTTAAGACTAACTTGAATGTTACTCCTGTTAAAGTATCTAAACCTTCAGGACCCAAACAAGTTTGGGTACCAAAGTCCGCTTAATCAATCTGTGATTGCAGGGTAAGGTTAAAAGCTCAAAGGTCGTGTGGATTCTGGATAGTGGCTGTTCTCGACACATGACAAGTGAAGAGTCCCTGCTTAGAAAGGTGGTTAAGAAGACCGGCCTGATTGTAACCTTTGGAGATGACAACAAAGGATTCACTACGGGATATGGTAAATTGAAAATTGGGAATGTCATCATTGAAAACATCTCTCTTGTTGAAGGATTGAAGCACAATCTTCTAAGTATCAGTCAGTTCTGTGATAAAGGCTACAATGTAGATTTCAGAAAGGACAAGTGCTTGATCACAAACAGGAAGGATGAGAAGCTTGCTCTACTGGGAGTAAGAAAAGGAAATTTGTTTATAGCTGACTTACGTTCTACCAGTGAAGGAGAAGTTACATGTTTCTACAGTAAGGCTTCTTCAGAACAAAGTTGGCTATGTCACAAGAAGCTCTCACACTTGAACTTCAAAACTATGAACTCTTTGGTAAAGAGAGAGTTGGTGAGAGGGGTGCCCCTGATGAAATTCAATCAGGAGGGACTATGTGAAGCATGTGAAAAAGGGAAGTCGAAGAAAGCATCACATAGAAGCAAAGGAATGACAAGCATTGCTGAACCATTACAACTGATTCATATGGATTTATTTGGTCTAGTCAATGTTATGTCACTTTCAAGAAAAAGATATGCATTGGTGATGGTGGATGACTACTCCAAGTACACGTGGGTGTTGTTCTTACAATCAAAGGATGAAGCAACAATTAATCATTGATCACATCAAGAAGATAGAAGTGGAAGCCAAGCTACCTGTGCGGACAATCAGATCAGACAATGGAACTGAATTCAAGAATGCAGTTCTTAATGATTTCTGCTCAGAGAAAGGAATGTCAAGACAGTATTCAGCACCAAGAACTCCTCAACAGAATGAAGTAGTGGAAAGGAAGAACAAGACCTTGGTTGAAGCAGCAAGGACCATGTTGAATGAATCAAAACTTCCCACTTACTTTTGGGCTGAAGCAGTGAATACAGCTTGCTACACTCAGAATCGAACCCTGATCAACAAAGATCATGAAAAGACTCCGTATGATTTAATGGCCAACAAGAAACCAACACTGAAGTACTTTCATGTGTTTGGTGCAAAGTGCTTTGTACTAAAAGATGGAGAACATCTAGGCAAGTTTGATGCCAAAGCAGATAAAGGCATTTTTCTGGGCTATTCTCTGGAATCTAAGGCTTACAGGGTGTATGTGATTGCAGATAAGAAGGTGTTGGAAACCTTTAATGTAACATTCGACGACACCAAAAGACCAGGCCTGCAAACTAGAGAGAACTCTGAATCCTTAGTATTTGAAAATCTATCAGGAGATCTCTCTGACAATGAAGAAGAACCTGAAGTTGTTACAGTTATTAATAATAATGATAATGATAATGATTCTGGACCAAGTGGTGATAATGGTGGACATACTCAAACTACTACTGGATCCACTAGTCAATCAACAGGGTCAACAAATCATACTGTCAACAACTCGGGGGGAGCATGAGAAGGATCAACTAGTCACACTCCACAACATCTAGAACAAGGAGAATCATCAAGATCACATCTGCCAAGACAAAGGGTATGGAAATAAAGATCATCCATTTCACTTGATCATTGGTGATCCGGACACATGAGTGAGCACTAGGAGGACATCACAAAATGAATGTCACTATTCTGGGTTTCTTTCAGAAACAGAACCTAAGAAAGTTGAAGATGCCCTAGATGATCCAGATTGGGTGATTGCAATGCAAGAGGAACTCAATTAGTTTTAAAGGCAGAAAGTTTGGAAGCTCGTACCCAGGCCTAAGGGAAAATCTGTTATTGGAACAAGATGGGTATTCAGAAATAATTTGGACGAAGATGGAATTGTAACGAGAAACAAAGCCAGACTGGTTTCTAAAGGTTACTCTCAAGAAGAGGGTATAGATTATGATGAAACCTATGCACCAGTAGCAAGACTTGAGGCCATCAGAATGTTTCTAGCATTTGCAGCACATTCCAATTACAAGGTATATCAAATGGATGTGAAGAGTGCTTTTCTGAACGGGGAGTTAGAAGAAGAAGTGCATGTGGAACAACCTCCAGGTTTTGAGGATTCAAAACTAGCAGACTTTGTGTACTTTCTATTCAAAGCTTTCTATGGACTCAAACAAGCTCCAAGGACATGGTATGACACTCTCTCTGAATTCTTACTTGTAAATGATTTTATAAGAGGTGTTGTAGACAAAACTCTCTTTTACAAAAAGCATAAAAATGATTTGATATTGGTGCAAGTATATGTTGATGACATAATATTTGGTTCTACTAATGATGATCTATGCAAGAGATTTGCTAAGTTAATGCAGAGTCGTTATGAAAATGAGCATGATGGGTGAATTGTCATTCTTTCTTGGACTGCAAGTATATAAAAGGCAAGATGGTATATTCATTTGTCAGTCCAAGTACATCAAAGATCTTCTGAAGAAGTATCAAATGGAAGACTCATCTACAGCAAAGACTCCTATGCCAATTGCCACTAAGCTTGATAAAGATGAAACTGGTAAGAAGGTTGACATCACAGGCTACAGAGGTATGATAGGCTCATTACTTTATCTCACTGCAAGTAAACCAGATATAATGTTTGCAACATGCTTGTGTTCTAGGTTTCAGTCTGATCCTAAAGAATCTCATCTAATAGCTGTTAAGCGAATATTTAGATATCTTAAGGGGACCCCAAATCTTGGAATTTGGTACCCTAAAGATACAAGATTTGATCTTATTGGATATACAGACTCAGATTTTGCATGTTGTAAGATTGATAGGAAGAGTACTTCAGGAAGCTGTCAGTTTCTTTGAAGAAGGTTAGTTTCCTGGTATAGCAAGAAGCAGCATTCAGTATCCACATCAACAGCTGAGGCTGAATACATTGTTGCTGGTAGCTGCTGTGCACAGATCTTGTGGATGAGAAACCAACTCCGTGACTATGGGCTTTTGTTGACAAAGATTCCAATATTTTGCGACAACACAAGTGCCATAGAAATCTCAAACAATCCAGTGCAACACTCGAGGACGAAGCACATCGACATCATGTATCATTTTATCCGAGAGCATGTCATGAATGGAACTGTGGAGTTACATTTTGTACCCACAGAGGAACAAATTACAGACATCTTTACTAAACCGCTTGATGAATCCACTTTTTCAAGGCTGGTTGGTGAACTTGGGATGTTAAATATTTTTAATTGATTTTGATTAGAAGTCAGTAACTACAAGATAGTCCTAGTGAATACATGAGTTTAAGAATTTCCATATCCTTAGGACTCGTGAATTTATTTTCTGGAGCAATTCTCGTAGTTAGGATTATTGTACTAATATTATGTCATAATTATGGATGATATATCTTCTGGCATTTAATTGGTTATTAATTCCAAAAATTATTTAGGTGCTAATATTTGTTCTAAATATTTAAGCATCTATTTAATTTGAATTAATTTACTTTGTTTTTAAACATTGTAGATTAATGCAGCATAATTTATTGGATTTTAATTGGTTAATATAATTTAATGATATTTAGTCGATTTTATTCTAAGAAAATTGTGAATTTTCTATTAGCTGTGATTTTGGTAAATTTGTAAAAGTTTATACAGATTCTAAGATGACAGGAAAAACAAAATGTTTGATTTTTAAAACAGAACAGTTTTTAGAAATTGAACAAGAAGCAAAAAATATCGAATTTAGAAAATTCGATAGTTTTTCTAAGTACTAAAAAAATCTATCGAAAGCAATTTTCGATAGTTTTTGAAAAGGAAAAGAAAAACTATCGAAAACAATTCTCGATAGTTTTTGAGATTGAATAGGAAAAATATCGAATGGAATTTAACTAAAGTAATATTTAAATTCTCGATAGTTTTTCTAAAAATACTTCGATAGATTTTGAGATTTCAAAGAGAACTTTCGATATTTTTTTCAGAAAATCGATTTAATTTCTTAAATTCAAATACTTCGATAGTTTTTCAAAAACTATCGAAGTCATGTTGACTTTTTTGCCCCTCTGAAAATCCATCGACAGTGCAAATAAAATCTATCGAACACTGTTTTTACTATTTTACCCCTTTCAGTTTCAAAAGGTATTTAACTGGCACTTAGCTTTTTCTCTTTACAGTTTCACAATTCTGAAAAAAGTTTTTGTCGATATAATACTTACAAAGAGAGATACAGCCAAGAACATCAAAACTCGATAGATTTCAGTTTTAACCAAGAATTACACACAATAACTTCAGTTTTTACAGTGATCTCATTTTCAAAAGTGAAATCTCTGTACTTTGTGACTTCTGTGTATTCAAATTTTGGTTGTGGTTAAAGAATACTATCGAAAGCCATTTTTTCGAACCTTACCTGATAATACTATTCTTGAATAGTGATTTTTAATTGAAATCCATCTATTTGGAAGTGTATTTTAATCAAAACTACTTTTCTTGAGTTAGAAAAAGTTAGGGTTCTTAATTTGGAAGTTTAATTGTTCGAAGTTGTTTAAGTGTTTAAAAGGGGTATTTTGGTTAAGTTTGATTAATTAGAAATAATTAATTGAAAATTTTAGTTTTGTTTTAAGTTTAATTTTCTGGAAATTTGAATTAAAATGGCCGGAGAATTTATCGTAACCAAGACTAACCATGTCTCGTTTCAGAATTTGCAATCCATTAGTGGCATATTCTCTAAGTACTCTCGTGGTCCTTTGTATTGATCAATCGACTGCGTTGTACACATCCGCCACTGACACATCTGAGAACAATATTAGATCCTTTAGTTTTGTTGTGCCAGGGGGCAGAACAATAAGGGTGACGGAACATGACTTTAATAGGGTTTTACATTTTCCAACAGAAAACCATGTTCCGGATCCCACGACTGAGGAGATACATGCTTTCTTCACTCTCATAAGAAGTCAACAAATTTGCAGGGTATTCCCATATTTCTTCAGAAGATAGGGTTTGCAATTGCTAACAATAGGCATGTAAACATAGGAAGATTAGTGATTGATCAAGTCATTCTATGCATGGGACCACTGGATGAAAGAACAGGCATGGATGATGTGCTTTGTTTCTATCCTAGGTTCCTACAGTTAATTCTAAATGATGTGTTAACAGGTGATGAACGGGAGACATTTGTAGGCGAGGAGACCATGAAGTGTATGAGGATGAAGAGCAATGCAATAACCGCTCTGATAAGAAAGAATCATCTTCCAGGGGTACCCACTGTTCTAACTGAATATCTAAGAACGGTGCCCCTACCACTTCTACCCCCAGGGGAACAGGTAATCGAAGGTAATATCCCTCAACCTGAACTGGCTCCTGAACCACAACCAATGGATGTAGATCCAGAGCCCTCAGCGGTCATTTCTGACCATGAGATTGCAAACCCACAATCTCTAACCACGGTCACAGAGCCTTTGGAAGAGCCAAATGAAACCATAAACGAACCTCCTTCCCCTACTATACCCAATATTCAGACATCCATGAGTGTAGAGGGAGATAGTGCCATAGTAGCACCACATAAGGAGATACACCCTTCAACAACAGCTCTGCCTTCCTCTAAAAGGAGAAGAATAGAAACTGATGCAACTGTTGAAACTTCATTTCAATAATCCAAAGAGCCCTTCACAGATTTTTCTGATGCTGATTGGGCTACACTAACTAAAGCTATATCTGAACCTATAGCTCAATCAAGCAAGGAGGAATTGACGGAAGCAACTGGTGTTCCGACCATATTACGGTCAGGTTAACTGGTTGAAGGTTCTAAGAACCAAGTGTCTTCACAGACGTCGAGAGAAGGCTCTGACCCAAATGCAAAATCTAAAGGGTCATTGCCTAGCTCCCCAGATGGAACATATCTGGATCCTGCGGGTAAAGGTTCTGACGTAGGTGCGGATCGGCAACTCGGTGACAATGAATCAATTTCAATTGAGGAGTTAACTGAGGAAAAGACTTCACAGACTTTAGAGGGAGTTTCAGGATCTCTGATATTAATAGAGCCTGATTCTAGCCTCCTAGAGATTCAAACTCTAGATCCTACAAAGGATACATCATCTACGGATGATCAACAACTTGGTTTATCCAAGGACGGGGACTTGCGAAGCCCCATTGCACCACCGGTGACCTCCTTAAGGATGGCTACGGTGTTTTCTGATGCAGGTACAAAGAGCAACAAGGGATTGAGTGAAACACAAACACTTACACTTGGCCTGAGTGGGAAAGGAAAAATGAGTGAAACACCAACAGAAACGTTGAGTGCACACCCAAAGCCAAATGTGAGGAGTGACACCCTAACCCTACCACAGATTGATGATTTGCTACTACCTACAGAGAGAGAAATTCATGTTCAATCCACACTCAAGGAGATGACGGTTCATGATAAACAAGGGAATCCACTATTCAAGGTTCAACTGAGACCTTCCTTTGACCAAGGGATCTCCTCTGATCAAGTCAGTGCTTCTTTAATGTCTATTCAAGAGAAGGTTGACTTGGCGGCGGCTGATTCTAGAAGAACTTACCGGGTCTTAGGCAGTGCATCTGGCACTATAACAGGTACTAAGCAAGCAGTGGACTCCTTGAAGAAGGAAGCAATGGAGGAACTAGTCGACTTGAGGACTGATATCAAAGAGCTGAAGGATGGATTCATGAATGAGGTGAATGCTCTGCAACAAGGTCAAGAAGCTTTGAGAGAAGACGTTCTGGTTATCCGGGATAGTCAAGCTAGGGTAAAAGATGCAATGAACACCCTCTCAAGAGTGGAGTCTAAGCTTAACCAGAGATTGGATAGAATTGAGAAGACTAACAAGTTGAGATTGGATGACATTGACCTGAAGTTGGATTCTGTGCATGAAATGAATAAGGAGATGACTGAGTTCATGGAGAACCAAAGTGATGGCATACAGTCTATATGGAATATGTTGAGGAACCAACAACCCGGACCATCAAATCAACAACCTGATCCTGCTACGAACTTTTATGCTGAGGATAACTTCGTCGAGGATTCCTCAACTAAAGGGGAGAAAGTTGGAGAATGGGAGGCAAATGGATGGGGAAGATGGGAAACCAATGAAACTATTCCGGTTAGACAGTACTGGATTGAGAATATGGTGCAAGAAGAGGAGAGTGAGGAGAAATTTGAAATCATGCATGATCAACCACTACAAGAGGAGCATGAGCCATATTATCCAGAGCCAATAGAACATCCTATCTTGGATGATGATATGGAAGAAGAAGCAAATTCTCTGTCACTGGAAGAAGAAGCTGCCTTGGAGATAGTAAAAGCTGAAAGAGCTGAAAGAGATGCCAGGCAAGCTGAAAAGCAAAGACACCAAGCAGTTCTAAGGAGTGAGAAGCTGAAAAGATTCAAGGTGTATGCTGAAGTGAGGAAGAAGAAAATGATGGATTTAGAAAAGAAGCAAGGGATTGACTGGGAGATGGCTTATAAAACCTTTTGTGGAGTTGAAGACGGATTAGAAGTCAACGACAATGCGGAGGTGGAAGTTATCATTCAGGACATCAGAAGTGTAAATCCTGAAGATCAGACTTACTTCACTGCACTGAGAAATTCTGTGATCTTTCTGAAAGCTGGAGTGAAAGCAAATGGTGCCTGGAACATATTGATCAATTTTCTTGAGAAAGGTACATTTGTTATTTCTACTAAGTTTTTCGAACAGAGAACATAAACGGAACTGCAGGTGATGCTCGTCAAGATTCAAAGGACTACAAGGCTAAATGAACTGCTTCGTGAGCATGTTAAAGAAATCTTGATGAAAGTCAGTCCAGAGATCACTGATAATCCTCCAATGGTTAGATTCATGATGAATGGCTTGTTCAGAATCTGCTATTTGACTGAGGACAAGCTGAAAGACTTTCCAAGAAACTATCTTATATCAGTGGAGAAGTATCTTAGATCCACTGGATTCACATCAACAGAGAATGACAAAGCAGCCGACACTCTACGAAGATTTCTAATAGAGAATGTTCCTTACTATAGGAAGAGAGTGGAGAGAGGATTGGAAGTGCATCCCAGACTACCAAACATGCCAAAGCTAAACCAGAAAGATGTTAACATTGCATGGTTGTGGGCTGGAGTGGGACAAGAGGTTGAGTACATTGGAAGACACATCAAAGGAGCAATCCTTAAACCTGGAGAACCACTGCACTATCCTTCTGTGATTGATTATCAAGCTGCTAACTCCAATCCAATGATTGAAGAAGGTGAGATTGAGATGGACTGAAGAAAAGAAGCAAAGAACAAAAGAACTATCAGCTCAGTCTAGAGGAGCAACTTCTATGTATATAGTTTTATTGTTTTTTGAATTATGAAATCCGGAAATGTATATATATCTGATCCAGAATGCATTTAATATTATCAAGCTGTCTTACTTTAATTAGTTTCATGTTTCCTTAGTTAGTTGAGTTATCCTCGAAGTATTTGCTTGTCAAACTCTATACAATCAAATAGGGGGAGATTGTAAAGCATAATGTAACATAAGATGTAAAAGAGATACCTGCAACTCAACAAAGGACAAGACAAACAATAATATTAACAGAAGCACAGGAATCTAGAATCAAAGAAGAAAAGGTAAACTCAAAAAATCAAAATACGATATGTATTCTTGAAGTCCGTAAACAGGTCACGGAAAGAAGTTCATGAAAATGTTCAAGCCTCAGTGACAGCAAAAGAAACAAGACTTTCAAGACAACAGAAGTATGTGAATGATTTAGGGTTAGTACCACAGGATTCCAGTGATTTACTTGAAGCAACCAGATTGACAAAGGACTTATCAACAACATTGAATTGAAGACATAGAGGAATTGATCAAGTGATATTTATCTGTGAACCAGACTAGTTGCACTAGTTGACGGCACTTAAAAAGATCAAGTTGTTTTATCATCTCAGAAGAAATTGATTTAGTCAAAAACTAAACACCCAGAAACTCAAGAGATTGTTTAATAGATCAAGGACAAGAAAAGAGTTCGATGGTTTTTCTATTTAGAAAACCATCGAATGTGATTTAAAGAAAACAAAAGAAAACTAAAGTAAGTTAATTTTTCATTCGATAGTTTTAATTAAAAAACCATCGAATGGAATATTAACTTTATCATTCGATAGTTTTCTATTTGGAGGAGCAGATGAAAAGTTTCTTTGTTTATCAAGTTGATGAAGATCCAACGGCCAAGATTAAATGCCTTCTTTTGGTTCGATGGTTTTTCAAATCAAGACTATAAATAGAGAATGAAGACAATGTCTTATTCAGTTGGTTGGCAGAAGTGATCATATTTACTCTGAAGAATTAAGTGCTCAAGAACAGATTCTGGAGAAAATTTATAGTGCCTTAATTTACAAAGTTTGTATTGATTACTTTAACCTGAACTCATTGAAGCTAATCTACGGATTAGAATTTGTAGCACCCTTCGAGGTTTATATTTATAAAACGATATAATCCCCGACTCGTGTTTTGATTTGGTGCTTTTGATTTCGTTATAGAACTGAATGATTAATCCACGAACGAAATTAAATAATTTGTGAGAATCGTATTCAACCCCCCCTTCTACGATACTTTGGACCTAACAACTTCAACCCTTGGAGATGTGTGAGTGATCTCCACTGGAACCACTGCTTCTGCCCCATATGCTAACAGAAACGGGGTTGCTCCAGTGGTGACTTTACAAGTAGTACGATATGCCCATAGCATGGGGAGAAATTCGTCCACCCAAGTGTTTCTAGAGCGCTCAACTCTTTTCTTCAGTCCATCCAGGATAATTTGATTCGCCACTTCAGCTTGCCCATTTGCTTGAGGGTGAGCAACGAAAGTGAAACGTAGCTTAATATCATTCTCCTCACAGTACTTCTTGAAATCCTCATTGTTAAACTGAGTTCCATTATCTGTGACCAAGATTCGTGGAATCCCGTATCTGCATATCACATTCTCCCCGAAGAAATGCATTACTTGCTTGGTGGTTATCTTGGCTAAAGATTTAGCCTCAATCCACTTAGTGAAGTAGTCGATTGCCACTATCAAGAACTTTCTTTGTGCACTTGCCATTGGAAATGGTCCAAGTATATCCATTCCCCACATGGCAAATAGAATAGGTGAGTTTATGGATGTCAACATCTCTGGTGGTTGTCTAACCACTGGTGCATGCTTTTGGCACCGTTCACACTTTTTCACATAGTTTTTTGCATCTGCAAGCACACTAGGCCGGTAGAAACCTAGACGAGTGATTTTATGAGCAAGGGCCCTGCTCCCCAAGTGCTGTCCACAGATTCCTTCATGTACCTCCCTTAGGGCCAATTCTGCCTCTTAAGGTCTCAAACATTTCAAGTAAGGGATGATGAAAGATTTTTTGTATAAGATTCCATCAATCAAGGTATACCTTAGTGCTCTCACATATAACTTTCGAGCTTCTGAAGTATCGTTAGGTAACCAACCAGTTTCCAAATGAGATTTGATGGGATCCATCCAACAGCTAGCCACATCAATGGGTGCTATTAACTTCCCATTAATGCTTGGGGTCTTCAAGACTTGAAAGTATACACTCCCTGCATAGTTTTCAATTTCAAAAGAAGCAAATTTAGACAAAGCATCAGCCTTCATGTTTTCTTCCCTTGGAATGTGTTCCACATAACATTCATCAAACTGAGTCATAATGGCCTTGACAAGTTTCAAATACTTGGCCATGACTTCATCTCTAGCCTTAAACTCTCCATTTACTTGGGAAACTACCAACCTCGAGTCTCCACATACTTTCAGAGTCTTAACTCTCAGGGCTCCAGCCAGCCCTAAGCCAGCTATCAGGGCTTCATACTCAGCTTCATTTTTTGTCGTTGGGAAGTCCAGCTTTAGTGCATACTCTATGAGAAATCCATCAGGACTTTGTAGCACCAAACCTGCTACACTTGATTTTGTTTTTGATGCTCCATCAAAATAGAGCACCCAACATTCTTTGGACACCATGTCCTCGTCTTTCTTGTCTTCCACTACCACTTCATGCCCCCCCGACTTCCTGGTTGTCAATGGTGCATTCAACCATGAAGTCAGCGAGTGCTTGAGCTTTAATTGCCGTTCGAGGCTTATACTTGATGTCAAATTCCCCCAACTCAATAGCCCACTTGATTAACCTTCCAGTAACTTGAGGACTGTGCAAGATGCTTCTTAGAGGCTGATTGGTCAAAACCTCTATCTTGTGTGCCTGGAAGTATGGACGTAGCTTTCTTGAGGCCATAATCAGGGCTAAGGTAGAGTAGTTTATTTATGCTCCATGTAGAATCTTACTCACGTAATAGATGGGCTTCTGAACTTTCAGTTCTTCCTTTACCAAAACAGCTCCAAGGGCAGTGTTAGAAACTGCTAGGTAAAGGTAGAGAGTATCTCCCGGTTTTGGTTTTGCCAACAATGGTGCCTCAGCCATGTACTTCTTCAAGGCCTCAAAGGCCTCCTGGATTTCTACTGTCCACTCAAAATTTTTCACGTTCTTGAGTGCTTTGAAGAAGGGTAAGCACTTTTCTCCTGACTTGGAGATAAATCTTCCCAATGCTGCCACTCTTCCTGTTAATTTCTGAACATCCTTGACAGACCGTGGTGGCTCCATGTCCAGGATTGCTTTAATTTTGTCGGGGTTAGCCTCAATTCCTCGCTTAGAAACCATTAGGCCTAGAAACTTTCCTGGCCCTACCCCAAAGGCACACTTTGCTGGATTTAACATCATTTTATGGTGCCTCAGCACTTCAAAAGCTTCCCGTAGATGGTTTATATGATCTGCCTTATCGGGGATCTTAACCAACATGTCATCCACATATACTTCCATGGTCTTTCCAATTAGGTGTTCAAAGATTTTCTTCACCAACCTTTGGTAAGTTGCTCCTGCATTCTTAAGTCCAAATGCCATAACCAAATAACAGTAAACACCAAAGTCAGTGATGAATGATACCTTGGAGATGTCATCTTTGTGCATTTTATTTTGATTGTATCCACTGAATCCATCCATGAAACTTAGCATATCGTGCCCAGCCGTGGCATCTATCAGAGTATCAATTCTTGGCAATGGGAAACAATATTTTGGACATGCGTCATTCAAGTCTGTGAAGTCCACACACATTCTCCATTTTCCATTGGCTTTTTTGACCATCACTAGGTTAGCCAACCATTCTGGAAATTGAATTTCTTCAATGAACCCGGCTTTCAAAAGCTTATCTACTTCCTCCTTGATGGCCTCTTGCCTCTCTGGAGAAAAATTTCTTTTTTTTCTGTTTCACAGTCTTCCTTTCAGGATCTACATTCAATTTGTGGGTTATCAATTGGGGGTCAATCCCTGGCATGTCGGCCGCTGTCCAAGCGAAAACATCATTATTTTCTTAAAGAAAGGTTATGATCTTACTTTTCAATGGCTCAGGTAACAATGGTCCAATGTAAGTAACCTTCTCCGGTACACCAGGAACTAAGGGAATTAGGATTAGATCATCAGCCGGTTTCCCTCTTCTATCCTCATTATCTCTAGCATCCATGTCTTCAATGGGGAGAACCTGCCCCCCGATTCCATCAGGCCTCAACGCAACTACATAACAACTTCTAGCCATCTTTTGGTCACCCCGCTCTTCACCAATCCCATTTCTTGTTGGGAACTTGATTTTTAGATGACAAGACGAGGCAACAACCTTGAACGCATGAAGACCTGTCCTTCCTAGGATCACATTATAGGTCGAGGTTGCCTTTATAACTATGAAGTTCAACATTTGAGTAGACGTTTTCGAACCTTGCCCCATCGTCATAGGGAGTTGAATTGTGCCTTCTACCTTTGATTCCACTCCATTGAACCCATAGATGGGCATATTCGAGGGTGTCAATTGAGAGTCTGTATAGCCCATCTTGATAAAAGCATCATGGAACAAGATGTCCACTGAAGCTCCATTGTCAACCAAAACCCTCTTTGTTTCAGAATTGCCTATCACATGTACGATGACTAAGGGATCATCGTGGGGAAACTTCACTCCTTCCAGGTCAGAATCATCAAAACCTATTGCTATTTCTGTTCTGGCACGTTTTGGTGCTTCTCCAACTACAGTCATTACCTCTCGGGCATAAGTTTTTCTTGAGTTTTGGGAGGACCCAACAGCAGTTGGTCCTCCAAATATCATGTTGATGATAGGCCCTCGGGGTTTGGGATTACGATCTTGATCGTGGTCCCTTTTGTCATAATCTTTTCTTTCGTAGTTTCCTCTTTGACTCCCTTGATTTCCATCCTTAGTGAACTAGTTGAGTTTTCCCCTTCGAATCAAAAACTCGATCTCATCTTTCAGTTGTCTACAATCATCTGTGTCATGATCAACTTTGTAACGCCCCCAAATCCGGGGTCAAAGGATTTGGTCGTCACACTGCACTCTTAATCCAAACAACCTGTTCAATATAAAATCAACACAATAATAATAATATCTGTGACCCCAACTCTACCAAGAATCTTTAAAGGTTATAGTGCTAGAAACAAGAATCCAAAATTTCATTACAACAACTTTCCTTTTTACAATCATTCTCTTTACACACAATCTAAAACACTAGTATAACTTCGATAAGAAGTATACCAGGCCACTACTCTTATACAAAATCTTATTCAATAGAAAACATCTATATACAAAATCTCTCACTAGCTCCAATGCTCTGGATCAAAACGTCTTTACGCTAATATCTTTCCCCATCTCTGATCAGCTACGCGGACAACTCTTGTCAATACACCTTCTTTCCGGCAGGCTAAAATATATATAAATAAAACAAGTATGAGCGAATGAATTGCTCAGCAAGCGCATTATTAAATATAATACGAAAGGTTTCCAAAATAAACTTTGGATTTTCAAATAACAACTTTTGTTTTTGAACAATTAAAATCTCTAAAATTTTCAAATTAAGTTTGGTAATTTACCACAATTTCTCATTCAGTTTCTCTCAACTGAATAGTTTTAAAACACAAAAGATTTATATTGGTCGTTACGATGACCGAATCAACAATATCTACAATAGTAAGTAGAACATATGAAATAAATATAACTCATACGTCTTCAAGACCATAGTTTGTATAAAAATACTAGTTTTGAAGATAACAAATCTATTCACAACATTTTCTGAAACCAACAACTCTGGAAGGTTAGAATAATCAAGGGGTAAGAATGAGCCAACACGCTCGGTCAAGGAATAAAGAACGCACTTCAAGACTTCAACATGGTACCGACTGGATATGCGGTATGAATAAAACTCATCAAGATAGATATCTCACGACTGCCAATGGAATCAAGGAAATGGATTTCGACTATTTGGAATCCAAATGAATTAAGAGTAAGTGATTTCAGCAAGATTGAAACCACCATTTATTAATCAACAACCAACAATTTTACGCAACGAATAAACCTGAATATCAGGTCATAACTCACAAGTACAAAACATATGGATGTAACTCATCTCAGAAATAAGAACTAATATTAGAATTGGATTTTTAACATTTATCAAATCAAAGGTTGTGCTGCTGGCCAGCCACGCAACAACCCCGGACTAGCTCATGCATAGTCCTCTACGGATCCAAGGCCAATCTGGGCCTAAATTACATCGACCATAAATGGCCCGACCAATAATTGGTCCATTTAAAAAAAAACATTCCAATCCTATATTATATACGTCAGGTGTCAGAACAATTGACAACCTTACTTCGACAATCAGGTGTCGGAAGAATCGACAACCTAATACAACAATTGCTGGAAAACTCACGTTCCAGGAAACAGTTCAATTATGAAGAATCCATTAAGGAATAACAATATAATCTAGTATCGACGAGATCGACACAATATGGGGAGGTGCACATGAAAAGTGACAATATAATAAGCATCGACGAGTTCGATGTAACAACTGGGATATAATGAAGAATAAACAATGACATGCTCAACAAGGTTAGGTCTGATATAAAACAGACAATATGATATCAACAGAAAGTGTAACAAGTCAATATAGAGTAGGGTTCAAAGAATAAACAATAACATGCTTAACAAGATTGAATCTGATATGAAACAGACAATATGATATCAACAGAAAAGAGTAACAAGTCAATATAGAGTAGGGTTCAAAGAACAGGCTCTAGATGGCCTCAATAGTTCAAATCATCACATTATGGAAGAATTAATAAAGGTTTACCAGTCTGGTAAATGACAAGAGAGTCAAGTTCAAGTTTAAGAAGAATTCAAGGTGAAGTTTATAAATGAAGAAAATAAGGGTTTATCAACTTCTGACAGAAATAGTTCAAGTCCTTCTTACATGTACTTATAATAGATAAGCCTTGTGCTTGAAGGAAGTAAACTAAATCATGCACAACATATATGAATTCGAATCAGGGAATGGATCAGATGATCGCATTAACAAGAAAGGATAACAAGGTTTGCATAGGTGCAAGGTGAAAAATGGAATACTTGGAGGGCAAGCCACACCACTTCAGAATTTTCAGAATAAGTTTTCCCTCATAGGGTTCACAAGTTCCCGCTCATCTAGGGTTGGTAATATTCCAACCTAATGTTTTAAAATCATGTCTTTTAAAAGAAAGCCTTAGTATACGGCCCATAATTATCTCTTCAAACTTTTCAATATAATAAGTATATCTTTCCAATCAATATGAAAATATGAATCTAAACTCAAAAGGTATAAAAGAGTACTCGTCAATTTACGAGATTAAATAACATACTTGCAATTCAATGCAAAGAAATCAACATTTGAAAATTCAGTAATAAGCATTCAACATGCATACTAATAATTCAAGATAATATCCCTTAATTAATAAGCAAGGGTATAAACACTTGCCTCTGGTCCTTAGCTATTTCGTAACGCTGAAACAATACGATTTCCTCCTTATTCTGTCTTGTCGCACGATTCTCTACTTCCGTCCTTCTTTGCTTTAACGCTCTTGCGAATACCACTAGTCTGCTTTTACCATTTCGAATCAACGTGCCAGCCTCGATAGTCAAACATGAGACGGTACTTAGTCTTCAACGTATGATTTCACATTCCATAAACGATCGTAACTTAACTTTGATAATCTGACTCGTCTCGTCCAATAGCCTCTGTTGCACAGACAACCACATTTCAATTGATAGACCAATCACAATCAACCACATAAGTAATCCACGTAACTCGCTTGACGACAATCCCCATACTATAAAAAGTCAACATCCAAGTCAACGGCCTCGTAAATCTCACTTTCTAACATAACCGACAAATTTACTATTCCAACTACCCCTCGTGACAACATTAGACACAACCAATTACTCAAACAAGTCTCCACACAATTTATTCGCATGCATGACTCAACAACAGATAATTCACATCATTCACATAACACATTTAATCAAGTAACCGGTTACGTATCGGACGCCCGGTCTAATTTACGATATTAAAAACTCAGACTCTAGCCCTAGTACGGGTATATACTGACTATAAAACACATTATACAACTCATACGAATCACATAGCACTTATAACTATTTTTAAAAGATCACACAAAGCTTAGTTGAATTTAAATAAGCCACCAACAATTTTTAAATCAAAAATCGGATTTTTAAATCCAATATAAGTATTTTAAATGCAAATAAATCAATTAATAAAATTAATTGACACTCTTTAAATGCTCAAACTATTTTTAAATAAATAAACCAAGCTAGAAAATAATTAAACTAAATTTTAATTAATTAAATCTAATTAATAATTAATTATTAAGAATTAACTGATTAAAAGAATTAATCAATTAATTAAATAAATTAATTATTAATCAAAAATAATTAAAATAATTAAATTTAATCAATTTTCGAATTTAAATAAATATTTATGAATTTATAAAATTTTCGGAATAATAAAATGTATTTTTTAAATCAAAGATATGATTTTTAGAATTATAAAACTATTTTTGAATTATTTTAAAAATAAAATCCCAGAAACACTATTCAGAAAATGGAATTAGGGTTTTCTGGATCGAAACCGGGTCGGGTAGGTTTTGAAAACGGGTTGCCAAGAACTTTCCGAGTCGCCAAGAACAGCCGGCGGAAACCCAGAATCCGGTCGGTGTTCCGGCCACCGGGAAAAATTCCGGCAACACCAAAATCAACTCTAAACACACAGATTTTGAGGGGAAAACACGGGCTTCACAACAACCACACAACACCAGTTAAAAACCATTCAAAATCGTTCGAAAACGCACAGAAACGGACCCCGCCGTCGGCGGTAGCTTTTCCGGCCAACCAAAAACAACGACTGACTTTAAAACTAATTATATGAATCAACTCCACTCCTCCCGATCTATTTAATGGTGGTATCACAAACGAGAACCCGTCACCACAACTCAAACTCCGGCCAAACTCAAGAACTCCGGCGAGCTTTAACTTTTCCGATTAGCTCGAAAACGAACTCCAAATTCAAATTAAAAATCACATACATGCTCAACATCTCATAACAAACACAACCACACCATCAATTAGCAAGAACAATCAATCAAACGATTTCCCCCAAATTAACCCTAAAAATTCGAAATAAATAAATTAATTAAAAATAAGAAAATTTCAGAAATCATACCCACATGAATTTTGATGGTGGATTCGGATAGAAGATGATGAGAGATTCAGTTTGATTACAAGAACATCGAAATCGGATTCCGATAACGCCTCCAAAAGTTGGTTTGATTCTCAAGAACACGAAGAACACGTTCTAGGGTTTTTCGGATTTTTAACTGTAATTAAGCTTGATTATACGAAAACAAAGTACGATTTGCCTTTTTATATTAAACGGAAAATAATACCCCAAACGACATTTTTGGATCGATACTGATCCGATGGATCGCTTTAAATACAATATAACAGAATATATGCTTTAAACCTTTAATAAAGCAGAATACACGTTTCACGAGACGATAAGCATCCATAAAGTACGGATAACTACAAGTATCGTTTAATAATAGATATACGAACCAAAATGCTTCTATTACGAATATTTTCGAATACTTTCTACTTTAACGAATGAAATATTGGTACGAACGATATACCAATCTCCCGAATAATTTGGGAACGATCCAAATTTTCTTTTCAATAATTAAAATAAAATAAAATAGTATGACACCCTTTTCAAAATAATTTCAAATTCCCCACACATTTCACATAGCACCACAATATCACATATTCAATCATTTAACGAATAACTTAGCACGTTTAAACAGATAAATCATTTAATAACTCTTAATATGAAATTAAAATTTCATTTCACATCATATAATAACACGTAATTTTCCCGGATCTTACAAACTTCTTTGTGGAACCGACAGAATTGGTTTTGATTCCTTTTAGACATGTCAGTCCTCAGTGGCTTCGGCCATCGAAGATCTTCTTCTTTCGCTATTTCCATCAGAATTTGGCTCCTAGAAGTATTCAACCTTGCGTACTCCGTGAAACTTGGACCAAAATTGTTCTTCTTGGGTGGAGAATCAGAATCCTTTGATGTTCTAGGAAACTTTTCCTTAACATCATATTCATGAGTTTCCTTTCTTTTCTTTGAATTTCCACTACCACCAGCAGTGGGTTCATACTTTCTCATGCTTTCTTCAGCCTTGATGTACTTTCCGGCCCTATCTTGGAGCTTCAACATGCTCTCGGGTGGATGTTTTGCCAAGGACCTCTTGAAGTGATCATCAGTGGTTCCTTGTTGTAGGGCTATCATAGCTACTTTATCTTCCAGATCCGGGACTTTCAGAGCCTCTCTGGTGAATCGATTTATATAGTCTCTTGAAGCTTCATTCTTTCCTTGATGGATTCCCATGAGCGATGCAGAGCTCTTCTCATGCACCCTTCCACTAACAAATTGGTTGATGAACGCTTTGCTCAGCTCCTTAAATGATCCAATTGAATTGGGAGGTAAACGGCTGTACCAATGTTGAGCCATGCCTGTTTGGGTTTGTGGAAAAGCTCTGCACTTAACCGCATCATTGGTTGACTGTAACAACATTGCATTAGAGAAAGTTCTCACGTGATTTGCGGGATCTCCCGTTCCATCATAAGCTTTGATGGTTGGCATCTTGAATTTCCTAGATATACTGGCTTTCATGATGTCCTGAGTGAACGGTGGTGTAGGATCATCAGGGTCTCCCAGGGGTAACAAGACACTAGGATATCATCTTGGGACCTCAGCCCTTCTGGTTCTTCTCGGTGTCGGATCTAAATTAATCACAGGAACTCTTTGTGCTTTTGCGGCTTCTTCTTCAGCCAATAATTTTTTGAGCCTTGCAGTCTCTGCCTCATGGACCACAATTCTTTCCTTGGTAGTTTGGGGTTGTTCCCGATTGGTTTGGGAAGAACGTCTTCTCCTCGGGGCTACGTCCCTTTCTTCTCCAGTTGAGTAATTCTCATCCTCAGTATAAGGATCTGAGAAATCTTGAATCAAGGGTGTTTGTCTGGTTTGAGTTTGGGGTCCCAGACCTCGAATGTAAGGGGGAACATATGCCTCATGGTACGTGGGATTGAGACCACTGCTACCCTACGCGGGTCGAGGTGGCATGCCATAGGTTGGCATCCCGAGGGTTTGAGTTGCGTATTGGGGGAGATCCGTGGTATGAAGTTGAAGGCTACTTGATACATTCATGAGCAGTGGGGAGGTTGTGATTGGTTGTTTGAGAACGGTCTCTTGTGGATCAGGTCCATGAACGACCATTTGCAGGGGATTTGTTCCCTCAACCGAAATCGGGATTTCCGGTCCTTGAGTGGTGGTGATCGGTGGTGGCTAGCTTCCTTGAGCGCCTGCCTCAGAGGTGAGAGGAAGCTCTTCAGAAGTTTGAGTATCTCGAGTCGTTCTTCGTGTGTTTACCATGGTTGATGTTGTCTTCCCACAGACGGCGACAAATGTTGTGGAATAAAAACTGTGCTTGCGAATTTAATGTTAGGGTTAGAGAGCTTCGAACTTTAATGGTTGTTCTCGTGTTTCGTGACTAAGTCTGTCCTCACAAGATGTCTACATATCTCAATTCGTAATTGAGAATCAAGCCAAAGACGTAGTTCTGATTGAAGGATCAGGTCCTTTATATAGGCGTCAGGAGCCTTGTATTTAGGGTATGTTTAGGAGACTTAGCGAATAAGTCTCCTTTTTGATAATGGATAAACATTGTATTTCTTGGTGAACAAGTCTTTTCCTTGTTGCAAGATAAGGATTGTGACTAATTATTTCCTTTAATTGGGATTCTAGACCCTTCTTTGAAGAATTTACCATATTTTGGACTCCATTTATGAGCTGTATATTTCCCCTATTTATTAATTACGAAATTAATAAATAATCAGGGTTTCGGGCCTTAAATTTGGGTCGTATTCTTGGACCAATCTAGGTCATCATTAATTACATTTCTAGTATTTCTTTTTTGTCCATATCATCGTATTTTTGCAAATATTTTCAAAAAGTTAGTATTTTTGCGAATATTTCCAGAAGATGGTAAAATTGCAAAAAAACTTATAAAAAGTAGTATTTTTGATAATTTCTCTTTTTTTTTGCTAAGTTAATAAGCAAGCAGGATTTCTCCCTCTTTCGAAGGCCACTATGACCTTCTAGAGACTAGACTACAGGCTGGACCTCATTGGATCTATTACCCGCCTAGCACTCTTTGTACCTCTGAGACGAGATACAAGAGATATCCCCTTCGGGGAGATCCCTAATAAGCCTTTTAACGTCTTTGCTAAGGACCTAGTATTTTTGATAATTTCTCTTTATTATATACACATATAAATACATATTAAAATTTCATCAAAAAAGATATAATTACAAAAATCTAAATAAAAATAATAAAATATTAAAGAAAACCGTGCATCACACGGGATATAAGCTAGTACATTTGTACTGATACAAGTGTACATATATCCAAGAAATCATGCATAAAAATTGCATAACAATAAATATACTTACTTTAACGTGCTTTAAATTATTCAAAATTTCCTCCCTGCCAGTCTCAAGGTGAATATCTTCACTTCTCTATGTTTAAGCAATTTGTTAATCCTTATTTAGATAAGATGAGAAAGATCGCATGTGTGTGTTTATTTTGCAGCAAAGCACCACCTGGTTTCTTGGTTTCTTGCTCTTCTATGCTTAAGAATATGTACTTGATATATGCAATTTAAAATACCAAGCCTGCTAGACTACCACGTCGATTAACACAAAACAAATTCTGAGCTTGCCACGTTTTGGACACTAATAACGTCCCGATTTGTCCACCTATTTTCTTAGTATTATACTATATATTTGCTTTAAAATTATCCAACCTCTATTAATATTAACACCTCAAAATCCATTACATTTTAGACTAAAAAAATGTAATTCTATTCAAAAATCAAATAGTCTTTTTACGTAATACTAACCTTGAACTAAAAATGACCAAGTTTTTTTTTCTATTTTAAGGGCCTAGTAAAATTAATATAATAAAACTTGGTGACATTATCCTAAACCAAGCCGTACACCTACTTGGTCAAATTTAATGCCACTTTGATTTTCATTTTATAGATTATTTATTATATTATTACATAATGCATTTCTTTGTACATGAACTTAACTTCTTATATATTCACTTATTCAAACAAATTATCGTACTACAAAGTTGGCCATGCATTCAAAACTAGAACAACCAAATCTAGTAAATTTTAATATTCCAAATGCAACCATTGAATATATATATATATATATCCTAGTTTTTCTCTTCATCGAAACTTAAAATTACAAAACTTAATCCCACAAATATCTTTAATAAATATATTTATTTATTAGTCTAGAATGAGGATATTACATATTACATTATGATCAAGGGCCACATTACCTATGCAGGTATTGGATACAGGGTTGCTATAAATGGATATGCCGGAAGATGATTTTCAGGCCTATAAACATCTAAGGATGGAATGGAATATAGGACCTCAAACTTCTTACTCATGAAACGATAACAAATAACTTTGCCAGGAATCAACATCACTAGACCTTCATCTTCTTCCTTTTCTCCCCTCACAACACACACTATTGATATGTAGTGTTACAAATATAAAAGGAAGTGAGAATGCCAGCTCAGATAATGAAGAATGACACATCACAATATTGACAGCTCAGCAAAAGTTTGTTACAACTGAATGTTACAAGTTCGTGATGTATAGATAGAGTAAGTAGTATCAGAGTTAGTTAGTTGATATGTTTTACTCTTTTTACACACATTACTATGTGTCTTCTTCCTTTTCTTCAACAATGTAATGTAGGTATATACAGTAGCTAGTATATGTTCAAGTAAGCTTCAAATTGTGATTTACAATAAGATTCAGAGTTTGTAATATGGTATCAGAGCTCAAGGCTTCGATTCTGGATTGATTCAACAACATCGTCGAGTTTCATTGATTCTTTTACATTGATCGTTGATATAATCGCTTCGGTTAGTTCAAATCGTTTACATCTATTCGTATCATTTCATTTTTCTGATTGATATGTTGATCTCGTTGAAATCATATGTCGATTTGTTGAAGAATTGTAAATAATAGTTAACATTGAATGGGTGATATTGATATTTTTGTGTATATCTCTTCGATCGATTGATCCCTGCGTATATTTCTTCGTTGTTCGATTCAATTTCGTTAAAATTCATCATATTTTTGATTGTTTCTTGAACTCAAATTCTACAATTCGATACATATATCTTATGATTTGTTGATAATTTTGTTAAATCGATTCTATTAAATCATCATTTTTCTTGAAAATCATTGTTTCTTGAAATCATTGTTCATAAAATGGCAACAAATCCTGTTGATCCTCGAAAAATCCTACTTCACCTTACTATATTCATCCCTGTGATAATCCGGGGATGAAGCTTGTATCACTTAAGTTTGATGGAAAGAACTATGGAGATTGGAAGAGATCCATGATAATTAGCTTATCTGCGAAGAATAAAACTGGCTTTGTTGATGGAACGATTTCAAAACCAGCTATAACTGATGAAGTTTATAAGGCTTGGGATTGATGTAATAATATGATGATTTCATGGATATTGGGGGTTTTAGATCAAGACATAGCAAGGAGTGTATTGTACTTTAATACTGCTAGAGATGTGTGGTTGAATCTGGAAGAGAGGTATGGTCAGTCTTCAGGAACGGTGTTGTTTTCATTACAACAACATTTGTATGATATGAAGAAAGGGCAAGATAGCATTTCTACTTATTACACTAAGATGAAGATGGTTTGGGATCAACTAGACGGGATTGATCCGATTCCAGTTTGTAATTGTACAAATTGTACCTGCACTATCAGGGAAAGGTTGATTAAGTCACAAGAAGACAAAATGATTGTGGAGTTTTTGATGAAGTTGAGTGATGTTTTTGAAGTAATAAGAGGAAGTATACTGATAATGAATCCATTACCATCAATATCTCATGTTTACAGGCTTCTTCTTCAATAAGAGAATCATAAAGATTGTATCAATGAAATTTTTCTTTAAATGAAGGAGTCATGGCCTTTGCTGCAAATAACAATAGAATATTCTTTCAAGACAGGTCCAAGATTGGTGGTTTTAATAACATGTAGGGTTTTAATCAAGCTGATTCACGGGAAAGGTCAAATACATATTTTTGTGATCATTGCAAGGTTCCTGGCCATAGTATACAAAGATGTTATAAGATACATGGTTATCCAGCACACTATACGTTTGATAAGGACAAAAAGGTTGCTGCAAATGTCTTTACTGATGCTGACAATCATGAAACTTGAGGATCTAATTCGAATGACAATGAAGGTTCCTGTACTGATAATGTAACACTCACACAATCACAATATGCTCAGTTACTTCACTTGTTGGGAAAGGAAACATTGGATGATAAATCTTCAAAATCTGCTCATGTTACAGGTAAGCTATGTCTTTTCTCATCCAGTAGTAACTAGATTATGGACAGTGGCGCCACAGACCATATGTGCTATGATATGTCATTTTTTGATGATTACAAAGTTATCTCACAATCAGGGAATCATATTACCATTCCAAATGGAAAACAAGTTTCTATATCACATATTGGAACTGTGAAACTGAGGAACAATATTACATCGAAGGATGTTTTATATGTTCCAAAATTCAAGTTTAACTTGATATCTATTCCAAAGATTTGCAAAGTGTTGTCACTTTTAATGATAATAAATGTTTTCTCCAGAAATCTCAAACCCCTTCAGTGAGTCCACTACTTCTTGGTAATCTCATAAATGGAATTTATTACTTGAATGAAGATGCAGAATTCCAAGTCACTCGAGATTCTTTGTTGTTCATGATGCTTCAGCAACCAACAAAATTGAAGAAAAAAAATCAAACAGTGGCATCTGAGAATGGGGCATCTTCCAGTAGCTTTACTACATCATTTACCAGAATTGTTTGATACACCATGTAAACTTTCCCATATATGTCAAACCCTTCCTGCTTCAAAGCAATCTCGAGTACCATTTTCACACAGTACACATCTAGTTCAGTTAGATTTGAAATGTTACATTTGGACATCTAGGGTCCATTCAAGGAACCTACATACAATAAGTGTAGATACTTTGCTACAATTGTGGATGATTTTTCAAGGACGTGTTTGGTGTTTTTGCTGTAATTTAAGTCTGAAATTTACAAAGTCTTCAGTACTTTTATTACTTTCATTGAGACACAATATCATTGTACTGTAAAGATTGTGAGTACAGACAATGATCAAGAATTATGTGAAGGAGATATTGTTAGGAAATATGTTGTTTCTTGACGATTAACAAGATTGCCTTGTGAAAATTGTATCAGTCAAAATGTAACTTTCAACGGATAACATGTGTATTCAGTATCCGTTGAAAGGTAGCTTATCGATTGATAAGTCTAAATGTAACAAACTCTTTTTGTTTAAGTACTAGCATTTGAAGTGTAATAGTGTAGGCTGAATAAGTTATGTTGACTTTCAACAAATATATAGAATGTGGAGGCTAATTATAAATACTCTATGCCTCATAATTTTACATAAGTGAAGTTGTATTTCAATGGATAGCTATTCAGCTTTCAACGGATGCACCTTGAGAACCTTCAACGGATGCAACCACAACACTTTCAACGGATGCTAGAAGTTTAACCTCAACTGATGCTATTTCAATTATTAGCAGTTGAAATTGTGAAAGGGACAGTTCTGACAAGTCACATGGGTTGATGGAACAGAAAGAGCATGGAAACCAGCATTTTGGGAAACCCTGAAAAAAAAGGAAGCATTCTATTTCCATCTGGTCAATAGAGATGATTCTACAAGGACAATCAGCTAAAAGGCAAATCATTGCAAGGACCATTGGACTTAGAGTGGAAAAGCAAGCTTTTGGACTTTACCAACTGAATGCTTTTATGTAGTTCAAATTAGCTTGTAAACTTGGGATATATAACCAAGTGTAACAATGTTTTTGAGTTTAAGAAATCAGTTTCAATTTTAGAGCTAAAGCAATATGTTAGGATTTATGGGTTATGGCTAATAGACAGCTTGATTAATTATCTTGTATGCTTAATTTTATTAAGTATGAACATACTGTCACATCCAGAGTATGTTCTTGTAACCGTTTTGTTTACTGCTAAATAAAGTCTTAGTACATCTTGGTAGAAGTTCATTTGTTTGTTCAAGCCTCAAGAAATGCTCTAAGAAGACAGCAAGAATAAATGTTACTGTCATGGCATTGACAGTAAGGTTACAAGAAGACAACATGTTGCAAGTCACGATAGTATATCCACTCTGACAACAACATTGGCGGAAGTTCTGAAACAACAACTTTACCTTAATCTGACAGCAAGCTTGAAACTCCTGACAACATCTATTACGGGGATTTCTTACTGTCACCAAAAGCGCATTCTTGTGACAACAAGCTTAAAAGATCAGGATACTATCTCAAAGGGATAACCTTTGTATTGGGGATCTACCCAGTCAAACTTGTGACAGTTTGGATGTTCAAGAAACAGGCGTGCTGCAATATCCCAACACTGCATCAGGTCTGCAAGACTACGACTGAAGCTTGAGAGATCACATGACAAAGCTCACCAATTCAAGAGTATGACAAATCAACATCTACTGAATTGTGTTAGCTAAATATAGAATGTATCTAGATTGCTTTTTCCAGTAATGATAAACTTGTTTGTATAGCAATTTAGGTAAGACTCACGGGTAGACAATTTGTAAGAAGCTGCCACATGAAAATGACAGCAGCTTCACAAACCTGTGATGATAAAGATATGATTAGTTTACTTAGACTATCTCTCAATTCATTCTAAGTATCACTCGAGAAATTGAAGCTCAAGAAAACTGATATTTTCTTGAGGTTGTAGCAACACTTTGAAAAATAAATAAAACATTTATTTTGTGAGAAAAACTCTTGTGTCTACTTGTGTTTGCAATCTTTAAACTGATAAACTTAAATCTTAGTTTTAGTTGTTGAAGCGTAGATTGGGATTTATCAGTATTGCATTCAACCCCCCCCCCCCCCCCCATTCTGCAATATTCAGGGACCAACAACTGGTATCAAAGCAGACAGATTGTTCTACTAATATGAGATCATGACAAGTTTGCAGAAGTCAAGTAGCATTAAGATCCCAGCTTTTGAGAAAGAGAATTACAATGTGTGGAAAAGAAAAATCTTGCTGTTTATCAAAGCTGCGAATCCATTATACTTGGGTATCCTTCAAAATGGTCCCTTTGTTCCACAGAAGGAGAATGAAGCTTCGACTGTGGATGGTGTTCTTATTCCAGCTCACTGGATTGCTAAATCACCTTCAGAGTTTCTGGAGCCAGAAAAAGAGAAGGTGGCCTCGGATGATTACTTGCAACTCATCATACTTGATGCTCTCACTTTGGACAAAGCCATGTGTGGGAACGTCATTGGATGCTCATCAGCCAAGGAAATGTGGATTAAGATTGAGTTATTATGTGAAGGAAGTGAAGAGTTAAAGGACAATCAAAGACAGATTCTTATCTCACAGTATGAAGCCTTCATGGCAAAGTTAAGAGAAGATCTAACAACAATGTTTGAGAGGTTCAGTAAACTGCTGACTGAGCTACAAATTCATGGCAAGTACTATGATAGGAAAGAGTTAAATGTTAAGTTCTTACTCACACTTCCTGAGCATCTAGAGCACAGAATCACAACCATAAGAGAAGGAGAAATCTAAACAATGTTTCCCTTGAAACATTATATGGTGTACTTAAATCATATGAGCTTGAGTTTCTCCAGAAAAGAGCTATACAAGCTGGAACAAGAGGAAAGATGGCAAATATGTCTGGTGCTCTTGTAGCTCATGTGCCAAGAATCACTCAACCTAGTGAAGGAATCCAAATCACCCAACCTGCTCAAGTACCTTCACTAAAGATTGAAGAGGTTGTGGATGATGATGAGAAGGTAGTGCTGCAACTAACTGATGTTGAAGATGAAGACTTCTATTCATTAGAAGAAATGGAAAAGATGGACAATCCAACTATGGCTTACATGGCTAAGAAGTTCGAAAACATAAGATTCAAGAGAAACAAGCCATATAAGTCTCAAGGACAAACATCAAGGTCCAGCAGAGGGAATTCCTCCAAGGTTGAAGGTGGTGCCACAAGAGGTGGTTACAAAACATGGATGGTGGACAGATCCAAGTTTAGGTGTTACAACTGCAATGAGCTTGGTCATTTTGCTACTGAATGCAGAAGGCCAAAGCAAAATCAAAGGATGGATAAAGGGTCAAGTGGACACTTCAAGAAAGGACAGGGAAAAGTCTATGTGGCTGAGGGAAAATGTTGGGATGATTCTGATGATGAAGAGGAAGAGGAATATGTGAATCTAGCCCTCATGGCTAAGTCTGATGAGGTCTCCTCTAGCTCTCTAAGTCAGGTACCCTCACTTGTCTTACTTGAAATGTCTAAAGAAGAATACAAACAAACTGTTGAGAAGTTGAGTGCTGAAATGTTTAATGTTCATACTAGTTTAACTGCAGCCAATGAAGACATTGCTAGATTAACTAAACTAAATGAAACACTCACTTCTGAGAATGACATGCTTTTGTTAAAGACCAATCAATTAGAGTCTCTAGTACAGTAAAATGCTAAACTTAAAAATGAATTAGTCTGTGCTAAAGAGATAGAAAAGTTTCTAAGGAATGAAATTAGTGAAAATGAATTCAAGATTAAGGCCTATAGAAACTCATCTAAACAACTTCAGGATTATCATGAGAAGCACAGAGAGGATCAAAAAGTAAAGATATGTTTTGAGTATGGTAGAAGACCTGGTAAGGAGATTGTGAATCAGGATTGTTCAACTGATGGTTCTGTCAAACCTCATGTTCTCAAAAAGATCAACAAACCAATTTTTAAACTTTCTGAACTTGAGTTTGATGAGGAAGCCATGCTCATCAAGCAACAACTTGATGATGAGGATAAGGGTGTTGCCAATACAACAATTGATGGAAAAGATACTGTCAAAATCCCCAAGACAGTAACTTCCCCAGACAATCCGACAGAATGTTCTAAAGATGCTGTCAGTAATGGCAAGACAGAAACTTGCAAAGATACTGTCAAGAGAGCTTCGAAGACAGTAACCTCTAAACCTACTGTCAAGACAGAAGGTGTAAAAGGTACTGTCAAGAAGAGCTCGAAATCAACTTCAGAACATCCTGTTGACACAGTTACCTACAAGTCTAAAAACAGGAATGGTAAGTTAGGAAATGACAATGCTAATGTTGGTAGTGCTCCTAGAAAACTATGCAATAATTGTGGCTCTTCACATCAGTTAACTCATGTTTGTAAGAAACCAAAAGAGGTCAAGAACAATGTGACCAAGATAGATGGTAACTTACATAGAACCCCCATTATGCATAGATCTATGGTAGTCTGCAATAACACTAATTGCATGCCTTGTAAAATAACTGCCATGCGTGCGTACTTGTTTCAACCTGCCTATTTCATCTACTGAACAATGTCTCTATATGCAAACTGTTGAGACTTCTGAGCCTACTGGAAACAGTAAGAAGGCTACATCCACTAAGAAGAAGACTAAGTCTAATTCTAAAGCTGAGTGGGTGAAGAAAGAAGTCCAACAGAAGATTCCTGATGTGGTTGTTAAAGTTGAAAATGGTGAATATTCTTGTGATACTGAAGTAGCAGGACCCAACAAGGGTTGGGTACCATATGCCTCTTAAATACAATTTGTTTTGCAGGGCAAGAATGAAAAGCAGGTCATGTGGATCATTGACAGTGGCTGCTCAAGGTACATGACTGGTGATAAAGCCCTGCTATCACAATTTGTGGAGAAAGCTGACCCAATCATAACTTTTGGAGACAACAGAAAAGGTTACACAGTGGGATATGGTTGTTTTGAAATTGGGAATGTTATCATTAATGATATTGCACTTGTTGATGGATTGAAGCACAACTTGCTCAGTGTCAGCCAATTCAGTGACAGAGGATTCAAGGTTGATTTTGACATGATGGTGTGCAATATCTATCACAAGAAAGATGGAAGCCTCTCTCTGAAAGGGGTAAGGAAAGGAAGCCTATTTTTTGCTAACCTAAGCTCAACATAGAAGGACAAGATTTACTGTTTTTACAGTAAAGCTACTATTGGTGACAACATGCTTTGGCACAGGAAACTCTCTCACCTAAACTTCAAAACAATGAATATGCTGATGAAGAAGGAAATGGTAAGAGGACTACCTCAACATGAATTCTGTCAAGAAGGATTGTGTGAGGACTGTCAAATGGGAAAATTGAGAAGAGCTGTGCATAGGTCAAAGCAAGTCAACACCAACACAGAACCACTCAAGCTAATTCATATGGATCTCTTTGGCCCAGTAAATGTTCCATCTTTAGCCATGAAGAGATATGCATTAGTTATGGTGGATGATTATTCTAGGTATACTTGGGTGAAGTATCTAGAATCAAATGATGAATCAAATTCTGAGAAGTGACAATGGTACTGAGTTAAGAAATGCCACTCTTGGTAATTTCTGCAAGGATGAAGGAATTGTGCAACAATTTTCTGCTGCAAGGACACCACAACAGAATGGAGTTGTAGAAAGGAAGAACAGAACTCTCATTGAAGCTGCCAGGACTATGATACATGATGCAAAGTTACCTACATACTTCTGGGCAGAAGCTATTAACACAGCCTGTTATACACAAAAAAAAACCTTGATTAACAAGACTCATGGGAACACTCCTTACTACTTGCTAACTGAGAAGAAACCTACTGTCAAGTACTTTCATATGTTTGGTAGCAAATGCTTCATGATGAAGGACAACCATGAAAAGAAAGGAAAATTTGACACCAAAGCCTATGAAGGTATTTTCATGGGTTATGCCATAGAAAGGACTGCCTACAGAGTCTACCTCTTGGAACACATGATTATTGATGAAAGTGTAAATGTCACATTTGATGAAACCAAGTTTCCAGGGCCGCATGAGGATGGTCAAATGCAGATTCTTAGATTTGAGAATCAAGGATACTTGGAGGAAGAAGAAATTGTTGATGAAGAACCCACCTTTACTCAAACTGTTGATCTTGAAAAAGATGTTGTCATTGAAAGTGATGCCAATCAAACTCCACCTCAGTCACAGACTATTTCAGGGAATCCTCAAAATGATGGTGACTCTGGAGAAATTGAAGAAAATGGTAGAGACAACTGTCCTAGTGAAGACTCAGTTCCCCAAACTGAGACTACTGTTTCAGACCAAACAAGAAGCTTACCTAGAACCACAAGGTGGAATAAGGATCACACAAATGACCTAATTATTGGAAGGAACAATGTATGGAAACTAGTTCCAAGACCAAAGGGAAAATAAGTTATTGAGACAAAGTGGGTATTCAGAAACAAATTGGATGAAAATGGAAATGTGACAAGAAATAAGGCAATGCTAGTAGCTAAAGGTTACTGTCAACATAATGGAATAGACTATGATGAGACATTTGCACCTGTTGCCAGACTAGAAGCCATAAGGATTTTTCTAGCCTTTGCTGCACAATGTAATTTCAAGGTGTTCCAAATGGATGTCAAAAGTGCTTTTCTAAATGGAGAGTTGGAGGAAGAAGTGTATGTTTAACATCCACCAGGTTTTGAAGATGCTGAATTGTATGATTTTTGTGTGCAAGCTGTTCAAAGCACTTTATGGATTGAAGCAAGCTTCAAGAGCATGGTATGATACCCTCTCTGCCTTTCTATTGGAAAACCAGTTTACAAGAGGTGTAGTAGACAAAACTCTATTCTATAAGCATCATGACAAAGACATTATTTTGGTTCAAATTTATGTTGATGATATCATCTTTGGATCATCAAATGAGAAGCTATGTGAGAAGTTTTCATCTCTAATGAGAAACAAGTATGAGATGAGTATGATGGGAGAACTGTCATTCTTCCTTGGTTTACAAGTTCTTCAGAAAGATGATGGAATCTTCATTTGTCAAGCAAAGTATGTCAAGGAACTTCTCAAGAAGTTTAACCTAGAAGATTCATCACCTGCCAAGACTCCCATCTCTACATCAACTAATTTGGATCTAGACTCCAAAAGGAAGAAAGTGGACTCTAGTGCTTACAGAGGCATGGTTGGATCACTTCTCTACCTAACTTCTAGCAGACCTGACATAATGTTTGCTACATGTCTCTGTGCAAGATTTCAAGCTGATCCAAATGAGTCACACTTAGTAGCTATCAAAAGAATTTTTAGATATCTAAAGGGCACTCCTAATCTAGGCCTTTGGTATCCTACAAATACTGGATTTGAGCTAGTGGGGTACTCTGATTCAGACTATGCTGGGTGTAGAATTGACAGAAAAAGTACAACAGGTAGCTGTCAGTTTCTTGGTGGAAGATTGGTGTCATGGTTTAGTAAGAAGCAGCATTCAGTTTCCACATCTACTACAGAAGCTGAATACATTGCAGCTGGAAGTTGTTGTGCACAAATTCTGTGGATGAAGAATCAACTTTTGGACTATGGTCTAGTGTTAAATAATATCCCTATATACTGTGATAACACTAGTGCCACAGCCATCTCAGACAATCTTGTTCAACACTCTAGGACAAAGCACATTGACATTAGACATCATTTCATAAGAGAGCATGTTGAAAGAGGAACTATGAAATTGATTTATGTCCCAACAGAAAAGCAACTTGCAGACATCTTCACAAAACCATTGGATGAAGCAACCTTTAATAGGTTGGTAAGTGAATTAGGAATGCTAAATCTGGTATGTTAACTTACTAGTTTTTACATTTTCATTTCTGCATGCAGCTTGTGACAGTGACCTCAAAGTTACTGTCACATAAGTTTTTATTCTTTATGACAACATATTTGCTATGACTTTGCTAAATTGATTTTATGTTAGTCATACTGTCAGTAATAAAACTTTGTTTCATTAACTTGGATAACCTCAAAGTCTGAAATCTTTGGTCAAAGACTTTGCATTAATTGGTTGTTGTGTGTTAATTGTTGGATTAGTGGAGAACATGACTCTTAATTGCAATCTGTGGTGGTTGTATGGGTACTCTGAACTGTTGACCATTTACCTCCCTTTTACCTAGTATGCCTATAAAATGAATCTTAGGTCATATTAGTGAATCATTCAGAAAAGGTAAAATGGAAAACAAAGTAGGAATCGAATACATGCCTAAGGTTAGCACTGAGTCTCCACATAAAGAAGTAGTTGAAGCTTTGTTTGATGAGATGGAGGACCTCCTCGATGAAGAAAAGGAGAAAGAACTTGCTGCCAAAGCCGTTGAAGAGGCTAAGTGGCAAGAACAGGAAAAGGAGTATCAAGCACTCCTCAAGGAAGAAGGAACCACAGAAGAAGAGGCTAGGGCAAATTTTCTAGAATTGATTAAGAAAAACTGTGATGAATAAGTGTATCTGTCAATTGTAGAAGTTTAACCCCCTCTTTAATAAAATTTATCAATTTCCTTCTGCCGTTCCTTATTACTTGTTGTGTGTCTGTGTTGTTTAAATGATTGAACTAATGTGCATGAATAATGAATCTGTAATCAATCTTGCATAATTGTGAATGGTGTTCATAGAGTTAAGTACATTAATGACAACATATATTAAAATTCATGACAGTTACTGTTTTTCCTCAAACGTTACTGTCATCAAGAAAAGAACTGTCACAGAATCTCATGACAGTTAGTTTTTTTGACAGCAGTAAATAACATACCGTCAAGAGTTTTAAAAGATACTTTCATTGAAGTACTTAACGATGACAATATGTTTTTTGTGACAATGTTACTGTCAAGACAAACCTACTGTCATCACCCAAATGTCACTGACAGCTTGTTTTAGCGCACAGGTTACTGTCAACACTAGTGGACCGTTAAAATTGCTAATTCAACCTCCACGTTGACAAAAATTAAAGGGAGTAACCCACGTGGTGGTGTTATTGGGTATTAGCATGATTCCAAATATCCCCTTTTTCAGCATAACGCTTGAACTACCCTTTATACATCAGTTAATCAGACAAGACCAAACTTGACACAGAACAACCAAAAGCAAAAGAACTTTCTACTGAATTTCTCTCTCTACTCACTCAACACACTCATTTTCTCTCTCATACCAACAATGGCACCTAAACAATCAATTTCTCAGACTAACTTTGCTGGCATCTACTCTCCAAGTGATGATGGTGAAGAATTCAAAGGGCTTATCTCTTTCCTGAATAAGTCCTATCTCGGGTATGCTATCACCTCAACTCATGTTCTTGACCTAGACAGGATTGAGAACTTCTGGGAGTCTGCCGTTGCTCAAGGAGATGGAGACCATACCACCATCCAGTTCAAAATCAAAGAGCACAGCTACACTCTCACTATTCAAGGCATCAATGCAGCTCTAGGAATTGCACTTGAACTAGGAAAGACCTACATAGAGCTAGCCAGTGATGAGACCTTAAGGAAGCTTTTCTTGAAAATTGGGTATTCAGGACCCATTCTTGAAGAGGGAACAACAAAGTGGTACCCTTCTTGTGAAATGGACAGGAAGTTTTTTAGAAAGGAATGGAGCATGATTCTTGATGCCATGGTGAAGGTGTTTTCCACAAAAACTACTGGTTGGAATGGAATCCCCACTTACATCAGGAAGCACACTCACTTTCTTGTTCATGGGTACAAGGTGGATGTTGGAAAGCTACTCATGGCACACCTCAAGGCTGCCATAGGTAAGAAGGTAACTCTCTTCCCTCGCTTTCTCATGTTGTGCATTAATTCCTTATGTGATTTTAATGAAAATGCCCCTCGATTAGAGGTCTGCAGTGTTTTGAAAAGAAATACACACACAACTCTCACTTCACAGAATTTAAATGCATGTATTCCACTCTGCTTCACCAAACACATGGTTGATCAAGTGCCTAACCTTGATTTTCCATTGCCTTCTGGATATGACACCTTCACTCTTGAGGATGAGGCTGGATTAGACCCAAATTCAGCTAACCCCCATTCTACACCATACACTCAGCCTAGGTTCTCTAGACTTCCCAAAGTACAGAGACAAGCCTTGCAAGAATCCAGAAAAAGATCCCTAGAAACTGATGTTGGTGGTAGTGCTGAGAGTCAAGAGGGAGTTCCTGCACCTAGTGCAGCAAATAAGGAAGGTAGTCAAATAGAACCCACAGTGGTTCCTCCTGAGCCTAAGAAGAAGAGAGCTAAGAGGGCAAAAACCACTGTCAACCACCCTGCAGTCTCCCAAAAGACTGTAGAGGAACATAGGGTAGTAAACACCTCCCTAGATGTTCCTTCTCAACAAGGGACATCTATTGAAATTGGCCTGTCTCTCAAGGCACCCTGTACAGAGTCTGCACAACCTCATGTTCCAACTCATGAGGGGCCTCCACATGCAGAAACACACATGGAGTCAGGACAGTGAGGATTTCACTTCCTAAATTGATGTTTCACAAGTTCCATTTGTGGAGCAGCCAATATTCTCTTCTCCACTTTCACCTTCTTCCTTCCCTACTCATTCACTTGTTTCTTCTCCACAAGCTAGAGAGGGGGACAGTCCCAACCCTTCAGGTTTTGATCATCCATCTCCAATCATGGATGAGCCCCCCCATCTAGTGGTCCAGAAGAACCCATTTCTCAAAGTGAGATGGACACCACTCCTTCAAACACTGAGAAAGAGCAAGGTGCAAATCTGCTAGAAAGTGAAACAGCCAGTGCCTTGTTCAATCTCCAAGGAGCATCTTACCTTAGGGAAGATGCTGTCACAGCCTCAATTGTTGTCAAGGACTCTGCAAATGTTGCTGTCACAGGTGACCCTGTTGTCCAGGACTCAGAAGAAGTTGTTGTCACAACCAAACCTGTTGTCCAAGCTGTAGTGAAACCTACTGTCAATCTTTCATCTGACAGTAACATTTCTGGCAAAGCTACTGTCACCTCTGCACATCCTGATTTTGATGTTGTAACTGTTGAGGATGTCTCTGATGATGATGTGCCACTTTCTCAGTTCTTAAAGGTACATTCTAAACCATCTATTTCACTGCATGTAAGTACTTCTCATACCCATGCATCTAGGTTGAGTGAGGGTGTGCAAAAGAAAAGAGAGATAAAAGAAAAGAGAGGTGAGCATAAAAATGAGAGGCACCCAAATGAGCTGGCAAAAGGAGAGGGACTTGAGCATGTCTAGGGCTGAGCAAAACCGAACCGAACCGAAATATTTCAGTTCGGTTTGGATTGAGTTTTTTTCGAAGATTTCGGTTATTTCGGTTTTTCGGATTAAACCGAAATAAAATCGGGTCGGTTCGGTTTTCAGAATTATGGTTCGGTTAAAAACTGAAAAACCGAAATATTTTTATATGTTTTTTCAAATTATATATATATTAGCTTAAAACCCGTGCGATGCACAGATTGTTTGTAATAATTGGTACTTTTATGTTTTAATAGGTATTAAATTAAATAAGTAAGGATTTGTCCGTGATATTTTTGAAAAAGAAAGTATTTTAGTACGGAAAAATAGAAAAAGTAACATGTTTTAGTTGAAAAAGTTTAATTCTCTGTATTTTTTTTAGAAAAAGCGGGAATTTTGTTTGAAAAAACCATGTATTTTAGCTGAAAAGGTAATTGATTATAAATAATGTTACTATTTAATAATAATTAATAATTTTTTAAAAAAATGTTTTTAAATTTCGGTTTTTTTATAAACCGAACCGAAAAACCGAATTATTTCGGTTCGGTTTTCGGTTCGGTTTTAGTAAAACTTCGGTCCGGTTCGGTTTCACAAAATCGATAGTTCGGATTTTCGATTTTTCTAATTCGGTTCGGTTTTTAACCGAATTAACCGAATGATCAGCCCTAAGCATGTCCAGAGTGAATTTGAGGGAGCCCACAATGTTCAGGCACTAGGCCATGAGAGTTCTTCTGTGAGGAGTGATGAGATCACTCAGAAAAACACTGAGAGTGTGAGAACCCCAACAGCCTCCATGCCCCATTCTTTCCCTTCCCATCCAAGAAGGTTGAGAACTGGTGGCCCCTCTACTGCACTCAGATTGGAAGCCCTAGAGCACAAATGTCTCTCCATGGAAACTAAGCTTGACAGCCTATCTACCATGGTGGCCTCTGGTTTCTCTAGTATTCAGGAAGCTATTCAGGTTCTATATGCCAATATTGGTGCTGTCAACTTACCTAAGGGGGAGAAACGGGCAAGATCAGAATCTGTCCCACAACAAGATGTTGCAACTCAGGGGGAGCCTGTTTCTAAGGAGGAATCAAGGAGTAAGGGGAGCCTTCAGCTAAGGGGAAGTCAGTATTTGTAAAGAAGAAAGGTGGAGCAAAAGGGGATTCAGGGAGTAAGGGGGAGCAAGAAGCTGAACCTCTGTCTGAGTATGAGATGGCTTGAGAAAGAGTACTAATGTCTAAGGAAGCACTGGAGGCAATGCAAGGGAAAACACAATCCAAAAGACCAGTATTACCTCCTGTAATAATCAGAGAGCCAACTTCAAAACCAAAGGAGAGTGCACTTGAAAATAAGTGGAGAGAACAGGAGGAGCAAAACAGAATAGGAAAAGGAAAAGACAAGTTGCCTGAATACATCTTGTCAGCAAACATATGGAGTGAGGGAATAGAGTTTAGTCAGGAAGAGGCTAATGCTTTGATGGTTGACTTCAGGGAGATCACACTGCACAATCATGATGATGACTTCAGTAGAATAGTTGAGGAGGCAATGTTGGAACCAAGCAGAAAATTGATTAACTGCTCCACTTTACTAAAGAAGAAAATCATAAGTGTCTGTGTGAAGACCAATGAAGAAAAGAGGTGGGCTATTGATGTGTATTTGGACAATGGCATATCTATGTTCATCACTATGCAGCTGTTGCAGAACCTTCCAGCAAAGGTGTTGACTGTGATGAAATCCAAAGTCAAGGCAAACCATACATCCTTCAATGAGATTCTGCATTTGCAAATGCTGAACTTAATCTCAGAGAAACTTCCAGAGGTCTACACCAATCCATTCAGTGTCTACTATGAAACTACCACAAAAATGGTAGCAGGAGATGTGCATACATGAGTCTAGGAGGCACTTCCACAATGGAGTCAAGAGCAATACTGAAGGTGTTAAATATGATTCTCAACTCTAAAGTCAACAAGGAGAGAGCTCTTGTTGTCAAAGCAATTCACAAATTGCTGGTAAAGAGAGACAAGGAACTGAACTCCACTGTAAAGAAGATGATCTCCAAAGCAAACTCCAAAAGAGCTGATCAAGGTGAAAGTTGTTCTTATGATGTCTCTTCTGATGATGATGATGAGTTGGATGGAAGTGGAGGAACTGGTGTAGAAGGAAATGCTAGTGGAAGCACTTCTGGGAATGTTGGAACTAAACCCCAGGACGAAAACAAAGAAGAAGCTCCTGTACAAGAAAAGAAAGATGTTGGAGTTACAGAAGAAGAGGAGTCTGAATTACGTGAAGCTTTGGTGGCAAATATCCTGAGATGTGCTATAGACAGTATAAATGCTGAAAAAGATACTATCACCAAAGAAGCTGTCATGGAAGACACTGTCCTGAAAGAAGCTATCATGGAAGATGCTATCATGAAGGACACTGTCAAAGAAGATGCTGTCAAGGATGAAATCAAGCCAACTGTCAAACCTAAGAGGACAAAATCCTTAGCCAGAACTTGGATTTCTAGACAGGAACCTAAACCTGAGGAATCTGCCAAAGCAAAGAAAGGAAAGACTAAGTACTCAGGAAAGGAGAAAGCTACAGGGCTATGCAGGAATTTGAGAAAGCCACTTCAAATAAAATATCCAAACTCTCTTGAAGTGCAACATGCTAAATCCAAGGAAATCGGAAATATTGAAGTGAAGTTAGATGCCAACCAGGAGGCAAGCATGTACACTCCGTGGTGGGATTCATCAAGGTCAATAAAGGTTTATAAGGACTTCATCATGGAAGTTGAGTCAATTTCTGTGAATGACATTCCTATGATTGTAAGAACAAAAGTCAGGAGAAGAATTGATTAATTATCTTGTATGCTTAATTTTATTAAGTATGAACATACTGTCACATCCAGAGTATGTTCTTGTAACCGTTTTGTTTACTGCTAAATAAAGTCTTAGTACATCTTGGTAGAAGTTCATTTGTTTGTTCAAGCCTCAAGAAATGCTCTAAGAAGACATCAAGAATAAATGTTACTGTCATGGCATTGACAGTAAGGTTACAATAAGACATCATGTTGCAAGTCACGATAGTATATCCACTCTGACAGCAACATTGGCGGAAGCTCAAAGACAACAACTTTACCTTAATCTGACAGCAATCTTGAAACTCCTGACAACATCTATTGCGGGGATTTCTTACTGTCACCAAAAGAACATTCTTGTGACAACAAGCTTGAAGATTAGGATACTGTCTCAAAGGGATAACCTTTGTATTGGGGATCTACCCAGTCAAACTTGTGACAGTTTGAATGTTCAAGAAACAGGCGTGCTGCAGTATCCCAACACTGCATCAGGTCTACAAGACTACGACTGAAGCTTGAGAGATCACATGACAAAGCTCACCAATTCAAGAGTATGACAAATCAACATCTACTGAATTATGTTAGCTAAATATAGAATGTATCTAGATTGATTTTTCCAGTTATGATAAACTTGTTTGTATAGCAATTTAGGTAAGACTCATAGGTAGACAATTTGTAAGAAGCTGCCACATAAAAATGATAGCAGCTTCACAAACCCGTGATGATAGAGATAGGATTAGTTTACTTAGACTATCTCTCAATTCATTCTAAGTATCACTTGAGAAATTGAAGCTCAAGAAAACTGATATTTTCTTGAGGTTGTAGCAACACTTTGCAAAATAAATAAAACATTTATTTTTTGAGAAAAACTCTTGTGTCTACTTGTGTCTGCAATCTTTAAACTGATAAACTTAAATCTTAGTTTTAGTTTTTGAAGCGTAGATTGGGATTTATCAGTATTGCATTAAACCCCCCCCCCCCCCCCTTCTGTATTATTCAAGGACCAACACAATATTCCTTTATTAATTGCTGAAGCAAAAGCATTGTAATTGCAACTGTGTGTTTACTTCTAAACATCACAGAGATTTATTCAAATAAAATATCTCAGGTGGAACAATCAATCCATCTGAACTTTTAATTCTTGTGTTATTTGTTTACTGCAATTTCATATTTCCGTTCTAAGATTATCTTTGTCTTCAAAAAGAACTGGCAATTGAAAGGATTGTATTCAACCCCCCTTCTACAATCCTATGATTACATTGTTAAGGAATAACAATTGGTATCAGAGCAAGCTTCTAACATACAAGAAGTTTAAAGATCAAAGACAATCAGAATCATGGGAAAGAAGGATAATGGATTGAAGATACCAGTTCTGGACAAAGACAATTACTTTTACCGGAAAGTAAAGACGCATCTGTACCTTATGTCTATGGATGAAGGGTATGTGGAGTGCATTGAGAAAGGTCATCATGTACCAATGAATCCAAACATTGCAATTGCTCAACAGGAAGAAGGAGCTCAGGACACAATTCCTAAACTGCCATCAAACTGGACAGTGGATGACATCACTGAAATGCACAAAGACAAAAAGGCCATGAATATTCTGTTCAATGGTCTAGAAAGTGATATGTTTGACAATGTCATTAACTGTACTAAAGCTAAGGAAGTTTCAGATACTATTCAGACTCTATGTGAAGGAACTGAGCAAGTTATAGAAAACAAGATGCAACTTCTCATACAACAGTATAAACACTTTCATTTCAAAAGTGGTGAATCTCTGAATGATACTTTTAGTAGATTTCAGAAATTATTAAATGGTTTAAAATTGTATGGAAATGTGTATCCAACCAAGGACTCAAATCTCAAGTTTCTGAGAGCCTTGCCCAAAGAATGGAAGCCTATGACAGTCTCTTTGAGAAACACTCAAGAGTACAATGACTTTACTCTTGAGAGACTTTATGGAACATTAAAAACTTATGAGCTTGAAATGGAGCAAGATGAATAAATTGAGAAGGTCCAGAAGAAAGGTGGATCTGTAGCCCTAGTTTCTAGTGTAGATGAGGCTGAAGACATGAAGAAGGAAACTGCTAAAGCTACACCAAACAGTGATGTTTTTGAAGGTAGAGGTGAATCAAACAAAGGCAAGGGAAAGATGTATGAGGAAGGTGAATCTTCCAATCAGGATGACATGGATGAGCTAGATGAGCACTTAACTTTTCTGTCAAGAAGATTATCTAAGATGAAGTTCAAGAAAAATCCTGAAGTGACCAAACCATTTAAGAAAGACTTTCAACCAAACAAAAACTTTGTTGAAAGGTCTAAATTCAAGTGCTTTAAGTGTGGAATTTGAGGCCACTTTGCAAGTGAATGCAAGAAACCTAAAACTGAGAAGAAAGACAGGAAATTTGAGCCTGTGGACTACAAAAAGAAATACTTTGAGCTTCTCAGAAAAGAAAGGGCATTCATAACTCAGGACTATGATTGGGCTGCTGATATGAATGATTCAGATGAAGACACTGAGTATGTCAACCTTGCACTAATGGCTGATTCAACTGAGCAGGAAGCAAGTTCATCAAGCAATCAAGTAATCACTACAAACCTCACCGAGCTTTCTAAAGAGGAATGCAATAGTACCATTAATGAAAAATCTACTGAATTGTATCATTTACGTGTAAGTCTTAAATCACTTACCAAAGAGAACACTAGAATTAAAGATGTTAATATGTTCTTAAGTGATATGAATGTTGTGTTAGAATCTCAATTTATTAAGTTTGAGAAAATGAGGTTAGATTGTCAGAATGCTAAGAATGAACTGCTAGTTGTATTGAAAAGAGAAGAAATAATTGCTACTTGGAATGATGCCAGGAATGTTGCAACCAACATTATTAAAGTTCAAGGAATGGAAACATTCTGTAAAGAAACCTGGAATAATGAGAAAAAGAAACTAGATGTTGTTGTTGAGGATCTAGGAGCTGATGATGCTTCAACGGATAGTTACCATCCATTGAAAGATAACTCTTCAAAGGATGAGAAACATCCGTTGAAATATGAAGCCAACATCAGTAAAGAAAAACTTGAGAAATTGAACAGAAAGTATGGTCCAACCAGTAAGAACTTTGTTCAAGGAGAAAGTAACAACTCTAAGAAAGTTGAGAAAGTGAACATAGGTCATTTGTCTAACAAGCAATTGAAGGACAAATTAGAAAACATTGAGGTTAAGGCTAAAGTAAAAAAAAAAAAACAGAAATGGTAAAGTAGGCATTAACAAACACAACAATTACAATCCTGATAAATATGCTCCTAGAAAGACATGCGTTAATTGTGGTAGTGTTAATCATTTGTCTACTAACTACAAGTCTGTTAAAAGTGCAAATGTTAAAATGCCTATGCCTATGCCTATGCCTAATGTTCTTATGCTTGTCATGCCTAATATGTTTGCTCATAATGCTCATGCATCCAATCTGTATGCTAACATGCCATTTGTTCCTAATCCTTACATGAATGCATTTAACATGCCACAAATGCCATGGAAATGCCAAACTTGAGCACTATGTATGCACAACATTCACAAATGCCTGCATCAAACATTTATGCATCTGAGAATATGCAAAGAGATATGTCTCAAAGGGCAACACCAAGGGTCAAAGTTGATTTAAATCAATCAAAGTCTAAAGTGCAAAATGACTTGAGAAATAAGGTGAAGGATAACAAGACATGACCCAAGGAAACTTGGGTACCAAAATCAACTTGATTTGGTTGTGATGTGTGCAGGGAAAAAGAAGGAATCTATGGTACCTAGATAGTGGTTGCTCTAGGCACATGACTGGAGATTCTACCCTGCTCATAGAGTTCAAGGAGAAAGCTGACCCTAGAATTACTTTGGAGATGACATCAAAGGATATACAAAGGGATATGGCTTGATTGCAAAAGAAAATGTCATAATTGATGAAGTAGCACTAGTTGATGGACTCAAGCATAATCTGGTAAGTATTAGTCAACTGTGTGACAGAGGTTTTTCAGTTTCATTTACACAAGAAGCCTGTGTTGTCTCAATCAAAAAGGACAACAATGCGGTGTTGACAGGCTATAGAAAGGGAAATGTGTACATTGCTGACTTCAATTTAACAAATAGAGATGTAGTCACTTGTCTTTTCAGCAAAGCAAGTAAGGATGAAAGTTGGCTGTGGAATAAGAAGCTGTCACATTTGAATTTCAAGTCTATGAATGACTTGGTGAAGAAAGATCTTGTACGAGGTATTCCACAATTGGAGTTTTCCAAGGATGGATTGTGTGATGTGTTGGGTTTTATACTGAACTATTCGTTTGAAGTATATAAACATTGACCATTTTATTGAGAATCTTGATTGCATATTATTACATTGTATGTTTATTATATATTGTGGATAATCTAGTATCAAATTGGATAACAGAAGATTAGATTTTCAGTGTATGTATATAATATAATAAAATTTCATAGTCTAAGTGGTACTAGACAAACCACTGGAATGACTGAAGTATTATTTGGGAATAGTTTATCTTGACCATTGAATAATACTTGTATACTTTGTGTATATTGAACCTGATCAAAATATTAGAATTGCTTTACTATTCTGACAATAAAGAAGAACTAAGATTCTATGATATTATTATTGCTTAGGTTTTTAATCCGGATGTAGTGATTGACACTTGTATGTAATGCATATGCTTTGATTCATATAAGATGTAATTAATTATTAATTAAAATATTATGTGTTGAGCAATGACATTGCATGTAGAGTGGGATATTAATTACGGAAGAAATCCATGTCTTGATAATATTCGGGTTGATGATGTCCTCTTGAAAGCTCATAAAGATAATTATGTGAAGCCCTGCAGGCAGATTAATTTCTGACATAATTATAAGGTTGAATGGATGATCAAGGATAAATAAGATATTAATTAAATTAATTGTCAGTGATTAATTTAATTAATGGACATGCGATATCTTAAACGTGGGGAATTTAATAAGCAAATAATATATGAGCCAAATTAAATAATCAAAGAATTGCAACCAAATATGATTTCAATTATTAAAATTTTAAAATTTCATTTGTGATTGCTTTTGGTTGATGTAGGTTGCAAAAGTTGCAGATCGTATATTTGCAATTTTCTTTTTAAAAAAACCCAGCATTTTGGAAAAAATATATTTGAATTTAGGTATTTCTGAAAAAACCCCGCAAATATAATTGTACCTAATTCGACAATTTATAGGTATATTTGTCAATTTGGTTTATAATGCATATAACAAATAATTGTATATTCTACTATTTTAACCAATTAAATTGAAATCATGTCAATCAAAAAATAATATTTTTTAATCTTACATTTGAAACATGCATACTTAGAGAATGAAGGTATATTAGGTTGATTATATTCACTTTTACAAATCAGTTTATATCAACCCGGTCAGAATATATTAGTGATCAAAGTAAAGAATGCTTATAAGATATAATAATATATCGCCCAATGTTCCCAACTGTTGTTAATAACTTGTTGATAACCTGAATCTAAACTTGCATTGTATAAATTTGACTACAACTCAAATTTATAGATGATATAGAATCTGAAAGATGGCGGGTGCTTCTCATTCGGGGGACAAGGATGCGTCTGTCATTTGGGGTAAGTCATGGCTATACCTGCAACTACTTTGGTCAGGGAGACCGCTGGTAGCGGTTAGTGTCGGCTCCTAAGTTGGGTCGATGCCGTATCCATGAAGTCCCTAGACTGTAGTTGAGCCTTGGGCCTTTGTGACTAGGCCTCATCGTTGGACATTCCTAAAGTGAGTTGAAAACCAATTCCAGAAGACGGATCAGGTATCCTAGTGGGCCTCGGAAATCAGTAATAAGCCATTATAGGTTACTTGCTCCCCAAGAACTACATAGGGCTTGATCCCCTATAAATACAGGGTACGTAGGCACATTGTAAGTGGTTGGAAGCGAAGAGCTCAACGAGCCACCACCAAGAAAACCCTACAATCTCAGCCTCCAATTCATCACAACCACCACACTCCGGCGACCTTTCGGCGAAAAACCACCGTCATAGATCCTGATTCCGGCGACGAACCTCAAACTTTGTTAATACCAAATTCCTCCGTTAACAACTGAAATCAGAGATAATTTTATTCTGAGCTTTACAATTTCCTGAACGTAATCACATATTTTGACGCAGGAGGAATACTCTGCAATACGACAAGAATTTGAATTTATTCAACAAAATCTAACAAAAATCTTCACCAAAATTAATTGTAATGCCATCAAATGGATTAGATGCTCTTTCAGGATGAACGAAAGGCATGATGTCACGAAAGCTACGGTTAATAATTTCAAAACCATGTCGGTGTTGTACTGGAACCTCGTCCAAAATTATTAATCTTATCTGCTGCATCAATTCAGTAATATCGGTCTCATGCCTTATTCCAATAATTGAATATTGGTCTAAATTTAGAAGTATTTGACATCTTAAATGAGCCGTTTTATGTGCTAGAGGTAAATGTAACAACTACGACAATCAAAGGGAATACCATCAGTGTTTTAAACCAAAAACCGCACAGGAGTTCGACAATCAACTACAAAAGCAAGTATACTAATATAAGTGTCTTTTGTTTTTTTTTTGGTAACAACTACGAAAATCAAAGGGAATATGACGTTTTTGTATGAATACACCCGAAAAGAATTTGTGTGGTCGTATGCAATATTGGGTTTTTGTAACAAAGAAATTATAAATGAGAATCCAATCGTGAATTGAAGAACACACAATGTGTTAGACATGATTATGGTAGCTTACATAGGGCAAGTTGTTTTTTCCCAAATCGCGAAAAGAGAAAAATGTATCATGTGATTACGATATTGTATAACTAATTTTAGGCAGAGTTTGATTATTTCCATGTTTGTTTGTAGAAATATGATAAAATACAATTTCAAAATTTGAAAACAAATATAATTATGGAGCAATGGATAGGTATTAATAGGCTTATTTCTTAATAAAATGGATATTGGTCATAAGCAAAACAATAGTACTAATACTCCCTCCACCCCATTATACATGTCTCTTTTGACTTTTGACCGGTCAAATTAATCAAAGTTTGACCAAAATTTATATGCATTATATAATTGAGAAAAATAAAAAAAAATTATATTATTCAAAAGTACATCTAATCTATTTCTAAATGCAACTTTTAGTTTTCTATAACAATAATTGAAATTTTTTTAGACTTACTTACAGTTTAATGACCTTAACTATTATGTTTTTGCACAAAAATGACCCTTTTATAATTGTTGACATTTTATGGACTAAACTATTTTTTTTAAAAGATGATTTAATTCCGTCAAATTTTTTTAAAGAAAGTTAATGACTTCACTTTTTAATTTTTATTATTGCACTTTAATGGCTCAACGGTTATTTATTTGCACAAAATGACTCTTTTATATATTTTGACATTTTTAACTAAATAATAGTTGATGACGTTTTATATATTTGTTTTTATAAAAATGACGTTTTTTTATTGCATCAAAGTGCAATAATAAATTAAAAAGCGAAGCCATTAACGTCTGTTAAAAAAATTTGACGAAATGCAATCATCTGTTAAAGAAAATAAGTTTGGTCCATAAAATGGCAACAATTATAAAAGAATCATTTTTGTGCAAAAGATAAACATGTCATATGTTGATCCACATGCACTGGTTGATGTTGGAGGAAATTTAACTTCTGAATACCTGAACAAGCTACAAGCTGTATATATAGTTTTAGATTGTCATGATGGTGCTGAAAAGAAGGAGAAGCTTATGTATTTCATGAGAGATGGAAGTGTGAAAAGAATGTCTATTCAGGAGCTGCTAGTGAAATCTACAAAGGAACTGAAATATGTTCATTATCTGCTCAAAGACAAGAATAAAGTGTGCAAGGAATGGTCTGATATAATTCTATCAACCATTAGACAGAGATTTGATGGAGGAAGGAACTATGATGGTAAATATACTCCCATGTACTTAAATCTGAGAGGTCAAGAAGTGGAAATGTAGAGAGGCAGTATTGTCAAGGAAATGTCTCTAGGCATGAAACAATTGTCTCTTAATCCTGATGGGAAGGAATTTGCTTATCTATTGCTTGATGAATTTGATCTACAAAGAAGTTCCATCCAAAATCTCAGAGCATCTATCTACCAGATTAATGAGGAAGATGAAGAACTCAAAAATCTAAAAGGAAGACTAATTCAGATTCTTGAAGACAAAGAAAAAAATTTATTGTCAAACTTCTTGAAGATGAATATGTTCTATTAGAAAATTTAAAGATAAGTCTGCTGCTGAAGTTTATTATACATTTTGTAAATATATTTTTGGCATCATTGAATCAAGGAATCTATACTTTATTTTTCAAAGTATAAGATTGGGGGAGATTGTTAGTTGTGATTCAATGATCATCAGTATCTGGACTACTGATCATGATTGAGATGCTGACGTCATCAGTATTGTAGAGCGTCAGTATCATGATTGCTATCAGGACTGAGATCAGTATTATCATCAGGACTAGAAGCTGATTAGTATTACTTGAAGATAACTACTAAGTCCAAAAAATAAGAAAGATTGATTTGTTGGTTCCTAGTTTATAAGAATGTAGCTGTCAGTTAGGATATGTATTAAAGATAGTTTGTAATTGATTTAAACATATCTTGTAATTGATAGAGTAGTTGTATGTGCTATATAAACACAGTTTAGGTTTTGTATATTGCAATCGCTTACACGAGTATCATTGTAACCTAGCAGCTCTCAAGAACATCAGAATTTCTTGAGAGAGTTTGTAACAGTTTTATACCAGAATTAATAAAGCTGTTATTATTTCATATTTGTGTTATTAAGTCAAAAATCTTATACAATTGTATTCAACCCCCATTCTACAATTGTTAATTACTGGGCAACATTTTATTGCATCAAAGTACAATAATAAATTAAAAAGCGAAGCCATTAACGTCAGTTAAAAAAATTTGACGAAATGCAATCATCTGTTAAAGAAAATAAGTTTGGTCCATAAAATGGCAACAATTATAAAATAATCATTTTTGTGCAAAAGATAATAGTTGAGGCCATTAACCTGCAATTAAATATAATTTTTAATATTTAATAAAAAATTAGTCAATTTGACCCCCCCAAAAAACTCAAAAGCAACATAGAAAATGGGACAGATGAAGTATAATAGAAAATGAGGGAGTTAGGTAAATTTGTGTTAGCATGCATTAAGATTATGTTAAATTAGAAAAGGAAAATGCTAAGTACTCCAAAATATTTCCCAAAACTTTTCCTAAATACTGATATGTCAATATATTATTGGTAACCTTCCTAATAATGATATTACGTAATATCCCGACTTGTATTTTTTTTTTTTGATATTATAACTTATGTGTAACTTATTCATAAATGCTACATAGTGATTAAGAATTCTAATAGTAGGAAAATTTATTTTCGAAAATGTTGGTTTGCTTCGACATGTCGAGCTCCCATGTGCCATGTAAAAATAGGCCGAACTTAATAAGGCCTTATAAAAGAGAAGAAAAATATGCAGAGATAGATGGGCGCCCAATGAGGAAATGATGAAAGTTTAAACTGTGTTTCAAGCCAATGCGAATTGACTCAAGGAGATGGGCCTAGCAAATGCATCAAAACCCAAAGAGAAGGGGATAAAACTTTAAACTACCATTAGTTGGGCCAAGTAAGGCCAAGACTTGTCACTAGACAATGCATATATTTATAGGAGTGAGAAGGAAGCTTGCCTTCATCTTTTCGATGTGGGACAAGTTCACATCTCACAACTACATTAGTAAGTGTCCCCAAGTTCTTTTATAGAGAAAGGAAGACAACTTCTTCTACTTCTTTTCGATGTGGGACAAAGAAAAAGAAGAAAATAAGAGAACTGTAACTTTGAGTGTTCAAGTTGTTATTATTTTGTAAAGGAGATAACTCAGGATGTGTTGCCTTAGATTTTAAAATCAAGATGGAAATTATGAACCAAGTGATAATTGTGGCAACTTATATAGAATTGGTGGTAGTTTCCCTTGAAAACTACTCGATGTGGGTTAAATCGAAATATGTGTCCTGGAACTTAGCTTCATATTAGAGCTCTAGTTCTGATTCTTTTATCCTTCTTACTTACAAAATTTTAAACTTGTACTTGTAGATTCCAATGGGAACTCAAGTGATAGTAGTGATATTTTAGTGCTTAGACTTTCTGAACTTTTATAGAACCAAGAGGGAGTTCTTGTCATTTCATTTTCGATGTGGGACAACTAGTAAGGTAAAGAAGTACAAATAGACATACCTCTGATTTGTTTTGAGTGTTATTTGTTTCCATGTCCCTTTTATAATGGAAATAAGTTAGCAACTTCCCCGCCTTTCAGCCTTTCGATTTGTTTTGGAATTCATCTTCAAGACATTCAAAGTTTAGTATAATTTCAAAAATTCCTTATTATGCATATTAATTCAAGATACTTCTACTCCACTAGGAAAGCCAATGAAGCTAACGTACCTTAACTTTGTAAGTGAGTAGCACTACTTGAGATATATAGAAATTGGAAGGAGTTCATTTCTTTTACATATCGATGTGGGGTAAAGTTTTTCTTACTTTCTTAATAAACAAAGGCAATCAGTTAGAAGAACACAATCACCTCAACTTTGTTCTTGCTTAACTTCAAAAATCTTTAAACTCCAAGTAGTCTCGACCTCAATTGAAGCCAATGTAAGAGTATGAGATTTTAGTAGAGTAGCTAAAGTCTTGAGTTAGCTTATATAGGCATTGGATGAAGACCCACTCTTAAAACTCTCGATGTGGGATAACCAGCAATATATGGGAAATAGAAATGGCTTAGTACCACATTGATAACTATAGTGAGAATGAAAGGGTTTATGTAGATGGATTCAACTGCAAAGCTTAAATTGAGAAGGAAGGAAGTCAGTTTCACTTAGTATTCATATGCGGGCAATGGACTGGTATTTCTGTTCAACAAAATGAGTCTAATAATTTTTCTTTTTTCTTACCTCTATTTTTCTACCACATTGAAAAGAAAAGAGGTAGTATACAAGGTTATATAGTAGAAGTCTGAATCATATTGGTAAGAAGTTCATGGGTGAGGTATGGTTGTAGTATGGATGGCTCTTAGTTTCTTCTCATTTTAAATTTTTCTAGTACCTTTAAGAGTACCACATCGATTAAATCAGAGAGTATTCCAACCTTTCCATATATAAATAAATGTAGTGTCCTAATTTAGGAAAGACAATAATACTTGTAATCTCTTGTGGTCGGTAAGTCTTCAGACTATTTCTTTTATTTTTAATTTATTAATTAATTTTAGTTACTTGTTATTTTAGTTGTTTAATATTTAATCTAGTTAAATTAGAAATTAGGTAGTAGAAATAAAACGTGGCAATAATGCTAGTGTGAATTTTGATAATATTTTAGGGAACGAACGAAGTTGACGATTTTCGTATAAGAGATTAAGATCAGAAGCGATGTCCCGTAAGTATATACTGTACTGCTTTACTGTTGAGAATGTGATTTTGAAATATTGATGATGCTTGATGAAAACTGAGTATTATTACATTGATACCGTGAACTGTGATGCTTCCTTTTGGAAGTAAAGCTAAACCAATTGTTTAGCTGACCGGGATCCCAACTAGTAGAACTTGTGAATTTATCGTGTTTGAATACTCATTTTTATTCAACTTCTGTGAAAATTATTTTATTGTGATGAACGACTTGTGAAATTGGGAAGATTTTGTTTTGCAAACCTCAGTTAAATGGTATAATATATGCTTGCTGAGCTCTGTGAGCTCATTCTTTTATTTCACTAACTTCCACAGGGAAGAAATTTGGAGAAGGATGTTCAGGAAAAGATAAGAATGTGATGAACTGAACTATCGATGTTGAATGGGAAGCGAGTAGTACTCTAAGGAGAATACGTTTGTAATAGACTTATGTTTCGAAGTTGTGTAAGAACTTATTATATGTTGTAACGTTTTGTCATAAGGCTTGACCACGTTGTAAGATCTTTTGTTTATTAATTAAAGTTTAAGTTATGTAAGCATATATTGAGGCGTTTGGTTTGTTTGACGTTCCCCGGGTCGGGTTTCTGAGGTCATCCCGGGGTCGGGGGCGTCACATGTAATCCCACATATATACATATACGCCTACAACTTAAATGCGTCATGTGTCATCTATATATTATAAAATTTCTGCATAACCCAAACCTTAGGCTCGGTATTCATATTTAGGTTCGGTTAAAAGTTTTAAACTTGATTGTGACCCATGGATTATCCATATTTTTGGTTTGGTACCCATTTTAAATTTATATAAGATCCATACATTTATTTGACCCAACTTTAATTAGTTACATGAAACATACAAAACTTTTATATTTCCCGGATTTTATGATGTCGACGTGTTGTACTTAATGATAAATATAATTAGATTTTTTCTCTTCAAAAACTTATTTCTCAATAATTTAATTCAATTGTAATTTGAGAAATCCACTTCACCCTCATGATTATAATAATAATTTTATAATATAATGTGAGACGAAGCCATAATGCGACGTCGAGTAACAAGCTAATTGCATAATTAAATAAAATCATATTAAAGAAAATTGTTTCTAAATGACAAATAGCAAAATTTAATTGGTGGAAATTCTCAGAAAAGGATGGGTCCATCGTGCATATATATGCGGCCGCGAATTAAAATTCTCCAAGTAACATTTGGGAAGAATTGTGTGAACCGATTTTTGGTATATCTGATATTACTCTTGCAAAGAATATTATGGTTTTAAAAGTTTAAAATAAAAATTAGCAAAAACATTGTAGAATGCGTAGCGCATACAAAATTCATTATATTATTTTGTACAAAAAGGTTACCGTGATTACTCTACTCTCCCATTTTTCACTTTAGTTTGTGATAAATTCAAATTTTAATATAAAAGTGAAGTATATAAATTCTCAATTTTTTAACTTTTATTAATATGAACGAGTCGAGGGGTTGCCGTGAGGCGACACCGATAAGCTGTTAGTATATAATTTACTATATCCGTCCCTCTCATTTCTACGGGACCATCAATATATCAATATTTAATGCATAAAGTGAGTGTAGTAGATGTAATTAGTTTTTATATTATAAAACTTTATTATTTTTGAATTTTTTTGGAATATAAAGAATTGAGAGGTACGTCCATAAAAGAAAAATGTAAATAATGAGAGGGACAGAGGGAGAAATAATCAAGCTTATTTTATTTTAAATTATTTTTTATAATTTGTATTAGTTCATATCTAATATTTTTGTAGTAATATTTAACTAATAATGGAGAGTTGTAAATTGAAAATAAGTAAAATAAGTTGTAATACTTCAACTAAATTTAGCTTTGTAATTTCAAAATCAAGAGAGTTGTTTGCATTGTAATTACACCGGTTTATTAATTAGGTTTATCTTCATTTAATTAAAAATCATTCATAATATATTTGTATATTGTACAAAAGTTTATATTAATTAATTAAGCTATAAATCATTTACATCGTAAACATGGTTATAGAACGACAATGATACAACGGTGACTATTTTTTCGATATATAATATTTTTGTCTATATAATTTCCAAGTATTTCTATTGTTATGTATAATATTTGACTAAAATAATTTGAAATTATAATTAACTTTATTATAAAGAACGAAAATTGTGTTTAAAAAACAAATTTCTTTTTAGTCGAATAAATATTTGATTTCTCATTTTATATAAATATGTTTGTACTGGTTTGTAAAATTAGGTGATTCTATTTTTAGAAAAATAAATTATTAAGAAAAAATAATATCTAACAAAAATTAATTAAAAGATACAAATTTTCTTGCATATTTCATAACAAAGTAGTACCATAAAAATATTAAAAATGAAAAGAAAAATAATCCTTATGCAATGTGTTTTGTAAGTGTGTATTTGTAAGCTTAAAAATTGATTCCTTGCTTAATTAAAGATATTAAGGTAAAGTAAATGAAATTAATTTATTTCATTTTTTTTGGTTGGGCATATTTTACAACCCACATAAAAACTAAAGTATTCATTATATTATTTTGTATAAAAATGGTGCCGTGATTTTACTTCCCCAATTTTTCACTCCACTCTGTGATAAATTCAAAGTGAAGTATATAAATTTTCAAAAATATGAACAATTCGAGGGGTCGTCGTGAGGCGATGCCGAGGAGCTGTTAGTATATAATTTAATAATTAAGATTATTTTATTCAAAATTATTTTTTTATAATTTATTTTAATTCACATATATATATTCATAGTAGTATTTCACTAATATTAGATAGTTGTATAAATTGAAAATGAATAAAATAAGAAATACTTTGATGTTTTGAATAAATAAAATAAGTTGCTACTTAATTTAATAAATATTTTGATGTTTTGTTTCTCATTAATTTTTAATTATTGTTTTGTTTTGAATATTTGGGATACGTAGGAAGGATGTTTGGTTTTAACGATAAAATTTTAAGTTTGTTTGGTTTTAAATTAAGTACGAGGTCAACGTTGTTATGAGAGAGACGTATGATATTTTTAGTTTCTCCAATAGTGAATTTAAAATTAAGTACGAACGTCGAACATGTGATATTCATAATTTGTATGATAGAAAGAGCGATGTCACTGCCGTAGTATAGATCTAATAAAAAACACTTATATAGTTATATAATATGAAGATAGAATATTAAAAAGTCAAATATCGATTATTAAATAAATAAATATCGTGTGCGAAACACGGTTCATATTTAATCGACGTTGTTTGACACACGTACAAATTTTAAAATAACTATTTTTAAAAATACATTATTATAGGCACGAGCAATATTTCATTACTTTTTGTATTTTTTTTTTCTTTTTTGGATTGTTTGAATATTCCGGATAAGTATCAGGGATGTTTTGTTTTAACATTAAAATAATAATTTTGTTTGCTTTTAAGAATGTTTGGTTTTAACGTTAAAATCTTAAGTTTGTTTCATGTTAAATTAATTACGACCTCCTTGATATAAAAAAGAAAAACAAACTCAACGTTAGTACTACATGGACGTATCATATTGTTACTGTGAGAGTGACGTATAATATTATTAAAATTAAGTATGAGCCAACAATTGCAATTGCACGAAGGTGTGATATTATTAATGCATATGAGAGAGAATAGTATATAAGTGCCGTAATATAGGTCATAATATAGGTCTAATAAAGCAAGCACTTATATAATACGAAGATAAAACATTAGGAATTAATAAATTAAATAATTAAATAACTATTATTAAAAAAAGCATATATCATTCCGTATGCGAAGCACGGTCATATTACTAGTATTATAAAATTTCTGCATAACCTAAACCTTAGGCTCGGTATTCATATCTAGGGTGAAAGCCCTATATATCACTTTTAGCTGCAGTCGTGCCCAAAATACCAGGCGGCGGAAAAAGTGTCCAAAAACACACTTTGCATACGCATTCCACGGATGCGCATTCCAAACACGCATGATACTGATGCGTGTTCGCCAACTTCGTGCATAGAATACGCATTCATCATATGTGTTTGTTCGGATACGCATAATTCAGATGTGTAGATATTGTATACGCATGCCTCAGATGCGTATAGTCTTCGTCGATGGTGAAGCACCGAAGCATATAGATCGATTGGTTGACATTATTTTGGTTAAAATTTAATTTAGAATATCCTATTTACAGGCAATAGGCGACGGTAATGGTGGGTTGTAACTTGGAAGGGAAATGAGGGTCAATAAATAATTACAATTATCTATAGTGAGGGATATTGATATATGTGTAGTGTTAGTGTATGTCCACATCACTTTAGTTTAGGGCTTTTTTCATAAATATCCAATTCAAAAAAAAAATTGCAAAAATATTATGTGTTTTTTAAATTTTTGCAAAAATACCAACGTTTTGAAAATATTTTTAAAAATACGGTTTGCAACTGGATGCAACCATATCTGCAACTGCAACCAAAATCAAACACAAATGCAACTTGTTAATAACGATGTATTTCCGGCGTCCCTAAACCCTAAGTGTGTATATGAATTATTCGTCATTCTAAATATTTCTAAAACCCAAAATATAAACATTGAACCCCAAAGATTAATTATTGACCCAGGGCTTGTTAATAACGATGTATTTCCGGCGTCCCTAAACCCTAAGTGTGTATATGAATTATTCGTCATTCTAAATATTTCTAAAACCCAAAATATAAACATTGAACCCCAAAGATTAATTATTGACCCAGGGAATAAGGATGGAGAGAGAAAACGTATAGATCGACTGATAACAGATACCAAGAAAAGTGTTTGACAAAAGAAAAATAAGATATTAAGAAAAGTGGTGGAATACACATATGTAGGATGCGAATGCAATAGGAGATTTTGGGCACTAATCCCGACAAGTGATATTTTGGTCACATTAGTAATAAAAATGTGTTATTTAAGTCATTTTCTCTCATATCTAGGTTTGATTAAAAGTTTTAAACTTGATTTTGACCCATGGATTATTCATATTTTTGGTTTGGTACCCATTTTAAATTTGTATAAGATCCATACATTTATTTGACCAAACTTTGAATTCAAATTTTAAACGTCATTAAAATGATTTATATTATTTATGGTAATTTTATTAATATATAAAAGTTTGAATCAATCTTTAAGTTTGGTAAGTTTATTAATTTAAATTTTATTAATTTATCACAGGATATAAACAAAACACTTTATTGTATTGATATTAAATTTTCTAGAATCATATTATTCAATCTTAAATATTTTTTTTATTTTTTAAATTTATTATTATTAAATAATTTCTTGAAATACCCGTGTGCATAGCAAAGTCTATAATCTAATGTTATATAATTCGGAAATTTTTTGGCGTAGCTAGAGTCGGACAAAACAAGAGGGAAAGTAAACTTTCTCTTCATGTGTGAACGCATACCAATCTTTTTAGATACCTTAACGAAAATCCCTGAAGATTGAAGAGCCACTAAAATTAAGATAAGGCACGGGTTGGCCACACGCCAATGTGCTTAATCAATCAACACAGTCCACGTGTGAGATCATCCAATGGTCCAAAATGTCTCCCAGAAATCAAGAACTCTCAGTTTGCAACTTTTCTACTTGTATAAATTTGTACAAACCCTCCTCTCAATCTGCACAGCCTATAGTTCTTCTTCACAAACCTTGATAGCCCATTTTTGTATATACATTTATCTGCAACAATGTTTTCTTCTGCATCATTTCGTGCCATTGAAGGTGGAAATCTTGGAACCTCTTTTACTTCAAATTCTAGGTCTTTATCATCTTCTGCTTTGATGTCTTCTTCTGCTCATTTTACTACAACAATGAATATTTCTCCAAGAAAAAGAGTTGGGGTTTTGGTTTCGGTTTCGGCTTCGGCTTCGGCTTCGGATTCAGCTTCTGTTAATACTAATAGTGGTAATAACTTGCCAGTTAGTGGTTTAGTGTTCCAACCATTTGAAGAGGTGAAGAATGAGGCTTTTGTTGTTCCGGCTGCTCTTCATACTTCGATTGCTCGACAACGCTTTATGGATGAATGTGAATCAGCAATCAATGAGCAAATCAAGTGAGCTTTGCCTATTTTTTTCCATCATATGATGTGTTTTGTATTTGAACAACTTGAGTAGACAGGTTATTGCTTTTAAAGTTAAATTGTAGTTATATGTGCTGTTATGCCTCTTTCACTTGGACAAACACACACCTGTGCTTGTTGCATTAACAAAATTAAAACCAGCTTACAAATATCGAATGATTGCATCGAAGATGGTAAGCAAGCACGCAACGATTGCGCCAATTTAAGCCCTTTTTTGTATGACAAAACCAATATTATGGAATTAATATGGCCTGTATTATTGACCTTTACTCTTCCGTTCTTGAAAGGTGGTTTTTTGAGAGGAAAAATAAGAAGGTTAAACTTTATAAATTAGATGTACATATAAAAATGGTAGGTAGAAAAGTTGATTTTGAAATGTACCATAGTTGGGTTTTTTCTGTTTTTTGGCCATATCAAAGGCTTTGTTTGTTATATGTGCCTATCTTGCAAAAATAATTTAATAAAAATATTGATGTAGTAGCAGATGCTAGTGTGATCTGCTTAAAAAGTGAAATTGAAGCAGTTTAATAGGAAAGAATGGAAATGATTTCACAATGCTATTAGTAAAGTAAATAAAATGAAAGGGGTGAAGAGCATGGAACTAATATTTGGATGATTCAATAAGGACTAAAAATATCTCTGTGCATTGTCAATAGCTTACTGAGTATAGACTGTATCCCGGATATTTTCTTGCAACAAATTAAAAATGAACAATATTTGCTTATTTTGATCTTCTGTGTTTCATACTATTTATTTTTTTGTAATGCTTCTGATTTGTATGCAACAGTGTGGAATACAACAACTCCTACTTGTACCATGCCATGTTTGCATACTTCGACAGGGATAACGTTGCCCTGAAAGGACTTGCCAAGTATGTAACTAATATCAAAATCCTTTTAATTATCTTTTATTCTTAATTTGCAAGAACTTGATATTAGCTTTGCTCTAATCAGATTTTTTAAGGATTCAAGTGAAGAGGAAAGAACACATGCTGAGATGCTAATGGAATATCAGGTGCTTGCAGTATAAATTGTACTCTTTTGTATGGATAAAGTTACCGTATAGTACCTAATATCTTCGGTTTTAAACAGAACATGCGCGGTGGAAGAGTTAAACTGCACTCAATCCTGAACCCCCCTAGCGAATTTGACCATGCAGAGAAGGGTGATGCATTGTATGGTAAGATGAAGCAGTATTACCTTCTCTAGGATTAGAGGTAGATATTTGTTCTTTCTCTGCACTGCACAGATGTAACAGATCAATTCTCTTATGCGAGCAGCGATGGAGCTAACACTATCTTTGGAGAAGCTAACAAATGAGAAACTTCTGAGCTTGCATAGCGTATGATCTCTGTCCATTTCTATTAGCTTTTTTGCTTTTTCCTCCCAATATTTCTTAATATGATCTTTGTAACGAGTTTTATAACTACGGTTTATCACTTGTGTAATTTACTTTTATTTTTAATTGAAAAAATAGGTGGCTGATCGATGCAATGATCCTCAATTAGCAGACTTTATCGAGAGCAACTTTTTGAATGAGCAGGTAATCAACAGTTGGTATTTGCCTTCATTGTCAATAATTTCTTGCTTTAAATTCCTAAAGTTTGGGAAAAAACTACGGAGTATGGTAGATTCGGAAAGATTATACCTTTACCATACCAAACACTGCTGATAGAAGCCAATTTCGATGTTGTCTCATTCTCCAAACCTTGAAATCTACAAAATATAAATCTCCACTTTACACTTACCTTGATAAAGAAACAGGTTGTATAGGTGAAATATACTTGTAAACATTTGAAGTTTTATTAGTTGTGGTATGGACATTATCTGTAACATCTGAACGATGAACCCAGAGAAGTAATGAGCAGATGCCTTTGAACAGTGTAAATCACTGGTGGGACTTAATATCTTAGTAATCTTTTAATGTAACTAAATTTTTTTTATTGTTTGCTAGGTTGAAGCAATCAAGAAAATAGCAGAATATGTAAGTCAGCTGAGGAGGGTTGGGAAAGGACACGGTATGAGATATAGTTTGTAGACATTCTAATTCTTATTCCAGTTTTGAGGTTTGTCATCTCAACTCTTAAGCCCTTTCACACTACTGAATTTAATTTCCCATTGCAGGTGTGTGGCACTTTGATCAGTCTCTCTTACTCGAGGGTGGGGCAGCAGTATAAATAAATAGACCGTTGTTTCATCTAGCTAGATAGAATAACGTTGTTTCATCTAGGTAGAGTTTGTTTATTTTCGCGAGAAAATAAGAAGTGTTGTTGTTTACTACATGTGGTCTTGATATGTAACTGAATAAGTTTAGCGTCATAACGCGCTTGAAGCAAGAATATTTGTGTTAGACTATGTATGACCTAATTAGTAAATGCAAGTGGATTTTTATATTTACTGCTGAAACTTTAGACACTTTAGAACAGGGAGCTAAAGTTTTATTTTGTTGTGCTAAATTAAGGGAGCTAAAGTGTTTTATTATTCTATTAATGATAATTGATAGTAGAAGTTTCTTGATTGAAATTAGTTATGCCACTGTCATTAAAGATACTGAGAATTGAGCAGAGGACCTGAGGTAGGCACTTGTAAATGAAGTTTGAGCAAGTAGACACTGTGTTTGGAAGCAAGGAAGTTTGAGACTACGGACAAATGCTGACGAACAACTGAACAAGCTTTACAGTTTAGCCTAACGGATACCCCTCTGTTGGGAAATTAAAGGTCGAGAAATCAAGTCTATAGATGCATGACTAAAAAACACGTGCTTACAAACTTAAATTGAAGCTAAAAGTGTAAAATTAAATAAGGCTTTATGACCTTTTATCCCTTAAAGTTTGATGATTTATACCCATCAGCCCTAAAACTTTGAAGTCGTACCTTTTAGCCCTTGAAGTACCCATTAAAGTTCAATTAACCCTTTTTTCTATTTTTCTTCCGATAATACCCCTACAAGGGCTAAGAGGTATTATTTTTCATACTTCAAGGGCTAAAAGGTATATAATCTTTTATACTTCAATGTGTGCATTTAAAATTCAACCCTCATTGCCACAGCACCTTGAAGAGAGTATGCTCTTGGATATCACAGGGTGAAACTTGCTGTAGCATTTGGTCTTCTGAAAATGAGGCGGGCATGACCATAACAATTGTGAAGAACCTTCGGATGTGTGAGGATTGTCATACAATTGTGAAGCTCCGCAGTCAGCACCATCTTTGTTGTCTGTTTTCGTCTTCCAAAGCACATTTTTGGATTCTTCACAATTAAATGCCCAAATATGTCCTTCCTCGTCACACTTATCACAAATGTATCCAAGAACGAATACCAGCTCATGTGCATCGTGAACGTGAAGTGTCTACTTCACCTTCTCAGTCCACTCCTTCGCCAACTCATCATGCCCTTCCTCATTATCTTCAGCATAACACAAGGGATCCCTGGCTTTTGTTGTGACAGCATGACATGGAGGACACCAGTGCGCAGAAATATTGAGCCGGGTCTTTTTTTCCAGCAAGGTCAGACACAGGAGAACCTTCAGGGAAAAATATTATTAGTATTCTAATACAACCTGCTTGCATAAAATGGAAGTTAATGGTTTGGCAAAGAATCTAGACTACACCGCTATTTCCTCCATAACTTTATCTCTCAAGTAAGTTGAGTATGTAAAATCTACGACTTATGCCAAACAACAAATAGTCTTATTATATATAGTGTTTGCGCTAACATTATTCGTATCCTCAGTTTTTCAATAGAGAGAATCCAACAATAAAACATTCCCCATATTTGTGGTTTCGAAACCTCTGTCCCTCAACATTGTCTCGTGCATTGCTAGCTTTCTCTACTGTCTACCCAACTCCTAACACGCCACCCTTTTATCCAACTGCTAATGCACTAGAAGTTTTTTTGAGTGTTAACTTATCACCCCCTGCAACTCCAAGCTACTCAGATGATGGATCATATGTGCTAGCTGGGGTTTTTGTCGGTATTGCACTTGTTCTAGGTGTTGTTGCTTTCTTGCTCAGTAAGCTTAACAAGATTGGTGTCGATTCAGAGGGCAAAGACTTGGATTCTGGACCTGCATAAGAGACGTTCAAGTTCAACGGTTCATAATCTGCAGTCTGAAAACTGAGGGTTGCTAAAGATAGTGAACTAGAACTTTAGAGTTGTATGACAATCCTCACACATCCGAAGGTTCTTCACAATTGTTATGGTCATGTCTGCCTCATTTTCAGAAGACCAAATGCTACTGCAAGCTTCACCCTCTGATATCCAAGAGCATACTCTTTTCAAGGTGCTGTGGCAATGAGGGTTGAATTTTAAATGCACACATTGAAGTATAAAAGGGTATATACCTTTTAGCCCTTGAAGTATGAAAAATAGTATCTCTTAGCCCTTGTAGGGGTATTATCGGAAGAAAAATAGAAAAAAGGGTTAATTGAACTTTAATGGGTACTTCAAGGGCTAAAAGGTACGACTTCAAAGTTTTAGGGCTGATGGGTATAAATCGTCAAACTTTAAGGGCTAAAAGGTCATAAAGCCATTAAATAATGAATGTTTTCATATTTTGGACAGACAAAGTTTGAAACAACTGTTGGTGGAAACCAACCATTCTCTGGAGTGTTGTCCTGGTGTGACCCGAGTTGTGCATTCTCTCATTTTGGTGATAATTTGAGCTTTACCTTTTATCTTATCTCTGAGATGCGACTTGTGAGGTTGAGGAAATGCAAATATTAGTCATTTACAGTTGAGTATGGATATAGTCAAAGGTTTTCGGATTGAGACATGCGACTCAGCCCTAATTGAAAATGTGGCGATTGTCTGCCCCAAACTAAAACAATCCATCCATCTATCTATTCTATATATACAGCTCAGCTTTACATCTTCTCCACTTCGTACTTCCCATCATTACACCTTCCCCCTCCCCACCCTGTGAATCTTCGATTGTCTCTATGGGATTTTGCCTATTACACAATTCAACATGTATGCCTTTTTTGAGGAAATTTTACGATGTGCCAGGTTGGGATTTGTATTAGTTGATTTAGGCTTTCTTTAATTGTTTGATGTTTCCCAATATAGTTCAACATATCTGCTCTTTTGTTCCGTTCGGGAATGCTCAACATGTGTTTGATCTCTTGTTTTCTTCATACTTATTATTTCTTACTTTATTGTCCACTGATTTGTTTTATTATGTAGTTAGTTGTGTTGGTAATTCTATTTTATTGCAGGTTTAGGCATTGCAAGACACCAGCATCCGTGTGAATGTTTTGCTTTCGTATTTCAACAAGAACCATATCTTTTTACCCACCGTCACTAACATTTAAGCAAAACTAACTTGTGCAGACATTACTCAAGAGCGCATTGCCACAATCACAACCCCACAATGACCCAAGCAATATAGATGAATATAGTTATTGCCACACCTTAATATAGATGAATACATGTAAAGAAAGTAGAAAAGATGGTAACTATTATTTAGTTGAAAGAAGATTGATAGTGATGCTCATTATTTTTTAGATGGTCAATTTTATTCCATCTCATCAGCCATGTCGAGACCATATATCCTGCTATGTAAGGATGTTGGAAATCTTATGGTGTCTGAGATTATAGGTTTCTATGTTGGTAATTTGTGCTTAATATTTCTTATACATATTTTCTGGATGATTAAAACATCTCCCATAAGCTAGGTTGTAGGTGTAAGGATTCCTGCTGACAGTGTGTTACTAAATGCCACCCCTTTCAGCAAGGGGACACTGTTCATGAAGAGGAAGATATTTCTGTAGCAGCTGATTTGCCACCATCCTTAAAGTTTACTACAATGGAGAAGTGGATTATTGATCAACAGAAAAGGAAGGTTCTTGCTAAGAAAACATGGGCACTTATACAGCTGTAAACACGCTATGAAATACAACAAATAATTACGGCTTGTTGTGACAAGCGGAAGGTAATTTAATGAAATATTTATTTTTACATATTTTCCAGTGAGATTCTTGACATCCTTTAAGGAGTCACCTTATAGTTATCTGATTAAAGAAGTTATCCTTTGTCTTTGTACTCCCCTGTCTCTCTCCCCTATAAGTGTCTTCTATAAGGAATTTGTTCTTTAATATAATTTGCACACAGTTGTCTCTATACTCTGGTTCAAGATAGATTGCTTATATAATCTGATGCAAGGTAATGGGCCAAAGACATATAGACATTAAAGAGAGAATAGACTAGAAAAGGGAAAGTTGCTTTTATAGTGAACATTTTTACATGTCAAATATGAAATTATTGAAGAAACCAATAAACCGGAAGCGGCTGGTGAAAGTTCATTGTCGAATTAAATGTCCACATCCACAAGATTCAACAAAATTATTAGCAAAGTTATTAATTTCTTGAAAACTTACCAATTGATTTCTTGAATCCCGCATGAGGAAAGGCTACTCGCTACTTGCATCAGTCTGGACCTTGGAAAGCTTAAGATCAAACATTTTGGCGAATGAGAGATTTATGTTCAGAGTTGCAGGAGAGTGCTTCAGTGTATGATGTACATATTGCTTGATAATAGCCTAATTACACTCTAATATTTACATTGTCCCAAATCTGCCTATGTGGAATTTATCATGTTAAGTTATTTTAGCACAAACATGTGTACTATGCCATTTTATAACAAATTGTGTTAAATAATGTGAAGAAAAAAAAGAGGCCTGATTACATGAATTGGAGTGTCACTGATACATCTCACTGAACTTATAGACACACTGGAAACTTCATATCCCAATACCGGCAAAGAATACATATTTGGAACATGCCCTGGAGCCAATATCCAAAACTTGGATATTTTTTTCCTTGGTCCGAAACCTAGATATTGCTTAGCATCTCAGCCACTTTTCGGTCATGGTCTCTGTAATCTCACTAAAATCCTCTACAAATTGAAGGAAAGAAGCAGATTACCATCGATTTTCAAATCAATTATTCAACAATTGTTATGCCATGTATTGGAAATCAGGTGTGGCCTTGTGACTTGATGATGAACCTAATGAAGGTAATCTGTTTTAAAGCTTTATTTGATTAATTTCCTTGTTATCTTTTATCATACTTGATTACTTATGAAAAACCTATATGAATGGATAGCCTAAATGAATATTGAACTAGTGACAGAATTGTTTTTGTATTGTTATGTATGTAGTGTTACATGTAGGATTACATAGTCTGAAATGATAGATATGACACTAAAAGCTGTAGCATGAGAAGCCATTGGCCCTTTGAATGAATTTTCCTTGTGGATGTCTTTTGTAAAATAAAAAATATAGCCTATATACTAGGGAGATGTTAGCTGGTGGTTGGTTCAACCAATAGTTCATCAGAGATCTATTACTAAATTTGAAAATTTTATCTTGCAAAGCCACTAAACAGTTTGGCTCTATTTTTATTTCCATTAACATATATCAGATATTGGGAAATGTTTAGTATGCCAACCTCTCAGGAAGAGTCAGCCACAAAAATATGGAACTACCGAACCAGGGACTGCATCAAGCTCAACCATGCAGCTTGATAAAAATTGAGAGTTTCAAGGCATTATTGTCTTGATATATATTGTCTGGATGTTCATTTTTTATAATCAAAACCCTTTTTATAATCTACCACCCAAAGAGATGATCATACCAAACATGGAGTGGAGCTATGTTTTTGACAAAATGTTTCAATGATTGGAATCTTTATCACTATAATTTGTCTTTGAGTACTGTTCTGATCACCCCTTGATCTCTCCATATATTACATACTCTGTTGATTTCTTGATGTTGTATATTGTTTTAGAGAGGATTATTTTATACCATTTTTCATAACCATTTTTTACTAAAGAAATCTCGATGATTGTGTTGTGTCAGAACGGGGGCGAGACTTCTTTATAACAGTTGTGAATGCTGAGTATTTGCTTAGTGTTTGTCGGTACTAGCAGAGCCACTTATATGCGAGCTTCGAACAACCCAAACTTTTACATTTTTCAATGTATATGTTAGATATAATTGCAGATGTTTGTTTATCAGTGTTTAAAGTATCAGGATACTATCAGAGTTTAGCTGGAAGACTGGTCAGAGTTTGTTAAACTCTGATAGTCAGAGTTTACTTAAGCTGTCGGTGTTATTCAATGAAGATTCTAGAAGCGATATTCTTTGAAGATGGAAAGAAGCAAAGAGATATCGAGATGGCTAAGGAAACGGAACAGAAGACAGAAGCAATTCTAGATTGATATTAATTGTATAGCTGATTTATAGGAATATCAATTAGAAGATTGTACGTAGCTGTGTACTATATAAACACAGATAGGTTAACCCTAAAAGGGATGCGAATACGTGAAAGATTATTCTTGTAACCTAGCAGCTCTCTGTGATATTTTACATCACCGAGAGAGGAGTTATTAATTCCATACAGTTTATTATTCATAAACAGTGTTCTTATTGTTATTCTCATACATATTTGATTATATATTGTGTATTCGGCCTAACAATTGGTATCAGAGCCTAGGCTGTTTAATATATACAGTTTTCATTGATCCAAACACAAGTGTAATCATGGCTGAAAATATTCAAGCAGGTTCTAATTCTGAAAAGGTTCAACCAACTTCCGTGAGTCGATATGAGACGATTAGGATTCCAATTCTGATACCAGCGGAATATCCAGTATGGAAGGTAAAGATGACCATGTTTCTAGAAGCCACAGATCCAGAATACCTTGATAGAATCCATGATGGTCCCCATAAGCCAACTAAACTGTCTCCTGTTGTTGCTGGTCAAGAACAAAAGACTGTTCCAAATGAAAAGAAAGATTTGACTCCTGAAGACATCTCATCAATTGCAAAGGATGCAAAAGTTAGACATCTTCTCCATAGTGCCTTAGATAATGTCATGTCTAACAGAGTTATTGGTTGCAAAACTGCCAAAGAAATTTGGGATGCTTTAGAAGTCAGATGTCAAGGAACAAGTGCTATAAAGAAGAACAGGAAAACTATACTGACACAGGAGTATGAACACTTTGACTCGAGACCTGATGAAACTTTGACTGAGACATATGACAGATTCTGTAAACTGTTGAATGATTTATCTCTGGTTGATAAAGAATATGATCCTGAAGAGTCGAATCTCAAGTTTCTTCTATCTCTACCTGAAAAATGGGATTTAAAGACAACAACAATAAGAGATAATTATGAGCTTGCAGATACAGAACTTGATGAGATCTATGGGTTGCTTAAAACTCATGAACTTGAGATAGAACAAAGAAACAAAAGATCTGGTAAGAAGACAAAATCTGTTGCTCTTAAAGATGAAGAAAAGCCTCTTAAGAAAGAGACATCAAAGAAGAAAGCTAAGGGAAAGGCTTTGGTCATAAACTCTGAAAGTGAGTCATCAAACACTGATGATGACTCAAATTCTGTTGAATCATCTGAATCCGAGGATGATGAAGAACAAATGATGCAAATGGCTGCTTTGATGGTGAAGACTTTCAAGAAGATGGGTTTCAAAAACTTCAAGAAAGGAAAGAGATTCTCTAGGAGAGATTCAAACTCTGAAAGGAAGAGTTTCAGAAAGTCTGAAGGAAGGGATACCAAATCTGGGAAGATAGACAAGTCTGAGATCCAGTGCTACAAGTGTAAAGAGATGGGTCACTATGCCCCAGAGTGCAAGAAAGGAAAATCTGAAAAAGTACTCATCACTAAAGGGAGAGACTGGGCAGACACTTCAGACTCAGATGAAGGAGTCAACTATGCTCTCATGGCAACTGTTGAAAATGAATCTGAAAACAAGGTACCCCTAACAACTTATGCTTATGATATTGATAATATATCTGAATTGAGAATTTATCTTAAAAGCATACATGTTAGTTATAGAGATCAGACTTTAGAAAATGAAAGAATTAAATCTGAGAATCTAAAGCTTAAAGAGAGAAATAAATTTCTTGAAGAAGAACTTGTTAATCTGCAACAAGTTCAAAAGGAAAGAGATGATGCTGTTTATGTTGAACAGGAGTTGCTTAAGAGATTTAGGCAACTAGAATCTGAACTGGAAAAAGAAAGGAAGATAATTAAAACCTGGACAAACTCTGGAAGAGACACACATCAATTGTTTCAAACAGATGCAGTTGGGTTAGGTTACTGTGAGAAAGATGAATGTAATATCCGTGAATTTTATTATTTGATTAAATGATATATTTAATCTAAAATATTTATTGTGGAATATTGGAATATTATTAAATGATAATTATTGTGTGATTATGTGCTAAATGGTGAGTTGAAAGCCCCTTTCAAATATTTCGTCATTTGGAATTTTCTTCAAATCTGAGCCCCGTTTTGATAATTTAAGGGCCCCATTGGAATTTCGTACATTAATTATTATCTCTTCGTCTTTCGTATTCGAATCATTATCGGGAGAGATATTCGTATCATTTCATTCCTACCTATTTGATTCTGCAAGAATAATTCGTTTTGTTCAAAAAGGGAAAAATTGTTCCGAACCCTAATTGCTTAAGGGGACGGATATATCGTTTTATATCAGTATTTCATTTGTTATAGCCCCAGTATTCTTGAGCATTAGTTATACAATGATATGTATTGATTTGGATAATTATCAATCCTTGTAGATAATTATCTTCTCGTAAAACGTATTTTAACCTAATTACACTACGCCATAAGTGGGCTACAGCAACACCTGAAAAAGTGTGGTTATAGCCCAAAAAACTGTTGGTAAAAGGAAAAAAATAGGCTATGGTCACACTTTGACCAAATTTGAGGGTGTTACAAAAAGGGCCGCTACCATAGGGGTCTACGCCAACACTTTTGTAGTTTTTGGTAACACGGGAGAAATGTGTAGGCGTAGACCCCTACGCCAACACTTTTTATTTCTGTGGCTACATATTATTAGTTTTTAAACGATCCAGTGGATCTATAACGATCCAAAAGTGTTCCTTAGGGTATTATTTTTCCAAAAATATATAAAGACGAATCGTACCTTATAACCTTCATAATCTGCATTGCGTATTATCAAAAAAGTAAAAATTCCCGAAATGTGTTCTTCGTGTTCTTGAGCTTAGATCCATTCGTTCGAGGTGTTATTGAAATCCAAATCTGAAGTTCTTGTACTCAAATCAAAGCTCTTGACTTCTAGTTTCAGAATCTTCCAACCTCATCATCATCTGGTAAGTTTTCGATTTTTTATGAATTTTTCAAGCTTCGAATTAAATTAGGGTTCTTAATTCGATTTGGGGATTTTCATTCTGTTGATTCTCCGTTCAATTGGTTGCTTCTAACATGTTCCTAGGGTTCTAATTAGCAAGAATCCATGCTTTAATTTCATGTTTATGTTCGATTTTGATGGGTTTGATTTTCGGGTTTTTGACCCGAATTCTTCTTTTGAATAGTCCGTTCATATGAATGATCTGACATTGTTTTTGGTAGAGGACTTTCATTGTATGTGTTCTTAGCTTCATTTTAACATAAAGAACGTAGAGTTTCATGTAGGATTTTTACAGATCGGAAAATTTGTTTAAGCTCGCCGGAAAATAGTCGGGTTTTTGATTCCGGCGATGTTTTTGGTACGTTTTTGATCGGAATGGGTTGCTGTGTTTATTTGGAATGTTTTGATATAAAAATCCCCAATTTTTAACGTGTATTTTGGTCGCCGGATTCTGGAAAATTTCCGGCGAGTTCTTGGCGACCCGTTCCAGTTCATCCCGACCCGTTTACATGATTTTTCGACCCGGTTTCAATCTTCAAAACCCTAATCCATTTTCTAAAAACTGTTTTTGGATTTTATTTTTAAAATTAATTCGAAAATAGTTTAAAAACTTTAAAAATTCATATTTTTATTTTAAAAATATATTTTAATATCAGAAAAATTCTGATAAATTATATTTATTATTTTAAATCCGAAAATTGATTAAACTTAATTATTTTTAATTAATAATTTATTTATTAATTAATTGGTTAATTCTTTTAATCAATTAATTCTTAAAAATTAATTATTAATTAGATTTAAATAATTAAAAATTCAGTTTAATTATTTTCAAGCCTATTTATTTATTTAAAAATAGTTTGAGTATTTAAAGAGTGTCAATTAATTTTATTAATTGATTTATTTGCATTTAAATGTTTATATTGGATTCAAAAATCCGATTTTTGATTTAAAAATTAATCGTGACTTATCTAAAATTCAAATAAGTTTCGTATGATGTTTTAAAAATGTTTATAAGTGCTATATGATTCATATTAATTGTGTGTTGTGTTTTATAGTCAGTATATGCCCGTACTAGGGCAAATATCTGAGTTTTAAATATCGTAAATTATACCGGACGTCCGATACGTAACCGGTTACTTGTTTAAATGTGATTATTGATTGAATAAGTGTCGAGAGTAGAACGAGAATAGTTAGACTTATTGTGATGAGTTGTTTAATTATAGAATCGAGTTCCCGGAGCAAGGGAAAGGGAAAAGTAGAGTGAGCAGAGTCGATCCGACAGCAGATTAGACCAGGCAAGTATCTGTGCCTTTACTTGTGATAAAATGTATTATTGTCTTGATTACTTGAATACCGTTATCCCCAGAACAATTCAAATTATCAATCCTTTAACCGCATTTGGACAACTGATTCCATTTCCTTAGAGATTCTTGATTCTTTGATTTGATCTGCATCGGAAACCCTTATTTCCAATTCACTTGATTATTGTTTACCACCTATTGTTATTGTTTATCATCCGTTGATTATCATTGACAACCATTGATTATTTGACTTCCATCTTGACTATTGATTACGGTCATTGATTATCGACTACCAATATTGATTTCCTTATTGAATGAGTACACCGTACCATTGAAATTACTCCATAATTATTTCTCGACCTTCATTTGATACTGAACAGTTGAAGCTCTTTTGCAATTACTATACATTCAGTTTATCTTATTGAGCATATTATTGTTTATACCCTATTATAGATTTGGCATGTGTTTTTAAAAATGGACCAGTAATTGGTCGGGCCATATTCATGGTCAGAATAACTTAAGGCCCAAATTGGCCTAGGATCCAGTAGAGGACTATGTCATGAGCTAGTCCGGGGTTGATGCGTGGCTGGCCAGCAGCACAACCTTTGATTTGAATAAAATGTATAAGCCAAATTCTAATTCTTTTCTTCAATTGTTATTGATACAAAGCATGTGTTAGCTAAATATTATTGATTCTGAAATCATAAATTCATATCCTTACAACTGTGATAGAAATGATTCATTGATGTTTGCTGAGCAATTTTGGCTCACTCTTGCTTGTTGTTTTCTAACCCTATTCCAGTGAAGCGAGAGTATGAGTCGGCATAGCGTGACCGATAGTTCACCAGCAGCCAGGAGAGCCCCTCGAGTCATTGTCATTGGCAGGGTAGTTGTTGTTTTTGTTTTTCTAGATTAGATGTCTAGATTTTGACTTTAGTTGTGATGTAATAACTCTGATAAAACTGGTATTCTATTAATAAAAGATTGTAGTAGCTTGTGTTCATTGCCATAATCTGGATGCGGTCTTGGTCAAGGGGTATTTGTGTCTTTATATATATTATGCATGTGTTAAATAATATTCCGTTGGTCGGATGACTCCTCAAATCTGTACCCCGGGTTTGGAGGGCGTCACAATGAACTTAGGTTTAAAGATAAAGTTAAAGTTAGAACACATCTTCCACCTATGAAATTTGTTCCTGAGTCCAGTAAGCTAAACTCTGTAGTTGAGACAGAAACTGTTAATGAAAAACCAGTAAAAACTTGCGTTAAACAGGTTAATGTTGGTTTAATGACAGAGAAACAATTCAAGTATAAGCTCAAAGAGGTAAAGTCTGTCGAGAAGCAGAAAGTGTCCAGGAAGAACAGAAATGGAAAAGTAGGCATTAATAAAAGTAATAACCATTTGCCTATTATTGATGCTCCTAGAAAAACATGTCATAATTGTGGTAGTACTAACCATCTTGCAAGTTTCTGCAAAAAGAACAAAGACATTAATTCTTACCCTCCAAGTCTGGAGTAAAGAATGATTATGTTAGGGTTAGACCACAGACTTTATGCACTCACTGTGAGAGTACTTGGCATTCTATTTATACTTGCAAGAATTATCATGCTATTTATCATAACTATTATGAGTTGAAGCCAAATTTGAAATGGGTTAAAGTTGATTCTGCAAGTGTAAACTCTGATACTGTTAGCTTAAACTCTGTTGATAAGAATTCCGCTGCAAAAGCTAACAATGTTAAGAAAGCCAAAGGATCCAAGCAAGTCTGGATCCTTAAAACTAACTCTCATTAATTGTTTGTGATTGGAGGGCATAGGGGAGAGCACCCTAGTCTTGGACAGTGGATGTTCAGGACACATGACTGGAAATAAAGCCCTGCTATCAGATTATGAGGAGAAGGCTGGCCCAAAAGTTTCCTATGGAGATGGCAACATAGGACGTACTCTGGGATATGGCAATATCAATCTTGGAAGTGTCATCATCACAAATGTAGCTCTTGTCCCAGGACTCAAGCATGATCTACTATCTGTGAGTCAAATCTGTGACAGAGGTTATCATGTAGATTTTCAACCTGAATACTGTGAGGTTGTTAGCAAATCTACAGGTAAAGTTGTTTTAGTTGGACACAGACGCAATAATATCTATGAAGCGAGTTTGGTAACAAACTCTGAAGGAAAGCTGTGTGCCTGTCTGCAAAGATGTCTAGTGAAGAGAGCTGGAAATGGCATAAGAAGCTCTCTCATCTAAATCTGAACAACATCAATGAGTTGATTCGAAAAGATCTTGTAAGGGGACTTCCAAAATCTGTACTCATCTTAGATGGTTTGTGTGATTCCTGTCAAAAGGCCAAGCAAAGGAAGTCATCTTTCAAGAGTAAGTCTGAATCTTCAGTTGTGGATCCTTATCATTTTCTTCATGTTGATCTATTTGGTCCAGTGAATGTAATGTCTCTTGGCAGAAAGAAATATGCTTTAGTCATTGTTGATGAGTACACTAGATACACCTGGGTGTACTTTCTAGCAAAGAAGGATGAAACTACATTAACTCTGATGGAACATGTAAAGCTACTGGACAAAGGATCACAGTATAAAGTGAAAATTATCAGGAGTGATAATGGTACTGAATTCAGAAATGCAACAATGGAAGAATTTTGCAAGGAAAGAGGAGTGAAACAAGAATTTCTGCATCAGGGACTCCACAGCAAAATGGTGTAGTTGAAAGAAAGAACAGAACTTTAGTCGAAGCTGCCAGAACAATGCTTGTTGAAGCAAAATTACCAACTAATTTCTGGGCAGAAGCTGTTCAAACTGCTTGTTTTACTCAAAATGTTACACTGATCAACAGGCATGGGAAAACACCATATGAGATGGGGAAAGAAAAGAAACCAAACCTGAAATATTTTCATATTTTCGGGTGCAAATGCTTTGTGTTGAAAACTCATCCTGAACAGTTGACCAAGTTTGAATTAAAAGCTGATGAAGGAATTTTTGTTGGATATCCACTGTCGACTAAAGCATTCAGAGTCTATAATCTGAGAACTAAAGTGATCATGGAATCTATACATGTGTCATTTGATGACAAGAAAATAACTGGACTTGAAGATGAAGAAAATCATGATCAACTACGCTTTGAAAATGAAGATCTAAACTCTGATGAAGCCTATCCAACAAACTCTGTTGAAGCATACTCTGAACCTCTACTGGTAAACACTAAGGAAGTCTCTCTGACAGAACAAAATAGAGAACCAGTTGAGGGGGAGCATGAAGATACTTCAGGAACATCTCATCATGATGACTCACATTCTGAAAGTGAGTCAGCTGAAGAATCTGACACAAACTCTGAGTTAAACTCTGAAAGTTCAAACACTGAGCAGTCCAATTCAGGGGGAACCTCAGAAAATACAGATGGTCAACAAGAAAATCAGTAGAGCATGGATCAAGGGGGAGGATCCAATAATGATGAAAGAAGCCACTTACCTACAGCAAGAAAATGGACACAGGCTCATACACCTGATCTGATTATTGGAGATCCAGATGCAAGTGTGAGAACAAGAAGTGCTACAGCAAATGAATGTCTGTTTCATGCATTCATATCTCAAACAGAGCCTAAGAAAGTGGATGAAGCTCTTCAAGATGCTAACTGGATAACAGCAATGCAAGAGGAATTGAATGAGTTTGAAAGAAATGAAGTCTGGACACTTGTACCAAGACCCAAGAACAGATCTGTTGTTGGTACAAAGTGGGTTTTCAGAAACAAGACTGACAGTGAGGGAGTAATTACAAGAAACAAGGCTAGACTTGTGGCAAAAGGATATTCACAGCAGGAAGGAATTGACTATGATGAAACCTTTGCTCCAGTTGCAAGGTTGGAAGCCATAAGGATTTTTCTAGCATATGCTGCTCACAAGAAGTTTAAAGTCTTTCAGATGGATGTGAAGAGTGCTTTTCTCAATGGGAAACTTGAAGAAGAAGTGTTTGTTGAACAACCACCAGGGTTTGTGGACCCCAAGCATCCAGATTATGTCTACAGGCTTGACAAAGCACTTTATGGACTAAAGCAGGCACCTAGAGCATGGTATGAAACTCTGGCTCAATTTCTTTTAGAAAGTGGGTTCACTAGAGGTACAATTGATAAAACCTTGTTCTATTTCAATTCTGGTAATGATTTGGTTTTAGTTCAAATCTATGTGGATGACATAATCTTTGGGTCTACTAATGATAAACTCTGTAAGAAATTTGCCAAGCTTATGCAGTCCAGGTACCAAATGAGCATGATGGGAGAGCTTAGTTATTTTCTAGGCTTGCAGGTAAAGCAAACAGATGATGGGATTTTTATCAATCAAGCAAAATATACCAGAAATCTTCTCAAGAAATTTGGTATGCTTGATAGTTCATCTGCAACAACTCCTATGGCAACTGCAACCAGGCTAGACAAAGACACGGGATGTAACACCCCCAGACCCGGGGTCAGGAATCTGGGTTGTCACGCTCCATCAATTATACAATACATGTATTACTTACAACATTCTAATAATATAACTCCAAAAGACCCCAATCACTTACGCACACACACAAAAGTTATAGCCTTGGAAATGAGCAACAATAAGTAACACTTGTTATTACAAACCAAATGTACTATCCAGGATCTCATCTATTATTTACAACCTCTACCTGAAGTTAAAATAATAGACCTCACAATTCTATACAAGGTTTAGTAATACAAACCTACTCAAAAATAATTCTCACTAATTCAGTCTGCAACTGTTTTGCTAACTCCGACAGTATCCATCCTGCTGAACTAACTCAAGGGTGGTCTCTCCATTCCCTTGCTCTCGTAACACGAGGTGAATCGACAATGTTTCCTTCATGCTGAAAATTTTAATAAAGCAAGAATGAGCTAATAGCGCTCAGCAAGAAATCTATCCCAGTTTAAATCCTTAAACCTTTCAGGTAGATAATCCACATAGGATCCATGTTTAAAACTACTAGGGTTTATCCCAAAATAGTATATCGTTCAAAATACCGTATGATTTATAATCATACTCAAATACTTTTCGTTATTCATTTAGAAATCCTTGGTATCGATATAATGAACCAAGATTCAAAACATATCTTTTTAAAATAGATATCAAATAATGGAATCAAGACTTAAAGCCTATCCATCGATTCAAAATACTATACAGTTCAACATACTGTATATCTTAAATATCTTTTCCACGTATATACTCACATATCTATTTAGGTATCTCATACTGTTCAAAATACTGTAGAATATCAGTAATGAACACCTTTTGTAAAAGACGCAAGAATGAGCACTATAGCTCGACAATCAGATATAGCAGCTTAATCATATATGTAAGCTTATATCATGAAGGAAAACCTTTAAACTTCATTCGTATACAGAATGACATTTTATTATTCTTTTCGTCAAAACATGCCATACAGTACAACTACTGTATGAGGAACATCGTTACTCATCACTGCCATATTATCAGTAACTCAGCACCTAGGATTTCATTACAATGTGCAGCACAACTCCAATTGGAGGGAAGGGAATGTACTGGAACACCCGATACACGGTGATCAGCCGTTGTATCGTAACTTTTCTTTTCTACTAGTAGAAGGACGACTTCCTGTTCGGTTATCACCCTGACCGCATACGGGCCATTGTGCTAAGAGATCACTACCCCGGGCCTATTTCATCACCGGGTAAGCCTTAGCACGCAAGAGATCACTACCTCGGGCCTATTTCATCACCGGGTAAGCCTTGATAATTTTGGCACTACCCCGGCACCTATTTCATTGCCGTGTAGACCTTTCCAATTCCCATGATGAAAAATATTAATGAAACGGAAATCGGAATTTAATTCCATTTTTCCCCGAGTACAAATACTCGTCAAAATTTTGTAACTGCTCAGGATACCTTACTCCAGAGTAATTGAAAGGAGTAAGTCAAAGTGTGGGTTGACATTAGTCAACGAGACTACCGATGATTACTACATATTTTGAAATCATGACCAGGGAGTTTATTGAAATATCAGAGTTCAGTGAGTTGAAAAACTCTTATTTGAATGGGGGAGCAATCCCCTAGTTATAGATACTTTTAGAGGAACAGTGGAAGTAAATCACTGTCCTCGAATTCTTGAACTAGATTCCCAGTTTTCGAGGAGTTGGAAATAATATTGTTTGCATTTAATTACCTTTAACTATCTTAAAATAATAGTTGGGAATCTCTATTTTAATACCTTTTCTGAAAATCAGAAATTTATATTTTTGTGTAAATAATAGAACCTTGGATCATATAATAAGGTTCTATGATTGGAAATCATTTTTGGAGTATTTAATAAATACTCAAATAATAAGTATTAAATTTTTATTCAATATAACTACTTAAGTGAATATTCAAAATAATATTCACTTAATTAAATAATAATCAATTAATAAATATTGAATTATTATTCAATATAAACACTTAAGTGAATATTTTAAAAATAATAATATTCACTTTATTTAAATAATATTCAAATAATATTTATTATAATATTATTCAAATATCTCACCTTAAATATCCCATAATATAGATGTTGGAATATTTAATAAACATTTAAAACATAACTGTCCCTGGAACCTTCCAGCCTTTGACAGTAGTTTAAAAATAATTAATAATTTGACTCCCGGTCTAAGTTTTTAAAACCATCGTACTAGTTCTCTATACTTAGAGTCTTTAATCCTCAACCTTGGTATATATCTAGTACTTAGCTAGCATATAAACCTTATACAACTTTTTACAAAGCAAAACAGTTTCACATTATTTTACAGCATAAAGCAGCATATGTAGCCATATCACAACACATATCACAACAGCATCATTATATGGTACAGGGTTTGAAAACTTGCATGCATCTATCATATGCATACATCACATCTCATCATTTTTAATGCCATCACATCTATATACGATGTGAGGTTTGAAAGCATGCATAATATCGTATGCATATATTACTTTTGGAAAGCGTGCATCTATCATATGCATATTATCAGAATATTGTATTTTAAAATACAGCATGGGATGAGAAAACTTGCCTCGGGTCCTTGGTCATTACGGGTTCGAGAACTTGCCGGGAAATCTATAAACAAAGAAATACCCGATCAGTCCCCTGGCTTAATCATTTAAAGTGCATTTAACTTAAGCACTAACGTTCTATTAACGATCATCAATTGTCTCGCTCTTGGTCATCTATAACCTCATAACATTCCGTAAACTCCTAAGTCAAAAGTTTGGGTGAAAACCTATTCACAAATCCCAAGTATTTATTCTTTACCATTTCCTTGTTTTAAACCATCCCCTTAAGGGTATTTCACTCGCGCAACTTTCGTTCGCGTATTTTTATAAAATCACCAACTCATATTTTTAACTCGAACTCTTCTAGGCTTCCTTTCCTTATTATACATACTAGTATCCATTTTAATATCTCAATCCAATTCCAATTTTAAAGGGCTTGATCCCTATCTCAAAGTTCATACAATGAACTATCTCGTTACGCGAAACCGCTTTTACTAAAACGGACGCTACTCCTAAACCGTAAATCAAAACGATACGATTCTTTCGCCAAAGTAATCTAGGAAACAGAGACTACATTCTCATGGTCAGAAACATCAAATTTATGCCCTGTATCTTGGCCATGGTTTCTGTCTAAATTACCTAAGTAAAATCCGGCATGGTAACGACGCTTACGCGTACTTCCAGTGTTTTTAAACACTCCACCCAACTCCAATTCCATCCTTAACCAACCACCAATCAAAACTCACTCTAATACTACCATGCTCTGTCCAAACAAGATTACATCTTAGTTCATAATTTTATCCATAATCAACCATTCATAATACTCAAAATCATGCATACATGCATCATTACTACATAACCTTAATTAAGCACTTATAAAGAATCCATAAATCCATAACCAAATCATCACAACTCAAGGATCTCATCCTTAAAACCTTATTGCTGTCTAAACAAGTTCTTATTACCAACCACTTAGATCAACCATCATTTAAACCATTAACTTTCTACAAATCATGCAAAGCATCTCTATATCATGCTTATCACTAACAATCATCCATTTGATCACTTAAAATAAATCATAAGTAAACGTTTGAGAGGGTTTATACCTTCCTTAGAACTTAATATAGCCTAGAAATGGATGGTATGACCTTCCTTGATCCTTAATCCACCTTTACAAGCTTAGAACTTCAAGATCAAAACAAGAAAACTAAGTATTACTATTCACTTCACTATTCATCATCAACTTTGAATCCATTTTTGATCAAGTTATGATCCATGGATGAGGCTAAGATTAGAGATCTACCTTGGATATAGGATGAGGGTGATTTAGAGCCCAAGAACATGATTTTTGGTTAAGTGGAAGTAGGAGCAAAATTTTTAAGGACTTGTTGAAGATGAAATAGCCGAAAGTTGTGTTCTTGATGAATGCTTCTCTTTTTGTTTTGTTTTATTTGATTTTTCTTTTCTTTTGGCTTTGTCTAATTAACCTCAAGACTTTGCTGATTTGTTTGTGTGGCTAGAATCAAGTTTTGTCATCAATGACAAGGCTAATTTGGATGAGTGGTGGTGGTGAAAGTGGTGACAAGGTGGTGATTCACCACTTTGTCATCACTTGGTCATGCTTATGTCATCTCCTTGCATCATGCTTATGTCATCATTTGCACCCTCAATTCTTTTATATATTGCACTTGATGATCTCATATAATACTCCTCCTTTGGTTAGGGTTTAATCCATAATTTATTACGCTTTTGTTTCGCGATAGTTTCCTGTGGTTCTAAAGACGTTTCTCTGTACCAAAGCTAGGGTACTTCCTTTATCCTTCCATTACCTTTGTCTAATATATAATCTTAGGTTTCTCACCTTGGTTTAAGATATGATCATGGATTTCTCATCCTACACACTTTCTCAAAACGATCAAATCAATACATCCTCGATTGTCCGATGAATAGTGATCAAAATTCAAAGTTGGAATCTCCCGATTCTGATCGCGTTTACATTCACTTATTCTCCTTATACATCAATAATATATTTCGAAACATTCATTCCATGTCATCCACATAGTGTAGTCTGACAAATTTTCTCTCAGCAAATTTACTATTCATCAGGGGCAATTCTACTATTCATCAAAATTTTTCTTAACTAAGTCCAAAATTTGGGGTTATTACACAGGAGCTCCAGTAGATATGACAAACTACATAGGCATGATAGGGTCTCTTCTTTATCTGACTGCAAGTAGACCAGACATCATGTATGCAACCTGTCTTTGTGCAAGATTTCAAGCTGATCCCAGAGAGCCTCATCTAACAGCTGTGAAGAGGATTTTCAAATATCTCAAAGGAACCATAACCTTGGGTTTGTGGTATCCTAGAGAATCAGAGTTTAAGCTTGTTGGTTACTCTGATGCAGACTTTGCAGGTTGTAAGATTGACAGAAAGAGCACCAGTGGAAGCTGTCAATTTCTAGGTGACAGACTAGTTTCTTGGTACAACAAGAAACAGAAATCAATTTCCACATCCACTGCAGAAGCAGAGTATATTGCTGCTGGTAGCTGTTGTGCACAGATTCTATGGATGAAGAATCAACTGCTGGATTATGGATTAAGGTACTCTAAAATACCTATTTTCTGTGATAATCAAAGTGCTATTGCTATGACAGGAAATCCAGTACAGCACTCCATGACGAAGCACATCAGCATAAGGTATCACTTTATCAGGGAACATGTGGAGGACGGAAATATTGAGCTTCATTTTGTGTCTACAGATCAACAGCTTGCAGATATCTTCACTAAGCCATTGAGTGAATCTACATTTACAAGACTGGTAAATGAACTAGTAATGATCTCTGGTTTTGACTAGAGATACTGGTTAGACTCAAAATTAACTCTTCTGTGATTTGTTGCTCATGTTTCTATGCATATGTTAACTGTCATGCAAATCATGTTGTTAAACTCTGATAGCATACTCTGTTGGTTAAACTCTGATGTTAATCTCTGATTGTGGTATTGTCTGAAACATAAACACCTATGAAGAAAATAGTATGAATCATGATTCTCAGTAAGTAATCATGAATCCTTCTGAGTTATATATGATCTAATCTCAAATGTGTGCAGAAACTTTACACAGCATGATACTGTCTCTATATTTATAGCATCTCTTAGTTTATTGGTCCTATACACTGAGTCTGTATTAGCTGTTTGCACTTTCTCTCATAAAAAGTATATGTGTTAAATGATGTTAGTCTAAACTCTTATAAATAGTTGCTGCTACTTCACCCCCAAGCAAAAGATGCATAAACAATGCACAAATTCCTTTGAGATCATGTTGTGCCTAGGAAGACCCAGGAACTTATTGTATGAAATAAGGGCTAAAATTTGAAATTTTTGGTGACTAGTGCCAACCACTGATTACTGGAAAAGAATTAAAAAAAACAGAAATTTTTAGATAGGGGTGAAAACAAATAAATACATATAAAGGTACAGAGTTTAGATGACATCAAATTTTGTTTTCTAAATAAGAGTTTGGGCAACTAGTTTTTACTGATTTAATTTGTGGATTTTATGCACTTTGAGATGCTCTAAATATTTACATTCAGTAAACTCTGCTATTCACACACAAATACTCACAACTGTGCATTTTGAGAAAAGAGTTTATTAATGATGTTGGAGAATTGATAAACACTGATGAACTGTGAACTCTACGCCGAGGTAATTTATTTTTAATCTCTGATGATTAAAATAAATAAATGTGTTTCAGACATTTTACATTTTTTGAGAAACATTATTTTTTTTGAAAATAGAGAGTATGATTGAAACGGTTTGTATGTGTTTTGAAAATGATGAAACATGTAAATAGCAGTAATTATGGCCTGTTTTTACTGCGCATGCGTGTTGGAAACTACCACGTTACTGCTGGCAGTAAATGCATGTGTGACACCTGTCCCACTCACACACTTAACGAGTAAGCCAGTTGTGTATCTTAATGACTAAAACTCTTGAGTTTTAATTTTTTGTATTTCATCAATATACACACAACGTTTATATTCTTTACACACTTACTCTATTCACAGCCATTGTCACACACACATTTTCACAAACACTTTTCACTCTCAGACGTTTCACGTTTCAAAGCCTATTCTATGATATTCTCAAATTTGTTTCTCATGGCAACCACTGTTTTTCACTCTGTTGGTCTAGAGTTCGTTCCTAACAACTATGCAGCACCCCTGAGTAATGCAAACGCACCGGAGGCGTTTCATTTGTTTCAGAATTTTCTTGCCTAGTCTGCAATTGGGCACGCTCTTGTCGAACCTGCTATGTTGTCTGGCTCGCAAATCAAAGCCTTCTGGGAGACAGGCGTTTATGATGATGGAGGAGAGGCTGGAACTCCTTCAATTATTTTTGAGTTTCAGGAGCAGGAGTTTTTGGTCACTCCAACCACTGTTCGTATTGCCTTGGGTTTTGAAGAGTTGACTGCTTACACAATCTCTGTTGGTGATACTGATCTACAAAGAATGATGAGGGAGATTGGCTACAGTGGGTCATTGGCAAGGACTGGTAATTTGAAGCGACCGCTCTTAAGGAAGGAATGGAGTTTCTTCTTTGATTGTATAACTAGAGCGTTCGGGAAGAAATGTACTAATTGGGATGCTATTCCAATTGATAGTCTGCAAATCGGGTATTCTCTACTCTATAGCAACAATTTTGATTTTGCTAGACTAGTTTTGCATAACATAGGTGAGAAAATGACAGAAAATAGAGGTGTAGTGTATTTTGCTCGTTTTTGTCAACTGTTATTTTCTGCTTGTGTTCCTGAGGTTGTAATTGCTACAAATGATGTGATTCCTTCATTTAAATTGCATAAGAGAATATTCTCTGATTTAATAAACAAGGATTTCAAGAAAGGAAATGCTGGTGAATTATTGCTTCCAGCTATTGTCCAACAATTTCTTGAACCAGAACCTCAACCACAACAACCAGAACCTCAACCACAACAACTAGAACCTCAATCACAACAGTCACAACAAATAAACACTGATCATCAATCTACTTCTCAAAGACCAAAGACTGGAGGTAGGACTAAGCATAGAGCTTACAAGGCTGTCAAGATTACTAAACCACAATCTACTGATGCTGAATTACCACAATCTGTTGGTACTTCAAGGAAAAAGAAGAGGGCAAATAGACCAAATCCTGATGCAAATGAGCTTTTACAGCATAAAAGAAGGAAGCTGGTAGCTGATTATCTGTTTGATGACTTGGTTCAAGATTCAACTGATGCAGTTCCAGATGCTAATATTGATGCTAATGTGCCTAGTGAAGCTGGAGCTAATGTTAATGATATGGTTGACTTTAATGATGATTTACCTGAGCCATTGGAGATGGAGGTAGGAGAGAATATTGAAGCACATCCCTCTGCAACTCTTGATGAGTTTGATAATGTTGATGTATCAGAGGATGTGGCTGAAGCTGATCAGCCTACAGTAATTCTTGATGAATCTATGGCTTCTCATACAGAGGTTTTCTCTGTTACTCACCAGGGTATTGACAAGGTGAGGAGGTTGAACAAACATCCAAGGCTACAGAGAATGTTGTTAACACTGCTGAAAAGCCTACTGCTGAAGCTGCTGCAGAGAATATTGTTGAGGCTGCTCAAGCAACTGAGACAATACCTGAGCACTTAAACTCTGAATATACAGCAAATGAAGAATTTGTTCAAGACAATGTTGCTGAGAATGTATCTAATTCTCTAGGTGCAAACTCTTTGGCAAAGTTTGATGATTCAGCTGATTCTTCTTCTCAAAGGGTTTCTGCTCAACCAAATGCTAAAGTGACTAATATTGGGGGTACTTCTCACCATGACACTGAACGTCATTTTCAAGATATGTACTTTTCTAATTGGTCCAATCGTGACTGTATCTTCTCTGATCAAAGGGCAGCTGAATTTGTCTCAAAGACTGCTGCTACTATCACAAATCCTGAGCTTCTTGCACATCTTAAAGCTACAATTGTACAAGTAAAATCTCTTAATAATCGTTTTGATGCAACTCAGAAGGATGTTACTGGGTTGAGGAATGATGTGGCTGCAATAGAAATGACTCTGAAGCAAGAAACGTTTTCTTTATCAAGAGATCAGGAGGCTATAAGCACCAGGTTGAGGAAAGTTGAAGAAAATCAAAATGTCATGTCTGACAAGATTGATTCAATTGCTGCTTCACTTGAGTTGCTCACTTCAGTGTTGATTCCTGATGATGTGAAAAAGGGGGAGAGATTATCTAAGGACAAATGCAAGAAATCTCAAACTCTGAGTAAACAGGATGATACTACTGATGGTGGTGCCAAAGAACACGTTAAGGTCTAATTCAAGTCAAGAGCAAGGGAGACTGAGGTCAAACTCTGTTACTGCTAAGACAAACTCTGAAAGAGTAAATACTGGTGCTCAATCTTCTTCAAAAGCTAGAAGCTTATTGCTCACTTCTCAATCAAATACTGATGAAGAGATTGCAGCTCAGTTGTTCCTGGAAGAACATGGTGAACATGCAACTATTGAAGATATTCAGGCTGAAGAGAAGATGCTAGCTGAAGAGCATGAGAAGAAGTTGAAGACTGGAAAATTCAAGAAAGCTAAGAAGGTTTTAAGGCCAAAGGAGAAAGGAATTGTAATTAAAGAAAATGTAAATTCTCAACAGAGTTTACAATATTCAAGAAGGCCAGTTGAAGCTAGTTTGGATAAAGGCAAAGGGAAGCTTGTAGAAGAGACACAAGTACTGAAGAAAGCTAAATCAACCTCTGACAATGCTCAAGTTGTTAAATCATTGGAAGCTGTGACAACCACTGATACTACTCAAGTTGTACAGACTTTGGTATCTTCTGAACTTCAAAGAACTTTTGCTAAACCAATTACAGTTCAACACTCTCTGATTCCTGGAAATGTAAATCTTCTTCAAAGCAAAACCATCATGGGTAAAGAATCTAGAGATAGATCTGGTTTAGGATCTCATAGAGAGAAGAGGGTGAACAATAGTCCCATGGATCACACTTCTTTAGCTGAACCTGGTATTGGTGTGACTCAAGAAAGACTTGATTCTTTGGAGTCGGTTTAGTTAATACACCATAGAGGTTTGATGAAGGATTTTCTGTTATACTTTAAGACTGATAGAAGAGTATACAGAGTTGGTGAAGCTGATATTGAATTAAAGATGAAGGAAGAGCTGGAGTATGTGCTGATATTGAATTAAAGATGAAAGCTAGAGCTCTTAGTGGCCTAAAGTCTGTAAGTTCTTATAAACCAAAGTACAGAGATTATAATGGTAAGCTTGTGGAGATGAAGAGGAACAGTGCAAAACTTACAACAGCTCTTGGAATAAAAGTGTTGGAATTTAATCTGGAATCAGACAAATCCTTCATGATAAAGCCGGGTAATGAGATGAAGAAGAATAGTATTTATGCCTTAAAAGCTGTTATCTATCAAACTGGAGAGAATGATCCAGAGTTAAAGGAGTTGAAAGAGATCATGGTAGCTGAGCTAGAAAGGGCTGAAAGAAGACTGCTTACAGATTATCTCAGAACTGTATCAGAAGTTGAAGAGATTAAGTAAATGGAGTCTGTAAGTTTTTAAGTTTTCTGTTCTAAGTTAAATATAAACTCTGTGATTTTATAAACACTGCATTTGTTATAAGTTTTGACATCATCAATTATCTGTTAACTTGTACATTTTTGTATGCACAAGTTGGGGGAGATTGTTAGATATAATTGCTGATGTTTGTTTATCAGTGTTTAAAGTATCAGGATACTATTAGAGTTTAGCTGGAAGACTGGTCAGAGTTTGTTAAACTCTGACAGTCAGAGTTTACTTAAGCTGTCGGTGTTATTCAATGAAGATTCTAGAAGCGATATTCTTTGAAGATGGAAAGAAGTAAAGAGATATCGAGATGGCTAAGGAAACGGAACAGAAGACAGAAGCAATTCTAGATTGATATTAATTGTATAGCTGATTTATTGGAATATCAATTAGAAGATTGTACGTAGATGTGTACTATATAACCCTAAAAGGGATGCGAATACGTGAAAGATTATTCTTGTAACTTAGCAGCTCTCTGTGATATTTTACATCACCGAGAGAGGAGTTATTAATTCCATACAGTTTATTATTCATAAACAGTGTTCTTATTGTTATTCTCATACATATTTGATTATATATTGTGTATTCGGCCTAACAGTATATATACTTGGCAGTTGAGGACCCGTTTAGAAATTCACTTCTTCACTTCAATATTGCTTATGCCAATATTGGTGATGCAAAGGTTGTATCCTAATTAGATTAGCACGAACAGATAAATTATGAAAAATTTTAATTGTTTGTATGCTATGGATTGGCTATTGAAATTTCTATATAAATCACACGCCATCTTATTGGTGGACAATACCATCTTGTGTGGCTTTTTTGTTAGGTATTGTGTGGCTTTTACTGATAGTGCATAGTGCAGAGGGAGTCAACGATAAAGGCGCATATGACCAGGCCGGGTAGAATGCTATTGACAGCATCTGCTACGGCATATGTTGATTTCGACTGTCCTTATTTCAGACCCATTCAATCGTATGTGGGAAGTTAAAACATACATTTTTAAAGGTGGACAAATTTTGCACGATTTGTATGCTTGCATTTGGTGACCGATGGCCTCTAGAACCGGGACCCCTTTTTCTTACGGCCTGCGCAGTCACCATCCCTACGGACTATGAAATGTCCCGGCTACGAGATCCGTAGTCGTTTCCCCGTAGGCACACTCCCGTTTGCCAAACACGTGTCGACCTGACGGAGACCCGTCATCCCCGGGGGCCCAGAAACCAACCTAGAAACCCTCCACCTGGATACATAGCCTCCGCCTGTCACCTACCCTACGAGAAGATAGACCAACAGGCAGGCACCTGACTTGAGCCTCATCACCTAGTCTAGGCTGTAGACTGCCAGATGGCGGGGAGGAGGACCTCCTATAAAGTAAGCCGAGAGCCACCCGAAAAAAGGAGGAGAAAAATAGAGTAGAACAGAACGAGAACAAGCGAACTATCTTCTGATGATCGCTACGGATTGAACGGAACATCCATACGGCCATCATTTGGCGCCGCCGCCGGGGATCAGAATACTTACCACCATCACAACTACGACCACATATAGTGCAGAAAGTTTAATAACAACGATAATATTAACAACAAGAACATGAGTTACGATTCAAGCGAGAGGAGTCGTTCGTCGGGATTGGCAAGATCGTCACCATCCCCTCCACCCGAGTCTCACACAGGTAGCCAGCTCTCCAATTTGCGGGCCCGACAAAGACACATGCAAGAACAAATAGATAGATTGACAGCACAAATGGCCGGAAACTACTATGAGGCTCATCATCTGCCGTACTACCCGGAAAATATCGTCGGGCGGTCAAACTCCCGCCAGGAAGGGCACCAAGGGTCGTATCAGTCCGGCTCGTCGATGGGAAGAACCGCCTCCCGACAAACCTCAAGCTCCAGTCGGACTATCACGCCAGTATCCCGGAAGCCGCTCTTCCTCAGGATCACAACGGACAACGTTTCCAGAATCCTCCGGGCATAGAAGACCTAACAGACGTAGACCACAACGGGAGCACACCCCTACATCCAGTCAAAGGCGGGGATCGAGGACAACCGTGCGCCATAGACGCACTCCCCCCATTATTATTCAGCAGAATACTCAATCTCGTCAACCTGAGGAACGGGGGGAATTGATGGTCAGATTGGCCAGGTTGGAAGAAATGGCGTCGAGCCCTTTCCTGGAGACGAGTACGGGTAGATCACCTTTCACGGAGATTTTGGAAGCGGCACAAGTGGATCAGGGGGTGAAGATCACTGGCCTTGAGTCTTATGACGGTACGTCTTATCCTAACGATCATTTAAGTTATTATGAGAACTTGATGATTTGCCACAGGTACAATGACATCACCAAATGCCGATTATTCATTTCCACGCTCAAGGCGTATGCAAGGACGTGGTTCTCTGGACTCTCCCCGAGGAGTATTAGCTCCTGGGAAGAACTCAAGGCAGCCTTTTTATCCAAATTCCGTATTAACACTCCCTATGTTGTTCACACCATATCTGGGTTGTCACGATCCCTTGTTCTGTACAAACACTTAATACTTGAACCATAAAACAATAAATCAACACACATGGTGACCCCACCATCAATACACTCACGCTAGTTATGTCTCAGAAACGAACTTACAATAACAGTAGTCATATGATCCACAAATTAAAGTTATTACAACCCAAAAGTAAAATACTTGCAACCTACTACCATTATGATTTCTATGTGAAACCATAGGGTAGCGCAAAAGTTTGTTCTTGTTCATTAATATACATAAGTGATACTTATAATTAAACCTGAGCAACAAGAGTTACACTCCGAACCAACTCAGTACTTCTACCTGATCAACTGTAACAACCATGCTACGGGCGGCCTGTATGTCCCTGACGCGCTTCCGAGCGGTACGACGAATCCTGGCCATCTACTCTAGCTGTTGTGTTGTGATATATATGTATAGAAAGAAAAAGCAAGAGTGAGCACTTGGCCCAGCAATAATACAATACAGCATAAGCATATAAGTAAGCTTATATCATAAAGGAAAACCTTTAAAACTTCATTCGTATACAGAATGATATATTTATTTCTCTTTTCGTCAAAACATACCATACAGTACGACTACTGTATGAGGAACATCATTACTCATTACTGTCACATTATCAGTAACTCAACACCTAGGCTTTTGTTACAATGTGCAGCTCAACTCCAATTGGAGGGAAGGGAATGTACTGGAACACCCGATACACGGTGATCAGCCGTTGTATCGTAACTTTTCTTTTCTACTAGTAGAAGGACGACTTCCTGTTCGGTTATCACCCTGACCGCATATGGGCCATTGTACTAAGAGATCACTACCTCGGCGCATATTTCGTCACCGGGCAAGCCTTATCACTCAAGAGATCACTACCTCGGCGCCTATTTCGTCACCGGGCAAGCCTTGATAAATTGGCACTACCCCGGCACCTATTTCATTGTCGTGTAGGCCTTTCCAATTCCCATGATGAAAAACATTAATGAAACGGAAATCGGAATTTAATTCCATATTTCCCAAGTACGAATACTCGTCAAAACTTTGTAACCGTTTAGAACACCTTACTCCAGAGTAATTGAAAGGAGTAAGTCAAAGTGTGGGTTGACATTAGTCAACGAGACTACCGATGATTACTACGTATTTTGAAATCATGACCAGGGAGTTTATTGAAATTTCAGAGTTCAGCGAGTTTGAATTACTCTACTTGAATGGGGGAGCAATCCCCTAGTTATAAGTATTCTAGAGGAACAGTGGAAATAAAACTCTGTCCTCGAATTCTTGAACTAGATTCCCAGTTTTCGATGAGTTGGAAAATACTAACCGCATTTAATTACCTTTAACTATCTTAAGATAATAGTTGGGAATCTCTATTTTAATACATTTTCTGAAAATCAGAAATTTATATTTTTGTGTAAATAATAGAACCTTTAACCATATAATAAGGTTCTATGATTTTAAATCATATTTGGAATATTTAATAAATACCCAAATAATAAATAATAAATTATTATTCAATATAACTACTTAAGTGAATATTCAAAATAATATTCACTTAATTAAATAATAATCAATTAATAGATATTGAATTATTATTCAATATAAATCACTTAAGTGAATATTCAAAATAATATTCACTTGATTAAATAATAATCAATTAATACTTATTGAATTATTATTCAATATAAAACAATTAAGTGAATATTCAAAATAATATTCACTTTAATTAAATAATATTCAAATAATAAATATTGAATTATTATTCAATATAAAACACTTAAGTGAATATTCACTTTAATTAAATAATATTCAAATAATAAATATTGAATTATTATTCAATATAAAACACTTAAGTGAATATTCAAAATAATATTCACTTTAATTAAATAATATTCAAATAATAAATATTGAATTATTATTCAATATAAAACACTTAAGTGAATATTCAAAATAATATTCACTTTAATTAAATAATATTCAAATAATAAATATTGAATTATTATTCAATATAAAACACTTAAGTGAATATTCAAAATAATATTCACTTTAATTAAATAATATTCAAATAATATTTATTATAATATTATTTAAATATTTCACCTTAAATATCCCATAATATAGATATTGGAATATTTAATAAATCTTTAAAATATAACCGTCCCTGGAACCTTCCAACTTTTGGCAGTAGTTTAAAATAATTTGACTCCCGGTCTAAGTTTTAAAACTATCGTACAAGTACTCTATACTTAGAGTCTTTAACATTTAACCTTGGTTTATATCTAGTACTTATCTAGCATATAAACCTTATACCTTATACAGCTTTTTACAAAGCGAAAACAGTTTTACGTTATTTCACAGCATTAAGCAGCATATATAGCAATACCACAACATATATCACAACAGCATCATTATATGGTATAGGGTTTGAAAACTTGCCTTGGGGTCTTGGTGTGGTAGTGGGGGCTTGAGAGTGTGCGCGTCGATCTATAACAAGATGTACAATTACAGTCAGTCCCCTAGAACCATTTAATGTGCTATAACTCAAGCACTACAGTTCTACCAATGAAAATTAAACTGTTAGATATAATTGCTGACGTTTGTTTATCAGTGTTTAAGCAACAGGTACTGACCAGAGTTTAACAAAAGCCAGTCAGAGTTTAATTAAACTCTGACAGGATGAAGAGTTTAATGGAAGCCGGTCAGAGTTTATTTAAAGTCTGACAAGGTGATAGTTGAATTAGCTGTCGGTGCTGAATTGAAGATTCTAGAAGCAATATATTCTGAAGATGGAAAGAAGCAGAATATATTGATACAGCTAAGGAAACGGAATAGAAGATAAGAAGCAATCCTTAATTGATATCAATTGTATAGCTAATTTGTAGGAATATCAATTAGATAAGGATTGTGTAACTGTGTACTATATAAACACAGATAGGTTATCCCTAGAAGGGATGCGATTATTGAATATATTATTCTTGTAACCTAGAAGCTCTTTGTGATTCATTAACATCACTAAGAGAGAATTATTTAATATAATTCAGTTTGTTGATTTACAAACCTGTGTTATTAATTGTTATTCTCATACATACTTGATTATATATTGTGTATTCGGCCTAACAATTGGTATCAGAGCCAGGGCTGTTTAATATATACAGTTTTACGATTCAAACACAGTATTAATCATGTCTGAAGAAAATCAAACTGCTCCTAAGGCTGAACAGGTTAAGCCCAATTCTGTGAGTCGATATGAAACAATCAGGGTTCCAATTCTCAGGCCTGTAGAGTATCCAATTTGGAAGGTGAAGATGACCATGTTTTTGGAGGCTACAGATCCAGAATATCTTGACAGAATATATGATGGTCCTCATATGCCAACAAAATTATCCCCTGTTGTTGATGGTCAAGAACAGAAAACTGTTCCAAAGGAAAAGAAAGATATGACTCCTGAGGACATCTCATCGATTGCAAAGGATGCAAAGGTTAGACATCTTCTCCACAGTGCTTTAGATAATGTTATGTCTAACAGAGTAATTGGCTGCAAGACTGCCAAAGAGATATGGGATGCTCTAGAAGTCAGATGCCAAGGAACAGGTGCTATCAAGAAGAATAGGAGGACCATACTAACTCAGGAATATGAGCACTTTGATTCAAGACCTAATGAAACCTTGACTGAGACTCATGACAGATTTTGCAAATTATTGAATGATCTGTCTCTGGTTGATAAAGAATATGAGCTTGAAGAGTCAAATCTCAAGTTTCTGTTATCTCTACCTGAAAAGTGGGATTTAAAGACAACCACAATAAGAGATAATTATGAACTTGCTGATACAGAACTTGATGAAATCTATGGGTTGTTGAAAACTCATGAACTGGAGATAGAACAAAGGAATATAAGAATGAGTAAAAAGACAAAATCTGTTGCTCTCAAAGTCGAGGAGAAGCCCATTAAGAAGGAATCATCAAGGAAGAAAGCCAAGGGAAAGGCTTTAGTCATTAAATCTGAGAGTGAGTCATCAAACTCTGATGATAATTCAAACTCTGATGAAGCTTCTGATTCTGAGGATGATGAAGAACAGATGATGCAAATGGCTGCATTGATGGTAAAGACCTTTAAAAAGATGGGATTCAAGAACTTCAAGAAGGGAAAGAGATTCTCAAGGAAAGATTCAAATTCTGAAAGGAGAAGTTTCAGAAAATCTGATGGAAGGGAGACCAAGTCTGGCAAGAAGGATAAATCTGAAATCCAGTGCTACAAGTGTAAGGAGATGGGTCATTATGCCCCAGAGTGCAAGAAAGGCAAAACTGAGAAAGCACTTATCTCTAAAGGCAAAGACTGGGCAGATACTTCAGACTCTGATGATGGAGAAAACTATGCTCTTATGGCAACTGTCAGAGATGAGACTGAATCATCGGAAAATAAGGTACCCCTAACTACTTATGCTTATGATACTGATAATATCTCTGAGCTAAGAGTATATCTGAAAAGTGTTCATGTTAGCTATAGGGATCAGACCTTAGAGAATGAGAGAATTAAAGCTGAGAATCTTAGTCTTAAAGATAGAAACAAGTTTCTTGAAGAAGAACTTGAAAAAATGAAGCAGATTCAAAAAGAAAGAGATGATGCTGTTTATGTAGAACAGGAGTTGCTGAAAAGATATAGGCAACTAGAATCTGATTTAGAAAAAGAAAGAAAAATAATCAAAACTTGGACAGATTCTGGAAGAGACACTCATCAAGTGTTTCAGACTGATTCTGTAGGTTTAGGTTATTGTGAAAATGATGAACTTAGGTTTAAAGACAAGGTTAAGGTAAAACCACAACTTAAACCTGTAAAATTTGTTCCAGAAGCCAATAAGTTAAAATCTGTTGTAATAAGGGAAGCTGATATGGAATCAGATGAAGCTTGTGAAAAACAGGAAAATATTATAACAGAAAAACTTATGGAGGTAGAAGCTGTTAGAAAACCAGTAAAAACTTGTGAAAAACAGGTTAATGTTGGCTTGATGACAGGAAAACAGTTCAATCATAAGTTGAAAGAGGTAAAGTCTTCCATGAAACCTAAAGGGTCCAAGAAAAATAGGAATGGAAAAGTAGGCATAAATAACAGAAATAATCATTTGCCTAATGCTGGTGCTTCAAGGAAAACATGTTACAATTGTGGTAGTTCTAATCATCTTGCTAGATTTTGCACTAAGAACAAACATATTAATTCTTTATCTTCTACATCAGGAGTAAAGAATGATTATGTAAGAGTTAAACCACAAACTTTATGCAAACACTGTGGGAGCACTTGGCATTCCATTTATACTTGCAAGAGTTATCATGCTATTTATCACAACTATTATGAGCTAAAACCCAATTTGAAATGGGTTAGAGCAAACTCTGCTAGTGTAAAATCTGACAATGTTAGTTTAAACTCTGATAATACAGATTCCGCTGCAAAAGCTAACACTGTTAAGAAAGACAAAGGATCCAAGCAAGTCTGGATCCTTAAAACTAACACTTAGTGTTTGTTTGTGATTGCAGGGTATAATAGAGAGCACACTTATCTTGGACAGTGGATGCTCAGGACATATGACTGGAAATAAAGCCCTGTTATCAGACTTTAAGGAGAAGGCTGGCCCAAAGGTTTCCTATGGAGATGGCAACATAGGACACACTCTGGGATATGGCAATATCAATCTTGGAAGTGTCATCATCACAAATGTAGCTCTAGTCTCAGGACTCAAGCATAATCTGCTATCTGTGAGTCAAATCTGTGACAGAGGAAACCATGTAGATTTTCATAGTGAATACTGTGAAGTTATCAGTAAATCTACTGGAAAAGTTGTTCTAGTTGGACACAGGCGCAACAACATTTATGAAGCAAGTTTGGTAACAAACTCTGATGGAAAAACAGTGTGTCTGACAGCCAGAATGTCAAATGAAGAGAGTTGGAACTGGCATAAGAAGCTCTCTCATCTCAATTTGAACAACATCAATGAGCTAATAAGAAAAGATCTTGTAAGGGGACTTCCAAAATCAATACTCAGTCTAGATGGCCTATGTGATTCTTGTCAAAAGGCCAAGCAAAGGAAGTCATCTTTCAAGAGCAAATCTGAATCTTCAGTAATGGAACTTTATCATCTTCTACATGTTGATCTCTTTGGACCAGTGAATGTAATGTCCATGGGCAGAAAGAAATATGCTCTAGTAATTGTTGATGAATATACTAGATATACATGGGTGTATTTCTTGTCAAAGAAGGATGAAACTGCTCAAATACTGATGAATCATGTAAATCTACTGGACAAAGGATCACAGTACAAAGTCAAAATTATAAGGAGTGATAATGGAACTGAATTCAGAAACTCAATCATAGAAGCTTTCTGCAAGGAAAGAGGAGTGAAACAAGAATTTTCTGCACCTGGAACTCCACAGCAAAATGGTGTAGTTGAAAGAAAGAACAGAACTTTAATTGAAGCAGCCAGAACTATGCTTGATGAAGCAAAATTACCAACATACTTCTGGGCAGAAGCTGTTCAAACTGCTTGTTTTACTCAAAATGCAACATTGATCAACAAGCATGGGAAAACACCATATGAGATGGTGAAAAATAAGAAGCCAAATTTGAAATATTTTCATATATTTGGATGCAAATGCTTTGTGTTGAAGACTCATCCTGAACAGTTGACAAAGTTCGAGTTAAAAGCTGATGAAGGAATCTTTGTTGGCTATCCATTGTCAACAAAAGCATTCAGAGTTTACAATCTGAGAACTAAGGTAATCATGGAATCCATACATGTGTCATTTGATGACAAGAAAATAATTGGACTTGAAGACAAGGATGGATATGATCAACTACGTTTTGAAAATGAAGATCTATTCTCTGATGATGTAAACTCTGATGAAGCAGGTTTGACAAACTCTGACGAAGCATACTCTGAACCTCTACTGGTAAATACTGGAGAAACTGGAAATTCTCAAATTGAACAAAATAGAGAACCAGTTGAGGGGGAGCGTGAAGAAGCTCAACAAGACACAGCAAGTGAGTCAGTTGAGGAAACTGATTCAAACTCTGACAGTTCAAACTCTGAACCATCAAATTCAGGGGGAGCCTCAGATTCTGCAGAAAGTCAACATATGAATCAGGAGAATATGGATCTAGGGGGAGGATCCAATAATGATGCAAGAAACCACTTACCAACAGCAAGAAAGTGGACACATGCACACACACCTGATCTCATAATTGGAGATCCTGATGCTAGTGTGAGAACTAGAAGTGTAACAAATAATGAGTGTCTGTATCATGCTTTCTTGTCTCAAACAGAACCAAAGAAAGTGGAGGAAGCTCTTCAAGATGCTAATTGGATTACAGCAATGCAAGAAGAGTTAAATGAATTTGAAAGGAATGAAGTCTGGACACTTGTACCTAGACCAAAGAATCGATCAATTGTAGGTACAAAGTGGGTTTTCAGAAACAAGACTGACAGTGAAGGTGTGATTACAAGAAACAAGGCTAGACTTGTGGCAAAAGGTTATTCACAACAGGAAGGAATTGACTATGATGAAACCTTTGCTCCAGTTGCAAGATTGGAGGCCATAAGAATTTTTCTGGCCTATGCTGCTCACAAGAAGTTTAAAGTCTTTCAGATGGATGTAAAGAGTGCTTTTCTCAATGGGAAGCTTGAAGAAGAAGTGTTTGTTGAACAACCACCAGGATTTGTAGATTCCAAGCATCCAGATTATGTCTACAGGCTTGACAAGGCATTATATGGACTAAAGCAAGCACCAAGAGCATGGTATGAAACTCTTGCTCAATTTCTTTTAGAAAGTGGGTTCACAAGAGGTACAATTGATAAAACCTTGTTTTATTTCAATTCTGGTGATGATTTGCTTTTAGTTCAAATTTATGTAGATGATATTATTTTTGGATCTACTAATGACAAACTCTGTAAGAAGTTTGCAAAGCTTATGCAATCCAGGTACCAAATGAGCATGATGGGAGAGCTTAGTTATTTTCTAGGCTTACAGGTCAAGCAAACAGATGATGGGATTTTTATCAATCAAGCAAAGTATACCAGAAATCTTCTAAAGAAATTTGGTATGCTTGATAGTTCATCTGCTACAACTCCCATGGCTACAGCAACGAAGCTTGACAAAGACACAGGAGCCTCAGTAGATATGACTAACTACAGAGGAATGATAGGGTCTCTACTGTATCTTACTGCAAGTAGACCTGATATCATGTATGCAACATGTCTTTGTGCAAGATTTCAAGCAGACCCCAGAGAGCCACATCTAACAGCTGTAAAAAGGATCTTCAAATATCTCAAAGGAACCATAACCCTGGGTTTGTGGTATCCTAGAGAATCAGAGTTTAAGTTAATTGGTTACTCTGATGCAGATTTTGCAGGCTGTAAGATAGACAGAAAAAGTACAAGTGGAAGCTGTCAATTTTTAGGTGACAGATTGGTTTCTTGGTACAGTAAGAAACAGAAATCAATTTCTACATCCACTGCAGAAGCAGAGTATATAGCAGCTGGTAGCTGTTGTGCACAGATTTTATGGATGAAGAATCAATTGCTGGACTATGGGTTAAGGTACTCTAGAATACCTATTTTCTGTGATAACCAAAGTGCTATTGCTATGACAGGTAATCCAGTACAGCATTCCATGACCAAGCACATCAGCATAAGGTATCATTTTATCAGAGAACATGTGGAAGAAGGAAACATTGAGCTTCATTTTGTGTCTACAGACCAACAACTTGCAGATATCTTCACCAAACCTTTGAGTGAAGCTACTTTTACAAGATTGGTAAATGAACTTGGAATGGTCTCTGGTTCTGACTAGAGATACGGGTTAGACTCACTTTTAATGTTCATGATTTCTTACATGTGTTAACTGTTATGTGAACCAGCATGTTAAACTCTGATGATAAATTCTGTGAAGTATCAGTCATACTCTGAAAGTAATCTCTGGTGCTAAACTCTGTTGGTCATACTCTGATAGTTACAGTTTAATGTCATACTCTGATTGTAATTTTGTCTGAAACATTTGGACCAATGAAGAAATTTGTATGAAGCATAATTCTCAGTAAGTAATTGTGAATCCTTAAGAGTTGTATAGATTCTGATCTCAATTATGTGCAGTAAGTTAACACAGCATGATACTGTCTCTGTATTTATACCATCTCTTAGTTTATTGATCCTATACACTGAGTCTGTATTAGCTGTTTGCATTTTCTCTCATAAGTTAATTATATTTACTGATGAAAAGTCTAAACTCTGATTCTAAATTGAAAAGAATTCACCCTCAAATCAAAAGATGCCAAATAGAGCACAAATTCCTTTGAGATCATGTTGTGCCTAGGAAGATCCAGGAACTTATTGTATGAAATAAGGGCTAAAATCTTTGATTTTTGGTGACTAGTGCCAACCACTGATTACTGGAAAAAAATTAAAAAAAAATATATATATATATATATATATATAAATATATAAAGGGGGTGAAAAATTAAAAGATATATCCAAATGAAAGGATATCAGAAAACAGAGTTTAGATATAAAATCAGATGTTATGTTATACATGAGAGTTTAGGCAACCAGTTTTTACTACTTTCGTTTGTGGATTTTATGCACTTTGAGATGATCTAAATATTGATTACGGTAAACTCTGCTATTGCACACACATATTTTCACACCTGTACAGATGAGAAAAGAGTTTATTGACAAAGAAGGACAAATGGTAAACACTGATGTATTGTGTGACATATGCCGAGGTAACTTTGTTTTAATCTCTGATGGTTAAAATAATTTCTTTGTTTCAGACATTTTCTAATTTTGAGATTAGACATTTGTTTTTCGAAAGAGTATGATTTGTGCTGTAATTTTGCATTAAACAGAGAAAAGAAAGAGTGTGTTTGATAAGTCCTGATGGTGATTAGTAGCGCTGATGAGTATGTTAGTTTATTGTTTAAAGTGATATCATTTCTTTCACTTTACGATTATTTGCGATTCTGATATGTAAAACAAAAAAAAAAGGATCTTTCTCATTAATCGATTCAAACTTTGTTTACATTCAGACAAGTTCATATTCTTGTCTAGCTACTTGTTCGATTAACAGGTTATTATAGCATCTGGGATTTTCAAGGCTTGACAACCACTTGATGTTGAATCATCATCATCATCGTCTCGCATTCTTTTTCTGGCTTGCAGCTTGCAGGATTCCAAGAAGAATTCCTTCTTCGAACCCTTCAAGTAGCTCTGATAAAAGAGCATCATACAAATCTCCACAGCATCATCATCTGCAAGGATGGGCACATCATATGGCCCAGGACGAATGATGTGCACATATGGATTGGAGATAGGTCCTTCAGCTATCTCATCATCAGCGATGAGACCTTCATCATTCAAGAATGATAAAACAAGAAACTCATCAATGATATAGTTTGCTTGTTGACGCCAGTTCAGATTCAAGAAAGCTTCTACATCCATGAATTCAAAGGTTCCTGCCATTTGTTATATGGTATTTGTTTTACGATATGTGTATTGCCTGTTGTTACAATGCTCCAGCTTTTATAGCATTCAACAGGGCAACTGAAAGGTTTTGCATGATTCGAAGCTTGGGAACATGAAAGTGCGGAGTTCCAAGACAGTCCTTATTATTCTGACTGTTGAGCTTCCTCGTACTTTATTATTATGTTTCTGAGATATTCAAATCGATAATTTTATTATTATTGATGTTTTTTTAATAAGCGGATATGTGATGCAAGGTGTCTTCTCGTTTGCACGTCTGTATTGGAAGTTGTTCAATACAGCTGTCAGCGTCTGTACGTTTGACATGTGTCCCACTCACATGATTATAGGAGCAAGACAGTTGTGTATTAATGATTAAAAACTCTTCAGTTTTTAATCTTTAATTTTCTGATAAATACAATACACACATCTTCAGCTAAACTTTTCACATCTTACTCATACACATCTATTATCACACACATATTCACAAACACCTTTCTACACACAAACTCTGTTAAGCTTTCACATCGATTACTTGTTCTTTCTTCAAAATCTTCTAATGGCAACCACAGCTTTCGTTTCGTCTGGGTTAGAGTTCGTCCCTAACAACTATGCTGCTCCTTTGGCAAATGAGAACGCACCGGAGGCGTTTCATTTGATTCAGGATTTCTTGTCAAACTCTGATGTTGGAACTGCTCTAATCGCCCCTTTGAAGCTGTCTGCATCTCAAATAAGGATTTTTTGGCAGACAGGCACTTATGATAATGGAGGAGAGTCTGGGTCTCCGTCCATAATTTTTGAATTTCAAGGAGAAGAGTTTGTAGTTACTCCAACTACTGTTCGTGATGCCCTGGGCCTTGAGGACTTTAATGCTTTCACAGTCTCTGTTGGAGATTCTGAGTTAGTTCGTATGATGAGAGAAATAGGCTATTCTGGACCACTGACAAAGCTTGGTCAGTTGAAGCGACCGCTCTTGAGAAAGGAATGGAGTTTCTTTTTCGACTGCATAACAAGGGCGTTCGGGAAGAAGTGCACGAATTGGGATGCAATTCCCACTGATAGTCTGCAAATCGGGTATTCTCTTCTTTACGGAGGTAATTTTGATGTTGCTAGACTAGTTCTAAATAATATAGGTGAGAAAATGACTGAAAACAGAGGTGTAGTCTATTTTGCAAGATTTTGTCAATTAATATTCTCTGAATGTGTTTCTGAAGTAGAGATAGCTGAGAATGATGTGATTCCATGTTTTAAATTACATAAACGAATATTCTCTGATCTAACCAATAAAGATAACAAGAAAGGAGATGTTGGTGTTTTGATGTTGCCTGAGACTGTGCAACAATTCTTGATCAATTCACAACAACTACAATCACCATCAAATGCTGAAGCTGGGCCTTCTGTGTCTCAACCACAAAGGTCAAAGAAATCTAAGGTAAGGGTTGTTAAGTCTGTCAGCATAAACACTTAAGCTGGGGCATCAACACCTGAAGAGCTGCCTCAGAAGACAAGGATAAAGAAAAGAAGAGCCAATAGGGCAAAGTCTGTTGTTGAAACCTCAGAGACTGAAACTGATGAAGAAACTCTTCATCAGAGAAAGAGAAGACTAGTGGCTGCACATCTTTTTGGTGCTGTAAATATAACCATGGACAGAGTCTCTAAGGACACTGAAGCTCCTGCATCAGAGAATGAGGAGATTGTGGCTGATGCTGTTCCTCAAGCTACTCCTGAAATTGTTGTTGAGGAGGATATTATAACTGCTGATGAGGACAGAGTGTTTGTAAACACTGAAACTCCTGAAGTGTTTGTTCAGGAGGATGCTGCAAATGCTGAAGCTGTCAATCTAGACAGATTAAATACTGATGCTACTATGAATTTCGATGCTCCTACATCAAAGGTTCATGATGTAGTTGAGGAAACTGCTACTCATTCTGATAGCAGAGTTTTTGATCATGAAGCACACACCTCTATCCATTCTGATCATTATACAGAGGGTGTGGAAGCTGATCAAGTCACTGATCAGGTAGAAGAATCTTTAGCCACTCATACTGAAGTTATTTCTTGTGATCTTGACAACGGTGAGGAGGTTAATCAGATTCAAAAAGAAGCAGAGGTTTTTGCTAAGATAAACTCTGATATTCCTGAAGCTGTCGCAGAAGAGAAAATTGATGAAGCTGCACAGTTTACTGCTGAAAATATTCTTCCTGAAAATGCAGCAGACACTAATGAAGAAGCTGGAAATGATGCTGAGGGTTCTCATTCACATCCTAGCATTCAAGTTTCATTGGCTGATGATGTCAATAGTGATGAAAGAATGGAAGTTAATAGACAAACCAATGAGCATTTCCAGAATATGTACTACAAAAATTGGGCTGATGCAGATTGTGTTTTCTCAGCACAAAGGGCTGCAGATTTGCTATCTAATTATGTCAAGAAGATATCCAATACTGATGTACTTACAAGTTTACAGGCAACTGTTGTTCAAGTCAAATCTCTTAATAATAGATTTGATGAGAATCAACAGATGTTTACAAATCTAAGGAATGAATTTTCTCTCAGGGATACAACTTTGAAGCTTGACAGATCATTTTATTCTACACAATTCAAGCAGCAAGCCAAGGATTCTGAGGAAATCAAGAAAAGGCTTGGAAAAGTTGAGGAGAATCAGGCTGAATTGTCTACTCAATTGAATTCTATTTCTAATGCTCTAGAATTGCTGACATCAGTATTACTTTCTGATGATGTCAAAAAGGGGGAGAATGTACCTAAAGACAAATGCAAAGACATTCAAGCTCTGAGACAGAGGGATGATTCTACTGATGGGGGAAGCAAAGGAAATAAAGGAAAGGTCATTGCTCAAAGGCAAAGCAGGACTAGAGTAAACTCTGGTAGACAAATAAACTCTGAAAAGATAAACTCTGGTGGTCAATCTACTTCAAATCTCAAGAGTTTAGTTGTTTCAACTAATCCATCTACTGATGAAGAGATTGCTGCTAAGATATTCATGAAAGAGCATGGAAAGAATGTAACTATTGAAGATATCCAGGCTGAAGAGCAAATGCTTGCTGAGGAACACAAGAAAAATCTTGAAGCTGGAATCTACAAGAGAAAGGAAATCAAGGCTCCTAGAAAGAAAGAAGTTGGTATTTCTATCAAAGAGAATATTCAACAGAGTGTACAAAATACAAGGAGACCTGTGATTAGAAACTCTGATAAGGGTAAAGGCATAATGATTGAAGAGCCTAACCTAAAGAAGACAGATATTTCAACCTCTGACATTGCTCAAGTTGAAACAAGATTAGCTAAATCAACCTCTGACGATGCTCAAGTTGATGTTTCTATTGAAGACATGACAACCTCTGACGTTGCTCAAGTTGTACAGAAATCTACACTACTTCCAGGATTCAGCAAATCGAAAATTCTTGAAGACTTAAAGCTTGAAGCTGTGAATTTCTCAGAAACCAGAACAGTATTGGGAAAAGAAGCCTTTGACAAATCTGGACTAGGTTCACACAGAGAGAGAAGAACTAATAACAGATCTCAAGACAAGTTTTCATTGGCAGAATTTGGAGTTGGAATTACTCAAGAAGGCCTTGACAAACTGGAATCTGTACAGATGATTTTTCACAAAGGAATCAAAAAGGAATTCTTGTTATATTTTATGGCTGATGGCAGAGTGTATAGATTTGGTGAATTTGATATCCAGTTAAAACTTTGGGAAGAGCTAGAGTATGTTCTATATCTACTTGAAGTAAAGAATAGAAGTACTTATGATGCTGCTCGAGTTTTGAAGGAAAGGATGATGAAATCTAAAGTTTTGAGTGGAGCTGGAGTATCAAGTGCATACATTCCTAAATACAGAGATGCACATGGAAAGTTGGTAGAAATGAAAAGGAATAGTGCTAGGTTCAGAACTGCACTAAATAAAAAGGTTCTTGAGTTCAATCTAGAGTCTGATAAACCTTTTTATATCAGACTTGGCAATGAAATGAACAAAAACAGCATATATTCTTTGAGGGCTGCCATTTATCAAATTGGTGAAGATGAACCAGAGATGAAGGAGCTGAAGAAGATTATGATTGCTGAATTGAATAGAGCTGAGAAGAAACTACTGTTAGACTATATCAGGACTGTGCCTGATATTCAAGAAATCAAGTAAAGTCTGACTGTAAGTTTTTAATATATTTTCTATTCTAAGTCAAATTTAAACTCTGTTTTAAATTAAACTCTGTTATATGTTAAACACTGCATTTGTTAAATGTTTTTGACATCATCAATTATATGTTTAACTTGTACATTTTATTATGAACAAGTTGGGGGAGATTGTTAGATATAATTGCTGACGTTTGTTTATCAGTGTTTAAGCAACAGGTACTGACCAGAGTTTAACAGAAGCCAGTCAGAGTTTAATTAAACTCTGACAGGATGAAGAGTTTAATGGAAGCCGGTCAGAGTTTATTTAAAGTCTGACAAGGTGATAGTTGAATTAGCTATCGGTGCTGAATTGAAGATTCTAGAAGCAATATATTCTGAAGATGGAAAGAAGCAGAATATATTGATACAGCTAAGGAAACGGAATAGAAGATAAGAAGCAATCCTTAATTGATATCAATTGTATAGCTAATTTGTAGGAATATCAATTAGATAAGGATTGTGTAACTGTGTACTATATAAACACAGATAGGTTATCCCTAGAAGGGATGCGATTATTGAATATATTATTCTTGTAACCTAGAAGCTCTTTGTGATTCATTAACATCACTAAGAGAGAATTATTTAATATAATTCAGTTTGTTGATTTACAAACCTGTGTTATTAATTGTTATTCTCATACATACTTGATTATATATTGTGTATTCGGCCTAACATAAACGTCTCGCTCTTGGTCATCTATAACTTCGTGACATTCCGTAAACTTCTAAGTCAAAAGCTTGGGTGAAAACCATTCACAAATCCCAAGTTCTTTTACTTTACCATTTCCTTGTTTTAAACCATCCCCTTAAGGGTATTTCACTCGCGCAACCTTTGTTCTCGCATTTTTCTAAAATCACAAACTTATCGTTTTGACACGAAACCTTCTAGGTTCCTTTCTAGACTAGACATAATAGTATTCATTTTAATATCTCAATCCACTTCCAATTTTAAAGGGCTTGATCCCTATCTCAAAGTTCATACAATGAACTATCTAGTTACGCGAAACCGCTTTCACTAAAACGGACGTTTCTCCTAAACCGTAAATCGAAACGACACGATTCTTTCGCTAAAACAATCTAGGAAACAGAGCCAACATGCTCATGGTCAGAAACTTCATGTTTATGCCCTGTATTACAACCATGGTTTCTGTCTAAACTACCTAGTAAAATCCGACATGGTAACGGCGCTTACGCGTACTTCCCGTGTTTTTAAACACTCAATCCAACTACAAATCAACCATCAACCAACCACCAATCAAACTCAAGCTAATACTACCATTTTCTGTCCAAACATGGTCATACTCTAATTCATAAGTTCATCCACAAATCAACAATTAATCATGCTTAAAATCATGCATACATGCTTCATTCTAACATAGTTCTAATCAATCACTTCTAACTACTAGATCAAAGCATAATCTTAAAAAGAAAGAAGTTTTATACCTTCCTTGGATCTTAACAAAGTCTATATATGGATGATATATCCTTCCTTGCTCCTTAACTATGCTAATCAAACCTAAAATCATCAAAACAAAACAAGATTCTATGAGATTACTATTCACATCACTATTCATCATCAACTTTGAATCCATTTTTGACCAAGCTATGATCCATGGATGAGGCTAAGATTAGAGATCTACCTTGGATATTGGAAGAGGGTGATTTAGAGTCCAAGATCAAGATTTATGGTTGAGTGGAAGTTGGAGCAAAATGTTTAAGGACTTGAGGAAGAAGAAAGGGCCGAATGGTTCTTCATCTTGGATGCATCTCTTTTGTTTTGTTTTCTTTGATTTTCTTTTCCTTTGTTTTGTCTTAATAAATCCTTAATACTTTAGCCATTTAATTTGTGTGGCTATCATCTTGTTTTGTCATCAATGACAAGCCTCTTTTAAACATGTGGTTGTGGTGAAAGTGGTGACAAGGTGGTGATTCATCACCTTGTCATCACTTTGTCATGCTTATGTCATTCCCTTGCATCATGATTATGTCAACCTTTGCATCCTCAATCCTTTTATATATTGCACTTGATGATCTCATATAATACTCCTCCTTTGGTTAGGGTTTAATCCATAATTTATTATGCTTTTGTTTCGCGATAGTTTCAAGTGGTTTTAAAGACATTTCTCTGTACCAAAGCTAGGGTACTTCCTTTATCCTTCCATTACCTTTGTCTAATATATAATCTTAGGTTTCTCACCTTGGTTTAAGATATGATCATGTATTTCTCATTCCACATACTTTCTTAAAACGATCAAATCAATATATCCTTAACTGTCCAGTGAATAGTGATTTAAAACTCGAATGGGAATCTTCTGATTCTGATTGCATTTGCATTCACTTATTCTCCTTATACATCAATAATATCAATTCGAAACATTCATTTCATGTCGTCTACATAGTGTGGTCTGAAAAACTTTTCATCAGCAAAATTACTATTCATCAGTGGAAATTTACTATTCATCAAGGTTTTAATTATTACAAAAATTTGGGATATTACAGTCTCCCCTACTTACAAGGATTCCGTCCCGGAATCAGATCAAAATAGATGAGGGTACTTTTCTAGCATTGCGCTCTCTAGTTCCCAAGTGGATTCTTCAACATTATGATTCCTCCACAAAACTCTTACCAGCTTTATAACTTTATTCCTTAGCACTTGATCCTTGCGGTCAATGATTTCTACTGGTTGCTCTATATAGGACAGGTCTGGTTGTATATTTACTTGTTCGTATTCCACTACGTGTCTGGCATCCGGATTGTACTTCCTTAACATGGACACATGGAACACATTGTGAACTTGCTGCAGATTTGGGGGCAAGGCTAGCTCGTAAGCTACTTCCCCGATACGTCTCAAGATCTCGAATGATCCAATATATCTAGGGCTCAATTTCCCTTTCTTTCCGAATCTCATCAATCCTTTCCACGGAGATACTTTCAACAGCACAAGATCTCCCACTTCGTATTCTTTGTCCTTTCGGGCCAAGTCTGCATATTTCTTCTGTCTGTCTTGGGCTGCTACCAGTCGTCCTCTGATAAGGTCTATTGCATCCTTAGTCTGTTGGACCATTTCGGGTCCGAGCATTTTTCGCTCTCCAACTTCATCCCAATACAAGGGTGATCGACATCTTATTCCATACAAGGCCTCATACGGGGGCATCCCGATACTTGCATGAAAACTGTTGTTGTAGGAAAACTCTATCAGGGGTAGGTGATCATCCCAATTTCCTTTGAAATCTATGGCACAAACTCTCAACATATCCTCTAAGGTTTGGATAGTCCTCTCACTTTGCCCATCCGTCTGGGGATGGTAAGCGGTACTCATGTTTAGCTTGGTTCCTACACATTCTTGAAAGCTTCTCCAAAATCTGGAGTTAAATCTAGGGTCTCTGTCTGACACAATGGAGACTGGAACTCCATGTCTCGCCACAATTTCTTTCATGTAAATATCCACTAGCCTATCGACAGTGTATCTTTCATTAATCGGAAGAAAGTGGGCTGACTTCATCAACCGGTCTACTATTACCCAGATGACGTCGTGATTAGCTTTGGTTCGTGGCAATCCTACTACGAAGTCCATGGCTATTTGTTCCCATTTCCATTCTGGAATCTCTATGGGTCTTAAGAGTCCACCGGGTCTTTGGTGTTCTGCCTTTACTCTTTGGCAGGTCAAGCATTTGCTTACCCACTCTGTTACGTCCTTTTTCATGTTAGGCCACCAATAATATTCCTTTAAATCCCTATACATCTTGGTACTTCCCGGGTGAATTGAATATCTTGAGCTATGACTCTCATGTAGAATCTCGTCTTTTAATTCCTGGTCATTAGGAATCCAAATCCGGTAAGTATACCTCATAACTCCCTTACCGTCTCTCTCAGTCCTTAATTCCTCTCCCGTCATTTGCTCTTTCCCTTCGCTCATCATGCGTTCTTGACTTAATTTGATCTTTTGTAACAAATCTGATTGTAGTGCGATTTCAAATAGTTTCTCCGTGCCATCTCCGGTTATTTTAACCTCCATCTCCATCTTTTCAAACTCTTGGATTAACTTCTCTGAGGAGGTTATCATTTTGAGTCTCTCTTTCCTACTAAGGGCATCGGTCACCACATTGGCCTTCCCTGGGTGGTAAAGAATCTCGCAATCATAATCTTTGATTAATTCTAACCATCTCCTCTGTCTCATATTGAGCTCTTTCTGAGTGAAAATGTATTTAAGGCTCTTATGGTCTGTGTAGATCTCGCACTTTTACCCATATAAGTAATGCCTCCAAATCTTTAAGGCGAAAACTATGGCTGCTAGTTCCAAATCATGGGTAGGGTATCTACTCTCATATTCTTTTAACTGCCTAGAAGCATATGCAATCACCCTTTCGTGTTGCATAAGCACGCATCCTAACCCTTTGTGTGATGCGTCACTGTAGATCACAAAATTTCCTTTTCCGTCTGGCAGTGCCAGTACAGGGGCCGTAACTAGCCTCCTTTTCAATTCCTGAAAACTCTTTTCACATTTCTCAGTCCACTCAAACTTCTCAGTCTTTCGGGTCAGTCGGGTCAGTGGGGCTGCTATCTTGGCAAAATCTTTCACAAATCTTCGATAATACCCGGCTAAGCCTATAAAATTTCTCACCTCAGTCGGGGTGGTCGGTCTGTCCCAATTTGAAACGGCTTCTATCTTAGCAGGGTCAACTAGCACTCCATCACTGCTGACTACATGGCCTAGAAACTGTACTTCTCTCAGCCAAAATTCACACTTGGAAAACTTAGCATAAAGTCTTTCCTTTCTCAAAGTCTCTAACACTATTCTCAAGTGTTCTGCGTGTTCCTCCTCTGTCTTGGAGTAGACTAAAATATCATCAATAAAAACTATGACGCGCTTGTCCAAGTATTGCTTAAAGACTCTATTCATTAGGTCCATGAAGGCTGCTGGGGCATTCGTCAGCCCGAACGACATTACTAAAAACTCATAGTGCCCATACCTCGTGCGAAATGCAGTCTTGGGTATATGTTCAGGTTTTATCTTTAACTGGTGATATCCAGCCCTCAAGTCAATCTTGGAGAAGTAAACTGCATCTTTCAACTGGTCAAACAAATCATCAATCCTTGGTAAAGGATATCGGTTCTTAATGGTCAACTTGTTTAGTTCTCGGTAGTCTATACACAATCTCAAACTACCATCCTTCTTTTTCACAAACAGCACTGGTGCACCCCATGGTGACACGCTGGGTCTTATCATTCCCTTATCTAGCAATTCCTGCAATTGGATAGCTAACTCTTTCATTTCTACCGGAGCTAACCTGTACGGGGCCTTTGAAACTGGCGCCGTCCCTGGAGCTAATTCGATAGCGAATTCTATCTCCCTATCAGGTGGTAATCCCGGAAGGTCTTCTGGAAATACGTCTTCAAATTCATTAACTATAGGGATATTTTGTAACTTAGGAACCTCTCGATTTGTATCTATCACATAGGCTAAATAAGCCTCACACCCATGCCGCAACAACCTCTTGGTTTGGGCCATGGTTAAAAACTTACGGGTTTGTCGTTGTCCCTTGAACACGACCTCCCGCCCTTCGGATGTTTTAATCCAAACTTTCTTTCTTTCACAATCTATCTGAGCACCATTGCTCGACAACCAATCCATTCCCAGAATCACATCAAATTCCCCTAATTTAAATGGAACCAAATCTACACGAAACTGTTGACCTTCTATTACTAGGCTACAGTCTATGTGTATTTCATCAACTGGAATTACTTCCCGATTTGCTATTTCTATCTCTAATACTTCTTTTAATGGTTCCGCCCTAAGCCTTAACTGACTCGCGAAATCCCTCGAAATAAAAGACTTGGTAGCTCCTGAATCAAATAAAACATTTGCATTGACGGTGTTGAGAAAAAGGGTACCTGCTATCACATTAGTGTCCCTTACGGCGTCTTTCACCGTCATGTTGAAAGTTCTAGCAGTTGGGGGCTTGTTAGAGGCGGCTCCACTGATTCTCGAGCCGACAGGGTTTGCCATAGGGCAGTCTCTTTTCACGTGTCCTAATTTTCCACATTGAAAACACTTCTAATTATTTCGGGGGCAAGCGATGGAGTAATGCCCTGTTTTGTTACACATGAAGCAGGTTACCGACTTTAGGGCACATTCTCCCAGGTGTTTTCTTCCACAAGTCTTACAGTCAGGTAGTGGGGGTCGAGGTTGATTAAAACGGGACACTCCAGTCTGTCTGCCGCCCTGGCTTAGACTCTTATTCTCTGGTTTCCTGAATCCTGAATTCCTTAAGGGCTGAGACCTGGTCCCTCCGAATGTCCTTACTGGAAAGCTCTTGTTCACCGAGCTTCCTCCTTGACTTCCAAACTTCCTCTTTTTCTCTTCTTTTCCTTTCTGACTTTGCTCACTACCTGCTTCCACTATGGTTGCCTTTTGCACTAACGACGCATAGTCCGTTAATTCCAACACTGCTACTCTATTCTGAATCCATTGTTTCAGCCCTTGCTGAAACCTTCTTGACCTCTTCAAGTCAGTATTAACGAAATCTGGCACAAACCTAGACAACTCAGTAAACTTGGCTTCATATTCTGCCACAGTCATGTTATCATGTTTCAGTTCCAAAAACTTCCTTTCCATTTGTGCTTCCATGAACACAGGGAAATACTTTTCCAGAAATAAAGTAGTAAACCTTGCCCAGGCAACAACGGTATTTGTTTCTAGGTTTTTCTTTGATTCCCACCAGTAGTTAGCCTCCCCTTTCAGGAGGTAAGTAGCAAAGACGGTCTTTTGGGTTTCCTCAATACCTAGGATTTTAAAAGATTTTTCTATTTCCTTTAACCAAGCTCTTGCCTCAACAGGGTCAGCAGATCCCTGAAATTCCGGGGGTCCTAAAGACTTAAAAGCCTTAAAAGCACGATGCCCCGCAGTATTGGGGCCTGGTGGTGGTGGCGGTGGGTGCTAGTTCAAATTCTATCGGAGTAGGTGCATAAATTGGTCCATCGGGTTTCCACCGGGAACCTCTACATTCTGAGTACTCTCATACTCTTCCTCTTCGTAGTCCTGATCATCAAACTCATTGTAATCATCATCCTCTCCGCTTCTTTCATACTCACCTTCCTCATGGTTCTGTTCTTCCACCTCGTGGAAGTCTGGGTTTTCTTCCTCATTATGATAGTATTGCCTTTCATCTCCCTGGTTATCACTACCCTGAGCCGCAGGGTTGGCAAGGCGTGCTCGGGTTCCCACACGTCGGGGTGGCATTTTCCTGATGTTTTTAAACAAAAACTTTTATTAAAACCATTTGTTCCTTTTTAAAATATGTGGTTGAATCAATTGAATCCTTGGTGAAAATCTTGGAAATCATCATTTCTCACTCAAAACACTTTCATATGTAAATAAAAAAAAATTGTCAAAATGGGGGTTGCACCGTTTATATGTCAAAACTAATAACTTGTAAAACAATTGAAATAGCAGGGGATATCAAATTTAAGACTGAAAGCTTTAAAGAAACTTAAATGCACGAATATATACATAAGTGACATAAAGTCACGAGATACTGAAACTAAGTTCCAACAAAAGCGAATACATCGCTGAAATACATCATCCGTACAATAGTCAAAAGCTAAGTACTACCAGTCAACTTTTCAACATCTGCTACGTCAGTCTGATCAGCCTATCTCTAACTCAGAAAGGATACTACTATACATCGGAACCATCCCACAAAAACTGGCACTACTAACGGCCATCTGAGTTTAGAGAACTAAGCTATCTGTCACCTATCAAGTCTCCCCATCCGAGCGGGTCAGATTCCTGACACGCGCCATAGCATCTGCCCAAATCCTCTCTGTGGCTAGTCGGGGTACCAGTCCCTCAGCAATAACAGACATGCCTCTTATGCAGACCATAGCTCGCCACTCAATGCGGGAAATCTCAAGTCTCATCTCCATAGGAGTCATAAACCTCATCCCGTCCTGATAAGAACGACGGGTCTCTCTCTCTACTGCCAACTGTCTCCTCAGCTCATCAGCTCTAGCCTCTGCCGCTACCAAGTCAGTGGTCAGCCGGCCAATCATCCAATCATGGATCACAGTAGGTACTCCAGTAGGTGAGGGAGGAGGTGTGTCTGGATCAGTCATAGCCTGGTCCTCCTCATATCCCTCAAGGGCAAGATCATAGTCATCGTCTGATGGTAACGGGCTCAATGGGGGCACAGGAGGGGTAAGGGCTCTCATAATAGGCAGAGGGTACATCCTAATGCCTCCTCGGCTAGCACTGTCCTCAGAAGTCTCATCGTCCTCCGTAGCAACTACATCAGGCACAATCTGATCCCCCTTAGTGGAATCATCATCATCAGTCGAATATCCATCAATAGAGGGAACAGGAGAAGTAGGAAAGTCAAACACAGTCGTGGGGTCCTCTTCCGGAACCTCATCCGGGTCCTCGGTATCCTCCTCGAGATCCTCCATGGGGTCGTCCACGGGGACGTCCTCAGCCGCCAGCAGAGCCTCGTCGTGCTGGGTCTCAAAGTCATCAGCCTCCTCGGCCGCGAATACCTATACAAGCGAAAACTAGGTTACTATACTGTGTAATCAAAGTTCCCTTGCGGGTTTTAACAGTCGGTGCTACATCCGGTAGCCCAACCATGAACTCGATGGGAGTTCTTCTTATTATTATAGTTGCATTTATTATTCCTAACGTCCTATCGTTTCTGAGATTAATAACTATACGCTCTGATACCATTTCTGTAACACCCCCAGACCCGGGGTCGGAGATCTGGGTTGTCACGATCCCTTGTTCCGTACAAACACTTAATACTTGAACCATAAAACAATAAATCAACACACATGGTGACCCCACCATCAATACACTCACGCTAGTTATGTCTCAGAAACGAACTTACAATAACAGTAGTCATATGATCCACAAATTAAAGTTATTACAACTCAAAAGTAAAATACTTGCAACCTACTACCATTATGATTTCTATGTGAAACCATAGGGTAGCGCAAAAGTTTGTTCTTGTTCATTAATATACATAAGTGATACTTATAATTAAACCGGAGCAACAAGAGTTACACTCCAAACCAACTCAGTAATTCTACCTGATCAACTATAACAACCATGCTACGGGCGGCCTGTATGTCCCTGACACGCTTCCAAGCGGTACGACGAATCCTGGCCATCTACTCTAGCTGTTGTTTTGTGATATATATGTATAGAAAGAAAAAGCAAGAGTGAGCACTTGGCCCAGCAATAATACAATACAACATAAGCATATAAGTAAGCTTATATCATAAAGGAAAACCTTTAAAACTTCATTCGTATACAGAATGATATATTTATTTCTCTTTTCGTCAAAACATACCATACAGTACGACTACTGTATGAGGAACATCATTACTCATTACTGTCACATTATCAGTAACTCAGCACCTAGGCTTTTGTTACAATGTGCAGCTCAACTCCAATTGGAGGGAAGGGAATGTACTGGAACACCCGATACACGGTGATCAGCCGTTGTAACGTAACTTTTCTTTTCTACTAGTAGAAGGACGACTTCATGTTCGGTTATCACCCTGACCGCATATGGGCCATTGTACTAAGAGATCACTACCTCGGCGCATATTTCGTCACCGGGCAAGCCTTAGCACTCAAGAGATCACTACCTCGGCGCCTATTTCGTCACCGGGCAAGCCTTGATAAATTTGGCACTACCCCGACACCTATTTCATTGTCGTGTAGGCCTTTCCAATTCCCATGATGAAAAACATTAATGAAACGGAAATCGGAATTTAATTCCATATTTCCCAAGTACGAATACTCGTCAAAACTTTGTAACCGTTTAGAACACCTTACTCCATAGTAATTGAAAGGAGTAAGTCAAAGTGTGGGTTGACATTAGTCAACGAGACTACCGATGATTACTACGTATTTTGAAATCATGACCAGGGAGTTTATTGAAATTTCAGAGTTCAGCGAGTTTGAATTACTCTACTTGAATGGGGGAGCCATCCCCTAGTTATAAGTATTCTAGAGGAACAGTGGAAATAAAACTCTGTCCTCGAATTCTTGAACTAGATTCCCAGTTTTCGATGAGTTGGAAAATACTAACAGCATTTAATTACCTTTAACTATCTTAAAATAATATTTGAGAATCTCTATTTTAATAAATTTTCTGAAAATCAGAAATTTATATTTTGTGTAAATAATAGAACATTTAACCATATAATAAGGTTCTATGATTTTAAATCATATTTGGAATATTTAATAAATACCCAAATAATAAATATTAAATTATTATTCAATATAACTACTTAAGTGAATATTCAAAATAATATTCACTTAATTAAATAATAATCAATTAATAGATATTGAATTATTATTCAATATATAAACACTTAAGTGAATATTCAAAATAATATTCACTTGATTAAATAATAATCAATTAATACTTATTGAATTATTATTCAATATAAAACACTTAAGTGAATATTCAAAATAATATTCACTTTAATTAAATAATATTCAAATAATAAATATTGAATTATTATTCAATATAAAACACTTCAGTGAATATTCAAAATAATATTCACTTTAATTAAATAATATTCAAATAATATTTATTATAATATTATTTAAATATTTCACCTTAAATATCCCATAATATAGATATTGGAATATTTAATAAATCTTTAAAATATAACCGTCCTTGGAACCTTACAGCTTTTGGCAGTAGTTTAAAATAATTTGACTCCCGGTCTAAGTTTTAAAACCATCGTACAAGTACTCTATACTTAGAGTCTTTAACCTTTAACCTTAGTTTATATCTAGTACTTATCTTGCATATAAACCTTATACCTTATACAGCTTTTTACAAAGCGAAAACAGTTTTACGTTATTTCACAGCATTAAGCAGCATATATAGCAATACCACAACATATATCACAACAGCATCATTATATGGTATAGGGTTTGAAAACTTGCCTTGGGGTCTTGGTGTGGTAGTGGGGGCTTGAGAGTGTGCGCGTCGATCTATAACAAGATGTACAATTACAGTCAGTCCCCTAGAACCATTTAATGTGCTATAACTCAAGCACTACAGTTCTACCAATGAAAATTAAACGTCTCGCTCTTGGTCATCTATAACTTCATGACATTCTGTAAACTTCTAAGTCAAAATCTTGGGTGAAAACCATTCACAAATCCCAAGTTCTTTTACTTTACCATTTCCTTGTTTTAAACCATCCCCTTAAGGGTATTTCACTCGCGCAACCTTTGTTCTCGCATTTTTCTAAAATCACAAACTTATCGTTTTGACATGAAACCTTCTAGGTTCCTTTCTAGACTAGGCATACTAGTATTCATTTTAATATCTCAATCCAATTCCAATTTTAAAGGGCTTGATCCCTATCTCAAAGTTCATACAATGAACTATCTAGTTACGCGAAACCGCTTTCACTAAAACGGACGTTTCTCCTAAACCGTAAATCGAAACGACACGATTCTTTCGCTAAAACAATCTAGGAAACAGAGCCTACATTGTCATTGTCAGAAACTTCATGTTTATGCCCTGTATTACAACCATGGTTTCTGTCTAAACTACCCAAGTAAAATCCGACATGGTAACGGCGCTTACGCGTACTTCCCGTGTTTTTAAACACTCAATCCAACTACAAATCAACCATCAACCAACCACCAATCAAACTCAAGATAATACTACCATTTTTCTGTCCAAACAAGTTCATACTCTAATTCATAAGTTCATCCACAAATCAACCATTAATCATGCTTAAAATCATGCATACATGCTTCATTCTAACATAGTTCTAATCAATCACTTCTAAGTACTAGATCAAAGCATAATCTTAAAAAGAAAGAAGTTTTATACCTTGGATCTTAACAAAGTCTATATATGGATGATATATCCTTCCTTGCTCCTTAACTATGCTAATCAAACCTAAAATCATCAAAACAAAACAAGATTCTATGAGACTACTATTCACATCACTATTCATCATCAACTTTGAATCCATTTTTGACCACGCTATAATCCATGGATGAGGCTAAGATTAGAGATCTACCTTGGATATTGGAAGAGGGTGATTTAGAGTCCAAGATCAAGATTTATGGTTGAGTGGAAGTTGGAGCAAAAGTTTTAAGGATTTGAGGAAGAAGAAAGGGCCGAATGGTTCTTCATCTTGGATGCATCTCTTTTGTTTTGTTTTCTTTTCCTTTGTTTTGTCTTAATAAATCCTTAATACTTTAGCCATTTAATATGTGTGGCTTTCATCTTGTTTTGTCATCAATGACAAGCCTCTTTTAAACATGTGGTTGTGGTGAAAGTGGTGACAAGGTGGTGATTCATCACCTTGTCATCACTTTGTCATGCTTATGTCATTCCCTTGCATCATGCTTATGTCAACCTTTGCATCATCAATCCTTTTATATATTGCACTTGATGATCTCATGTAATACTCCTCCTTTGGTTAGGGTTTAATCCATAATTTATTACGCTTTTGTTTCGCGATAGTTTCAAGTGGTTTTAAAGACATTTCTCTGTACCAAAGCTAGGGTACTTCCTTTATCCTTCCATTACCTTTGTCTAATATATAATCTTAGGTTTCTCACCTTGGTTTAAGATATGATCATGTATTTCTCATTCCACATACTTTCTTAAAACGATCAAATCAATATATCCTTAACTGTCCAGTGAATAGTGATTTAAAACTCGAATGGGAATCTTCTGATTCTGATTGCATTTGCCTTCACTTATTCTCCTTATACATCAATAATATCACTTCGAAACATTCATTCCATGTCGTCTACATAGTGTGGTCTGAAAAACTTTTCATCAGCAAAATTACTATTCATCAGTGGAAATTTACTATTCATCAAGGTTTTAATTATTACAAAAATTTGGGATATTACAAAGAGCGTGGAGAGTCTTTGAGAGACTACATTGAGAAGTTTAAGACAGTGGCTTCAAAGGTGAAGGAGCTTCGACCGACTAATGCCGTAGACTCCTTCATTAGAAATATGAATTATCAAGAATGCAGAGATTGTTGCAAAGAACTGTGCAACAAAGAGCCTGGGGATTTGTACGAAGCTTATGGGATTGCCTCAACATACATTGCAACGGATGAAAGAATTAGAGCCTACTATCCTGGTTCCAGAAGTGAAGCCTCCGGGTCAGGTCATATAGCAATGCAAGTGGATGGGATGGAGGATTTTAGAGGAAAATGACAGAAGAATTTCCCTTCAGACATGCGACCTCCTCCCCGTCAGACTCAGGATGAGCCCCACTTTACCCCGCTAAACAAGAGTCCCTCGGTTACTCTAAAGGAAGTCCGAGGGCAGGATTATTTTCAGGCACCTCCCCCCATGAGGACCCCTACAGACAAGAGAGATGGGTCGCGATTCTGCGACTATCACGCCAGTATCGGACATAACACTGATGAATGCACCTCCCTCAAATATTTCCTGGAGAAACTTGTGAACAGAGGAGTAATGGGAAGTTATCTCCGCGGGGCCGGTAAAGCTCCTTCACAACCTCAACCTCCTGTTTCCAACCCCCGGCCTAGGCGAGTGATTGATATGATCATAGGTGGCGGGGATCCCCCTTCAAAAGAAATGCAGGAAGTGCTCCAATTGGAGACATCGCAAAAAGCATTTAGGTATTCGAAGACCCATATTTCTTTTTCGGATGAAGACTATCCGGAAGGAGAGGTGTGCCGCAGCGGTCCTCTTACGGTTCAACTAGACATTGCCGACCAAGATGTCCGGAAAGTGCTCATTGATAATGGCTCCTCGGTAGACATAATCTTCCGACATACTTTGAGGAGGATGGACCTGGGGGATAAACAGGAAGAACGTATGGTCGAGGATATCCGGGGACCCCTCTACGGATTTGGTAATAATGTTGTGCCCATTCAAGGGACCATCGACTTGCCCACGACGTTCGGAACCCCTCCACAAGAGGTAACTGCGTTGGTAAAGTATTACATTATTGATATTGTTTCCTCCTATAATGTTATCATAGGGCGACCTACCTTGTTTTTCCTGGGGGCCATCATTTCTACCCCTCATATGAAAGTGAAGTTTCCTACGGGTTGGGGTCCAGGAGAGTTAAAATCATATGGTAAAGCCTCCCACCTATGCTACTCGACTTCCTTGTGTTTGGCTCAAACCAATCCTCAAAAAAGAAAATACCATGGGGAACCGAAAGGGAATGGTACCTCTGAAAACGAAGCTGAATCTGTCAGGACCAATTCTCAACGAGTCCTCTTGGTCGAAAATGCTGAGTTAGATTCCCAAGAACCTGAGGGGGACTGCGAACTTTCTCGGTTCCCACGAGCTATTCCCGGAGAACCCACCGAATCAGTCGAACTGTACAGAGGAGATTCCTCCAAATTAATAACTATAGGATCCGCCCTTGATCCCGTCCTAAAGGAAAAGTTAGTAGCTCTGTTGAGAGAATACGCCGATGTGTTTGCTTGGAACCCAGAAGACATGCCCGGGTTGGACGAAACTGTAGCCGTTCATAGGCTCCATATTAACCCCGAAACAGGGACAGTGAAGCAGAAGAGGAGGAATTTTGCCCCTGAAAGGCAAAGGGCCATAGACGAGGAGATTAACAAGCTGTTAAAGGCGAATTTCATTTATGAAATTCAATTCCCTGAGTGGATTGCCAATGTGGTACTTGTGAAAAAGTCTAATGGGAAGTGGAGAGTATGTATTGATTACACTGATCTTAATAAAGCTACGCCTAAAGACTACTATCCTTTACCCACAATAGATCAGCTCATTGATGCAACCGCAGGGCACGTCCTCTTCAGTTTCCTAGATGCCTATTCAGGGTACAATCAGATCACCCTGGCCCCTGAAGATCAGCCGAAAACATCCTTCATCACCCACCGAGCAGTGTACGCTTATCGCGTGCTCCCAATGGGTCTCATGAACGCAGGAGCTACTTATCAAAAGGCTATGAACAAGATTTTTGCCCCTCAAATCGGAAGAAACTTGGAGGTGTACGTGGACGATGTAATAGTCAAGTCTCATGAAAAGGAGGATCATTTGCAAGACTTGAGAGAGACATTTGGGAACCTCCAAAAATCCCGCCTCAAGCTCAATCCGGCCAAATGCACTTTTGGGGTGACCAACGGGAAATTCTTAGGACATGTCATTAGCGGACAGGGCATTGAAGTGAACCCCGACAAGGTTAAAGCAATCCTGGGGATGTACCCCCCACAACTCCGAAACAAGTTCAATCCCTCAACGGATGTCTCACTGCGCTGCGGCGTTTCATTTCGAAACTGGCCGAGAAGAACCTCCCTTTCTTTGAAGTCTTGAAAGGAGTGAACAAATCATGCCAAATTCAATGGACGCTGAACTGTCAAGAAGCGTTCGAGTCATTAAAAAGATATCTTACCTCTCCCCCAGTCCTGTCTTGTCCTATTTCAGGGGGAACCCCTATATCTAAACCTTGAAGTGGCCCAAGAAGCCGTCAGTTCATGCCTCCTCCGGGAAGAGGAAGGGAAACAATTGCATGTGTACTATGTCAGTCATGTTCTAAGGAATGCAGAAGTTCGATACCCCGTTATAGAAAAGATGGCTTACTCCTTACTGTTGGCCAGCCGAAAGCTAAGACCCTATTTCCAGGGCCATGCGATCAAGGTATACACTAATCATCCTTTGCGGAAAATATTTCATAAGCCTGACTTATCTGGAAGACTTGTAAACTGGGCGGTCGAACTCAGTCAGTTCAGCATTTCTTACCTCCCCCGAACAGCCATTAAAGGTCAGGCTCTAGCCGATTTCTTGGTAGAATGCTCCATTTCGGAAGATTCCGAACCTGAACTCACGACGGTCGATACCACTGCCGAGAAGAGGGCCTCTCTACCTTGGATGTTTTTTTGTTGATGGGTCTTCTACGTCTGATCATAGCGGAGCCGGAGTGCTCCTCATCAGCTCGGAAGGTTTCGAGATTCAACAGGCCATCCGTTTTGATTTCCCAGCCACCAACAACTGTTCGGAATATGAAGCATTGATCGCAGGACTCCGGCTGGCCAAGGCTCTTCAGGTTCAACACCTCAAAGCCTACAGTGATTCTCAACTGATTGTTAACCAAATTCTAGAAAGTTTTGCTGCTAAATCTCCCCTGATAATCAGATACCTCCAAGAAACTCGGGAAAGACTCACCCAGTTCCCCACTATGTCACTTGAAGGAATTTTGAGGGAAGAGAATTCTCGTGCCGATGCTCTTGCTAAGTTGGCCACCGGGGAAGAATCTCCTCCTGGCTCTAGCGTCCACTACACTGTGTTGCTTAGACCGTCAGTCGACCCGGCTACGGACACTTCATCCCAAATCATGGTCCTCGCTTACGGTCCCAACTGGATGACCCCTATCGTCTTGTACCTCCAAGATGGAGTACTACCCGAGGACTGCAAATCTGCACGAGCTCTCCGGGAAAAGTCGGCTCATTATACCTTGATCGATGGAGCGTTGTACCGAAGATCTTTTCTTTCACCCTTGCTCAAGTGCTTACATTGTCCCGAGGCAGACTATTGCATGCTGGAAGTACATGAAGGGATTTGTGGGAGTCATTCCTCCGGGGAGGCCCTGGCCCATAAGATTTTACGCCAGGGCTACTACTGGCCCACTTTGCGTTCAGACTGTCTCAATTATGCCAAAGTTTGCGTCAATTGCCAGTTGTTCGCTTCGGTCCCTAGGCTTCCTCCAGTTCTTCCTACCTCTGTGATCTCTCCCCTCCCCTTTGACATGTGGGGTATGGATATTATGGGACCTTTTCCCCCGCCAGAGGGGCGCTAAAGTTCATCATTATGGCCGTAGACTACATGACTAAGTGGGTGGAGGCCAAAGCAGTAGCACATATCACCGCGGTGGTGTGCCGCAAGTTCTTTCACGAATCAGTCGTCACACGTTTCGGCATTCCCCGGGTCCTGGTCACCGACAACGGCAGACAATTTATTGACACCGTGTTAGGCCGAATACAAAATATATAATCAATATAAGTATGATAATAACAATTGAGAACACTGTTTATGAATCAACAACTGAATTATATAAATAATTCTTCTCTCAGTGATGTTAAAGAATCACAGAGAGCTGCTAGGTTACAAGAATAATATATTCAGTATTCGCATCCCTTTTAGGGTTAACCTATCTGTGTTTATATTATACACAGTTACATAATCAATCTCTAATTGATATTCCTATAAATTAGCTATACAAATCATATCAAATTAGGATTGCTTCTGTCTTCTGTTCCGTTTCCTTAACTGTCTCAATATATCTTTCTTCTTTCCATCTTCAAGATATATTGCTTCTAGAATCTTCATATTAGCACCGACAGTTAATGAACTCTTCACCCCGTCAGACTTTATCAAACTCTGACTGGCTTCCAGTAAACTCTGATGAGTACCTGGTACTTAAACACTGATGAACAAACGTCAGCAATTTATATCTAACAATCTCCCCCAACTTGTGCATAATGAAGATGTACAAGTTAAATAGAAAATTGATGATGTCAAAACATATAACAAATGCAGTGTTTAAATATAACAGAGTTTAACTTTAACTTAGAACAGAAAACTTTAAAAACTTACAGTCAGACTTTACTTAATCTCTTCAATATCAGGCACTGTCCTGAGATAATCGATGAGAAGCCTCCTTTCAGCTTTTTCCAGCTCATCTACCATGATCCCTTTCAATTCTTTAAGCTCTGAATCACTTTCTCCAGTCTGGTAGATAGCAACTCTCAGAGAATAAATGTTGTTCTTCCTCATTTCATTCCCTAGCTGGATATAGTAAGATGTGTCTGACTCCAGATTGAATTCCAAGACTTTAATACCCAATGCGGTCTTAAACTTAGCACTATTTCTCTTCATCTCAACAATCTTTCCATAAGCATCTCTGTACTTAGGAATATATGCACTAGAAACACCTCCTCCAAGCATAGCTTTTGTCTTCAGCATCCTTTCTCTTATAACTAAAGCAGCATTGTGAGTACTTCTATTTTTGACTTTGAGAAGGTATAAAACATACTCAAGCTCTTCCCATAGCTTCAATTGAACATCAGCTTCTCCTACTCTGTATACTCTTCCATCAGACATAAAATATAACAGAACCTCTTTCTTCAAGCCTTTATGATAGACCATCTGAACAGATTCTAGTTTATCAAGGCTCTCTTGAGATACCCCAATACCAGCTTCTGCCAGTGATGTTTGATCTAAAGATCTGTTATTTATTCTCTTTTCCCTGTGTGAACCTAAACCAGACTTGTCATAAGATTCTTTTCCAAGTACTGTCCTGGTTTGAGAAAAATCAACAGCTTCTAACGTCAGAGTTTCAGAAAGTACAGGTCTTAAGAAACCTTGAAGTTGAGGAGCTAGCTGAGTTTGTAAAACTTGAGCCTTGTCAGAGGTTGTCACAACTTTAGTAGAAATATCAACATGAGCAACATCAGAGGTTGATTTGTTTATCCTTGATTCAACTTGAGCAACGTTAGAGGTTGAATAATTCTTCTTTGGTAACTGTCCTTCTTCTACCAGTATACCCTTTCCTTTATCAGTATTTGCAATCACAGGTCTCCTTGTGTATTGTATACTCTGTTGAGTATTTTCTTTGATAGAAATTCCAATTTCTTTCTTTCTAGGAGCCTTTACTGATTTCTTCTTATAAGTACCAGAAGCAACTTTCTTTTTATGTTCTTCAGACAGCATCTTCATTTCTGCTTCCAAATCCTCAACTGTCACTTCACCATCATGCTCATCTAAAAATAGCTTGGCTGCAATCTCTTCATCAGTTATTGGATTAGCTGAAATCACTAGACACTTAAGTCTTGAAGAAGATTGAGCATGAGTACCAGAACCAGTAGCACCAGAGTTTATCATATCAGAGTTTGTTTGTCTAGCAGAGTTTGACCTAAGTCGCCCTTGCTCTTGAGAAGACTTTGACCTTTTCTCTGTTTCCCTGCTTCCACCATCATTTGAATCATCCCTCAGTCTCAAAGTTGGAGTCCTTCTGCATTTGTCTTTAGGTATCTTCTCCCCCTTTTTGACATCATCAGGAATAAAAACTGATGTCAGCAACTCTAGTGATGCAGCAATAGAATCAATTTTTCCAGACATCAAAGTCTGATTCTCTTCAACCTTCAGTAACCTGGAGCTAAAATCCTTTTGTTCTTGACACAGGGAAAGATATAAAGATTTATCCTTTTTCAATGTAACTTCCCTGGCAACTATGTCATTTCTCAGTCCATCAATAACCTTATCAGTAGTATCAAAGCAATTATGCAATGATTTGACTTGGACAATTGTGGCTTTGAGATGAGTTAAAAGTTCAGGATTTTGAATTTCCTTAGAAGACTTGGTCACAAAATCAGCAGCTCTTTCATCAGAAAAGATAGTTTCTCTGCTTGACCAATTAGAAAAATACATTTCCTGAAAGTGAGCGTCTGTAGCATGTTGAGCAGCAACTCTTTGAGATGTATCAACAGAGTTTGCAGAAGAAGCAGCATTAGAAGAAATAGAAACATCTTCGTCAGCATTATCTTGTGCTCGCTCAGGAAGATCAGAGTTTACAACTACATTTTCTGCAGCTTCTTCAACAATATGCTCTGCAGTAATGTCAACATTCTCTGCTGCAACATCATCTTTCTCAGCATCTTCTTCTACTGCTGGAACAGCTTCTTCTACTATAATCTGCTTCTCAGCATTTTCAACAATCTGCTCAGAAGAGACAGATCTTGCTGCCTGATCAACCTCTTCACCAACTTCAATAACTTGATTAGTGACAGAGAGAATCTCTGTATGAGTTGCCATTGACTCTTCAATTACCAGAGTGGCTTGATCAGCTGCCACATCCGCAGTGTCACAAATACTGACAGTAGGATGTGCTTCAATCTCTTCTTCATTGTCCATCTCCAATATAGGTTCAAGGAACACCTCAGGAGCTTCATCAGAATTTACTCTGTCCACTATAGGCACAGTAGTGTTATCATCGACAACAATCTCCTCAATAACAACATCAGCCTCATCAGCATGTGCTCTGGTCTCATCAGTAACAACCTCCTGATTTTCAGCTTCAGGAGTTTCAGCGTTTACAAAAATCTTGTCCTCGTCATCAGCATTTACAACAGGCTCCTCAACAACAACTTCAGGAGCTTCATGCTGGACAGCTTCATCCACATTATCAAAAAGATAATTGGCTACTAATCTCCTTTTTCTCTTATAAAGAGTTTCATTGTCAAGATCATCCTCATCATTTGCTTTTGATCTATTGGCTCTCCTTTTCTTGTAATGACCCTTTGGCTCATCATTTGATTTGGACACCCCTACAGCAGTAGCTGGTCTAACAGACCTTGCAGGTTTAGAACCAACATGCTTAGTCCTACCACTAGATTTAGGTTTGACAGATGTTGATGGAGGAAGCTCTGTTTGCAAAGGTTCTGGTTGAGAAGGAATTTGTGTTTGTGAATTAACTTGATCATCTACAAACTGTTGCACAGATGCAAGCAGTAACAAATCTCCAACAACCCCTTTCTTAACATCTTTGTTAATAAGATCAGAGAATATCCTCTTGTGTAATTTAAAACAAGAAACATCTTCAGCAACAATGTCTACCCCTTGGACACAGTAAGAGAACAAAATCTGACAAAATCTAGAAAAGTATACTACCCCTCTATTCTCTGTCATTTTCTCCCCTAAATTATTCAATACAAGTCGTGCAAAATCAATATGATTATCATATAATAAAGAATACCCGATTTGCAGACTGTCCGTGGGAATAGCATCCCAGTTTGTGCATTTCTTTCCAAAAGTTCTTGTGATGCAATCAAAGAAGAAGCTCCACTCCTTCCTTAAGAATGGTCGTTTTAACTGTCCAATCTTAGTCAAGGGTCCAGAATACCCAATCTCTCGCATCATCCTCAGCAAATCATTATCACCCATTCCAATGGTATATGACGAAAACTCAGGAAACCCCATTGCAGCACGAATGGTTCCTGAAGTAATTACATACTATGTTTCTTCAAATTCAAAAATTATAGATGGGTTACCAGTCTCACCACCATCATCATAAAGACCCGACTCCCATAACGCCTTGATTTGAGAACCAGAAAGTTTTGCTGGTTCTACTAAAGCACGCCCAATCGCTGACTGAGCAAGAAATTCTTGAATCATATGAAAAGCTTCTGGTGCGTTAGCAGTGTTTAGTGGTGCTGCGTAGTTGTTTGGAACAAATTCTAACCCAGAAGAAACAAACGATGTAGTTGCCATTAGTAAGATTTGAGAGGATAACAAAGAAACTGATGCAAAAGCTTCGAAAGAGTTTGTAAGTAGAAAGGTGTTTGTGAATATGTGTGTGTGTCAATAGATGTGAATTGAAGTAAAATGTGAAAGGTTTAGACGTATGTTTGTGTATTGTATAAATATGAAATTCAAAATTAAAAACTGAACAGTTTTTAATCATTAATACACAACTGTCTTACTCCGTTAACTGTGTGAGTGGGACACGTGGCACACATGCAATGACTGACAGCAAATAATTGACAGTTTCCAATGCGCATGCGCAGTAAAAACAGCAATTATTACCGCCCTTTACACTTTTCTAAACACTCAACCTCTCTCCTCTGTTCAATACAAATTAGAACCGTTACCAATCATACTCTTTTATGTTCAAGAATGTTTTCTCAAAATTGTTAACTGTCTGAAACAAATAATTAATTTTAATCAACAGAGATTAAAATAAAATTACCTCAGCGTAGAGTACACAGTTCATCAGTGTTTACCAATCCTCCTCCTTTATAAATAAACTCTTTTCACAAACTGTACAGGTGTGAGTATTTGTGTGTGGATTAGCAGAGTTTACTGAATATGAATATTGAGATCATCTCAAAGTGCATAAAATCCACAAACTAAAGCAGTAAAAACTGGTTGCTCAAACTCTCATTTAAAATAAAATCTGATTTTTATATCTAAACTCTGTATTCTGATATCCTTTCATTTGAATATATCTTTTATTTTCACCCCCTTGAATTTTTTATTTTTTTTTATTTTATTTTTCCAGTAATCAGTGGTTGGCACTAGTCACCAAAAATCAGAGATTTTAGCCCTTATTTCATACAATAAGTTCCTGGATCTTCCTAGGCACAACATGATCTCAAAGGAATTTGTGCTCTTTTTGGCATCTTTTGATTTGAGGGTGAAATATTTGTAACTATTTTTCAGAGTTTAGACTTTTCATCAGTTAATACAATTAATTTATGAGAGAAAATGCAAACAGCTAATACAAACTCAGTGTATAGGATCAATAAACTAAGAGATGCTATAAATATAGAGTCAGTATCATGCTGTGTAAAATTTCTGCACATTTTGTAATCAAAATTTATAATACTTAGAAGGATTCATGATTACTTACTGAAAATCATGCTTCATACAACTTTCTTCATCGGTCCATGTGTTTCAGACAAAAATCACAATCAGAGTTTAACATCAGACTTTAACCGACAGAGTATGACTGACAGAGTATGACTAACAGAGTTTACTATCAGAGTTTAACATACTGGTACAAATAACAGTTAACACATGCAAAGAACCATGAGCATAAAATCATGTATAGAGTTTGAATCTAACCAGTATCTCTAGTCAAAACCAGAGATCATTCCAAGTTCATTTATCAGCCTTGTAAAGGTAGCTTCACTCAAAGGTTTGGTGAAGATATCTGCAAGCTGTTGGTCTGTAGACACAAAATGAAGCTCAATATCTCCTTCTTCCACATGTTCCCTGATAAAATGATACCTTATGCTGATGTGCTTGGTCATGGAGTGCTGTACTGGATTACCTGTCATAGCAATAGCACTTTGATTATCACAGTAAATAGGTATTCTAGAGTACCTTAATCCATAGTCCAGCAATTGATTCTTCATCCATAAAATCTGTGCACAACAGCTACCAGCAGCTATATACTCTGCTTCTGCTGTGGATGTGGAAATTGATTTCTGTTTCTTGCTGTACCAAGAAACTAATCTGTCACCAAGAAATTGACAGCTTCCACTTGTACTTTTTCTGTCTATCTTACAGCCTGCAAAATCTACATCAGAGTAACCAATTAATTTAAACTCTGATTCTCTAGGATACCACAAACCAAGAGTTATGGTTCCTTTGAGATATTTGAAAATCCTTTTTACAGCTGTTAGATGTGGCTCTCTGGGGTCTGCTTGAAATCTTGCACAAAGACATGTTGCATACATGATATCTGGTCTGCTTGCAGTGAGATAAAGAAGAGACCCTATCATTCCTCTATAGTTTGTCATATCTACTGAGGCTCCTGTGTCTTTTTCTAGCTTTGTTGCAGTAGCCATGGGAGTTGTAGTAGATGAACTATCAAGCATACCAAATTTCTTGAGAAGATTTCTGGTATATTTTGCTTGATTGATAAAAATCCCATCATCTGTTTGCTTGACCTGTAAGCCTAGAAAATAACTAAGCTCTCCCATCATACTCATTTGATATCTTGACTGCATAAGCTTGACAAATTTCTTACAGAGTTTGTCATTAGTAGACCCAAAAATTATGTCATCCACATAGATTTGAACTAACAGCAAATCATCACCAGAATTAAAATAGAACAAGGTTTTGTCAATTATACCTCTAGTGAACCCACTTTCTAAAAGAAATTGAGCCAGAGTTTCATACCATGCTCTTGGTGCCTGCTTTAGTCCATATAATGCCTTATCAAGCCTGTAGACATAATCTGGATGTTTGGGATCTACAAACCCTGGTGGTTGTTCAACAAACACTTCTTGTTCAAGTTTTCCATTGAGAAAAGCACTTTTCACATCCATCTGAAAGACTTTAAACTTCTTGTGAGCAGCATAGGCCAGAAAAATCCTTATTGCCTCCAATCTTGCAACTGGAGCAAAGGTTTCATCATAGTCAATTCCTTCCTGCTGTGAATAGCCTTTAGCCACAAGTCTAGCTTTATTCCTTGTAATCACTCCATCACTGTCTGTTTTGTTTCTGAAAACCCACTTTGTACCAACAATAGATCTGTTCTTTGGTCTTGGTACAAGTGTCCAGACTTCATTCCTCTCAAATTCATTTAACTCCTCTTGCATTGCTGTTATCCAGTTAGCATCTTGAAGAGCTTCTTCCACTTTCTTGGGCTCTGTTTGAGATAAGAATGCATGAAACAGACATTCATTATTTGTAGCACTTCTAGTTCTTACACTAGCTTCTGGATCTCCAATTATCAAGTCAGGTGTATGAGATTGTGTCCACCTTCTTGCTATTGGTAATTGGCTTCTATTTTCATTATTAGATCCTCCCCCTTGATCCATGCTCTCCTGATTTTCTGCTTGACCATTTGCATTCTCTGAGGCTCCCCCTGAATTGGACTGTTCAGTATTTGAACTTTCAGAGTTTGACTCAGAGTTTCTGCTGGATTCTTCATTTGACTCTCTTTCAGAATTTGAGTCATCACTTTGAGAAGTTTCTGAAGTTTCTTCACACTCCCCCTCAACTGGTTCTCCATTTCGTTCTGTCAGAGAAAATTCTTCAGAGTTTACCAGTAGAGGATCAGAGTATGCTTCGTCAGAGTTTGTTGGATTTGCTTCATCAGAGTTTACATCATCAGAGTATAGATATTCATTTTCAAAGCGAAGTTGATCATGATATCCTTCATCTTCTATTCCAGTTATTTTCTTGTCATCAAATGACACATGTATAGATTCCATGATCACGTTTGTTCTTAGATTGTAGACTCTGAATGCTTTAGTTGATAGTGGGTATCCAACAAAAATTCCTTCATCAGCTTTTAAGTCAAACTTGGTCAACTGTTCAGGATGAGTTTTCAACACAAAGCACTTACATCCAAATATATGAAAATATTTCAGATTTGGCTTCTTATTTTTCACCATCTCATATGGTGTTTTCCCATGCTTGTTGATCAGTGTAGCATTTTGAGTAAAACAAGCTGTTTGAACAGCTTCTGCCCAGAAATAAGTTGGCAATTTTGCTTCATCAAGCATTGTTCTGGCAGCTTCGACAAGAGTTCTGTTCTTTCTTTCAACTACACCATTTTGCTGTGGAGTTCCAGGTGCAGAAAATTCTTGCTTCACTCCTCTTTCCTTGCAGAAATCTTCCATTTCAGAATTTCTGAATTCAGTACCATTATAACTTCTTATAACTTTCACTTTGTACTGTGATCCTTTGTCCAATAGCTTCACATGATCCATTAGAATTGAGGCAGTTTCATCCTTCTTTGCTAAGAAATACACCCATATGTACCTAGTGTACTCATCAACAATAACTAGAGCATATTTCTTTCTGCCCACTGACATTATATTTACTGGACCAAAAAGATCAACATGTAGAAGATGATAAGGTTCCACAACTGAAGATTCAGATTTACTCTTGAAAGATGACTTCCTTTGCTTGGCCTTTTGACAAGAATCACACAGACCATCTAAGCTGAGTATTGACTTTGGAAGTCCCCTTACAAGATCTTTTCGAATCAGCTCATTGATGTTGTTCAAGTTTAAGTGAGAGAGCTTCTTATGCCATTTCCAACTCTCTTCACTAGACTTCTTGCTGATAGACACACAGTTTTTCCTTCAGAGTTTGTTACCAAACTTACTTCATAGATGTTATTGTGCCTTTGTCCAACTAGAACAACTTTCCCTGTAGATTTGCTGATAACTTCACAATGTTCAGTATGAAAATCTACATGGTATCCTCTGTCACAGATTTGACTCACAGAAAGCAGATCATGCTTGAGTCCTGAGACAAGAGCTACATTTGTAATGATGACACTTCCAAGATTGATATTGCCATATCCCAGAGTATATCCTATGTTGCCATCTCCATAGGAAACTTTTGGGCCAGCCTTCTCCTCATAGTCTGATAGCAGGGCTTTATTTCCAGTCATATGTCCTGAGCATCCACTGTCCAAGATAAGAGTGCTCTCTTTTATGCCCTGCAATCACAAACAATCACTAAGTGTTAGATTTAAGGATCCAGACTTGCTTGGATCCTTTGGCTTTCTTAACATTGTTAGCTTTTGCAGCGGAATCACTATCAACAGAGTTTAAACTAACATTGTCAGACTTTACACTTGCAGAGTTTGCTCTCACCCACTTCAAGTTGGGTTTTAGCTCATAATAGTTGTGATAAATAGCATGATAACTCTTCCAAGTATAAATGGAATGCCAAGTGCTCCCACAGTGTGTGCATAAAGTCTTTGGTCTAACCCTAACATAATTATTCTTTACTCTTGATGTGGAGGGTAAAGAGTTAATATCTTTGTTCTTCTTGCAAAACTTGGCAAGATGGTTAGTACTACCACAACTATGACATGTTTTTCTAGGAGAAGCAGAATTAGGCAGATAATCATTTCTTTTATTAATGCCTACTTTTCCATTCCTATTCTTCTTAAACATTTTCTGTTTGTTGACAGACCTTACTTCTTTGAGCTTATGTTTGAATTGTTTTTCTGTCATCAAACCAACATTAACCTGTTTATCACAGGTTCTTACTGGTTCTTTAACAGCTTCTATCTCAATCTTATTCTCTGTTATTGAACCAATATTAACCTGTTTTACACAAGTTTCAACTGGTTCCATAACAGCTTCTTTTATTACAATAGACTTTAGCTTACTGTATTCCGGAACAAATTTCACAGGTTTAAGTTGTGGTTTCACTTTAACTTTATCTTTAAACCTAAGTTGATCTCCCTCACAGTAACCTAAGCCTACAGTATCTGTCTGAAAAACCTGATGTGTGTCTTTTCCAGAATTTGTCCAGGTTTTAATTACTTTTCTCTCTTTTTCCAACTCAGATTTAGACATAACATTATCTAAGGCACTGTGTAGTAGATGTCTAACCTTTGCATCCTTTTCAATTGATGAGATGTCTTCAGGAGTCAAATCTTTCTTCTCTTTTGGAACAGTCTTTTGTTCTTGCCCAGTAATAACAGGAGACAATTTAGTTGGCATATGAGGACCATCATTGATTCTATCAAGGTATTCTGGATCTGTGGCTTCCAGAAACATGGTCATCTTCACCTTCCATATTGGATATTCAACTGGTCTGAGAATTGGAACCCTTATAGTCTCATATCGACTCACAGAAGTGGGTTGAACCTTCTGAGCATTAGAGCCTGCATTAGAACCTTCCTGAGAGTTGTCAGCCATGATTATACTTGTGTTTGGATCGATAAACTGTATATACTAATCAGCCTTGGCTCTGATACCAATTGTTAGGCCGAATACACAATATATAATCAATATAAGTATGATAATAACAATTGAGAACACTGTTTATGAATCAACAACTGAATTATATAAATAATCTCTCAGTGATGTTAAAGAATCACAGAGAGCTGCTAGGTTACAAGAATAATATATTCAGTATTCGCATCCCTTTTAGGGTTAACCTATCTGTGTTTATATAATACACAGTTACATAATCAATCTCTAATTGATATTCCTATAAATTAGCTATACAAATCATATCAAATTAGGATTGCTTCTGTCTTCTGTTCCGTTTCCTTAACTGTCTCAATATATCTTGCTTCTTTCCATCTTCAAGATATATTGCTTCTAGAATCTTCATATTAGCACCGACAGTTAATGAACTCTTCACCCCGTCAGACTTTATCAAACTCTGACTGGCTTCTAGTAAACTCTGATGAGTACCTGGTACTTAAACACTGATGAACAAACGTCAGCAATTTATATCTAACACACCGACTTCGAGGAATACCTCTCTGCGTACTTGATCCAGCACAGGAAGTCGTCTGTGGCTTACCCTCAGTCCAACGGCCAATTAGAGGTCACCAACCGAAGCTTGTTAAAGAGCCTCTGCAAGAATGTTGAAGACCGAAAGTCTATGTGGGCTGAAGAACTCCCCAATATTCTCTGGGCCTACCGAACAGATAACAGGAAACCTACGGGAGAGAGCCCTTTCAGACTCACCTACGGCATTGAAGCTGTGATTCCTGTGGAACTGGGAGAGCCGTCTTTACGGGTTCAACATATGACCCCGACGCTAACGAGATGGGAATCCGAGCTAACTTGGATCTATTGGAAGAACGAAGAGAAAATGCGGTGATATGAATGGCCAATTACAAACAAACCATAGCTAAATATTTTGGGAGAATCAATCCTCGTGAATTCCAGTTCAGAGATAAAGTATTGCGGTCTTCGGCAGTATCCGACCCTACCCACACCCGAAAGATGGATCCTAAGTGGGAAGGTCCTTATATAATCCATCAAGTTATCAAGACAGGAACGTACATACTTGCCCACCTTCATGGAGGGGTCCTCCCCAACACATGGCACGCCACCCATCTCCGGCATTTCTATCCGTAAGTAACCTTCTACTAACATCTTTCGGCACCGTAGCAATTTTGATGTAATGCTCAAGTAACTTAAAACTTACTACGTTTGTTTTTTGGGAGTGTAACACGGCCTCTCGAAGGCATGAAAGTACATAGATGCCACTATATATGACCTATAGGCCGTTTTCCAGTTCCAATTGTCGGTGATAAAACACCCGATTGTCCATCCTTATTGATTCCTCGAGGACCTCGCATCTTGAGACCGTGCCTTTCGTATATAATGATCTCATTAACCTGCCCATTCAAACGCCTGTGACACTAGCCAATTCATTATGGCTACGGGCATGGCTCAGGTAATCCTTCCATTAAAAAAGCCGACATATGTAGCCCGCATGAAGCTACGGCATGGATGGATTTCAAGTAAAACACCGGTTCATTAAAAAGACGATATATGTAGCTCACATGAAGTTACGGCATGAACGGGTCTCGATAAAACACCGGTTCATTAAAAAGCCGATATATGTAGCTCACATGAAGCTACGGCATGAACGGGTCTCGATAAAACACCGGTTCATTAAAAAGCCGATATATGTAGCTCACATGAACCTACGGCATGAACGGGTCTCGGTAAAATACCGGTTCATTAAAAAGCCAGTATATGTAGCTCAAACGAAGCTACGGCGCGAACTGGTCCGACTTATTAAAAAGGCACCATTCTTTGTGTCTGAAGTACGTCAAACGAAGCTGAGATTTGGTGATCTGTAACGCGCTACGGCGTGCGCCAATTTCAAGTTCCTACTCTGACAGGGGGCAATCGACTACTCACATGTTTTACCTCGATTCCTTTTGTTATAACACTTCCTTGTTACTGATAATAGAGGCACCACATCGGCTAAACTACGGTATAAACCGATTCCTGCTACTCTAAACTACTTGAGTAATGTTTTCGAATTATCCAAATTATTATTCACAACTTATAAACCGCATCATTATTTAACCAAGACTTTTATATGTGGAAAATAGACATAGAACAAAAGATTGACTACGGCGAACGAATGCAATAGATAAAATTCCATTCATTTATTTAAATATTACATAGAGGAGAATGGCCCATCACAGAATTGATTGGGTCCATTACGGAGAGGATAAACTAGGTTACGGCAGCAGCCGAACCTGAACCAGGAGGTCCTTTCCCGTCTTCGCCATTCTATGTACTCATCCCAGTCATTCATTTCGATCTCTTCAAGCTCTTCGGCGGACAAGTCCAACACGCTCTTTCCGTTGTACATTTTTCCTAAACACAAAGGGAAAACGAAAAATAAGAAGTTAACCAAATAACAAATAGGCATCCCATAATTAAAGAAAGAAAGTAAGGAAAGAAAAGACTCTGAAGTGAACTCGTCACAGTAGAAGGTTAACTAAGTGATACCTAGTAAGACTCCGAGCAAGGAAAAGTGTTTAAAATGAATGAAAAAGAAGAGAAAAATCTTGGTTATTTATAGGTCAACACAGACGCGTGCGAAAGGGTCGAAACTATTGGAAATCCGCCAGAACTAAATGACTGACAATTTCCAAGACAGTCAAATGGTCAAAACTATTGACTCGAGGCTATCTTCTCATTCGCGCCTTCCCGAGGACAGCATTCCCATCGACCTTTGGAAATTCAAAACTACCGAGTAAAATAATCCAAAGCCACAATCGAATAAAAGCAACAATTAATCAGAAAGACAAATTTTGAAACCAAATTAAAAAACCAAAGTGTTCGAATCTACAAAGAGAAATTGAATGACAAAAGAAATACATTCCACCAAGTAAACCTAAATGCCGAAAGGACTGAAAGAGAAACAAAAACCAAGACATAAACTTAGTTGTCTGCGAAACATCCTAGGCCCTACGGAAGAGGCTCGTCGGACTCCTTTGCTGGATCAGGGTCACCTCCGGGCCCCCCTTCAGATCCTTCCGGCTCATGAGCCTCCTTCTCCTGCACCCTCCCCTCAGTCCCAATCTCGTTTTGAACACCATCCTCATCCTTGTCTCCTACGGCTTTCTCAGCTTCCAGTCGCGCTATTTTGAAGTCGCGAAAAGCTTCTATGGAGTGTGCCGTAGGGTCCAATGCATTACCTGCGCCCACAAATTTCAGGCAATCATTATAACCCTCCTCGTGAAACTCCCCAGCCTTCATCTCCAACTCAGTGATATATGCCTCTGAACCCTTATATCGGTCCACGCAATCTTCGAATGTGATGTTGGCCTCTCTTTCAACTCGCTCCAACAACTGAGTGGTTTTGGCCAACTCCTCGGCTAATTCCTTGAACTCCTTCTCTCGCTGATCAATGGCAGTCCACAGGCTTGCAGAAATTCCCTTCTCCGTCTGCAGTTCTTCCCCTAGCTTCACCGAACGCTCCTTCGCCTGCGTCCGTGTTTCCCTATCCCTGCTCAACTCTAGCACTGCAGCCTCCTCCCTTACTCGAGAATCCTTCAGTAAGTTTAAAGCTTCGTCCCTAGCTTGTTTTTCGCCAATAGCCCTCCTGTGTTCCGCCGTAGCCATACGACGGTTGCTTGCGGTTCTTTCCGTAGCTCCAATGAGATAAACCCCCAGCTGTCATGGAAAAATAACCACAGAAGACATACAGTCAGAACTAATTAAAGACAAAAGATCAATAAGAATAATGTCGTATGGACGGGTATTACCTTTCCGTAAGCTTCCTTAACCTTACGGATCAAATCTTCATCATTCTCCTTCTCGATCTTCGCCCGATCCTGGGCCAAAGAAAAGGCATTCAAAGCCTCCAGAGGAGGCTCAACTTGTGGATCCTCCCCCAGCCAACCCTGACGGGCTTGGAATCGGATAAGGGTGTAACCCTCCACGCCTTCAGCCGAAGGGGTCAAAGGAACCAGAGGTAAGCCGGAACCTGAACCACCCCCATCTGCAGAGTCGGTCCTCATCCCTCGAGACGCTATCATGAAACCTGGGAGAACTTCGACGTCACTATCATCTCCGTCAGTCTCGTCTCTCAGCCGGAACCCAGGCCCCTTTCCAGCCCTTCACTTCTTCGACTTTCCCGTTTCCCCTATCTTGATCCCTTTTTTCTTGTGACGCAATGTTAGAAGAGGTATATTTTCAGAGTCCGTAGCTCCGGTGGGGGCAGCCGTGTGGGTTCCCCCGGTTGAGACGACAGGTTTTGCGGAGGACTCCCCTACGACAGTGTTGTCTTCCCCGCTATGCTTACTCTTGGTTTCCTTCACCACCTGCTTCTTTCGAGCTAAAGCTAGAATTCGACTTTTATCCGTCCGAGAGGGGAGAGGCAGATCCTTGAGCAATACTACAAAAGGAAACACAGAGCAAGAGGTAAGTCAGCAAATAACACCGCTATTACACATATTAAAGTAACAAATGGATTGAATACACTAAATAGGTCTCACAATTGTGGTTTACTAGAAAGGGAACCTTCCAGAAATCCCCTTCCATCCACAAACCCTTAACCTGCCCTCCGACAAAAAGGGACGCTGCAGCTCTTTCATTAGGCTCTAAACTTTCGGACCTACGGACGGCCCCATTTACCCCATCGGGCCTCCGATATTCGAGAAGATAGCCTAAGTCACCCCCTCGGAACAACAAACATTCGACATGCCACCCTTTGTTGGATGAAGGAACCTCTACCAGTATACCCCCTAGGCTCTTAGCCCCCTTCCAATGAAGCTCGAACAAGGGTTGATAATCTTGAGAGGCCTGAAGGCCGTGTAAAGACCAAAACAAAGTCAATGTGGGTTCTAAGCCTAACTTCTTGCACCTAGCAATAAAAGCGCAAATCTTTCGGATGGAATTAGGGCCAAGTTGTCCTAAACCCAGTCTCATGTTCACCATCAAAGTATGGAAGAACCTGTGCATTGGAAACTTTAACCCCGCTCTAAAGTGCTCCAGAGGAATCCCTACCCACAAATCGTCTCTCATAGAATATATGAATTCCCCTTCATCCGGAAGGCTAATTTCGTATTCGTCCGGTATCTGAAAAGAGTGTCGCACCGACCCGTAGAAATCTTCATTGAACAAGCACTTCTTATGAAGGTACTCGAGACCCTTCAGACGATCTCGTGAAGTCTCATCCGATAAAATACCATCCCTAGGTTTGTAATAACACTTTAATCCATGAGTCTTAAAGTAATCCTCCATTCGAGCGGTCGGCGGGGTATTCACAAACTTTTGGGAAGGATCCAGCCATTTCTCCGACTCCCTTAAACAACTTTTTGTCGGAATCACCAATCTCTCGGCCCTAAAATATTTGGGATCCCTGTCGTAGGTGTCGCCCTCAGCCACCACTTCTTTTCCCTTTCGCCTACCTTCCAGGCCGGTTTTAGAAACCCCTACGGCTACATTCCCCCTGGGATTTTTCGTTATGATTACCTTACTACCCTCAGGAACTTTCCAGTCGCGAGTGCTCTCTGGGGAACTAGCAGCCGTTGAGCTCTCTGACGAAGCATCATCGTCTCCATAACCCCCCACGTCGCCCGAGTCTAACAACTGCTCGTTGTCTGAGTCCGTAGCGCTCTCTTCCTCTGAAATCATGACTCTCTTCCTCTTGGCCATCCGATACTTGATGGGAAACTACACATACGAAAGAAAGAATAGTCACCATATGCCTTAATACTCAATTTAAAACCCTAACTGGTTCCTACCCCTCGGCCTGAGTGCCTATTTTTAACAGACTAATTGGTTATTTTAAAAAGGCTTATAGTGACAATTCTTCACTTCCCGCGTGCGGTATGTGTAGCCCCAGAAAGAAAAGAAAAGAAGGAAAGGCGCAGACACCAAAAGACGACAAATATATGATGTTTAACAAAAGATAAGAAAACCCGAGAATGACATTGAAAGAACAATGTTACCTGAATGAAGATATTGTAGACGCAAGCTTCGCCTTCCGAACCCACCTTAAGAAATCTCTCTCCTTCTCTTCGCCTATTGCGGTTGGCAAACAACTGAGACTAAAGAAACAAAAGATGAAGTGTGTATGCGTGTACGCGTGTATATATATAAGAATAGGTACACGCGTGCACGCGCCCGAAAATTGGGAGAAGGGAGACCAACCGTCTCGCTCGTTTAAGGGACAAAAAGGTAAAACCACGCCCAGTCATAGCTCCAGCAGCGGTTACCTTTCCCCACGATGGGCACTCCTCCAACCCATTTATTGTTTCCGTTCCCATCCCAAATCGTGAGTTTTCACTGTTGGGATGCAAATATGTCGGCCTATGAGCACGCGCTGGATGAGCCTCCTGAAGAAGACCCCCGCGCTTAGGGGGCAACTGATGGCCTCCAGAACCGGGACCCCTTTTTCTTACGGCCTGCAGAGTCACCATCCCTACGGACTATGAAATGTCTGGGCTACGAGATCCGTAGCCGTTTCCCCCATAGGCACACTCCCGTTTGCCAAACACGTGTCGACCTGACGGAGACCCGTCATCCCCGGGGGCCCAGAAACCAACCTAGAAACCCTCCACCTGGATACATAGCCTCCGCCCGTCACCTACCCTACGGGAAGATAGACCAACAGGCAGGCACCTGACTTGAGCCTCATCACCTAGTCTAGGCCGTAGACTGGCAGATGGCGGGGAGGACCTCCTATAAAGTAAGCCGAGAGCAACCCGAAAAAAGGAGGAGAAAAAGAGAGTAGAACAGAACGAGAACAAACGAACTATCTTCTGATGATCGCTACGGATTGAATGAAACATCCATACGGCCATCAGTGACATTTTAGGTTCATTTGGTTTTAGAATGTTAGTTAAAAATACTTGCATATCTAAATATACAATACAGGGATCTCAAACCAAAGATTAATCGGGCATAGGATGATTTAGCTACGAATGCTCCTAAACTTGGTAAGTTTTGGGTTTTTATAATTTTGTTTATCCTGGGCTTTATTTTGATGCTATGTGTCACAGATTCTCTATCATGTTTGCCTTTCAGCTATAGGACCTATCAAATTCTAAGAGAAGCACTTTTAATATGAAACCGTAAATGGGCCGAACAAATATTGGGTTGCCCCTCTTTTTGCTGACAAAGAAGAGCGATGATTATACTGAGAGGCATTATTACTTCCGTAAGAAACTAATATGTAAACCCAGTGCTATAACTTGTGTTGACTAATATATATATATATATAGTTCATATTAGCTACTTTAGAAACCTCAATCAAATGAGTATGTCTATATCTGTTTTGATTATAATTTTACTTTTGGCCACATGCAACCTCAACCAGAATATACTAACAACTGATGCTCTGAAATATGAATATACTGTCCAGTCCAGTGCTTCTTTTTCTTACAAGAAACACTACGCCATAAATGACCTTCTGCAACCCTTGAAAACCGTTGCCAGAAGTTCAAAATTCGTTGGCATAGCCTCAAATATCTCAAAGGCAACACTTTTTGTCTGTTAGTTTTTTCCCCGTTGCCTTAGGGGTCAACGCCAACACTTTTCTACCTATGCCAATAGGTTAAAATATGTTGCAGTAGATTAGACTTTGTTCAAAAATATGTGGGCCCCGCATGTGGTCCCCACTGTTCTGGGCCCCACATGTGGGCCCCACATATGGGTCCCACTGTTCTGGACCTCATATGTGGGCCCCACTGTTCTGGACCCCACATGTGGGCCCCACTATCTCTGGGACCCACATGTGGGCCCCATTTTCTCTAGGACCCACATGTGGGCCCCACTGTTTGTGGGCCCCACATTCATACGGGCTTCCTTTTTCTATGGCAACACTTTTTTACACAAATTGCAACAGCATCTATAGTAGCTACTGTAACACTTTTCTAATGATAAATTAAAAATGTACTACTGGTATATAAAATATTCCCAGGACAAGAAAGTACTTAAAACCCAATAAAACATAACAATAACAATCATAATGCAGTATAATGCACTGTCATCATAGCATCAATCCCAAAATAAAACATAACAATTCATAGCAATAATGTCTATCTTTGTTTTATCATTTTTATTTATTCATGACTAGGTACTGCCTTCTTTGTGTCTTGTGAATACAAGATTTTTTTTTACAGAGGATAAGGAATTAAACTATGTTGCACATTTATTTTGTAATATGGTCACAGGTGACACAAAAATAATGATGCCTCATCACGATTGTGGTGCACCCACCGATTGACTTTCTCATTTGGTGGAGATTGCGCTGCAAGCCCCAAAGCTCTAACTATTTCTGAAAAAAAAATACAACTCTGTTATTTATAGCCCAGTTTTTTATTTGTTTTTTTTACTTTAATGTATCATGTAGATTATGTGGTATTTTCTTTTTGACAAAAGATTATGTAAATTGTGTGGTATTTTAAGTGCACATAATGAGCTTATAATGCTAGCTCATAGATCGTGGTAGGTCTCCTTTGATGTTATTATTTTATTATTTATGTAATAATTTATATTTTTAAATTCACATATTATTTTAGTCTTCTAATATTACTTTTAATTTATTAATTATAATTATCATGTATTAATAAAAAAGACATTATATAAAAATAGTACATTATTGTAATCCATTATTTTTTATTTTGTTTTTTGTATTTTATTCTAGCTTATATTAAATAATGATAGTATATATGTACTATTCATTTTCATTACTTTAAAGAAAAAGACTATGTTGTATATTTCCTCTCAGATTACCTCTACACGATGCAGGGCCTGTTTGGCCAAGCTTATTTTTATAAGCTTATAGCTTATAAATCAATTTTGACTTATGGACGTTGTTTGTGTACTCAACTTATTTCATTAACTTATAAATTATAACTTATTTTTTTAGCTTATGACTTATGGGGGGTGTTTGTCTACCCAACTTATAATCTAACTTATAACTTATAAGATGATAAGGTGAATGTTAGAAAATACTAACATTTTGCTCAACTTATTTCATTTTTCATGATTTGTTTATCTATTTAGTAGTTTATATTTTTATATTTATACTTTTAAATATTTTTTAATCTAAAATGTATTTATTGAGATCATTATATTAATTAATTATTTTTTCAATTTAATTTAACAAAAAAATTATTAACTTATAAGTAAATTTATCCAAATACTTAAGTAACTTATAAGTTTGCATCAACTTATCACTTATATAACACTTACTCATTATAAGACATAAGTTCACTTTTTTAAGTTCTCCCAAACACTTATAAGAATCCATCAACTTATCACGCACTTATTCATTTTAAGCTATAAGTCAATTTTTGTTTGATACCCCAAACGCCCACGCAGTTGGCACAATATATGGATAACTTTTACCCGCACTTGTATACTTTCTGCAAAAAATCTCTTATTATAATGCATGTATCATCTGCCATACAACTAAAAGTTGGTGTGTATGACCAAGTTTACCCGGTCCTAGGGTACTGACGTTTTCCAACGTTGATAACACTTGTTACTTATTTATCTCCTCCTCTGACTTTCATATGAAGCACTATTTATGCTGCAGTCAACAAATACCAACGTGGCAACTGCTTTTCAGGGGTTCAAATCAACTTTCCGTAGGGGTATGCACATTAAAATGCCCGCTCCTCATAAGAAAGGCTTTTGGATTCTCAACGCATGTGTGGTTGCTGAATCTCGATGCAGGCAGCGCTAAAATAGATATTTGAGAAGTTGAAGCCTCAAAGTCAACTGCGTTGCTTTATAAAATCAGACAGACAGAACAACTAATCCCTTGCTGAAGAGGGTAGTAGCTATGAGGTAAAAAGGTGAAATATGTTAGCTAGCTTAATTCTTAAGCAGCTTAAACCTTACAAGCCCTCCTACCATTTGCTAACCACTTTATCAAGTTGTTATAAAAGACCCATCAAAGGCTTCTGTCAGGCCAGCAATCACTACAAGGAAAACAGCGTTTTACAACGTTTTTTGCCCATTGTCTGAAGCTTCGAAAAACCGTTGTCTATTGAGATGTCGTCTATTACGTGTATCACACAACGGTACGTACCGTTGTATGACATTCCTGAAGACAACGGTTAGAGCTTCCAAAAGTGTTGTACAAAAGCCAGAAACAACAACGCTATTTCTGTAAAACTGTTGTTGAAATCGCTTTGTATCAAGAGGATTGAATTACAAAAGTGTTGTTGTTTTAGCATTAACACAAAGGTCTAGTAAATCTTTTCGTATTGTCTGAATAAAATGAACACAACGGTTCCTATAGAAGAAAAGAGTTGTTCTCCTTTCCTTTAGTCAACGGTTTCTATAAGGAAATACATTGTCTAAAAAAGATGTATAGACAATGGTTTTTTTTTCTGTTGTATGATTATTCTTGTCACAAAGTTTCGTTGATAGAAACCATTGATTTAGTATTAAAGACTTGATGCTTTTTAGAAAGGTCATGTATTCAAAGTGTTGTCTCATATAGCAATTATGTATAGACAATGGTTTTGTTTTTCACATAGGTTGTATGAGTTTTCTTTTCACAAAGGTTAGTTGTTAAAAAGTAATGTTTTAGTGTTAAAGACTTAATACCTTTTTTTAAAGTTTGGGTACTGAAAGTATTGTGTGATACACAATATAACAAGAATTCCAATAATTTCCAACCAACGACTAACCAATTACAAGCAACTAACATTAAGTTCAAACCAATGACTAACATTCACAAAATAAGCTGATTGCGAACTATACAAATAGCTACATCATAGGTTTATAGTCTATCATCAGCGGATCTGCATGAAAGTAGCCATTCCTCAGTATCATTTCTCCATATGCAAGCATTAGATTTTTCAGGATGTTCCTGCATTCCGAGAATTATACGCATCTTTCTTTTAGAATCAGAAAGGGAATGCATCAAGGATCGGAAGAAAGCATGCATTATCTGACTCATGAAGATAAATTTTAATGTATCAAACAAGAGATTCAAAGAGACATATAACTTTCGTCGAAAGATAACCATTCGCCACATTAGCTCTCATGTCATCATTTATAGACTAGCCGGGATCTAATGAATGATAGATATTAGGAAACAGTTAGTAGCAACCAACGATAGGCCACAAATATAGTTTAGAAAATTCCAATAGCTTAGTTCTTTCACTAGGAGGAAGCATACCAGAAGGCATATAACTAGAGAATACTTTGAATGCATCTGAGCTGAGATCTGTTAAAATCCTCTCCCCACACTTATCCAGTTTGTCCCATATAAACATCTCGCTTGCTTTGGATGATGAAGTATCTGCCGCCTAGTAAAATGACAAAACTGCTGTTTAATACATATAATAAAATTTTAAAATCAAAAAGTACAGCCAAAATACCTTTATTGCCAACCAAAGTCCGAGTTCCTCCAAACAAAAGAATAAGGTCGAACATAGTTTAGATAATCTTAGCCTCGTATTGTCCTTTTGAGGCTTCTCAATGTTTGCTTTTTCAATGTCACGTTAGAACGGGTAGAAATATATTGCAAGTCAAACCGCGTGAAGCAAAGATAATAATAGTAATTATTATTGTTAGTACTATAGTAGTAAAAGGGATAATAATAATAATAATAATAATAATAATAATAATAATAATAATAATAATAATAGCAGGAGCAACAACCAGCAATACCATAATAACAATAATAAAGCATTATATGTACAGTTTCTTATGATATTTAGAAGTACCTTTTCTTTCAATGTGTTTAGCTCGCTAGCTATTTTCTCAACCAACGAATACGGAATATCCATATGTCTATAACTCCTGAGCTTCAGAGTTGACATTGCAAGATGCTCTGTTATCACAGACTCGCTACTGCAAGTGAATACCTATAACATAAGCAAACATATTTATTGCAGCCTAGAAGGTATGTGATACTGTTGTCCACTTATTCCCAGAAAAAATAAAAACCAAGTGCTTCTCTGTTTATTCAAAATCTTATATATATCTTAGACAAGCCACACTATACCTAAAATGAGTTTGGAAAAAGGTTCAAGTAGTGATGCCTTCACCACCAGTATTGTATGCAAACTTAAAATTTACAACCACAAAACAAAAACAATAAAAGGCATAAAAGAAAAAAAGTAAAGATAAGTGACCTTTGAATTCATTAGATTCTTAAGTTCATGGATTTTCTTCCAGTAACCTGTTTTGTCACTTCAACCTAAATTTGGAAGACAAAGTGATAAACAATAAAACAAATTAAGTACTTTGTCCTGTCCAGGCTTAAGGACATATAATACAGTTATCTTTAAGAGTAAATAATATATGTAAGTCAATGCTTGAGCACCTTTAGTGTTGATAAGGGAAGCGGTCATCCCTAATATCCTCGGAAGCTGCAAGTTACTAGATTCCACTTGAAGGTGATAAAATTCCTATGGTGCTTTTTTAAGAAATCAACAAAGGTAGATAGAATGATATACAACATATATACATATCAAACAAGATAAAGAACTCAATCAACTGGTCTATAAAATGTCACTATAAACTTAATTCGATAGTACTCATAGATATACTTACCGTCATAATGCAAGAATAGGGGTGTCTCTGTTAGGAATATGTTGTTCTTGATGATAATTATAAAAACACTTAGTAGATTTTGTATTAAGTCATTTTGTAACTGTCAACGGAATGGCATGCTTTGCAACGTTTCGTTGACAGGAAGCTCATCAACGGAATGAGTGATGCAGCAACTGCATTGTACAATACTTCATAGTTTGATATGCATTTTGTTGTAGGTATTAGATAGGTTTTCTAAGTCATGTTGACTAAGTACTAGATAGGCAAAATAGGTTGGTGAATTGTAAATATATTATGCCTTGTAATTTTGCCTAAGTGAAGACATGTCAACGGAATGAAGACTACTCTATCAACGAAACGAGGGTTATACCATCAACGAAACAAAGAATAAAGCTATCAACGAAACACATCTCTCTACTATCAACGAATCATTATTGCTTTTCTGAATAGTTGACAAAGTGATAGTGACAGTTATCTGACAGATCAAAAGGGAGATATGGAAGTGTACTTTGCATTGGAAGCCATCAAATGGTCACTGGAAATAAGGAAACATTCCAATTTCCAATTAGGTTCTTGGGAGTGATCATAATAAGCAAAAAGACAAAAGCAAAGATCTCCAAGGACCATTGGACAAAAGGGATGAAAAGCAAGCTATTGGCGGTTACCTTTAGTGTACTTTAGAGTAGCCAAAAATAGCATTGTAAACTTGGGAATATTTATAACCAAGTGTAGCAGTTAAAACAGAGTAAGAGAAGAAAAACAAATAGATTGTATTAGCTATCTTTGAGAGCATACTTCTCTACATTCTTCTAACTGAGCAGCTGTGTACATTTTGAATCACAGATTATTTCCGCAATAAAAACACTTCAGTAGGATCATCAAACAATCCAACTGAAATTATTTAAGTGCTTGTGTTTTTATTTTATAAGTTCATTTTTATTTCGAAAGTTGTTTCAAGTTTAAAATATCTAGAATTGTATTCACCCCCCCCCCCTCTACAATTCTGTTTGGTCATTTGGGATTAACAATTGGTATCAGAGCCAGGTTCTAACATACAAGAAGTTTAAAGATCAAGACCAAAACAGTAACCATGGTGAAGAAGGATGCAGGTGTAAAGATACCAGTTCTTGATAAGGACAATTACTTTCACTGGAAAGTAAAGATGCATTTACATCTCATGTCTATGGATGAGAGATATGTAGACTGCATTGAGAAAGGTCCACACGTTCCCATGAAGTTTGCATCTAGAGTTGGACTTCCAGATGATGCTCCTGATGTAGAAATTCCAAAACCTGTCTCAGAATGGACTATTGAAGATGTTGCAGAAATCCATAAAGATAAAAGAACCATGAACATTCTGTTTAATGGTTTGGAGCAAGAGATGTTTGACAATGTCATAAACTGTACAACCTCTAAAGAAGTATGGGACACTGTTAGAACTCTCTGTGAAGGAACTGAGCAATTTAGGGAGAACAAAATGCAACTTCTCATACAACAATATGAGCACTTTTATTTCAAAGATGGTGAAACCCTAAATGACACGTTTAGTAGGTTTCAAAAGCTTTTGAATGGATTAAAGTTGTATGGAAGGATCAATCAAACCAAAGATTCAAACCTTAAATTTCTTAGAGCTCTTCCAAAAGAATGGAAGCCTATGACTGTTTCTCTCAGAAACACTCAAGAGTACAAAGACTACACTCTTGAAAGGCTTTATGGAACTTTAAAGACATATGAGTTGGAAATGGAGCAAGATAAAGAAATTGAAAAGGTACAGAAGAAAGGTGGATCTATTGCATTGATTGCATCTGTGAACCAACTGGAAGATGACAATGAAGAAGCTGCAAAAGCCACAACTAGTCGAGCTAGTTGTAGGAGTGATGTTAGCAAGGGAAAAGGCAAGATGACAGAAGAAGAAGAACCAGAACCAGCCAACTTGGATGACTTAGATGAGATTGATGAACAAATTGCTTTTCTTTCAAGGAAATTCTCTAAGTTCAAATTCAAGAGAAACTCAGAAGCAAGGCCACCAAGGAGAGACTTTCAACCTAGCAAAAATAACTGGATTGAAAAGTCTAAGTCTAAATGTTTCAATTGTGGAATGATTGGTCACTTTTCTGGAGACTGCAGAAAGCCCAAGGTTGAGAAGGGTAACAGGAAATTTGAGCATGTTGATTATAAAAAGAAATACTTTGAACTTCTCAAGCAAAAAGAAAAGGCTTTCATGTCTCAGGAGTATGATTGGGCTGGTAATGGTGAAGATTCTGATGATGATGTTGAGTATGTCAACTTGGCTCTTATGGCTAACAATCATGAGCAGGAAGCAAGCTCCTCAAGCAACCAGGTAACAATTACTAATCTTTCTGAGATTTCTAAAGAGGAATGCGATATTGCAGTAAATGAAATGTCTACTGTACTATATAATTTGCGTGTTACTCTTAAATCACTTACCAAAGAGAATTCAAGAATAAAAGAGACTAATTTGCTCTTAAGTGATAGGAATGCCATGTTAGAAGCACAGCTCATTGAATTTGAGAAAATGAGGTGTGTTAGTAGGGATGCTAAGAAGGAACTTGAGAAAGTGTTAGAAAGGGAAGAAATTCTTAAAACACAACTTGAAATAGAACAAAGTGTGATTGCAAAATGGAAGGATTCCAGGAATGTTGCTACCAACATCATTAATGTTCAAGGTATGGAATCTTTCTGTGAGCAATCATGGAAAAAGAACAAAGAGAAGCTAGGGTATGCTGGTGAAACCTTAGAATCAGAAACAGAGTCAACAAACAACAATGATCATTTGTTGAAGGTTGATATGTCAACGGAATGCAAAGTTTCGTTGACAGATGAACCATCAACCGATCAGGCTGTTTCGTTGACAGAGAAAAGAAAAGAAGAACTCACTAGACTTAATAACAAGTATGGTCCTGTCACCAAGAACTTTGTTCAAGGTGAGTCTAGTAAATCAAAGAAAGTTGAGAAGCCTGTTGAAAAAGCTAATGTAGGTCACTTGTCTAACAAGCAATTGAAAGACAAGGTAGAGAAAATTCAAGTTGAGGCTAAGGGCAATAAAAAGAATAACAGGAATGGAAAAGTAGGGATTAACAAACATAACAATTACACACCTGATAATTATGCTCCTAGAAAGACATGTGTTAATTGTGGAAGTGTTAGTCATTTATCTACTAACTGCAAATCTGTTAAGAAGACTGCTAATGCGAAAATGCCTAAGCCTGCAATGAATGGTTCTATGCCTACAATGCCTGTTATGCCTAACATGTTTGCTCCATATGCACAATTTCAGAATCCATATGCTAGCATGCCATTTGTGCCTAATCCATACATGAATATGTTTAATGTGCCACAAATGCCATGGAATTTGAATAACATGTTTGTTCCTCCAACTATGCATGCTGTGAATGAAAATGTGAGCAACCCTCAGAAATCAACACCAAAGATAAAGGTTGATTTAAATCAATCTGAGTCCAAGGTGAAAAATGAATTAAAAGGAAAGTCAAAGGCTAACAAAACAGGACCCAAGGAAACTTGGGTACCAAAATCAACTTGATTTGGTTTTATTGTGTGTAGGGAGACAAAAGGAATCTTTGGTACTTGGATAATGGTTGTTCAAGACACATGACTGGTGATTATACCCTGCTCATAGAGTTCCAGGAAAGAGCTGGCCCTTGTATTGCTTTTGGAGATGACAGCAAAGGCTACACTAAGGGATATGGCTTGATTTCAAAAGAGAATGTCATCATAGATGAGGTTGCATTGGTGGATGGTCTTAAGCACAATTTGCTTAGTATCAGCCAACTTTGTGACAAAGGATTTTTAGTTACTTTTTCAAAAGAAGCATGTGTTGTTTCTAAGGTAGGGAACAACAATATGGTCATGACTGGATTCAGAAGAGGGAATGTGTACATTGCTGACTTTAGTAGCACAAGTCCAGACACCATCACTTGTCTTTTCAGCAAGGCAAGCAAGGATGAAAGTTGGCTATGGCACAAGAAATTATCTCATCTGAATTTCAAAGTTATGAATGATTTGGTGAGGAAAGATCTTGCTAGAGGAATTTCACAGGTGGAATTCTCCAAGGATGGTTTGTGTGATGCATGTCAAAAAGGGAAACAAAAGAAGGCATCATTCAAAAGCAAGACAGAGTCATCAATTGTCCAACAGCTTGAGTTGCTACATATGGATCTATTTGGCCCTATAAATGTCATGTCCATTTCAAAGAAGAAATACTGTCTTGTGATTGTTGATGATTTTTCTAGATTTACATGGACCTTCTTTTTGCACTCCAAAGATGAGGCAAGTGAAATCATTATCAATCACATCAAGATGGTAAACAATCATCCTGATTTCAAAGTAAGAAGGATTAGGAGTGACAATGGGACAGAATTCAAGAATTCAAGCATGAAGGTGTTCTATGAAGAAAATGGTATTTTGCATGAGTTTTCAGCAGCAAGGACACCACAGCAAAATGGTGTAGTTGAAAGGAAAAACAGAACACTTATTGAAGCTGCAAGGACAATGCTAGATGAATCAAAGTTACCAACTTATTTTTGGGCTGAGGCAGTTAACACAGCTTGCTTCACTCAAAATATTTCTTTGATTAATCAGGCCAAGGGAATGACCCCTTATCAACTACTCAAAAGAAAGAAGCCACTATTGGACTTTCTTCATGTCTTTGGATGCAAGTGCTTTGTTCTGAGAAATCAAGCTGAGCATTTGGGGAAATTTGAAGCAAAGGCAGATGAAGCAATATTTATGGGATATGCAGCAGGGAAAGCGTACAGAGTCTATAATCTCAGAACCAACATTGTTATGGAATCTGTACATGTTGTTTTTGATGATCTCATAATACAAGGTCTCTGTGATGAAGGTTTCCATGAAAGTCTTTCTTTTGAGAATGAGGAAGGAGATCAAGTGAATCATGTCAAGGCTACTGAGAAACAGCCTAAAGTTGTTGTATCTAGCACAGATGAAAGCAGCAGTGAAGATGAAATTGCTGCATTGGGATTGAAAAGAATAGCTGCTGGCAGACCAAATGTTCATTTCGTTGACAGTCATGATGGAGGATTCATTGACAGTCAGGATGAGCGTTTCGTTGACAGTCAAAATGGGCATACCGTTGACAGTCACAGAAATGCCTCTAGAAGTGATCAATTAGGGACAACAAACTCAGGGGGAGTTTCTCAAGGACATATATTCAATCAAGGCAACCATGACCATGAAGCTACTTCTTCAAGAGCAAATCTACCTCCTTCAAGGAAATGGACTAAAGATCATCCCTTTGAACTAATTATAGGTGATGTTTCTTCAAAAGTCCAAACTAGAAGAACAACTCAAGAAGAATGTTTATATAGTAGCTTTATGTCTCAAGATGAGGCTAAGAAAGTTGAGGATGCACTTCTAGATCCAGATTGGGTTTTAGCTATGCAAGAGGAGCTAAACCAATTTGAGAGAATCAATGTTTGGAAGCTGGTGCCCAAGCCTAAGGACAGGAGTGTCATAGGCACAAAATGGGTGTTCAGAAACAAGATGGATGAAAATGGCATAGTCACAAGGAACAAAGCTAGATTGGTTGCAAAAGGCTATTCACAGGAAGAGGGAATTGATTTTGATGAAACCTTTGCTCCTGTTGCAAGACTAGAAGCAATAAGGATTTTCCTAGCCTATGCAGCCCATGCCAATTTCAAGGTCTATCAAATGGATGTGAAGAGTGCTTTTCTGAATGGGGAACTGGAAGAGGAGATGTATGTAAGTCAACCTCCTGGTTTTGAAGATGATGATTTTCCAGAATATGTGTACTTCCTCCTCAAAGCACTCTATGGTTTGAAACAAGCACCTAGAGCCTGGTATGACACACTTTCACAGTTCCTCCTTGAGAATCACTTCACTAGAGGTACTGTAGATAAAACTCTTTTTCATAGGGTTGTGAATGGCTCTACTATACTTGTTCAAATTTATGTATATGACATAATTTTTGGGTCTACAGATGAAAAACTTTGTCAAAAGTTTGCCAAGCTTATGCAAAGTAAATATGAAATGAGCATGATGGGAGAATTAACTTACTTTCTTGGTCTCCAAGTGAAGCAAGTTAATGAAGGCATTTTCATTAGTCAAACAAAATATATTCATGATTTATTAAAGAAATTTAACTTAATGGAATGCTCTCCTACCAAAACACCCATGCCTACTGCCACCAAACTTGAATTGGATACTAAGGAAAAATCTGTGGACATTTCAAGTTACAGAGGCATGGTTGGCTCACTTTTATATTTAACAGCTAGTAGACCTGATATTATGTTTGCTACATGTCTTTGTGCTAGATTTCAGGCTGATCCTAGGGAATCCCATTTAGTTGCTATTAAAAGAATTTTCAGATATCTCAAAGGAACACCAAACCTTGGCATTTGGTATCCTAGAGAATCTGGCTTTGAACTAATTGGTTATTCAGATGCAGATTATGTAGGATGTAAAATTGATAGGAAAAGCACAACTGGCACCTGTCAATTCTTAGGAAACAAGCTTGTGTCATGGTTCAGCAAGAAACAAAACTCAGTTTCTACCTCCACAGCTGAGGCTGAGTATATTGCAGCTGGAAGTTGTTGTGCACAGATTTTATGGATGAAAAATCAACTACTTGATTATGGATTAAGAGTTGAGAAAATTCCTATCTTCTGTGACAACACTAGTGCCATTGCCATTACTGAGAATCCAGTGCAGCATTCTAGGACCAAGCACATTGACATCAAGTACCATTTCATTAGAGAACATGTTATGAATGGTACTGTGGAGTTACATTTTGTTCCAAGTGAACAACAACTTGCAGACATCTTTACCAAGCCACTTGATGAATCAACATTCTCAAGATTAGTAAGTGAGCTAGGTATGCTAAATTTCTCTTAATTATTTCTGAGATTTTTGCAAGTTACAATGTAGCCAGAAATTTGCTATGTTTTTCTGTGAATTAATTTTCTCAGGAAAAAGTGCAATTTTGTCTAAGTCAAAATTAGTATGTCAACGAAACGCACCATTTCGTTGACAGTCTTAGCATTTTTCTGGGTGTTTCGTTGATAGCTCTTTTATATCAACGAAACGCAGCTTTATCAACGAAATAGACGGGACCTTAAACGGCCAATTCTGATTCGTTGATATAGCGCAGTTAATCTGAACCGTTGAAAATTGTCACGTCTTTTACCACGATCTATGCATACACCCCTGTAAGTATAAATCATGGTAATATTTTAATTTTAACGGTTACATTTTTAGCCAATCCAGTAATTCATATTTATTATTGGACTTAATTTTTTAGAATTCTTTTTTGGGGAGTATTTAAGAAATTTTATTTTCTTTAATTCTTTTCTACCTGCTCTCAAAAATTCCAAAGGCCTTCTTACTCTTTCTCTCTCAAAGCAAATCACAGTTCAAGCTTTCTTTACTCAACAATGGCACCCATCGTGAAACTCATGTCTGCTGGAGGGTTCATTTACGAAAAGAACAACTTCATTCCTTTTGTTGTTAAGGAAAGCCCGAACAGAATCTTCTTCAAGATGTTGGATTTTATGATGAATTGCAAACTGAGCTACACAATGTTTCACTCTACACCACTCTACAATGAGATAATCGAGGAGATTTGGACCTCATGTGAGTACAGTGGGACAAATTGCACTTTTCAATTCACCATTCAAGGTAATGAGTACATAGTCAATTCTGATGTGTTGCAAGCATGCTTACACCTTCCTGAAAATAATTGCTCTGCTTTGCCTACTGATAATCTGGGTAAAATAATTAGGAGAGGTTTGGTTAGGGAATACAGTTATTTAGCTGATGCATTCATCAAGGTCTTTTCTGGTAAAATTAGTAATTTTGATGCATTAACTAATTCCATGTTGATTCTATTTACCATGCTCCTAACTGATAGATATTACAACTTTAGCACCCAACTTATGTATGAAATTGGTGCTAAGTTGGGTGATAAGGCAAATAGGAAGAAAAATATCTATTATGTTAGATTTCTGATGATGTTGGCTAACCATGTTAGTCCAGCACCATTGGTTATCTCTAACCCTGTTTCTAGGTTTGATTGCTTTGTACAAGAAAAGAGAGTATTGACAGACATACTGAGGCTGAACCACAATGGTGATGTTCCAGTAGTGTATCTGCCAATAATTGAGGTAACTACTGTTATCCCTGCTAGTATAGCTGTTACTTCTACTGTTTTACCCAACCCTGTTGCTGTGGAGTCTGTAGTTGTGACCCAACAGGCTCCTGCCCCAGCAACAAAACCAAAATCAAATAAATCCTCCAAGCCAACCTCAGGTGCTTCCCAAAAGGCACCTATTGTAAAATCCACTACACAACCTAAGGGGAGTGGTGCAGGTGTTGTAAGAGGTGAGGGAAGGGGTGAACATAAAAGAAACCCTAAGGATAAGGAAGGAAAGATGAGTGAGATCCAGCCTAGACCCATTGTGTCTTCCCAACAAGGTACAATGAGTAATATGGATTTAAGCACAAGTCTAGTTGCATCCTCCCAAAAGGATGTAATTATTGAAACAAGCTCTCCTCCAAGAGCACACTCCAAGAGGGTAAGGGACACTTCAAGCCCACAGTCTACTTTTTCCCAATACCAAAGGAGAGTGAAACAAAAATCCCAGGTTTCACAGGGTGCACACACACTGGAAGCAACACTTCCAGTATCTCAAATTCAGTTTGATGTAACCCCTATCTTTACTCTGGGGTTACAGTCCCATTCTTTAAACATCAATCTTGAACCAACTCCACAAAATTCACCAACTCAGTCATTAGATGTGGATATGATCCATTCATCTATCCCTGATTCTCCAACTCTTTTCTTGGAGAAGCCCCACTCTGAAATTGGTGACCATCACTTGTTAAGTGATTTGTTGGGCCACCAATCATCCTTTTCTGAAATTACAAGAGGATCTGTGGAACAATCTCTAAAATCAATCACCACAGATTCTACTGTAATTTCACATTCTCAAAGTGCTTTCTTGACTTCATCAACGAAACAGTCTCTTTCGTTGACAAGTGTTTCTCCATCAACGGTATCCATATCGTTGACAATTCAAACTACCATACCGTTGATAGTTCATTCTGCACCTCTAATTGAAAATCAAGTTGGTTCCACAACTAGTGCAGATGATCTAGTGGTAGTTGAAACACTTCTAGGAATGAGAGGGAGTGAAACTGAGAGGCTGGCTTGCAGCCAGGCAAAAGGATAGGCTGAGAGTGAGAGGCTAACTATTTCTTCCAGTCAGGCAAAAGGAGAGGCTGAGGGTTCCACCTTAGTAGGTGAAGGTGAGGGTGTGAGAGGTGTGAGCCATTGGGAGCCCATGATGCAAGGAAATAGAGGAGAGAGAGAAGGGACTACAGGAGCAGCAAGGGAGGAAGCAGCCATTGCAAGTGAGTTAATGGAGGTTCATGAGGGAGAAAGGGAACTTACTTTCCAAGAGCATTATCAACAAACTCTGGATAGTATTTCCCTGGATCCTGAGACCTTTACTCATCCTGTGCCAGCCTATCAAGTTATGGCTCAACAGGGCAATGTGGAGGCAGAAAGGTCTTTCAACCTAATCCATACAACTGCATCTATGCAAAGAGCAAAGGATGCAATCACCAATCTGTCTCCAGGAACTGCAACAAGTGGTGAGTTTGATTTTTCTGATGGTGATGACAGTTTTGGTGACAATGTACAGGTGGCTATCACTTCACAGACTGGGACTTCTGTAGTGCCCCCTACACCAAACTGGCTTTCTCAAGATATGCATGGAAGAATCAGCTTGGATATTGCAATTACTAGGCATTATAATGAGGCCTATCTGGCTCATGAGACTGCAAGTGTCACTGACAAGAAATTCTACAAAGCCATCATGGATTCTCTGGAAATTCAAAGGCTACAGATGCTGCAGACTAGGAATGAAGCAAGGGAAATCAAGGATTCTATTGGGAACCTGAAGGATGCTTCTGATAGGAGGCTTGATGAAAAGCTCCCTCTTCTCACTGTGTCCAAGATGAACAGGTTTTTCTCTAAGGAACTTGAGGTGGCTACCTCCTTGAAGACTCTCTCTTCTAGAGTGGACAAGGTGGAAGCCACTTTATCTCAAATGCAAAGGGAACAGGAGAAGGAAACCCAACTTTTAGCCCAGCTAGTGGCAGCTCAAGGACTCCCAGTCATTCCTTTTGATGATAACAAAAAGGGGGAGAAATCTAAGGAGCTTAACATTCAAGTTACAAAGGTTATGGTCCCAGCCATTTCCCTGCCAAAGGAGCCACTAGCTATGGGGGAGTCAGGAAAGGATAAACTGGATGGTATTGACTTGATTAAACAAGCATCTATGAGGCTAACACTTGCTGAACAGATAAAAGACCATTGGGCTAACATAGATGCAAGAGTCAAGAAGATAGCTGAAACTACAAAGAATTCAAATTCATCAACGGATCAAGCTACTTCTACAACACCATCAACGAATGCCATGGTTTTAGTATCAACGGAATGGGAGCCACAGACCAATTCTTTCTATGAGGTAAAGCCCCTTCTACATGGAGTCACTCAAGGTCCAAGGAAGGAAAAAGGACAAACTTCATGCATTAGGGATGTGGAACAAGCTACACTTCAAAGAAGCTTATCTCCCAAGTCCCCTGCTAAACCAAAGGGCAAAAACATAGCAAGGATTTTCTATCCTGCACCTTATCCAGATGAGCTCAAGCTTCTTGGACTACTTATCACAAAATGCAAGGAAAGCAATGATCCTGAGATAAGGAAGCAAAGGGCAATTGTCTACAGGAATGGACAAGAAATTTGTGTTTGGGATGGTCACCCAAACTTTGCTGAAGCTAAGACTGAAGAGTCAGAAAGAGCAGCAATGCAAGAACTTGCAGTTGCTCAGTCTCTTGATGAAGAAGAAAGACAGCTAGAAGAAAAAGCCAGAGAGGAAAGGAGTACAAAGAAGAGCATAAGGCAACTAAAGGCAAGAGCTAGGAGAAACATAGCCTTTGAGAATGATGACTCTCAGAGTATTGCAACAGACTCTTCTGTACCTATTGCACCTTCAATAATTCTTGATCCAGTTTCTGAGGTAAAGTTAGCCTGTGATCCTAAACATCCTGTCAATTTCCATGAACAGCCAGTTGAGCCAAAGGGAGAGCCAATTGAGTTTGATGAGGCCAACTTTCCAAAATTCCTCTTTGAAATGGATCCAAAGAAGAAATCTAAGCAAAGGGCTGCCAAGGCTAAGCCAATTCTTGTAAGGAGACCACAAGCTGAGAAACCCCCTACCAACCCAGAAGACTTCATCTACATTGCTGATATCAGGGAGGAGTCTGACCTACATATCAATATTGATGACCTGGTTGAAGTGAGAGGAATAGCAGCTTCTTACAAACTACCAGAGAGATTGGTGTTTGTCTACAAGGGTGGGAGAGAACAGGTTTGGCCTCTACACAGGATTCTGGGAGAAGACTATCAGACACTGCTATCTGTGTTTAAATGTCTGAAGAAAGATTTTGGTTTTACCAAAACGGCCAAGTCTGAGGTTGTCTCCAAAATTTGCCAAATCAAAGCTAGCTGGAACAAGCCTGGTGCACTTCCCAGAGTATTGAAGGTCCCTCAAACAGGAAAGAAAATTCATCTCCAACCTTTTTGGATGATGGAATTCAGAGACAAGGACAACTGTAGAAGATTCTTCATAATAGAAGACCAACTGGAAAAGGCATCCAATGAAACTCTCAGATTAATGCAATCCAGGTTGGGGAATCAAGATGAAGAAGAGAAGATTTTCTACAGAAGACTTCAAGCTCAGATTGAGGAGAACAATGCAAGAAAAGGGAAGAAAACAAGACCACAGAGGCAAAGATGAAAAATCTGCTCAGACTAGAGGAGCAACTCTGTGCACTTGTTTTGTAAGATTTCCTACTTTGTATTTCAATTAAATTCAATGAAGCTTAATGCAATTTCTATTTTTATCATGTGTTATTTGACTGAGTGTTTTTGTTATCATCAAGGCTCTTGATTTATGGCTGTTATTCTATCAGTCATAAATTGGGGGAGATTGTTAGGAATATGTTGTTCTTGATGATAATTATAAAAACACTTAGTAGATTTTGTATTAAGTCATTTTGTAACTGTCAACGGAATGGCATGCTTTGCAACGTTTCGTTGAAAGGAAGCTCATCAACGGAATGAGTGATGTAGCAACTGCATTGTACAATACTTCATAGTTTGATATGCATTTTGTTGTAGGTATTAGATAGGTTTTCTAAGTCATGTTGACTAAGTACTAGATAGGCAAAATAGGTTGGTTAATTGTAAATATATTATGCCTTGTAATTTTGCCTAAGTGAAGACATGTCAACGGAATGAAGACTACTCTATCAACGAAACGAGGGTTATACCATCAATGAAGCAAAGAATAAAGCTATCAACGAAACACATCTCTCTACTATCAACGAATCATTATTGCTTTTCTGAATAGTTGACAAAGTGATAGTGACAGTTATCTGACAGAGCAAAAGGGAGATATGGAAGTGTACTTTGCATTGGAAGCCATCAAAATGGTCACTGGAAATAAGGAAACATTCCAATTTCCAATTAGGTTCTTGGGAGTGATCATAATAAGCAAAAAGACAAAAGCAAATATCTCCAAGGACCATTGGACAAAAGGGATGAAAAGCAAGCTACTGGCGGTTACCTTTAGTGTACTTTAGAGTAGCCAAAAATAGCATTGTAAACTTGGGAATATTTATAACCAAGTGTAGCAGTTAAAATAGAGTAAGAGAAGAAAAACAAATAGATTGTATTAGCTATCTTTGAGAGCATACTTCTCTACATTCTTGTAACTGAGCAGCTGTGTACATTTTGAATCACAGATTATTTCCGCAATAAAAACACTTCAGTAGGATCATCAAACAATCCAACTGAAATTATTTAAGTGCTTGTGTTTTTATTTTATAAGTTCATTTTTATTTCGAAAGTTGTTTCAAGTTTAAAATATCTAGAATTGTATTCACCCCCCCCCCCCCCCCTCTACAATTCTGTTTGGTCATTTGGGATTAACAGTCTCCCTCTAGCATGATGGCATTCATCGAAAATTAGTACCCTTATCGTCTCAAGCTTTATAAAACTATGCCTCGAGGAATTAAGCAATATTTGTGGTGTCATCACAAGCACCTGAATGACAACAAAAAGGAGTTGGTTAAATCATATGCTTACGTCAAAACAAGATTTGACTAAACAGACATCATGCTTACCTCGAATTCCTGCTGCTTCTTCCAATCAGCAGCGTTCCAGAAATCAACGCCCATTTCTCCCCAGAACTTTCCCACCTTTAGGTCTGTATGGGTTTCAATAACCTCAGCTTGCTATTCAAAATAAAATGAAGAATATAGTTAAATCAAACAATCAAATTTTAAACATTTAAAAATCCCACAATTTGCACGTACTTGAGATACCAAAACGACGGTGGGGACCAGAAAAACAGCAAGCAAACTAGACGGTTTCCGCAGACAGTGAGCGTAGCTGCGCAGAAGCATGATGGAAATTAGAGTTTTCCCCGAGCCTGTTTCTAAGAAGACAATTGTATTCTGTTTCATTGCCATTTCGAAAGCATCCAATTGATAACTACCAAAACAGAAAACAATCAAACAAACAACACATCATTAATAACAATTTATTCCATAAACATAAATTAAATTAACAATTTACATGACCAAAAAAGAAAAACCAAAATATCAATTAACAACAAAAGATGCTAAAATATCAATTCATCAATATATTATATACCTTCTACCAAAAGGAAGATGCTAAAATACAGGAAAGTTGCAATCTTAGGTCAAATTGAGAATTTAGACACACCAACACATGCACAGACAGAGAGATATAATCTAGGGTTTCAAATTTATACAAAATTAGATGCAAATTCACAAATCGGAAAGAGCGAGAGATGATTATGTATACAAAATTAGATACAAATTCAAAAATTCACAAATCGGAAAAAGTAAGAGATGATTTAGATGAGGTGTAATGGGTAGAGATAGATACACACATGCGAGAGAGAGACTTTTGGGTTTTTGTTAGATAATGGTTTTGTATATAAGAGACTAAGGGGGAAACAAAATTTAGATATGGGGGGAAATGAAATATTGGTCAAGGATGAAAAGTAAAGCATAACAGGGAAACAAAATTTGGGTTATGATAAATTTTTTTGAAAAAATAAATTTAATATTTTTTAAAGGCTTTTGTAATGTCAATGTATTTAATATTTCGGTTATTTGTATTAATGATGTGCAAAAATAATTAAAAAAAATAATTTAAAATCACTAGTTAGAAGTACTAGTCAAATCACTTGTTAACCGTTAAATCTCAAACAAAAAACAAATTTTTAAAAATTTTATAACATCACTAAAATAAACACATCTTGATATCCATACGGTTGGATCGTCGGGAATTATTTTGTAAAAAATCAAAACATAAATTCGGGACGAAAAACTAGTTAAAAGTACTAGTCAAATCACTATTGACCATTAAGATCTCAAACCAAATAAATTTATTTTTTTCTAAAACTATTGTAATATCATTAAATTACATAGATATCGATATCCATACGGTTGGATCGTCGATAAATATTTTTAAAAAAATCGAAACATCAATCCAGGACGAAACACTAGTTAGAAGTACAGGTCAAATCACTATTGACCGTTAAGATCTCTGTTAGGCTCAAGACATGTCTGAATACCACCATTAACAAGCCTAAGCTATCTGACTATGTCACACTACATGACCTAGTGAGTTCTATCACTGGGATATAGTATAGGTCTCTCTATGTACTTGTCTTGTTCTCATGAACATCAGCTTGATCATGTATGCTCAGAATTATAATGAGCTTAGTAAGCTTCTTGCAACTAGAATGTATATAGGCCATTAAATAATTGTCCTGGTAGAAGTTCAGATTTGTTCATGTAGCAGGATAGAGATGGATAAGGCCCTGAAGAAATAAGTTGCAGAAATTTGTCTAAGGCATTATATAGCAAAGTCAGAATAAAGCTATGTCGTGAAGTCACCAATATCCATGTCGAGAAGTTCTAGATCGCATAGTCCACTTTGTACTATGTCGTGAAGTCCTCAAGACTCATGTCGTGAAGTGTTGAAGTCAGCAAAGTCAAAGATGCCTAGATCGTGAAGTCCCCAAATGACTTATGTCGCATAGTCCTCAAATGACTTATGTCGCATAGTCCTCAAATGACTTATGTCGCATAGTCCTCAAATGACTTATGTCGCATAGTCCTCAAATGACTTATGTCGCATAGTCCTCAAATGACTTATGTCGCATAGTCATCAAATGACCTATGTCGCAAAGTCTTCAAAGGCCATATCGCGTAGTCTTCACAAGTGACATCGCGTAGTCTGGAATGAAGTGGAGTTCACGATATCAACACTTAGCCGTTTACAACAAGACAAATCAAGGTACAGAATCAAGAATCAAAATAGACAAATACTGTAGCATTTGTTCTGGCAAGGAGGTCCAAATAACAGATGGCAAATCTACAGCTAAACTTGGAGAGAAAGATAAGAGACAAGCAGCTACAGAAACGGGAAAGACTCCGAAAAGCAGGTGGTCCTTCCTGACACAGTTAACCTCTTATGGCAGGACAAGTTGGACTTTCAGCTAGGGGTAACTGAGTAATTAGTGGTGTGCCTAGTTTGTATAGGTGAATATATATCGAGCACACACCACTGCAAGCTGTAAAAGAGATACACATAGTTTTATCTTAAGCACTCTTTTCTCTGTAAGCAAAAACAAGTTACAAACTGTTCTTGTTTAGAAGCCAGAAATTACGTTGTGAATTTCCGGAAAGTTGTAGTATTTAATTTACTCAATACAAAGTAGATTAAAGTGATTGTGTGTGTTGTTTATATTCCGCATATTACATAGCATAATCATATACAGTTTATCTTGAGTTTCAAGAATCGAAAAACATCAAACTATCCATTCACCCCCCTCTGTCTAGTTTCTAGTGGTATTCATTTCTAACAAGTGGTATCAGAGCGTAGGCTGTTAACGTACAAACAGGAAAAGATCAAGAATGAGTTCACAGAAACTAATCAGTATCAAGATTCCTCCCTTCAACAAGGAGCACTACAGCTTATGGAAGAAGAAGATGTTACTCTTCATCAAAGCTTCTAACCCCATGTATTTAGACATTCTAAAGCATGGTCCCTTTATTCCAATGATCGAGATTGCTGAAACAACAGTAGGCACTGAGATAATACCAGCAAGGCATGTTCCTAAAGACCCCTCAAAATACACTGATCCTGAAAAGGAGAAAATAGCACTGGATGGACATCTCCAACTTATCATCTGTGAATCTATGGATTTCAACATGTATGGCACTGTTGCTCACTGTAGTAGTGCAAAGAAAATGTGGGATCTCATAGAAGTGCTATGTGAAGGAACTCTTGAGGTAAGGAAGAACAAAAAGCAGATTCTGGTCTCACAGTATGAAGCATTCATGGCTCAACCAAAGGAGGGAATCACAGAAGTGTTTGAGAGGTTCAACAAGCTGATAAATGAACTCAAAATCTATGACAAACACTATGAGACAGAAGAGCTCAACATGAAGTTCTTACTAACTCTTCCAGGTCACTTGGAACCAAGAATCTCTTCCCTTAAAGAAAGAGATCTAACAAAGATTGGTTTTGATGTGTTGTATGGTGTTTTGAAGACATATGAGCTAGAGCTGTTTCAGAAGAGATCTATTCAAGCAAAGCAAGGATTAATGGCCAATACCTCTTGTGCCCTTATTGCTGACAATCTAGGTCAAAGAATGGAATCTCTAAAAGTCAGTCAAGTCAAGATTGAGGAACTGGAAAGTGATGACACTAGTGATGAGACTCAAGTTGTTTATGATTTGCCTGAGGATGATGAGTTTTACAGCTTAGATGAACTGGACAAGATGGAAAACAAATCTTTTGCTTATATGGCTAGGAGATATCCTAACATTAGGTTTAAGAGGAAGCAGCCATTCAAGTCTAAATTCAATAGTGGAAATGCTGGTGGTTCAGGTAGCTCAAACTCTTTCAACAAAGGAAAAGGGATTGTTGGTGCTGTTAAAGGAGGATACAAATCTGAGAGTGTGGATAGGTCCAAAATAAGATGCTATAACTGCAATGAACTTGGGCATTTTGCCACAGAGTGCAAGAAGCCTAAACAGGTCAAAAAGGACAAAGCATACTTAGAGCTTGAAGCCAAGTATGAAGCTCTACTCAAGAAACAACAGGGTAAAGCTTTTATTGCTGAGGGAAAATGCTGGGATGACTCTGATGAAGAAGAAGAACGAGAGTATTCAAACTATGCCTTGATGGCATTTTCTGATGATGGTGATTCTTCAAGTCAGGTACCCATTCTTACTTCTCTTGATATGACTCCCTTTCAATATAAGCAAACTGTTGAAGATATGAGCACTGAAATGTTCAATATTCATACTAGCATGTTAGTAGCAAATGAAGAAATTGATAGACTAACTGCTAGAAATCTTGAGCTTACAGAAAAGAATGAGGAACTTGAGTTAATGGTTGTGAGCCTTGATGGTTTGAAAAAGGAGGTTGAGTATCTCAAAAACAAAGTAATTTGTGCTGAACAAATAGAAAAAGCTCTTAGAGAGGAAATTGCTGAAAATGAATTAAAACTAAGAAGTTTCAAAAACTCATCTGAGCTTATTCAAACCTATCACAAGGAACACACTGAAGACTGCAAGGTTGGAGTTGGTTTTGACTATGAGAATGATAAAGGAAGGAAGAAGGGAAAGGGAAAAGGAAAAGAATCTTTTACAAACAAAAATGCCCCAACCATTCTGTCAAGTGTTGAAAAGCCCATTTTCAAAAAGAGTGTTGTTGAGTTTGATGAAGAACTTTTGATCATCAAACAAGAACTTCTTGAAGAAGATGAGGCTGCTAAAGACACTTCTTCCTCTCCTAAATCTGTTGATCAGAAAGAGACCAAAGACAACCTTGTCAAGAGTCCTAAAGTCAAGAAGGAAGTTGTTAAGAAAAAGAAACAAAACAGAAATGGTAAAATAGGTGTCAACAAGAATAACAACTATGCTTATGTGCCAAATGCTCCTAGGAAACAGTGTCAGAAATGCCTATCTGTTAATCATTTGACTCATAAGTATAACAAACAAGTAAATGTTGAAGCTGATAACCTAAGTAACCATTCTGCAGGTTTAAATTATATTCATGATTCTTTCTGTGGTAATTCAAACTGCATGACATGCTATGTGACTGTGATTGCTAATTGTTTATCTCTTAAGCATAAACTGGATTCTGCACAATCTTGTGAATCACACACACATATGCACACTCACAGGACAGGATCCCCAATCAGCGTTGAGAGGGTGAAAACTTCATGTGAGCCCAAGAGTGTAAACTCCAAAGCCACAGATAAAGTGAAGTCTCCTACTGTGAAGAATGCAATTTATGACAGAAGAATTGTTAACAAAAATGTTTCTAAATCAACTGGACCCTACCAAGTGTGGGTACCAAAAACAACTTAGTTACTTTGTGAATGCAGGGCAACAGGAATAAAAGAGTCATATGGATCTTGGACAGTGGATGCTCAAGTCACATGACTGGTGATATAGCCCTGCTATCACAATTTGAGGAAAAGGCTGGCCCATTAGTAACCTTTGGAAATGACAACATTGGTTATACCATGGGATATGGCTGTGTCAAATCTGGAAATGTCATAATTGAAGATGTAGCATTTGTTGAAGGACTGAAGCATAACCTCTTGAGTATTGGACAATTCACCAACAGCGGTTTCAAAGTGGAATTTGATGAAGATCATTGTCTAATCTCAAAAAGAGGAAGTGGTGAAGTTGTTTTAACTGGTGTGAAGAAAGGAAGCTTGTTTGTAGCTAATCTCAAGACTGCAGACAAGGGAGAAATTTGTTGTTTCTACACTAAGGCCACAAATGAAGAATTCTGGCTATGGCACAAGAAATTGTCTCAGTTGAATGTTCAGGCAATGAACTCTCTGACAAAGAGAGAACTCATAAGAGATATGCATGCCTTGGAGTTTGTGCAAGATGGAGCATGTGAAGCTTGTCAAAAAGGGAAGATCAAAAGATCAAGTCATAAGAACAAATTGCTCAATACAAACTCAAAGCCTCTGCAGTTAATTCACATGGATCTGTTTGGCCCTGTGAATGTAATGTCTCTTTCCAAGAAGAAATATGCTCTAGTGATGGTTGATGATTATTCAAGATACACTTGGGTGGAATTTCTATTCTCCAAGGATGAAGCACCTCAAGTTATTATAGAGCATATCAAGAGAGTTGATAGAGAAACACAAAGCACTGGTTCCTCTGTAGTTACTTTGAGAAGTGATAATGGGACTGAGTTCAGAAATTCAACATTGTATGAGTTTTGCAAAGATAAAGGAATTTCTCAACAGTTTTCAGCTCCTAGAACTCCTCAACAAAATGGAGTAGTTGAGAGAAAGAATAGAACTCTCATTGAAGCTGCAAGGACAATGCTGTTGGATGCAAAGTTACCTACTAGCTTTTGGGCTGATGCTGTTAACACAGCATGCTATGTGCAAAATAGAACATTGATCAATAAGAAGTCTGGAAAAACTCCTTATTCATTAATGACTGGCAAAAGAGCATCCTTCAAGCATCTTCATGTGTTTGGAAGCAAGTGCTTTGTGATGAAAGATACCTCTGAGCATGTTGGAAAATTTGATGCTAAGGCATTTGAAGGTATTTTCATTGGATACTCTCTGGAAAGGACAGCATACAGGGTGTTTGTACCTGAGCAACACAAAGTCATGGAAAGCATGGATGTTACCTTTGATGACAAGAAAACTCCTGGACTTAAAACAAGTGATCAAGACAGTGTGCCATTAAGATTTGAAAATCAAGGATATCTTGAGGATTCTGAAAGTGAGGATGAACCACCTGTTCAAAATGTTCCAGAAAATGAAATTCTTGAAGTTGATGATCTTCTTCAAACACCTGTGCAAGGGTTCACAAACACAGGGGGAGAAGAAGAGAATGCAACTGTCAATCAAAATGAGCTTGGAACAGGTCAAGGAAATGAACAGGGTCACACAAGGAAATGGGACAGAGCCCACACTAGGGATCAAATCATTGGAGATCCTGGTGAGGGAGTTAGAACAAGAAGGGCAACACTGAATACATGTATGTATAGCTGCTTTCTGTCACAAGAGGAACCTAAAGTAATTGAAGAAGCTTTGAAGAACTCTGATTGGATTGTTGCCATGCAAGAAGAGTTGAATCAATTTGAGAAAAACAAAGTTTGGGAGCTAGTGCCACCTCCAGAAGGAAAGAATGTTATTGACACCAAATGGGTGTTCAGAAACAAGATGGATGAAGAAGGAGTGGTGATTAGAAACAAAGCAAGGTTGGTTGCCAAAGGATACTGTCATCAAGAAGGTATTGATTATGATGAGACATTTGCACCTGTAGCAAGACTGGAAGCCATCAGAATATTCTTGGCTTTTGCAGCTCACTCAGATTTCAAGGTGTATCAAATGGATGTGAAAAGTGCCTTCCTAAATGGTGATCTAGCTGAAGAAGTTTATGTATCCCAACCTCCTGGTTTTGAGAATGAAGATTTCCCAGATTTTGTATATAGACTGCTCAAGGCACTCTATGGACTCAAACAGGCACCTAGAGCCTGGTATGAAACTCTATCTCAATTTCTTCTTGAGCATCAATTTATCAGGGGTACAATTGATAAAACTCTATTCTTCAAGAAGCATGGAAATGATATCATTCTGGTTCAAATCTATGTGGATGATATCATCTTTGGCTCTTCAAATGAAAAACTCTGTGAAAGGTTCTCTAAGTTGATGCAAAGCAAATATGAGATGAGTATGATGGGAGAGTTAACCTACTTTCTAGGTTTGCAAGTACATCAAAAGGAGGATGGCATCTTCATAAACCAATCAAAGTATGTCAAAGATCTTTTGAAGAAATATGGTTTAGAAGACTCATCCCCTGAAAAAACTCCCATGTCCACTGCTGTCAAGCTTGATGAAGACAAGAAAGGCAAAAGAGTAGACATCAAGGTTTACAGAGGCATGGTTGGATCATTACTCTATCTCACAGCTAGCAAACCTGATATTATGTTTGCCACATGCTTATGTGCAAGGTTCCAATCTGATCCCAAGGAATCTCACATGATGGCTATCAAAAGAATCTTCAGGTATCTGAAAGGGACTCCTAATCTTGGGCTATGGTATCCAAAAGGCACTTGGTTCAACCTGGTTGGCTACACAGACTCTGATTATGCTGGATGCGGAATTGACAGGAAGAGCACCTCTGGAAGCTGCCAATTCTTAGGTCAAAGGTTAGTGTCCTGGTTCAGTAAGAAACAACAATCCACAGCAACATCCACAGCTGAGGCTGAATATATTGCTGCTGGAAGTTGTTGTTCTCAATTGCTTTGGATTAGAAATCAACTTATGGATTATGGACTGGTATTGGAACACATACCTCTGATGTGTGACAACACTAGTGCAATATCCATAGTTGCCAATCCTGTAAATCATTCTACTACAAAGCACATTGAGATAAGGTACCATTTCATTAGGGACCACGTTGCAAATGGTACAATAGAAGTCTCTTATGTTCCAACTGAGAAACAATTAGCTGACATATTTACTAAACCTCTAAATGAAGTTGTCTTCAACAAACTTGTGAGTGAAATTGGAATGCTTAATCCTTCATTTAGTTGTTCCAAGTAAGTATGCTAGTTAATTGTTACAGCAGTAAATTTTCACTGTATTTAAATGCTCTATTCAATTGGAGTGAAAATTAGCTGAGATATGATTTATAAATATTTCAGTATTTTATTGCATATTTTTCAAATCATACTTTTCTGAGAAGTTATGAGTTTTTAAGACATCTCTACATAGGTGATCTTGAGAGTTCACGACTTAGTTCAAATCAAACAGACTTATATCGCAAACTGTTGAAATTGTGAGACTTCGCGATATAGTTCATTTCATGAGTTTGCGACATAGTTCATTTTATGACTTCGTGACTTAGAATAACTATATCGACAAGTCTCCATATTTGACAGAATTTTGATTTAAATTAATTTTATCTCATTTCTTGATTTAAGTCTGACAAAAATGCTTGAAATTCCAAAATGTGAGTTTTAGACAGGGTATTTTCACTATATCGCAAAGTCATCCAAATTCCTTTATCTTCAAGACTTTGCGACATAGTTCAATTCAGGACTCTGCGATATACTTTGCAAGACTTTGTGGTACAGGCCATTTTGAGAATTCGCGACATACAATTAGTCTGTACATATTCATAACTCTATATCGCAGTGTCTCTATCATATAAATACTTTTGTCGACCGTTCACAACTTTTCACTCTGTCTATTGCTCTCAATTTCTAAAACCTAAACTCTTCTCTCTCTTCTTCAATCTCAATCTCAATTTCAATGGCACCCAAATCTCCAACAGCTTCCTCTTCAAACCCTTTAACCATTCCAAAAGAAACAAATCTTCTCACCATTCCCTCTGAGGCTGAGGCTAACCCAAGGTACAAGTGTTTTGTACGGTTCTTGAACACTTCCTACCTACGCCAAGCCCTAACCCTGAACCCTACCTTGTATGTCGATGTGTTGGAAGGATTTTGGAGAACGGCTTTGGTATCAACAATGGATAGGGAAGATGGAACCTCATTCCAGGAAGTTAATTGTTCAATTGGAGGCAAACACTTCCAGTTTGGGGAAAAGGAAATCAATGAAGCTTTGGGGTTCAAGGTGGAGGGTCATGACCAAGAAGCTACTGATGCTCAAATTGTAGACTTCATGACCTTCATTCTGTATGCTGATGAGATAGATACTGGAAAGCTCAATAAGAAGTTTGTGAGGAGGGAGTGGTCATTTCTGTTTGACGCACTCCAGAAAGTGTTTCTATGCAGGAAGACAGGATGGGACCATATCAGTCACATTGTTGTGAAGCTAGCCTACTCCCTGGCCAACAACCAGGAGATCAATGTGGGAGCCATAATTCTCAAGGAATTGGCTCAGAGGCTAGGCAGGACAGTTCGTGGTAGAGGTAATGACATCTTTTATCCTCGCTTTATTCAGTGTATTTTAAATTCTCTCGATTCTAATATACATGAACTAGAGGGTATAGATAAAAATAAAATGGCTTATTCCAAGTCCATGTCCAAGATACTATTTAGGTCATTGGACACAAGGAATCATGTTGATGTGAGGCTAAGTGTGACCCAGCATATGCAGGACACATTTGAATCATATCAACTTGCTAAGCCAATATACCATGCTCTTTCTTGGACAGGGGAGGCTGAGACTGAAGGAGCTACACAGTCTAACCCTAGCCTCCCTATCCCATCCAGTAACCCTACTGCAAACACAACTGTAGAAATTAGGGAGCCAAGTGCATCAGTCTCTCAAAAGATTGGTGTTACTAAAAAGAAGACAAAGAAGAGAGCCCTAGAAGTGATACAAGAATCTATAGAGATAGAAAGTGAGAATCCTGAGTCACCTCTCACCAGACACAGTAAGAAATCAAAATCCAAACCTACCACTGAATCCTCCCAACAAGATTCAGATGTGGCAAAAGGGGTACACCTGTTACTATCAATGGCCTCTCAACAGGTCATTGGCATTGAAAAGAGCAGCCTCCCCACTGCAACCTGTACAGAGTCTGCACAGGGTCAAGAACTCACTCTTGACCCCAGTGGTAATAAGGGTGGTACTACACAGATTGGAGAGCACATCACTGTTGAAACTCCTCCTATTTCTCAGGGGGAGTTGCCAAAATCTACTCTAAACACATCTTTTCTTCCAGAATCTGCATCTCAAATTTCTTCAAATCAAGAAAGTCATTCTTATGACAATCTTGAACTTGATCACTCACTTCCTGATTCTGTGAGTGAGCCCCTTTCAAGTGACATGGTGCTTGACACTATGCTCACCACCCCGGACCCACATTTGGTTGGTCAGGAAATGCATGCTGGGGCATATTCTAATGACACCAACACAAACACAGAGGCTTCACCAGTTCTAACTGGAGACTCTGTGCCAAATTCTCCCATCCTTAGGGGTGTGGAACTGTCTTCGCAGACAAATAGGGCTGATGTTGTAACACATCCCATTTCAATGGAGACAACATCAGACTCTACAACCATTCCAAGGCTGGAGGAGACTCAAAATCTTACATCTCATGAAGTGCCTAGCACTAGCTCTTACTTGGCTCAGGCCACCATGTCAGAATGGCTGAAGCCTGTGCAAAATGACAGGCCTTCAGGATCATCATATGTGCCTTCCAAATTGACAGAAGAAGACATTCACCATCTTAATGTGGCACAGATTGATGAGTTCTCAAGGATAGCTCAACATATCCTCACCTCAAATCTACCAAATGCTGATTATGAAGATATTTTACTTTGCCACAAGGAGGATGTTGAAGCTCAGCAGGAGAAGATAGTGGATGAAGCTGAACCAGAGGGAAATGTGGATGCCTGGTTGGATGCTAAGAGAACTCTCAAACTCAAGGATGCCCTGGCTTTTCTAAGAGAAGAATACCTCACTTCTCTGGGCTCCAATGCAAAGGATCTCTCTCCTACTGCAATTTATGATGCTGTTAATGATGTTTACAAGAATCAAGAAACTGGTCACAGACAACATCAAGAAACTGGCTACCACACTGGACAATCAAGTCAAAGCCAACATAACCTCTAATGCTATGCTGAATGTAATGTGGAAGAATCAGTATGGTGACAAATTGGTGGATGAGGTCCCTATGTCAAACATCTCCAAATTTGACTTTGCCAAGATCAAGGATCAATCTCTCAATTCTTTCAAATCTCAGCAACTATTCTCTAAAGTGGATGGTCTAGAAAGAGAAGTGGCCTCTCTAAAGGATGAAAACAGGATACTTTCTCAATCCTTAAACAAGCTCAATGACAAGCTGGATGACCAAGGCAACAACACTTCTAACATCTTACTGGTGCAACAGCAAATGATGACAATTATGCTCAGGAGTATGAATCTTCCTATTCCTGGTGAGGCTCAAGCCATTTTGTCTGATCCCAAGCCTAAGGGGGAGACAGGAAAGGAGGTTGCACCACATGAAAAGAAAAAGGGTAAGGGCAAGGGAAAAGCAACTGAAGAAGAATCAACTTTGAATCCTATCACTCTTCCCACTGTGGATGTAATCAACTCAGCAGGGCAAAAGATGTCAGTCACTTCCACTATCTATCCAAGTACAATGAACGTATATAGTACATCTTCTCAGATATCAACAGCAGCTCAGCCTGTCAAAGTGAACTGTGTAACAAAGGCCAAACTGATGGAAGTTGCACAGTTAAGTATCTTTCATGATCAAGCCTTCTTGGAACTTCTAAAGGCTAGTGAGGCAAGTGTTGAATATAATACTCTGGAGTAAAGGAGAAAATTGAAGAGTATAATACATTGCTTCACAGTGGTTGTATGCAGAAGAAATGGAGCATACATAAGTGAGATCATCATGATTTCCAAAGACAACCACTTGTGGCACTTGTCATTTCAATCCCTGTCACAGCTGAGATACACTGAGGTTGATGTGCTTGTGACTCTGATAGAGGATAAGGGGGCTAACAATCAAAGACTGCAAAATGAACTTCTAAAAGATCAAATGTTGAGGCTTCCTGAGGTAATCAAGGAACCAAGAACAATTATCTATCAATGCCATCCTGAATCAAGTAAAATTGAACAGCTCATAATTCCCAATCACCTGGAGGTAAGGAACAGAGGCAAGATAGCTCAGATCATTTCAATGCTCAAGGCCAAGAGAGGACAAAGAAGTGAGGAAGAAAAGGAGACCATTCAAATTCTATAAACATTTATGGAGTCTGGCAGAATTCCTCAAACTCAAAAAGAGAAGGAAGAAAGAAAAGATGATAGGGATGATGAGGATAAGAGGAATAGAAGGAGGAACCAATCTAGGAGCAATAAGGATGGAGGTAGTGAGAACAGCAAGAGCAAATCATCCAAGAAATCCAAATATGCTGATGATGACAAGAGGGACTCCAAGGGAACAAAGGAAACTGTCAAGAGAACAAGAAGTGGAATTCAGCAAGTCAGGGACATTGCTAGCAGTGCCTTAACCACAACACAAGATTCTATGTCTAAGGCGGGTACTGTTAGTAATGATCCTCCTAAATCCTTATCCAAGACTTCTGAATCTGAATTGTCACAGAAGACAAATGAAGCCACAACAACTCTAAAAAGACACTTCCATAAGGTCACAGCTAATGGAGTGTTGCAGTGGATCAAGGGCAAAGAAATGAAGCTGCTTCGAAATGATGTGGCACTGAAGACTAATTCTCCCTGCTCCAGCAAGCTACCTCAAGTGAAACATTTGAAGATCAAGAGTGTAGCGAGAAGGAAAAGGATAACAAAGAATAATGGAGTAATCACTAATGTAGTAGGGATCAAAGTGCTTCCTCTGGATGAAGACTATGATGAAGATGCCCTAGCATTTTTGAGGGCTCAAAGAATCTTTGAAGTCAAAGTGAAGAACAATCATCTTGAGATCAAATACACTGATGGAAGGGAGAAAGAGATGAAGCAAGGCAACTGGCAATATTTTCCAATCTATGAACTTGAAAGAATAAATGCCTTATGAAACTTTGAAGAAAAGGAAGAGAGGATGTGGAAAATAGAGATTGCTAGATTCATGAAGATGCACTCTGACTATGAAGAAAATCTGAAGAAGCTAAATGAAGAGAAGAGGTGTCAGAAAGAAAAGGAGATGGCTGAGATGGAAGAAAAAACAAAGGAGCTGAGGAAGAAAGGGTTGTGCAGGGTAAAGAAAAATCCTTATATTGTGGAGTACAAAAATCATTATGGAGGAAAAAGCAAGATAAGGATGGAGTTTATAGATTCATATGTGGAAAGTGCCCTGAGAACAGCAGCTGAAGATTTAGAAGGCTCTCCTCTCATAGAAGAGCTGATTGCAAGAGATGAAATTCTAATGGCCATCTCTGAGATAAAGAAGAATGAAGAAATAAGGAAGAAGAAGGTCTATGATGATTTCTTAGAGAAACAATTGGAAACTGAAGCTATGTAGCTCAAGAAGAAAGTCTGTAAGCCTAAATTTCCAAGTTGTTATCAAATTTTGTTCACCCCTTTATCTTCTTTATATTTGTTCTTTTTATGTTAGTTAGGCTTGTTATCAGACATGAAATTGTGCCTAAGGGTCTTACTCACAATTTGGGGGAGATTGTTAGGCTCAAGACATGACTGAATACCACCATTAACAAGCCTAAGCTATGTGACTATGTCACACTACATGACCTAGTAAGTTCTATCACTGGGATATAGTATAGGTCTCTCTATGTACTTGTCTTGTTCTCATGAACATCAGCTTGATCATGTATGCTCAGAATTATAATGAGCTTAGTATGCTTCTTGCAACTAGAATGTATATAGGCCATTAAATAATTGTCCTGGTAGAAGTTCAGATTTGTTCATGCAGCAGGATAGAGATGGATAAGGCCCTGAAGAAATAAGTTGCAGAAATTTGTCTAAGGCATTATATAGCAAAGTCAGAATAAAGCTATGTCATGAAGTCATCAATATCCATGTCGAGAAGTGCTAGATCGCATAGTCCACTTTGTACTATGTCGTGAAGTCCTCAAGACTCATGTCGTGAAGTGTTGAAGTCAGCAAAGTCAAAGATGCCTAGATCGTGAAGTCCCCAAATGACTTATGTCGCATAGTCCTCAAATGACTTATGTCGCATAGTCCTCAAATGACTTATGTCGCATAGTCCTCAAATGACTTATGTCGCATAGTCCTCAAATGACTTATGTCGCATAGTCATCAAATGACCTATGCCGCAAAGTCTTCAAAGGCCATATCGCGTAGTCTTCACAAGTGACATCGCATAGTCTGGAATGAAGTGGAGTTCACGATATCAACACTTAGCTGTTTACAACAAGACAAATCAAGGTACAGAATCAAGAATCAAAAGAGACAAATACTGAAGCATTTGTTCTGGCAAGGTGGTCCAAAGAACAGATGGCAAATCTACAGCTAAACTTGGAGAGAAATATAAGAGACAAGCAGCTACAGAAACGGGAAAGACTCCAAAAAGCAGGTGGTCCTTCCTGACACAGTTAACCTCTTATGGCAGGACAAGTTGGACTTTCAGCTAGGGGTAACTAAGTAATTAGTGGTGTGCCTAGTTTGTATAGGTGAATATATATCGAGCACACACCACTGCAAGCTGTAAAAGAGATACACATAGTTTTATCTTAAGCACTCTTTTCTCTGTAAGCAAAAACAAGTTACAAACTGTTCTTGTTTAGAAGCCAGAAATTCCGTTGTGAATTTCCGGAAAGCTGTAGTATTTAATTTACTCAATACAAAGTAGATTAAAGTGATTGTGTGTGTTGTTTATATTCCGCATATTACATTGCATAATCATATACAGTTTATCTTGAGTTTCAAGAATCGAAAAACATCAAACTATCCATTCACCCCCCCCCCCTCTGTCTAGTTTCTAGTGGTATTCATTTCTAACAATCTCAAACCAAATAAATTTATTTTTTTCTAAAACTTTTGTAATATCATTAAATTACATAGAAACGAGAATCTAAAATTTCGTTAAATAAAAATTTCTTTCCTTTACAACAATCTTTTGATAGAACCTTATAACACCAGTATAACTTCGACAAGAAGTATATCAGGCCAAACTAATCTTATACGCAATAATATTTAATAGAAATCAACTTTATACAATAATCTTACACTAGCTCCGAATATTCTGGACCAACTCATCTTCATGCTAACCTCTTTTCCCTTCTATGTCCAAACTATTAGAGTTTGTAAAAAAAATAAAACTATACAAAAAAATCCAAAAACATCATACAATGGTTTTTAATATGGACAAAAAAAGAACGTTGTATGAAAATAATAAAAACAAACTTTTTATCTAAAACCATTGTGTGACATGTACTCGAATGATGCAACAGTAAGAGGAATTACACAACAGTTTTACCAGATAAACTGTTGTCGGATATAATTTATTACAACAGTTTCCGGCAAAACAAACCGTTGTAAATTCCTACAACGCTTTATTCCATTAAAAACCATTGCTAGAATCAATATTTGTCAACGATTTCGAATTCAGTCTAAATTCCTATGAAATTATGCTAAAAAACGATTGAACAAAAAAAAACGTTTGTTTAACATTTATCTAATTATATATTCTAATTCGACAAATTTATATATTAACATGTACAAATAAGAGAGTTTTAAAATATCACCGTATAAAGTGTGTTCCTTAAACTTATGTATTAAGACCAACATATAATTAAAGTTTGTTAAAAAACTAAAATTATACAAAAAAAAGCCCAAAAACATCATACAATGGTTTTTAATACACACAAAAAAAGAACGTTGAATGAAAATAATACAGACAAAGATTTTTACCTAAAACCATTATCTGACATATACTCAAGTGATTCAACAGTAAAAGAAATGACACAATAGTTTTACACGAGAAACCGTTGTCTGAAAGAATTTAAGACAATAATTTATTTTGTTACAAACCGTTGTATGATATTTCTGTAAAATAAACATTAATTGCCAAAATCGTTGTCGGGTTCGGTTTTTTTCTCCCCCTATTTTCGATTTCAACTTCCCCCTCCCCGAAATTTCGATTTCACCCCCCCCCCCCCATTTGAATTTCAACTCTTTCCCCCCAAGTTTTGATTTCAGACAACAGTACAAAAACCGATGTGTTAGGTTCCATTCAGACAACAGTATACAAATAATGTTGTGTGAATGCTTTTAAAACAGCTCGGATAGAAAACACTTGTCTGATTTTAACAACAGTTTTAGAAAACATTGTCTAAAGGACTTCAGACAATGTTTTCTAAAACCGTTGTCAAAATCAGACAATAGTATCTAACTACCGTTGTGTGAATTATATTAAATCGATTCAAAGAAAAAACACTTGTCTAAGTTTAACAACGGTTTAAGAACATCTTGTCTTCGTACTCTTCAGACAATGGTTGATAGAAACCGTTGTGTAAATGATATATGTTAGACAACACTACATTGAGAAAGCCTTGTCTAATTCGATCTAAATAGGCATAATAGACAATGGTTTTTGAAACTATTGTAAAGTATGTGGGATAGACAATACAATATTTTTGCTGAATTTTAAACCGTTGTCTAAAATTTTCAGGCAACACTTTTTCGTCTGAGCGTTGTAGGATAAGTGTTGTCTGATTCAGTTTTTCTTGTAGTGAATCAAGGGAAAGACCAATGAAAGTTTCGGTGGTACCTGCCAGAACTCTCAGAAATCTAATGGAAGCAAAGTAGGAAATGATTACTATGGTCTCGACTGTAGCCGAGCCGATCAAGACTACCTGCAAAATGATGTAACTTAAATCCTACTTTGTAAACATACAGGACCTTTGCAAAAGAAGGTGCATGCATGTTGAATGGTCCTCTCTCCTCAATTACAAGTTTAGAAGCACTTCAAAGTTTCATGTTTTATGCAAAACCTCATCGCTGCAAAGGATACCCTCCTTTATTGCAACCTATATTGCATTTCACATGCAATTTTACATCATTTTATACTAGGGCTACAGAGCTAGTCCATCCATTCTATATATAATAGGAGAACAATGGGATAATTTAGGAGCATTTGAGCCAATAAACCCCTCGTGAAATTACCATTTTACCCTTACATGTTACAAAATTACATGACTCATCCTTATAACCATTGAGCTACATGATTCTTTTTGATTTTGACCTAAAATTCATGACATAAACCTCACATCTTTCTTATCCTATATTTATTATTATTTAAATTTTTGAGTAAAAATTAAGGTGATTTATAATATTTATTAAACTTTATTTTCTTAATACTTAAACTATCATACAAAATCATATATATTACCAGTGTTATAAAATATTAATATTAAGTTTTAAAAACAATATTATGTGTGGTGCTTTTTATCTTTCTTTTAACTAAACAAATATTTTGTATATGTATCGATAACTATAATATATTTTATTTTCTTGCATCAGAGTCAAACTTTTCTTGTACTACGCAATATATTTGAATTATTCAAATATTTAATATATAAAATGTATTATTAAACGTTGATATAACATAAATAACATATTACAAGTAGTTTATTTACATCTTTATGACTTATTTATTTTTAAATTAATGAAATTAGTGTTAAAACATGTGTAAAAATTAGACAATAATTTATGTATGGGCGATCGGTCACTTCGGGATCGGGGAGACTTCGAACATGAACTCATTCGTCGAACCCGCCTCAATCCTCGAACGAGGATTCCTTTATTTATCGCACAATAATCATTGTTAAATAGCACATATTGATAACATGTATACATGATATTTATAATTATTTGTTCTTATCTATACTACAAGTATAGATTTAGTGTGATGCTTACAAAATTCATATTCTTCTTATTTTACATTTATATTTACTTTGTTTGAAGTTCATCTTAATTTGATAGTTTTATGTGATTGTTGAACTTAATGTTGAATTGACGTGTGTGTTTCTGTTTGAGTGTGATTAAATTGTGTTTTAAGAGTTTTGTGTTTAACAATATTTTAAAAATATATTTAATTAAAATTGTTGTTTTTAATAAATTAAGGTCAAATTACAAAAGAAAAGGGACTAAAGTGCAAATATCAGAATATGAATGTCGTATTGACCGACCGACTACCAAACTATATTTCGAATAAAATTATTGTTTTTAATAAATTAAATAAAGTAGTAAAAATAAAAGAACTAAAGTACAAATATCAAAATATGATAACTGTACCGACCGACTATCAAACTTTCAATGTTTTGGTTTTAATATATACTAGCTTATATCCCGTGCGATGCACGGTCTTCTTTAATATTTTCTTGTTTTTTATTTAGATTTTAGTTATTATATATAATTTGATAAAATTTTAATATATATATATATTGGATTTATAAATCTAACAATATAATATTTAAATTTAATATATTATTGACGTAATCAATAGTAGTATTTTAGATATTAAAATATAAAATATTTTAAAATAACATATCTAATGATTCGTATTTTTTTACTCTTAAAAATCTAAAAAGGGACTCAAGTGCAAATATCAAAATATGTGCTTGTTCAATATACCGAGTTTATTTGAATATATTGTTACTTTTATTTTCATTAATTATCTCGTTTAAATTGAATGTTAAAAAAATTATAATAAACATGAATTTCATAAGTTTAATATAACAATATTACCAATATATCTATCTTTTGCCCGTGTTATTTTTAATTTGAACATTGGTTGTTTCAGTTAAAAAATATAAACAGGTAATATCCTTAAAAATACAATTAGTTACTTATTAAAAATTATATAAAATTATATTAATTTTTTTATATATACGCCTGCATTACTTTTAGAAAATTAGTTGTTTAAGTTAGAAAATATAAAAGAGGTAATTTGTTTTAGCTGAAAAGAATAACTTGTTATTTATTAATATTTATATAAAACAATATTACCATTGTATATTTATTTTGCATGTATTATATTTAGAAGATAAGTTGTTTTAGTTAGAAAATATAAAACACATAATGTGTTTTAGCTGTCGGTTATAAATATATAATAATATTACCATTTTATATATATACTGCCCGTCTTATTTTTAGAATATGATTTGTTTTAGTTAAATAGATATATGAAATAGTTAATATGTTTTAGCTGAAAAAGGTAATTGGTTATCAATAACTTGGTTTCCATATATGTGTCCTATTTATAAGATGAGTTGTTTTAGGTAAAAAATATAAAAATAATGTGTTTTAGCTGAAAAAGGTAATAGGTTATAATATTACCATATTATATATATGTTGTCCGTTTTATTTTTAGAAGATGAGTTGTTTGGTTTTAAAAAAAATATAAATTAGGTAATGTATTGAAAAAAGGTAATTGGTTATTAATAAATTGATTATAGATAGGCCCGTGAATCGGCCCAAATACCGACCGACCGACCGACCAAAACTTTTAATGTTTCGTCTTTAATAATATAGTATAGATATATAGGGTAAGGTTCTAAGGAGACCATTCTTATCAAGAGACCAAGAGACCATCAATCTAGACCATCCATTCATTAAATTTTATTTTAATAACATTATACAAGACATAATGGCAGTATTGTAATAAATTAGAATGATCATGGTAATTTAGAATCCATCAGCAAGTATTATACGTATAATATCATTTAGAAAAGGAAAGAATCATTAAATTAAATTTTATTATAGAACACAATCTTTTAAAAATTTGGAAAGAATATCAAGACACAAATATCACGTAACAACAGTTGTCTATATGGTTTAGACCATACAAATTTCCAATTTTACAACGCTACAAAAACCTATATGCATAACTTTATAAGAAAATGGAGTAAAAAGATGATAAAATCATGTAATAAATTTTCATTTGTTAGAGTTAACCAATTAAACTACTGTATTTTTGTAGAACACTGTTAAGAACACTTGTTTTTTGTTATAGGTGTGCTATGGAATCGGCCATGACTGAAGTGTCGACCATAAGATGAAGAAAAACTTTATTTTGTAAGGTTTCAACCATAGATCTTGACAGATGCGATATCTTCTTTGATAGAGGATCAAAACAAATGTGATATATTACTTCGTTTTGGATTCTTATCATATATGACCAGGAAGAATGGTTTATCGTGATACCCATACATATGATCATGTGTGTTCTGAACTCAACTTTGGCTTCTTTGATTTTATCTGCTCGGAAAATATATTAGGAGTTCCATTATGTGTTTTTTTCGTATGTGTTCTAACAAAATTCTATTATGTGTTTCAGATTCTGGTACGTGCTTCTGTCTCTTAACTGAAACACTAAACTGAATCTTACAACACATAAGAGAATCATTCTATCTCTCTCATTCTATCTCTGTGCCAAAAATTATAAGAGAATAATGAGAGAATAATTTTTCAATAATTGAGAATAATTTTTCAATGAATCTTAAAACACTTAAGAAAATTTTAAAGTAGCTTATAATTAAAAACAACTGAAAAATGAGAATTTCTATTTATAAAACAATATTAAAAGTCATACGTTAACTTATTTAATGAATTTACAGATAAAAAACTCCAAAAAAATTTAATATTCTATTAAAACACTTAGGAGAATCTCATAATTTTTTTTTTTTTAATTATGTAAATGATCATATTGAATTTCATTTTTTTTAGAATAAGATACTTTATCAATATTACTGTGAAATACTTAAGCGAATCTTTTAAAATATTTTTAGTATGTCTTTTATAATATCTAAATTTTAAAATACATATACAAATCTTATAATAAATATTAAAAAAACAAAAATCTAATCTTATAAAAAGTCAAATTCCTAAATCTACACTAATTTTTATAAGAAAATTAAATATTTTAAACTATACATTATTGTGATTATTACTGTTAAATAGTCAAGAGAATCTCGTAAAAATTTAATTTTTTTACATTTTTTGTAAAAAAGACAATATTGAATTTCATTACATTAAAATAACTTACATTCTTAAAATCTACTCTCAAACACTTAAGCTAATATTACAACACTTAAAGAGTATCTTAATAAAATCTTAATGTGCCTTTTACTTAAGAACAACTGAAAAATAAAATATCTATTTAAAAGAATTTTAAAAACACTTAAAAGATTCTTCAAGAAAAAACACTTAAAAGAATTTTAATAAAATCTTAATTACATAATTTTTGTAAAAATAAATAGTATTATATTAGAATTTTTTTACTAAAACGCTTGAGAGAATCTCGTAATTTTTTTTAATCTTTGTAAACGGTCATACTGAATTTCATTTTTCTCAAAATAAGAAACTTTCTCAAAATTATTCTGAAACACTTAAGCGAATCTTTAAAAAAAGTATAAATTTTATGATATCTAAATTTTGAAATACATATACCAATCTTTTAACAAACATTAAATAAATAAAAAATCTAATTAGAAAAGTCAAATTTATAAATGTAATATTAAAAATGAATACGCCAATTTCTAAATATTTTAATTTTTTTATTTGTTTCCTTGTATTTAAAGTCAAATAAAAAATAGTACTAAAAAAATTAGTATATTAAATGCTAATATTTTTTTGATTTATTTCTTTGTAGATGTATTGTCATATTGAATATGGTTTATGCTTTGTTTTCTTTCATTTTATAAAAAGATTGGATAGTGTACAATGATAAATAAGCATTTTTAAATTATTTATGAAAAGTCAACATAAATCATGATGTTCAAAGAAACATTTAAGGAAACAAAAATATTAGAATCACACAAATCTTTAGCAAAATTTTTGTTTGAGGAAGGTGTTCTAGTATGTGTTCTTTGAAAAAACACTTAAAACCCTATAACATGTTTTGTGGAACTCTGACAATGATTTCTATAAACTTCTTTACACAAAAACCATCTTTCCCAACGACAAGCTTAGCAAGACAATCACATTTGTTCTCGTGCTCCACTGAATGTTTTGAATTATCGGAGTATGACTTTCTGGTAAATCAACAATAGTAAAAAACAAATATTTTCCACTTGTTTCTTCTCTTTGTCCCTCTTCTCAGTTGACTGACTATCACAAAACCATACATGCTCCCATAGTCGTTATAGAATTTAAATGCTCTCTTCAAGTCAGTACAGACCTAACCTATAACTGGTTCATTCAAGAATCCAATCATATAGAGATCTACGATAACAAAAGTGATGCAATAGTATGGAGATCGACGACAACAATGAAATCCTTATAACGATAACAACATCAAATTAACAAGTTAATTATTAGAGAGATGTAGAATCGTAAACCTAACTTTGTATTCTAAACTTTGATAAGGTGTGTTAAATATGATAAGAATGATGTCTGGTTTTTGTGACCGAAATTGTTTCAGAGTCCATCAAATCGATATAATAACAAAATCATAAATCAGTGTTTTAATGTAAACAGAAATATGGTAATATATGAACTAGAGCGTGTGAGACTGCTGAAGCAGACAAGATTTAATACAATCGTTTCAGTTATGGTAAGAATTTGATTAAATATGTAGATTTAATACAATCTTTTCAGTTATGGTAAGAATTTGATTAAATATGTAGATTGTATGTATATGAAAGTTGTATTTCCTGTTTACAAATACTGCCCTTATAGTGTTAAATAGGTATAAATGTGTATAAATACTGATTGATATTAGAATTATCTAGGCCACAAGATTAAAATGAAATTAATGGTTAAGATTGATGGTCTCTTGGTCTCTCAATAAGCAAGGGTCTCTTTTGAACCTCCCCATATATATATATATTTATTTATTTATATATATATAATAAAAAGTGACTAGATTTATAATTAGATTGGACGCATTATATATATATGACACATTTTTTGTTATTATCAAATGAATTTTAAATTAATTTTATGAAAGAAAATAATTAGTTATTTGAAATTGAATTAATACACACACATATGTATTTGTAAAATAACTAAAAAAACATAAATAAAACATATGAAAAACTATTTGTTTTGAGTTAAAATATTGTAAAAGATGAGATAATAAAAATAAATAGCTAGTACAACAAAACAATTAAATGAATTATATATTCTAAAATTTTGATAATAATTTGTGTAAACAATAAACAGATTAAAATATATAGTCCATAAAAAATTAAAAAAACATGATATTGCATATCATACATTATTATGATCAGATCAATGACATTATACAGCCTGGGTTATTTAAAATTATAGTCCCTGATCAATCAAATTATCTATATAAATAAAAGTAAGTACATTGTAACAGACGAAAAAAAATGTGCAACCATACCTAGAAAAAAAAAATTAACCGCAAAGAATATAAATTTATGTTAATTGCTAGAAAAATTACCCGTATTTTAATTAGTAAAGATATTTCCCTGGATGAAGTTGTATTTTGAAAAAAATAAAGGATGAATTCATTGTCAAAAAACGGACATAACTCAGAAGGCATATGAACAATTTTAACTTGCGATGATATAAGCAAAAAATATTTATCCATCCATAATTGATCAATTCTCCAGTTCATAGTTAAAAAAAAGTATGTTTGTTTGAAAGAATTGAAACACATCAAAATGGTAGCAAACATACTTAATAATAGAATGATTTGGCACAAGGTAGTTCCACTTCAGTCAATTACCTACATTGTCCTATGTTCTGAAAGTTAGATAGACAGGGGAAGAGGGGAAGAGAGATAAAGGCAAAAAAATGCTTAGAATCAAGAGGTCAGAAGAAAAGACATAAAAGAGTTACAAAGAAAGTTTTAAGAACTGAAAATGCAAGACCTAAGTAGAGTATTAGAAGATTTAGGAAGGCTTTTGAGTAAAATCAGTACTAAAACCTACAATCTCATACTGCAGCATCTTGAAGGCTATTTAGTTTCTACCTTGAATATTGTCGAAGATGAACTAAATGAATGCATCATTTTTGAAGAACTGGAAAAATTATAGGAATGTAAATTTTAGACTTAATTGCAGATTGATGGTCTATAATTTAATATTTTTGCACGAAAATGGCTAAATTATTAGTTGTGCTAAAGTAATTGCTAATTGTAGAATTTCTCAGCACTTTGGTGGCTCTGGGTCCCTTCCGTTAGTTCGCAACTAACGACGTTAGGATTTTTAAAATAAACTAAGATTGAATAGCATTTTGATGGTTGTAATTTAATTTTTTTTCACATTGTTGGCTAAATTAAAAAATAGTTCTATTGATGACATAATATCATAATAGGTGGGTAGATATTAAACCAATTTTTATATAAATAATTAATATCTCATATTTAAATAATTAAAAATTCTAAAATATGTTTTAAAATAAATAAATAAGGGTTTGCCCGTGAGTAAGAGTAATTAAGTAAAATTATAAATTACCAAAAAACAGGCATCGACCAAACATTAAAGTTCGTTTATTATAAGATAGTATAGATGTATGAATTAGGCTTAACTTAGTTAAAACTCACATAATTAAAGAGATAGACCAGCTTACGCTTCTATGACATCAGTTATTGAAAGTCCAAACCTTCCATGTTTTGTGTGACTTAATTCATTCATTTAAAAGGATAATAAAAGTATCGCCGCTTTTAATTTAAAAGAGATAATAATTATTTATAAAATTAATTGTTTTGTTATCTTATCTAGCCACCCAGTATGATTTTAGAATAATAATACACCTACCATTTTACTTTAGCCAACAATGTGTAAAAAAATTAAATTACAACCATCAAAATTCAATTCAATCTTAGTTTATTTCAAAAACCTTAACACCGTTAGTTTTGAACTAACAGAAGGGACTTGAAGCCACCTAAGTGCTAAGAATTTAAAAATTAGCCATCACTTTGACACAACTAATAATTTAACCATCTCCGTGCAAAAATATTAAACTACAGACCATCAGTGTGCAATTAAGTCTAAATTTTAAAAATGTCATCTTAATTAGAAAACATCCATAGAACACTCTAATTCTATTCTATGATCCACAACAAAATTAAAAACAGACATGATTTATCAAAACTACTCGTATTAGTTTTCAAATTATAAACTTCAACATATTTAAGCAAGTACATCATAGTCATAACATTAACAATAAAAACTCTATGAACATCAAAAATATACAATCATATATGTCAAATGACATTGATAATGCGTAGTTTAGTTTAAACGCACAATCTAAGCTAGCGGCCCGTGCCTTGCACGAGTTTTTATGCTAGTTCTATATACAATAGGAGAACAAGAGTATATTTTAGGGGCATTTTGAGCTAATAAACCCCTATGAAATTACCATATTACCCTTATATATTATGAAATTACATGGCATGTCACTACTTTCTTATTTAAAGAAACAAATTGAATATAATGTTTTTGTGATGGATTGAACACTTGACCTTCTCTATAGAAGCCATCCTTATAACCATTGAGCTACATGATTTTTTTTATTTTAAGTTAAAATCATATTACATGAATCCCGCATCTTTCTTTATCCAATATTTATTGTTATTTAAACTTTTGAGTAAAAATAAAGGTGATTTATAATATTTATTAAAATTAATTTTTTTAATTCTTAAAGTATCATACATAACTATATATATATTACCAATCTTATAAAATTTTAATATTAAGTTTTAGAAACAATATTATGTCTGGTGAATTTTTATCTATCTTTTAGTTAAACAAATATTTCGTATATGTAACTTAACTATAGTATATTCTATTTTCTTACATAAAGGTCTAACTTTTCTTGTACTACACAATATATTTGAATTATTAGATATTTAATATATATCACAAGTAGTTTATTTACATATTTATTAATTATTTATTTTTTAAACTAATGAAAATTAGTGTTAAAAAATATTTAAAAATTAGACAATAATTTAGGTATGGGTGATCGGTCACTTCGGGATAGAGGAGTTTTATCCCCTCCCTCGATCCCCGAACCCGCCTCGATCCTCGAGCGGGGATTATATTACTTATCCTAACAATAACCATTGTTAAATAGCACATATCGAACATGTATACATGATATCTGTGATTATTCTTCTTATCTATACAAGCATAGAGTTTGTGCGATGGATGAGTGACTTTTAAGTTTGTTATCTTAACTATATTAATATTTTATTTTACATTTATATTTACATTTTCTGAATATGATCTTAAATTTGAATAGTTTTATGTGATTGTTGAACTCGATGTTGAATTGACGTGTGTGTCTATGTTTGAGTGTGATTAAATTGTGTTTTAAGAGTTTTGTGTTTGACAATATTTTAAAATTTTATTTTAATTAGAATTGTTTTTTTAATAAATTAAGGTCAAGTTGTAAACGGAAAGGGACTAAAGTGCAAATATCAAAATATGAGTATCATACTGACCGACCAACTTCCAAACTATATTTTGATTAAAATTATTGTTTTTAATAAATTAACATAAAATAGTAAAAATAAAAGAACTAAAGTACAAATATCAAAATATGAGAACCATAACGATCCATTATCAAACTTTCAATGTTTCGGTCTTAATAATAGAAGTGACTAGATTTATAATTAGATTGGGTGCATTATATATATGACACATTTTTTGTTATTATCAAATGAATTATAAATTAATTTGATGGAAGAAAATAATTGGTTATTTGGAATTGAAATATATATATATATATATATATATATATATATATATATATATATATATATATATATATATATATATATGTAAAATAACTAAAAAAATCATAAAAAACATATGAAAAACTATTTGTTTTGAGTTAAAATAATGTAAATGATGAGATAATAAAAATAAATAGATAGTACAACAAAATAATTAAATGAATAATATTTTCTAAAAATTTGATAATAATTTGTGTAAAAAATAAAATGATTAAAATATATAGTCCTGTCAACAATTTCCGAGTTATTTAAAATTATAGGCTCTGATCAATCAAAGTATCTATATAAATTAAAGTAAGTAAATTGTAACAAGACAGAAAAAAATGTGCAACCATACCTAGAAAAAATCTTTAAACCGCAATGAAAAGAAATTTATGTTAATCACTATAAAATGACCCGTGCTTGCTTTAATTAGTAAAGACAATTTTCTGGATGGAGTTGTATTTTAAAAATATAAAGAGTGAATTCATTGTCAAACCACGGACATAATGTGCAATTTTAACTTACGATGGTATATGTACAAAAAATATTTATCCATTCATAATTGATTAATTCTCAAGTTCGGAGGTCAAAAGAGACTGTTTGTTTGGAAGAATCGAAACACGTCGAAGTGGTACCAACCATGCTTAATAATAGAAGGATTTGGCACAAGGTAGTTCCACTTAGTCAATTAGCTGAATTGTTCGATGTTATGAAAGTTAGACAGATAGAGGAAGAGAAATAAAGGCAAAGAATGCTTAAAATCAAGAGGTTAAAAGAAAAGACATAAAAGTGTGTAGAAAGAAAGTTTTAAGAACTGAAAATGCAAGGCTAAGTACAATATTAGAAGATTTAGGAAGGTTTTTGACTAAAATCAGTAATAAAACCTACAATTTCATACTACAACATCTTGAAGGCTATTTAGTTTCTACCTTGAATATTGTTGGAGATGAGCTAAATGAATGCATCATTTTTGAAGAACTAGAAAAAAGTTTAGAATTGTAAGTATTATAAAACGTCATCTTAATTATGAAACATCTTCTATTCTATGATCCACAACAAAATTAAAAACTGACATGACTTATCAGTACTACTTGTACTAGCTTATAGCTCGTGCGATGCACGGTTACTTAAATTTTATTTATAATTATTCTGTTTATAATTATATTTTTATTACGATGCAACACACGATTGTTTTTTTAATATTTATAATTATATTTATTTATGAATATTTTAATATTTAAAAGTTATTAGTTTACATGATTAAATTATTGTTAAAAAAATTTAGCCAAAAAAAATTATAGTTAAAAATTTGATATTTATTACATTTTACACGCTCAATTTAATATTTGTTTATATTGAGTTATAAAAGTTAGATTTGGCCAATTTTACGGTTCACATGAAATTCACAAAATAATCTTTAATTTAGTTGTGGTTTAATAATTTTTTTTTCAATTAAAAACTATTCTAAAACTAAAAAGAGAATAAAGTGACGAAATTTAATGTTGAGAATTCTATTCGATTTAGGAAATCTACTTAACTTATATGTAGTTAGATTATTAGAATAACCTTTATTAACCAAATACAGGTTTTAATGTTAAATCTAACGGTTTTCACCTATCTATTTAAGATTAAACGATTTTTATTATTTTGGTTATAAATGGGTTTCCTTATTTAATTACAACTATTTTTATGTTTTAACTTTTTGGAAAATCCAATCCTAATATAATATCTTTTAACTTATATCATTTTTAGATAATAATTTCTTTTTATATGATATAATCTTGATCATCTATTTTTAAAAGTATTGGATCTAACGGTTTAGAATGTTTTTGCGGCATTTAGGACCAAACTACCATGATAACATCATTAATTTTTCTTAATATTTATAATTTTTTTAATTTTTAATTTTTTTAAATATTTATTGCTAAAATATAATATACTCTTTTTTGTAATATGTTAATGTTAGGCCGAATACACAATATATAATCAAGTATGTATGAGAATAACAATCAAGAACATAAGTTTGTAAATCAACAAACTGAATTATATTAAATAATTCTCTCTTAGTGATGTTAATGAATCACAAAGAGCTTCTAGGTTACAAGAATAATATATTCAATGATCGCATCCCTTCTAGGGATAACCTATCTGTGTTTATATAGTACACAGTTACACAATCCTTATCTAATTGATATTCCTACAAATTAGCTATACAAGTTATATCAATTAAGGATTGCTTCTTATCTTCTATTCTGTTTCCTTAGCTGTATCAATATATTCTGCTTCTTTCCATCTTCAGAATATATTGCTTCTAGAATCTTCAATTCAGCACCGACAGCTAATTCAATTATCACCCTGTCAGACTTTAAATAAACTCTGACCGGCTTCCTTTAAACTCTTCACCCTGTCAGAGTTTAATTAAACTCTGACCGGCTTCTGATAAACTCTGGTCAGTACCTGTTGCTTAAACACTGATAAACAAACGTCAGCAATTATATCTAACAATCTCCCCCAACTTGTTCATAATAAAATGTACAAGTTAAACATATAATTGATGATGTCAAAAACATTTAACAAATGCAGTGTTTAACATATAACAGAGTTTAATTTAAAACAGAGTTTAAATTTGACTTAGAATAGAGAATATATTAAAAACTTACAGTCAGACTTTACTTGATTTCTTGAATATCAGGCACTGTCCTGATATAGTCTGATAGCAATTTCTTTTCAGCTCTTTCTAGCTCTTCCACCATGATCTTCTTCACTTCTTTCAACTCTGGATCAGATTCTCCAGTCTGATAAATTGCAGTTCTCAGAGAATAGATGGAATTCTTCCTCATCTCATTCCCTAGCTTAATATAATAAGTTTTATCAGATTCTAAATTAAATTCAAGAACTTTTGTACCCAGTGCTGTTCTGAACTTAGCACTGTTTCTTTTCATCTCAACAATCTTCCCATGTGCATCTCTGTATTTGGGAATATATGCACTTGATACTCCTCCTCCAAGCATCATCTTCGATCTTAGCATCTTTTCTCTGATAACTGAAGCAGCATTGTGAGTATTTCTATTTTTGACTTTTAACAAGTACAGAACATACTCCAATTCTTGATAAGATTTGAGATTTATATCAGACTCTGCAACCTTATAAACTCTTCCATCATTCATAAAGTACAACAAAAATTCCTTCTTCAACACCTTATGAAAGATCATTTGAACAGAGTCTAGCATATCAAGATTTTCTTGAGTAATAATACCAGATACACCTAGTGATGATTGATCCATTGGACTTGTATTTATCCTTCTCTCTCTGTGTGACCCTAGACCAGATTTGTCTTTTCCTTCCTTACCCAATACTGTTCTGGTTACTGAGAAATTCACAGCTTCAAGCTTTAAATCTTCAAGAATTTTTGGTTTGCTGAATCCTGGAATTTGTGTAGATTTCTGTACAACTTTAGCAACGTCAGAGGTTGTCATAACTTTAGTAGTATCATCAACTTGAGCAGCGTCAGAGGTTGATTTTGCTAATCTTGTTTCAACTTGAGCAATGTCAGAGGTTGAATTATCTTTCTTCTCTAGGTTAGGCTCTTCAATCATTATGCCTTTACCCTTATCAGAATTTCCAATCACAGGTCTCCTTGTATATTGTATACTCTGTTGTGTATTCTCTTTGATAGAAATACCAACTTCTTTCTTTCTAGGAGCCTTGATTTCCTTTTTCTTGTAGATTCCAGCTTCAAGATTTTTCTTGTGTTCCTCAGCAAGCATTTGCTCTTCAGCCTGGATATCTTCAATAGTAACATTCTTTCCATGCTCTTTCATGAATATTTTAGCAGCAATCTCTTCATCAGTAGATGGATTAGTTGAAACAACTAAACTCTTGAGTTTTGAAGTAGATTGGCCACCAGAGTTTATCTTGTCAGAGTTTGTTTGTCTATCAGAGTTTACTCTTGTCCTGCTTTGCCTTTGAGCAAAAATCTTTCTTTTATTTTCTTTGCTTCCCCCATCAGTAGAATCATCCCTCCGTCTCAGAGCTTGAGTGTCTTTGCATTTGTCTTTAGGTACACTCTCCCCCTTTTTGACATCATCAGAAAGTAGTACTGATGTCAGCAATTCAATGGCAGTAGAAATGGAATTCAGTTGAGTAGACATTGCATTCTGAGTTTCCTCAACTTTCCCAAGCCTCTTCTTGATTTCCTCAGAATCCTTGGCTTGCTGCTTGAACATAGAATAATAATAAGTTCTGTCAGACTTGAAAGTAAGATCCTTCATACTGACTTCATTCCTTAGATTTGTAAGCATTTGTTGATTCTCATCAAATCTATTATTAAGAGATTTGACTTGAACAACAGTTGCCTGTAAGCTTGTAAGTACATCAGTATTTGAGATCTTCTTGACAGAATCAGATAGAAAATCTGCAGCCCTTTGTGCTGAGAAGACACAATCTGCATCAGCCCATTTGTTGTAGTACATATTCTGGAAATGCTCATTTGTCTGTCTATTGACTTCCCTTACTTCATCACTATTGACATCATCAGCCAATGAAACTTGAATACTAGGGTGTGAATGAGAACCCTCAGCTTCATTTCCAGCTTCTTCATTATTGTCTGCTTCATTTTCAGTAAGAATATTTTCAGCAGTAAACTGTGCAGCTTCATCAATTTTCTCCTCTTCTACAGCTTCAGGAATATCAGAGTTAACCTGAGCAAAAACCTCTGCTTCTCTTTGAACAATCTCAACAACAGATTGTTGCAAAGCTTCAAGAATAATATTCTCAGAGTTTAGCTCATCAGCAGCCTCTTGTTCCTTTTCTATCACAGCTTCATCAAGAATTGTCTCTGTGACTTTTATCATCTGATTAACCTCCTCACCTTTGTCAAGATCACAAGAAATAATTTCAGTGTGAGTGGCCAGAGAATCTTCTATCTGATCAGTTACTTGATCAGCTTCCACACCCTCTGTATAATGATCAGAATGTATAGAGGTGTGTGCTTCAAAATCAAAAACTCTGCTATCAGAATGAGTAGCAGCTTCCTCAACTACATCATTAGCCATTGATGTAGGAGCTTCTAAATCCAAATCCATCATATTAGCATCAGTATTTATCCTGTCTAGATTGACAGCTTCAGTATTTGCAGCATCCTCCTGAACAAATACTTCATGAGCTTCAGTGTTTACAAACACTCTGTCCTCATTAGCATTTAGAATATCCTCCTCAACAACCATTGCAGGAGTATCTTGAGGAACAGTTTCAGTCACAATCTCCTCATTCTCTGATGCAGGAGCTTCAGATTCATCAAGATTTGCTCTATCCTCTGAGAGCATAGTAGTTTCCCTTAGAACAGCTTCCTGAATTACCACTGCAGAGTTTACAGGCAATTCAGCTTCTTCCTCCTCATCAAAAAGATAAGTGGCTACAAGTTTCCTTATTTTACTCAGAGTTTGAGAATCCTCTGCTTCATCTTCACTAGCAGATACTCTTGCTTCTTCAGAATGAGGTCTTTGTGCCCTTACTTTTCTTTTAAATGCTCTGGTTTTGGACTTCTTTAACCTTTGTGATGGAGACACAGAAGGTTCAGCTTCAGAAGATGGTTTAGAAATTCTAGCTGGCTTAGAACCCATATGCTTAGTTCTACCACCTCTTGCAAGATTAACAGAAATTAAAGAAGGTACTTCTTGAGTTGGGGAATTGACTTGAGCATTTAAAAACTGTTGCATTGAGGCAGGTAGCAACAAGTCTCCAACAACTCCTTTCTTAACATCTTTATTTACTAGATCAGTAAATACCCTCTTATGTAATTTAAAACAAGAAACATCTGCTTCAATTACATGTACTCCTTCAACACAATAAGAAAACAAAAGCTGACAGAATCTAGAAAAATAAACAACTCCTCTATTCTCTGTCATCTTCTCCCCTAAGTTAGTCAAAACAAGTCGTGCAAAATCAAAATGATTATCATATAATAAAGAATACCCGATTTGCAGACTGTCTGTGGGAATAGCATCCCAATTTGTGCATTTCTTTCCAAATGTCCTCGTGATGCAATCGAAGAAGAAACTCCATTCCTTGCGCAGAAACGGCCTTTTGAGTTGCCCAATCTTTGTCAATGGCCCAGAGTAGCCAATCTCTCGCATCATTCGTATTAAATCCTCATCACCCATTCCAACAGTGTAGGAAGGATACTCAGGAAACCCCATTGCAGCTCGAATAGTACCAGAAGTAATAACATACTTTGTTTCTTCAAACTCAAAGATTATGGATGGGTTCCCAGTTTCACCACCATCATCATAAACCCCTGACTCCCAGAATGCCTTGATTTGTAAACCAGAAAGTTTGGCTGGTTCAACTAAAGCACGCCCAATCGCTGACTGAGCAAGAAACTTTTGAATCATATGAAATGCTTCTGGTGCGTTTGCAGTGTTTAGTGGTGCGGTATAGTTGTTTGGAACGAACTCTAACCCAGACGAAACGAAAGTTGTGGTTGCCATTAGAAGATTTTGAAAGAAAGAACAAGTAATTGATGCGAAAGCTTAACAGAGTTTATGTGTAGAAAGGTGTTTGTGACTATGTGTGTGTGATAATAGATGTGTATGAGTAAGATGTGAAAAGTTTAACTGAAGATGTGTGTATTGTATTTAAAAGAAAATTAAAGATTAAAAACTGAAGAGTTTTTAATCATTAATACACAACTGTCTTACTCCTGTAATCATGTGAATGGGACACGTGTCACACATGCAGTTACTGACAGCAAATAATTGACAGTTTCCAATACGCATGCGCAGTAAAAACAGCAATAATTACCGCCTGTTACACTTTTCTATGCAATTAACCTCTCTCCTCTGTTTAAAACATTCTTGAACAACTTTCCAATCATACTCTTTTTAAATTTTCAAAACAAATGTCTAATCTCAAAATTATAAAATGTCTGAAACAAAGAAATTATTTTAACCATCAGAGATTAAAACAAAGTTACCTCGGCATATGTCACACAATACATCAGTGTTTACCATTTATCCTTCTTTGTCAATAAACTCTTTTCTTAATCTGTACAGGTGTGAAAATATGTGTGTGCAATAGCAGAGTTTACCGAAATCAATAGTTAGATCATCTCAAAGTGCATAAAATCCACAAACTAAAGCAGTAAAAACTGGTTGCCTAAACTCTCATGTATAACATAAAGTCTGATTTTATATCTAAACTCTGTATACTGATATCCTTTCATTTGAATATGTCTTTTATTTTTCACCCCCTTTATATATATTTATATATATTTTGTTTTTGTTTTTGTTTTTTTTTTTTTTTTTTCCAGTAATCAGTGGTTGGCACTAGTCACCAAAAATCAAAGATTTTAGCCCTTATTTCATACAATAAGTTCCTGGATCTTCCTAGGCACAACATGATCTCAAAGGAATTTGTGCTCTGTTTGGCATCTTTTGATTTGAGGGTGAATTATTTGCAATTAATAATCAGAGTTTAGACTTTTCATCAGTTAATACAATTAATTTATGAGAGAAAATGCAAACAGCTAATACAGACTCAGTGTATAGGATCAATAAACTAAGAGATGGTATAAATACAGAGACAGTATCATGCTGTGTTAACTTACTGCACATATTTGAGATCAGAATCTATATAACTCTTAAGGATTCATAATTACTTACTGAGAATTATGCTTCATACAAATTTCTTCATTGGTCCATATGTTTCAGACAAAATTACAATCAGAGTATAGCATTAAACTGTAACTATCAGAGTATGATCAACACTTTATGACTAACAGAGTTTAGCATCAGAGTTTACTTTCAGAGTTTATGACAGTGGTACTCATAACAATGAATACATGCAAGGAATCATGAGCATTAAAAATCAAACATGTATAGGTTTTGAGTCTAACCCGTATCTCTAGTCAGAACCAGAGATCATTCCAAGTTCATTTACCAATCTTGTAAAAGTAGCTTCACTCAAAGGTTTGGTGAAGATATCTGCAAGTTGTTGGTTTGTAGACACAAAATGAAGCTCAATGTTCCCTTCTTCCACATGTTCCCTGATAAAATGATACCTTATGCTGATGTGCTTGGTCATGGAGTGCTGTACTGGATTTCCTGTCATAGCAATAGCACTTTGGTTATCACAGAAAATAGGTATTTTAGAGTACTTCAAACCATAATCCAGCAATTGATTCTTCATCCATAAAATCTGTGCACAACAGCTACCAGCAGCTATATACTCTGCTTCAGCTGTGGATGTGGAGATTGACTTTTGTTTCTTGCTATACCAAGAAACCAATCTGTCACCTAAAAATTGACAGCTTCCACTTGTACTTTTTCTGTCTATCTTACAGCCTGCAAAATCTGCATCAGAGTAACCAATTAGCTTAAACTCTGATTCTCTAGGATACCACAAACCCAAGGTTATGGTTCCTTTGAGATATTTGAAAATCCTTTTTACAGCTGTTAGATGAGGCTCTCTTGGATCTGCTTGAAATCTTGCACAAAGACATGTTGCATACATGATATCAGGTCTACTTGCAGTAAGATACAGTAAAGACCCTATCATTCCTCTGTAGTTTGTCATATCTACTGAGGCTCCTGTGTCTTTGTCTAGCTTTGTTGCTGTAGCCATGGGAGTTGTAGCAGATGAGCTATCAAGCATACCAAATTTCTTGAGAAGATTTCTGGTATATTTTGCTTGATTGATAAAAATACCATCATCTGTTTGCTTGACCTGTAAGCCTAGAAAATAACTAAGCTCTCCCATCATGCTCATTTGGTACCTGGATTGCATAAGCTTTGCAAACTTCTTACAAAGTTTGTCATTAGTAGATCCAAAAATAATATCATCTACATAAATTTGAACTAAAAGCAAATCATCACCAGAATTGAAATAAAACAAGGTTTTATCAATTGTACCTCTTGTGAACCCACTTTCTAAAAGAAATTGAGCAAGAGTTTCATACCATGCTCTTGGTGCTTGCTTTAGTCCATATAATGCCTTGTCAAGCCTGTAGACATAATCTGGATGCTTGGGATCTACAAATCCTGGTGGTTGTTCAACAAACACTTCTTCTTCAAGCTTCCCATTGAGAAAAGCACTTTTTACATCCATCTGAAAGACTTTAAACTTCTTGTGTGCAGCATAGGCCAGAAAAATTCTTATGGCCTCCAATCTTGCAACTGGAGCAAAGGTTTCATCATAGTCAATTCCTTCCTGTTGTGAATAACCTTTAGCCACAAGTCTAGCCTTGTTTCTTGTAATCACACCATCACTGTCAGTCTTGTTTCTGAAAACCCACTTTGTACCTACAATTGATCTATTCTTTGGTCTAGGTACAAGTGTCCAGACTTCATTTCTTTCAAATTCATTTAACTCTTCTTGCATTGCTGTAATCCAATTAGCATCTTGAAGAGCTTCCTCCACTTTCTTTGGTTCTGTTTGAGACAAGAAAGCATGATACAGACACTCATTATTTGTTGCACTTCTAGTTCTCACACTAGCATCAGGATCTCCAATTATGAGATCAGGTGTGTGTGCCTGTGTCCACTTTCTTGCTGTTGGTAAGTGGTTTCTTGCATCATTATTGAATCCTCCCCCTTGATCCATGCTCTCCTGATTCATATGTTGACTCTCTGTAGCATCTGAGGCTCCCCCTGAATTGGATGGCTCAGAGTTTGAACTGTCAGAGTTTGAATCAGTTTCCTCAACTGACTCACTTGCTGTGTCTTGTTGAGCTTCTTCACGCTCCCCCTCAACTGGTTCTCTATTTTGTTCAATTTGAGAATTTCCAGTTTCTCCAGTATTTACCAGTAGAGGTTCAGAGTATGCTTCGTCAGAGTTTGTCAAACCTGCTTCATCAGAGTTTATATCATCAGAGAATAGATCTTCATTTTCAAAACGTAGTTGATCATATCCATCCTTGTCTTCAAGTCCAATTATTTTCTTGTCATCAAATGACACATGTATGGATTCCATGATCACCTTAGTTCTTAGATTGTAAACTCTGAATGCTTTTGTTGACAATGGATAGCCAACAAAGATTCCTTCATCAGCTTTTAACTCGAACTTTGTCAACTGTTCAGGATGAGTCTTCAACACAAAGCATTTGCATCCAAATATATGAAAATATTTCAAATTTGGCTTCTTATTTTTCACCATCTCATATGGTGTTTTCCCATGCTTGTTGATCAGTGTAGCATTTTGAGTAAAACAGGCAGTTTGAACAGCTTCTGCCCAGAAATAAGTTGGTAATTTTGCTTCTTCAAGCATAGTTCTGGCTGCTTCAATTAAGGTTCTGTTCTTTCTTTCAACTACACCATTTTGCTGTGGAGTTCCAGGTGCAGAAAATTCTTGTTTCACTCCTCTTTCCTTGCAAAAAGCTTCCATGATTGAGTTTCTGAATTCAGTTCCATTATCACTCCTTATAATTTTGACTTTGTGCTGTGATCCTTTGTCCAGTAGATTTACATGATCCATCAGAGTTTGAGCAGTTTCATCCTTCTTTGACAAGAAATACACCCATGTATATCTAGTATATTCATCAACAATTACTAGAGCATATTTCTTTCTGCCCATTGACATTATATTCACTGGTCCAAAGAGATCAACATGTAGAAGATGATAAGGTTCCACTACTGAATATTCAGATTTGCTCTTGAAAGATGACTTCCTTTGCTTGGCCTTTTGACAAGAATCACATAGGCCATCTAGACTGAGTATTGATTTTGGGAGTCCTCTTACAAGATCCTTTCTTATTAGCTCATTGATGTTGTTCAAATTGAGATGAGAGAGCTTCTTGTGCCAATTCCAACTCTCTTCATTTGACATTCTTGCAGTCAGACACACTGTTTTTCCATCAGAGTTTGTTACCAAACTTGCTTCATAAATGTTGTTATGCATGTGTCCAACTAGAACAACTTTTCCAGTAGATTTACTGATGACTTCACAGTATTCACTATGAAAATCTACATGGTTTCCTCTGTCACAGATTTGACTCACAGATAACAGATTATGCTTGAGTCCTGAGACTAGAGCTACATTTGTGATGATGACACTTCCAAGATTAATATTGCCATATCCCAGAGTGTGTCCTATGTTGCCATCTCCATAGGAAACTTTTGGGCCAGCCTTCTCCTCAAAGTCTGATAGCAGGGCTTTATTTCCAGTCATGTGTCCTGAGCATCCACTGTCCAAGATAAGTGTGCTCTCTCTTATGCCCTGCAATCACAAACCAACACTAAGTGTTAGTTTTAAGGATCCAGACTTGCTTGGATCCTTTGCCTTTCTTAACAGTGTTAGCTTTTGCAGCGGAATCAGTATTATCAGAGTTTAAACTAACATTGTCAGATTTTACACTAGCAGAGTTTGCTCTAACCCATTTCAAGTTGGGTTTTAGCTCATAATAATTATGATAAATAGCATGATAACTCTTACAAGTATAAATAGAATGCCAAGTGCTCCCACAGTGTGTGCATAAAGTTTGTGGTTTAACCCTTACATAATCATTCTTTACTCCTGATGTAGAAGATAAAGAATTAATATGTTTGTTCTTAGTGCAAAATCTAGCAAGATGATTAGAACTACCACAATTATAACATGTTTTCCTTGGAGCACCAGCAGTAGGCAAATGATTATTTCTATTATCTATGCCTATCTTTCCATTCCTATTCTTCTTGGACCCTTTTGGTTTCATGGCAGACTTTACCTCTTTGAGCTTATGTTTGAACTGTTTTCCTGTCATTAAACCAACATTAACATGTTTCTCACAGACTCTAATTGGTTCTATAACAGCTTCAGGCTCAATAGGTTTCTCTGTTTTAAATTCAATATCCACTTGTTCAACACAAGCTTCAACTGGCTCTTTAACAGCTTCTTTCATAACTACAGATTTTAGCTTACTAGATTCAGGAACAAATGTTACAGGAGTTGAATATGAACTTGTGAATGCTCTAAACTTGATTTTGTCCTGAAATCTAAGTTCATCTTCCTCACTGTACCCTAAGCCTACAGAATCTGTCTGAAACACTTGATGTGTATCTCTACCAGAATTAGTCCAAGTTTTAATTATTTTTCTTTCCTTCTCTAAATCAGATTCTAGTTGCCTATACCTTTTAAGCAACTCCTGTTCAACATAAACAGCATCATCTCTTTCTTTTTGAATCTGCTTCATATTCTCAAGTTCTTTTTCAAGAAACTTGCTTCTTTCTTTAAGACTAAGATTCTCATATTTAATCCTCTCATTCTCTAAAGTCTGATCCCTATAACTAACATGTATGTTCTTAAGATAAATTCTTAATTCAGAAATATTATCAGTATCATAAGCATAAGTAGTTAGGGGTACCTTATTTTCTGATGATTCAGTCTCATCTTTGACAGTTGCCATAAGAGCATAATTTACTCCATCATCAGAATCTGAAGTATCTGCCCAGTCTTTGCCTTTAGAGATGAGTGCTTTCTCAGTTTTGCCTTTCTTGCACTCTGGAGCATAGTGACCCATCTCCTTACACTTGTAGCACTGGATTTCAGATTTATCCTTCTTTCCAGACTTGGTCTCCCTTCCATCAGACTTTCTAAAACTTCTCTTATCAGAGTTTGAATCTTTCCTTGAGAATCTCTTTCCTTTCTTGAAGTTCTTGAATCCCATCTTCTTAAAGGTCTTCACCATCAATGCAGCCATTTTCATCATCTGTTCTTCATCATCCTCAGAGTCAGAAGCTTCATCAGAGTTTGAGTCATCATCAGAGTTTGATGACTCACTTTCAGATTTAATGACTAAAGACTTTCCCTTGGCTTTCTTCCTTGATGATTCCTTCTTAATGGGCTTCTCCTCGACTTTGAGAGCAACAGATTTTGTCTTTTTACTCAATCTTCTATTCCTTTGTTCTATCTCCAGTTCATGAGTTTTCAATAACCCATAGATTTCATCAAGATCTGTATCAGCAAGCTCATAATTATCTCTTATTGTGGTTGTCTTTAGATCCCACTTTTCAGGTAGAGATAACAGAAACTTGAGATTAGACTCTTTAAGCTCATATTCTTTATCAACCAGAGACAGATCATTCAATTGTTTGCAAAATCTGTCATGAGTCTCAGTCAAGGTTTCATTAGGTCTTGAATCAAAGTGCTCATACTCCTGTGTGAGTATTGTCTTTCTGTTCTTCTTAATAGCACATGTTCCCTGGCATCTGACTTCTAAAGCATCCCATATCTCTTTGGCAGTTTTGCAGCCAATTACTCTGTTAGACATAACATTATCTAAAGCACTGTGGAGAAGATGTCTAACCTTTGCATCCTTTGCAATTGATGAGATGTCCTCAGGAGTCATATCTTTCTTTTCCTTTGGAACAGTCTTTTGTTCTTGACCATCAACAACAGGGGCTAGTTTGGTTGGATTATGAGGACCATCATAAATTCTGTCAAGATATTCTGGATCTGTAGCCTCCAGAAACATGGTCATCTTCACCTTCCAAATTGGATACTCTACAGGCCTGAGAATTGGAACCCTGATTGTTTCATATCGACTCACGGAATTAGGCTTAACCTGTTCAGCCTTGGGAGCAGTTTGATTTTCTTCAGACATGATTATTACTGTGTTTGAATCGTAAAACTGTATATATTAAACAACTTTGGCTTTGATACCAATTGTTAGGCCGAATACACAATATATAATCAAGTATGTATGAGAATAACAATCAAGAACACAAGTTTGTAAATCAACAAACTGAATTATATTAAATAATTCTCTCTTAGTGATGTTAATGAATCACAAAGAGCTTCTAGGTTACAAGAATAATATATTCAATGATCGCATCCCTTCTAGGGATAACCTATCTGTGTTTATATAGTACACAGTTACACAATCCTTATCTAATTGATATTCCTACAAATTAGCTATACAAGTTATATCAATTAAGGATTGCTTCTTATCTTCTATTCTGTTTCCTTAGCTGTATCAATATATTCTGCTTCTTTCCATCTTCAGAATATATTGCTTCTAGAATCTTCAATTCAGCACCGACAGCTAATTCAATTATCACCCTGTCAGACTTTAAATAAACTCTGACCGGCTTCCTTTAAACTCTTCACCCTGTCAGAGTTTAATTAAAACTCTGACCGGCTTCTGATAAACTCTGGTCAGTACCTGTTGCTTAAACACTGATAAACAAACGTCAGCAATTATATCTAACAGTTAATGATGCGGGAACTTTGAACTTTTGAGAAAATAAATTATCAATTAATTTTTTTTTTTTGTAATAGTTCTTCTTTTAAAGTAGTACACCGTGACGATCAAAATTATGTATAAAATTCATTTTTTTTATAGTATATCCCATAAATATCTATGTTATTATATTAAAGACTAAATAATGAAAGCTTTCTTATAAGTGTGGTCGCTTTGTTTTATCACTTAGTCCATAATCGTTGGATCTTTCAAATTAAATTGTTGAGAAACATTACATATAACAGTAAAATTATCATGTAGAATGATCTAAGATTTGAATCTACCAACAACATATTAAAATTTACAGGATTTGTTTTTTTTAAAAAAAAAGATTTTTTTTCATTTTTTTTCTTTCAGACATAGGTTATTTGATAATATTATTTGTAAAGTACGATTTTTCAGAAAAGTACTATACTAATTGATTAAAGTTTCGAATTTAATAATTTACAATGTATATATGTTAAAAAAGTTAGGTCTGTTCTGTAGCTGAGTCTACAATTTCAAAATACGGTTTTTTTAATATGAATATAATCCTGCTAACAATGAAATTAGGTCTCTGTGAGTGCTTATAAAACAAAATCACCATTTACGTATAATTTATTATTTAATAATAAATTATATTTGATTAGCTATGATCTATAACTTAATAAAATAGGATAAAAAATGCACAATTTTATAAAATTTTATCCTCGTATTATTATATTCTTTGTTGATTTGAATTTTTCTTAGATTAATTTTAATTTTTGAACATAGATTTCTAAATTTAAAATAGTTAGAAAAAAGTAATTAAATTGGCGTTAAAATAATGATGACAAAATAATCATTATTAGAATTTAAATACTCACTTTACTGATTTGGGCTTTATCTTGTGTTTTAAAATTCAGATTTTGACGATTTTACACCCCACGTGAAGATAATTAAATTATTTTTAATTAAATGATGATTTAACAATTTTTATCTAACCGGAATTGTCCATGGAAGAAAGTCACGAATGTTTTACATGGAGAATTCTATTCAATATAGAAAACTTATTTATATTTGGTATATTTGGTTTAAATTATCAAAATACACTTTTTAGAATTTAAATATAATCCTATTATAAATAAAATACACTTTTTTAATATTTGATCAAACGATTTTCATTTATCTAGTTAAGATCTAATAGTCCTTATTAATTTGGTTGTCACGATCAAAATTTTGGATAAATCGTTATAATGTTATTATATAAAAGAGTTTAATATAATAAGGATATCAAGTGCATACTGATATAAGTATCTTACTAATTGCTTTTACTTTTAATGTTTCGGTTTTATTTATAGTGTATATAAAATTTTAAAATACATTATTACTTTAAAATTATTAAACAGAATAAAAATTATGTTATGATTATATAAAATTTTATTCTCATATTATTATAGTCTTTATCGATTTGAATTTGTTCTTAATTTATTTTAATACTTTATTGAAAGAAAGGTAAAATTTCTAAAATTAAAAGAATTAGTGGAAAAATAAATAAATTGGTGCTACAATTATAAAAAAAATATTTATTAAAATTTAAATACTCACTTTACTATTTGGGTTCTATCCTGAGTTTTAGAAATTGAATTTTGACGATTTTACAACCCATCAAACTAACGAAATTATCTTTAATTTAATGATGATTTAATAATTATTATCTAACTTGACCAGTTGACCTACCCATAAACCGAAAAGAAAAGATGGTTAAGTATTATATTCAAAATTATTGTTTATGAATATGAAACCCTCAATATTTTAATAATATTTTGATATTATCCTTTTATGTTTGTTATATTTAAAATAATATAATTATAATTTGGATTAATCAAATTGTTATGTACCTTCGGAAAAAATGTTTAAATTTATTCATGTACATGAGTTCTTCTAAGTCTCTTAGGGTCCACATGTATCATTTCATTGTTATATGATATACATGAGCATTATATTGATAATTTTTAATATTTTAATCGATATGAATTGTTATCTGATATTTGGTTTAACAATTATTATCTAACTCGAACTATACATAAATTAAAGAGAAAAGATATTTAAGAATTTTTACATAGAAAAATTTTAAATTATCAAAATACACTTTTTAGTATTTAAATATAATTTTATTATTAATCAGATACACTTTTTAATATTAGATCTAACAATTCTCATCGATATATTTAAGATCTAACTGTAATAATTAATTTGGTCGTATAGTGGTCGTACACGGACCAGATCGATTTTAATTTTTTCTTAAATTGATTTTAATATTTTATTGAAATAAACATAGAATTTATAAATTTAAAAGAATTAGAAAAAAAATTAAATTGGTGCTACAATAATAAAAAAAATTATTAAAATTTAGATAATCACGTTTGGGCTCTATCTTGAGTTTTAGACAACATATTTTAACAATTTTACACCCACGCGAAGCTAACAAAATTATCTTTAATTTAATGATGGTTTAATAATTATTATCTAACCTGAACTATCCATAAACTAAAAAGAAAAGATAATTACGATTTTTTATATAAAAATTTCTATTCAATATAGAAAACCTATTTATAATTGGTTTAAATTTTAAAAAAAATTATTAAAATTTAGATAATCACTTTACTGTTTGGGCTCTATCTTGAGTTTTAGACAACATATTTTAACAATTTTACAGCCCACGCGAAGCTAACAAAATTATCTTTAATTTAATGATGGTTTAATAATTATTATCTAACTGGAACTATGCATAAACTAAAGAGAAAAGATAATTACGATTTTTTACATAAAGATTTCTATTCAATATAGAAAACCTATTTATAATTGGTTTAAATTATCAAAATACACCTTTTAGTATTTAAATACTATCATATTATTAATCAAATACAATTTTTAATATTATATCTAACGGTCCTCATCTATTTGAATATTTATAGTTTTATAATCCAACGGATCATATACTTTTTTTGATTGTACAGTGACCCACCAAAATTTTGGATAAGATCTCCCATATATAAGGAGTTAATTAGTTTTCAAATTACAAACTTCAACATACTTAAACAAGTACAATCATACTATTAACAAAAAAAGTTTTATGAACATCAACAATATACAATCATATATATGACATTGATCGTGCCTAGTTCAATTTAAAAGTACAATCTAAGCTATAGGCCCATGCCTTACACGAGCTTTTATGCTAGTTAAAATATTATAATGTATTTAAAGATTCTACTGTGTATGGCATAGTTTGAGAATATATTAATTGATATGTGAAAAGAAATCAAACTCATTATAATATTAATTTATTACATAAACACGTCTATCACGAGAGAATTATTAGACCGTGTAACTGCTGGCCCCTCTTCTCTCTGCTGTCTATTAGGGTGGGGCCGTGGGGTCTTCCTACAATTTTAATGGGTGATATGTGAAATAGAAATTCTTTTTCCACTGCAGAAGGAAAGTAAAGCAAAGGCACGAGGATATTTCCATTGATTAAAGTAAACTAAAGTGAAGGCACAGTTATATTTGCTCAACAGAAGGAAATTTAAGCAAAGTAAAGCCAAGGCACCAGAATATTTCCACGGCTAAGCAAACTAAAGCTAAGGTACAATTCTATTTGCTCGACGCAAAGGCACGAGAATAAGAACACTTGACAAGCAGAATTTAAGCAACACACAATAGAAAGAGATCACAAGAACTATTAACTGGGATAGTAAGTGTTACAGAAAAATGTCGTTTGTGGTTCCAATTTGGGTTCTTTGGCTGCAAGCTGCCTACAGTCTGTGGACTTTTCTGAGGAATGCCAAGTTCTTTCGCATACCATTCATCACTATGAGCATGTTGTGGCATGGCTATGACTATACTTGGTTTAAACAAAGAAAGTATCTACTGTTGGACAGTAAGAGCAGAGAGGGAGGTGGTGATTGGCAGGATTATGACAATCAGCAAGAAAAAGACTCCCACTCATTCTCCATTGAAAATAGTTACGACATGAGGTTTCAGCTCAACAACAAGAAGTACAGATTTTGTGCCTCTTTCGAAACAGGAAAACCTCTTAAGTTCCTTCATTTTGCAAAGAATTTTCATTTAGTGACTGAGGACATTGTTCTCATGGGAAAATACCATCTGGTTAAAGCCGTCAAGCCAGAAACCATGTTGAAGTATATTCTAATGGGAGGAACCATCAAGACGTGTGAGGAGTATTGTATTGTTGACCACACCAGTTCTGAGCTCTTGAATGATAACTTCATGAGAATTCTGTCAATCTTTCCCTTGATATTGCAGGCTAAAGGATTTGATCAGTTTTCCACATTAGTAAGTGCAATTTTTGTGGTTGTTGACATTTTCTCATATTATTTTAATTTTGTTTGGCAAGGTTGTAAGGCTCTTGCATTCCAATACACAAAGCTTTTCTTGGGAACATTCAATGTTAAATACCGAGTGTTCATGCATGAACTTCTCAGCACAGGCAGCGACTCATTCATGTTCTGTGATGATTCCGTGAAAAAGGCATACTATAAAAAAGTAGACAAATTTATGGTTGTTAGGGGCTGTGAGATTCCTTTGGAAGCCACAACTGCTCCAGCTCCTCTGCCAGATGACGAAGATAGTGATTTGCCTCAACATCAAGAAATCAAAATGAATCTGAATAATTTCATCGTGCAGACTGAAATGGTTGATGAAGGTTACTATAATATCACCCTAACAGACGATAACAATTATAGGGAGACGAGAATGTTCTTATCAAAGAAAATGACAAAGAAAATCATAAAATATTTGATGTATTGTAAAGAGACCGATAATTATCCTTTCCGCGATCTTTCCACGAACTCAGTCCATGTGGTAAACCCAATTAAGGCAATGGTCGATGGGGTCTTTGAATGGGTCTTAACTGTCCAATTAAAAGAGAAAGTCCGCTTGTTTTTCTCTTGACTCCGCCATTTTAAGGGTAAGAAACCCTCCTTTCCTCAAATTTATACCAGATATGAAGTGCCTTCTTCTTGGATTCTCTTATCTACTCTATTGCCGGGCAATGCTGGAGGTCAGATACACAAAAATGTTGAATCTCAAGTCCAATGGTCTTTGAGTGTTGAAATACTTAATTTCTCATGTCTCTTGTGTTAGATTAAAAAAATTGTTTGCTTATTGATCCATTAGTTAAGGAAGTTGGTACTTTAGTTTTGTTGCCTGTGTCTGGTTATTGCTCCATGTTTTGCTATAAATTCCTGTTTGTAAGGCTATATAACCTATTGTCTTTTCATTAATAAAGCAAGCTTTTTGAACTATTTACATCTGAGCTCTTATATCTTTTTTATGATTTATTTTTTAAAATTTTTGGGGAGACTTGTTCTTAATATGACTACTTATCCTGTACTTGTACAAGTTAGGACTTGCTCAAAATGTTATACTACTCGACAGTTAGGTTCTTAGACAGTAAAATTACCATGACAGAAACCACAGTGATAGGAGACTGACAGCACATGCATTCGAAGACAAGCTTGGATAGAGCTAAATATAAAGGATAACAGAAGAAGCTATTTGATATGTTCATGCACTTGTTCAGCCTAGCTCTCCACAACGGGTTTGGAGTTAACTGTGCTAGAAGTCAGAAGACTTCAGGATAGAAAGGCTATGATGACAGCAATGTCAATGAACTATGACAGCACAAGTACTGGGGGAAATTGTTAACATGTTTAGCAGCCATCGTGATAGAATATATCTATGCATAAATGGAGATATCTTGACAGAATATTTGGTTCTACATGGTAGAAGGTTTGGGCGATCCACTTGACAGAGATCTAATAGACTACAGTTGACAACAAGTTTAGAGGCAAGCCTTGACAGAATATCTGGCGGGTAAAATTAACTGTCAGGAACGGAACATTGGACGCTGAAACATGACAGAATGTATTTATTTGAAGCTGGACAGAAACTTTATGTAACAGGCTGACATAGAAGCTAACAAAATGAGAAACTTCTGAGCCTGCACAGCGTATGATCCTTGTCCATTTCTGTTAGCTGCTCTGTTTTTCCTCCCAATCTTTTGTAATTGTGATCTTCGTAATTAAGCTCATTAGGGGTGAAAGATACTTGTAAAAATTTGAAGTTTTATTAGATGTGGTGTGGATGTTGTTCTACTTGTACTTGTAACATCTGAACGCTGAACCTAGAGAAGTAATGAGCAGATGCCTTTGAAGAGTATAAATAACTAGTGGAACTCAATATCTTAGTAATCTTTTAATGTAACCAATTTTGCCTGGTTGAAGAAAATAACAGATTATGTAAGTCAGCTCAGGAGGGTCGAAAAAGGACAGGGTAAGTTCAGAAACATTCTTTTTCTTTTTCTCATTCCAATTTTGTGTTTGCCATCTCAACTCTTTTTCTCATTACATATAAATTTTGACTTCTTTAGTATTCTGTCTTTAAATGTTTAATTTATACTAGCTTAACTGTCTGCAATGCACCGTTATTTTTTAAAATTTATAATTATATTAATTAACAAAATTATTTTTAATTTAATTATGATGTAGTCATTATTATTTAACTAAAATTACTTAAGATCCTCAATAGAAGATAAAGTTATGAATTTTTACATTGACAATTTTATTCAACTTAGAAAACCTATTCATTACCTTTTCTTTGATGTTACAGCCTCTCCCTTAGTATAATTAAAATTTAGTTTTTAGTATTTGAATATAATTCTAATAACGATCCCACTTTTTTAATATTAGATATGCCGGTTCTTATTTATCTATTTTAAAATTAACGGTTCTTATTAGTTTGACGGAACCAAAGTCTTGGATAATATCCCGTGCAACGCACAGATCTTTTTTTAATATCTATAATTATATTAATTTGAATTTTTTAAATTATTTTTGTGTTACTAATTTTTGGACTTTATTTATTTGATTTTATATGCTCAATTAACTATTTGTACTGTATCTTGAGTTCTAAAAATCAGATTTGACTATTTTACGGCACACACGAAACTCACAAAATAATATTTAATTTAGTGACAGTTTAACAATTTTTTCCCAATTGAAAATACCCTGAAACTGAATAGGAAAAAAACTAACGAATTTTTACATAAAGAATTCTTATTGAACTTATTATCAAAATACTCTTTTTAGTATTTGAATATAGTTTTACGAACAACCAAATCCAATTTTTAATATTACATCGAACTATTCTCCTCTTTAAATTCGAACACTTATTCTACTTTAAATAAAACTTTTAATTCTATGTCTTACCTATAAATTCGAACTCTTCTCCTCAATAAATTCGAACATCTATTCTACTTCTAATATGTTCAAGGATATTTTTTTGATTTATTAGTATTTAAAATTCAAAAATTCTAGAAAATTAGAAAAATAGATTGACATGATCTTAGAGGTGCCACCTAACATCCCGCGTATCCTCATATATATATATATATATATTAGATATTAAATATTGAAATATTTTTATTTAAATATTTTTTTGATTAGAAAATCCTATAATTTCTTTTCAAACAAGTTATTTAATTAATGATAAGATTCGTTAATAGTGGAAAGAAGCGTTAGAATATTTGAGAAAATCGATATCCTTTTATTTAAATTAATTGTGTGAATAAAATATTTTATTTTAGGCATTACTTGTAGGATTTGTAAAATTATTGGGAGTAAATTTTACAATTACTGATATGGGTTGAAATATAACCCTAGAAATAATTAATGATATATTAATTAGACCTAGTTTGGTCAAAGAATTAGGCCCGACAAAAGGCCCGAAACCCTAATTATTTATTAATTTCGTAATTAATAAATAAGGGAAATTATCAGCTCATTAAATGAGTCCAAAATATAATAAAATCTTCATGGAAGGATCCAGAATCCCAATCAAATAATATGATGAGTCATAACACTTATCAGATAAGGATAATACTTGCCTGCCAAGTAATATACTCCTAATCAGTTATCAATTACAAATTTTATCAGTTTAGTCTCCTAAACTTACTCTAAATACAAGGCTCCAGACGCCTATATAAGGACCCACGTCCCTCAAACTAGAACTACGTTTTATTGACTTGATTCTCTATACAGCAGAGATACGTAGGCATCTTGTGAGGATCGATTTAGTCCCGAAACACAAGAGCAGTCATTAAAGCTTGAACGCTCATAAACCCTAGCATTTAATTTACAAGGTACGTTTTTTAATCCATAACATTTGGCGCCGTCTGTGGGAAGAAAACATCAACCATGGCAAACACCCGAAGAACAACTCGAGCTTCTGAAGAACTTCCTATCACCTCCGGGGCTGATACTCACGGAAGTCAACCACCACCAATTACTAGTACTGAAGGGACGAATATCCCCACCAACACTCAAGGATCAGAGATCCCAATTGAAGGGACGAATCCCCTGCAAGTGGTCATTCATGGATCTAATTCACAAGAGACCACTCACCAGCAAGCAATCACAACCTCCCCACTACTCATGAGTGCCCCGAGGGGCCTTCAACTACACACTACTGATCTCCCTCAATATGTGAATCAGACCCTGGGGATGCCTACCCATACCAGGCCCCCTCGACCCCCGGTGGGCGGTAGTGGTACCACTCTGGTACACCATGAGGCTTACGTGCCCCCTTACGTCCAAGGTTTGGAACCCCTGAACCGACAAACCCAAACTCTTCAAATGTTTCGAGACGATTTCTCTGGGCCTTACACTGAGGATGAAAATTATAATACTGATGATGACTATCCCCCGCGAAGGAGACGTTCTGTAAACAAGGAGCCAACCACTCAGGAAAGGATTGCAGCCCATGAGACAGAGGTTGCAAAACTCAAAAAGAAGTTAGAGGAGGAAGAGGCTGCAAGAGCAGCCGGGAAGACTCCGGTAATTAATCTGGATCCTACTCCTCCGAGATCCAGAAGGGTTGAAATCCCAAGAGGAGATCCTACTGTATTGTTGCCCCTAGGAGATCCTGACGATCCTACACCACCCTTCACATAAGAGATAATGAAAGCCACTATATCCAGGAAGTTTAAGATGCCAACCATCAAAGCTTATGATGGAACGGGTGATCCTGCAAATCATGTAAGAACCTTCTCAAACGCACTGTTGTTGCAGCCTGCCAATGACGCTGCAAAGTGTAGGGCGTTCCCACAAACTCTAGCGGGTATGGCTCAACGTTGGTATAGTCGCCTTCCGCCCAATTCTATTGGATCCTTCAAAGAGCTGAGTAAGGCATTCATCAATCAATTTGTTAGTGGGAAGATACATGAGAAAAGTTCTGCCTCTCTTATGGCGATTCGACAAGGCAAGAATGAAACATTGAGAGAATACTTGAGTAGATTCACTAAGGAGGCTATAAAAGTCCCAGATTTGGAAGATAAAGTGGCTATGATAGCCCTACAGCAAGGAACTACCGATGACCACTTCAGGAGGTCTTTGGCCAAACATCCCCCTGAAAACATGTTGTCACTACAAGATAGAGCTGGGAAATATATCAAAGCTGAGGAGAGCATGAGAAAGTACGAACCCATTGCTACTGGCAATGGAAATTCAAAAAAGAGAAAGGATGCTCCAGAATATGATGCAAGTGAGAAGTATCCTAGGACATCAAAGGATTCAGATTCACCACCCAAGAAAAGCAATTTTGGGCCAAAGTTCACAGAATATGCAAGATTGAATACTCCCAGGAGTCAAATTCTGATGGAGATAGCAAAGGAAGAAGATATCAAATGGCCGAAGCCTATGAGGGCCGATGTGTCAAAAAGAAATCAAAACCAATACTGTCGGTTTCACAAAGAAGTTGGCCACGAGACAGATGACTGCAGGCAGCTGAAAGATGAAATTGAGTTCTTGATTCGAAGAGGAAAGCTTGGTAAGTACACCAAAGATGGAAACCAGGGAAGTCAGAGAGGAAATTATGAAAGGAAAGACTACGATAGACGGGACAATGATCAAGACCGAAATCCCAAGCCCCGAGGGCCTGTCATCAATATGATATTTGGAGGGCCAACTGCGGCCGGACCTTCCAGAAACTCCAGAAAAGCTTATGCCCGTGAGGTAATGACTGTGGTTGGAGAAGCACCGAAGCGTGCCAAGACTGAAGTATCTTTGAATTTTGACGATTCAGACCTTGAGGGAGTGAAATTTCCCCATGATGACCCTCTGGTCATAGTACCTGTGATTGGGAACTCAGAAACGAAGAGAGTTCTTGTTGACAATGGAGCTTCAGTGGACATCTTGTTCCATGATGCTTTCATCAAGATGGGTTACACTGACTCTCAGCTAACACCCTCAAACATGCCCATATATGGGTTCAATGGAGTAGAATCGAAGGTAGAAGGCACGATTCAACTCCCAATGACAATGGGACAAGGTTCGAAGACGTCTACTCAAATGCTGAATTTCATAGTTATTAAGGCAACTTCAACCTACAATGCAATTCTGGGAAGAACGGGACTTCATGCATTCAAGGCTGTTGCCTCGTCCTATCATTTGAAGATCAAATTCCCTACAAGGAATGGGATTGGTGAAGAAAAAGGTGATCAGTAAATGGCTAGAAGCTGTTATGTAGCCGCGTTGAGGCCTGATGGAGTTGGGGGGCAGGTTCTTCCAATTGAGGACATGGACATCAGAAACGATGAAGAAAGAAGAGGAAAGCCAGCTGAGGATCTTGTTCCCATCCCCTTGATCCCAGGAGAACCAGACAAGGTCACCTACATTGGAGCTTTACTACCTGAATCTATGAAAAGTAAGTTGACATCCTTTCTTCAAGAAAACAGTGATGTATTTGCTTGGACAGCAGCTGATATGCCAGGGATTGATCCCCAATTGATAACCCACAAATTGAATGTGGATCCTGAAAGGAAGACAGTGAAACAAAAGAAAAGAAATTTTGCCCCGGAAAGGCAAGAAGCTATCAAGCAAGAGGTAGAAAAACTCTTGGAAGCAGGCTTCATTGAAGAAATTCAGTTCCCTGAATGGTTGGCTAACCCAGTGATGGTCAAGAAGGCTAATGGAAAGTGGAGAATGTGTGTAGACTTCACCGACTTGAATGATGAATGTCCCAAGGATTGTTTTCCCTTACCGAGGATTGATGCTTTGATAGATGCCACTGCTGGGCACGAGATGTTAAGTTTCATGGATGGCTTCAGTGGATACAACCAAATCAAGATGCACAAGGACGACATCTCCAAGGTATCGTTCATCACCGACTTTGGTGTTTTCTGTTATTTGGTAATGGCATTTGGACTTAAGAATGCAGGGGCAACATACCAAAGATTGGTGAACAAGATTTTTGAACCACTGATTGGTAAAACAATGGAAGTTTATGTGGACGACATGCTAGTCAAGAGCCTCGACAAGGCAGACCATATAAAGCATCTTCGAGAAGCATTTGAAGTGCTGAGGCACCACAAGATGATGTTAAACCCAGCGAAGTGTGCCTTCGGGGTTGGCTCAGGAAAGTTTTTAGGTCTGATGGTCTCCAAGAGGGGAATCGAAGCTAACCCCGACAAGATCAAGGCAATCCTAGACATGGAACCACCCAAGTCTGTTAAGGATGTGCAGAAATTGACAGGAAGAGTTGCAGCTTTGGGAAGATTCATCTCCAAGTCAGGAGAAAAATGCTTACCTTTTTTCAAAGCACTCAAGAATGTGAAAAATTTCGAGTGGACACCTGAAAGCCAAGAAGCCTTTGAGGCCCTGAAGAAATACATGGCTGAAGCACCACTATTGGCAAAACCAAAGCCAGGAGAAATCCTCTATCTGTACTTGGCAGTATCCGACGCTGCCCTTGGAGCTGTTTTGGTAAAGGAAGAATTGAAGGTTCAGAAACCCATTTACTATGTGAGTAAGATCCTGCATGGGGCAGAAATAAACTACTCTACCATAGAGAAGTTTGCCTTAGCCTTGATAATGGCCTCAAGAAAGCTACGTCCGTACTTCCAGGTGCACAAGATAGAGGTTTTGACTAATCAACCTCTAAGGAACATTCTGCACAGCCCTCAGGTTAGTGGAAGGTTGATCAAATGGGCTATTGAGTTGGGGGAATTTGATATCAAGTATAAGCCTCGTACGGCCATTAAAGCTCAAGCAATCGCTGACTTCATGGTTGAATGTACCATTGACAACCAAGAAGTCGGGGGGCAGGAGGTAGTAGTGGAAGACAGCAAAAATGAAGACATGTTGTCCAAGGAATGTTGGGTGCTCTATTTTGATGGAGCATCAAAAACAAAATCAAGTGGAGTTGGTTTAGTGCTGCAAAGTCCTGATGGATTCGTAATAGAGTACGCACTAAAACTTGACTTCCCAACGACAAACAATGAGGCTGAGTATGAAGCTTTAATTGCCGGCTTAGGGCTGGCTGGAGCCCTGAGGGTCAAAACTCTGAAAGTCTGTGGAGACTCAAGGTTAGTTGTTTCTCAAGTAAATGGAGAATTTGAAGCCAGAGATGAAGTCATGGCTAAGTATCTGAAACTTGTCAAAGCCATCATGACTCAGTTTGATGAATGTTATGTGGAGCACGTTCCGAGGGAGGAAAATGTGAAGGCTGATGCTTTGTCCAAGTTTGCCTCCTCTGAAATTGAAAATTATGCAGGGAGTGTATACTTCCAAGTCTTAAAAACCCCAAGCATCAACGGAAAGTTGGTAGCACCCATTGGTATTACCAGTTGTTGGATTGATCCGATCAAAGCTCATTTAGAAACTGGGTGGCTACCTAATGACACCACAGAAGCACGAAAGTTATACGTCAGAGCACTAAGGTATGCCCTAATTGAGGGAATTCTATATAAGAAATCTTTTGTTATTCCATACCTGAAGTGTTTGAGACCTCAAGAGGCAGAATTGGCCCTGAAAGAAGTTCATGAAGGGATTTGTGGACAGCACTTGGGGGGCAGAGCTTTGGCCCATAAAGTTACTCGTCTAGGTTTCTATTGGCCAAGTATGCTTGCTGATGCAAAAAGTTATGTGAAGAAATGTGAACGGTGCCAGAAGCATGCACCAGTGGTTAGACAACCACCTGAGATGTTGACATCCGTAAACTCACCTATCCCTTTTGCCATGTGGGGAATGGATATACTTGGGCCATTTCCAATGGCAAGTGCACAGAGAAAATTTCTGATAGTTGCAATTGACTATTTCACTAAGTGGATTGAGGCTAAACCTTTGGCCAAGATAACCACCAAGCAAGTGATGCACTTCTTTTGGGAGAGTGTGATATGCAGATATGGAATTCCCCGAATCCTGGTAACGGACAATGGAACTCAATTCAACAATGACGAGTTCAAGAAGTATTGTGACGAGAATGATATCAAGTTGCGCTTCACTTCTGTTGCCCATCCTCAGGCAAATGGGCAAGCTGAGGTTGCAAATCGAATTATCCTAGATGGACTGAAGAAAAGAGTTGAGCGCTCCAGAAACACTTGGGTAGACGAATTACTCCCCATACTTTGGGCTTACCGTACCACTTGCAAAGTCACTACCGGGGCAACTCCATTTCTACTAGCTTACGGAGCAGAAGCAGTGGTTCCTTTAGAAATCACTCATGCATCTCCTAGAGTTGAAGCTTATGAGCCAGAGGCGAATGAAGAAGGCTTGAGGCTAGCTTTAGATCTAATTGACGAAGTTAGAGATGAGGCGAATGCCAAGATAGTTGAACATCAGAAACGAGCATCTTTCTACTACAACCTAAGGGTTAAAGAGAGATTCTTTCGTCAAGGGGACTTGGTCCTTAGAAAAATTGAAGCATCTGGAGTTGGACAAAAGGGAAAGTTAGCCCCAAACTGGGAAGGGCCCTATCGGGTCAAGAATGTGTATGGACGAGGCTCATACAAGCTGGAAACTATGGAAGGGATTGAAGTGCCCAGAACTTGGCATGCTGCAAACTTGAAAGTTTATTATGTTTAAGTATGTCCTAATTGGACTCATTATCAGGATAAGTAGAAATAAGGTCGATGAAACCAATCCAAGTTTTTAAACTTGAGGTAGAAGTAGCATACTATGTAAGGGTTATACCCATTTCTTCAATTTAAATATTCATTCAGCAATTTCAAGAATATTCTACAAAGCATGGCATCTTGATGTTTATATGGTTCAAAGTACTAATTAAGTACGCAAACATAAAACATTAAAAGACATGAAGAAAATAAATGACTTTCAATAAAGTTAAAAGTTATGCCCAAAGGCAAAATTACATAAAATAAATAAAAGCTACAGATAGCTATGGTTGAGCACCATCCCCTCCTTGCTCATCCTCAGAAGCCTCCTCCTCTTCACCAGACTCCTCTTCACCGGAGCTGGATTCCTCTAACTCTTCACCAGGCTGGGAGGCATGTTCAGGATTGAGAATCCTGTCATCCTCATCCATATCATCTACTCCATCCAAGGCCTTCTCCAACTGATTAGGAGCATGGGGGCTGGGAAAGTCGGAAATAGTAAGGGATCCAGGAATTCTCCTCGATACCTCGGCCAAAGCCTCATCCCATCCTTGAGTGAACTGGACGGGGAAAAGAAGATCATCATGCTGAGTAATGATCTCCTGATACTCAGCAGAATCAAAGTACTCATCAATGATGTGATCCTTCCCCTTCCTTAGCTCGACCAGCTCAGCTTGAGCCTCCAATAGCTCCTTATCCCTTCGATCCAAGGAAGCTTTAAGAGAACCAACCTCCACCTGGGCTTGATCATACTTAGCCTTGTTGGCCTCAGAAGATGAGCGCCAGGCTTTGGCTTGAAATAAAGCCCCTTGGAAATTTGCATTAGCCTACAAATAAAACACAAGTTAGAAATAATAACTTGGGGCATAAAAAAGAAAGAAAGAAAAAGAAACTTACAGCAGCAAAGGCCTGGGCTCCTGCACACTCTGCCCCTTCCAGGGTGGAGTTAGAAACAAAATCCTTGTAGTCACAAGGAGTCAATGAATGGTGTGACCATTCAACAACATGAGCAGACACCCCCACTATGGTGTCCTTTTTCCTTATCCCCCAGTTGGGACGCCATACAGAACTCTTAGTTGAGCCCTCGACCTCATCTACCTCAGCCACATGAGGCCTCAAAATGGCAGGGCCTTTCTCGATCAGCCTAGGATCCTTCAAGCAAGCCCTCTTGATCCTTGCTGTCTGCCCGCCTTCTGGCTCATTCTGCTTGTTGATAAACTCAGCAGCTGCAAACAAAAGTCAAGGAAAACAATTGGTATAAGGCAATCTTGATACAACTATAAGAAAATAAGAAAAAGAATTACCCTTTTCAGAAACTCTTGAAAGTTCCAGAGACTTAAGTAGAAACTCGTCCAGGAGCTCCCAAGCCATGGTGGCATAGTTATCCTTGGTGAGTTCAGCATAGGCAAAGGCCTCCTCCTCAGTCAGAACTATGTCACCAGGACTACCATCCGAAACTTTACTAAAAGAGCTTTGGAATAAGGTGCCCCGGTCCCCTCCATCCCAGACCAAATACATAAATTCATTTCTCCACTTGGGATTGTTGTCGGGAATGGATTTTGGGTGAAAGATGGGGGGTGTTGTGGGTCGATGATTAATATATACCCAACCCAAAGTTTTGGAAGAGCTATTTTTAAATTGAAAAATCCTTCTAAAGAGAGCAACAGAAAGAGGGAAATTGTTTTTCAAGCACAAAACAATAAAGCACATAATAAGTCTCCAAGCATTGGGAGGGAGTTGACAAGGATTGATTCCTACATCAGCTAGAAGTTCAGGAATGAAAGGATGGAATGGGAATCGAACACCTGCAGCCAGGACCCCCTTGTAAATGCAAAGAGCATTTGGGCGCCAATGGCAGGAACGATCCCCAGGTTCATCTAGGACTAACCTATAAGGTGGCCTAATTCTATACATATTCTTGTAATTAGCAATTGCATCAGCATCATTAAATCTGTTGCTATGGTTAAATGAATCTAAATGCGACACTGAGGGATATACATCACTATGTTCTAATATCATATCTTGCAAAGACATAGTGGGAGAACGAACGATGATACCTCTTTTGGACGCTTGATTCATTTTCTGAAGACGGCTAGCAGAACGATCGGCCATTCTTAAATCTTCAACAAAAACCCAGAAACCTTCTTGGGAAGAAGATCAAAACCCAGAAACCTTCTTGGGAAGAAGATCAAAACCCAGAAACCTTCTTGGGAAGAAGATCAAAACCCAGAAACCTTCTTGGGAAGGAGATTGAAACCCAGAAATATAAGAACACCGCCACAAAAACTCGCCGGAAATCGCCTGACTACGGAGAAAAAGAAAGAAAAAAAAGAGAAAGACAGTGAGGTTTAAGGAAAGAAATTTTTGGAAAGATTCGAGTGGGGAGTAAGAAGTGAAACCTCACTCTTTTATAGGCGAAGTGACTGGAAACTCAACCGGTTAGGGAAGACTAACCGGTTGCAGCCAGTCAAAGCCCACAATTACTCTTTGGGCTTCTGGAATTAAGGCCCAAAGAGTTACGAACGATAAAAGACAAGGCCCATGGCCCAAATAAAAGAAAGGCTTAAAAATTTCAAGAGGATTCAAGGACTAATGAAAAATTAGGGCCCAAAAAAAAAAAGGGACTAGGCCCAAGGCCCAATATAAAATCAAGGCCCAAAAGGTTGACAGCTTCGGAAATTTCTAACTTAAAGTTTAGAAATAATTCTAAGGCAATAAAGTGAATTCAAAGTCGAAAATGCCAAAGATCGAGATCGGGGAATTGAGTTCGAAAATAAACTGGGAAAAGAGATTGAATTATTCGACCTCGTGGCAATATGAGGTCGAAAAAGACCTAGGATTCCTGGTCAAAGAATCTTGGCCGAAAATAGCTTGAATTCTTGGTCGAAACTTCCTGGTCGAATTCATGCTAAAAATTAAGGTCGACATGTTCAACCTCACTCCACTTCCTAGTCAAAAATGAATACTGGGAATGAGATCGAAATAATACTAATTCCTGGTCGAAAATTTGAGGTCGAATAAGACCTAAACTTTCTGGTCGAAGTGTTCAACCTCAACACTGTTCTGATCGAAATTAAGCTATAGATCCTGCTCGAAAATATAAAGAAATGAGATCAAAAATTCCTGCTCGGAAATATAAAGAAATGAGATCAAAAATTCCTGCTCGAAAATGAAAAGGAATGAGGCTGAAAATTTGAGGTCGAATTTGACCTAAAGTTCCTGGTCGAAACGTTAGACCTCATTCCAGTTCTGGTCGAAAATGACTTGATTTTCTGGTCGAAAATGACTTGATTTTCTGGTCGAAAATGCTTTGAAAAAATGGAAAATTCCTAGAAAGAATATGGAATAATTTCTACAAAAACCTCGGAGGATTTTTCCAGAAATTGGGGGGCAAATGATATGGACATAAATATAACCCTAGATATATAATTAATGATACATTAATTAGACCTAGTTTGGTCCAAAGATTAGGCCCGACAAAAGGCCCAAAACCCTAATTATTTATTAATTTCGTAATTAATAAATAAAGGAAAATACACAGCTCATAAAAGAGTCCAAATATGATAATATCTTCATAGAAGGATCCAGAATCCCAATCAAATAATATGATGAGTCACAGCACTTATCAGATAGGGATAATACTTGCCTGCCAAGTAATATACTCCTTATCAGTTATCAATAACGAGACTTATCAGTTAAGACTCCTAAACTTACTCTAAATAGAAGGCTCCCGACGCCTATATAAGGATCCTCGTCCTTCATTCTAGAACTACGTTTTATTGACTTGATTCTCTATACAGCAGAGATACGTAGGCATCTTGTGAGGACCGATTTAGTCCCGAAACACAAGAGCAGTCATTAAAGCTTGAACGCTCATAAACCCTAGCATTTAATTTACAAGGTACGTTTTTTAATCCATAACACCATTCTACTTTGGGTTTCAACTCCAAAATACCAATATGTTACTGAATCTGATAAATTTGATGAATCTGATCATTCTGATCAAACTCCTTGTTTTTTTTGGGCAAAGAGATGCTCAACAATATTTTGAGGGACATAAAATAAAGGAGTTTGAACAGATTCATCATATTCATTAAAAAAAATGTATTTTGGAGCTGAAGTACAAATTAGAATGGTGTCACTTGAAAGTCAAAAATTTCAGAGTTGTACCAAATTGTTAGGCTCAAGACATGTCTGAATACCACTATTAACAAGCCTACACTATGTGACTATGTCACGTTACATGACCTAGTGATTTCTATCACTGGGATATAGTATAGGTCTCTAAATGTACTTGTCTTGTTCTCATGAACATTAGTTTGATCATGTATGCTCAGACTTATGATGAGCTTAGTAAAGTTTTTTGCATCTAGATTGTATATAGGCCATTGAATAATTATCCTGGTAGAAGTTCAGAAGTGTTCATGCAGCAGGATAGAGTTGAATAAGGCTATGAAGAAATAAGTTGCAGGAATTTGTCTAAGGCATTATATAGCAAAGTCAAAAGAAAGCTATGTCGTGAAGTCACCAATATCCATGTCGTGAAGTACTATATCGCATAGTCCATTTTGTACTATGTCGAGAAGTCCTCAAGACACATGTCGTGAAGTGTTGAAGTCAGCAAAGTCAAAGGAGCCTAGATCGTGAAGTCCTCAGAAGCATTATGTCGCATAGTCATCAAATGACCTATGTCGCATAGTCATCAAATGACCTATGTCGTATAGTCATCAAATGACCTATGTCGCATAGTCGTCAAATGACCTATGTCGCAAAGTCTTCAAAGGCTATATCGCGTAGTCCTCACAAGGGAGATCGCATAGTCAGGGATAAAGTGGAGTTCACGATATCAACACTTAGCCGTTTATAACAAGACAAATCAAGGTACAGAACCAAGAATCAAAGGAGACAAATACTGAAGCATTTGTTCTGGCAAGGTGGTCCAAAGAACAGATGGCAAATCTACAGCTAAACTTGGAGAGAAAGATAAGAGACAAGCAGCTACAGAAACGGGAAAGACTCCGAAAAGCAGGTGGTCCTTCCTGACACAGTGAACTTCTTATGGCAGGACAAGTTGGACTTTCAGAAGGGGTAGCTGTGTAATATTGTGTGTGCCTAGTTTGTATAGGTAAAATATATATATCGTGCACACACAACTGTAAGCTGTAAGAGAGATACACAAAGTTATTTGCTAAGCTCTTTTCTCTGTAAGCAAACAAGTTCAAACTGTTCTTGTTTAGAAGCCAGAAATTCGATTGTGAATTTCCTGGAAAGCTGTAGTATTTAATTTGCTTATACAAAGTAGATTAAAGTGATTGTGTGTGTTATTTACTTTCTGCATATTACATATCATAATCACATACAGTTGTTTACTTAGTTTTCAAGATCGAAAAATATATCAAACTATCCATTCACCCCCCCTCTGTCTAGTTTCTAGTGGTATTCATTTCTAACAAGTGGTATCAGAGCGTAGGCTGTTAACGTACAAACAGGAAAAGATCAAGAATGAGTTCACAGAAACTAAGCAGTATCAAGATTCCTCCCTTTAACAAGGAGCACTACAGTTTATGGAAGAAGAAGATGTTGCTTTTCATCAAAGCTTCTAACCCCATGTATTTAGATATTCTAAAGCATGGTCCCTTCATTCCAATGATCGAGATTGGTGAAACAACCAGTGGCACTGAGATTATACCAGCAAAACATGTGCCCAAAGATCCCTTAAAATACACTGATCCTGAAAAGGAAAAAGTGGCATTGGATGGACATCTTCAACTTATCATTTGTGAATCTATGGACTTCAACATGTATGGCACTGTTGCTCATTGTACTAGTGCCAAGAAGATGTGGGATCTTATAGAAGTGCTCTGTGAAGGAACTACTGAAGTAAGAAAGAACAAGAAGCAGATTCTCGTTTCACAATATGAAGCCTTCATGGCTCAGCCAAAAGAGGGAATCACAGAAGTGTTTGAGAGATTCAACAAGCTGATAAACGAGCTCAAACTCTATGACAAACACTATGAAACAGAAGAGCTCAATATGAAGTTTCTACTAACTCTGCCAGATCACTTGGAACCAAGAATCTCTTCTCTTAAAGAAAGAGATCTGACAAAGATTGGTTTTGATGTGTTGTATGGTGTTTTAAAGACATATGAGTTAGAGCTGTTTCAAAAGAGATCTATTCAAGCAAAGCAAGGGTTAGTGGCTAATACCTCCTGTGCACTTATTGCTGACAACCTAAGTCAAAGAATGGACTCTCTTAAAATCAGTCAGGTCAAGATTGAGGAACTAGAAGTTGAAGACACTGGTGATGAAACTCAGGTGGTGTATGATTTACCTGAAGAGGATGAGTTCTACAGTATAGATGAGCTGGACAAAATGGAAAACAAATCTTTTGCTTATATGGCTAGGAGGTATCCTAACATAAGGTTTAAAAGAAAGCAGCCATTTAGGTCCAAGTTCAATAATGGAAACACTGGTGGATCTAGTGGCTCAAACACCTTCAATAAAGGAAAAGGGATTGCTGGTGCTGCTAAAGGTGGATACAAGACAGGAAGTGTGGATAGGACCAAGATAAGGTGCTATAACTGCAATGAACTTGGGCATTTTGCCACTGAGTGCAAAAAGCCTAAACAAGTCAAGAAGGACAAAGCATACTTAGAGCTTGAAGCTAAGTATGAGGCTCTACTCAAGAAACAACAGGGCAAAGCTTTTATTGCTGAGGGAAAATGCTGGGATGACTCTGATGAAGAAGAAGAACAAGAGTACTCAAACTATGCCTTGATGGCATTCTCTGATGAAGGTGATTCAAGTCAGGTACCTATTCTTACTTCTCTTGATATGACTCCCCTTCAATATAAGCAAACTGTTGAAGATATGAGCACTGAGATGTTTAATATTCATACTAGCATGTTAGTGGCTAATGAAGAAATTGACAGACTAACTGCTAAGAATGTTGAGCTTACAGGAAAGAATGAGCAACTTGAGTTAATGGTTGTGAACCTGGATGGTTTGAAAAAGGAGGTTGAGTATCTTAAAAACAAAGTGATTTGTGCTGAGCAGATAGAGAATGCTCTTAGAGAACAAATTGCTGAAACTGAACTGAAACTAAGAAGCTTCAAAAACTCCTCTGAACTTATTCAAACCTACCACAAGGAACACACTGAAGATTGCAAGGTTGGAGTTGGTTTTGACTATGATAATGACAAGGGAAGGAAGAAAGTCAAGGGCAAAGGAAAGGAAACTTTTACAAACAAAAATGCCCCAACCATTCTGTCAAGTGTTGAACAGCCCATCTTCAGGAAGAGTGTTGTTGAGTTTGATGAGGAACTACTGATCATCAAGCAACAACTACTTGAAGAAGATGAGGCTGCTAAGAACACCTCTTCCTTTCCTGAACTTGTCAATCAGAAAGAGACCAAAGACAATCTTGTCAAGAGTCCTAAAGCAAAGAAAGAAGTTGCTAAGAAAAGGAAACAAAACAGAAATGGTAAAGTTGGTGTTAACAAAGGAAACAACTATGCTTATGTGCCAAATGCTCCCAGGAAACAATGTCAAAAATGCCTATCTGTTAATCATTTGACTCATAAGTGTAGTAAGCTTGAAATTGTTGAAGTTGATAACCTAAGTAACCTTTCTGCTAGCATAAATTCTAGTCATGATTCTTTCTGTGGTAAGCCAAACTGCATGACATGCTATGTGACTGTGATTGCTAACTGTTTATCTCTTAAACATAAACTTGACTCTGCACAATCCGGTGAATCACACACACACATACATTCTCATAGGACAGGGTCCCCAATCAGGGTTGAGAGGGTGAAAACTTCATGTGAGCCTAAGAGTGTAAACTCCAAAGCCACAGAAAAAGTGAAGTCTCCTACTATGAGAAATGCAATTTATGACAGAAGAATTATTAATCAAAATGTTTCTAAATCATCTGGACCCTACCAAGTGTGGGTACCAAAAACAACTTAGTCACTTTGTGAATGCAGGGCAACAGGAATAAAAGAGTCATATGGATCTTGGACAGTGGATGCTCAAGTCACATGACTGGTGATATAGCCCTGCTATCACATTTTGAGGAAAAGGCTGGCCCATCAGTAACCTTTGGAAATGACAACATTGGTTATACAATGGGATATGGCAGTGTTGAATCTGGAAATGTCATTATTGAAGATGTAGCATTTGTTGAAGGACTGAAGCATAATCTCTTGAGTATTGGACAGTTTACCAACAGAGGCTTCAAAGTGGAATTTGATGAAGACCTTTGTTCAATCTCAAAAAGGGAAAGTGGTGAAGTTGTTCTAACTGGTGTGAAGAAAGGAAGCTTGTTTGTAGCTAATCTCAAGGCTGCAGATAAGGGAGAAATTTGTTGTTTCTACACAAAAGCCACAAATGAGGAATTCTGGCTGTGGCACAAGAAACTGTCTCACTTGAATGTTCAGGCAATGAACTCTCTAACCAAGAGAGAACTCATCAGGGATTTGCCTGCCTTGGAGTTTGTGCAAGATGGAGCATGTGAAGCTTGTCAGAAAGGGAAGATTAAAAGATCAAGTCACAAGAACAAGTTGCTCAATACAAACTCAAAACCTCTGCAACTAATTCACATGGACTTATTTGGCCCTGTGAATGTAATGTCCCTTTCCAAAAAGAAATATGCTCTAGTGATGGTTGATGACTATTCAAGATATACTTGGGTGGAATTCCTATTCTCCAAGGATGAAGCACCCCAAGTCATAATAGAGCATATCAAGAGAGTTGATAAAGAAGCACAAAGCACTGGTGCCTCTGTAGTTGCTTTGAGAAGTGATAATGGGACTGAGTTCAGAAATTCAACATTGTATGAGTTTTGCAAAGATAAAGGAATTTCTCAACAATTCTCAGCTCCTAGAACACCTCAACAAAATGGAGTAGTTGAGAGAAAGAATAGAACTCTCATTGAAGCTGCAAGGACAATGCTGCTGGATGCAAAGCTACCCACTAGCTTTTGGGCTGATGCTGTTAACACAGCATGCTATGTGCAAAATAGAACATTAATCAATAAGAAGTCTGGCAAAACTCCTTACTCATTAATGACTGGAAAAAGAGCATCCTTCAAGCACCTGCATGTGTTTGGAAGCAAGTGCTTTGTGATGAAAGATACCTCTGAGCATGTTGGAAAATTTGATGCTAAGGCATTTGAAGGTATCTTCATTGGATACTCTCTGGAAAGGACAGCATACAGAGTGTTTGTACCTGAGCAACACAAAGTCATGGAAAGCATGGATGTTACCTTTGATGACAAGAAAACTCCAGGACTAAAAACAAGTGATCAAGACAGTGTGCTATTGAGATTTGAGAATCAAAGTTATCTTGAGGATTCTGAAAGTGAAGATGAACCCCCTGTTCAAACTGTTCTAGAAAATGAAATTCTTGAAGTTGACAATCTTCTTCAAACACCTGTGCAAGGATTCACATACACAGGGGGAGAAGAAGAGAATGCAACTGTCAACCAAAATGAGATTGGAACAGATCAAGGAAATGAACAGGGGCACACAAGGAAATGGGACAGAGCCCACACTAGGGATCAAATCATTGGAGATCCTAGTGAGGGAGTTAGAACAAGAAGGGCAACATTAAATACTTGTCTGTATAGCTGCTTTCTGTCACAAGAGGAACCTAAATTAATTGAAGAAGCTTTGAAGAATTCTGATTGGATTGTTGCCATGCAAGAAGAGTTGAATCAATTTGAGAAAAACAAAGTATGGGAACTAGTGCCACCTCCAAAAGGAAAGAATGTTATTGACACCAAATGGGTGTTCAGGAACAAGATGGATGAAGAAGGAGTGGTAGTTAGAAACAAAGCAAGGCTGGTTGCCAAAGGTTATTGTCAGCAAGAAGGCATTGACTATGATGAGACATTTGCTCCTGTAGCTAGACTGGAAGCCATAAGAATCTTCCTGGCTTTTGCAGCTCACTCAGATTTTAAGGTGTATCAAATGGATGTGAAAAGTGCTTTTCTCAATGGTGATCTTGCTGAGGAAGTTTATGTGTCTCAACCACCTGGCTTTGAAAGTGAAGACTTCCCAAACTTTGTGTATAGACTGCTCAAGGCACTCTATGGACTCAAACAGGCACCAAGAGCCTGGTATGAAACTCTATCTCAATTCCTTCTTGAGCATCAATTCACTAGGGGTACAATAGACAAAACCCTATTCTTCAAGAAGCATGGAAATGATATCATTCTTGTTCAAATCTATGTGGATGATATCATCTTTGGCTCTTCAAATGAAAAACTCTGTGAGAGGTTCTCTAAGTTGATGCAAAGTAAATATGAGATGAGTATGATGGGAGAGTTAACCTACTTCCTAGGCCTGCAAGTACATCAAAGGGAGGATGGCATCTTTATAAACCAATCTAAGTATGTCAAGGATCTTTTAAAGAAATATGGTTTAGAAGAGTCATCCCCAGCTAAAACTCCTATGTCTACTGCAATCAAGCTGGATGAAGACAAGAAAGGCAAAAGAGTTGATATCAAGGTCTATAGAGGAATGGTTGGATCCCTGCTCTATCTCACAGCTAGCAGGCCAGACATCATGTTTGCCACATGCCTTTGTGCAAGGTTCCAGTCTGATCCCAAGGAATCTCACATGATGGCCATCAAAAGGATTTTCAAATATCTGAAGGGGACTCCTAATCTTGGGCTATGGTATCCAAAGGGCACTGGGTTCAACCTGGTTGGTTACACAGATTCTGATTATGCTGGATGCAGAATTGACAGGAAGAGCACCTCTGGAAGCTGTCAATTCCTAGGTCAAAGGTTAGTGTCCTGGTTTAGTAAGAAACAACAATCCACAGCAACATCCACAGCTGAGGCTGAATACATTGCTGCTGGAAGTTGCTGTGCTCAATTGCTTTGGATTAGAAATCAACTCATGGATTATGGACTAGTGTTAGAACACATTCCTCTGATGTGTGATAATACTAGTGCAATATCCATTGTTGCCAATCCTGTTAATCATTCTACTACAAAGCACATTGAGATCAGGTACCATTTCATTAGGGAACATGCTGCAAATGGTACCATAGAAGTCTCTTATGTTCCAACTGAGAAACAATTAGCTGACATATTTACTAAACCTCTGAATGAAGCAGTCTTCAACAGACTTGTGTGTGAAATTGGAATGCTCAACCCTTCATTCAGTTGTTCTAAGTAAATATGCTGGTTAATTATTGCAGCAGTAAATTTTCACTGTATTTAAATGATCTATTTGTTTGGAGTGAAAATTAGCTGAGATATGATTTATAAATATTTCAGTATTTTACTGCATATTTTTCAAAATCATATTTGTTAGTGGAGTTGTGAGCTTTTGAGACATCTCGATATAGATGATTTTCAGAGTTCACGACATAGTTCAAATTAAACAGACTTATATCGCAAACTGTTGAGATTGTGAGACTTCGCGACATAGTTCATTTCATGAGTTTGCGACATAGTTAATTTTATGACTTCGCGACTTAGAATAACTATATCGACAAGTCTCCACATTTGACAGAATTTTGATTTAAATTAATTTTATTTCAAAATTTGATAAAGTCTGACAAAATGCTTCAAATTCCTAAAAGAGAGCTTTAGACAGGGTATTTCTACTATATCGCAAAGTCTCCCCAATCCTTTCATCTTGAGGACTTTGCGACTTAGTTCATTCTTGAGACTATGCGATATACTTTGCAAGACTTTGCGGTACAGGCCATTTCTGACTTCGCGACATACAGATAGACTGTACACATTCATAACTCCATATCGCAGTGTCTCTATCATATAAATACCTTTTTCTAACCGTTTGCATCTTTTCATCTTGTCTATTGCTCTCAAACTTTCTAACCTAAGCACAAACTCTCTACTCTCTTTCTTACTCTCTCTCTTGAAATGGCACCCAAATCTCAAACAGTATCATCCTCTATTCCTTTAACCATCCCCAAAGAAACAAATCTTCTCACCATTCCCTCTGAGGCTGAGGCTAAACCCAGGTACAAGTGTTTTGTACGGTTCCTGAACGATTCCTACCTCAGCCAAGCCCTAACCTTGAACCCCACGTTGTATGTTGATGTATTGGAAGGATTTTGGCGAACGGCGTTGGTTTCTACAATGGCCAGGGAAGATGGAACTTCGTTCCAGGAGATAGCTTGTTCAATTGGAGGCAAACACTTCCAGTTTGGGGAGAAGGAGATAAATGAAGCATTAGGGTTCAAGGTGGAGGGTCATGACCAAGAAGCTACAGATGCTCAAATTGTAGACTTCATGACCTTCATTCGGTATGCAGATGAGATAGATACCGGAAAGCTGAACAAGAAATTTGTAAGAAGGGAGTGGTCATTCCTATTTGATGCACTCCAGAAGGTGTTCCTTTGCAGAAAGACAGGATGGGACCATATCAGTCACATTGCTGTGAAGCTGGCCTATTCCCTAGCCCACAATCAGGAAATCAATGTTGGAGCAATAATCCTCAAGGAATTGGCTCAAAGGCTAGGGAGGACAGTCCGTGGAAGAGGTAATGACATCTTTTATCCTCGCTTTCTTCAAGTTATTTTAAATTATCTTGATGCTAATGTCCATGACTTGGAGGGTATTGATAAATCAAAGTTGGCTTATTCCAAGTCCATGTCCAAGATTCTGTTTGGTTCATTGGACACAAGGAATCAAGTGGATGTGATCTTGAGTGTGACCAAGCATATGCAGGACACATTCGCGTCTTATCCACTTGATAAGCCCATATACCATGCTCTTTCCTGGACAGGGGAGGCTGAGATTGAAGGAGCTTCACAGTCTAACCCAAGCCTCCCTATCCCATCCAGCAACCCCACTATAAACACCACTGTAGAGTCTAGTCAGCCAAGTGCATCAATCTCTCAAAAGGTTGATGTTCCTAAAAAGAAGAAGAAGAGAACCCTAGCTATTATCCATGAATCTGTAGAACTAGCAAGTGAGATTCCTGAGTCACCTCTCACCAGACCAAAGAAGAAGTCAAAATCTAAAACTACCACTGAATCCTCCCAACAGGATTCAGATGTGGAAAAAGGGGTACACCTGCTACTGTCTATGGCCTCTCAACAGGTCATGGGCATTGAAAAGAGCAGCCTCCCCACTGCAAGTTGTAAAGAGTCTGCACAGGGTCAAGACCTCACTCTTGATCCTAGGAGTGATAAGGGTGATCAAACACTAAGTGGAGAGCACATCAATGTTGAAACTCCTCCTATTTCTCAGGGGGAGTTGCCAAAATCTAATCTGAACCCCACTTCTCTCTCAGATTCTTCCACTAAAATTTCTTCTGAACAAGAGAGTCATTCTCATGACAATCTTGCCCTTGATCAATCACAATCCAGCCCTGTGATTGAGCCCACTTCAAGTGACATGGTGCTTGACACTGTGCTCACCACTCAGGACCCACATTTGGTTGGTCAGGGAATGCATGCTGAGGCATATCCTAATGACACCAACACAAACATGGAGGATTCACCAGTTTTCACTGGAGACTCTGTGCCTAATTCTCCCATCCTTAGGGATGTGGAAATGTCTTCACAGACAAATAGGGCTGATGTTGTAACACATCCCATTTCAATGGAGACAACATCAGACCCTACAGCCATTCCAAGGCTGGAGGAAACTCAAACTCACACATCTCATGAAGTGCTTAGCACTAGCTCTCACTTGGCTCAGGCCACAATGTCAGAATGGCTGAAGCCTGTGCAACATGACAGGCCTTCAGGATCATCATCTGTGCCCTCCAAAATGACAGAAGAAGCCATACAGGATCTCCATGTGGCACAGATTGATGAGTTCTCTAAGATAGCTCAACATCTCCTCACCTCCAACCTTCCAAATGCTGACTATGAAGCTATCCTGCTCTGCCATAAGGAGGATGTTGAAGCTCAACAGGAGAAGATTGTGGATACAGCTGAACCAGAGGGGAATGTGGATGCCTGGTTGGATGCTAAGAGGACTCTCAAGCTCAAGGATGCCCTGGCTTTTGTGAGAGAAGAATACCTCACCTCTCTAGGCTCAAATGCTAAGGATCTTTCTCCTGTTGCCATATATGAAGCTGTGAATGATGTGTACAAGAACCAGTTGAAGGCTCTGCATTATCTTGGGAAAGGGCTTCAATCAGAGATTTCTTCTATTCAGGAGGAGACAGACAGATCCCTCACCAAGCTACGAAACTCTTATCTCTCTGATTTTCCCAAGGTGGATGGTATCCTCAAAGAAGTCCAGAAAACCTCCTCCAATGTGTCCATGATGGATGTGACTCTTGCCATGGTCACAGACAACATCAAGAAACTGGCTTCTACACTGGAAAATCAAGCAAAATCTACCATCACCACCAATGCTATGTTAAATGTCATGTGGAAAAACCAGTATGGTGATAAGCTGGTGGATGAAGTCCCTCTGTCAGACATCTCTAAATATGACTTTGCCAGGGTCAAAGATCAATCTCTAAACTCCTTCAAGTCTCAACAATTATTCTCCAAGGTGGATGGCTTAGAAAAGGAAGTGGCCTCTCTCAAAGATGAAAACAGAATGCTATCTGCATCTCTAAGCCAACTCAATGACAAGCTAGATGCTCAAGGCAACAACACCACAAACATCTTGCTGGTGCAGCAACAAATGATGACCTCAATGATGAAATCTTTCAACCTGCCTATTCCTGGGGAAGCTCAAGACATCTTGTCTGATCCCAAGCCTAAGGGGGAGAAAGGAAAGGAGGTCAATGTGAAAAAGACAGGGGGAGCACCTGCCAAGCAATCAAAACTTAAGGGCAAGCTTATTGAAGAGACAATAAAGCCAATCAATCTTCCCCCTGTAGAGGTCATCAATGCACAAGGTCAGAAAAGCACAGTAACCACAACATTCTATCCATCCACAATGCCTAAAGACATCTTAACCTCTCAACCTGCTATACCTACTCCAATTGCTAAACCTACCCAAGCTACACTTATCACTGAGGCCAAGCTACAGGAAGTTGCCAACTCTAACATCTATCATGATGAGGCATTCCTGGAGTTTCTGAAAGCCACCTACAAGAATGCTCAAGGAGATGCACAAGTGTACAGAAAGAAGCTCAGGGAAGGTATCAAGTACTTCACAGTTGCAGTAAGGAAAATCAGGGATGTTTATCTGAGAGAAATAATCATGGTGTGCAAGGACAACTGCTTGTGGCACTTAGCATTTCAAACTCTAGAGAAACTGAGGTTTACTGAAGTGTCAATAATTCTGGAGTTGATTGAAAGGAGTGGGGCTAACAATGAAAGTCTTTATAATGACTTGGAGTTGAACCAAAATCAAAGACTGCCTGAGGTCATACCCAAGCCAAGGACAGTAATTTTTCAAAGTCTATCCAAAGTCAGAAGTATTGACCAACTAGTCATTCCCAAAGATTTGCAAATGAAGAATAACTCAAAGATCAATCAAGTGCTGCAAATGCTGAGAGCAAAGAAAGGAGTCAAGACAGCAGAGGAATTAGAGATGATTAACATTCTACAATCTTTTCTGATTCATGGTGTTTTGCCTGAATCTATCAAAGAAAAGAACATGAAGAAGGATGGGGAGGATGATGATGAGGAGAAAACCTACAGGAGGAGATCTCATTCAAGGAGTAATAAGGATGGACCAAGTGACAGCAGCAGGAGCAAATCTTCCAAGAAATCTAAAGATGATGGTGATGACACAAAGGGGGCAAAGGAGACAGTGAAGAGAACTAGGAGTGGAATTCAGCAAGTCAAGGACATTGCTAGTAGTACTTTAACCACAACACAAGACTCTAAGTCTAGGGTGGGTACTGTTAGCAATGATCCTCCAAAATCATTATCCATGACTTCTGAACCTGAATTGCCACAGATGAAAGATGAAGCCACTAAAATAATCTCAAGAAAACACTTCCACAAAGTCACAGCCAGTGGAGTGTTACAGTGGATGAAAGGGAAAGGAATGAAGCTACTTCCAAGTGATGTGGCACTGAAGACTAATTCTCCTTGTTCAAGAAAGGTATCTCTTGTGAAGCATTTGAAGATCAAGAGTGTACCCAAAAGGATAAGGATAACAAAGAAGACTGGAAAACTCACAAATGTTATTGGCATCAATGTGCTTCCACTAGATGAGGACTATGATGAAGATGCCCTAGCATTTTTGAGGGCTCAAATGATCTTTGAAGTCAAAGTGAGGTTGGATCATCTAGATATCAAATACACTGATGGAAGAGAAAGAATAATGAAGCAAGGAAGCTGGCAATATTTCTATAAGTATGAGCTTGAAAGGATAAATGCCTTACTGAATTTTGAAGAAAAGGATGAAAGGACATGGAAGATAGATATTGCCAGGTACTTGAAAATGCATGCTGATTATGAAGAAAACATGAGGAAAGAGAATGAAAAGAAAAACATACAGAAAGAGAAAGAAATGGCTGAGATGGAAGAGAGGGCTAAGGAGCTAAGGCAGAAAGGGATGTGCAGGGTCAAACAAAATCCTTACATTGTGGAGTACAAAAACTCACATGGAGGCCAAAGCAAAATAAGGATGGAGTTTCTGGACTCATATGTAGAAAGTGCACTCAAAGCTGCAATTGATGACCTGGAAGGCTCACCTCTCATTGAAGAACTGATTGCAAGAGAAGAAATTCAAGAAGCCATCATTGACATGAAGAGAAAAGAAGAAATAAGGAAAAAGAAGGTATATGATGATTTGCTAGAGAAGCAATTGGAAGCTGAAGCTGCTGAGCAACAAAAGTAATCTGTAAGCTTTCAATTTTTCTATGTAATCAAATTTCTGATCTCAAGGTTCATGAATTGTTCTTTCTGTTACTAAAATTTCCTTTTATGTAAGTTAGGCTTGTTATCAGACATGAAATTGTGCCTAAGGATCTTACTCACAATTTGGGGGAGATTGTTAGGCTCAAGACATGTCTGAATACCACTATTAACAAGCCTACACTATGTGACTATGTCACGTTACATGACCTAGTGATTTCTATCACTGGGATATAGTATAGGTCTCTAAATGTACTTGTCTTGTTCTCATGAACATTAGTTTGATCATGTATGCTCAGACTTATGATGAGCTTAGTAAAGTTTCTTGCATCTAGATTGTATATAGGCCATTGAATAATTATCCTGGTAGAAGTTCAGAAGTGTTCATGCAGCAGGATAGAGTTGAATAAGGCTATGAAGAAATAAGTTGCAGGAATTTGTCTAAGGCATTATATAGCAAAGTCAAAAGAAAGCTATGTCGTGAAGTCACCAATATTCATGTCGTGAAGTACTATATCGCATAGTCCATTTTGTACTATGTCGAGAAGTCCTCAAGACACATGTCGTGAAGTGTTGAAGTCAGCAAAGTCAAAGGAGCCTAGATCGTGAAGTCCTCAGAAGCATTATGTCGCATAGTCATCAAATGACCTATGTCGCATAGTCATCAAATGACCTATGTCGTATAGTCATCAAATGACCTATGTCGCATAGTCGTCAAATGACCTATGTCGCAAAGTCTTCAAAGGCTATATCGCGTAGTCCTCACAAGGGAGATCGCATAGTCAGGGATAAAGTGGAGTTCACGATATCAACACTTAGCCGTTTATAACAAGACAAATCAAGGTACAGAACCAAGAATCAAAGGAGACAAATACTGAAGCATTTGTTCTGGCAAGGTGGTCCAAAGAACAGATGGCAAATCTACAGCTAAACTTGGAGAGAAAGATAAGAGACAAGCAGCTACAGAAACGGGAAAGACTCCGAAAAGCAGGTGGTCCTTCCTGACACAGTGAACTTCTTATGGCAGGACAAGTTGGACTTTCAGAAGGGGTAGCTGTGTAATATTGTGTGTGCCTAGTTTGTATAGGTAAAATATATATATCGTGCACACACAACTGTAAGCTGTAAGAGAGATACACAAAGTTATTTGCTAAGCTCTTTTCTCTGTAAGCAAACAAGTTCAAACTGTTCTTGTTTAGAAGCCAGAAATTCGATTGTGAATTTCCTGGAAAGCTGTAGTATTTAATTTGCTTATACAAAGTAGATTAAAGTGATTGTGTGTGTTATTTACTTTCTGCATATTACATATCATAATCACATACAGTTGTTTACTTAGTTTTCAAGATCGAAAAATATATCAAACTATCCATTCACCCCCCCTCTGTCTAGTTTCTAGTGGTATTCATTTCTAACACAAATGAAAAATCACATAATTTTATAACGATTGATTAACGTTTGGTTGAAGAAGTGGTATTGTGTAAATGAAACCAAAAGTATAATGGTGCCATTTCGGAATTAAAAACTTCGAGTGGTACTAAATGAAAAAACCAATAATACAATTATATCAAATGGAATATCTTATGTAATTGCACCAAATCGAACCCGACTTTGAAATGAAACCAATTATTTTAATTATATTATATAACCAAAATTTGGCTTTGAGACTATTTTGTTCCAATGAAAAAGAGTTTCCCTTCTTAATAAAATCCTATACTAATTATATTAAGTTAATTAAGTTAATAATTATATGTATATTGCGGTATACATGACATACCATACCGAGGGGTTTTATGCTTTAAATAAAAAGTATATGTTTAATAATTATTATTATTATATTAATTTCGAATTAAGTTAATTTTATTAAGCTAATTGACCTAATAATTATATGTATATCGCGATATATATGACATATCATGCCAGTAAGCGTGGGTTTCTACTTAAAATAAAGAGTATTGATTTAATAATAATTATTATATTAATTTGGAATTAAACTAATTATATTAGTTTAAAATTAAGCGAATTATATTAAGTTAATAATTATATGTATACCGCGGTATACATGACACACTATACAATTAAGAGGGGATTTATGCTTTTAATATGATTAATTAATTTTAATTTAATAATTATTATTATATTAATTTTAAATTAATTTAATTAAACTAATAATTATATGTATACCGGCATATACCTTTTTTAGTTGGAAGACTTCCAATAATTAGTAGACTCCATGTATACAACTAAACTATTATTGAGAATTAATTTTTAATTTAATTGTAATAATTATTAATTTAAAATTAAGTGAATTATATTAAGTTAATCATGGTATATCATACCATTAAGATGGGTTTCTGCTTTTAATAAAATTTTAATTTTTAATTTAGTACTAATAATTATATATATTAATTTAGAATTAAGCTAATTATATTAAGATAATTAATCTATAATAATTAGATGTATACGGGTATACATGGCATATGAGGGTTCTGTTTTTTAATAAATAGTAGAGTAAAGTGCACTTTGTGTACCTGCATTTTACTCAAGACACCACTTGAAATACCATAGTTTTAAAACTAGCATTTGCAATACTGAACTAACAATTTACTTAAATTTCGTGTACTACCGTATGTTTGTTACTAACTCCGTTAAATCGGCAGGGGTAAAGCTGTCTTTTCATATTTAAACGGTTATATTAGCTTTTATTTAACAAGAACAGACTGTATCTTCCTCACCCATTATATTAGCCCTAATTTTCCTTCATCTCCACCATTGTTATCTCAATTTCAGAAGTTTTGGCTTTCAAATGCTCTTGTGGTCGTTATACTGTGCAGAAAATGGCATGGACAGAAAAGATTGCGGGTCGTTTTACGGTGGTTGTGGTTACTTTGAATGGGTGGATCCACCATTGGCTACTCGTGAACATACTGTAATTAACGGGCTGCTTAATAGAATCAAGGTTATGGAAGATGGTCATATGAGAGAGATTGAAGAAATAAAGGGTCGCTATGAAAAGAAGATTGAAAAATTACAACAAAAAGCAGTGATACCACTTTATGTGTACGTAATTTTTGTTTGCTTTGTATTGTTCATGGTAGAGAATGGAGGTAGTAATGAGAAGTAGGGTGATTAGTTTCATCTGTTTGTGATGTATTAGCAATGGATGTTCTCGTTATGTTTACGATATTCAATAAAATTGTGTTGTCTAAACAAGTACTTGAAATTCATCTTGCATTCAAAATAAAACCACACAAGGTTTTTACACAATAGAAGTCTGCACCTAATAATACTGAGGTTCATAAACACCAGTCATCAACATTGCACCTAATATTACCAAGGTTCATAAAAGACCATAACCACAATACAAAAGTGCTTAAATCAATTGCAAAAGAAGTTTAATGCAATAAACAAGTGCAAGACAACAACATTTAAATAGTTCACAACTTCCAAATTGGCTTTTGTTTAAGCCTACTTTCTCTTTTCTTTGCAGCTAGCTCCAAGTTCCTCAAACTTGTAATTGTATTCTTGTTCTTACTTGTACAACCCATATGTAACACCCCAGTCCCACATCAAGGAGATTTGAGACTTCTGTTCAGTTTATAAGGCAAATCACTACTACTAATTAACACCAACAAATCATGATCTTTTGGGGGCCTGTGGTGGGCTAGTCGTTACCCAAGTTGGCTGCTGCATTTGGGCCAGTATGCTTTGACTTATTCGGACTCGCAATCGGGACTTGGCCCGATTTTCGAAAAAGGCTCGGGATTTGACCCGGATTGTCACATATGGTATCAGAGTCGATTCTCGAAAGCTTGTCGGGGCAAGTTGCCGGAGGTGGGGACACGAAAGCTGGTGGTATCATCCCACAACGGATAGAGGTCCGGAGGTGGGGAAACGAAGCTAGCCCGTATTATCCCACAATGGCTAGAGAGGAACGATCTTGGAACCTATGGGCTATCCGTTCAGGCTTGAAGAGGACGTCAAGAGTTTAAGTAGGGGAGTTTGTAACACCCCAGTCCCACATCGAGGAGATTTGGGACTTCTGTTCAGTTTATAAGGCAAAGCACTACTACTAATTAACACCAACAAATCATGATCTTTTGGGGGCCTGTGGTGGGCTAGTCGTTACCCAAGTTGGCTGCTGCATTTGGGCCAGTATGCTTTGAATTATTCGGACTCGCAATCGGGACTTGACCCGATTTTTGAAAAAAGGCTCGGGATTTGACCCGGGTTGTCACACCATAGGTTGCACACCAAGAGGAGTGTTGGCTGGTTGAGTAGTGTTGGAGTTGGTAACCCCCCCCCCCCCGGTTGCCTTCTCCAATTGTTGTGCCTTTTCTTATAGTTCCAATGTGGGATTGATCTTGGTTTGTAGAATTCCCTTATGTTGCAGTATCATCCTTTTTGGCCTTCTTTGTCCTGGTCTTGACCTGCTTCTCACATCCATTAGCCCTGTCATATGCCGGTCAACACACAAATATGTTAGGCTCAAGGCATGTCTGAATACCACTATTAACAAGCCTACACCTTGTGACTATGCCACTCTACATGACCTAGTGAATTTCATCACTAGGATATAGTATAGGTCTTTATTGTACTTGTCTTGTTTTCATGTACTTAGCTTTATTCTGAATGCTCAAGTTTATAATGAGCTTAGTAAGTTTCTTGCACCTAGAATGTATATAGGCCATGAAATAATTGTTCTGGAAGAAGTTCAAATTGTTCATGCAGCAGGATAAAAGTGAATAAGGCCTTGAAGAAATAAGTTGCAGAAATTTGTCTAAGTCCCTATATCGTGAAGTCAGAATAAGCTATATCGTGAAGTCCTCAAAGTCCATGTCGTGAAGTACTGAGACTGAAATGAACTATGTCGTGAAGTCTTCAAGGCACATGTCGTGAAGTGTTGAGATCGCATAGTCTGAAATGTACTAGATCGTGAAGTCCTCAAAGGCCATATCGTGAAGTTCTCAAAGGCTGTATCGTGAAGTCTGAAATATGCCATATCGCATACTCCTAAGATACTCATATAGAAAAGTCAGAAATGCTCTATGTCGAAAAGTCACATGATTATAAGTATACTGGAGTTCACGATATCAACACTTAGGTGATTTACAACAAGACAAATCAAGGTACAGTATCAGAGTTCATGGAGACAAATACTGAAGCATCTGTTACGGTTAAGTGGTCCAAAGACAGATGGAAAATCTACAGCAAAACTTGGAGAGAAAGAATAGAGATAAGCAGCTACAGATACGGGAAAGGACGCCAGAAAGCAAGTGGTTCTTCCTGACATATTTAACCTCTTATGGAAAAACAAGTTGGAGTTACAGTTAGGGGTAGCTGTGTAAATAGGAGTGTGCACCAGTTTGTATAGGTATTATATGTGCACACCCTATAGTAAGAAGTAAGAGAGAGATACATAGAATTATTCAAGCACTCTTTTCTCTGTAAGAAAGAACTGTTCTTGTTTAGAAGCCAGAATTTCACTTGTGAAATTTTGGAAGCTCTAGTATTTGATTTACTTTATATAAAGTAGATTAAAGTGATTGTGTGTGCTCTTGTTCTTTTTATTTTCGCATTTTCCAATCTAATACAGTTTTTGGTTTCAAGATTCGAAAAACATTCAAACTATCCATTCACCCCCCCCCCCTCTGTCTAGTTTCCTAGTGATATTCATATCTAACAAGTGGTATCAGAGCAGGCTGTTGAAATACAAACAGAAAAAGATCAAGAATGAGTTCATAGAAACTAAGCAGTATCAAGATTCCTCCCTTTGACAAGGAACACTACAATCTATGGAAGAAGAAGATGTTGTTGTTCATCAAAGCTTCAAACACCATGTATTTAGACATTCTAAAACATGGTCCCTTCATTCCAATGATTGAGATTGCTGAAACAACTATTGGTACTGAGAAGATACCAAAGCATTATGAGCCTAAAGATCCTTCCAAATACACTGATCCTGAAAAAGAGAAAATTGCACTAGATGGAAATATTCAACTCATTATTTGTGAATCTATGGATCTTAACATGTATGGCACTGTTGCTCATTGTAGTAGTGCAAAGAAGATGTGGGATCTCATAGAAGTGCTATATGAAGGAACTCCTGAAGTAAGGAAGAACAAGAAGCAAATTCTTGTATCTCGTATAAAGCCTTCATGGCTCAGCCAAAAGAGGGCATCACAGAAGTGTTTGAAAGGTTCAACAGGTTGATAAATGATCTTAAACTCTATGACAAACACTATGAAACTGAAGAGCTTAACATGAAGTTCTTATTGACTCTTCCAAGTCATTTGGAGCCAAGGATCTCTTCTCTCATGGAAAGAGATCTAACCAAGATTGGTTTTGATGTGTTATATGGTGTATTGAAAACATATGAACTGGAGTTGTTTCAGAAAAGATCCATTCAGGCAAAGCAAGGTATAATGGCTAACACATCAAGTGCTCTTATTGCTGACAATTTAGGTCAAAGAATGGAAGCAATGAAAGTCAACCAAGCCAAGGTTGAAGAGTTGGATGTTGAGGATGTGAGAAAATTGATAGTTTAAGGATATAATTAACTATATTCTTGATGTTAATTCAAATTTCTAATGATTGGAAGTTGTTCCTTGCTATGGGAACTTAAACTTTCATGTATGGGTTTAATAATTTTCTTGTTTAAATCCATAAGAGAAATTGAGATGAAGGTAGTAGCTTGAAAAAGCTTGTTATAATGATGTTTCATTTATCCCACATAGAAAAGAATAAGGGGACTTGGTGGCTTTATATAGCATTACACACATGAGTAGTATACAACTACTAAGGTGTGTGATGGTGCATGGTGTTAGTGTGTGCTTCACGCGCGCACACACACACACACGCGCGCCGCCGCCGCCGCCCGCCTCGCCACGCCCCGCACCGGACCGGACCGGACCGGGTCGGGTCGGGTCGGGTCGAAGGGCGATTTGCCAAGTCAAAATAATTCAAGATTAAAAAGATTAATAAAATAAAATCTGTAATATGTGGATAAATATGAAAAAGTGTAACAGCTACAGGTTATTAAATTTAAATCAAAAATGTTTTATTCACTAAATGGTCAGTTTTGATTTTTTATTTAATATAATCAGCTGTTACGAAAATTAAAGTCTGTGCTGCAGTTACGAAATTAATTGCTCATGTGCTTCAGTTACAGAAAGGAACCACTATAAATAGTGGCCCTTGTAGCTCAGTTGAAACACACAGAATTTTTCAAACACACTTCTCTCAAAACTCTCTCTGCCCTCCCTCTGCAATAAGTTTTCCCTGTAGTTTTTCTGGTTCTCCGGCGACTGAGGTGCTGGTCGTAGTTGAGCGCTGCTGTTGCTGTGAACACCTTGCTCGGAGCTGTTTTATCCTGGAAGTAGTATCTCGCCGACAACCTGACACAGTAAGTGGGGGTGAATAACTCTTCAAGAACAGTCAGGGTTTCTCGAAGTCCTGACGACTCAGCTGTTGCTTCGTTATTTCTGTTCTTATACACTGTTAAGTTATGCCTACAGGTACTGTTTCTGTCTCCCTGGTTATTTATCAGTTTCTGATATGCATGCTTTCGACCTTCATGCTTTGTTTTGTTAACTTTGGTCTTGGCCTGTCAATGCTATATCTTTTATATAACTGCCTCCATGTTGCTGTAGTACTTGTTATTTCCAACATTCTTGAATAGTTATCCTGTTATATAATATTTAGCATTATGGTTAATGAAACTGGAGTTACTGTAGATGGTAGTACGTCTGATGTGTCTGCTGGGGTCATTGATTGGACCACTTACCGTTTCCCATAACCCGTTGAACTAACGGGCTTACCGGAGAAATTCAACGGTGGTGTCGGCTTTTCTCGCTGGCAGAAAAGGATGAAATTGTGGTTGACTGTAAAGGGTCTGTGGCCTGTTGTGGAGTATGAGAAACCGGTGGTGGTTCAAGAAAAGGCTGAAACAGTTAAGGCTTATGAAATGTGGGCTGAGAAGGATGGGGTGGCTAGGGCAGCCATTCTAGCAGCCCTAACGAACACTCTGTTTGATGTTTATTCATCTGATGCCTATAGTGCTAAGCTCTTATGGGAGAAGCTGGACCTCACTCACAATACTGACTCTCAAGGTCTGGAAAAGTATTCTGTAGCGAGGTTCCTTGAATTTAAGCTGGTAGACAACAAATCCATGACTGAGCAGGTGCATGTGTTCGAGATGATAGTGCATGCTTTGAAGGAATCCGGCATGGATCTCCCTGATAAGTTCAAGGTTATGAGCGTGATTGAAAAACTTCCGAAGTCTTGGGAAGAGTTCGCTCTCTCCCTGAAAAGACAGAAAGGAGAGATCACCTGGACCAACCTTATGCTGGACATCTCGGTGCAAGAACAACACAAGTCCAAACAGGGACATGTGATGCCATCTGAACACGGTAGCTCGAAGGTGAATGTAGTAACCGTAGGACAGAAAAGGAAGGCTATTGCTAGGAAGGGTAATGTTAATAAACCTAAGATAGACAAAGATAAGGCCAAGAAACCAAAGGCAAACAAACCATGTTGGTCTTGTGGGCAGGTTGGGCACTGGAGTAAGGACTGTCTTACAAAGAAAGCGAAGAAAACCGAGGTGGTAGCGCAAGCGAATGCTGTACTTGGAACCACAAGTGGGCCTGTAGTGAACATGGTTGTTGGTGAGGCTTCGGCTTCTGAAACCAACGAAAACCGGTATGTGACCTACAACCCTGTACTATTTTCCACTTATCTGTCAAATGAATGGTTGATTGATACTGGAGCTAATGTGCATATTTGTGCTGATATTAGTTTGTTTGTATCTTATCAACAGAGTCATAGCATGACAGTGACGATGGGGAATGCGAGTGCCGCTCAAGTTCATGGAGTGGGAGACGTGGACCTGAAGTTTCCTTCGGGGCGTATTCTATCCCTGACAAGAGTGCATCATGTTCCCGACATGCGTAGAAATATAATAAGTGGAAGCCGTTTAGTTACGAATGGTTTTGAAATTTCCTTAAGATGTAATAAAGTAGTTCTTATTCACACTGGTACTTTCTTTGGCAAGGGTTACTTGTCAAATGGTTTATTTGTTATAAATGCTGAGCCTGTTTTGGGCACTTCCTTTAATGAAATTACTCCTTCTGTTAATTGTGTAGAATCATCCAACTTATGGCATGCTAGACTTGGTCACTTAAATTTTGGTGCTCTTAAAAATATGATGAACTTAGAGTTGATTCCAAAACATACTATAGAAAAGAATTCTAAATGTCAAGTATGTGTGTCTGCTAAACAAATAAGGAAACCTTTTCATAATGTTGTTAGGGATTCAGACTTGTTAGATTTAGTACACACTGATATTTGTGAATTTGGTGGTATGTTAACTAAGGATCATTTTAGATACTTCATTACTTTTATAGATGATAGTAGTAGATACTGTTATGTTTATTTACTTAGACATAAGGATGAAGCACTTAGCAAATTCATGATTTATAAAACTGAAGTTGAGAAACAAACTGGTAAGGTACTTAAAAGTTTGAGATCAGATAGAGGTGGTGAGTATACGAGTAACTCCTTTAATGAATTTTGCGCAAGCAATGGAATAGTTCATGAAGTTACTCCACCATACACACCTGAGTCTAATGGGGTCGCTGAGCGAAAGAACAGAACGTTCAAAGATATGATTAACAGTATGCTTATTAACTCTGGGTTGCCTAAATACATGTGGGGAGAGGCTCTGAAAACGGCTTGCCATATTCTGAACAGAGTCCCTCTGAAACACATGGATAAGACACCTTATGAGTTATTGAAAGGCAAGAGGACTAGTCTCAAGTATCTTCGAGTGTGGGGGTGCCTTGCAAAGGTACTTGTCCCTGAACACAAGAGGAAGAAACTAGGTCCGAAGACGGTTGATTGTATCTTTCTGGGCTATCTTGAAACCACTACAGCTATGAGATTTTTGGTAATAAAATCTGACATAGATGGTATAGTGGCTAACACGATAGTTGAATTTCGTGATGCTACATTCTTTGAGGATGTCTATCCTATGAAGACTGGTATACCTCAAGGTACTTCTGAGGAAGATCTCACTCACACATCAAGTTCTATTCCTGATCATGTGGAAAAGATGACAAATGTGGGGGCGGAACCTGGTAGTAGCTCTACTCCTATGGAGGAAGAGGAACCTAGGAGGAGTAAGCGTGCAAAGGTAATCAAGGACTTTGGAAGTGATTTCATCACTTACAATGTCGAGGACGAACCTTTAACTTTCCGACAGGCTATGGACTCCTCAGAGTCTAGGCACTGGAAGGGCGCTGTAAAGAGTGAAATTGACTCTATTGTTTCTAACGGAACATGGGAGTTAGTTGATCTCCCTCCTGGGTGTTCTGCTATTGGGTGCAAGTGGATCTTTAAAAGGAAGTTGAACCCTGATGGCTCAATAGAGAAGTACAAGGCTAGACTGGTGGCTAAGGGTTTTAAGCAAATGGAAGGAATTGATTTCTTTGATACATACTCTCCTATTGCAAAAATGATAACAATCTGAATGCTTGTAGCATTGGCTTCCGTACATGGTCTGATCATCCATCAAATGGATGTAAAGACAGCTTTTCTTCATGGTGAACTTGAAGAAGAGATTTATATGGATCAGCCTGAGGGGTTTGTTGCATCTGGCAACGAAAGGAAAGTATGTAAGTTAATCAAATCTATTTATGGCTTAAGACAAGGTCCCAGGGACTGGCACAAGAAGTTCGATGAAACGATTGTGACATTCAGTTTTGTTAGTAATGATAACGATAAGTGTGTCTACTTAAAAGTTAAAGGTAGTGAATGTGTCGTATTATGCTTATATGTGGATGACATACTACTGTTTGGAACCAATATTGAGATTATTAACGAGACAAAGGATTTCTTGAAAAGGCACTTTGAGATGAAGGATATGGGTGAAGCTAGCGTGATTCTTGGTATCAAGCTGACTCAGTCAGCTGATGGAATAACCCTATCGCAATCTCATTATATAGAGAAATCTATACTTGAGAAATATGGTTATTCAAAATGTAGAATCGCTAGTACACCCTATGATCCTAAAGTTGCCCTTGTCAAGAATAGTTCGGGAGTCCCTGTGTCTCAGTTAAGGTATTCTCATATTATTGGAAGCTTGCAGTATCTTGCTAACTGTACTAGACCAGATATATCATATTCTGTGTCTAAGCTAGCTAGATATACAAGCTGTCCGAACAGAACTCATTGGGATGCTCTTGATAGAGTGCTTAGATATCTGAAAGGCACAATATACCTTGGATTACACTATAGGAGATTTCCTGGTGTACTTGAAGGGTACAGTGATGCAAGTTGGATAGCTAAGAAGTCTGGTTCCATTGGAGTGACTGGATATGTGTTCACCCTAGGGGGTGGAGCAATATCCTGGAAGTCGACAAAACAGACTATAGTAACTCGGTCTACTTTTGAGGCTGAGTTGTGTGCACTTGATGCCACTGGGACGGAGGCTGAATGGTTACACGGACTGATGTCCGTGATACCTGTAGTAAGCAGACCGCTTCCTGCTATTGCTATTCATTGTGATAGTCGAACAACTATCGACAAGATTAGCAGTAAAAAGTACAATGCTAAAACAAAGAGACACATCCAAGTTAGACTTAAGTCTATAAGGGGATTAGTGTCTGATAGGATTATAGATGTAGAGTTCATTGGAACTCAGTAAAATATAGCTGATCCTTTGACTAAAGGACTGGAACCTGCAGTGGTCCTTAAGTCGAGGTTGGGGATGGGACTGACAACCCATCACGACTCATCAACAGTGGGAACCCAATACACATGAGAGGAGATCCCTCGAAGTGTATTCAATGTGGTAATAACAAGATGTAAGGATGAGTTGGGAGTACCTTGATACATAGATGATACTTAGTATCTGAGTCTATCCCCTGTAAACCTATAAGGTACTGAAACTGCTGAATAGTAAGAGTTTAAGAACTCTGAATGGGGTCAAGTCATTTGACGAGATGGTTGCAGTACATCTCTGGAGATGTCCAGCTAAGCGAATGTGATTGTGAGGTCGCAATTAGAGGAAAGGGTTATTCCTTGAAGCATTCGACGAACAGGATCGAGACAAGACCATTAATGTCTCAAAGCCGTAGATTGGCACCATAGCCTTTGACTTGTCGTCGTCTATGGAGAATGGTTACACTTAACGGATTAAGATTCAAGGTGAAAAAAATTCCATCTGAATCTGGTAGCCATCGAAGTAGGGGACTTAGGAGGGTTCAAACCCGGAAGGGTACCGACTCTGAAAACCCAAGTCATGTTAAGAACCTGTCTACATTTCTATATGGATTTGTGGGGGATTGTGAGAAAATTGATAGTTTAAGGATATAATTAACTATATTCTTGATGTTAATTCAAATTTCTAATGATTGGAAGTTGTTCCTTGCTATGGGAACTTAAACTTTCATGTATGGGTTTAATAATTTTCTTGTTTAAATCCATAAGAGAAATTGAGATGAAGGTAGTAGCTTGAAAACGCTTGTTATAATGATGTTTCATTTATCCCACATAGAAAAGAATAAGGGGACTTGGTGGCTTTATATAGCATTACACACATGAGTAGTATACAACTACTAAGGTGTGTGATGGTGCATGGTGTTAGTGTGTGCTTCACGCGCGCGCACACACACACACACACACACGCCGCCGCCGCCGCCGCCCGCCTCGCCACGCCCCGCACCGCACCGCACCGGACCGGACCAGACCGGGTCGGGTCGAAGGGCGATTTTCCAAGTCAAAATAATTCAAGATTAAAAAGATTAATAAAATAAAATCTGTAATATGTGGATAAATATGAAAAAAGTGTAACATCTACAGGTTATTAAATTTAAATCAAAAACGTTTTATTCACTAAATGGTCAGTTTTGATTTTTTATTTAATATAATCAGCTGTTACGAAAATTAAAGTCTGTGCTGCAGTTACGAAATTAATTGCTCATGTGCTTCAGTTACAGAAAGGAACCACTATAAATAGTGGTCCTTGTAGCTCAGTTGAAACACACAGAATTTTTCAAACACACTTCTCTCAAAACTCTCTCTGCCCTCCCTCTGCAATAAGTTTTCCCTGTAGTTTTTCTGGTTCTCCGGCGACTGAGGTGATGGTCGTAGTTGAGCGCTGATGTTGCTGTGAACACCTTGCTCGGAGCTGTTTTATCCTGGAAGTAGTATCTCGCCGACAACCTGACACAGTAAGTGGGGGCGAATAACTCTTCAAGAACAGTCAGGGTTTCTCGAAGTCCTGATGACTCAGCTGTTGCTTCGTTATTTCTGTTCTTATACACTGTTAAGCTATGCCTACAGGTACTGTTTCTGTCTCCCTGGTTATTTATCAGTTTCTGATATGCATGTTTTCGACCTTCATGCTTTGTTTTGTTAACTTTGTTCTTGGCCTGTCAATGCTATATCTTTTATATAACTGCCTCCATGTTGCTGTAGTACTTGTTATTTCCAACAGAGGACACAGTTGATGAATCTCAATTCATCTATGACTTGCCTGAGGAAGATGAATTCTACAACATAGATGAACTGGACAAAATGGAGAACAAATCTTTTGCTTACATGGCTAAGAGGTATCCTAACATAAGATTCAAAAGGAAGTAGCCATTTAAGTCCAAGTTTAATGCTAGTGGTTCTGGTGGATCAAGTGGTTCAAACAACTTCAACAAAGGGAAAGGAACTGTTGGTTCTGCAAAGGGTGGATACAAAACTGGAAGTGTGGATAGGTCAAAGATAAGATGCTTCAACTATAATGAACTTGGGCACTTTGCTACAGAGTGTAAGAAGCCCAAACAAGTCAAGAAGAACAAAGCATACTTAGAACTTGAAGCAAAGTATGAAGCTCTACTCAAGAAACATCAGGGCAAGGCTTTTGTTGCAAAGGGAAAATGCTGGGATGATTCAGATGAAGAAGAAGAACAGGAGTATGTAAACTATGCCTTGATGGCTTATTCTGATGATGGTGATTCTAACTCCTCAAATCAGGTACCTATTCTTACTTCTCTTGAAATATCTCCCTCTCAATACAAGCAAACTGTTGAAGATATGAGTACAAAGATGTTTAATATTCATACTTGTATGTTAGTTGCTAATGAAGAAATTGATAGGCTAACTGCTAAGAATATTGAACTTACAGAAAAGAATCAGGAACTTGAGTTAATGGTTGTGAACCTTGATGGCTTGAAACAGGAGGTTGAGAATATTAAGAATAAAGTAGTTTGTGCTGAACAAATAGAAAAAGCCCCTAGGGAACAAATTGTTGAAAATGAATTAAAGATAAGAAGCTATAGAAACTCTGTTGATATTGTTCAAGCCTATCACAAGGAACACACTGAAGACATTAAGGTTGGAATTGGTTTCGATTATGAGAATGACAAGGGAAGGAAGAAGGCTCAGGGCAAGGGAAAAGAATCTTTTTTGAACAAAAATGCCCCAATTATCTTGTCTGGTGTCAAAGAGCTCATATTCAAAAAGAGTGTTGTTGAGTTTGATGAAGAATCTATGGTCATCAAACAACAGTTATTTGAAGAAGATGTAGCTGCTAAAGACACTTCTTCCTCTCCTAAATCTGACAATCAGAAAGAAACCAAAAACAATCTTACCAAGAGTCATAAGGTCACTAAGGAAGTTTTTAAGAAAAAGAAACAAAACAGGAATGGAAAAGTAGGTGTCAACAAGAGTAACAGTAATGCTTATGTGCCAAATGCTCCTAGGAAACAATGTCAAAAATGCTTATCTGTTAATCATTTGACTCATAAGTGTAACAAATCTGTTAACAATGAAGTTGATAATCTAAGTAACCATTTTGTTGGCATGAATGATATCCATGATTCTTTCTGTGGTAAATCTAACTGCATGACATGTTATGTGACTGTGATTGCTAATTGCTTATCTTTGAAGCAAAAACTTGACTTTGTACAATCATGTGTATCACACACACATATGCACGCACACTCACAGGACAGGATCCCCAATCAAAGTTGATAGGGTAAAGGCTTCATGTGAGCCTAAGAGTGTCAACTCTAAAGCTTCCAAAACAGTGAAGTCTCTTACTGTGAAGAATGCTGATTATGATAGAAAAATCAATTACAAAAATGTTTCTAAATCAACTGGACCCTACCAAGTGTGGGTACCAAAAACAACTTAGTCATTTTGTGAATGCAGGGCAACAGGAATAAAAGAGTCATATGGATCTTGGACAGTGGATGCTCAAGTCACATGACTGGTGATATAGCCCCGCTATCACATTTTGAAGAGAAGGTTGGCCCATCAGTAACCTTTGGAAATGACAACATTGGTTATACAATGGGATATGGCAGTGTTGAATATGGAAATTTCATAATTGAAGATGTAGCATTTGTTGAAGGACTGAAGCACAATCTCTTGAGTATTGGACAATTCACCAATAGGGGATTCAAAGTGGAATTTGTTGAAGATCAATGTCTAATCTCTAAAAGAGGAAGTGGTGAAGTTGCTTTAACTGGTGTAAAGAAAGGAAGATTGTTTGTGGCTAATCTAAAGGCTGTAGACAAGGGTGAAATTTGTTGTTTCTACACAAAAGCCACAAATGAAGAATTCTGGCTGTGGCACAAGAAACTGTCTCACTTGAATGTCAAGGCAATGAATTCTCTAGCAAAGAGAGAACTCATCAGAGACATGCCTTCTTTGGAATTTTTTCAAGATGGAGCTTGTGAAGCATGTCAAAAAGGGAAGATAAAAAGGTCAAATCACAAGAACAAACTGCTCAACTCACACTCAAAACCTCTGCAGTTAATTCACATGGACTTATTTGGTCCTGTAAATGTAATGTCCCTTTCCAAGAAGAAATATGCTCTAGTTATGGTGGATGATTATTCAAGATACACTTGAGTGGAATTCCTATTTTCCAAGGATGAAGCTCCTCAAGTTATTATAGAGCATATCAAGAGAGTTGATAGAGAAGCACAAAACACTGGTTCCTCTATGGTTGCTTTGAGAAGTGATAATGGAACTGAATTGAGAAATGCCACATTGTATGAGTTCTGCAAAGACAAGGGCATTTCTCAACAATTTTCAGCTCCCAGAACTCCACAGCAAAATGGAGTGGTAGAAAGAAAGAATAGAACTCTCATTGAAGCTGCAAGAACAATGATGTTGGATGCAAAGCTACCTACTAGCTTTTGGGCTGATGCTGTTAAAACAACATGTTATGTGCAAAATAGAACATTAATTTGATGACTGGAAAAAGAGCATCCTTCAAGCATCTTCATGTGTTTGGAAGCAAGTGTTTTGTGATGAAAGATACATCTGAGCATGTTGAAAAATTTGATGCAAAGGCATTTGAAGGTATCTTCATTGGATACTCTCTGGAAAGGACAACATACAGAGTGTTTGTACCTGAGCAACACAAAGTGATGGAAAACATGGATGTTAATTTTAATGACAAGAAATTCCATGGACTTGCAACAAGTGAAAAAGACAGTGTGCCATTAAGATTTGAAAATCAAGGATATCTTGAAGATTCTGAAAGTGAAGATGAAACACCTGTTCTAACTGTTCCACATAATGAAATTAATGAAGTTGATGATCACCTTCAAACACCTGTGCAAGGGAACACTAACACAGGGGGAGAAGAAGAGAATTCCAATGTTGGTGATCAAAATGACCCTGAGTCAAGCCAAGGAGATGAACAGTGTCGTACAAGAAAATGGGACAGAGCCCACACTAGGGAACAAATCATTGGTGATCCTAGTGAAGGTGTTAGAACAAGGAGAGCTACAATGAATAGATGTTTGTATAGCTTCTTTCTGTCACGGGAAGAACCAAAAGTAATTGAAGAAGCTTTGAAGCACTCTGACTGGATTGTTGCCATGCAAGAAGAATTGAATCAATTTGAGAAAAACAAAGTTTGGGAATTAGTACCACCTCCTGAAGATAAGAATGTCATTGAAACCAAATGGGTATTCAGGAACAAAATGGATGAAGAAGGTGTGGTTGTGAGAAACAATGCAAGGTTGGTTGCTAAAGGATATTGTCAACAAGAAGGCATTGATTATGATGAGACATTTGCACCTGTATCTAGACTGGAGGCCATCAGAATATTTTTGGCCTTTGCAGCTCATTCAAACTTCAAGGTGTATCGAATGGATGTGAAAAATGATTTTCTCAATGGTGATCTTGTTGAAGAAGTTTATGTGTCCCAACCTTCTGGCTTTGAGAATGAAGAATTTCCAGACTTTGTGTATAGATTGCTCAAGGCACTCTATGGTCTCAAACAGGCACCTAGAGCCTGGTATGAAACTCTTTCTCAATTTCTTCTTGAGCATCAATTCACAAGAGGGACAACAGATAAAAATATATTCTTCAAAAAGCATGGTAATGATATCATTCTAGTTCAGATTTATATGGATGATATCATCTTTGGCTCTTCAAATGAAAAACTCTGTCAAAGGTTTCCCAAGTTGATGCAAAGCAAGTATGAGATGAATATGATGGGAGAGTTAACCTACTTCATAGGCCTGCAAGTAAATCAAAGGGAGGATGGCATCTTCATAAATCAATCAAAGTATGTCAAAGATCTTTTAAAGAAATATGGTTTAGAAGATTCATCCCCTGCAAAAACTCCAATGTCTACTGCAATCAAGCTTGATGAAGATAAAAGAGGCAAGAGGGTTGACATCAAGGTTTACAGAGGCATGGTTGGATCATTACTCTATCTCACAGCTAGCAGGCCAGACATCATGTTTGCCACATGTCTATGTGCAAGGTTTCAATCTGATCCCGAGGAATCTCACATGATGGCAATCAAAAGAATCTTCAGATATCTGAAAGGGACTCCTAATCTTGGCTTATGGTATCCAAAGGGCATTGGGTTCAACCTGGTTGGTTACACGGATTCTGATTATGCTGGATGCAGAATTGACAGGAAGAGTACTTCAGGAAGCTGCCAATTCTTAGGTCAAAGGTTAGTATCCTGGTTTAGTAAGAAACAACAATCCACAGCAACATCTACAGCTGAGGCTGAATATATTGCTGCTGGAAGTTGCTGTGCTTAATTGCTTTGGATTAGAAATCAACTCATGGACTATGGACTAGTGTTGGAACACATCCCTCTGATGTGTGATAACACTAGTGCAATATCCATTATTGCCAATCCTGTTAATCATTCTACTACAAAGCATATTGAGATAAGGTACCATTTCATTAGGGAACATTCTGCAAACGGTACTATAGCAGTCTCTTATGTTCCAACTGAGAAACAATTAGCTGACATATTTACTAAACCCCTAAATGAAGCTGTCTTCAACAGACTAGTGAGTGAAATTGGAATGCTCAATCCTTCATTTAGTAGTTCTAAGTAATTATGCTAGTTAATTGTTGCAGCAGTAAATTTTCACTGTATTTAAATGCACTATTTGATTGGAGTGAAAATTAGCTGAGATATGATTTATAAATATTTCAGTATTTTACTGCATATTTTTCAAAATCATATTTGTTTGTGGAGTTGTGAGCCCTTAAGACATCTCTATATAGGTGATTTTGAGAGTTCACGACTAAGTTCAAAATAAACAGACCTATACCGCAAACTGTTAAAGTTGTGAGACTTTGCGATATAGTTCAATTCTTGAGTTTGCGATGTACTTATTGGACTTCGCGACATATCGACAAGTCCCCGCACATTAACAGAATTTTGAATTAAATTGATTTTATTTCAAAATTTTGATATATGTCTAACAAATTGATTGGAATTCCAAAACAGAGTTATTGACAAGGTATTTATACTATATCGCAAAGTCTCCTTAAAATTCCTACCCTCCAGACTTTGCGGCATAGTTCATTTCTAGACTTTGCGATGTATTTTGCAAGACTTTGCGATACAGTCTATTTTGAGACTTCATGACATCAAAATATTCTATACACATTCATATCTCTATATCGCACTGTCTCAGTCATATAAATACCTTTTGCAAACACTTTCACATCTTTTCATCTTGTCGATTACTCTCAATTCTTAAACCTAATTTCAATTCTTTCCCCTCTTTTCAATCTGAAACTCAGAAATGGCACCCAAATCTCAAACAGCTGCTTCATCCAATCCCCTAGTCATACCCAAAGAAACCAACTTTCTCACTATCCCCTCTGATACAGAAGCAAACCCAAGGTACAAGTGTTTTGTACGCTTTTTGAACACCTCCTACCTTCGTCAAGCTCTTACAATGAACCCACCTATGTATGTTGACCTACGGGAAGCATTCTGGAGGACTGCAACCTGTACTGTCATGGCAAAGGAGGATGGAACTTTATTTCTAGAGATACATTGCACGGTTGGGGGGCAAGGAATTGCAGTTTGGGGAGAAGGAAGTAAATGAAACCTTTGGATTTAAGACTGAAAATCATGATGCTGAAGTAAATGATCAGGAGATGGTGGACTTCTTGACTCTAATTAAGTATGCTGGTACAATTGAGATGACCAAGCTGAACAAGAAGACTGTTAGGAGGGAGTGGTCATATCTGTTTGATGTTCTCCAGAAAGTGTTCATGTGCAGACAGACAGGATGGGATCAAATTAGCCACATTGTTGTGAAGTTTGCCTACTCCTTGGCCTACAATCAAGAAATCAATGTTGGAGCTATCATCATTCGGGATTTGGCTCAAAGGTTAGGTAAGACTCCACGTGGCAGAGGTACTGAAATCTTCTACCCTCGCTTTATTCAATGCATTTTAAATCATTTAGATAATAAGCTGCATGAAGTAGAAGGTATAGACACAACAAAGTTGGCTTATCCTAAGTCCATGTCCAAAGTCATTTTTGGAACATTGGACACTAGGAATCAGGTGGATGTGGTTTTGAGTGTGACTAAGCATATGCAAGACACATTCGAAACCTACACCCTTGATAAGCCCATATATCATTCACTTTCCTGGAAAGGGAAGGCTAAGACTGATGGAGCTTCAGAGTCTATCCCAAGCCTCCCTAACCCATCCAGTAAACCATCTATAAACACTACTCTAGTGATTAGGGAGCCAAGTGCACCAACCTCTCAAAAGATTGTTGTCACTAAAAAGAAGAGTAAGAAGAGAGCCATTGTTATAACTGATGATACTGTAGATCTAGGTAGTGAGGAACCTGAGTCACAGCTCACCAAACAAAGGAAGAAGTCTAAACAGATAGCCACCACTGAATCCTCCCAACAGGATTCAGATGTGATAAAAGGGGTAAACCGGCTACTATCAATGGCCTCTCAAAAGGTCATTGGTATTGAAAAGAGTAGTCTCCCCACTACAACCTGTAAAGAGTCTACACAGAGTCAAGAACTCACTCTTGACTCAGGTGAACAACAGGGTGGAACTACACTGAGTGGAGAGCACATCACTATTGAAACTCCTCTTATTTCTCAGGGGGAGTTGCCAAAATCTAATCTCAACCCCACTTCTGTCTTAGAATCTTCAAATGCAAATATTTCTTCTCTATAGGAAAGTCATTCTCATGACAATCCTCCATTTGATCATTCATTCTTTAATTCTGTGAATGAGCCACTTTCAAGTGACATGGTGCATGTGCTCACCACCCAGGACCCACATTCTGTTGGTCAGGAAATGCACGCTGGGGCATATTCTAATGACACCAACACAAACACAGAGGGTTCACCAGTTTTTACTGGAGACTCTGTGACAACTTCTCCAGTCCTCAGGGAGTTGGAAATGCCTTCACAGGTAAATAGAGATGATGTTGTAACTCATCCCATTTCAATGGAGACATCATCATACTCTACAGCTATTCCAAGGCTGGAGGAAACTCAACCATCTTTCATCCTTGTTACAGAACCCTCATCTGTGATAGAAGTACCTAGCACTAGCTCTAACTTGGCTCAGTCCACTATGTCTCAATGGCCGGGGTCTGTGCAACATGACAGGCCTTCAGGATCATCATTTGTGCCCACTCAATTGACGGAAGAAGCCCTCCAAAGCTTACATGTGGCACAGATTGATGAGTTCTCAAAGATTGCTGAACATCTCCTAACAGTTGGCCTCCCAAATAAGGACTATGAGGCAATTCTCTTATGTCACAAGGAGGATTTTGAGGCACAGAAAGAAAAAATAGTTGATGAGGCTCAACAGGATGGTAATGTGGATGCCTGGTTGGATGCCAAGAGGTCTGTGAAGCTCAAGGAGGCTCTAGCATTTCTCAGGGAAGACTACCTTACATCTTTGGGGTCCAATGCCAAAAGTCTTTCTCCTGCAGAAGTCTATGATGTAGTCAATGAGGTCTACAAAAGTCAGCTCAAGGCTCTGAACTATCTTGGGAATGGTCTTCAATCAGAAATCTCCACTATCAAAGAAGAAACAGCCCAATCATTGGCAAAGCTCAAGAACTCTTATCTTTCTGATTTTCCCAAGGTAGATGGCATCCTCAAAGAAGTACAAAAGACTTCTCAGAATGTCACCAAGATGGATTGCACCCTGGCCTTGGTCACAGATAATCTAAAGAAGCTGTCTACCAAGCTAGAGAATCAGGTGCAATCCAATATCATTTCAAACTCCATGATTTCTGTAATGTGGAAGAATCAATATGGAGATAAGCTGGTGGATGAAGAACCTATTTTCAATATCACAAAATTTGATTTCTCCAAGCTTAAGGACAAGTCTCTAAACTCCTTCAAGTCTGAGCAACTATTCTCCAAGGTTGATAGATTGGAAAGAGAGGTGGTTGAGCTCAAATCTGAAAATCAAGGGATTTCTCAATCTTTGGAGCTCCTCAATTCCAAACTGGATGATCAAAGCAATACCACCTCCAACATCTTGTTAGTCCAGCAACAAATGATGACAGCAATGATGAAAAACATGAATCTTCCAATTCCTGGTGAAGCCCAAGGCATCTTGTCTGATACCAAGCCTAAGGGGGAGAAGGAAAAGGAAAGCATCATCCTGGAGAAGAGAGGGGGAGCTCTAGAAAAGCAAAAGCAAAAGGACATCATAATCAAAGAAAAAGATCTTAAGTCTATTACCCTTCCTACAGTGACTATCACCAGTAGAGATGGCCAGAAAAGTACTGTCACTTCCACATTCTATCCTGGCACTATGCCCATGGATGCAAATGCTCCTCAAGTCACATCTAATGCTCAACTAGTCATAGCTGATATTATCACTGAGGCCGAGCTACAGGAAGTTGCCAACTCAAACATCTATCATGATAAAGCCTTCCTGGAGTTTCTGAAAGCCATCAAAATCAGTGTACATGGTCAAACCCTGAACTACAGAAACAAACTCAATAAAGAAATCAAATATCTTACAGTGGTAGTCAGGAGAGTAAAAGAAATGCATCTGAGAGAGATAATCATGGTCTCCAAAGGCAATTGCATATGGCATTTGTCCTTTGAATCTCTAGACAACCTGAAGTATACTGAACTGGATACACTATTGGAGCTCATTGAAAGGAGAGGGGAAAACAACAAGAGGCTATATGATGAACTGAAAAGAGATCAATTCATGAGACTGCCTGAGGTCATCTCAAATCCAAGAACCATAATATTCCAAAGCATCTCAAAGGCAAACTCCATTGATCAATTGGTGATTCCTGCTCAATTGGAGATGAAGAGCAAAGACAAGATCATTCAAGTGATTCAAATGCTGAGAGCAAAGAGGGGATTCAGGAATGCAGAAGAACTAGAGACAATTCAAATTATGCAAACATTTCTCACTTCTGGCAGAATACCTGAATCAATCAAAGTGAGGAAATAAAAGAAAGAAAACAACGAGGATGAAGATAAGAGTGGTGGAAGAAGGAGTCTCCAAATGAGTGATAAGGATGGGAAGAGTGAAAGCAGCAAGAGCAAATCATCCAAGAAATCTAAAGATGCTGACAATGACAAGAAAGACACTCATAGAAAGAAGGAAGCTGAAAAGAGAAAGAGTGGAAATCAGCAAGCCAAGGACATTGCTAGCAATATCTTAACCACAAAGCAAGACTCTAAGTCTAGGGTGGATACTGTTGGTAATGATCCTCCAAAATCTGAAACCAAGGCTTCTGAAACTGATTTGCCACAGAAGAAAAGTGAAGCCACAACAGCAAAATCTAAAAGACACTTCCACAAAGTCACGGCTAGTGGAGTTCTACAGTGGATTAAAGGGAAATGATTAAGGTTACTTCCAAGTGATGTGGCACTGAAGACTAAATCTCCTTGTTCAAGAAAGCTACCTCAAGTGAAGTACTGGAAAATCAAAGGTGTAGCCAAAAGAACAAGGATAACAAAGAGAAATGGAGTGATCACAAATGTTATTGGGCTAAATGTACCTCCTATGGATGAAGACTATGATGAAGAAGCCCTAGCATTCCTGAGAGCCCAAAGAATCTTTGAAGTCAAAGTGATACAAGATCATTTAGAGATCAAATACACTGATGGAAGGGAGAAAGAGATGAAAACTGGAAGTTGGCAATACTTTCCAATCTATGACCTGGAAAGGATCAATGCCTTGTTGAATTTTGAGGAAAAGGAAGAAAGAATTTGGAAGATAGAAATTGCCAGGTACTTAAAAATGCAATTTGATTATCAAGAGGAACTAAGGAAGTGGAATGAAGAGAAAAGAATTCAGAAAGAAAAGGAGATGACAGAAATGGAAGAGAAAGCTATGGAGCTAAGAAAGAAAGGGCTATGCAAAGCGAAGCTCAATCCTTATGTAGTTGAATATAGAAACAAAAATGGAGGGAAAAGAAAAATAAGGATGGACTTCCTGGACTCTTATGTAGAAAGTGCTCTGAAAGCTGCTGTTGAAGATTTAGAAGACTCTCCTCTCTTAGAAGAATTGACAACAAGGGATGAAATTCTTGTAGCCATTTCAGAAATGAACAGAAGGGAAGAAGCTAGAAAGAAGAAAGTCTATGATGATTATCTAGAAAATCAAATGGAATCTGAAGCTGTTCAGCAACAAAAAGATTATCTGTAAGCTATCATTTTCTCTGAAGTATGATTCCTTTTATGTAAGGTAGGCTTGTTATCAGACATGAAATTGTGCCTAAGTTTCTTACTCACAATTTGGGGGAGATTGTTATGCTCAAGGCATGTCTGAATACCACTATTAACAAGCCTACACCTTGTGACTATGTCGCTCTACATGACCTAGTGAATTTCATCACTGGGATATAGTATATGTCTCTATTGTAACTTGTCTTGTTTTCATGTACTTAGCTTTATTCTGAATGCTCAAGTTTATAATGAGCTTAGTAAGTTTCTTGCACCTAGAATGTATATAGGCCATGAAATAATTATCCTGGAAGAAGTTCAAATTGTTCATGCACCAGGATAAAAGTGAATAAGGCCTTGAAGAAATAAGTTGCAGAAATTTGTCTAAGTCCCTATATCGTGAAGTCAGAATGAGCTATGTCGTGAAGTCCTCAAAGACCATGTCGTGAAGAACTGAGATCGCATAGTCTGAAATGAACTATGTCGTGAAGTCTTCAAGGCACATGTCGTGAAGTGTTGAGATCGCATAGTCTGAAATGTACTAGATCGTGAAGTCCTCAAAGGCCATATCGTGAAGTCCTCAAAGGCTATATCGTGAAGTCTGAAATATGCCATATCGCATACTCCTAAGATACTCATATAGCAAAGTCCTCATATAGCAAAGTCAGAAATGCTCTATGTCGACAAGTCATAGGATAAGGAGTATACTGGAGTTCACGATATCAACACTTAGGCGATTTACAACAAGACAAATCAAGGTACAGTATCAGAGTTCATGGAGACAAATACTGAAGCATCTGTTACGGTTAAGTGGTCCAAAGACATATGGTAAATCTACAGCAAAACTTGGAGAGAAAGAATAGAGACAAGCAGCTACAGATACAGGAAAGGACGACAGAAAGCAAGTGGTCCTTCCTGACACAGTTAACCTCTTATGGAAAAACAAGTTGGAGTTACAGTTAGGGGTAGCTGTGTAAATAGGAGTGTGCACCAGTTTGTATAGGTATTATATATTGTGCACACCCTATAGTAAGAAGTAAGAGAGAGATACATAGAATTATTCAAGCACTCTTTTCTCTGTAAGAAAAACAAGAAAGAACTGTTCTTGTTTAGAAGCCAGAATTTCACTTGTGAAATTTTGGAAGCTGTAGTATTTGATTTACTTTATATAAAGTAGATTAAAATGATTGTGTCTGTTCTTCTTCTTTTTATTTCCGCATTTTCATACATACACAATCTAATACAGTTTTTGGTTTCAAGATTCGAAGTACACGAAGTTTAAGTAAATTGTTAGTTCAATATTACAAATGCTAGTTTTAAAACTACGGTATTTCAAGTGGTGTCTTGAGCAAAGTGCAGGTATACAAAGTGCACTTTACTCTAAAGAGTATAGATATAAGTACCCAATAGAGAATAGTAAAAAGGGATTCGTCTCTTAGCAGGTATGTCTTTCGACCGTGTTTTGCAATATTATTGTGTGTGCAATATGTTTGTATGCTACTAATTGTATCTATTTCTCATCATTTTGGTTAATATTTAATTATGTCATGATGTTTGGTTGAATTATTAGTGGTTAATATTATTGTACAGGAATGGGCACAATTGTAGTTAACTCCAACGGAAAGAAACTAAAAGTAGGTGGATCAACCGGAAATATTGAGATAAGCACCCGTTCACGCGGAATTTTAATAAATGAAGATGGAGCAGGGAGAAAACATATGGATATCAAGCATCATCCTAGAAAAAAAAGATGGTGTCGGTGGTTCGAATCAGGCTGTCCGTTATCCGACAAATGTGCAGAGTAATTATCCAAGCACCATAATCACCGAAAACTGTTGTAACGGTAGTTTAAATCAGGTGGTCTCATATATGCAGGACAGTGTTCCAATCACCCTGATCACGACCAACAACGGTCATGGTGGTTTAAATCAGGTGGTCACATATATGCAGGGTAATGTTCTAAGCACCATGATCACGACGAACTATGGTCAGGTTGACACCTATGTGTCGAGTAATGTCAGCGTGATCATGATCAGCTCTGGTAGTGGTTCAAATCGGCGGGTGGTCTGTAATCCAACACGTGCAGAATAAACTTCAAGCACCATCCAAGGAGAAGAATAATATGCACCCGGTGGTAGGCTATCCCATTGATAAGGAGAGCATTTTTGAAATAGCACCGAAGAAGAAAGAAAAGCCTAGTAATTCAACTCACCGTTCCATGTTTTCCTTATTGTGGTCTTGCTTTCGTTTGTAAGTTTCATAGTTGATCAAAGTTTATCATCTTGTGTGTTGTGCGTTGTGCGTACTAGTTAGTAAAACACCAAGACTGCCTTATTGTTGGAGTTTTTTTTATGTGATTTTAGGGATATGCATTGTTTCCTTGCTAAATAAATATATTGTTTACTACCCAAATGATGTATGGAGCAAGATATTCACAGGCTGATATTGTTCTTGCATATAAAATTAGTGTAAAGAAAAATTAACCTATAGACAATAACAATTCAAGTTTCGTAGTTCATATATTAACACCGTGTTCATTTTTAAGCATCGTACTGAAATGCGTCATGTCCCGTTTGAGGATTTGACATGGCAAACTTTACATGTTTTGTTGAAAAATAAAATGTATATGGCCCAACTTATGTAATCCAAATGTATGAACAAAACAGAATGCAACTCAAAGCACACATTTCTCAGCACTGAACATGATTCAAAAATAAGGATAATTATTAAGAATGAGATGTTAAGGAGTTGTTAAACGAGTCATTACAATTGTTTGTAGGGTGTAATTACCTGTCACCAATATGAGAAACCTCTTACTTTCTATAGCTCTACGAGCTTCTAAATGTTTTGTTGTTATATAAATTATTTAGTTTTCTCCCTCCATGCAATGGGTATGCATTGAGGTATGCAAGGAGAGTTAGAGTGTTGTTTGGCGTAACATGCTATGATGTTGTATAAATTCAACCATTCTTGTCCTTGGTAGTTTGAAGGACTCAATGATGTTTTTGATGACGCGCGTAAATTCATCTGAGTCATAACCAGTATGAAATAGAAGATAATGGATCTCCCTGTCGTTACTCAAAGAAGCAGAAACTGAACATGCTTTGAGGACACTAACAGATGTTGCTTGGTCTGGCAAACTATTATGGTGATGCAATAATGGTAAATTTCTCGTTGAGACTTGAGCCTACAGCTTTTCATTTTAGTACAGAATCAAATGTACGTATGAGTACGGGATTTTAAATTTTCAATTGGTGAGAAGTAATTTTGTAAGTATTTATAACAATAGACTTTAAACATAAGCTTTGTGGGTAGGTATCCCTCTGTCCTTTGGCGTACATGTCACAAATATAAATCAATAGGACATAATTCTTGAAAAGATATGTAATGATTAACATGTGTTAGGTCCTGATAAGTTTGTAGAAGGGGGGTTGAATACAAACTATACCGTTTTATCGAAATTTTTCCTTTGAATAATTTAACAATTAAGAACAAATTAATGCGGAATATAAATGAAACAAAATTCAAGTTAAATATAAACTATATTAAACTTGAAGGGTGTTGCAAATACAGTACGGATTACAAAGTATTTATCTCAAACTAATTAATACAAATTTAGAATAAATTCGACATGAACTTTTCTAATATTTGTAATAAAAAGATCGAATGCTAAAAGCAAAGTTCGAGATAAATTCTAGGGATAAAAATCCGCTAGATAATCAAAGCAATACAAGTAATCAACTTCTAGTGGTTTGGATTTAACAATACAAACTAGAATTAATTGTTTGAGAAGAAATGAGATCAAATGCTTTCTTCGTGTTCTTGAGAGAAATGAATGTGTTTGACTTGATATTCTGTTCTGCCTTCTTTTCTGAACAGCCGTGTTGATTTATTACATTTCATAAGCCTTGTATGACCTTTTAATTAAATCAAAATGATTTAATCAAACAATCAAAACACTTGTATGACCTGTTAATTAAGCTCAGTAGAACCATGCTTCATCAATATGACCTCAGAAATGTGTCCGGTATGACCTGCTGTACTTCTACCAACTTTCGGTAGAACCTTAGAAAAGAACCGGTATGACCTGCCATTTAAAAGCCTCTGTAGAACCTAACAGAGCTCGGTATGACCTAGAAGAGGTCATAAAGAGAATTAGGTCATACAGAGAGAACTCGGTATGACCTAGCAGAGCTCGGTATGACCTAGCAGAGGTCATACAGAGAATTAGGTCATACAGAGAGAACTCGGTATGACCTAGCAGAGCTCGGTATGACCTAGCAGAGGTCATACAGAGAATTTCTTCAGGTCAGGTCATACAGAGTATTTCTTCAGGTCAGGTCATACAGAGTATTTCTTCAGATCAGGTCATACAGTATTAAATTAAATTCCTTTAATCAAATTAGTTAATTTAAATTCTGAATTAAATTAATTCTTTTCTAGAATTAAATTAATAAATAATTTAAACAACTAAATTAATTAATTTAATAAATTAATTAATTCTGAAAGAATTAATTTATTAATTAAATTGATTAATAATTTAATTAATTAAAAGAAGATAACTTAAAATCATTGCATTCCTTTATCTTCTGAAAACCACTGAATATAGATGATTTAATTCCACTGATTGATGTCGTCATTCGATGCACTGTCTGGTTCATGAATAACTGACTTCAATGATAATTCTTCATCTTTAAAACATTTAAAGCTATGGCTTCTTTTCTTTAGCTCTGAATAAACTCTGTATCCTGTACTTCTTCTGTCACCAACTGGAAATCTCTGTCACTGTAGTAAATCCACTTTCTTGAATACTTCACTGAGGCTTGAGCAATAAATTGAACTTCTTTCAATGTAGAATAACTTCAAGTCTGTAGATGACTTTAATACTCCATTCTCTTGACAGATAAAACTCTCTGAGATTCCTGTGACCTTTAATCTAATATTTACTTATTACATTCTTGTTTAAGTTGAGTAGAATCCTCGAATTACAAATAGGCTATAGCATATGCCTTTCAATCTCCCCCTATTTGTTTGTTAGAGAATAACAACCAAATACCTAGAGGATCACTCAACTAAAACCAAGAAAAAGATAAGACTCTTAAGCCTAAGTAAATACTAGAAAGTTCTGGATCAAATATGACATTTCCAGATTTTACCAGTAAAGATAAATACAATACAGATGTTCCTCTAGACTGAACATATGATAACATTGAACCTGTCTTGATTTACCTAAGCTCTATACATATAACATTTACAAAACAGAGCTAATTTACCTTTACTCCCTTGAAACTCCCTCTTTACCTTTTATATCTTTTCAGCTCCCTTTTACTAGCTTCTCCAAAATTCTCCCCCTTAGTTGAGGAATTCTCTACAGATTTAACTTTATGAGTACCTGAAGCCAGTAGGAGTTGAGATAGTTGATGGAGTTGATATTGGGAAGTAAATTTGTCTTCAAAATTTCCTTGAGTAGTCCCAGCTGATTGTTGGCAGAGGTGGAAGAAGAAGACCGTTCAACAACTTGTGCTTGCAAAAGTTCTTTATCAGCCTGGGTTTTGAATAGATGTTCCTGTAGATCAGCTATGTGAGCTAACTACATTGCAGTGTATGTGTCTGTGTGTGCACTCACTTGAATTTCTCTTGTAAGTGTATCACTCATCTCACGTGCATGTGTTTCACTCAGTGTTTGACTCTTATCACTCAACATTAGCTGTCTGTTTGCTCCTTTTTGATCAGTACATGCATTGAAACTCACCCTAGCCTCTTCAAGAGAGGTCAGTGGTGGTGCAATGGGAGTTCGCAAATCCCGATCCTCAATCATGTCTATCAAATCACTTGGATTTGAAATCTGAATTGCTTCAGTGATAGACTGACCAAGTTGCCTTCCACTTTCTCCAGATAAATCTACGAGTGGAAAATCCCTTAGGGAGCCAGAGATGTTCACTCTGGGAGGGGAGAAATGATTCTATTTGATTTGGCAAAGAATCAAATTTTCCCTCATATGCCTATGAAGGCACTTCTACCGTAACAATGGTAGGCACTGTAACCAGTTGTAGGTGCTCTGCTTTCACTGTGTCCTGAGTTTCATCTAATGGAATTGTCTTCTCCCATTGTGAGTAATGAGAGTGTGCTTGACTCAGTACAAAGTGCCATGGCCCTATGGCAAATTTCAATAGATTCATCCTGTTGAGAGAATGTCTCTAGAAACAGTTCATTGGCCATTTCAAAGTCCATATCCTATTGAGAGGATACATATGGGCTTACAGATGCCTCGGTATGTGTTGAATTTCTTTTAGAGGAGGCAGAGCTGTGGGATCACTCACTGTTTCAATCAAGATACTTCTTTGTTTAACATTTGATTTCTGTTTAGGCTGAGAGGTCAAGTAATTAAGTTGTAGACTCATTGTTTGGCTCTAAGACCTGGGATAGAAATTGTGGATCTACAATCCCTTGGTCAGCCCTAACAACCACTTGGGTTCAACAACAGTAAAAGAAATGGATTGAGAGATAGAAAGTAATACCTGAATTGGATTTAGCACTGAAGTTCCAGCTAAGCAAGAGCTAGATCAGAAATAATAATATATACAAAATATTTACAAAAACAACTAAGACAAATAGAAAATAAAAGATAATAAATAAAAATAATAAAAATAAAATACAATAATATATATATATATATACATATAAAAACTATTATAGGAAAACTAAAGAAAGAAAATAAAATAAAATAAACTAAAATGCAGAAAAAATATTTACAGGAAACTATTTACATGTAATAACTATACAGAAATATTCGAATATTTTAAAATAAAAGATTTTCAATAAAAATAGATTTCTCTACAATTTTAACTTGTAAAATTTGAGAAAAATATTTTTAGAGAAAATAATTAATCTTAACTTACTCAAACTAAGAAGCTTAACAATTAGACAAGACATGGCAATAATCTACAATCAACATGCATAAGAGAAAATTGAGATGATAAAATAAATTTACAAGTGATTTAAAAATATATACAACAAATGAACACTTGTAAATTTAATTAAGAACAAACATAAAAAATAAACAGAGTTAATCACTAAAACTATTTAACATACCCAATTTACCAACCAATCTGGTAAACATGGATTCATCAAGAGATTTAGTGAAAATATCTTTTGTTTGTTCCTCTGTGGATACAAAGAGTAACTCCACAGTACCATTCATGACATGCTCTCGGATAAAATGATACCTGATGTCAATGTGCTTTGTCTCTTGTGATTATGTCATCTTCATCTAATTTATTTCTGAATACCCACTGAGTACCAACTACTTCCTTGTTCTTTGGTCTAGGTACCAGCTTCTAAACTTGTTGTTGTTCAAATTGATTGAGTTCATCTTGCATAGCAATCACCCAATCAGGATCAGTCAGTGCTTCCTCAATTTTCTTTGGTTTCATTTCAGAAAGAAACCCTGAATAATGACATTCATTTTGAGTTGTACTTCTAGTTCTGACTTCAACACCTGGATCACCAATAATCAGCTCAAAAGATTTGATCTTGATGATTCACCTTGTTCTTCATTATGGTGTTGGGAATGACTAGTTGACCCTTCATTTCCTCCCCCTGAGTTGTTGGCATATTGTCTTGGTGATTCTTCTCCAGTGTTAGTGGTATCTCCATTGTTATCAATGTTTCCACCACCATCACCATCACCACTATCATCATTGTCATTTTTATCACCAGCAACAAGCTCAGGTGGATTCTCATCATCTGAATCTGAATCTGTCATGTCATCAAACTTCAATTGCTCAGATGGATTTTCTGATTGGATATTAAGGAGTTTAGTGTCATCAAAAGTAACATTGATGTTCTTATTGACTGATAACATTTCTTGATTTCAAACAGGCCATATCCTCAGTTATACCCTTGCTGTTATCTCCAAAGGTATGCACTGGGCCAGCTTTCTCAACCAAATCTGATAGCAGGGCTCTATCTCCGGTCATATGCCTTGAATAGCCACTGTCAAGAATCCATATAACACGGTTTACCTGTTTAACTCCCTGCAATATCAAATTGATTAGACCTTCTTCGGAGCCCAAAATTGATTGGGTCCGGCATACTTAAAGAACTGGCCTTTGTCAGGCAAAACAACATTTTTAGATAAAACTACTTCAACCTCTTTCACATAAGAATGTTTCCATTTATAGCCAGCCTTAACACATTTCTGAGTAGGCTTAGGGATAAATGAATCCACTCTAGTCTGAGGAGGACTAGTAGTCTTTGCTTTAACATGCTTCTTATTATTAACATGTTGACGTGGAGCAGTCTTATCACTAGATACATGCTTACTATTAAAATAAGCATACATAACATTGAAAGAACAAGACATGCAATTAATCACACCACATGCTTTATGAGAAGAATTAACAGCAGGCATGTTAGTTCTACAGTTGTTTTGATCCAACTTATGGATATCTGATTTAGTCTTTTTAGTTGAAGCAACTTTGACTGGAATATCAGATATACACTTTTTGGATTGTTCAACTTACAAAGCAATATCTTCTTCACGAATCTCCTCAGCAATGATTATAGAGTATTCATTCAGAGGATCTGCCTCGGACTCCTTACAGAAGGGTGTTTCAATACCCTTAAGCACATATGGAACACCCCTTCCTTCAGATCTGACTCTACAAGGGGAATTAATTCCAAGCAATCCAATGGCCTCATTATAATCATAACCTATACTGACATGATTACCCATAGCTTGTTTATTGAGAATCTCTTTAGCCGTCTTACAAGAGTTGTAATAGGCATTTGCTTTTGTATTAAGCACATTATTCTTTTCTTTAAGAATGGTTTCCAGTTGAATATAACATTTAACCCTATTCTCAAGAAATGCAATTTTCTCAATAAGTTCATCCTGATTAACATGCACTAGTTTTAATTCTTTTACCTCCTTTTCAAGATTTGTGTTTAAAAGAAGTATTCTATCATTTTCAGTGCGTGCACAACTTAAAGTATCACCAAGATTACGAATCATTTCAGTGTCAGTAAATTTTACCTCAGACATGTTGGGTGAAGATAACATGGAATCAAAGAGTTTGTCTCCTATTGCCATGAGTGCAAGATTTCCAACTTCTTCATCTTCACTGTCTGTGTCATCCCAGCTCTTTTCTTCAGACTGGTTCTTCTCAACCATCCCTATTTTATAGCCACCCCTTGTGCTATTTGAGGATGAAGAACCACCTGTCTGGTATTTTTCAGCATATGTCTTGAACTTGAAACTAGGATTTCTCCTGAACCTGAAGTTTCCAAACTTCTTCACTACCCAGGCCATAAACTCATCTTCCAACTGTTCAAGCTCCTCCATAGAATAAAAATCACCACGAGATTGACTTGTAGATGTAACACCATATTCAGCTACAATTACATCCTTGTTAGGACTGGAAGGTAGAACAACCTTCGCTTCCTTTTTCTGTGGGACTCCAGCTACCAGTGAAGTAGACATACTAACCACTCTTCCTTCCCTTGGATTTGATCTGAAGTGCTCATATGAAGAGGTGAGAATTTCCATCTTATTCTCTCTGACTTCCTCTGTCCCTTCATTGATTATTCCAATCGTATCCCAAATGTGTTTGGCAGAAACACAATTTAAAATATGATTATGCATGATTGGATCAAGACAATCAACCAGTATCAACTGTAGACAGGCATCCAAGGCAACATCTTCTTTTTCTTCAGGAGTGTAGTCCTTGGGATCCTTAGGGTATATCCTAGCAGCCCTAGTAACAACATCATTCTCTATTAGCTCTTCCTCAACAAACATAGGAATTCTTGGTCCATTCTTCAGCACATCAAGATATTCAACATTAACCACTTGAAGAGACAGGAGCATCTTCTTCTTCCACATAGGATAGTGCTCCTTGCTGAACATTGGGATTTTTACTGTACCCAATTTCTGTGTAGTAGACATCTTTTGAGATTTTTAGGAATAATAAAAAATTCAGAGTTTAATAAAAATCTCAAAACAATTGGATCTTTGATTTGTATATCAATCAAAAGGCTCTGATGCCAATTGTTAGGTCCTGATAAGTTTGTAGAAGGGGGGTTGAATACAAACTATACCGTTTTATCGAAATTTGTCCTTTGAATAATTTAACAATTAAGAACAAATTAATATGGAATATAAATGAAACAAAATTCAAGTTAAATATAAACTATATTAAACTTGAAGGGTGTTGCAAATACAGTACGGATTACAAAGTATTTATCTCAAACTAATTAATACAAATTTAGAATAAATTCGACATGAACTTTTCTAATATTTGTAATAAAAAGATCGAATGCTAAAAGCAAAGTTCGAGATAAATTCTAGGGATAAAAATCCGCCAGATAATCAAAGCAATACAAGTAATCAACTTCTAGTGGTTTGGATTTAACAATACAAACTAGAATTAATTGCTTGAGAAGAAATGAGATCAAATGCTTTCTTCGTGTTCTTGAGAGAAATGAATGTGTTTGACTTGATATTCTGTTCTGCCTTCTTTTCTGAACAGCCGTGTTGATTTATTACATTTCATAAGCCTTGTATGACCTTTTAATTAAATCAAAATGATTTAATCAAACAATCAAAACACTTGTATGACCTGTTAATTAAGCTCAGTAGAACCATGCTTCATCAATATGACCTCAGAAATGTGTCCGGTATGACCTGCTGTACTTTTACCAACTTTCGGTAGAACCTTATAAAAGAACCGGTATGACCTGCCATTTAAAAGCCTCTGTAGAACCTAGCAGAGCTCGGTATGACCTAGCAGAGGTCATACAGAGAATTAGGTCATACAGAGAGAACTCGGTATGACCTAGCAGAGCTCGGTATGACCTAGCAGAGGTCATACAGAGAGAACTCGGTATGACCTAGCAGAGCTCGGTATGACCTAGCAGAGGTCATACAGAGAATTTCTTCAGGTCAGGTCATACAGAGTATTTCTTCAGGTCAGGTCATACAGAGTATTTCTTCAGATCAGGTCATACAGTATTAAATTAAATTCCTTTAATCAAATTAGTTAATTTAAATTCTGAATTAAATTAATTCTTTTCTAGAATTAAATTAATAAATAATTTAAACAACTAAATTAATTAATTTAATAAATTAATTAATTCTGAAAGAATTAATTTATTAATTAAATTGATTAATAATTTAATTAATTAAAAGAAGATAACTTAAAATCATTGCATTCCTTTATCTTCTGAAAACCACTGAATATAAATGATTTAATTCCACTGATTGATGTCGTCATTCGATGCACTGTCTGGTTCATGAATAACTGACTTCAATGATAATTCTTCATCTTTAAAACATTTAAAGCCGTGGCTTCTTTTCTTTAGCTCTGAATAAACTCTGTATCCTGTACTTCTTCTGTCACCAACTGGAAATCTTTGTCACTGTAGTAAATCCACTTTCTTGAATACTTCACTGAGGCTTGAACAATAAATTGAACTTCTTTCAATGTAGAATAACTTCAAGTCTGTAGATGACTTTAATACTCCATTCTCTTGACAGATAAAACTCTCTGAGATTCCTGTGACCTTTAATCTAATATTTACTTATTACATTCTTGTTTAAGTTGAGTAGAATCCTCGAATTACAAATAGGCTATAGCATATGCCTTTCAACATGCGAAATGAAGCAGTGATTATATATTTTTATTTCATAAGATGTATGTAGTAATATGCTAGAAACATATGTTAGGTAGTTGGTAGTATATATAAACAAATGTGGATGTACCGGAAGATCTTATCTTGAATGAAATATATTAGTATGGATTTTCTATGTATTCTCTCTTCTCTCATGGCTCCAATTGCATAAAATTCATACAAGTTATTATGGTATCAGAGCTGCAATTGTTGGGTCGGTAATAAGAAAGAAGTGAGTTAATATTGTGAGTGGTTGATTCATTCAAGATATAAAAAAAATCCCAGAAATTGCATAGATCGAGATTGGGAAAAGCTTTGATTACTCGTTGAGATTGGGCAAACCTTGTTTACTCGTTGAGATTGGACAACCTTGTTTACTCTTGAGATTGGGTAGTTGATTACTCTTAATTGAGATTCGAAAAACTTTGATTACTCTTGAGATTGGGCAAAAATTGCATACTTGAGAAATGATTTGAGTTGGGTTAAATATCGAATTGATCACTGAAGTAGAGGTCATATATCAATTTATTCACCGATCTTAATGGAGTCTCATATGAATCACTTTAAGTTATAATAAATGTCAAATATATACCTCTAAATAAAATTATTTAGTTCTTTGTCACATATTTAAAGATATTTGTTTAATATTTATTATGAATTAAGTGATTCAAGCGACACTCCTATAGATATTTATATGAACTTCAGTTCGACGACGAATTTGATACTTAACCCGATTTGATTTAGGGACCTAGACTGCTCACAAGTGTGAGTTATGAACCTTGAATACTTGGAAATCATCGAGTGTGGAGCCTTGTTTACTCAAAACTATGCCTGGAAAATTTGTGTCACGATTCCCCGTTTAAAACTCTGCCAGATTCTGTTGAGGTTTGCTATCACTGACGTGCCTTGCATTGCATATGGTTATGGTTGAAGGAGTGAAGAGATCGATGGTGATTCAAATGGAAGCCGGTGTTAGGTTTTCGTTCATAATTGTAAGTCCTACTACATTTGTTAAATATGCACATGTCTTCGTATTTAAGATTCTTGATGAAGATATTGTTGTGTTAGATAATGTAGTTCTTGGATTTTATGTGAATTTTGGGTTCGTGAAAAGTGCTTGTTATATGTTTGTTGGTTTGTCTGTAAGAGATCTACTGTCCTTTACCCCTAATGATGCAAATGACGTCCACTTTCAATTTGATCCTGGTGGTTATTTTTTGGTAGAAGTTCAGACTTTTATGATTCGGCCAACACTAAATACATTTTCCAATAGCGTTGAGGGGAACACTATGTCTTTGAATTTGTTCTTTAAGTTGTTTAATCTCTTGGTCTGCAAAACAATCGAGGATAAAAGAATTTCAAATGTCTTTGATGTACTGTTAATCGAAAGTGTTGAGTGTGATACCCTTTTTTAGGTGTTTGTTTATGGGAACTTTATGTCACTAATGAATTGGGTGAGAGAAATGTTGTCTTTAGTGAGAGGTAGTGGGGTTCAAATGATGCGGTATGCACGATAATTGCTTCAGAGAAATCAGTTCTTGCTGCTGCTCAGGTGCGAGAGAAGAAACTGAACGAAGAAAGCCGAGCTGTTAAACATAAACTGAGGAAATCTATTTTGAAGGAAGCTGAAATTGTGGCAACTACATTAAGAGGCCGTGGTGGAGATCTCTATGCAGTTTGCGCGGAGTCTATCTCAAGCCATAAGTTTGGCTCCCCAAATAAGCATACTTTGTTTGACGCTATTGTGATTGATGAAGCTGCTCAGGAATTGGAGCATGCCACTCTAATTTCCGTACAGTTGTTGAAATCAAAGGTGACCAAGTGTATCATGGTTGGGGTTCCAAAGCAGCTTCCAGCGATGGTAATCTCTAACGTTGCTAGTAAATATTTGTACCAGTGTAGCATGTTTGAACGTTTACAAAGGGATGATCATCATGTTCCCATGCTTACTAAACAGTATAAGATGCACTCAGAACATCTGCATCATGTTCTGCAGAGCACAAGGTACATTCTGGCAATATTTGGTTTGTTGCTGATGCAAGGCGGATGAATGTTGCTTTGACTAGAGCAAAATTTTCCATGTGGATTTTGGGCAACGGTAAAACTTTGATGACAAACAAGAACTGGGAAGCTCTTCTTAAGGATGTGAAGTCCAACATTACAAAGGATGCATAATGTAAAGCATAATGTAACATAAGATGTAAAAGAGATAACTACAACTCAACAAAGGACAAGACAGACAATAGTATTAATAGAAGCACAGGAATCCAGAATCAGAGAAGAAAAGGTAAACTCAAAAAATCAAAATACGTTATGTATTCTTGAAGTCCGTAAACAGGTCACGGAAAGAAGTTCATGAAAATGTTCAAGCCTCAGTGACAGCAATAGAAACAAGACTTTGAAGACGACAGAAGTACGTGAATGATTTAGGGTTCAGTACCACGGGATTCCAGTGATGAAGCAACCAGAACGACAAGGGACGTATCAGCAGCATTATAATTGAAGTCATAAAATAAGAATTGATCAAGTGTTATTCATCTGTGAACCAGACCAGTTGCACTAGGTGACGGCACTGAAAAGATCAAGTTATTTTATCGTCTCCGAAGAAATTGATACTGTCTATTACTTAAACACCCGGGAGCTCAGGAGTTATTACTAAAGGACAAAAGACAAGTAAATCAATTCGATAGTTTTTCTTTTAAGAAAACTATCGAATGAGAGTTTAAGGTGATTGAATTAAAAAACAAATAAATCAATTTAGCATTCGATAGTTTTGTTTTAAAAACTATCGAATGGTAAAATGATTTGTTTCATTCGATGGTTTCTTAAACCATTCGATGGTTTTTTAATTGGGAGCAGGTGGAAAGTAATACTTGTTTTTCAAGTTGAAGAAGATCCAATGGCCAGGATTGTTTCTACAAGTTTGGTTCGATGGTTTTTCAAATCAAAGTCTGCAGTTAATACAGAGTGAAGAATGTGTCTTCTTCAGCTAAGGATTCTAACACAGAGACATTACTGAGAGAGAGAAGAGCCGGAGAAAATTATCAGAGAAATTAATAGTGCTCAGAACTTGATCATTGTTTTGTATTTGTGTAACCTTAAACTCATTGACGCTAATCTACGGATTACAAATTGTAGCACCCCTCGAGGTTTATATTTATAAAAACATATATTCCCCGAAACTTGATTTGGTTTGGTGTGTTTGATTTCATTATAGAACTGAAAGATTAATCCGCGAACGAAATTAAATTATTTGTGAGTATCGTATTCAACCCCCCCTTCTACGATACTTTGGACCTAACACATAAAAGGTGATAAAAGTAGTAGCAAAATCAGTAAGGATAAACATCACAACCTGAGAACTTCTAACTTGAGCAGTGGGGAAGGTAGTTTACAGGAGTTTAATGGGATTGACACAGCCGTAGCTTATGATTCTAAAACAAACAAAAAAAAGAGGAAACAATCTGGATGATGTTGCAATACTACATGGTGTTGTAATATATTGGATGGAAATTAAGAGGCTTTACAATATGGATGCTGTTGGGAAAAAAATTTCAATTAAGAATATTTTTTGTAAATGATGCATCAAAAATTTGGAAATATGAAGTTTCAAAAGTTCTCCCGGCAGTACCTGTGTACTTTAGTGATTCCAAAGATATAAACAAAATTGATGCAGGTCAAATGGTTGTCTTGAAGGCTCTAAGAATCTACAAAGAAAAGTATGCAGCATAATTTGCTATTTATTTAGCAAGAAAGAGCATTGGAAATATTCGTGTTCTTGATCCTGGGGGAACCTCTGTAACAGAATCACACATCTTGGTGGTGCCAAAATAATATTAACCTCCATTTGATAGCATGGACTTGTGATTTGGTTTTAGGGAAAGAGTTTTGTAAGGGTGTTGGCCTTGAAGTATCATACACCATCACTCTGAGCCACTGACTTTCTTTTAGAATTTTTGATAGACATCAACTGTTACAATGATTTGGATCGGCACCATGACAGTTGTTTACTCGGTGCATTGTTGTTTCAAGCTTGGAGGTTCAGTAAAGCCTCCCTCTCAGCTTGAGGGGGAGTATTGGAGAATAAAAAGCCAGTTAGGGTTTTAAGGGTATAGTAGTAATATGCTAGAAACATATGTTAGGTAGTTGCTAGAAACAAATGTGGATGTACCAGAAGATCTTATCTTGAATGAAATATATTAGTACGGATTTTCTCTCTATTCTCTATTCTCTCACAAATTCATAGAAGTTATTACTATTAGAACAAGTATAGGTTTTACGCTATCATTAGTATTGAGTGTTTTTTTCCATAATAAAATTCAGGAGCTAATCAGTAAGAGGTCTTTTTAAATTTAAAAAAGAATACCCCATAGAAAGGAGCTCTGAAATTTCTGGTTCTGACAGATCTAATATCGTTTCAGCAGAAAATTATTCAGCATAGAGGAATGTTGTTCATTTTCAAGAATCTGATATCTGCAGTTGTGGTCCTGCAAGACTCACCTTACCGATTACCAATGGAACAACTCTAAGAATTTAGAAATACCAAAAAAAAGACGTAAAGAATGAAAAACAATAAAAAAGAAACTCCAACAGAAAATATAGATATCTTCCAGATTCTACTGAATTGTAAGAATGACACCAAAGATAAAGTTTCCTTTTTGAGATAATCATCACAGGAACAAATTCAACATCATCTTCCAGAAACTAAGAATCTGATCAACAACTAGTAAAAAAAGCATTTTTTGTTTAAATTTTGGCAAGAATATTACTGACATCAACTACATACCCATCTTAATCAGATACTACAATAAATTCTAATTCAAGATTAGCACTTATTCCAAACTACTACATACATAGAGCTTGTCTATACATTCGAAAATGACACTATCACATGGAAATCAAATAAGTAACAGCTTATACAAATTGATACAGTAGATGATCACAATTTATTATCTAAAAACATAGTATATAAACAAAGCACAATTGAGAATATACTATACGAACATCTGAACAGAAATTTTCAAATATATATGTTAATACCTTAAAAAATATTCAGCAATTATTATTAAAGCAAGCTAAATAGAAAACTCTCAATCAAGTCAATACTTGTATAATGAATGTATTTCCTACTTAACTACCTTCCATTCCAAATGTAATAGTACTTGACATTAAGGTTCTTAGACAGTAAAATTCACCATGACAGAAACCTTAAGGATAGAAGACTGATAGCACATTTGAAGACAATCTTGGAGTTAGAGTTAAAAATAAATGATAACAGAAGAAGCTAATTAATTTGTTCATGCACTTGATCAGCCTAGCTCTTGAAATTCAGGATAGAAAGGCTATGGTGACAGAAAAGTCAATGTACTATGACAACATATGTGGTGGAAGTTGTTGACAACATGTTTAGCAGCCATTGTTATAGAATATATATATGACAGAAAATTTGGTGTTATTAATGACAGTCTAATTGGGGATACCTCGACAGAATATTTGTTGCTACATGGTAGAAGGTTTGGCGGTTCCATTTGACAGAGATCTGATAGACTACAGTTGACAACAAGTTTAGAGGCAAGCCTTGACAAATTATCTGGCGGGTGAAATTAACTGTCAAGAACATTTGAGGCTGAAACATGAAAGAATGTATTTATTCAAAGATGGAGAGAAACTTTATGTAAGAGGTTTACAGAGAAGCTAACAAATGAGAAACTTCTGAGCTTGCACAACGTATGATCTCTGTCCATTTCTATTAGCTGCTTCGTTTTTCCTCCCAATCTTTTCTAATTGTGATCTTCATAACGAGTTTTTTAACTATGCTTTATCGCTTGTGTTATAAACTTCTGTTTTTAATTTAAAAAAATAGGTGGCTGATCAATGCAAATATGCAATGATTCTCAATTAGCAGACTTTATTGAGAGCAATTTTTTTGAACGAGCAAGTAATCTACTGTCATGCCTTGACAAAGTAAATGTCTAGTTTTTGTATGTTTTTTTGTGTTTTTGTGTGTTTTTGTATGTTTAGAGCAGTAAAACAAGTACGATAACAAGAGATTAAGACTAGATTTGCAGAGAATCAGAGAAGAAATGATAGAATTTAGAGAGAGAATAACCCTAGAGAGAGGTAGAATTCAGTTATAGAGAGAGAGAGAGATCAGAAAACTAGAGAGAGAAAGAGTTGGTGGAAACTGGTTTCCATTTTCTGTTAATATTTCAAATCATAAAATCAAATACAATACTTGCTAGTCTATTTATACTACTAGCTTAAAACAATATTAAAAAGACCATAGTACCCCCTATAGTAATACTAGTACTTCTCCTACTAATACTCTGCATGTCCTGACATTCCACCCCCTTCAAACAGATCATGTCCTCATGTATCTGCTGTAAAATTAGGAAAGTTGAACCTCATCAATTCCTCATCATCCCATGTTTCTTCATCAATACTGCACCTCTTCCACTGCACCAATACCTGATAGATGACCTTGTGATCCTTGATGACAGTCCTGCTATCCAATGTTCTTAAGGGACTGAGGTCAAATGTGCCCTGATCACTGACTTGAGGAAGTTGCCTATGCACCTTAGCTTGTCCCATAGCCTTCTTTAATTGGGACACATGAAACACAGGATGAACTCTAGAAGTATCAGGTAATTCCAGCCTATAGGCCACAACTCCTATTTGTTCCAAGACCTTATAAGGACCAAAGAACTTTGCAGACAATTTGAGATTCCGTCTAATAGCCACAGTGACATGTCTATAGGGTTGAAGCTTAAGGTAGACCCAGTCACCAATTGTAAATGCCATTTCTGATCTATCCTGATCAGCATATCTCTTCATTCTCTCTTGAGCAACAACTAGAACTTATTTAAGAGTGGTCCATTGATGTTGTTTAGCAGCCAGAAGTATCTCTAGAGAAGAGAGATTAGTCTACACCCTTTCTTACCCTGGTATATGTCTTGGTTTGATTCTATACACTATTTCAAATGGAGAAGCTTGTAGAGTAGTATGAAATGTAGTGTTGTACCACCACTCTACTGCAGATAACCAAGAAGCCCAGTGTTTTGGTACTTGACTAGTCATACTTCTTAGGTACTGTTCAAGACATTGGTTAACTCTTTTAGTACATCCATCAGTTTGGGGATGATAGGTTGTACTCATACATAGCCTTGTACCAGAAATTTTAAACAGCTGCTGCCAGAACTCACTTAAGAACAGGCTGTCTCTATCACTCACTATGGAGTCAGGTAGTCCATGTAGTTTTTAGACATGATCAAAGAATGTATGAGCCAATGTCTTTGCTGATATAGGGTGCTATAGAGCTACAAAATGAGCCATCCTGCTGAACCTATCCACTACTACCCATATGACCTCATGCCCAAAGGATTTAGGAAGACCAGTTATAAAATCCATTACAATATCCCTCCATGGTTCTTGAGGTATTGCTAAAGGTTGCAATAATCCAGGTTTCTTAATATTCTCCCCTTTGACTTTTTGGCAAACCTCACATTCCCTCACCCACCTTCCAACATCTTGCTTAAGAGTAGACCAGAAGAAATACTCTCCTATCCTTTTAATAGTTGCTTTTATGCCAGAATGACCACCCACCCCTTTGCTATGCAGCTCCTTAAAAACTTGTAGCCTGAGGTCACCATGACATCCCACTACCCACTTGCCTTGGTATTGTAAGAGACCTTGATGAAGATAGTACTGTTTTGGTCCACAATTGTATATGACAGCCTCTGTAATGTTGTCATTCACCTCTGAATCCTCTGTATAACTGACCAGAATTTACTCTTTCCAAGTTGGTACCAGGACTGATAGTTGATTACATTGCCCTTCTAAGTCCAGTATAGAATCAGCATTGAACTCCAACTTCTGTCCTTGTCTAGTTATTTGCATAACCTGAGTGTCATAGTCACACTGCACATTACCTAATTGTGATAGCCATTGCACCCCTAATATGATATCCCACTCTTGCAAGCTCATTATTCCCACTTCAGTCTTGAAAACTATTCCATCCAGTTTCCAGGTAAAATCCTTACGTATAGTAGTACAATCCAGGCTATCTTCATCAGGCAATTGAATCACTTTAGGCTCTTGTTCCAATGTAAATAACTCCGATTCTTCACTAAGCTCGTGACTTACCAAGTTCATAGTACTACCACAATCTATTAAAAGTTTAACAACTCTGTTATGAAACATACCTTTGTAATGTAAAGGTTGCTTCAGCTTGCCTCCTTTCAAACTCAGAGAAGATAAAGCAATTCCCTCTTCTAAGCAATCTTCATCACCTTTCTCAAGATAAGTATCATATTTGGGCTCCTGTTCATACAATTCTACTTCTGCCTCTGTATCAGCAACCATGAGAAAATTTTGAGGCTTCTTGCACTCATGTCCTTTAGAGAATTTCTCATCACAGTAGTAACATAACCCCTTCCGCCTCTGTCCCTCCCTCTATATAAAGGTTAGAGGCTTAGGCTTGGAATTCATCACCTCTGTCACTTTGCCAGGTATCAGTAAGGAACCTTGACCAACATTTGTTCCACTGGCAGTGAGGTTACAGCCTTTACAGTTCCTTGAACTCCTGTAGCTCCCTTGTAATTGCTTTCAGAGTGATTAAACTTTTTTGGTTGACCACTGAGGCTCTGCTCATAATATCTTGCCAACTTTAAGGCTTGAGCTAATGACTGGGGTTCCAGCAATCTTATCATACCTCTGATATCTCCCTGTAATCCTCCAATAAAATTTTCCAAGAAATATTCTTGAGTTAGGCTGGGAATCTTCTTTAGGAGTTGACCTCTACATTTCTCAAACTCATCATAATACTCTTCAACTGTCTTTGTTTGTTGCAGCTTCTTGAACTTCTCAAACACCAGTCAATGTCAAGTTCCCCAAACCTAGCTATAAATGCCTCTGAGAACTGGAGCCAATTCACCCCTTCCCTTCCTATCATGAAAGACTTATACCAAGATCTAGGCACTCCAGTCAAGTGCATAGCTGCAATAGCAGCTCTCCTTCTATCTGCAACCTCATATATATTGAAATACTCTTCAAAATCCCTTAGCCACTCCATAGAATCACTTCCTTCTTTAAACACGGGGAAGGATAGCTTCAGATGTTTCGAACTTTGATTGTCATTGTATTGGTCTCTATACCAACCTGAACCCCCTAGGTCCTCCTCATCTTTTACTGTAGTAGGTAACACCCTCTGTCTTTCATAGGTAGCATGCCTAGGGTTCTTAAACAACCCTCTATCATTAAAACCAGGAGATACATTCTCTTTATACTCTTCATCTTCTACTCCTCTAATGAAAGGTTCATTGTATCTAGTGGTATTCTTCTTGTTCAACCCTATCACCAGCTTCTCAATCTGTTCTTGCAACCTACTGATCTTTTCATCAGTTCCAGCCATATGTCCTTGTAAATCCTGTTGTAACATACTCAGAGTTCCTTGATGAGAACTCTCTGGCAAGTCACTACTCCAGTAATAACTCATTCTGTCAAGCAATTTATCAAACATTTAGCAGGCGATAACTGATTCTTCATAAAATTCACACCATCCTTAACAATTACTCCAATTCACCCAACACAATCACAATCACTTCTCAAAACCACAATTAAACCAAAATCTCAACAATCAACCACAAATCTACCATCAATTCAGCAATCAATCACAATACCAACAGTACACAAACTAAAACAGAGTTTAATACTAAAATGACACCAAAACAGTAGTAAACTTGCTATTTTTGTATTTTTCTCCAATAAACTCAGTTGAATTCAACTACTAGAAAGTAAACGAGCTCTAAAACAGCTTAACAACTTCAAAACTAACTAAATATAACAGTAAATCAACAGATCTGAGAGTTCAGTTATAGAACAATACACCTGAACTGAAATGAGTAAATCTCCAGACTTGTGATTGTGATTACTGCATATGTAGGCTCGATCTGCTTGGATTGAGATGTAGAACACAGTAGAAGCAATGATAGATCAAATATTGAAGCTCTGATACCAATTTGTCATGCCTTGACAAAGTAAATGTCTAGTTTTTGTATGTGTTTTGTGTTTTTGTGTGTTTTTGTATGTTTAGAGCAGTAAAACAAGTAAGATAACAAGAGATTAAGACTAGATTTGCAGAGAATTAGAGAAGAAATGATAGAATTTAGAGAGAGAATAACCCGAGAGAGAGGTAGAATTCAGTTATAGAGAGAGAGATCAGAAAACTAGAGAGAGAAAAAGTTGGTGGAAACTGGTTTCCATTTTCTGTTAATATTTCAAATCATAAAATCAAATACAATACTTGCTGGTCTATTTATACTACTAGCTTAAAACAATACTGAAAAGACCATAGTACCCCCCTATAGTAATACTAGTACTTCTCCTTTTAATACTCTGCATGTCTTGACATCTACAGTTGGTTTTTGCCTTCATTGCCAATAATATCTTGTTTTAAATTATATAGTTCTAGTAAATAAATGGTAGATTCGAAAAGATTATGCCTTTACCTTACCAAACAGTGCTGATAGAAGCCAGTTCCGATGATGTCTCAGTCTCCAAACCTTGAAGTAATGGAATCTACAAAGTTCTTAAAATTCACCATTTACAGTTACCTTGACCAGAAAATATGTCCAGTAGGTAAAAGATACTTGTAAACATTTGAAGTTTTACTAGTTGTGGTCTGGATATTGTTCTACTTGTTACATCTGAACGATGAACCTAGAGAAGTAATGAGTAGATTCCTCTGAAGAGTGTAAATCACTAGTGGGACTCAGTAATCAGTATCTTCGTAAATAGTAATCCTTAACTGTAACTAAGTTTCTACATTGTTTGCCTGGTTGAACCCACCAAGAAAATAGCAGATTATGTAGTCAGCTAAAGAGGGTTGGAAAATGACATCATAAGTTCAAATACACTCTAATAAAAATTCTCATTCCAGACTTCCAGTTTGGTGTTTGCCATCTTAACTCTTAAGCCCTTTTACTCGAGAGTGGGGCAGAAGTTTAAATAACTATAATGTAGTTTCATCTAGATAGAGTTGTTCTTTTTTCCGTGAGATATAAGAAGTTTTGTTCAATACTTCATGCAGCCTTAATATGTAACTGAATAAAAAAAATGAGTGGGGATTATAGTCTCGTAGGTTTTATTCGCTTGAAGCATGAAATATTGTTTTAGACTATGTATGACCTTTTCAAAATGCCATTGGATTTTCAAATTTAATGCTGAAACTTTAGACTTTTTAGCTCGAGGAGATGATCTTTTTGATTATTCTATAAATGGTAATTGCTAGTAGAAGTATATTGATTGAACTTAGTTGTACCAGTCTGTCCTGGACTCTGGTTACTCTAAAAGATACTTAGAATTAAGAAGAGGGCCTGAAAGAAGCTTTGTAAATGAGGTGAGAGCTGATACGAAATTGTGTTCTAAAACAAGAAATTTGAGACTATGTACAGTCTAAATGCTAATGAACCATAGAACAAGATTTAAGCTTTAAGCCTACCGACCTGTTATGTAGGGCATTACTGTTATGTTGGAACAAGAAATTTCTACTGTATATTAAAGTTTTAAATATTATATAATTTTACGAATGTAAACTAATTAATATTTTATAAAATAAAGTAAATATTTTTTGTTTCTTTAGTATTCAGGCATGTACCTTTAAAGGTTGAATTTGATATTTAAAAAGGACAAATTAATTTATTGGCAATTCTTAAACAATAAAAAAACAATTAATTACGAGTAAAAACTAAGAAGTATGTATATTACAAATTATTACATTAATCTATAATATAAATATGTTTTCTACAAAATGGAGATAAACATACGGGTTATTAACATTTTAACCCTCAAAGTTTTCAAGAAAATACACATCAGCCCTTAAAGTAAAAAAACATACTTTTATACCCTTGAAATTTGGCAATTGTACGTCTGGACCCTTGAAATTATCTTTCAGAATTATTTTTCCTATTTTACCCCCAACTTTGTTTTATGTGATTAAGATCTTAATTCAATGTTATTTTTTCTCTACTTGCACCTGTAACGAGACATCAGTGTCTAAGATCCCTCCATTATCTCGTGTACGACTTTGAAGTGGTTACATTGTGCAGAACGAGCTTTGAAAATATCTACATTAACTTCTGATTGTTGCTAGTGGTGCTCCTAGATATTCTTTTCTAGTTCATATCTCATCCATAACTATTTCTCTATACTTACTAGTTAATATTCTTCCAAAAGATCAACATATTCATTGAATAGATCAGCAAATCGGAATGTTGTGAGGATTATGAAAACAACTCAATATAAGGGTCCAAATGTACAAGTGCGCCATATTTTGAGGGTTGATGAGTACTTTTATGGAAACTTTGAGGGTCAAAATTGAAATTATGAGGGTAAAATTGGAAGAGAAAAATGAAAAAATATGAAAAAGGGTTAGGATGTACAAATGCCATACATTAAGGGTGTAGAAGTACATTTTTTTATTTTGAGGGCTACTGTGTATTTTTGAGAAAACTTCGAGGGTCAAAATGTTAATAACCCTAAACATACAGACGTCTGCTGCTCCTGCTCAGATTAGGTTTACAGGATCCGAATAAGCTAAGCTGTTTTGTAATTAGTTTTCTAGTCTAGTCTTAAAAAGGATGCACACAATGTTTGTCTATATAAAGAATCCCCATCCCATTTAATTCAGATTATACTACTCTTCTTTTAACTCTCATAATTGTCTCCTGAGATCTACACGCCCAGTAGAAAACATAACAAAGACTCAAGTATAATAAGAAGATTTGTAATATTTACGACTTGTGGATTGTACAGGAATGAGCACATTAGTAGTTAACTCCAATGGAATCAATAAACTTAAAGTAAGTGGAATCTCCCCTTTATGCAAACTTATATATCAAGATAGAGCAATGTCGAGGCAACATTGGGTCGAGGCAACATAAGGTCGAGGCAATGTGCTGCACAAGGGGTCCAGAACAGTGTAGGATACCTCACTTCAAGTATGTGACCAACCGCTTTAAAATTTGATCCATTGTCGGTTACAATCTGAAATAATAAATTATAAATTAACATTTGAGATTAAAAAAAACAGAATGGACTTTTGAAAATTGAGATTACAAAATAAGTACATGAACTACTTTGTCTTTTCCAATTTTTTGAATCCTTTCGTCAAGTAAGCCTGCCAACAATGTCGCGTCATGTGATTCACTAGAAGCATTTATGGAGTCTATAAAGAATGTTCCTTGAGGACTGTTTGCAAGAAAATTTATTAAATGTCGTCCTCTTTTGTCTGTCCAAGAATCTGACATAAGAGTACAACCATACTCATTCCAAGCGGCTTCATGTTTTTTCTTTATCTCATTTGTTTTCTTCTTTGCCTTTTGAAGTAGTGGCACACGTAATTCGTAACTTGAAGGTGGCTTCAATCTCGGACCAAACCGTCCAACAGCTTCAATCATATACTCGTAACTCCTCGAATTGGCTGTATTAAACGGTATACCATTCTCGTAGAAGAAATCAGCAATGTAATCAAACACTTCTTCACGTTCCTCTTTTGATCTTGTAGTAGCCTCGAGTGTTCTCTGGGATGGGCCTTTTTTATGCCTTTCATCGACAACTTCTTCCACAGACTTTCGTAACATCGAAGCCACCGATTTTGAATTTGATTGTGTGTTGGAAGGCTGAAAAAAAGCTGACACTTTCATTCTTTTTGCTGCTGTTCCAGAACTTGGTACCTTCATCGAATTAGAACCCATATCAGATGCCACATTAGAACTTGGATCTGCTTCGTTGTCACAATCAGCATAATATTCATTTAAGTGGACTCTTGGGGCCTGCTTCTTTGTTTGGGAATTTAAAGCTGCTAACATCTCTTCTCGTATCTCTTTTGTTGAATTAGGACAAGCTGTAGCATCCGCAAATCCTCCAATTAAATGCTGTTTTAGTCTTTTTACTCCAGAACGAACATTTTTCCCACATAGAGTGCATTGTACTTTATCATGATTATCATCTGGCCGGAAACAATATTTCCATGCGGGATCATTAGACTTTGATTTTCTTTTGGGATCGTTTGAAGGATCATAAGCATTATGTTGTGTGTTTTCCTCCGACATTCTACAAAATATGAATAAATAGACATAATTAATAAAAACATACACACATGAATATTATCAAACATGTGGTGTGCATTGTTTAATTATAAATAATTAGAAGAAGAAGAAGAAGAAGAAGAAGAAGAAGAAGAAGAAGAAGAAGAAGAAGAAGAAGAAGAAGAAGAAGAAGAAGAAGAAGAAGAAGAAGAAGAAGAAGAAGAAGAAGAAGAAGAAGAAGAAGAAGAAGAAGAAGAAGAAGAAGAAGAAGAAGAAGAAGAAGAAGAAGGAGGAGAAGAAGGAGGAGGAGAAGGAGAAGAAGGAGAAGAAGGAGAAGGAGGAGGAGAAGGAGGAGGAGAAGAAGAAGGAGAAGAAGAAGAAGAAGGAGAAGAAGAAGGAGAAGAAGAAGAAGAAGAAGAAGAAGAAGAAGAAGAAGAAGAAGAAGAACAAGAAGAAGAAGAAGAAGAAGGAAGAAGAACAAGAAGAAGAACGTACCTGGTCGAGACTTGAGAGACTTCGCTTCGGTTGAGACTTGAGAGAGATAAAGCTACGCTTAGGTTTTTTAGTCGATACTTAGATATACTAGCCTATAACCCGTGCAAAGCACGGGCGAGTATAACTATATTTTTGATTTTTTTTTAAATTTTAAAGTAGTGTCATATTGTAAATATGATTATAATTTATAATCTATGCAAAACAGACTTTAATTTTTATGCTAGTACTTAAATTCTAATATTTTTAAATGTTTCACTATTATTTTAATTTTAATTTTTTTTAAATAGTTCTTTAAGATGAGATTTCACATTTATTTATATTTTAAAAGCTAATATTACAAAGTTTTACTATTAATATGTTGTTGCCGGAAATCGAACCTTAAATCTATGTACGGAATATTTTTTATGAAATATTTAATTGTAATATTTTATTGGTGAAAATCGAACCTTATATCTTTATATGTATATAATAACTTTATTATTTTTTATTCAAAAAAAAACTTTATGATTTAATTTAACAATTTTTATCAATTTGATTTATATTTTAATGTTGGCCCAAAGTCTTGCTTTTTGTTTACTGAGAGTCCTTCTTAAGGAGTGTTATAGTGATTTATGGTTTTTGTAAGGGAGTTGTTTGTTTTGTTAGATGAGTTTTGATCCGTGTACATTGCACTTTCTTTATTACTAAATTTTTATTTACAATTAATTGATATTAGAGGATATCTAAAAAATAAAGAGCTAATCAAAATAGGAAGGTACTAACCAAACTACCAATTATCCCCTAGTTTGGCTATTATAGTTTAGTATAGATAGATTATTTAGGGTACAAGTTATAACATGTCATAACATCAGTTTGGGCCTATTGGGCCAGTTTTATTAAAAAAATTGGGTTGGGTCGGGCGCTATGGAGGACAAACACGCCATGGCGGATGCCAAACCGCCATGTCGACGCCATATAACAAATGTACTGACGAGCCGGACGCCATAAGTTTTTTTACCGCCTTACCGTCATGGCGTCGCCATGTATAAACAATGGTTAGTACAATGCCAAGATTGTCTTATTGTTCGAGTTATTTATATATGATTTTAGGGATACTACATTGTTTTCCTTATTAAATAAAAAACATTATTAACTACCCATATGATGTCTGGAGCAAGATATTGACATGCTGATATGATTCTGCATATAAAATTTGTGTAATTACTTTATCTTTTTTTATATCTAGATTTTGTTTGTATATACATGTACATTTTGTTGTATGTGCTATGTCATACGATATTGATTCTTGTTGCAGGCTGGCTACATATTATATCCTATATATAATTAGTCTAAGGGGGTTTAGATGGTATGGTCGTCAGGGGCATGTTTGTCTTTTCATAATATTATTAGTAATTATAATTTTTGTTAATATTAAATAAAAACTAAAAATTATATAGTTATCCTATATATAATTAGCATGAGGTTTAGACATTTTGGTCAAGGGAGTATTTGTCATTTTATAAGTATTGTTGTAATCATAGTTTTGAAATTATGTGGAATAAAAATTAAAAATATTATTAGATTGTGAACAAATTTTGACCGGAATTTGTAAATGTTATTTTGATTTTTCTTTTAAAAAAATCAGAAATTAACTAAATATAGTAAAATAAAGTTATTGAATCTAAAAATATAAAAAATATGAAATTTAATAATTTTAAAATTAAAGAAAACAAGGAATTTCATGAAAAGAAAAATAAAAAATGGAAATAATAAACATTAATATTAATAAAATAAGTATCATCCACTAAATATGATTTGCAAACATTAGTCTATAATTTTTCAAAAAAAATTAATTAAAATTAAAATATAAAATTTATAAATAATATTTATAAAGTATCCCGTGCATTGCACGGGTATAAAGCTAGTATAATATAAGGACTTAAGAGCACCTCCAATGTTGGGCTGCCCAACTTATCTTTTTCTGGGGTCCGCATGTGCCACGTCAAATTGGGTTGGCCAAGTGAAACAAATGGCCAACTTACTCCAATGCTATGCCCACTTCCTTTAATGTGTAGGACCCAATTTATTCATATTATATTATATTTTCAAATAATTTATTTTTTATTAAAGTAATTAATTATTTTTATTCGAATTTAATTTAATTTTATTATGTTGCAATTATAGTAATAAAATTAAAGTAATTTAAAAACATCTCACACAAAAATATTAAATTTAAAGGTTATATAATAATACTAAAAATGTAAAAACAACACATGAATGAAAAACATAATTATCAAAATACATCACACAAAAGCACTAAATTTAAATGTTACAAAATAAAAATTAACGATTATTAGCGAACTGGGAAATATGCTCAACCAAATCATTTTGTAGCTGACGATGTGCTCGTTTATCACGCATTTGTATAGTGTTTTGAATATACGTTTCATATGCGATAAAAGGTTCTTCGCCTAGGTTTGGTTGTGATAAACCATTTATTGCATCATCGTAAGTTGGCAGGGGACCAAATTGAGTGGCGTACGTGTCTCTCTCGTCTTCAACAATCATATTATGTATTATGATGCATGCTCTCATGATTCTTCCAAGATCGTCTTTGTCCCAAAAGCGTGTCGGACCACGTACAATTGCGAAACGGGATTGTAACACACCAAATGCTCGTTCAACGTCTTTTCGCTGGCTTTCTTGAAATTTTGAAAATAATTTTCTATTCTCGCCTTGTGGACGTGGTATTGTTTTAACAAATGTTGCCCATTCAGGATATATTCCATCTGTTAAGTAATATCCCACATTATAATTATTTCCATTGATAGTATAATTTACCTCTGGAGCACGACCTTGCAACACTTCGTCAAATATTGGTGACCGATCTAAAACATTTATGTCATTGTTTGATCCAGCAACTCCAAAAAATGCATGCCATATCCATAGATCGGATGAAGCAACTGCTTCTAGTATAATTGTTGCAACTCCTTTGTAACCACTCATGAACATTCCCTTCCATGCTTTTGGACAATTTTTCCATTGCCAGTGCATGCAATCAATACTCCCCATCATACCAGGAAAGCCACGAGCCTCACCCATTTGTAGTAGACGTTGCACGTCATTTTCGTTCGGCTTTCGTAAGTATTCACCTTCAAATAACGTAATTATATTGGAGATGAATTTTTTCAAGGCTTCAACCGCAGTACTCTCTCCAATACGAACGTAATCATCAACAGCATCAGCAGATATACCATAAGTCAACATACGCATAGCTGCAGTACTACTTAATTTTGTTCTTTTAGAACTTGCACTAGTTGTAGGAGTTCTCCATTTGGGATATCTACGAATCTCACGCCAATGATTATCAAAGCTGGTCTTCTTCTTGTATTGAGCGAAATGAAGACTATGAGCTTTCTCAATTATGTTATCCAAGTTTGAACCACTCCCGATAATTCGTTGAGCCTCATCATAACACGATCCAAATTTTTGAGCACCTTCATTTATTCGTTGCCACCTTTTTCTCATAGCCACAGCTCCTCTTTTGATTACACCAGGATTATCTTCTTCACAATATTCCTTAATTCGCTCCCAAAAAGTTTCTGTTTTTTGATCTGTACCGATTAGTGGATCGATTGATACATTCAACCATGCACTTATTAAGAGCTTATCTTCAACCCACTTCCACTGACCAATACTTTCTCGTACATCTTCGACTTCCACACAATCATCATTTAGATCAACAAAATTTGTGTTGCCAAAGGCCGACACTTGTGAATCTGGAGAATTTTGGGTATTATTAGGCGGTTGTTGGGTTTCAAATTGTGAATTTGAATATGGAGGAAAAGGAAAATGATGTGGAGAATTTTGTGAATATGAAAATGGAAATTGTGAATTTTGAGGATGTGGAAATTGATATTGATAATTAGGAGGTGGAGAATTAAAATTTTGAGGGTTTGTAAAATATGGATTTGGATATGGATATGGAAATGGAATTTGAGGATTTGGATTTTGAGAATTTGGAAGTGTAGGTTTATTTGGATTCATTTTTTGGTAGAGAAAAAACTAAATTTTTTAAGAAGATGAAAGTATGAAAAATGGGATATGAAAATATAAGATATATATAGGAACAAAATATATCCGTTAAGTTATATAACCGTTGATTGTTTACGTTGTTAATTAAACGGTCATATTACTGTAGTGTGTGCATGCCAAGTTATAAAACAAAAAGTAACAAACAAAATATAAACAACAAAAGTAAAAAGTAAAAGTAAGGCAAAAAGACATTAAATTATCATAAACAATTCCTTTATGAGTATCTTATGTGCCCATTTCATTTCAATTCCTTCAATGTATATCTTATGTGCCCGTGTCAGTTTGCGTAGCCCAATGGGGAGTTGGGCACTCCATTGGGGCTGCTCTAAGGAGTGTTTCCAGTAGGGATGGCAATTTGTACCGATCCAATTGATATCCGACCCGTTCCGACCCGAATGGGTTAACCGAACCCGAAATTTTCGGGTTTGGATTTGGATTCGGGTTTGTTTTTTAAACCCGAATTATTTTCGGGTCGGGTTCGGGTTTTGACAATACCGATCCAAACCCGAAACCCGTTTCGAACCCGATCCGAACCCGAACCCGAAACCCGAATTAATTTATATATATAATATATTTTTCTATTATTTTTTATATATAATTTTAACATATAATAAAATTATATATATGATTTTATATATAATTTTTTACATATAATTTTATATATTATTTAATATATAATTTAAAATATAATTTATATATAATATAATATATTTTTTTACTAGTTTTCATTTCGGGTTTCGGGTTACCCGAAATCCGTTCGGTATCCAACGGGTTCGGGTTCGGGTTTAATATTTCGGATTTTTTCGGGTTCGGGTTCGGGTTCGGGTTCGGTTAAAAATTTCGGGTTCGGGTTTGGATTTTGTAAAACCCGTTTCGACCGACCCGATTGCCATCCCTAGTTTCCAGGTCCTCACAGTTCACAAAAAAAAAAAAAAAGAGTCCTGATCTTCTCTGCAATAACGCTCTCCTTTTCCTCTATTCATTGTGTCGCTGTTCATAATTTTAATGAGATAGTTTAGCCACCATCTATGGATATCATTTAATGTTCTACTCTTACCGGATATGCAGTGGAAGCTGCAAAATAAATTGAGGCTTCGTGAAAAACTATTCCTCTTTTACAACTTCGGTTGGTATTAAGTTGTGACTTTAAAGAATGTAACTAGAGAGTAGTGGAAGTTGAGAATTTATATATATCTTCGTATAAGAAATTGAGACCTTAACAGCTTCCATTTACAAGAAGTTAAAGACTTTTAAGTAGTGCAACTAAACAGTCTACATTTACTTACAGGATTTGGAATGCTTCCTAATTTTGCAGTGGCACGGGCACCCAACTAACTATGTGTTCTATATTTTGGGTTAAAATTGTTACTGTTGAATGGCATCTATAGGTTAATTGTTGTTCTCAGACCCTCTCCAACCCACACCAAAATAGTGTCACTATAATACTATTTTGATGTCAAAATGATACTATCCATAAAATGTATTCCAACCCAATTGAAACTATACTTAATACTAAAAAGAATCTTTTACATAAAAAATGAAATATTCTAACTTTTTCTCATTTTTATATTCTTAATAAATCTAAAGTTGAAAAGTACAAAAGAAAGAAGTTCAATAAAACAAGAAAAAACTTGTTTTATTAACAAACTAAGGGTATAATGAGAATTTTGAAAGTCACCAAATTTGGTGTCAAAAGGTCCCCAAATGTAATTTTGTCACCAAATTTAATGATCCAAAACTCATTTGATATCTTTGGGTTACCATTTTAATGTTGTATTTGAGTTGTTTTTATACTGTACCAATCACTATTATAGTGATTTAGTGTTGGGTTGGAATTGTTCTCGTACACTTACAATGTTATAGAAAAAAGAGGCTAACTGTGCAGGGTAAGAAATAATGGGAAGAAATCAGGAATGACACATGATCAACAATAAAAACTGAACAAGTGACCTGGTAAGGTTGTGGTTTTGTAACCTGACATGGCACAAAATCTGACAGATGCCTAAAAGGAGCATTCTCAGCTTGATTTGCCTGATGTCTCTTTGTACTCTGGTAATTAGTTTAGAACAATCCCTTGAGCTAAAGCACTGCAAACAGTTTTGTGACCAAGTGTGGTAGTCTTAATATTTTACCGGCTTTATTTGTACAAGTTGTAAACCTGCAAAATCTAAGTTATTTTCAAAATTATATGCCAGAGACTCCATCGTTGAAGTTGTAAACTGAAATCCTGCCCTGTTGAGTCTTCAGACCTACTAATTCACCCAGTTGTGTGCAGACTTATCAATAGACTTCGTTCATAAATTAGTTATGTCCTTTGATCATTCTATCATACACCAATTTGCATTCAACTATTCCCGAATCCAGCCACCTATTTTCTTTCTATCAAACAAACCAAGCAACTAAAATGGAAGTTCATTCGGCGTTAATAAAATATGCAAATTTATTCTCAACTATTCTTTTTAATAAACTAATCAAGCAACTAAAATGAATCTGGAAAACGCATACCTGATTTGCTTTTCCAGTTTCCCTCTTTTTCTTCTTTTTAAAATGTGATATTATAACCTCTCTTTTTTTTTTTGATTAAATGGTATTAAAACTTTTAAAAAAGATAAAACTTTCCACGCCATTGCGTTTTTAGAAAACGCCTCTTTCACTTGCGTTTGATAGTGACAAAAAGAATCATATTTTAATATATATTATTTAGGACCTTATTTATTAATTAAAATTGTACCATAAAAGAACAATACTTCTAAAATTGATCACCATTAACTTGTCAAGTTCTCACAAAAACTTTTTACCTAATAAATCGTTAAATCACAGTAATATTTGTTTTGCATATATTTTATTTTTGCATAATAAAGTATTTAATTAATATAATATATACACATCAAATTTATGTTGTTTACACATATACTAGCTTAAAACCCGTGCAATGCATAAATTGTTAATTGTTATTTTATTTTATTTTTAAATATTTTATTAATTGTATTTGTTAAAAAAATAAGCAGGCATGTTAAAATAGCTAAACACTTTTAATTAATTAAAAAAATTAAAATAGATTTTAAAATAAATAAGTAAGGGTTTGCCCATTTAAATTTTTGGAAAAATGAGGGGTTTTAGTAAGGAAAAATAAAAAATGTAACATATATATTTAGTTTAAAAAAGAAAAATGTCCGTGATATTTTTGGAAAATGAGGTTTTAAAATTTAATAATTAAAAATATTTATATACGTTTTAAAATAAATACGTAAAGTGTTTGCCCGTGATATTTTTACAAAAAGAATGGATTTTAGTGAGAAAAATAGAAAAAGTAAGTTGAAAAAAGGTAATTTCCCGTGATATATTTAGAAAATGAAGGACTTTGTTAGAAAAAATCTATAATATGTTTTAGCTGAAAAGTTAATTGGTTATAAATAGGTATTTGATCATTTATATTTTTAATATTTTTAGTAATTGCATCTGTTAATAAAAATAAGTAGGCATGTTAAAATAGATAAATTTTTAAAAATAATTATAATATTAAAATATATTTAAAAATAAATAACTAAAGGTTTGTCCGGGATATTTTTCGAAAAGGAGGGTTTATTAAGAAGAAATAGAAAAACTAACATGTTTTGGTTAAAAAAGGTAATTGTTCGTGATATATTTGAAAAAGTAGGAGAATTTGTTAGAAAAAAATAATGTATTTTAGGTGAAAAAGGTAATTGGTTATAAATAGGTAGTATTATTATTTAGTAATATATTTCTATAAATAAGTAAGGACAATTAAGTAAAATCACAACGTACCATATCGACCGATCAAACTTTTAATATTTCTTCTATTATATAATAGATATTGCGGATAAATCAATAAATAAATTTTAAATAAGGGTAACTTTTAAATTATAATAATATTTCACATTGGTATAGAAGGGCAAAATTGTAAATTTGGATATTTTAAAAAAAACTGAAGGAATAAAATTTAAAAAGAAATTAGGAGAGAAACATTGATATCTATACTATACTATTATAAGCAAACTAGCATTTGGTTGGTTGGTAGTTTGGTACATTGGTTGATAGTTTGGTACAAACAAATTAAAATTCAATAAAATTAAAAAAAATTAACGCATAAGTTGTGGTTCACAGTAAGTTGAAGACAAGTTAATAGTTTGGCTGAGAGACCAACTTTGACAAAAAAAAAAACAAATCCTCCCCAAACACAACTACACTACTCCTTTACTTCAAGAACACTCCGCACCTACTTATACCTTATGTCCACTCGGGTATTAATCTCCATATGTCTCTCTATCTCTCAATCTATATTTTTATTTACGGATTCGGTTATCTCCTCCATCTATATCTCTCTCAATTAGTTTCTCCTAATCTTCTCTTCAAATTATATGTGTATATTATAGGTTTTTATTCCAATGTTTTTTAGTTTCAATTAATATGTTTCTGTGTATTTTTACTATATATGTGTGTCTATAGTAATTAGACTGATGGGTTTTGTTTGATTACATATTACAGTAGCTCCACCTACGGCATCTTACCGGAATTAAGGTACTGCTCTCATTATCCATCTATTTTACAATGATATATTTACTAATTGAAGTTACCTTCTCTCATTGTATTCGTATTTTGATAAAATAGTCTAAAATTCTCATCTTATTCAACAGTGAAGGTATAAACTTGAATTCGATTACAAATACAGGTTAACAGCATGTTAACATATTTACTTTTGGATATCTATTTTGTGGTCATTTGTTTTTTTTTCCTGCATAATTAGATAGAGTATCTGTTTGCACCTATAAGTATAACTATGGTACAACCGTAAATCAACCAGGAAGGGAAAATTGGAACAAGAAAACTGGAACAACTGTATAATGAAATCGAAGCATAGGATCACTTAGAACTCGGACATTTTTTTACGTTAAACTGACGTGCATCAAATTGAGAACCTTATGCTGCGCAGGTTCAACGTGACTATTAAGGTTCTCATTAAGGTTCTCATCATGAGAAAGGAATAAAGCTCAAATTGATAAAGTAAACAATGAACTCATATATTCAAGCAAATAATATGTGATTTAAGAAAGGTCTGAGAACAGTTGATGACATAATAATTCAGTGTAGGCCGATAATTTTAAAAAAGAAGTTACACAACAAAAATATATTACTCAAATTTTACAACTACGAAAATAAAAGGAATGGACTGTGAATGTTGTTTCTTGGTTACTACATTACGTTTATGTTTTCTTGGTAGGAATTCATTGACGAGTCAGACCTAAGATTGATTGAACTTTTAGTATAAAAATTGCTACCCATGTTATGTTGTGTATAATCTCCTTTGTTTTTTGTTTGGTGTTCTTCATTCGTGTATTTTGAGTTCATATGCATATTGTCAAAGACTTAAAGAGTATTATGTATATACCTGGTTTCTATGCTTCAACTTCTAGGTAATGAGTACAAAGTAAGTTCGTCAGAAAGTGGAAGGCTAGGTGCGTAAAGAACAAGGTAGTTATCCGGGAAAAAAAAAGGTGAGACTTATTTAGAAGTTAGAACCAGGTTCCTTCGACTGGTTTATTGCAAGTCTTTGGTGTTATATCTGGTTGTTTATAATGAATTTGGGTAAAAATGGGGTGAAATTAAAAAATTTGAGACTTGATTATGTTCGACGGCACTAATTTAAGCATATGTCATTATTTCAGTTTTAATACCAATGCTCGATGCTCATTCCAATCGTTCATTCTCTTTTCGTAAGATAATGTAAGAATCATCTTAGTATAGAATTGCAAGTCGTTGATCAAATCAAGATTTTTAATCTCCGAACAAAACATCTAGAACAAGCCTTATATTGTGCTTTTGACCAATGAAAAACAACCGTAAAGTTCTAGGAGATATTCAAACAACTTAACTGGTCCATCGATGTATTCAATGGTGCCATACATGTGTATATTAGTAAATGCTTAAGGCATTATTGTTTTTATTCATGTTAGTTAATATGTCATGTAGTTTATATGAACTAAAGTAATTTACATGTTTAATGGTCTCTAGCAACATAATCTTGCAAGCCATGAAAAGTTCTTTACTATAGCGGTTAGAGTTACTGGAAAGCAATAGTTTAACTAATCCCCAAAGAAATTCTTAAAACTAAAAAGAAGGGCAAGAAGGACAAAGCAAACCTTCAATTGCTTTGATCCATGGACCAAAACCAAGACAACCATCTGAACTCTCAAGGATGCGCCAAATTTTCTTGAAACTCCAGCACTATCTAGCTCCCCACATGAAGCTACCTTCATCAGAATCCGAAAAGGATGCTCAAAGTGGATCATCATCCTGCTACTGCTGCTCCCACCAATTCAGTCGTCCTCGCAGGTCGTGGGCCTTGAGAGTAGTTGTTTAGATGAATCAAAGTAGGGTAAAAAGGTAATTAGGCAATGAATTAAATTGTAAAGCAGCCAGGCAATGCCATTTTCTCTCTGATTGTAATTTATCAAATGAAGCGCCTATTGGGTATCTTTTGTTTAGTTATGTGGTTTGTTGATTCTATGATTTATTGTTCCAATAAAAAATAAAAGAGTAGTTATATTTGAAACTATATTTATTTCAGATTTCCCGACTTCACTGGCAATATTGGTAAGTCCATTGATTATATAATTAACTAGCAAACAAATAACCTTTGTGATCCACGGGTAAACCATATAATGTAATTGATTATATTGGAAATGTTGAAAAGATTTCTAATTGCTTTGTCTAAGTCTCATTCTCTGTTTTAAAATTTCAAGATTTTCTGCTTTGCATTAGTGTGGCAGATGTGTTGGTATGTAACATGTTATATTTGACTGCCCTTGATCCATCAGTGACTGGATTGTTAAACCTTATGAGTACTGAAACTCGTGGAATAGACTAAGCTGTTAATGTTCTTATCAGTTAACAATAGTACTATGTACTAATTAATAGTCAGATCTGATGTGAATGATGCATACACCTAGCAATAGAATCCATTCATACTCTAACAGAATGCACAGGGGAACCATATTCCCACCAGAACACGGTTACTTTAGTGATGTTAGTGCTACAAAATTGCAAGGAGTACTATATGATATGATGTTGAAGAGATTATCCTGCAATGACCACTGCTTAAATGGAATACATGATAATGAACATGGGATTTCAGCTTTTAAGAGTCTCGCAAGATTATAAGTGATCCTGTTTTAAAAATTAATGGCAACCACGTAACGATGTTATAGAGTAGTTTTATGTTAATAGTAGTTACTATCAATTTTTAAATGTCAATTGTCTACTTTAATCATTTGTCATCATCCTCATTACTCTGATCAATGAAAACTAACATATTTGGGTGCATACAAATTCTTTTATGTTTAAAGTGCCCTGGAAGCTCATTTGGGCATGAATTTGAAAATATACTTAGGACAAAGTTATTAATTTCTAATAAAAAGCTATTGATTTTTGTACCAAGTCCACACAAATGTATACCATATGAAGGAAGAATAAAATCTATATACAAAATATTAAATGTAAAATATATCATTTTTAAAATATTGGGCGATGATTAAAAATTTGTTTTTGATGTAGCTCAAATAATATACTTGAATCTCTAAAAAAATGTAAAATTAAATTTGATTACATTTTATAAAATATTAAAATATGTATGTATATATATATATATATATTTGAAAATATAATTTGCATCAACTAAATTTATCATTGAAAAAAAATTATTTTTATCAACTTACCATACTTCATTTTATAATAATTATTCAATGTATATTATATTTTTTTTTTGAAAATAAAGTAATTAAAAACAAAAAATTCTAATTAAAAGAAACAAAAAACAACTAAATTTTATACGAAATATTATTACAAACGGTTGAACAGACTACCACTGATGTATTTCTTAAATTATTTATATAAATAGTCAAAATAAAAGTTTTAAAAAATTTCTAAATTTAGTATTATAATTTCAATTTATAAGATGGAAAAAGATTGGTTTCTTCAATAAAAAAATTTAATTTGTCTTTTAAAATTGAATGCGTTGAAACTAATGTATTTTTTTTAAAAATAAACATATTTCAAAATAACGTAAATCGATGAAAATAGAAATTAGTCATTTTCAATAATATGAACGAGCCAAGTTATCGCCCAAAAACTAAATTAAATCAATTTGTTCACAATCTCAACATTAACAAAATAATTAAAAAAATTAACAAGTCTTTTCCAAAAATAAATGAAAATAAAGAAAACATAAAATAATTGTGAATGAAAAAAACCAAAAGCTTACTATGTTTCATAAACAAAAAATAATTTAACATGATTGTTAACAAAAAAATTATATAAGTCACTGAAGAGCTAGACTACATAGCCCGTGCATCGCACGGGTTATAGGCTATTATATTATTATAACCAAACTACCTTTTATTTTGTTGGTTGGTATTTTGGTTTCTAAATAATAATCGTTAGATGTAAAGATAAATAAATGAGAACTGTTAGATGTAATATTAAAAGAATATTCGTTTATTTGGTTGGTTGGTAGTTTGGTGTTGTAAATAATAACCTTTAAATGTAAAAATAGATAAATGAGAACCGTTGGATGTAATATTAGAAAAATATTCTTTTCTTGATATCTAAAAAGCTGTCACGGGTTCAAGGTTCGAATCCCGTCAATAACATAATATTATTAAATATTTATATCATCTATTTTTCTAAGCTACATTCAAAAGTTTAAGATATTATTTCGTCAACAACATATTAAGAATTTTTAAGATTAAAATACAAATAAATGCTAATAAAATAAGATAAAAAATACTAAAATAATCATATAAAAATTACTAAAATAATAAATCAAAAATAATAAAATTCATCCGTGCATCGCACGATGCACGGTAATAAGCTAGTAGTTTGAAAAAGCAAATGAGAGGTCCTAAAAGAATTACTAGCATATAGCAAAGAAAACAAAACATAAAAGAATAAAGAAAAGGTTTTTATATAAAACAAAAAAGGAAAAGTAAAATCGGAGAGTGCAATAAAAACAGATTTTAGGGCTCCTCATACTCCCTCCCCCGGCCGCCGGACTCAGTTTCTTCAAAGGTAATGGTCTTCTGTTTTCTCATCTATACGTATATATATATATATATATCTTCTGATGCTGTTTTTAACCCTTTTTGTTTTGTTTAATCTCTCCTCTCTATTTAATCCTTCATAATTTGTGCAAGCTTTCAATTTAATTAATGGGTCATTTTATACTTGTTTTTTAGTTGATTGCTCATTGCTGCTTGTATAATTAGTGATTGTTTTGTGTTGCTCCAGATTAATGTTAATAGTATTTAATATCGGGAGAATGTTTAATTTACTAGCAGATTATATATTGGAGAGAACAGTAATTATGTGCGAGCTTGAATGTATTGAGTTTTTAGGGATAGAGACGAGAGATTGCGGTTTTAATGCTTGAGCTTCTCGGTGCCTGTGTTTTATTCATTTTCCTTGTAAATTGTGGATGCTGTAGAATAGTGTGGTTTGATTTTTCCTTATTGGTTGTCCAGATGGGTTATAAGCAACCAAAGGCCAAAAATTATGACGGAGATGAAGATAATTATAACAAGGATGACAAGCCAAAGATGACTACTGGGCAGCAGCTGCTTCCCTCCATGATTAAAAACAAAGATAAGAGATCAGCTGTTCATGCAAAACTTAAGGAACAGAAGAAACTGGAAAAGCGCAAGAAAGCCAAAGCTCGTGATGCTCTTGAGAAGAGAGCTATTGAGCTCGGTGAAGAGGTTTATTTCGTTTCCCCTCCCTATTTTGTTTATTTTCACAGATATTTTTAGGTCATATATCCAAAATATGGATGACTATGAAATATCCTTTGTATTGGAATTTACCAATTTGGACCGAGTATCTACGGAACCTACCCAGTACACATAATTGAAAAAGAAGTTGGCAGAGATCCATTTGTTTCATAAGAAGATTCCTGGTAGAACTTGTACATATCTATCTATATAGATGCAGTTCAGTTATGATTTCTATGCAGATAATACACAGTCTTAGTTATAAAACCTGTTTGTATCTAGATTTGGCCTGTTTATATTGCAAATTTTATTTTCATATATATATGTATAATGGTTTATATGTATGTGAGCAACTATCTATATATGTGTCCTCAATTTCAGATTACTTGATTCAAATGTGTTTCTAATTTCTGAAATTTTGAGTCCAATCATTTGGTAGTAACTCGATACGATGAACCAACCAAACATACTCATTATATCTGACAGGATTATATGAATGTACTTGCAATGTGTAATCTTTGTAAAAGGGACCTCTATATCAGTAGCTTTTTTTAAACAAAAAGTTTGTAAATCTCAACTATAATTGTTGCGTGCAGCTTCCGCCAAGGCCAGTTCCTCGCACAATTGAAAATACAAGGGAAGCGGATGAAACAATTTGCAAACCAGATGATGAAGAGGTATGCTACTTATTTGATGCTTTCTCATCTTTCTCCTGACCCATTGTATAATCTTGCTATGTCAAAGAATGGATAGTGACTTCCGTCATTTTGGATCATTTGCAGCTGTTTGCTGCTAATGATGCTGATGAGTTCAGTTCTGTATTGAAGCAAGAACATGTTCCGAAGATATTGATCACCACCTGCCGTTTCAATTCAACTGTATGTTTTTTGTAATTCTTTTGTTTCATTCCTATGATTTGACTACTCTTTATTCTACGTTTGAATTATATGCTTGCATTCTTTGTGTTTGCTGTATGTTTGGTATGCTCTATATGTATGTTCTTCGTTTTCTTTGTTTGTCTTTTATTTAAACGTTTATCTATGTGCAGCGGGGGCCAGAATTTATATCTGATCTACTGTCTGTCATACCAAATGCTCATTACTACAAGAGAGGAACATATGACTTAAAAAAGGTGCCTCGTATTTTCTGTTTTGTATCTTACTTGGTAAAATGTGTTTTTTTGCTAATCTTGCACTGTATCTTTCAGATTGTGGAATATGCAAACAAGAAGGACTTTACCTCACTAATAGTGGTCCACACTAACCGCAGGGAACCAGGTTTGTATATGCGATTTTGAAATATGAATTTGTTGACCCTTTTCTGCTCCTTCTTTTTCCTTTTACAGCAAGTGAAAGTAATTTTTTGTTACAACAATGTTCTCTTCCCCCAAAAAAAAGGAGAGGAAAAAAAGTTTATTCTAGTGTTCTGTGATGCAGTCAAATTCCGAGCTAGTTATGTTGCAAGTATTCATTTTGTCCACGATATTGTAATTATTTTGGACAATGGTTAAAAATTTTATTGTAGCTTTGTGGATGGTCAAACATATCAACTCTAGACGTGGAAAAAATTAATATAAACTGCGTACCCTTTATGACTTTAGCAAAAGCGCTATATACTTGATTTGAGTGGTAAAAAATGTCTCATTGGTTATACCAAAGTACTGAACTTGAATTATTAAAAGTACTGAACTTTGTACTGTCTGTACTCAGATGCCCTCCTAGTAATTGGCTTGCCTGATGGGCCCACTGCACATTTCAAGCTAACGAAATTGGTCTTGCGCAAGGATATTAAGGTATCATCTCTTTCACTGTGCGAGAAGACATGTAAAAATAAATCTTAGTTTATGTTTTGCTTACCTGTTATAGTCTGTTTGATGTGTTAAGAGTTCCAATGGCTTTCAGTTTAAACTATTTTTGTTTTTAAATCACTAAATTTGAGTTATTGCATTGTGCTCTCACATTTTATATTGTGGAGTGTTGCTGTTATCTGTAATTAGTTGTGTTTGATACTTTTTACCCTACCAGGTCCTTTCTTAGTTTATTTTTGTTGTATCACTAGCATAACATCTCTAATCAGATAAGTAGTCAGCTTAAATACCTCATTAGGAAAGATGGTTAAGTTCCAATGCAATAATTTTAATGAAAACTGTTAAACAGTTTTGTTTCTTCTATTTACTAATTGAAACAAATCCATCTGTTTTCTATTCAAAGAAACATTATTAGGACATGCGTTGATGCATCACAGATTGTAGAAAGAAAGAAATATAATAAACTTGGGTGGAATGGATTAGCAACCCATAAACAAAGAGACTCAATTAAGATTCAATAATAATTAAATAATCCAATCATCAAGTCTAATATGATGTGGGGTCATTATGTAAGATTATACAATCATTAATCGAATAACCTGATGGATTGGGCTTATTATAACAAGCTACATACTTAATATAACTTATAACCACCTGACACCCCCCCCCCCCCCTCTATCTCTCTCGGTGTGTGTGTGTGTCTGTGTGCAAGTATGTGTGATGCTTGACTTATGTTGAGTTGCAGTGATTGACATTTCAAGTTGGCCAAATTCATTTATGACTTTATTTTTTTGCAGAATCACGGAAATCCAACTAGTCACAAGCCTGAACTAGTATTAAACAATTTCACGACACAGTTGGGTCACCGCATTGGAAGGTAGCAATTTGTTCTCTTTCTGTTTTGTAAGAAAGTAGTAGGGTAATTATTTATAACTGTACCCTGTATCTTAATATGGTTCGCATCTTAATACCGTTATCTGATTTTTGACCAATGTTTATCTTTTCTGATGCACAAGAGGACTGAATGGTGTCTCTCAGTATTGAATGTTGTCCCTTCTCACTATCAACTTGTGTGTTTTTCTAGGTTAATACAATCACTTTTTCCCCAAGACCCGAATTTCCGTGGTCGACGAGTTGTAACCTTCCACAATCAGAGAGACTTTATATTCTTCAGGCATCATCGGTGTGTGTCCTTGACAAAATGATAGTCAACTTATATTTCGATTTATAAAATTTCTGATAGTTTCTGTTTTTATCATGTGAAGGTATATATTTGAAAACAAAGAAAATAAACAGAGCGACTCAAAAACTACAAAGAACAAGGATGGTAAGGTTGAGAGCGTCTCCAAGGACAGAGTAATAGCCAGGCTACAGGTATGCTTCACTTTCTACCTAGGGGTTATACTTGTTGTTCCGAGTTAGCGGACACGTTTTGTGATCAACTTGACCTTTTCATTTTAAAAATTATATATATATAAATATATATATATGTATAAAGATATCAAGGTCTCAGGTGAGTCCTGATAAAAGAAACCGGCCTCTTGCAATATGATTTTGTCTATTTTGTATTTTAACAAACTGCAAGGCATGTCTGGTCAAAGCATTCTTATATATACTCTCACACTTGCAGGAGTGTGGCCCTCGTTTTACATTGAAGTTGAGAACTCTGCAGCATGGGACATTTGATACCAAAGGTGGGGAATATGAGTGGGTCCACAAGGTAATGTACTCCCTACCTCTCAATAAATAAGTCGATATAGTTTGTAAATAATATCATATTAGAACATAATTAGCCATATTTTAAATGTTTTGTTTCCCCTTTGCTCTAAACAGCCTGAAATGGATACCAGCAGAAGACGATTCTTCTTGTGATAAGCTTCAGACTTGGCATTCAAGACAAAGATCTTTTAATCCGTTCAGTGAGCTACAGGATCAGAAGATCATCCTTCATTTTCTCCAAATGCATGCTTGTCCTTCTTCCATCTGATCCAGAACATTACCTGACAGCTTCTCTGTCGGTAACTTTTTGAAAAGAGGCAAAGTGTACACACTTCCAGCAGTCTTCATTTTTATTAATTTCTTAGCAATACAATTGCCTTGTCGTCAGATTTATTATGCAAATGAGTCTCTTTTATAACTTGAAAATTGAAATGCCATCATCAAGAATGTGAGCAAGGTGAACATGTTAGTTCCTATAAATACATGTATGGAAACTTGATCTATATTTAGCAGCACCTATTAAACTATTCAGGTTTTCGTTATTCCATTTCGCAGTGCTTTTAATTGAAAAAGTAACTAGACACCGAGTTTCAGGTGATAATTTTGTTTGGTATCAAATCTAAAGTAAACTCCATTCGTCCAAAATCTAAAAAGTATTCTGTCCTAAATTTGGAACGAAGTCTTTCTTTGTTTGAAAAAAAAAACAGTAATAAGAAGAGATAACAAATTTTTTAACATAGAATTGTGGTTGAATGAAAGCAAGCATAGCATATATCATATCAACCTAAAGGCCAAATAACTACAAGAGAATACAAAAACTTTCAGAACAACATGAGCTAGAAATATATCACAGATGCAGTCTGTAGCAGATTGGATAGCAACCCTCTTGGTGGCGCCTCCTCATTCCTCTGGTAGTTAGTTTGAAATCTTCGCCAATAGATAAAACCAGGCAAAACACACAACGACTATGTCCAGTCTGAAGTAGGGTCTGGCTAGGATGCAACCCAATTTGGGTATAGTAAGAGTTGATTGTGCCTGATTGCAGTGATGTGAGTCATTGAACTGAACTGCAAACATGTAAGAGTTACAGTGACGACCAAGTATAAAGTAAAGTAAAAACTCCTGCTGATCCAAACTTGAAAACAAACAATTTAAAAAAACCAATGGGCTCTACTCACATACTCTACCTAGTAAAATAAAAATGGAAGAGTAAAAACACTGAATTCACAACTAAAAGCGATTTTCAGAAAAGACCACTAGTCATGGATAATAGAATGGATTAGAATGGAGGCCTCATCACTTGCAGGAGCAGCATCATCTGTTAACACAAATCATAATTAAAATGATTTAAACTTAGTAGAATCAAGTATGTGTCCTTAAGTAGATGTGAGGTACAATACCTGGTAGGGGTGTAGGCAAGTTGGATACAATGTTGTCAATTATACCATTGCCTTCTTTCTCCGGTGTTTTAGCATTGTCCAACAGATCATCACCAGCTTTTTCTGCTTGTTTTTCATCCCTTGCCCTGGGGCTTGACACAGGAGATGAAACCAAGTTGGACATAATATGACTAAGAAGTCCACCTCCTCCCCTGTTCTCCTCTTCTTTTTCTTCACTCTTTACACTCACCTTGTTGTCTATTTCTTCCTCCTCTTGTTCTTTATCTTCAGGGGCAAAGCTGGAAATGATCTGGTTAATAAGTCCAACCGGCTTCTCCTTCACACCATCATTTCTCTCCTCCTTGCCTTGTTTCTCTTCCTGCTCTTGTTGGTTACCTTCTCCTGCAGGGGCAAAGTTGGAAATGATGTGGTTGATAAATCCAACTGCAGGCTTCTTCTCCACAGCATCTTCACCATTAATAGTCACTTCCTTTGCAGCACCTTTTTTCTCATCCATTGAAGTCAAAACTTGTAGTTTCTCATTCTCTGTAACACTATCCTCCATTTCTTTTTTTCAACTTGAACCCTTTACTCAATTTTCTGCTAATTTACTCTTCTTTTTATAACACTATAGTCTACCAGATCAACAACGTTTACACACAGACATATACAGAGTTTGATAAGTTTATAAATTAAAACGGTTAAATATCAAATTGGTTATTAAAGTGAACATTATATATCATTTTTATCACTGATCTCAACGGGTATCGTTTCAATCATTAAATTCGTCATAAACATCAAATCAAATAGATAACTCAAAATATTTGTTCAAAAAGTAAAAATAACTTTTCTCGAGTTCTACACATATTTATTCAATAATACTGTAATCAAATAAAAATTTATGAATTCTAGTATTTTAGATAATTTATTTAGATTTTAAAAAATTCATTTACTATTTATTTTTAATTAAATCAAAATAAATAACTATAAAATTAAAAATAAATAGTAAATAATTTTTTTAAAATCTAAATATAATATCATAAATACTAGAGTTCATAACTTTTCATTTGGTTGCGTTAGTATTCAAGAAATATGTGTAGAACTCGATATAAATTATTTTTACTTTTCGAACACATATTTAGAGGTATCCGTTTGATATTTACGACGACTTTAGTGAATAAAGTGATATCTCGCTGAGATCAGTAATGAAAGTGATATCTAATCTTAACTTCATTGACCACTATGATATTTAACTCTAAATTAAAATCCGGATAGAATGATGGAGCTTGGAATTTACTAAAAAACAAATTAAAGTGGGAGCGGGGGACAAACGTCGGTTATGGGGAAGCATGCAATGTAGTAGTTCCACGTATCTTGTTAAAATAAGTTACTGTACATGGCCTAATCACATGTACCCACGTGGCTGCTTGTTGGGTGCTTTCACGGAGCCCCATGAATATTATATGGCCTAAGGTCGGTGAAGTATGGGGAAATCACTTGTCTGGCCTCCGGATCATTACAACATGCCGTGCATCGTAACCGTTCGAATTTTTGGACTATTATTTTTAAATACAAAACTTAAATAAAAATAGATTTTTTTATTCAATAAATACGAAATTGCACAAAAGTCAAAATAACGGTCAAATTCAAATAAATCAAAAACATAAAATCGGAGACGCAACTCCATAAATTGAAGAAGCAATATCTTACCCTTAACAAAAATAAAAATAATCTAGCAGCACGATAAATCTTATCTAATATATTTTATCAAATAACGTAGCACGAAATTCACAAGTTCATATCCATACTTTTAATAAGCTTCCAAACCTGAAATATTAGAAAAGAGTAAGCTACATAGCTCAGCAAGTAACATATTAACTTACTGATATTCTCAAAAATCAACGGGTGTTTCAGCAAAAAAGATTTTCCCAAAACAATAATAATTTTAAAAGCCTTTGCCAAGACAAATCCAACCAAGCATTTATATTTTAAAAACTAGAACATAAACAGATTTAAAACAGAATTAAAAGAGAAACAAAATTTTTATAAATAGCACAGTCTTGCTCTACGACCACACTTTCCCAGTAGTCGGGATCTTATTCTTATTCTTATACGCCACACTTTGCCAGTAGCCGGTATCTAAAGTTCAATAATTACGCGCTCTTAATATGTATCTAAAGTTGCACACTTGTGCGCCTACCAAGGGTATCTAAGGCTAGTTCCGGAACTATAGCGTAAATTACGAACGAGTTCGAAACGTAGAGACCGAGGGATTCGAAGTTTCTCGTATCTTATATCTCATACATAATATCAATATCTTTTCTGAAAATAAAAGTAAGTCAAAAAGTACTTACCTCAAAATCGACTTAACTCACCGAAAACACTTGCACGTAAAAATCCTAAATAACATTATAATTAATGAATAATTAGCAATTAAAAAGCAAGCTGTTTGATCACTTATTTATAACTAACAGTTTACAAAAATATATAACCAAAACACCTTTACACAATGCACATATACTGACATTATTAATTAGGGTCGTGGTCCCTGACAATTGATTGTCAGGAACTATTTATTTAACAATTTATTTCTGAACCGTTGGATCAACATTTTAACGGTCGGGATTTTAAAAAAAAAAATTATCACTCCGCGTATTTTTTTCGCGGAGCCCTATCCCTCCGCGCAAATTTATTGTGGAGCACTGTACCCGCTCCGTGATTATTTTCCGCGGAAAGATACAGAATGATTTTTGAGGCAAGATCCATATATTTCAAGATCAAATTAATTTTAAACTAGAAAGATTGAGCCCACTCATCAAAAGTTTGAGTGTGGCCATTTAGCTAAAAAGAAAAATAAAATGGCTCGAGTGTCTGACTATGAATACGAAGAAAACAATAATATATTGTGTAGCTTGAGAACCACTAGATGCATATATGGTAAGTGAAAAGAATATTAAAAAATTGCCTAAAGTGCATTTGAATTTTGATGCTTTCCACAAGGAGAGCTGTTGCATTATTGTTTTTATAAAGTAACATGTAGGATCTTGCCTCGAAAACAATTCAGCGGAAAATAATCGCGCGAGTAAAGTGCTCCGCGATAAATTTGCGCGGAGGAATAGGGCTCCGCGAAAAAAATACACGGAATGATCAAATTTTATTTTAAAATTCTGACCGTCAAAATGTTGATCAAACGATCCAGAAACAGATTGTTAAATAAATGTAATGCTACACATGTTTTATTAAAACAAATAAACTAACCTTAAATTACTATCATGCAGATTTGTATAAGGTAATATAAATGGGCCTTAAGCCCAATCTTTTTCTATATATTAAAAGCCAATTAAGGGCAAAATATGCCAATAAAATAGCTATGAAATTACAGTTTTACCCTTATTTATCATATAATTACAAAAATGTCACTACTCTATAATTTATGCAAAAATTATATTAAATTTTGTTGTTGTAAGGATTCGAACACAAACCTTCCACTTACAAATAAAGTATCATAACCATTGTGCTACATCTACTTTTGAGTTAATTTTAAAAATCTTATTAGATAAGCTACAAGTTCCCTTATAATCTTATTTTCTCTTTTTTACTTTACTTTTTGATTAAATATATTGTTGGTTTATATTTCTTATAAAAAAAGAAATTCTAAATTATTCATAAATGTAACCAAATTCAAATTGGAAAAATATGAATTTGTTAAAAAAAATCGTCTCTATGTATATATTAGATTATTTGATAATAATAGGATAATTTTTTAAGAAAGATAAATATTTCATTTACGTGGATATAATTGCATCATATAATTTTTAGATATATAAATTTAAAGCTGAGTTAAAAAATAATTCTACATTATAATATAAAATATTCAATTTACTTAATTTCTAAACTACATTGAGTTTTGAGTTTATTTTCAAATTATTATTAGATAAAGTATATTCGTTCATCATATTATCTTTTATTATTTCAACTTTTGAGTAAATAATATGTTGTTTTATATTATTTATACAACATGTTTATTCAATTTTTTAATAAAAAAATGTTAGTTTATATTATTTATATAGCTCAATTTTTTTTAAGTTTTCGTAGTTTTAATATATAATTATGTATTTCTTTACAAATTTTATTATTTCACCCTTAATTTTTTTGATTAAATGTTAATTGTTATACGATTTATATTTTTATACAATACTATATCACTTATTATCTTTATACGAATTATTCAAGTATTGATAAATATAATATCAAAATTTGATCTAAAATAAGTAACATATTATACGTAACTTTTATATTTTAGAATTATACAAGGGACTATAAAAAACGGGAATCATAGTTAGGGGTGTTTATGGGCCAGGTTGTCGGGGGTTGGAAGCATTTTTGCAACCCAGTCTAATTAAATAAGTTTGAAATTTTTTAATCCAACTCAGAAAAAATTAATTCATGACCCAACCGTACTTATCGTCCTTGAGTTTGCGTCGGGTTGGGTTGGTTTGGATGTGTTAAATAATTTTTATAAAAAATAAATATTACATAATGTCCTCATTTCAAAAATTCAAGTAAATCTAAAATACGTATAACTTATGATTTTAGTGCTAATATTTTTTTTATTAACATAATAATTTTAGTTATGTACACATCTATAAATAAGATGCTATATTGTATTATATAATGTACAGTTACATATAATTATTTGAATATATATATATATATATATATATATATATATATATATATATATAAATTATCGAACAAAATTTGTAATTTAAATAGGGTTGGGTTGGGTCAGCCGAAATATATAAAACTGATATGCAACCATTAAAATCGGTTTGAATTTTTTTTAGACCCAATTAAGTATCGGGTTTCCTTTGTTGGCTTGGTTGGTCGAAAAAGGGGTTGGGTTGATTTTGTTCGGTTTAATCGGTTCGTAAGCCAATTTTTGACCGATTAAACCAATGTGTGCCCAGTTAATCCAAATTATATGATTTCTAGATCAATTTTTATAAAAATTGATTTTTCGTTCCGATTTTAACACATTCGGACTGATTAATCATCTTCTAGCGGCTAATCGCCGGCGTTTAAAACATATATTATACATATAAATACAATTGAGTCTAGATAAAAAGAATATTAAATTAATTAATAATTACTCTACCCAGATGTTAAATTATTTAAGTATATTATAATTCATATAAGATCAAACAAAAGATTATTTATAATTCAAATATTAAAATCGTATGGGATAAAATTTTATGTTTGTGTTAAAAAATGATTCTAAATTACATATATAAAAATTTCAATTTAGGTAGTTCTTAGACTACGATCTTAGATATTTTATAATTAATAATAGACTAAACATAAAATTGAGTTTAAAAGGGTACAAATATGTACATATGAAGGAAAGAGTAAGACAACTTCAAGATTGACTTTTTACATAAAATAAAGAGATTTTATATTGTGTGCACTGCATAGTCCTACATGAATGACCAATTTTATATTTTATAAATATACTTTTATTTCATTAAAATTATTTTATTTTACATACGTCTTATACACGAAATTAAAAGTAAGAAATTTTATGATGTATTTAAAGTATATTCGTACATTTGTGACCAATATTATATTATAAATATACTGTTATTTTATTAACAATACATGAGTTTACATACATTCATTTTATATACAGAGAACTCTGATAAAATAACCATTTAAATTATCTTGAACTTTTAAATTTGATAAAATTCACGTCACGACATTCAAAACTAAACCAATATTTTGAAGATTAAAAACAATCATTTGATCTTTATCTTATAGGAATTTATCCAAATTTTATGAAATTTTATTCAATTAGAAAAAAAAAAATATATAATACTATGCACATATAATATAAATTCAAAATACTATCATTTACCATATTTACAAAATTATTTTGATATGACATATTAGTGCGAATTTATTTTTTCAGTATATAAACAGCACGGGCTTTTACGCTAGTTAAACTTATACACGGCCAAGTTTATGTTAACTGCAAAATGGTTCGTAAACTTTCTCGACTTTAACATATTTTTGCCAATAGACAATTAAAGTACATGCATATATTAATATTAATTAAATCAATTCTGGTCAGTAACCAAGTAGCAGTTAAAAGGACATACAGACATAAAAGAAGTGCACACACTTTTATAATTAACATGGTGATTAACCAGAGACTAGTCCATTTATATATCATAATTGTATAAAAGAAACAACACCATTTTTCTAGTTATTTTTCTGTAATAGGTAATTGTAAATAAAATTAAACTATATTATACTAGCCAATAGCAATTAGGCATGTATTCATAGACACCCAATAACAACTTATTTCAAGTCCTTACTATTTAATTCTTTTATTAAATAATTAAACATGCAATGAATTAATTTTAAAAAAGAATCAGAGAATTAACATTAACACTTCTATGAATTAATCTAACATAAACATTACACTTATCCAAATTTACGACGGCATAGAACCATTACAAAGCTACTAGTTAAACAGAAGATCAAATACTAAATCATTAATTAAAGAAGACAAGGGCACATAAATATATGATTGGTTCCAGGACATACAGTGTCACATCATAACATGAACCTGAAGCATTAATCTATATACATATCAAACAAGCCAAAGAAAAGTGTAACCGGCATATAAATGATTCATATACGCATGCTCGAAATAATAAAAGAATCAGGCAGCAAGGAGGACGTACCTTAATCGGCGTTTCCATACGATGTATTCATAGGCTAAGAGCATTCACACTGGACACTTTATATCATTCATCATCCCCATTATTTGAGGAAAATATGAGTTTTAGCATAAAAATTTATCTGCATCTGATTCCTCATTTTGGGGAAAGTTTTAGGGTTCAAAAAATGAGTCCCAAAATTTGGGGAATTACTATTCATCCTTCATTTCATATTTTATACAAGTTTAATATACAAGTAGAGTAGAAAGTGATAAAATAATAGTTAGTAGTTAAAGTTGTAAAGAGAGATGAGAGAAAGAAATAATAAAAAAAATATAGAGATGAAAATGGAGAATAGGATGTAGTGAAATTTTAGATGACAAATAAATTATAGGGAAAAATTTGAGGAATTACTATTTTTAGTAAGTATATGGGGATAAGGATAAGGGTCGAATGTGAATGCTCTAAGGGGTTCTTATATAGATACACAAAACTCTATATTCTATTAGGTAATTTTAAAACTTGTCATAAAATTCTTGGGACCTCTCCAAGTAAATTCCAAATTTAATACACATAATTAACTAAAATTAAAAGATATTGATTTTTAAAATATTCCAACACTTCTTTCCACTAATAACGAATCTTATCTTAAATCAAATAATTTGTACAAAAATAAATTCTAAAATTTTCTAAATAAAATAAATATCTAAATAAAATACTTTAATATCTAAATATCTAAAAATAAAAAAAATTACGAGGTTTTACATGCACCTCCCACTCCCAGTTACATTTTGTATGATTTTAGAAATTGCTACTTAAAAAAATGTTATAAACATAAATAATATTCGAATTTGTTTGTGTATCCATTTCGAGTAATCACTAATTTTTTGAGTACTTATTTTTTTGAAATTAAATTAAGTTGGAACCAAATTATAAACTTTATAATCTTATGCGATACACCACAATCAGGGCCCGGTCGTAAAAGTCTATAATAGAAGAAGGCCCAAGGGTAAGTTGGTAATTGCAAAAGCAGGGGCAAAAAAGTCAGAAGACAAAAGTGATTGAGGGGAATATAGGAAAGAAAAGAGGGGTTTATTCTTTATGCGAATATTGTATCTCTAAATTAGGGTTTCAGGAGAGGCCAGCATCTCGAAAGCCCAGTGTTATCTTGTTGTTTTATTTTCAATTGAGCACTTCATAGTTTATAATTTACAGTCGTATTCAAATATTCGGTGTTATTGTGGTGTTAATTAATAGATCTGTCGAAATTTGGTGGAAACTCGTAATAATTCCATTACAAGTGGTATCAGAGCCTTACATCTATGTATTGGGTTTTATACTGAACTATTCTTTTGAAGTATATAACATTTTCCATTTTATTGAGAATCTTGATTGCATATTATTAAATTGTCTGTTTATTATATATTGTGGATAATCTAGTATCAAATGGTATAACAGAATATTAGATTATCAGTGTCTATATATAATATAATAAAGGTTCATATTCTAAGCGGTACTAGACAAACCACTGGAATGACTGAAGTATTATTTGGAAATAGTTTATCTTGACTATTGAATAATACTTGTATACTTTGTGTATATTGAACATGATCAAAATATTAGAATTGTTCTTTTATTCTGACAGTTAAGAAGAACTAAGATTCTATGATATTATTATTGCTTAGGTTCTAAATCCGGATGTAGTGATTGCCACTTGTATGCAATGAACATGCTTTGATTCATATAAGATGTAATTAATTATTAATTACAATATTATGTGTTGAGCAATGACACTGCATGCAGAGTGGGATATTAATTACAGAAGGAATCCATGTCCTGATAATATTCGGGTTGATGATGTCCTCTTGAAAGCTCATAAAGATAATTATGTGAAGCCCTGCATGCAGATTAATTTCTCACACAATTATAAGGTTGAGTGGATGATCAAGGATAAATAAGATATTAATTAAATTAATTTTCACTGATTAATTTAATTAATGGACATGCGATATCTTAAACCTGGGGAATTTAATAAGCAAATAATATATGAGCCGAATTAAATAATAAAAGAATTGTGGTATTAGGAATGGTAGTGCAAATATTAATTCTTTAGTGGATTGAATTAATATTTAATGACATTGGGATTAGGGTTGTTCACGAACCGAGCTGAGCCGAGCTTTGATGTAAACGAGCCGAACTTTATTTTTTTCTCTGACGAGCCGAGCCGACCCGAGCTTTCTTATCGCACAAAATTCATGTTCGAGCTCGAGCTCGTTAACTAACGAGTCGAACACGAGCTTTTATCGAACAAAAACGAGCCGAGTCGAGTCGAGCCGAGCTCATTAAAACTTACAATTTTAATAGATAATAAAGCCCAATTTTTCTTAGCCCAACGAACTAAAACATTTTTTGTCGAAACCGAACCCAATTTCCCAATCAATTCTCAAAAAACCTAAAATACACATACTATAAATTACAAAATTAATTTAAAATGTTAACAAATAATATAAAAATAAGTCGAATATATCTTAATTTTTTCGAGCCTTATCGAGCCGATCTCGAGCCGAACGAGCTCGAGTCGAGCTCGAGTCGAGCTCACTAATAGCTCGGCTAGAGCTCGTTTTCTTAACAAACATTTTTTTGTGTACGAGCTCGAGCTCGAGTCCTTAACGAGCCGAGCCGAGTCGAGCCCTTAACGAGCCGAGCTCGAACTTGTTCACGAACAGCTCTGTTCGTGAACAGCTCTAATTGGACTTGACCCGGAATGTCATTGGAAGGCCCGACCTAATTGTCCATGATCGCTACTGAAACCTATATATATTCTCGTTCTCCTTAAAGCTGAAAAAAAAATACACAACAGAAATCAAAATTGAGACCCAGGGTTTTGGAATTTCGAGGCTTTGAGGAGAGGAAACTTTGGGAGATCAAAGGCCACACTTCGCTCAAAGGGAATCAAGGAATTCAGTAGAAGACGTGGAATTGAATCGCTTGCGCCATAGCGATTAAGGTTAATCTTCTTTTCGAACTCTTTAATTTATATCATAAAACGCAACACCATGATTTATATGTTCCAACAATTGGCATCAAGAGCCTGGTTCTAGGGTTCTGCGTTTTATGATATGATGTCCATGTCGTAATTATATATGCATGTATATAGTGATTGCTCGTATGTATTTTGTGATGCAGGTTGCTACCCACTATTATGGCCATGTTTTTATAATTATGTGATTGAATCCCACGTGGTTTATCGTGGTTACTATTTATGGGATTGGATCCCACGTGGTTTATCGTGGTTATTGTATTTGCGATTGTTAATCACGAGGGTTTATCATGGTTATTGTATTTGCGATTGTTAATCAAGTAATTCGATTTGTATTCGAGTTAGATTATGATATATTGTAATAGAATAGGTCAGTTTTGTTTGTATGTAATTGTTTTATCAACGGAGCTGCAAGAGAAAAAGTGTTTCCGCTGCTACTTGCTGGTTTCTGAGGAGTTTCGCTGATTTTGCGTATATGTCCGAATTTTCCCGAAAATACCTTTTCGGAAAGGGAAACGGGCGTCTGAACAAAACTGAAAAAATCACTCGCGCGGATATAAGGCATTTGACGTCTTTTACATCCCGAAAACAACGATTTGTTGTTTTCAGAAATTCAAGTTCGATCCGCACTGCTGTGTTTTGGAATAAAATTTGGATGAGGCCATAATAGTGTATGGTTTATTAATATGTTGTTTTGATTATTGCTATTATACGTGCCTTATATGTGTTTCATGCCATGTGATACTAACCTTAGTATTCTAGAACGACATGGACATATGGTTATGTTTATTATGCTTAATCATGATGTGTATCTTGTTATGTTATACGTGGTTTGTACTGTTCTTTGTGATACATGTGGACTTCGAAGAAATAACATAGGACGATGCATCTAGATTAAAATCCTCACAAGTAAAATACTAAGTGGGAGAGGGGAGTAATTTGATATTAAGTCCCATAGTCATCCATTATTGTCACCCATCGTGGCGTATGATTTATGTAATTTAACACTAAGACAATTATGAATTTTATATATGTCACCCATCGTGGCGTATGATTTATGGTGTCTGGTAGTGTTAAGGATATTACTAGAACAAACTTTTCAAATTAATCACGAATATTGAAAGGTAAGATCACCCCAACATGACATACCAAGTTTCATAGAATTCGAGAAACTAATTGGACACTCCTTGATTGATGTTGATAATGGATATTTCTGACTAGGTTGTTGGGTATTAAGTAAGACCGATGTGACTTCTCCAAAAAAAATCTGGGATTTATCCATTGATACATCAAACGTAAAGGTCTGATTTAAGGGATCAATTTAAGATTTAAATAATGGTATACACTTATCTATGAAAGGTAGTAAGAGACCACCCTAACGTGGCATACTATTTAGTAATAGGACCGAAGTAACATTTAAACAAATATAAGTGGTATATATGTCACCCATCGTGGCGTACCAGATACTTATGGTGTTTAAGTGTTAGTACATTAATCATAATTAATAGTTAGAGGAGTCTATAGGTATTAAATTTTTATGTGCGACATTCTAATTATGTGTTATATGTATGATTCTCAGGATAGAATGGGCTTTAATCCACTTTTCACCATACTTATGGATAACAAACTTACCGGACCTAACTATATTGAATGGAAACGCAATTTGGACATAGTGTTGACTGCCGAAGAGTACAAATTTTGTACTATTGAACCCAAACCGAATCAGCCTGCTGCCGATGCTCCGGATGAGGATAAGGAGTATTATAAGAAGTGGATTAAGGCATATGAGATGTCGCGATGTTACATTCTGGCAGCAATGTCGGGTGTTTTGCAGCATCAGCATCAGGCCATGACCACTGTTGGGGATATGCTTTTTAATCTCAAGGAACTTTTCGGAGATCAGAATAGGGCTGCTAGGCAAGTAGCAATGAAATCTCTAATGAACACTCAGATGGCTGAAGGAACACCTGTAAGGGACCATGTTCTTTTAATGATGTCTCATATAAATGAACTAGAGGTCCTTAGTGCTGATTGATGCGGAAACGCAAATCGATATCATCCTTATGAGTTTGCCCAAAGGTTTTGAGCAGTTCCGCTTGAATTACAACATGAACACGAGGTCATATAGTCTTGCGGAACTTCTGACAGAGCTTCAGGCAGCTGAAGGATTGTTTCAGCAGAATGTTCAAGTGAATGTGGCTGAGAAAGGTTCTTCTTCTAAACCGAAAGGCAAGAAGAAGAAGAAAAAGGCTCAGGAACAGAAAGTTGTGAAACCATTGGGAGTTCAGAATGCTGTGAAGAAGCCTAAGGGCAAGTGCTTCAGGTGCAATCAGTCGGGTCACTGGAAACAGGATTGTCCTCTTTCTAAGAAGAACAAAACTGGTATGTCTCTTTCTCTAGTTACGGAAACATATATAGCGGCTATATCTACTAGCACTTGGTGTGTAGATACAAGAGCCACTGACCATGTTTGTAATTCTATGCAGGGGTTCCAGCAATCCAGAATGCTTAGAGATGGCGAGATATATGTGTTCATGGGTGATGCTACGAAAGTAGCAATGGGAGACATTACTTTATCTTTTAGTTGTAATAAGATTTTGTTTTTGAACAATTGTCTTTATGTACCTTCTTTTAGAAGGAATTTGATTTCGGTTTCTAAACTTGCTTTGGATGGTTATAATGTTTGTTTGGATCGTAATGTTTCTATTATGATGAATAAACAAGTTATATGTTCTGGTACATTGGAAGACAATTTGTACATTATTAATCCTAGACAACCTGCACTACAACTGTAACATAGGGTATTAAATAACACATCTTTTATCACTAATAAAAGAAAGGAACCTTCCAGTTTGAACCAAACACTTCTTCGGCACTTAAGATTAGGTCATATTAACTTGAGAAGGATTCAAAGACTGGTAGTAGACGGGCCTTTAAGCTCATTGGCAGTGGAGCCATTTCCAGTATGTGAATCCTGTTTGGAAGGTAAAATGACTAACAGGCCTTTTAAGGCAAAAGGGAATAGAGTTAAAGAAATGTTAGAGTTGGTTCATACTGATTTATGTGGACCCATGAATATCCAAGCAAGAGGTGGTTATGAGTATTTCGTCACTTTCATTGATGATTATTCAAGATATGGGTACATTTACCTGTTGCGCCGTAAGTCTGAGTGCTTTGATAAATTCAAGGAGTACAAAGCTAAAACAGAGAAATGACTTGGTAAAAGTATCAAGTCACTACGATCAGATCGTGGTGGCGAATACCTGCTTGGAGAATTTAGGGAATATTTATCAAAACATGGGATCACATCCAAGTTGTCTGCACCTGGCACACCTCAGCAGAACGGTGTAGCAGAGAGAAGGAACCAGACTATGTTGGAGAGTGTTAGATCGATGATGAGTTATTCGGATTTACCCAAGTCATTTTGGGGACATACTTTAGAAACATCGGCTTACCTTCTGAACCTAGTACCTTCTAAGTCGGTTCCTAAGACTTCGATAGAATTGTGGACTAGTGACAAGCCAAGTCTAAGACACATTCGGATTTGGGGTTGTCCAGCACATGTGCTGAATAAGAACGCGACTAAGTTAGATTCTCGTATAGAAGTGAGGCTGTTTGTGGGCTATCCCATGGGAACGAAAGGCTATTTGTTTTATAGTCCTAAGGATCGGGATGTCATTGTTAGCACCAATGCTAGATTCTTAGAGGAAGACTATATAATGAACCACAAACCCATGAGTACTGTTGTTTTAGAGGAATTAGTGGGAGGAACAGATAATCCTAATGTGCAGATAGTACAAGTAGAACAACCACAAGTAAATGCACAACCTATCACTAATACCGCACCAGTGCTTCGTCGTAGTGGGAGGGTTGTTCAACAACATGAGAGATTCATGTTTTTGGGAGAGTCTTCAGACTTAGTCTCTGGTGAACATGATGAGGATCCCAGGACATACGAAGAAGCACTTCAAGATAAGGATGCAGATCTATGACATAAGGCTATGCAATCTGAGATGGAATCTATGTATTCCAATCAAGTCTGGAGCTCGTGGAGCCACCCAAAGGTGTAAAACCCATTGGATGTAAGTGGATCTACAAGAGAAAAAGAGGATCTGATAAAAAGGTTAAAGCCTGGAAGGCAAGACTTGTTGCAAAAGGGTATACTCAGAAAGAAGGGATCGATTATGAGGAAACCTTTTCGTCGGTAGTTATGCTTAAGTCAATCTGGATTCTTTTGTCTATAGCAGCTCATCTCGATTATGAGATTTGGCAAATGGATGTCAAAACAGCTTTCCTTAATGGAAGTCTTGAGGAAACCATCTATATGCAGCAACCAGAGGGATTCATTAAGGAAGACCAAGAGCATCTAGTGTGTAAGCTTAAGAAGTCTATTTATGGACTGAAACAAGCTTCCAGATATTGGAACATTTGTTTTGATCAGGCAGTCCAGCCATATGGATATGATCAGAGTCCAAGCGAAACGTGTGTGTATAGGAAGAGTGAGGGAAATACAGTGGGTTTTCTAGTGCTATATGTAGATGACATTTTACTCATTGGAAATAATGTAGAGATGTTGTCATCAATTAAGGCATGGTTGTTCAAACAATTTGAAATGAAGGACTTAGGTGAAGCCGCATACATCCTTGGGATCAAAGTAATAAGAGATCGCAAGAAAATGATGTTGGCTTTATCTCAAGAACCTTACATTGATGAGGTATTGGATCGTTTTAACATGCAGGACTCTAAGAAGGGTCATTTACCTTTCAGACATGGAGTTTCTCTATCGAAGGAGTAGTGTCCTACGACACCTAAAGAGATAGAGAACATGAAAGCAGTTCCTTATGCTTCAGCATGTGGAAGCTTAATGTATGCGATGTTATGTACGAGGCCTGATATTTGCTTTGTCGTGGGCATGGTCAGTAGATATCAGTCTAATCCAGGTCAGGAACATTGGAGTGCAGTAAAAACAATACTTAAGTACCTGCGAAGGACTAAGAAGTATATGTTAATTTACAAGGACTTAAACTTGTTGCATGTGAGATATACCGATTCAGATTTCCAGACAGATAGGGATAAGAGGAAGTCAACCTCGGGGTGTGTTTTTACTTTAGGAGGTGGAGCCGTAATATGGAGGAGTGTGAAGCAGAAATGCATCGCAGACTCAACCATGGAAGCCGAATACGTGGCAGCCTCTGAGGCAGTATGGTTCAAGAACTTCCTGCTGGATTTGGATGTAGTTCCTGATTTGCCACGGCATATCACAATTTATTGTGACAACACTGGTGCTGTTGCAAATACAAAGGAACCACGAGAACATAAGGTAGCAAAACACATCGAGCGTAAGTATCACCTCATACGACAGTTCGTTAAGCGAGGAGATATCATTGTGACCGATATAGCATCAAAGGACAACCGGGCAGATCCTTTCACGAAGTGCTTACTATCTAAGGCTTTTGAGGAACACGTGGAGGCGATAGGAGTCAGATGTCTGGTCACATAGTAATTATTTAAACTGGTAGTGGATTGCTTGTAATAAAAACTGATATACTCAAAGAATAGCTTGAGTATAAGTGGGAGATTGTTGGGTTTTATACTGAACTATTCGTTTGAAGTATATAACATTTTCCATTTTATTGAGAATCTTGATTGCATATTATTACATTGTCTGTTTATTATATATTGTGGATAATCTAGTATCAAATGGGATAACAGAAGATTAGATTATCAATGTCTATATATAATATAATAAAGGTTCACAGTCTAAGTGGTACTAGACAAACCACTGGAATGACTGAAGTATTATTTGGGAATAGTTTATCTTGACTATTGAATAATACTTGTATACTTTTTGTATATTGAACATGATCAAAATATTAGAATTGTTCTTTTATTCTGACAGTTAAGAAGAACTAAGATTCTATGATATTATTATTGCTTAGGTTCTTAATCCGGATGTAGTGATTGCCACTTGTATGCAATGCACATGCTTTGATTCATATAAGATGTAATTAATTATTAATTACAATATTATGTGTTGGGCAATGACATTGCATGCAGAGTGGGATATTAATTACAAAAGGAATCCATGTCCTGATAATATTCGGGTTGATTATGTCCTCTTGAAAGCTCATAAAGATAATTATGTGAAGCCCTGCAGGCAGATTAATTTCTCACATAATTATAAGGTTGAGTGGATGATCAAGGATAAATAAGATATTAATTAAATTAATTGTCAGTGATTAATTTAATTAATGGACATGCGATATCTTAAATGTGGGGAATTTAATAAGCAAATAATATAGGAGCCGAATTAAATAATAAAAGAATTGCGGTATTAGGAACGGTAGTGCAAATATTAATTCTTTAGTGGATTGAAATAATATTTAGTGACATTGGGCTTGACCCGGAATGTCATTGAAAGACCCGACCTAATTGTCCATGATCCCTACTGAAGCATATATATATTTTCGTTCTCCTTAAAGCTGAAAAAAATACACAACAAAAATTGAAATTGAGATATAGGGTTTTGGAATTTCGAGGCTTTGAGGAGAGGAAACTTTGGGAGATCGAAAGCCACATTTCGCTCAAAGGGAATCAAGGAATTCAGTAGAAGACGTGGAATTGAATCGCTTTCGCCGTAGCGATTAAGGTTAATCTTCTTTTCGAACTCTTTAATTTATATCATAAAACGCAACACAGTGATTTATATGTTCCAACACTATGGGGCCTCCGACGGTGACTCAACGGCTTGAACAACTAGAGGAGAAAGCTACGGACGTTGAAGAAGCTATGGTGGATATGGTTACGAAGGCAGTTGAAACCACCGTGACGGTGATGAAACATTCATTGACACAGATATTGATGGAGGGACAGGTGGCGGCGTCTAGAAATCAAAGTGAGGAGTTCGATGCACTATCATCACGGTTAGAAGGTCGAATTGCACGCTCTCGTGAGCATCAGGAGCAGATGTTAAACCTCATCTGTAATGAACAACTCAAGTTCCAATCAAAGATTCGCTCCACCGTCACAGGTATGCACTCTCACCAAGCTTAGAACGGCGATAAGCCAGAAGGTAATGTTATTCTTAATGGGTCATTATCACCTGGTCCGTTGTTGAGTCATAACGGGATGATTGGGGTTAAAACTGACAAGGGGGTGAATACACAAGCTATTGAAGGATGGGGAGTTGCAGTAGGTCAGGGTGGGTTTGGTAGTGTTAGTTTTGGGGGTAATGGATGTCAGGGGGTTATAGTGGAAGTGGCTCGGGAGGTGGCCCCGGGAATTGGCGTTATCGGAAATTAGATATGCCGATTTTTAATGGTATTGATCTAGATGGGTGGATTATGAGGGTCGAACGCTATTTTTCTTTTTATCGATTGACGGAGGAAGAAATGTTAGAGGCTGTAGTAGTGGCGTTGAAAGGCGATGCCCTCCGTTGGTATCAATGGAAACAAAAAAGAAGGCCTATCAGATTTTGGGTGGAGTTGAAAGAGTTCATACTAATGCAATTCAGACCTACACATGGGGGTTCGTTATATGAACAATGGTTAGCAACCACACAATTGTCTACCATGGAGGAGTATCATAGGAAATTTATAGAAACGGTGGCACCATTGGAGAGGGTTTCGGAGAATTTGTTGTTGGGGCAATTTATTCACGGACTCAAGGATGATATTAAGGCCGAAGTGCGACTGTTAAATCCAATTACACTAAAACAAGTCATGGAACTTGCAGTGCGAGTGGAGGAAAAGAATCGAGTGTCGGGATTAAAGAAGCAGGTACTGAATTCTATCAAAACAGGGTCATTTTCTTCGTACAGCAAGGGGGTCTGTATGGAGTGTATTCTGCAGTTGGTGTGCCTACAAGTCCACCTATAGTATCTAAAAGTTGGGGCACTGGTACAACTGAGTCGCAAGCCTCGATATATTCTCCCAGAACAGAAGCCATAGGAGGAGGAATGCAGAAACCAATAGGGGAAGTGAAGAGGCTGACTGAAAAAGAATTACAGGAGAAAAAGGCGAAGAGGTTGTGTTTCCGGTGCGATGACAAATGGATGATCGGGCATCGTTGCAGGAAAAAGGAATTAAGTGTGTTGCTTATGAGTGACGAAGAGGAGGACAAGATAGAAGGGGATAACACTGAACCCCCCATGTTGATTACAGAAGAGGTTACTCCGGATGTGTCATTAAATTCAGTGATTGGGTTGTCTAACCCAAAGACAATGAAATTAATGGGTTTAATTGGAGATGAGGCATTTATGGTCATGGTCGACCCGAGGGCTACACACAATTTCGTGTCGTTACAAGTGGTGGAGAAGTTAAAGATACCGGTGACAGAATCTGGCAGTTTCGGGGTCTCTTTGGGAAATGGTGAAGCCATTCGTGGCAATGGAGTTTGTAAAGGGGTTTTGGTGCACCTGGAAGGTGGTGTTGAAGTATTTGAGGATTTTCTGCCATTGACTTTGGGTAATTCAGACGTCATCCTTGGTGTCCAGTGGCTTGAGAAGTAGGAACCAGTCATTACTAACTGGAAACCACAAGAAATGAGCTTCGAGGTTGGGGGCAACACTGTTAAAATTGTAGGTGATCCATCCCTGGTTCGGGCAAAGGTGTCGTTAAAGGCAATGTTGAGGAACTTGAGAAAAGAAGGTGGAGGTTTTTGGGTGGAGTGTAATCAGTTGGAAGCGTAAATGGAGGGTACTATTTCAGTGGAGGACATAATTCGTAGTTTACCCACAGACATACGAGAAACTATTAAGTTGTTCCCAAAGTTTTTTCAAAACCCAGTTGGCCTGCCACCACCAAGGGGACATGAACATGCGATACTATTGAAATAGGGTAGTAACCTAGTTGGGTTTCAACCATATCGCTACCCACATAGCCAAAAGGACGAAATTGAGCTGCTGATTAAGGAGATGCTCGCAGCAGGGCTCATTAAACCATCTACCAACCCTTTTTCTAGCCCCGTGTTATTGGTGAAAAAAAAAAGATAGGTCGTGGAGATTTTGTGTTGATTACCGTGCCCTCAACAAAGAAACTATACTGGACAAATACCCAATTCCGGTCATTGAGGAATTACTTGATGAGTTACATGGCGCAAAAATGTTTTCCAGATTGGATTTGAAAGCTAGATATCACCAGATTTTGGTTCGACCGGAAGATACCCGTAAAACAGCTTTTAGGACTCATGACGGGCATTACGAATTTCTCGTAATGCCTTTCGGGCTCAGAAATGCTCCGACAACATTCCAATCCTTAATGAACGATGTCTTCAGACCGTTTTTTAGGAAATTTGTGCTTGTTTTTTTCGACGATATTTTAATCTATAGTGGCTCTAGTGAGCATGCCCACCATCTGTCCTAGGTGCTACGGAAACTGGAAGAGCAGCAGTTGTTTGAAAATTTAAAGAAATGTGAGTTCGCAAAATCTACTGTGGCCTACCTGGGTCATGTTATATCCGAGGCAGGTGTGGCCGTCGACCAAGAGAAGGTTCAAGTTGTTTTAGATTGGAAGATACCTCGTAATTTGTGAGAGTTGAGTGGCTTTCTTGGATTGACGGGGTATTATAGAAAATTCGTGGCAAATTATGCGCAAAGCGCTCAACCATTGACTACCCAGTTGAAAAAAGATTGTTTTGGGTGGTCGGATGAGGCTACCAAGGCTTTTGAGTGCCTAAAATCGACCATGGTAAATACCCCCGTTTTACTCATGCCAGATTTCTCTAAATTGTTTGTGATCGAAGCCGATGCTTCGGGTTTCGGGTTTGGTGCGGTTCCTATGCAAGATAATCGACCACTGGCTTTTTTCAGTAAATTGTTGGGTTCCCAAGCGCAACACAAGTTAATATATGAGAAAGAGTTGATGGCCATCCAAAAATGGAAACACTACTTTGTTGGGCGTCACTTCATAGTAAGGACTGATCAACAAAGCTTATGCCACTTAATGTTACAATGAGAGGTGAATGTTGACTATCAAAAGTGGATACACAAATTACTAGGGTTTGACTTTGAGGCGCAGTATAAGCCAGGAATTACGAACCGTGTGGCAGATGCTTTATCTCGAAAAACAGGGGACTAAGTCTTGTTGGGTGCTATATTAACTACAACACAGATTAACTGGGATGTGTTAGAGGGGGAGATTGGGAAGGATGCAATGTTGCAGCGAATTCACCAAGAATTACAAACGACCCAACAAGGGCCAACATGGTTCCACCTCCAGGACAACAAACTTCTGTTTAAGGGGCGATGTGTCATTCCCTGCACATCGAGTTTCGTCCTAATTCCGTTACAAGAGTATCATAACTCGGTGATTGGAGGGCATGCTGGTGAGTTAAAAACATATTTGAGAATGGCCGAGGATTGGTTCTGGGAAGGTATACGCCGAGATGTCACTCAACACGTGCAACAATGCACAATCTGTCAACAACAAAAGAATTCACAAAAATCTCTGGCTGGACTGTTACAACCGTTGTCTATTCCGAGTTTAGTGTGGGAGGATACCTCTATGGAATTCGTGGAGGGGTTACCAATGTCGAAAGGTATCAACTCTATCTTGGTGGTATTGGATAGATTGTCTAAGTACGCACATTTCTTGGGATTGCGTCATCCTTACACTGCTTCCACAATAACAGAATTGTTTGTGAAGAAAATAGTGAGGTTGCATGGGTTTCCGATTTTCATTGCCTCGGATCGGGACAGAATTTTCTTGAGTATCTTTTGGAAGGAATTTTTTCATTTGCCAGGCACACAACTGAAACGAAGCACAACCTACCATACTCAAACGGATGGCCAAACCGAGATTGTGAATAAGGAACTCGAGACGTATTTATGGTGCTTTGTAGGAATGAAACCAAAGTCGTGGGCTTCTTGGTTAAGTTGGGCAGAATTTTCTTATAACACCTCACCACATATGTCCACGAGGGTCAGTCGGTTCAAAGTACTTTATGGACGGGATCCTCCAACAGTCCTACGGACGGGTCATGGGCAAACACAAGTCGATAGTTTGGATGAAATGTTACGGGAACGAGATGGTGTCTTGGATGAACTTAAGTTTCAATTGGTTACAAAATGAAGTTAGCAGCATATGTTAGATGCCGAGACGAAACCTTCGGTCTGGGAGAAAAGGTATACCTCAAGCTTCAACCATATCGCCAAAAGTCCTTGGCTAACAAACCATTTGAAAAACTCGCTGCCCGATATTATGGTCCATTCACCATCATTCAAATAGTTGCTAAAGCTGCTTACAAGTTGGACCTGCCACCAATAAGCCGAATCCATCCTGTTTTCCATGTCTCGCAATTAAAGCGCTCCATTGTCTCAACACATGTTTCAGCCTCCATTCCAGAACAACTAACACCAGAGTTGGAGTTGGAGATGGAACCTGAAGCCGTTTTGGATTTTCGTCACATACATCATGATCATCATCCTGTTCAGATAGATGTACTGATTAAATTGAGTGGTTTACAGTAGTTTGAAGCTACTTGGGAGGATATGTGAGTCATCTTTCAATGTTTTCCATCCTTCCACCTTGAGGACAAGGTGGGTCTTGAGGGGCAGGGAAATGTGATACACCACAATCAGGGCCCAGTCGTAAAAGTCTATAATAGAAGAAGACCCAAGAGTAAGTTGGTAATTGCAGAAGCAGGGGCAAAAGAGTCAGAAGACAAAAGTGGCTGAGGGGGATATAGGAAAGAAAAGAGGGATTTATTCTTTATGCGAATATTGTATCTCTAAATTAGGGTTTCAGGAAAGGCTGACATCTCGAAAGTCCAGTGTTATCTTGTTGTTTTATTTTCAATTGAGCACTTCATAGTTTGTAATTTACAGTCGTAGGCTTTTGCTCATATGAGAACCCTTATTTATGTGAGATATGAGATTTAATCTCAACCATTCAAATTTTACTACTCTCGTTTAATCTCAACCACACAAATAAAATTATACAATTTTGATAAAATAACGATACAGATGAAGAATGTGTATGTTAACTCTAACAGCCCCTCCCATCTCTCTCTCTCTCTCTCTCTCTCTCTCTCTCTCTCTCTCAGTCTCTCTCTCTCTCTCTCTCTCTCTCACACACACACACACACACACACACACACATCTCTGAGCTTGCTTTTACCAAAGAATTTTATCAGAGATTTCTCCTCCGAGTTTCGCTGAAGATTTCACCTCCGTGTTTCGCCAAATTTCTTTACAAACATCACTTTACAATTTCAGTTTATATCCAAATTTACATTTTGTTCATCATGATTACTAAAAATTTAATGAAGATTAGCTCAAATAAAAGTTAAAATAATACCCCCTACGTTCATTTTTGTTACTTATTTGATATTTATTTATGCTTAGTTTTTCGATGTTGGAGATTCAATTTTTTTTCCGAATCAAATTAGTGCTTTTGTAATCTAAAATGTTTCAAAGTTGATGTAAATTGTGATGTAGTGATTTTGTCCTCTACCTCAGTGCTTTTTTGTACCTTACACTTATTTGTACAATTTAGGTGTTATTTCAGTGATTTGTTTTGGATAAATTGTTATGGGGTGATTATGTCACATGTTGTGATTTTATGTATTTTATAGGCATGTTAATTTTTTAGGTGCACTCTGCACATGAATTTCATGAACAAACTATATAAAAATGTTATGTGATGATTTTGTGATTTCGTGTTGTCACTTAGTGATTTTATGTAATTTACAGTTATTTTGTATATTGTAGGTGTGATTATAGTGATTTTGTATTGTATCTCAATGATTTTCTGTTTTTTATAATTATTCTGTATATTTTCTGTTTTCTAACACTTTTGAATATTTTCGATTTCTATAGTGATTTTGTTTGTTATGTAGAAATCTTTTCCAGTTTAATTGATTCTTTTTGTGTATTGATTTTGAGTAATATGTTGGTTTATAGACTTAATCTTCGTGTAGATTTTGTTTTCTCATAATTAAAGGAGCTGCTAATTTTGCATCTGGTATTTTTATTTTTTGACTGGTAACTACTACCTGCCATGTTATTACAATTTTTATGTTAGTTACAATATATTTTTGCTTCATTTGCCAGTATGGATAAGCACAATAAATGTGTTAAATTTGCGTTTACTCTTATTTCAAAAGAAGATTGACACATTTTACCTGGGCGTTCAAAGCACTCCTAGTTATGGGTCGAAATCATGTTTGTATAGTCACCGATCAGTGTCCTGTTATGGAACAAGCTACACCCAACTGCTTTAATGCAACAGATGACTTCCCTGTCTCTAGGCATCGTTTGTGCATATATGTGGAATCTGAAGAGTTTTCTACTAAGATATCTTTCCTATATTTTAGTTTTCTGCTAATATTTTATTACATGCATATTGTTACATGATAAGTTTTAATTGTGTGTTTTAATTACCATAAAATGACCATATTACAAGGTTGTACCGTTGTCCAAAACAATTAAGTATTAATATAAATAGTCTTAAAAATTAATGTAACAAAGTGCATCTTCTGAAAACAAAACATTTCCATGAATCTCTTTTCTTCCAGCGACCGCAACTTTCATTCCTTGACTAGTAACAATCACTTACCATTATATTCATCACTCTGTTTGAATTTTGTTCTATAAAGACTGTACTTCATTAACGATATGTTGTTTGCTCTCGTTTAGAGGAGAAACTAAAATGACGTGACAATACTTTGCACGTAGCTTTTCTAACGATCTTGTTTGGCCATTTTATGTGCAAAAAAGACATTAAAAATTGAATCTTAATGACATATCAACATTTTGAAATACATTAACTATGGATACATACTTATTCAATTAAACTTACATTATCATATTTAAAATCAGTTTTCCAATTCGTTGCATTCAATTGAAACTCTCTGCAAAATTCAAAGACAAAATCACTACAAATAAGAATAGACCACACCAATTACATAAATAAAATCACAAAAAATTCACAGATTCATCAAAATTAACTAATAACAAACTAGACACTAAAAACAAAACTAAGGAAATCACCACAAACTATAAAATCACCACAAGACTATGTTATTCACACATAAATTATCAAAATCACCACAACTTACAATTAATAATGACATTATACTAAATCAAAGAAAAATGAAAAAAATCAGCACAATACTTAAAAAATCACCACAGAACTTAAAAAATCACTATAAGTATAACAAGTCTTAAACAATAAATCAGCAGAGAAACTAAAAAATCATTAAACTATTTTTAATTTCTCTGAAAAAAGCAAAAAAGAAAACCAACAAAAATCTTAACTCAATGAAAATAACAAAAATAAACTATAGAATAACCACTGGTCTAAGCTATATTCACAAGATAAAAAAATAATCGACATAATCACCACAATAAACACAATTTCAACACCAAAAAATATTGAATAAGATCATAATCAACAAAATCACTAAGTAATATATATATATAATCACCCAAAAGCAGTAAGTTAGACATACCTTTAGGTATTTCAGCCATGACTCCTCCAAAACAAACTCCAAAACACCTAAAGTACTTTAAAACCCATAATAATCACCATATAACTATCTAATATACAATTACAACTAAGATAGATCTATAATACATTACAAATTGAAAATATTCGGTGATTATTACCTTAATATCAGTTTGAGCAAGAATACTCGAAGAATCTACTATTGAAATTACCAATTAATCGGCAGTGATTTAATCTCAGTCGGTGAATGTATTGGGAACTGTGAGAGAGAAAGGGGCAGTAATGTAGTGTGTGAGTAGGTTTGTGAGTCTGTTTTTTAAAATTGTGTTATATGAGTGTGAATCAATAGCTGCAATTACCCCTCGAGTTTGTATTAATTACAAAAAGACCGTCGAGTTTTTAATTTTTTTTGACAGTTTTATCATATAAGATGGACGACTATGATTGGATCTCATATCTCACAGAAAATGAGATTCTCAATGAAGCGCGACTCTGCAGTCGTATTCAAATATTTGGTATTATTATGCTGTAAATTAATAAATCTATCGAAATTTGGTGGAAACTCGTAGTAATTCCATTACATCTTACTTAAAAGCAAATTATGAAATAGTAGTACTACTTCATTGATGTAGTATTCTCGGACCATGATGGCTAACCTGGGACTGGGGTAAAGGCTCAGCTATTTTTCTTTCCAAAATTCTAATTTTGAGTTTAAAAAGGGTGTTGATTATTTTAAAACCCCGTCCAAATTCTAATTTTAACCATCAATGATATTTTAGTCCCAACTCACAATGTCCTGGTTCAGTATTTTATTACGAAAAATGTCAAGGAACCAAATTAAAATTTTAAAAAAATGTACAAATGACCATGTCTGCTTTTAATTGATTGACATAATAACTAATGATAAAACATTGTTTAGAAAAATATTATACATAATTCATTTGATCCTTGACAAAATATATTTAAAAAACTCGGTATGGGTTATAAGCTATTAATATTTTAAAGGTAAATTAATGCTTTAACTCATTTAACTATCCAGAGAGGATTGACGCCTCCAGGCTCCAACTAGTGACAACGAAAATTCCTATTACTTTATTTAGTAAAAAAAAACATTCTTATTTTTTTGAAGAAAAGATGAAATTTCATTAACTTGGAAAATCGTACATCAACGTCTCCAACAAAGATTGGGGAGGAGACATAAAATCATTGTATCTATTAAGCATATAAGGGATACAAGCCATTAGATGGGCCGCCCTATTTGCTAGCTTTCGAATATGACTAACTGACCAATTACTTCTACTGGCAAGCTTTAAATGACAGCTCTCAACTATATTGCCAACTTATATTTGATTATCAGTGCCATTGTTTATTGCCTGAACTGCCAACAGAGAATCTGACTCAATGCAAATGGTCTGATCCGAACCATCATCAATCCATGAGAGAGCTTCATGAATTCCCACCACTTCTGCTTCAAAAACTGAGACTACTCCTTCCTTCCTAATCACCCGTCCCTTGACAAACTCCCCATCTTGAGTTCTGATTGTCATCCCAATCGAAAATGAAGATTCTCCAGGGAATACTGATGCATCTACATTCACTTTCAAATTTTCACTATTTGGAGCATGCCACCTTTTAGCTGTTTCATGAGCCCCTGTTGTTGTTGAAAGTGTTTGTCCTAAATCCAATCATGTATGATGAGTTAGGAAGAACTTTCTTGTATTCTTATTTGATTTCATTAATGTTAATAAAAGACTTGTTTTGTTTTTATTACGGGCCTTATCTATTTAAAGTGTTTTAAATAAGATGTTCCATAGTTTAGAGTAAAGCTTCTAGAATTATAATGAGATTATAATAGTGAGATCTAGAAGATGATAACTCTAGACTTAAACAGTTCCTGATCATAGGATAACTAATCGGAAGTTGGTGAATCCGCAAAGATTGGTACATACTATGCTTGCTCCCATCAGGAGGATGTCTGTTCTCATAGGCATTTGTGTGGTGACACTATAGCTAGTATGTAGGTGCTTGTTAGGGAATAAGTTCACTGAACATGACTCGATAAGTTGAATAGCTAATGGAGTTTACTCACGTGTCAATAGTTATTCACTGAGTGATAGTTGTACAAGTGTCCTTAGACTTGAGATCGTTAGAGTTATCTTGTATATAATGAACTATGCTTTGGATTAGTCCTTAGTCTCAAGGACATCCATTAGGTCTATTCTGGGCATAGGGATTTGTGTATGGAGATAGTTAACGTCAATAGAGGATCTACCCCTTCCAGTATAGGAAGAGAATATCCTATGTTATTCTTAGTATGCGAGTTCTGGAATCTCTGGCCAGAGTGTATGAAATTAGAAAGGAGTTTCTAATTTGCATTAATATGAACTTAGCATTATGAATAAGAAATCATATGATTAAATTTGATAGGCCTGACACGAGATACATGCCTTATATTTAATCGGGATATTGTAGGGTAGAAGGAATGATTGTACTGAAACTAGTCACTGACAGGTTCTTGGTATTCTAAGTAGTGAATTCATATTATCCGGATAGTCGCGATATGTTGAGAAGCATCACTCACGATGTAGAATAAATATAATTAATCAGTTAATTATATTTAATGAATGATTAGAATTCATATAAATAATAAATAAAAGTTTATTATTATTTATTTCTACTACCGGCTTAATATTGAACCTACAGGGTCACACCATAAAAGATTAATTTATTGATGAAGGTATTTTGAGAGAGCAAGTTATTTTCTAAATAGTTTAGAAAAGGAAATAATGATTAAAATAGTTTTAATTATTATTAAAGTATTTTATAAGATAAAGTGTGGGGTTAATATATATATATATAAAGATATATTAAAAACCCTAGGAGAGCCCTATAAATAGAATGAGATAGTTCATTCTAAAAGACTTGAGTTTTTGTTAAAACCTAGTTGCCACCCTCTTCTTCTTCATCTCTCTCTCTCTCTCAAAAGAAGAAAAACTCCATTTTTATAAAAGCTTAGTTTTATAAAAAGCTTCATCGAAGGATTATTCTTGGTGGATACCGGTAGAGTGCTTCACACTCTGAGGAGCAACTGCTAGAATCCATTTTTATAAAGCTTCGATTTTCAAGGTATGGTTACGATTCCTCCGCTCTTTCATTTTATATATTTTTCTATATGTGCGATACACGGTTTTTTACGGAATAAATGTTATATCACGCTTCCGCTCATCTGTAAATTCCTTCATTGGCATCAGAGCCTAGGTTCTGCATATAGAGATTCATATAAAAATTTCAGATTTTTTTATGCATGTATGGATTTATTATGATTTTTGCAAGTTTATTTAGATTTAATTATGAATTAATTCGAAATAATTTTTGCATTGGATTTTGACTACTGATCTGGGTTCTACAAGTGTTGTAGATGATCTAGGTATTTTGTTCATAATTTTGTGATGTGTATATTATTTGTTATGAATTTTTTAAAATTGTTTTAATTAAAATCCATAAAATAATCATACATGTGAATAATATGAAATTAAGATTGCACAATGACCCTTTATCCACCTGGTAATTTTTGCTACTGCCTGATTCAAGAAATCATATTATTTTGATTTTTTTATTAATTTATTAATATTAAAATAAAATAATAATAACAATAAAGGGCATTAATGGCTAGAGGAGTTTTTTTTTTTTTTTAAGTGTTATAAATGCTAAGTTAGTGTTTTAATGCTAAAGGAGTTACAAGCATTAAATAAAATAGCATAGAATTGTTGTAACTTACTTGACATTAAATTTAAAAAAAAAAAAAAAAAACTGTTGGGAAGGGCCTGTAACGCATGCCGGGAATGCGTTACAGCGCCTGTAACCCATGAGCGTCATGCGTTACAGCCCCTCTGTCCACATTAAATTTGATTTTTTGGGAGTTTGGTAACTCCGTTTTGGGCGTGCAATATACCGTTGGATTCGTTTTTCCGAGACGGATCTAATGGAGTGGTCAAATATTTTTTATATAAAAGTTTGGAACTGTTTATATTCCCGGATGTGTTTTAAAGCATGTATTAATTGTTTTAATTGCTTTTAAATACTATAATAAATCCATACATTATTATATCATTGTATGACATGATATTACTTGCATGCTTACTTGTTTATTTATTTTTATATATGAGATATATGCCTATATTTACCATGCGATGATAGATTTAGGTGAACTTAAATCAATATAAGGCGTGCTCTAGAAAATCTAGAATAGGAATCGTTTCTTGCCTTAACAATAATATTATGAGTACAACCATGAGATTCTTATGTTTATGAAACATAGAGTGAAATACTCTTTTGATGTTGAAAATGAAAATTTCTGTCTAGGCCGTTGGGTTTTAAGCGGGACCGATGTGACCCCTCCAACACACTGGGAATTTTTCATTTAAATATCATAATTGTATTTTGTTCAAGAAAAAGAGAATCTTCTAGTAATATGATTATGGTTGTAACATAATATAATCCCTCTAAAATTAAATAATATCAAGTAGTAATTGGCCAATGACACAACGGGCTTGTGTCGGTCATAGCCTTCCAACATGGTAGAAAGTAGTTCTTATTTTTGAATCATTATCGTTTCGTGCTACAGCCGAGGGCTTTGATTTCGAAATAAGAAATACTTGTCTATTACATAGAGATGTGTGCAATGAATTAGAATCTAATGGTCGTTACGTGCTACAGCCGTGGGCTGTTGGAGACTGATTCAATTGTATGAAATGTTGGGTTAGACTTGACTTAGAATATTGAGTTTGTCGTGCTACAGCCGTGACTCAATTATTCAAGAGGCTAAAGTTTTATTAGGGAATAACATGAGATGTAATTGACAAGAGTTGTCTGCCTACTGAACATCACATGGCGTTTCGTGCCACAGCCGAGATTGTGTGATGGAATGTAGGATCCCTATTCCCACTAGCATTATGAATGCTTAATTTTTCACTTAGGGGTTGTATAAATTAGGTAAACTAGTGGGAGCCACTTATGAATAAAGACCCGATTCATATAGTGTTTTAAAATGAAATTGAATATTTGCTAAGTGTTGTTATGTGTTTATCATTTACAGATTTACTATATACATTATGTCTTCTGCACTATCACTCCGGAGCATACTGGATGCTCACAAATTGACTGGTCCTAATTTTGCTGACTGGCTTCGAAACCTGAAAATTGTTCTCAGGGTTGAGAAGCTGGAATATGTGCTTAACTCACCTAAGCCCGCTAAACCTGCTGACGATGCACATAATGATGAACATGTTGTGTATCGTAAGTGGATAGATGATGCAAATGTTGCTCAATGTATCATGCTAGATTCCATGAACATTGAGCTACAGAAGCAGCATGAGCATATGGATGCTCACACTATCCTAACGCATCTACAAGAGTTGTATGATGTGGCAGGGAGGACAGCTCGATATGATATATCGAAGGAGCTGTTCCGCTGTAGGATGTCTGAGGGATCGTCTGTGAATGACCATGTACTTAAGATGATCAATTTGATTGAACGTCTTGGACAACTTGGTTTCAACATGGATGGGGAGCTGAGTCAAGACTTGGTCTTGCAATCACTTCCGGGTTCGTTTTCGCAGTTTGTTGTGAACTTTCATATGAATAAGTTGGACGCCAGCCTGGCTGAACTCCACAACATGTTGAAGACTGCGGAATCGAATTTTCCCTCTAAGAAGAGTTCTGTTCTTCTAATTGGCGAAGGTTCCAATCCTAAGAAAAGGAAGAAGAAACCCCCCAAGAAGAAGAAATTAGGTGAAAAAAGGCCTGTTCCACCAAAAGCTGAAGACCCCAAAAGCAAAGCTGTTTGCTTCCACTGTAACAAGGTGGGGCACTGGAAGAGGAACTGCAAGGTTTACCTTGCAGAATTGAAGAAGAAGAAGGGTAGTGAGACTGCCGCTTCTGATTCAGGTATGTTCATGATTGAAGTGAATATGTCATTAAATCAAATTGCTACTTGGGTATTAGATACCGCCTGTGGTTCTCACATTTGCAATTCGTTGCAGGGACTAAGGAGAAGTAGGACTCTTGAGGAAGAGGAGGTGATTCTACGGATGGGAAATGGAGCAAGAGTTGCTGCTGAAGCTGTAGGATCATTTGATTTACATATTCCTACGGGCAAGACTATTGTTTTAAATAATTGTTATTTTGTTCCCTCGATTGTGAGGAATATTATTTCTATTCCCATGTTAGACTTGGCTGGATTTTCGTTTGTTATTCAGAATAATGAATGTTCAATTCTTAGAGATAATGTTCTTTATGGTAGTGGTATTTTAAATAATGGTCTGTATGTATGTGACGTAGAGCATAATTTACTACAAATTGAACGTACTAATAAAAGGAAAAGGGATGATGAAAATCTCACCTATTTGTGGCACTGCAGACTTGGTCATATTAGTGAAAATAGACTTCGTACATTGCATAAGGAAGGGTTACTTGAACCCTTTGATTTTGAATCATATCCTACATGCGAGTCTTGTCTATTGGGTAAAATGACCAAATCTCCATTTAGTGGACATGGAGATAGGGCTGCAGATTTTCTAGGATTGGTACACACAGATGTATGTGGACCGATGTCTACGCAAGCCATGGGTGGATTTTCATACTTCATTACTTTCACAGATGATCAATCTAGATTCGGATATGTGTATTTGATGAAACACAAGTCTGAAGCCTTTGAAAAGTTCAAAGAATACAAGTATGAAGTGGAGAAACAAACCAAACATAGTATTAAAACCCTTCGATCAGATCGAGGTGGTGAATACTTGAATGGTGAGTTTCTAGATTATCTCAAAGAAAATGGTATAGTCTCTCAGTGGACTCCTCCATATACTCCACAGTTGAATGGGGTATCTGAAAGGAGAAATCGAACTTTGTTAGACATGGTTCGATCCATGATGAGCTATGCAGATCTTCCAGTATTCCTTTGGGGTTATGCATTGGAAACCTCAGCATATTTACTGAATAAGGTGCCTTCCAAATCTGTTCCTCAAACTCCATATGAGATATGGAAAGAAAGGAAACCGAGTTTTAAACACGTTAAGATTTGGGGATGTCCAGCTTATGTCAAGAAAGTTGACCCTGATAAGCTGGAATCTCGATCCGTTAAATGTAAGTTTGTGGGATATCCTAAAGAGACTTTAGGGTATTACTTTTACATCGATCATAGGGTATTTGTCTCTAGACATGCTACCTTCTTGGAAAAACAGTTTATCCTTGAAGGGAACAGTGGGAGCAAAATAGAACTTAATGAAGTTCAAGAAGCACAAACTACCACGGTTCAAGAGGAAACACCTGTTCAGACTGAACAACCTTCTGTGGAACAGCCCATTCGTAGGTCAGAGAGAGTGTCTCGCCAACCTGAGAGGTATTATGGCCTTGTCATTGAGAATGACAATGAGTTGTCAATCATTGATGATGACGACCCTATGACCTATAATGAGGCTATGAGTAGTATTGACTCAGAGAAATGGCAGAGTGCCATGAAATCCGAAATGGATTCTATGTATACCAACCAAGTATGGACTTTGGTTGAAGCACCCAAGGATGTGAAGCCTATTGGGTGCAAATGGGTATACAAGAGAAAGATTGGAGCAGATGGCGAGGTGGAGACCTATAAGGCCAGGCTCGTGGCAAAAGGATTCAGACAAAGGCAAGGGATTGACTTTGATGAAACTTTTTCGCCTGTAGCCCTGTTAAAATCGATTCGGATTTTGCTTGCGATTGCTGCTTACTACGACTATGAGATCTGGCAAATGGACGTGAAAACAGCCTTCCTCAATGGGAAACTTGAAGAGGAAGTGTATATGACACAGCCAGAGGGTTTTGTTTCCAAAAGGAATGAACACCTAGTGTGTAAGCTGCTACGAACCATATATGGATTAAGGCAAGCTTCTCGTAGATGGAACATCCGTTTTGATGAGACAATCAAAGAGTTTGATTTTATCAAAAACATAGATGAACCATGTGTCTACAAGAAGGTTAGAGGGAGCGTGGTAACATTTCTTGTGTTGTATGTGGATGACATACTTCTGATAGGAAATGATATACTGATGCTACAATCAGTCAAAGTGTGGCTATCAAAGAACTTCACTATGAAGGACATGGGAGAAGCATCCTACATTCTCGGTATGAAGATCTATAGAGATAGATCTAGAAGAATGATAGGTCTTACCCAGGGTACATACATCGAGAAAGTGCTTAAAAGGTTCAGCATGGAAAACTCCAAGAGAGGTCTCATACCAATGAGCCATGGAGTATCCATTTCCAAGAAGATGTCTCCTAAGACACCTGAAGAAAGGGAGCGTATGAGTAAGATTCCTTATGCTTCGGCAATAGGATCTATCATGTACGCGATGTTATGTACTAGGCCTGATGTTGCTCATTCAATTAGTGTGATGAGCAGATATCAGTCCAATCCAGGTGAAGACCACTGGAAAGCAGTGAAGAACATCCTTAAGTATTTACGAAGGACTAAGGATATTTTTCTTGTTTTTGGTGGATCTGAGTTGAAAATAGAGGGTTATACTGACTCTAGTTTTCAATCAGAAAGTGATGATAGCACATCCATGTCAGGGTACGTGTTTACTCTAAATGGTGGAGCGATTAGTTGGAAGAGTTCCAAACAGTCTACAACGGCTAACTCCACAGCGGAAGCAGAGTATATAGCACAAGAAGCCGTTTGGATGAGGAAATTTGTTTCTGAGTTGGGAGTTGTTCCTAGCATTGAGGAGCCTATTGTGTTGTATTGTGACAACAACGCAGCAATAGCACAAGCCAAGGAACCTAGGTCTCATAAAAATACCAAACATGTTTTGCGGCGCTTTCATTTGATTAGGGAGATCATTGAAAGAGGAGATGTCAGAATTGAGAGAGTTGACACACATAATAACGTAGCAGACCCACTCACAAAGACATTGTCTCAGATTCACTTTGATCGTCATAAAGAGAAGATGGGTATTAGATACCAGTGTGATTGGCTTTAGTTCAAGTGGGAGATTGAAAGTGTTTGTCCTAAATTCAATCATGTATGATGAGTTAGGAAGAACTTTCTTGTATTCTTATTTGATTTCATTGATGTTAATAAAAGACTTGTTTTGTTTTTATTACGGGCCTTATCTATTTAAAGTGTTTTAAATAAGATGTTCCATAGTTTAGAGTAAAGCTTCTAGAATTATAATGAGATTATAATAGTGAGATCTAGAAGATGATAACTCTAGACTTAAACAGTTCCTGATCATAGGATAACTAATCGGAAGTTGGTGAATCCGCAAAGATTGGTACATACTATGCTTGCTCCCGTCAGGAGGATGTCTGTTCTCATAGGCATTTGTGTGGTGACACTATAGCTAGTATGTAGGTGCTTGTTAGGGAATAAGTTCACTGAACATGACTCGATAAGTTGAATAGCTAATGGAGTTTACTCACGTGTCAATAGTTATTCACTGAGTGATAGTTGTACAAGTGTCCTTAGACTTGAGATCGTTAGAGTTATCTTGTATATAATGAACTATGCTTTGGATTAGTCCTTAGTCTCAAGGACATCCATTAGGTCTATTCTGGGCATAGGGATTTGTGTATGGAGATAGTTAACGTCAATAGAGGATCTACCCCTTCCAGTATAGGAAGAGAATATCCTATGTTATTCTTAGTATGCGAGTTCTGGAATCTCTGGCCAGAGTGTATGAAATTAGAAAGGAGTTTCTAATTTGCATTAATATGAACTTAGCATTATGAATAAGAAATCATATGATTAAATTTGATAGGCCTGACACGAGATCCATGCCTTATATTTAATCGGGATATTGTAGGGTAGAAGGAATGATTGTACTGAAACTAGTCACTGACAGGTTCTTGGTATTCTAAGTAGTGAATTCATATTATCCGGATAGTCGCGATATGTTGAGAAGCATCACTCACGATGTAGAATAAATATAATTAATCAGTTAATTATATTTAATGAATGATTAGAATTCATATAAATAATAAATAAAAGTTTATTATTATTTATTTCTACTACCGGCTTAATATTGAACCTACAGGGTCACACCATAAAAGATTAATTTATTGATGAAGGTATTTTGAGAGAGCAAGTTATTTTCTAAATAGTTTAGAAAAGGAAATAATGATTAAAATAGTTTTAATTATTATTAAAGTATTTTATAAGATAAAGTGTGGGGTTAATATATATATATATAAAGATATATTAAAAACCCTAGGAGAGCCCTATAAATAGAATGAGATAGTTCATTCTAAAAGACTTGAGTTTTTGTTAAAACCTAGTTGCCACCCTCTTCTTCTTCATCTCTCTCTCTCTCTCAAAAGAAGAAAAACTCCATTTTTATAAAAGCTTAGTTTTATAAAAAGCTTCATCGAAGGATTATTCTTGGTGGATACCGGTAGAGTGCTTCACACTCTGAGGAGCAACTGCTAGAAACCATTTTTATAAAGCTTCGATTTTCAAGGTATGGTTACGATTCCTCCGCTCTTTCATTTTATATATTTTTCTATATGTGCGATACACGGTTTTTTACGGAATAAATGTTATATCACGCTTCCGCTCATCCGTAAATTCCTTCAGTTGCTGCTACACTTGCATTCTGGAATTTCTGTTTGGCTTCCACCCAATCCGCAAACTGTTTAGCACTCCATTCCATTGCAAACATAGGTGTAACCTCTTTGTTCTCCCACACCCTTTTATTTCTGAAAAACCAAATTCCCCAGAGGACAACAACAATCTTCGATAAACGATCTTGAGATTCAGTGCTAAGAGTATCAAGTAACCAGTTGGGAGCACTTTCTACATTCCACATGTCATAGATAATACCTACTTGTTGCCAGCAATGATGTGCAAACTCTCAATCAAAAAACACATGCAATAAGTGTTCTATATCTACATTGCACATAGGGCATCCAATAGGAACTTGACAATGTTTGTTTCTAAGCACATTTTGAATCGGAATATTATTCCTGCAGAATCTCCACAAAAAAACTTTACCTTCGGTGGAATGTTCAAATTCCATAATTTCGCCCATCCTCTCGACTAGCCATTGTGAAGGCCATTATTTTGTGTCTGCCATGTATAATATCCATATTTGACTATATAATTCACATCCTTCGTGTGAACCCAAGCAACTCTATCTCGAACCTCATGCTGGGGGATAATATTTGCTAATATGGCTTTGGCATCAATCTCTGTAAAGGAAGCTCTGACTTTCAATTCATCCCACTCTTTCCTACCAGGCTTAAAAAGAAAGTTCACTTTTATGTTTTCGTCCCTCGAATACTCAACACCACCCACTCTGAAATCTTCTTTTCCCCTAAACCATGGATCTGAGAAAACATTAATATCTGCAACATCTCCTATCACCCACTTGACACCCTTCTTTAATTCTTCATTCGCCTCCTATAATCCTGACCAAATGAAACTACATCCTCCTGTTCCTCTAGCATTCAAAACGCTACATTGAGGATAGTAGCGTGCTTTAAACACTCTAGCCACTAGTAACCCTAGGTTCTTCAGAAAATGTCATACGTGTTTACCAAGCATTGCTACATTAAAACCATGTAAATCCCTGAATCCTAACCCACCCTATTCTTTGACATGCTCATATTTTCCCAAGAAAGCCACCGAATACCTTTATTATTCGCTGAATTGGAGCTCCACCAATACCCATTAAGCATTCTTTCTATTTCTTTACACAGCGTTTTAGGAATCATAAAGCATGACATGCAGTAAGAAGGGATAGCCTGAGCAACGTTTTTAATCATCACAGCCTTGCCCACTCGTGAAAGTAGTTTTACATTCCACTCCTGAATCTTCTTCCCCACTCTCTCCTTTAAAAAATTAAAGACTGCTTTTTTCGATCTTCCCACCAAAGAAGGGAGACCTAGATATTTGCTGGTAGATAAATCATTCCAAATTCCCAGAATGCTTGAAATCTCCATTTGCTTGTCTCGCCTAACATTAGAACTGAAGAAGATCCCAGATTTCATAAAATTAACAACTTGTCTAGAAAACTCCTCATATGTATTTAACAACATCTTAATGGTTTGAGCTTCATTAGTTGTAGCTTTAAAAAATAAAAAGCTGTCGTCTGCAAAGAGCAGATGGGTAACAGATGGAGCAGTTGGATTTATCTTACAACCATGAATTCTTCCAGTAGCAGCTGCATTACGAAGACACTGTGATAAGCCATCAACGCAGAATAAAAACAAATAAGGGGAGATTGGGTCTCCCTGACGTAACCCTCTCCTTGGAATGAGTGGACCAATCTGAGCTCCATTAAAACTCACCATGTATTGCACCATTGTCACACACAACATTATCCAATGTATCCATTTATCACAAAAACCCATTTGTTCCATTCTAGTTTTTAATTAATGCCAATCAACTCGGTCATACGCTTTACTAATATCCAATTTTAAAGCCACGTCCCCTTCTGACCTATCCTTCTTACTTTTCATATAATGAATCATCTCAAAAGCAACCAAAACATTATCAGATATATTACGTCCTGGCACGAAAGCCGATTGGTTTCTAGAAACGATCCCTGGAAGAATTAATTTCAAACGATTAGCCAATACCTTTGCCAAAATTTTGTACAGAACATTGCATAATGCAATCGGCCGTAAATCCCTCATAGTTTCAGCATTTTCTTTCTTCGGGATCAGTACCACTTTCGTAGCGTTCAAGTCAACTGGGAACGAACAATCTTGAAGCCAACTCTTGCAACACAAGAACACTTCTTTACCCAAAACTGACCAGAATTGCTGGAAAAAAAGCTGGATTGAGTCCGTCGAGTCCTGATGCTTGATCATGATGCATTTGCTTAACTGCCTTTGTAGACTCATCGAAAGAAATTTCAGCTGTCAATTTCTGATTCTGCCTGATATGATTGGATCAGCTACCTCGCCATTATTTTGGACTTCTTGAACAAGGCTTGCAAACACAGGACAAAAGTAATCATACACTATCTGGCTCATACCATCTTTATCGGACACTACCTCTCCATCATCCTTCAGAAGGTGAGTAATATGGTTTGATTTCTTACTAGCAGATGCGTACGCATGAAAAAACTTAGAATTGGTATCCCCATCTTTAAGCCAGAAGACCTTGGCTCTTTGCTTCCAGTAAAGCTCTTCATGAACAAATAGCTCATGCAATCGATTCTTCTCCTCAAAATACTTTTTAACATTCTCTGTATCTGTGCAGTTCACTAATTGATTAAGAATCTCTTTTTGCTTGCATATCTTATCTCAGAATTTATGAAAGAAATTCCTTCCCCATTTCGCCATAAAAGAGGATATAGAAATCATCTTAGGTAAGAGGTGGATTCTTGGAAGGTCTTCCCAAAATTTGATTACTTCCTCCTTGAAATTTGGCTCCTTCATCCATGTGTTCTCAAATTTGAACCTGAACTGCTTCTTAGGGAAAGTAACATTGTACAAATCAAGGTTGATAGGATCATGGTCAGAGTAAATAGTATGATAAACATATAGCTTACATATAGGGAATAGTTTCCACCAATTTCCATTCGCAAAAGCTCTGTCCAAACGTTCACGCACCCAATACTCCGTACCTTTGCTTTTCTCCCATGTAAACCTCCCTCCTGTTAGATCAATTTATGTCAACAAACAATCCTCGATAGCATCCCTAAACCCATTCATCAGATTCTGAGGGTGAGCAATACCTCCCTTCTTGTCCAAAGCATATAAAAGATCATTGAAGTCCCCCATTATGCACCAAGAAATTTGAGAAATAGAGGACAAGTGACGAATAAGCTCCCAAGAATCTCTTCTACGATTTCTCTCTGGATAGCCATAAAAACACGTAAGGCGCCAATGAGGCATATTATTATTCAACATGATCACATCAATGTGGTTAGGAGAAGAGGAATCCACTCTACAAGCAACATTATTTTTCCACATTACTGCCAAACCTCCACTTCTGCCAATTCTATCGACAACAAAATATTGAGCAAAACCAAATTTTGAACACATCTCTTTTATTGTACTGCTAAAAACTAGAGTTTCTGATAAGAAAACGAAGTCGGGGTTTCGAGACCTTAAAAGATCTCCAAGAACACGAATTGCCCGAGAGTTCCCAAAACCTCGGCAATTCCAACTTAAGTGATTCATAATGGATGGCTAGCTTGCCTTGCAAGCTTAACCAAGTCATTTGTTGAAGATACCACGCAATCATCTGTAGAAAGAGCAACACCTGAGTTTGAAAAAGCAACATTATTGTATATAGTCATATTTAACCCTCTCTCCGTGTCCATAGTCTCATGGGCTCCTTTTTCCTCACGTCTTCCTTTCCTTTCAGTTAATGTAAGCCCATCTAGCTCATCTTCTTTCGGCCCATCTTGATAATTAGCCCTGAGATTTGCCTCCAAAATGTTTGCATTTTGAATTTGCAAAATTGGCGCAGTTGACTGATTCTTGATAATGTGGTTGGCGTTCCTAACTCCACGCCCCTGATCTTGACCAATCATATCACTCATCATAACTACTTCCCCAAATTTCAGGATAACATTATCCTTTCCGAAATTCGAATCCCATCCTGAGTCACCATCTTCACGAAGCCACTTGCTTTTGCCTTGGCCGGCAAACTGATGCGGCGGTACCCGGAGCCAGCTTCCCCACTCCTTCATACCCTCCTCTCCCCTGTTGTCAATAACCTTCCTGCAGAAACGATCTGTATGCGTTACCATACCACACGAAAAACAGAATTCACCTAGCCTTTCATACTTACAATGAACTATGAACTCTGTTCCATTTTTACGAGTGATTTTCTTCTTCCTCTTTAATGGTTTCCTCACATCAATCCTTATCTTAATTCGCATACATTCTCTCCAAATGCTTGAATTATTCTTCTGATCATACATAACAAACTCTCCAAAAACATTCCCCAGCTGTTTTCCTACCGCTTCTGACATGAACCCCGATGGTAAGTCGTGAATCTGGATCCATATATTCAAGTATACCAACGAAACTTTCAGAGGATCTTCTCCTGGTTTCACCAAACTAGTTATTAACATAATGTTGTCAAAGGAGACCACCGACCACCCAGTTTAGATCTTCCTTATGGTAAAACTGGAACAAGTAGACTCCAGAATCCAATTCATTTATGTTAACTCCCATCGCTGGCTTTCAAATATTAGCCATCTTCGTTTTCATTGCTCTACCATTAATGCTTTTCTCTGATAACAAACTTCCCACTAAACAAAGGTCGTATTTGTTTATCTCTTCTTTTATATCTCCTTCAAAAATCAATTCTTCATTCTCCTCGTCTTCTACGCCTAAACCTGACATCTGTTCCTCAATAACTCGAACGTCAGCCATAGCTCACCGTAGAACTCTCACAAAACTTCCAGAGAAAAACTCAGACTCACAAGCATGTGGAGAGAAAAACTTTTTGTATAATATAATAGTTAAGAGTTATAATATCATGCTTTTAAAAACATTCTTATTACTTTGAACATCTAAGAATATAATCAGGAAAGATCAAGATGTAAAAGCGACATTTTTTTATGATTCAAGTTTGAAATTCGTCTAATCCAAACTATCCAAATACACTTGAAAGATAAATTAAACATTAATTTTTAATTTAATTTTATACCACATTTTAAATTTTTTTGTAGTTCTTTATACATTAAAAAGAGAGCTACTTTTAATTTTTAATTTGAAATAGTGAGATGCACTGATAATCTTGAGTTGATGATGTTTTCTCAAAAGAGCTACTTTGTTTTTTAAAGAAAAAAATAAAATTAAAAAATTGTTGAAAACGTGGAAATTCTTGTAGTTCCTGTAATGTTGATCCATATGGTCAGCAACACAAGTCTCATAAGATTAAACCAAACTTCCCAGGGCCAGTCATGGGTCAATATATGCAAGTTGGGTGTATAATATAAGTCCATCATCACATAAATCAGTAGACCAGTCTTGGTTTTGGTCCTGAAAATAGTTGCCCAGTTCTGACCAAAACTATAAAAATGCATAAATTTGTGAATTTACTTGAAATAAATGAGTTTCAACCAACCTATTTAATGGAATATCTCATGGTCCATCTATGGAAACATACCTTTCTGAATATGAAAGTAAGCACTTGGCTCTCTTAAAGTCACAAAGTTGGTGAAATTATAATTGATAGTAGAGGCAGGCAGCCCAAATAAACAACCAGATAAAAACACATGTCCCTCATAATCTAAGTCATACCAGGCAATAAACATGGCTTCTTCTAAACTAGTTTTTCCTTTCTTTCTTTTCATGTCTTTGTTCATTTTTCATTCTGATGCTGCTCCTTACAATTATACTAAAGTTAATGTGTCTCTCTACTATGAATCACTGTGTCCTTTCTGTGGAAACTTCATCGTAAATCAGCTCGGAAAAGTTTTTGAAACAGATCTCATTTCCATTGTCAATCTCAGGTTAATTCCCTGGGGTAATGCTCATCGCGTTACTAACATCACTTGGACATGCCAGGTACCTGCCACCGCAAAAATAATTCTTCTAATTCTTGATGTTCATTGTGTGCAAGTTTAGTTACTGTACTTTTTTGTTTCTTCATGTATCTAAAATAAAATTTAAGCATGGCCCAGATGAGTGTCTGATCAATACAGTGGAAGCATGTGCTGTTAATCTCTGGCCTGATCCGGTAAATCAGAAATTTGATTTTGTGTATGCGTGGGTGGTATGTTACAGTCCTTGACAGAATTAGTTTTTATTTTTTGGCAAAGAAAGTGCATTTCAAGTTGATTCAGTGCATAGAGCGACTGACATTGGGTGGAAAACAAAATTTGTGGCGATCTTGTTTGGGGGAACAGCATTTGAATCAAGAACTCATGAATCATTGCTACAATTCTACAACTGGAAATGATGTTAGTATTCTTGCAATGTCAGTACTGAAACTGCATATATTTACATGATCCTTCCTATAAGCATAACTATTGGAATTATGATTGTCATTTTTTTATCCATCTTTCTAAATGCAGCTACAACTAAGAGCTGCTTACGAAACTGAGCGTCTTCAACCGCCTCATAGATTTGTACCATGGGTGATTGTCAATAATAAAACTCTAGAACAAGTTGGAATTCATTATCCTCTCACTTTCTATCTTTCTGCCCTTCTGTTTCTGCCTCTTACTTAGCAATTAGCACGATTTCTTTTTATGTTCGCAGGATTACCAGAACTACATTACTCATATCTGCAAGGCGTATACTGGTCCCAACAGACCTGGAACTTGTAGTCTGCCACCTGAGATCTTTCCGTCAAATATTGAACCTTCAGTTTCTCAAGTTTGTTACACAAGGAAGACTGGTAACTCATTTGCACCCCAAGAGGAAAAAGCAGGGTCAGCAAAAATTTTGGGGAGGAAAAAAACTCAGTCTTGGTTTATGTCTTGGATTCACAAAAACTGATAAGTGATAACTGATACTTATAATAAACCTGATGCTAAGATAATCACACTCACGAGTATTGTATGCAACTCGTCTGATAAATTCTTATTGATAGCATAAGCAAATCTTGTACTCTGGAAGAGATATTAAGCATTAAGCACATGGCAGATAATTGCACATATTGAAATTGAATTATAAATTACATTTAGTTTTCAGTCGAGAAACTTGCTGTGGCTTTGTATTATTTATCTTGCGATCCTTCAAACTTGGAGTTTCTTCTTTAACTGGTAGCCTTTCACGTTCTAGATCAGTGTAATTAATGTTGAGAAGTATACAGATACAATTGACAGACCTTTATGAATCAGTATTAGCAATTAGGCGTTAACTAAAGAATTAACTAGCATGCATATGCAAAGTGATCGCTTACTTATTTAAGTTCTCTGGTTAGCAAATTTTACCGGAATTTCCTCTTTTGATCCCTGTGGAAAATATCTTTGTCGAGAGCAACTCAGGTTTCTGCTTAAATAATTTGGTTTCCCCTAATCTGATAAATATTACAACAAGAGATGCTAGCATTATGCAAATTCCACTTACCTATACTAACTTATATCTCTGCACATTTATCTGGATTCCTGATTTCCTGTATCAACTAGTCAATGGAACACACAATAAATAGAATCTCTGCAGTGAAGACGCGGAGTTACATTGTTCCTCCATGCACTAAATGATTATTATTAATCCACGACACAGTTCAAATTCTGGTTAGGTCTTTAACAGAGCCTTTGTCACCCCAGATCATAAGTTTTCTTGGTTTGATAAAACTGGTTTACTTGATAATTTTTCAACTTGAGTAAAGGTTTGGAAGTCATTTGCTTACAATTTGTTAATCCATAATAACCAAGCATACGCTAAATTATCTGCGTTATGTAATGAAATATCAAAATCTCATTACAAGTCGATATGTCCGAGTGGTTAAGGAGACAGACTCGAAATCTGTTGGGCTAGTCCTGCGCAGGTTCGAATCCTGCTGTCGACGATTTTTTAATTTTTTATCTTAAAAATTTGCATAAATAAAATATACACTAAAAACACCCACCCGGTATATGTTTGTTGTTGTAAAGTTTTGATTTTTACTGTAATCTGATCTGGGATATGGGGATAGAGGGTTGGTTGCCTAGGAGCGAGGAATAACTTGTTTATCAACAATGGTAAAGATACAATGAAGAAAAGCTCACCTGATTGTATTGATGAGGATATGTATAGTGGATACCTTGATGTTTGTGGTAGAGAGACTATAAGGTCTTTTCGTCTCAAATATTCTTGTTTCTAGGATGCAAGGGCTTGGTGCCTAGATTGGTATATACTTTACTTGTTTTCATTTTTATGTCACTTGTTGGTTTTTGTTACTTCCTTACACTACAAGAATAAGCTAATATATCAACGAAATTTAGTAATCAAAATCCATCTGTTGTTAGTTACCGACAGATTGCTAACGGATCTCATAAGTTTGAAAAGTCAAAATTTTACCAACCAAAACCTAGCGGATCACTAACGGATATTTAATAACGGAATATTTTCGTTGGTAAAATAGGCGGCAAAAAATGTCCGCCCAATGTGTCAATGGAATAGCTATGGTTTGCCAACGGATTTTTGACAAGGAAATAGTAACGACATAGTAACTGTTTAGGAACGAATTCCCAACCCCATACTAACGGAAGTTACAACTTTGTTCCGTTAGCGATCCCAATTTTAGATCGGTTAGATATAGTCCGTTACTAATCTGCTGGTAATATTAATTCTGAAATTAAAAAGTCAATTAGTACTAGTATTTCCTCTCGGATTGGTGTTTTGATTAAAAAAAATATTTATCGACGATCCAACCGTACGGATGTGAAGATCTATTTATTTTAATGATATTTCAGTATTTTTGAAAAATAATAAATTTATTTGGTTTGAGATTTTAAGAGTCAATTAGTACTTTGACTTTTACTTCTAACTAGTGTTTCCTCCCGAATTGGTGTTTCGATTTTTTAAACATATTTATCGATGATCCAACCATACAGATGTAAAGATATATTTATTTTAATGATATTTCAATATTGTAGGAAAATAATAAAATTATTTGGTTTGAGATTTTAAGAGTCAATTAGTACTTTGACTTGTACTTCCAATTAATGTTTCCTCCTGAATTGATGTTTCAATTTTTTTTAAAATATTTATCGACAATTCAACCGTACGGATGAGAAGATCTATCTACTCTAATGATATTACAATTTTTTTGGAAAATAATAAATTTTTTTCGTTTGATATTTTAGGAGTCAATTAGTACTTTGACTTGTACTTCCAACTAGTATTTTCTCCCGAATTGGTGTTTCAATTTTTTTTTTAAAATATTTATCGATGATCCAACTGTACGGATGTGAAGATCTATCTATTTTTTTGATATTTCAATTTTTTTGGAAAATAATAAATTTATTTGGTTTGAGATGTTAAGAGTCAATTGCTACTTTGACCTGTATTTCCAACTAGTGTTTCATCCCGAATTGGTGTTTCGATTTTTTTAAAAATATTTATCGACGATCCAACCATACGGATGTGAAGATTTATCTACTTTTATGATATTTCAAATTTTTTGGAAAATAATAAATTAATTTGGTTTGAGATTTTAAGAGTCAATTAGTACTTTGACTTGTCCTTCTAACTAGTGTTTCCTCCCAAATTAGTGTTTCGATTTTTTATAAAATATTTATCAAAAATCTAACCGTATGGATGTGAAGATCTATTTATTTTAATGATATTTCAATATTTTTGGAAAATAATAAATTTATTTGGTTTGAGATTTTAAAAATCAATTAGTACTTTGACATGTACTTCTAACTAGTGTTTCCTCCCAAATTGGTGTTTCAATTTTTAAACAAATATTTATCGACGATCCAACCGTACGGATGTAAAAATATATTTATTTTTATCATATTTCAATTTTTTTGGAAAATAATAAATTTATTTGGTTTGAGATTTTAAGAGTTAATTAGTACTTTGACTTGTACTTCTAACTAGTGTTTCCTCCCGAATTGGTGTTTTGATTTTAAAAAAATATTTATCGACGATCTAACCGTACGGATGTGAAGATCTATTTATTTTAATGACATTTCAATATTTTTGGAAAATAATAAATTTATTTGGTTTGAGATTTTAAGAGTCAATTGGTACTTTGACCTATACTTCTAACTAGTGTTTTCTCCCGAATTGGTGTTTCGATTTTAAAAAAAAATATTTATCGACGATCCAACTGTACGGATGTGAAGATCTATCTATTTTTATGATATTTCAAATTTTTTGGAAAATAATAAATTTATTTGGTTTGAGATTTTAAAAGTCAATTAGTACTTTGACTTGTACTTCTAACTAGTATTTCCTCCCGAGTTGGTGTTTCGATTTTTAAAAAAATATTTATCGATGATCTAACCGTAAGGATGTGAAGATCTATTTATTTTAATGATATTTCAATATTGTTGGAAAATAATAAATTTATTTGGTTTGAGATTTTAAGAGTTAATTTGTACTTTAACTTGTAATTCTAACTTGTGTTTTCTCCCGAATTGGTGTTTCGATTTAAAAATAAATAAATATCTAAGTTCTAACCATATGAATGTTAAGATCTATCTATTTTAGTAATATTTTCAAAAAAATTGAAAAATAATTTATTTTATTTTATTGATATTGTTAAATTCATTAAGTTAGCCAAATTATGACATGTATAAAAAAACATGTTGTTGAAAGATGAGTAGACTAGTGGAGTGATAATCCCGTCCTTTCAAAATATACAATCCAACGATAGTTACACCAACCAACTCAGCAATCCATGTGAATGTAAACCAACCAATAATAAACCACTATGCACCTCTAAAACCCAACATTATCTTTACCCCTTCATTCATTCTTAATCCACTATTTCCTCGAAATCTATTCTACCCTTCTTTTCTTTTCACCCATTCTGCAAACTCTTGTTCTTCAATTTCCAATATTCTATCAGATATCTATGCAGAAAAATTTCTAGAAGAAGTCACCTTGGAAGAACTAGAAAGCTTCATGAGTAGAAGAACGAGCGAAAAAAGAAAGTAGCAAATGCATCTGAAAGATAGAAGAGTGCATAAGAATACAAAATATCTTAAATTTGTTAAGCTTTATAAGGATTTTTTTTTCCTTTGTTTCTCGTGTATTTATGATTATTGGGATGATTGTTTTCGATATACAAATTGTAATTTTTTTGTATAGTCTGATTTGCAATAAACAATTGAACTTTACAAACCTTCACTATGTTTCCAGTAGCCATATGTATGCATTGTGTTATAAATTATGTATGTTCTATCATTTGGAGGGTTTGTGTTTGAGTCGTATTAATTTAACTCGGTACACATACAACTACAAAGGGGTATCCACCTCTAAACTACTAACAGAAGTTTGTTATTACATTTTAATAACAAATTCTTGTTGGCATGGCGTTACTAAATATACTAACGGAATATTATTCTGTTGTTGAATTGGTTGTAACATGGTTTTTACTGAAACAAGAATTTCGTTACTATTGTATTGATATTCCGTTGTTAAGTTTACTAACGAAAATAAATTTGTTGGTAGCGACTTCCCAACGACGTTTACTCCAACAGACCATATCGGTGGTCATTCCGTTGGCATGATGTCTTACCAACGGATTTTCTTAACATGCCAACGAAATTTTCTGTTGTTAAAACTGAGTTTTCTTGTAGTGTTAGAATTTCGGTATAGTGTAGTTGAATACATCATTAGTGTTAATACGACGATGTTTAAATCAAAATTTCGATCTTGTCAGAAAATATATAATGATGGCCAGTGATGGTTCTACACTAGATATGGTGACATGTGTCGTTTAAATTTATTTGTCAATTGAAAATTTTCTATTTTTGAATGGCAATGCATTAAAATTATGATATCTGCCACTGCCTGTCTGGTTTTTAGTTGGAGTAAAATTTTCTTAATAAGAATGAAACATGAATATCTTTATATAGAAAAACCTTGTTCCTGCTGGTGTCAAGTCTGTCACTTTGCAGCATGGAGGGAATGTAGAATTATGGGATTTGTCTAGCAGTTTTTTTACTCAGGATGATGTGGGCAAGAATCATGCACATGCTTCCATGCTTATATCTGGTTATTTCTGCTTTAAGTAAATTGACCAAGCTATGTCTTTCTGGTTTCAGGCGAGTACCTATTCTAATGTTGTAGAGATTTATGTATTCGTATCAGGTCTTTACTGTAGTTTCTCTATTGAGATTTTTTAATTGCTCACTTCATAAGTTTCAAGTAGTAATTACACATACCAAAATACCGTTTATGTTTCTTCTGTTAGTAGAGTATATCTAGTAATTCTTGTCAATACTAGTATTTAGTAACTCAGAATTCAAAATGTGGTTAATGTCCTTTTGATATGGCTTCTATGTTGTGGCTTTTGGTTGAACTTCCCCACTCCCCTATTTAAAATGCAGGCAGCACTTTTCTTTTAGAATCTAAAGACCTGCTCTTTGATATATTGGGTTTTCAGATAAAGTTCGTTCCTTTCTTTTCTCCATTCTATTGTGTGCTTTGAGAAGAGGGTGATAAGATGCATATGAATCTGTGAGAACTATAAACATTGTCATGGAAAAAGATGCTACTCTGAAACACTCACATAGTCTTCCTTAAAATGCATCCGATATATCAGTTAATTACTTAAGTTTCCTCTTGTATAATATGCTGCTGTGATATAAGTTGTAATACATGATGTGCGGTTTCACATGCAGAAGTAACTCCAGTATCTTGTCTTTCGATATTTTAAGCTACTTTTAGTGTAGGAGGGTTGAATTCGGCAGTTTTTGGGTGGAAATATGCATTTTTACCTGTTAATACTACCTACCTCTTACGTACTTGTCTAAATTTGCAGGATGATGACAGTATCTATCATTTGGAACTTATAGCCACTTGCTAAAATGAGAGCTAGGAACTATAGCATACCTGAAGTTGACAAGCTCAAGGCCAAATTCATTGCCGGAAGGATCCTTCCTGCTAGGGCTGTAAGCGAACAGAGCCGTTCGTCAACAAAACTCGAGCTCGGCTCGTTTTAGATGGACTCGGCTCGGTTCGTTTACTAAATGAACACGAGCTTGAACATGAAAATGTGTTCGGTTAGTAAATGAGCTCGAGCCGAGCTTTACACCTGTTCGACTCGAACTCGGCTCGTTTTGCTCGGGATCGGCTCGAGCTCGGCTCGAACTCGTTAAACTCGGCTCGATTCGTTTAACTAATTATAAATTTATGAATTTCATAATATCCTTAACAATTTGAATATGTTAAATAAAACTTAATTGCGATCTATTTTAGTTATTTTGTGGTTGAATAGGGAATTGTATTTGTTATATCTAAAAGGTATAACATCAACGTACTACCAAAAGTTAAACTCTTTATATCCAATCCAAATTTGTTTTCATTATTAAAATTTTTATAAGTTGCATTCATAAAATTACAAAAGAAAGTGAATAGAGAAAGAGAGTTTGTATTATTAATTTATTATATAATATTATTTAAAAGTGGCTCGTACCTCTTAAAATTGAGGAGAAAGATGAGAATTTTAGTGAATTTAAGGTTAATAAGAGTATCTTGGAGAAAAAAAAAGTTGCAAACCTCCTCAAATTTCAAGTTAAGAGCCAAGATAAAGAGGCTCTTAGAGAGGCTCTAAGTTAGTGATAATTTTTTTTTATTTTAACTATTGTTATTAGGTGAAGTGAGTAAGGTTTGATTACTCATAAATACAAATATTAACCTAATATGATTATTAAAAGAAAATAAATTAACTTTTAGTATTGAAATTCAAACATAATCGTGTATTCTTAAGATGTGATTTTAGGCGTGAGACTGTAAATCGAGTAAGTAATTTTAAAAATTGGATTTGGTTGAGTATAAAAGTACGAACTATAAGTGAACAACTCGACTCGACTCGAGTTCGGTTTGTGTTCGGCTCGACTCGAAATGTTCGTGAACAAATTCGTGTTCGGCTCGTTTATTAATGAGCCGATCTTGAACATCACTTTGCGTTCGATTAGAAAGCTCGGCTCGACTCGGTTCGTTTTAAAAAAAAATCAAGCTCGGCTCGATTCGGACAAAACTCGGCTCGGCTCTGTTCGTTTACGGCCCTACTTTCTGCTATCTCAAACTCCACAGACATTGCTACTGGTCTTATTTTCCTGGAGCTTTATACGGTTTTCAGTGGACTTCATAAAGTGGAGGACTGCCGAAACACCTTTGCAAACGTGGCACTCCCTTTTTTTCAATGGCCAAGACAGTTTCCTAAAGGTGATTAAGCATCGGAATATGAGCTTGATTGTGTGGGAAAAATGGATACTGAGAGATAATCTATCTTTGAGAGAGCTGCTTTAGTGGATGAAAAACAGAAGTTTGAAGCATAAAGTATTGCATATGGGAGCTACTTGCTTTGTAACGATACTTCTTCAGGACACAAAGATTGCATTGATGCCGTAGTGGACTGTGAGGATGATGAAGACAGTGTATTGATTAAGATATTCCTCAGGTTCGTCTATACTTTAGGTAGATTCTTTTACAAATGACTCCATGCCAATATGCATGCTGTGTTAGGATGATAGTATTTCCTCAATGCAATCCTGTTCTCGGTGCCCTGCGTAACAAAATAGAATTACTGTACCAAATATTCAAATATTTGGCTCGTCTTCCTTGATGACATGTCTATATTTGCTTTTCTTTTTGTGTGATAGCAGCTGTTCCAATAACTGATAATGCGCAGCCAGCTTAAATGAAATCTTTGCAAGAAATTTTGTATTTTTCTTGTATGCGTTCATGTTTCTTTTTTGGTCTGGTCTAAATACTTATACTATGATCATTTAGACACTCGTGTGCAGTTATTAATGTTTTTGCCATGACATGACCATACCAAATTCACAAATTGACACAATAAAGGATTAAAGAAAAACAAGGTTCTTACATAAGCTAAGATAGTATTTCAGATGAGTGTGTTCGTTAAAACCCCACTTCTCCCTTCCAAAAATGGGAATGCCAAACACACCTCATGCTCTGAGTCCTTGACTTCATGGTACTATGATCTTTTGTTATTAGAGGGCATGGCCAACTACAATGCAGGTAAAATTTTAAAGAAAGTGCTGTTTTTTCTTGTTTAATTGTGATTTATTAACTACACGATAAATATGAAAACCTTGGTTGTTATCCTCTAAGGTTTGATCTTTCAGCATTCACAGTTTCACTTGTACTTTTCTTGTCTGTGAATATCAGAAAAATACAAATTAACAGTAAAAATGAAAGCAATAGGTAAGTCTCTAAGGAGTATATCATTAGATCATATATATTTCATGATTTGTATGATAATATCTGGTTGTGGAACCTGTACATTACATAATAAACACATGCTATACATGCCAAAATGTAAATCTCTATTGTTTCCTAATCAGTGTGGTTCTCTGCTATCTACATCCAAGTTGACACTCTCACTAGTGGACTTCCTCCCCATTCCAGAATCAATTCATTTGCATTATGTCCTTCAGTCCTAACAGTATATAAAGTATTTCCTTCATTCACCATCTCCTTCGCTTCCAATAAGTTCTCTAGGCTCACATTTAAACCTTGTAAGCTAATAATCGACGCTGATACTGGGCCATTTTTTATCTCCTCCCACCTCTGAAAGCAGGAAGGGGAAGATACATAAGGGCCAAGGAAAAGGCTTTCAATAGCTAACCTTGCTTCTGCAAAATTATCTGGAAAATTACATTCCATCGACTCATACAGTGCATGGTAGTGCCTCAGTCTCTCAGAGAAGAATGAACTAAATGTTGACGTATTCTTAAACATCTCCCCTTCTTCTCCATGTCCAAAAGTTAATATTCCTTTATATGTGGTATAATTGACTAATACTGCCTGGGCTACCCACAGAAATTTCATGATGTCGTTCCTGCTTCTCCTACTCTCTATGTGTGGAAGGTTAGCCATACAATTGAAAGCTAACCATTCTCTTCTGTTTTCACTCCTTGAAATTTCTATATCTTTCATCAAATCTTGCAATGTCATCTCCTCTATTATCAGCTTAATATTGTAAGATCTTGCATACTCATGGAGCCGCCACTTGGTCTTCTCAAATTTCCATATCGAAGAATTAGAAGCGTAATTATCTTCTGCTTTCACTGATGTCAATCTTAGCATCTTACTTTTACTATGTATTGACTCGATAAGTGAAGGCCACTGAATTCCTGATCCCAATTCAAAGTCTACTATGTGTATTGTGTCAGCATCATCAGGCATAGCTTCAAGAATAGCAGAGTTAGCTGCAAAGTGAGAAAACCTCCCGTTTGGAAAGATTTCGTAGAATGCTTTAAATGCTGCCTCAAGGTTCTTGCTTGCTTCTTGCTTAATGTAGCATCCTTGATTTTCTGTCGACTGGAATAGGTTGAATGCCACCCGCTCCAGGGTCTTGCCAACAGGGCTTACCTTCTGATTTATGCATGTTACTGTAGCATCTGCAAGTTGTATATGTCCTTCATCCATAGCTTCAGCATAAGCTTTAAGCAGAGGAAAAAGGCTTGACTGAGTATCAACTTCCATTTCATCAGTGGGTAATATCAATGACTGATTCCCTGATTGCAAAGACTCTGTTTCATTGTAAGATTCTATTAAGAGATCAGGACTCCATAAATCTTTCTCCTCCGCAGAAGATTCATTTAGGAGATCAGGACTCCATAAATCTTTTTCCTCCATAGAAAGTTGCGGCAAACTATATTTCTCACCTTCACACGCACCTAACCAATCACACGCTTTCTCAATCTCATGACTTGAAATAACCTCAAAACTCTCCATGGGGAGTATGTCTGGCATATTATCATCTAATAACATATGATCGACAAACTCATCAGATAAAATATATGGAAAATACGAGTCTGAGGAATTTGAGTGCTGACTCTCACTGGTGGTGTTAGCATGTGAAAGATGATAATTGTTAATGCTAATTTCCATAGGCTCATCTAAAAATGATCCTATGATGTTATGAAGTTCCCAAGAGGGTAGAGAAAGCTGAGGTTCCATATTTTTTTCTGGTGATATCTTAAAAGTGCAAGTGCAGTCTTGATTGTGGTGATAAGTCTACTTGGTGCATATATACACACAAAATAATGAATTTTTAAATCACTTTGATCAAAACTTTAAACCTCTAACATATAATAGAAATAAGAATCTAGGAGGAAATTTACTCAGAACTCTTATTATGGCCTGTAGTGGATGGTAATTTCAGCATACATTTTCAGCAGTGTTCCTCTGCAAGGTCATATTCATTTCTTGGAGTTTTCTTGGAGGTTGGTAAGCTGTGCACATTAAGCTGAATATAAAATTCCCTAAATCCAAAATAAAATAAAATAGCTATACGTGTCTTTTCAAGTGTACAAGTATTAACAAACTGGTATATTTGATGTCAAGTCTTCTTAAATATTGGTAAACCAATGTTATTTTTCATGTGGAGTCATGATCTCTTGGCCTTTTCTTCTATAAAAATGACAGCTTGATCGGAGAATATCCTGATTATCCCTTTCTGATTATTTTTTACATATTATAGACATGACAAACACATATAGTTGCGATAGTTGTCATAATTCTCTCTTTTTTATTCAGTTCTCATGTAATCAGTCTGAGAATTTGCACAGATCACTGTTAAATGTCTTAATAGTGTTTCTTGGTTTCTTCAGTTAATAGATAAATAATTTCTTAATGAGAATGTAATTACCAAATTTTAAATTTCAGCACTCACTTCCTACTAATTGAGGGGATAAAATACTCTCAGAAGTCTAGTTTAGTGTGTATATATATGTTTGTTTTTAGCTAATAAAGTAGTAAGAGAGTCAAGAATTGCTCCAACATTTATAAGATATGTGCCTGTAAGGTTGAGATGTTTAACTGGTGTTCTTCTATGTAATTCCTAGCTATTAATTTCATTTTTTTGGTAATTAAATACAATTCCATCATGCCTATTCTTTATCATCCTTTGCTGTTGGAATGTAGTGCTATTAAACTTCTTTCTCTCAGTTAAAAATGAAGTCTAGAAGGTAAGAGCTCGACGTAACTTTCCTACTCAATTCAATTTTTAAAACCTTTTTGTCGTGTAACTGTTTATTCATGTCTATGTGTAGTTCGTATAGGAGGTGTTCAAAGTCTTTCTGCACGGCTTTGATTATGAGATATTGGAAATGCTTAACATAATGTCTACCATGAGGTTGATGCAACTTCAGTACAAATTTGAGTTCATTGGGTGGTTGGAACTACTGATTTTGATTACAAACTTCTCTGCTATTATTAAATAACATTAACTAATTGGCTATTTTGTTTTTAATTGCCGTCTCAAGGCTCTAAAATATAAATGTACTTGATTCCAATACTTTTCTGACAGTTGTATAAACTTCGGATAGAATGTTTGATTTAATAAACATGTCCAGCGTTTTGTGCCTTAGCCTCTCTGATATAGTATGTTATTGTTTTGTACCAGAATGTGTGTGATTTGGATGTGAGTTTGGTGTGATTTTTTTAAATTATATGTTTGATCTCATATTAGGTATTGTAAACCTGTACCTTCTTGGTTATCCTCTTTTTTGAGTTATATCTTATCATGCTATAAAGTTTTACTTCTAATGAAACTTTTAAGTTCATATATTGAGAAGGAAACATAATTTGTATGTTATTTGTAAGATTGAACTTGAAGAATTTTTTAAATTCTACGGAGAAAGTAAGTGGAAACAAAGAAAGTCATGCTCGGTGTGATAGTCAAGTGTTTGCTTGGTTCGAAACCCGACCATTGTTCTTTAGTAGATCGGAACAGTATATGCCAATGAATAAGATAATGTTGTTAAATGACTTGCTTTTTAATGTTTATCAATTATCTTCCTAACAGATAAGAATGGATCAGAGCAGGATTTGAAACTAGACTAAATAATACTGGGTGACAAGGTTTTTTATGATTTGGAGGGACCTCTATTCCTAGATTCTTTTGGGTAGAGTAGAGAAGATTCAGTGTTTTGTGTTTCTGATATTGTAACAACCAAGATATAATATAGACCAATGATTATATTGCTTTTGTTTCACACTGTGTCTTCAAACGCAGTATATTGTTTATCTGTTTTATGATACTCCCTAACAGATTTCGGATCTGCTTTGAGTCCTCAAAACTAGTAAAACCATCTGAAACTGTAAAAAAGAATTAGAACTGTCTTTCAATCATGCATTTCCCTACATGTATTTTAAAGCATAAACATTCTTGACAGTTTTCATTGCTATCGGTTGTATTACTCAATCATTTAAATCGTCTTCTCTACTGAAATGGAGTTTATCTCAATTTTATGGTTATTTAACCATAACAATGCACCTGATTTTTGTGTGCCTTGTTATAGAAGCCTTTATAATATCAAACTTCTTGTGTTATAGTGTCTAACAATTTTAACCATGCATTCCGTATACCAGATCACGTAGCTGTTGTCAGATAACGATCATCTGTTCTTCTGCTACGTTGTACTTCTCTCTATTTCAAATGGTGTCATTGGATTCAAAATCTATTTCTAAGAAGGTAAGATATCTATACCACTATATCGGGCAAAGTTGAAGATGATGTTTACCAATTCACCTTCTTTATTAAATTGCCGAACAGTTTAGAACAAAAGACAGCACTAGGGATATTCTTAAAATTATAATACACTGCAGATTTAACTCAAATCACATCAGTTGTCTGAACTGTTGGGCGTGAAGTACAGTATAATCGAATTATTTATTTTAGTACAATTTATCTGACTTGCCACGCCTTGTTTTTAGCTACAGTCTGGATAGAGGTCCTAAAATTGTGGTTATGTAAGTCTGCAAGCATGGCATCCCACTCATAAGAACCTAATTTATTAGGTAGAAGAATATTGTGAAAATCCATAGACTTGTCATTGCTCCACGAAAGTTTGAGAAAAACTGCTTCTAAAATCTTTCTTGAAGAATATTATTATTTGAGTCTTTAAAGTTGCTGAATGTGTGTTATTTTAACAAGAATTGTGGATTCATGTTATGTGCTAGATGAAGCAATTTATTAACAAGGTAGTACCCAGTCTTTAGCGGTCTCAATATACGCAGTTTTACCCTTACATAGTCATTGCAGTCCGCCTTATTATTATCTGGCGTCTGAGCAAATTACATTTCTACTGAAGATTGAAATCATTTCCAATTAATCAATCAATTCCATTCTGTGGATGGATTATATGTGTCCATGATTACTAAAGAAATAAGACACGTGTGGTTCATCTGGATGAAATTACTATTCACGAGATTCTTATTTATAATTATATGGCTGAAGACAGAACAAATTTTCAGTCCAACTGAATTGCAAAGGCTTGACACATCAAGAACGGACTTCAAAAAGACGAAAGATTGTGAACTCTTCATTGAGGGGCAAAACCAAATGCCACAAAGCAGTTGAGGATGTGGTGTAAACACTCTGAGACTCTAGCTCCTGCTATTATGCTTGTTAACTGACAAGTGACCTAACTTAATTTGTATGGATAAGAGGATGATTACTCTACAGTTTGGACATAATGCTTGTTACTTGCAATCAAAGACAAATGAACTCTTTATCTGGAGTCTTATTTTGTATTTGGTGGATCAACAATCATCACTTGATGGAGAAGAATGGAATCTCGTTTGTATGATGCAAGTGATTTCATAATTGACTTGCCTAATGAGAGGGATGGAGATTGCCAGGTTACGTCAATCCAACCACCACTAAGCTTGCCTACTACTGAGGAACAGAGAGATTGATACAAGACTTACTCTATTTGATCTAGAAACATGGAAATAAAAAGTTTGCAAGGTTTGATTAAAGAAAATTAATTGGCACAATGTTTTCAAATAGTCTGTCAAGATGACATCTAATTGATATTAAAAATTTTAGGCTGCAATGATAACTAAAACCACAAAGACAGATGAGAGATCAGGTCGTCTGTTCACTGAAGATGGCAAAAAGACGCGCAGTTTGAGAACAAAATATTTGCATCGAAATTAATATATGCAGTTAAATCTGCAGTTTGTATAAAGATGGAAGCAAATAACGCCCAGACAAGAACCAACCAATAACTATTGCATAAACTACCAGTTCCAGACAAAAGAAGACCACTGACATTTAGTGACCTTTCAGCTTAAAAATATAACCGCAGCAGTTTGACCCCATAGAGACAGATCACCAAGTATTGCACCTCAAAAACTTACAGCTGAATGATTCTAGACCAGAACAATATATAGGTGACCTGTGACAACCTTTACTAAGATAAAGTAGGGATAGAAAATAGGACTCTCTGCTCAGCAAAGCTAACAGATAACGATTTCACACAGATTGAATGGCACGTGCAATCATCCCTTGGGCCCAAAGTCCAGTCTCTTTCAGTTGCTCATCGTCAGATTGAAGAAACTCTCTTAATAGTTCATCAATCCAGTTAGAATGCTCCTGGAAAAGCATCTTCAATTTTGGGCCAAGTGCGTCTGCTAGATCCCCAAGTACCGCGACTGCTGCTTTAATTACAGTTTCATCCCTAGTAAAGACCATTATAAGCAATGCTAATATTTAGTAAGTGGTACAAAAAAGAACCATGGGTTGCACTATAAATTACATTCAGAAACGTGTACCTTGGTTGGTCTTTTGATACCAACACTATGAACTGCAGCATATGAGGAGCATGAGGCAATATCAAATCGGCCTTGGTATTCTTGAATCCTTGCAATATTCCAGAATAGGCCTCAAATATGCTGCGCCTCAGCTGATTCCCATATTCCATCATCTCCTCATCAGTGTTGTCCAACTTTGCACAAACCTCTGCAGCTCCCTGCATCATTTGCACCACGTACTGAAAGTATTTCTCGAAGTGTTCTCCAATAGCAAGAGCAATATCCCCAAAACATGAGAATATGGGAGGCTTCACAGAACGGTGTAGTTCACCGCTAGAGAGGTCTTTTAGGAGAAGGGTCATGATGCCATCACAGTATGGCAAAACCTTGTCATCCAAAGCACGGCAAATGTCACCCACAACACCGACTGAGATTGAACAGACCTGATATTCCTCAAAATTCTGCAGGCCCATCTCCAAATACTTGTAGAATTCCTGCATATACTTCACAAACCCCTGTCCAGTTGCATAAGCCAAAGCACCAATAGCAAGCATTGCTTCTTCGTGTACTGTAGAGCTACGGCAACCAAACACCATAAGGAACAACATCATTATCTGGTCAGCAGCCTGCAGTATTACAGGTTTCGTCTCCTCAACACCACCAAGCTTCTGGATAATTACTTGGAGAACACCACAAAGAGAAGCTTGCAAATCTCCTTGCTTTTCCCTATCATCTGATGATCCAATTTGGAGCTCAGCCGTCTTTGCCAACTTATTCATAATAGCAGGCAGAAGTTGTGCAATGATTTGGGAAGATTCTGCAAGATTTGAGCATCTAACCACCTCATTCAAGGTCTCATAAGCAGAAGACCTAAGTTTAGAGTCACCTCCATCAGTTCTATCAGCAGTTTCAACAAGACATTTTATAATGTTCAAAAGATGCTGTGTGAGCAAAGAGGAACTTGTACCAGCATCCTCATAACCTTGAGCAAGGTAATATATAGCTCCACATACCTTCTCAGATATATGAGGAGCATCCCTTAAGCTCCCCAACAATACCTCAACAACTTGCGGGAGGTTTGCCTGAGTTATCACAGAAAATCCCGTAGCAGGAGAATGCAATAGCTCAAAAATACGACTAAGAGTCCATGCAGTTGTGTCTTTCACATGACTATTTTCATCTTTCATAGCATGAAGTAGAAAAACCAATCCTGTATTGACCATAGGGGAGAGTTTCTCAATGCTTGGGCCTTCGAGGATTGAGCCAAAGGCATATGTAGCCGCTTCACGAGACCGCCAATCAGATTTCGATATGTTGGATTCAACAAAGGGCATTACAAGTGGTACTATGGCATCCCCGACAGTCCTGGCCACAAGACAAAGACATGTACCACCAGCCATAGCAATATTCCAAATCCCATCATCCTGGTCCTGGTCCTCATCTTGCTTGAGTAAAGTTTCTAGCAACATTGGAACTAGAGATGACAAAGCTTTCTCAATGAAGCGGGAGTGAGGCACTTCAGAATCACCAGAATCAGGGACCTCATAATCTTGAAGCTCTATCTCTTCATCGCATATAGAGCTCCAAAACTCAATTGCTTGCAAGGCAACACCTTCTTCATCTCCCTTAACTGCATTAGCAGTGAGCTGAAAGATTGTCTGCATATAAGGTTCTAGCACATCATAGTACATTGATGCTATTGAAACAAGACATTCAAAAGCAGCCTGCCTAATTTGAGTGTCTTCTGCCATGGCTGTCTCACAAACCACCTTCATAATAAAATTTCGCTCCATCTCATTCTGAAAGTTGGTCTGTGCAAAATCCAGAGCATTGTTTAGTGCCCTTGTAGCTGCAAGGCGAACATTTACACTTTGCTCAGCTCCATTCATTCCCTGAACTACAGCAGTAAGGACAGAGTTTACTTCATCTTGCACAAGATCATTATGGGATATTTCCTCACAAACATACCCCAGTGTTTCTAACGTTGCCTGTTTTAGAGTTGCAGGTTTATCTTGCTCAGTCATATTCAGAAGCAATGATCCAACAAGTTCAGGCCACGCCTTTTGTGGAATTTCAATTGAAGCTATTTTCGCTATAACTTGCGAAGCAGCGTGCCTTGCTTCGTGGACAGAAGACCCCAGAGTATTTAGGAGCAAACCTTTGATTTGGGCTTTATAGGTTATGTCAGTTCCACCCCACTGCTTAACTAGATATTCTTTCATAGTTGCATCTTTAGCATCCAGGGAGTTCTTCAGTATGATACCAGCCAGGCTACGGCTCTCATTTGGCTTTCCATCAGTCGACAGTTCAACTGACAGGGATAATAGAAAAGCAGGCCGGTTCTGCTCCTGAAACTGCTTCAGTTTACTCTCTGCATCAGTACGCTCACCTGCATTTGCCGACTGAGCAGCCAGAAGAAACTGGGTAATATCCATAGCCATCACTTCTATATGCTGCACAAAAAACAACTAGTTAGTCATAAGCACACTTTAACAATACGAAAAGAATGAAACTGATAACAATACGAAATACAAGAACGAAAAACATCACACTAGACAAATGTGCAACAAAATGGCTCAACGGATTTAAATTAACCTATCATCTTAGAGAAAAAGAGCAAAAAATGGTTTCAATTCAAGCCTTACTTGAAATTTGATTTTTAAATGACAAAGCCATCATCATGAATTGACTGCATAATTTCAGTATTAAAACTAAATAACATTCATGATCTCATACAACTTAGAAAACCAAACCACACATCCAGCAAGCTTCATCATCATCCTAATAGAATATATTTTCAAAACAGAACCTAAAGCTTCCACTGACATAAAAGCCAATGACAACAATGGAATTAAAACCCCCAAATACATCTTAAAATTTCCAAACTCCAAAACAATCATATCATAAACAATTAAAAACATTTACCAATCACAAGCAAACAAATTAAAACGAAGCACACACTAAAACCCTAATCTCCATAACTATTGAATTATAATTACACACAAAAACATAATCCCCCAAATATAGCTTAAAAATTCAAAACCTCTAATTAATCTCAACCTGAACAACCCGAAACAAATATCAAACACAATTAAACATATTAAATCCTTAACCTCAATACCTACTACTGATTCGAAACAAAACACAATAACATAAAAACCCCAAAATACATCACAAAAATTAAAAAAACCCTAAATAAACCCAACACAAACAATCCAACACACTTATCGAACATATTGCATAAACATCAACCAAGCACATCAATAACATCGATTCAACCGCTAAAACCCTAATTTACACAAAACTTTTTTAAAAAAAAAGCAACAAAATTTACACAACATACACACTTAAAAAACACAGATCTAAGGAAAAATGGAAGCATAACAAGTTCATTTACAAGATTGAAGAGAAAATAACCTCAACTGAAGCGGATCGAAAGCCAATCGGAGCGCTTCGATGTCTCCCTGTGTCTCTCTCTAAGCTTCGCGGCCAGAGAGTAGAGATATATGTGTGTGTGTAGAGGTTTTTGTGTGTATATATAGGCGAGGGGGAGAGAGATGGTTAAGATTATAGTGGGGCAAGTAAGTCTAGGGGAGTATTTCGAATAAAATGGGCAAGCGGGAGGGGGGAGGCTTGTAAAAGAAATTATTAACGGGCAGGGCTTGTGTCTGACCGACTAGGCTGACCGTATAAAACCCTAGCATTTTGAATTCATACACGTGTGTCCACTTCTTCCTTTTTGGGCCTTGCCTTTTTTATTTTTTCTATTGGGCTTTCTTCCACTTTCGCCTCTTCTGTTTTATTTCCATCACTCATAAATAAGCTTCTACATTTAATTTTTTTTAATTATTAATTACTTTACTAGATCATCTCTACTCTATTATTAAAAATTTGGGTGGTTGGTCGATATTTTTTTTGGTACTTTATGTTTTTAGTTAATTACCCTTACTTAATTATACCAAAGCAAATCAATTATACACGGTAAATGCCGCTTATCGCACATTTGGTGAGGGTAAGATGTACAGTAAAAAAAATCTATATCTATATATTATAAAATTCTGAATAACTCATTCTTTAGGTTTTGTATTCATATTTAGGTTCAGATAATATTCTTAATTCTAATTTGATCAAGTGGACACATTTTAGGCTTTGTATCTGTATTGAGGTTTGTAAAAGATCCATATACTTATTTTGATCCATTTTTAGTTACAGGAACTTTACATTTCAATTTTAAATATCATTAATACCATAATATTGCTTATGGTAAGTTAATTAATTAAAATTTAAAACAAATTTTCAAGTTTTGGTAAGTAATTAAAATAAATTATATTATAACATATGTAACATATACAACAAAATCTTAAAATAAATTATTTTTTAAACGAATTTATTATAACATATAAAAGCTAAACACTTATTTTATTATTTGATCTTAAATATAAAATTATTTAATTTATTATTATTATTATTAGAGAAAAAAGAACTTGAGATACATGTAATATCCCTAAATTTTGTAATGTTTTGAACCCTGATGAATAGTAAATTTTGCTAACTAGAAATATTTTCAGACCACCATATATGCAAGACATGGAATAATTGTTTCAAAGTTATATTATTGATGTACAAGGAGAATAAGTGAATGCAAACGCGATCGGAATCAAAAGATTTCCACTTGAGTTTTATACCACTATTCATCGGACAATCGAAGATGTATTAAATTGATCATTTTGAGGGAGTATATAAAATGAGGAAATCCACAATCACATATTAAGCCAAGGCGATAAGAGGCCAAGGAAGTATCCCCTAGCATTAGTGCAACGAAACGTTTTCAAAATCACTTGAACCTATATCAAGATCTAGGAACAAAGCAAAAGCGTAACGAATTATGGATTAAACTGTAACAGCCCGACTTTTCGGACTATTAATTCTAAATACAAAACTAAAACACAATACAATTTATTAATCTAAAAGTCAATTACAAAGATAACTATTACATTAGCGCAGCTAACGATGATCCGAAAGCCAAACTACTCCAAACCTAAGCTCATCGAAATCCAATGCTATCCAACTCGATCTTAACTCAAACCTGAAAATTGTAAGGAATAAGACATACAGCCCAGCAGGAAACCAATCGATCCAACTAGTCGGTCAAATAACATGTATACATACAAGATAATACGATATTTAATACGATACAATAACGATACACAATACATAACTTACGATACACATATTCTTATTCTTATTCGATAGATACGATACCACATAACAACAATAACTCGAAACCCAAAATTCATGCCACGACCACTACAACCCGGTGATAACGGTCCTAAATTTTCAGAAAACTGTCACTATAACCCGGTGACAACGGTCCTTATTCTTATTCGATATTTTCACAAACCATGGCACAAATCCGAATCTCAAGACTATTGGTTACACATAACACATACATAGTATCACATATCACTTTAAAATATAATCACTTGCCCAAATTTATATAATCAAACATATACATATAACACATAATTTCGAAAATACTAGATAAATCAATCAGAAACTTACATCAACGCGAAAAATCAAGAATCAAATCATCCTAAGCACGTACACATTTTTGACCAGAACTGTATTTAACCTTTTTGACCCTCTAAACGATGTTTTCTTGAAAAACTCAAAGGACGAAAGTTGTACAGAATGAAAATACCTTTCTGAAAAGATATGACTAATCAGAATCGGACTTATAACGAATCGGGAATTGAATAAAACGTCTGCTGAATTTAAATAGAAACTGAAAAACAAGATCTGAATATGTTTTGTAACTTTAAGAATAGTTTAAAGCAGAATCTCGAAAAACACTGTGAAATAGAAGTTGTATAAAATTGAAAGATCTTTCCGAAAAGTCCCGAATCATCAAATTCCAACTTACGATGAATATTCTACGAATTTTACACGACAGCTGAATTTTGTATGGAAGATACCTACGAATTTTGATAATAAAAACGAGCAACGAGAATAAGATGTTTATATAGGCTTACAAAACCCTAACTCTAAACCTACTACTTACCTGTGTTCAAATCCGATCAAAACTTTAGGCCATTAGTCTAATTTAATTTTAAATCCTATTCTTTTTCAAGTTTTAATCCTTTTTTTTCTATTTTCTAATATTATTATTATTCTAAAAATTACGGGATATTACATACTACCCTCCTTAAAAAGAATTTGGTCCCCAAATTCACAACAATCCTATCATATGACACGTTTACCCACTAATCTCCTACAATTCAAACTTAAACTATCGTCCACAGGATCGCACCCTAGAGAATGTATTAGTCACATACCTAACACACTCCGAAGGACAGCCTGCTCTTGATACCATCTGTAACAGCCCGACTTTTCGGACTATTAATTCTAAATAAAAAACTAAAACACAATACAATTTATTAATCTAAAAGTCAATTACAAAGATAACTATTACATTAGCGCAGCTAACGATGATCCGAAAGCCAAACTACTCCGAACCTAAGCTCATCGAAATCCAATGCTATCCAACTCGATCTTAACTCAAACCTGAAAATTGTAAGGAATGAGCCATACAGCCCAGTAAGAAACCAATCGATCCAACTAGTCGGACAAATAACATGTATACATACAAGATAATACGATATTTAATACGATACAATAACGATACACAATACATAACTTACGATACACATATTCTTATTCTCATTCGATAGTGTTAGGCCGAATACACAATATATAATCAAGTATGTATGAGAATAACAATCAAGAACACAGGTTTGTAAATCAACAAACTGAATTATATTAAATAATTCTCTCTTAGTGATGTTAATGAATCACAAAGAGCTACTAGGTTACAAGAATAATATATTCAATGTTCGCGTCCCTTCTAGGGATAACCTATCTATGTTTATATAGTACACAGCTACATACAATCCTTATCTAATTGATACTCCTATAAATCAGCTATACAATTATTATCAATTAAGGATTGCTTCAGTCTTCTGTCCAGTCTCCTTAGCTGTATCAATATATTCTGCTTCTTTCTATCTTCAGAATATATTTCTTCTAGAATCTTTATCTTTGCACCGACAGCTAATTCAACTATCACCCTGTCAGACTTTAACAAACTCTGACCGGCTTCCATGTAAACTCTTCACCCAGTCAGACTTTATCAAACTCTGACTGGCTTCTATATAAACTCTGATATGTACCTGGAACTTAAACACTGATGAACAAACGTCAGCAATTATATCTAACAGATAGATACGATACCACATAACAACAATAACTCGAAACCCAAAATTCATGCCACGACCACTACAACCCGGTGATAACGGTCCTAAATTTTCAGAAAACTGTCACTATAACCCAGTGAAAGGCATATGTCTAGGCCTATTTGTAAACACAGAGGATTCTGCTCAACATAAACCAAGATGTAATAAGTAAATTGTTAGAAATGAATATTACTAGAAACTAGACAGAGGGGGGGTGAATGGATAGTTTGATGTATTTTTCGATTCTTGAAAACTAAGTAACAGACTGTATATGATTATGATATGTAATATGCAGAAAGTAAATAACACACACAATCACTTTAATCTACTTTGTATAAGCAAATTAAATACTACAGCTTTCCAAGAAATTCACAATAGAATTTCTGGCTTCTAAACAAGAACAGTTTGAACTTGCTTGCTTACAGAGAAAAGAGCTTAGCAAATAACTATGTGTATCTCTCTTACAGCTAACAATAGGATGTGCATGATATATATAAGCCCTATACAAACTAGTGCACACACCTACTTTTACACAGTTACCCCTTGCTGAAAGTCCAACTTGTCCTGCCATAAGACGTTAACTGTGTCAGGAAGGACCACATGCTTTTCGGAGTCTTTCCCGTTTCTGTAGCTGCTTGTCTCTTATCTTTCTCTCCAAGTTTAGCTGTAGATTTGCCATCTGTTCTTTGGACCACCTTGCCAGAACAAATGCTTCAGTATTTGTCTCTTTTGATTCTTGATTCTGTACCTTGATTTGTCTTGTTGTAAACGGCTAAGTGTTGATATCGTGAACTCCACTTCATTCCTGACTTCGCGATCTCACTTGTGAGGACTTCGCGATATAGCCTTTGAAGACTTTGCGACATAGGTCATTTGAAGACTATGCGACATAGGTCATTTGAAGACTATGCGACATAGGTCATTTGAAGACTATGCGACATAGGTCATTTGAGGACTTCACGATCTAGGCTTCTTTGACTTTGCTGACTTCAACACTTCACGACATGTGTCTTGAGGACTTCTCGACATAGTACAAAATGGACTATGCGATATAGTACTTCACGACATGGATATTAGTGACTTCACGACATAGCTTTCTTCTGACTTTGCTATATAATGCCTTAGACAAATTTCTGCAACTTATTTCTTCATAGCCTTATTTATCTCTATCCTGCTGCATGAACACTTCTGAACTTCTACCAGGACAATTATTCAATGGCCTATATACAATCTAGATGCAAGAAACTTTACTAAGCTCATTATAACTTTGAGCATACATGATCAAGCTAATGTTCATGAGAACAAGACAAGTACATTTAGAGACCTATACTATATCCCAGTGATAGAACTCACTAGGTCATGTAATGTGACATAGTCACATAGTGTAGGCTTGTTAATAGTGGTATTCAGACATGTCTTGAGCCTAACAATCTCCCCCAAATTGTGAGTAAGATCCTTAGGCACAATTTCATGTCTGATAACAAGCCTAACTTACATAAAAGGAAATTTAGTAACAGAGAGAACAATTCATGAACATTGAGATCAGAAATTTGATTACATAGAAAAATTGAAAGCTTACAGATTACTTTTGTTGCTCAGCAGCTTCAGCTTCCAATTGCTTCTCTAGCAAATCATCATATATCTTCTTTTTCCTTATCTCTTCTTTTCTCTTCATGTCTATGATGGCTTCTTGAAGTTCTTCTCTTGCAATCAGTTCTTCAATGAGAGGTGAGCCTTTCAAGTCATCAATTGCAGCCTTGAGTGCACTCTCTACATAGGAATCAAGAAACTCCATCCTTATTTTGCTTTGACCTCCATGTGAGTTTTTGTACTCCACAATGTAAGGATTTTGCTTGACCCTGCACATCCCTTTCTGCCTTAGCTCCTTAGCCCTCTTCTCCATCTCAGCCATTTCTTTCTCTCTCTGTATGTTTTTCTCTTCATTCTCTTTCCTCATGTTTTCTTCATAATCAGCATGCATCTTTAAGTACCTGGCAATATCTATCTTCCATGTTCTTTCTTCTTTTTCTTCAAAATTCAGTAAGGCATTTATCCTTTCAAGCTCATACTTATAGAAATATTGCCAGCTTCCTTGCTTCATTATCCTTTCTCTTCCATCAGTGTACTTGATCTCTAGATGATCCAACTTCACTTTGACTTCAAAGATCCTTTGAGCCCTCAAAAATGCTAGGGCATCTTCATCATAGTCCTCATCTAGTGGAAGCACATTGATGCCAATAACATTTGTGAGTTTTCCAGTCTTCTTTGTTATCCTTATCCTTTTGGGTACACTCTTGATCTTCAAATGCTTCACAAGAGATACCTTTCTGGAACAAGGAGAATTAGTCTTCAGTGCCACATCACTTGCTGTAACTTTGTGGAAGTGTTTTCTTGAAATTACTTTAGTGGCTTCATCTTTCTTCTGTGGCAATTCAGGTTCAGAAGTCATGGATAATGATTTTGGAGGATCATTGCTAACAGTACCCACCCTAGACTTAGAGTCTTGTGTTGTGGTTAAAGTACTGCTGGCAATGTCCTTGACTTGCTGAATTCCACTTCTTGTTTTCCTGGTTGTTTCCTTTGTCCCTTTTGAGTCCCTCTTGTCATCACCAGCATCTTTTGATTTCTTTTGATATTTGCTCCTGCTGCTCTCACTAGATCCATCCTTATTTCTCCTTGTCTGAGATCTCCTTTCATAGGTTTTCTCCTCATCATCATCCTCCCCATCCTTCTTTTTGCTCTTTTCTTTGACAGCTTCAGGAATGACTCCATGAATCAGAAAAGATTGTAGAGTTCGAATCATCTCTAGTTCCTCAGCTGTCCTAGCTCCTCTCTTAGCTCTCAGCATTTGCAGCACCTGGTTGATCTTTGCATTGTTCTTCATTAAAAGGTCTGAGGGAATTACTAGTTGGTCAATACTACTGTCTTGAGATAGGCTTTGGTAAATTATTGTCCTTGGCTTGGATATAACCTCAGGCAATCTTTTATTCTGGTCCATCTTCAAGTCATTATAAAGACTTTCATTGTTCATCCCATGCTTTTCAATCAACTCCAGAATGATTGACAGCTCAGTAAATCTCAGTTTCTCTAGAGTTTGAAAAGCTAGGTGCCACAAGCAGTTGTCCTTGCACACCATGATTATCTCTCTTAGATGGACATCCTTGATTTTCCTTACTGCCACTGTGAAATACTTGATGCTTTCCGTGATCTTCTGTCTGTACATCCTTGCATCTCCTTGAGCACTGCTGTAGATGGCTTTCAAAAACTCCAGAAAGGCCTCATTATGATAGATGTTTGAGTTAGCAACTTCCTGTAGCTTGGCCTCTGTGATTATATCAGCTTTGACAGGTTTAGCATTGGAAGTAGGTTGAGTAGATTGAGGATTTGAGATATCTTTAGGCATTGTTGATGGATAGTAGGTGGTTGAGATTGTTCTCTTCTGACCTTCTGCACTTATGACCTCTATAGGGGGAAGAATGATTGGCTTTATGGTTTCTTCAATGAGTATGCCCTTGCCCTCATGCTTTGACTGCTTGGCAGGTACTCCCCCTCTTTGTTTCAGAATGACCTCCTTTTGTTTCTCCCCCTTAGGCTTGGGATCAGACAAGATGACTTGAGCTTCCCCAGGGATAGGCAGGTTCATTTGTTTCAGCATTGAAGTCAGCATCTGTTGTTGCACCAGCAGGATATTGGAGGTGTTGTTGCCTTGGTCATCCAGTTTGTCATTGAGATGTTTTAGAGAGTTGGCAAGCTCCTTGTTTTCATCTTTCAGAGAGGCCACTTCTCTTTCAAGACCATCCACCTTTGAGAATAGATGTTGAGACTTGAAAGAATTGAGAGATTGCTCCTTGAGCTTGGCAAAGTCAAATTTGGAGATGTTTGACAGAGGGACCTCATCCACCAATTTGTCACCATACTGATTCTTCCAAATTACATTCAGCATTGCATTTGAGTTGATATTGGCCTTGACTTGATTTTCCAGGGTTGTAGCCAGCTTCCTGATGTTGTCTGTGACCATGGCCAGAGAGAGGTCCATCATGCTTACAGTAGAGTTTGTCTTCTGGATTTCTTTAAGGATGCCTTCCACCTTGGGAAAATCAGAGAGATATGAATTTCTGAGCTGAGTGAGGGATCTGTCTGTCGCCTCCTGGATAGAAGAAATCTCTGATTGAAGCCCTTTCCTAAGATAGTGCAGAGCCTTTAATTGATTCCTGTAGACATCATTAACAGCATCATAGATGGCAGCAGGAGAGAGATCCTTTGCATTGGAGCCCAGAGAAGTTAGGTATTCTTCTCTTAGAAAAGCTAGGGCATCCTTGAGCTTGAGAGTCCTCTTAGCATCCAACCAGGCATCCACATTTCCCTCTGGTTCAGCTGCATCCACTATCTTCTCCTGCTGAGCTTCAACATCCTCCTTGTGGCAGAGTAAAATGGCTTCATAATCAGCATTTGGGAGATTTGAGGTGAGGAGATGTTGAGCTATCTTTGAGAACTCATCAATCTGTGCCACATGGAGATCTTGTATGGCTTCTTCTGTCATTTTGGAAGGCACAGATGATGATCCTGAAGGCCTATCATGGTGCACAGGCTTCAGCCATTCTGACATAGTGGCCTGAGCCAAGTGAGAGCTAGTGCTAGGCACTTCATGAGATGTAGGATTTTGAGTCTCCTCCAGCCTTGGAATGGCTGTAGGGTCTGATGTTGTCTCCATTGAAATGGGATGTGTTACAACATTAGCCCTATTTGTCTGCGAAGACAGTTCCACATCCCTAAGGATGGGAGAATTTGGCATAGAGTCTCCAGTGAAAACTGGTGAGTCCTCCATGTTTGTGTTGGTGTCATTAGGATATGCCCCAGCATGCATTCCCTGACCAACTAGATGTGGTTCCTGGGTGGTGAGCATAGTGTCATGCACCATGTCACTTGAAATTGGCTCAATCACAGGAGAGAATTGTGATTGATCAAAGGCAAGATTGTCATTGGAATGACTCTCTTGTTCAGAAGAAATTTTTATGGAAGAATCTGAGAGAGAAGTGGGGTTTAGATTAGATTGTGGCAACTCCCCCTGAGAAATAGGAGGAGTTTCAACAGTGATGTGCTCTCCACTCTGTGTATGATCAGCCTTATCACTCCTAGGGTCAAGAGTGAGTTCTTGACCCTGTGCAGACTCTGTACAGGGTGTAGTGGGGAGGCTGCTCTTTTCAATGCCAATGACCTGTTGAGAGGCCATGGACAGTAACAGGTGTACCCCTTTTTCCACATCTGAATCCTGTTGGGAGGATCCAGTGGTAGGTTTGGATTTGGATTTCTTACTTTGTCTGGTGAGAGGTGACTCGGGATTCTCACTAGCTATCTCTGCAGATTCATTTATCACTGCTAGGGCTCTCTTCTTTGACTTCTTTTTAGTAACACCAATCTTTTGAGAGATTGATGCACTTGGCTGCCTAACTTCTATGGTACTGTTTACAGTGGGGTTGCTGGATGGGATGGGAAGGCTGGGGTTAGACTGTGTAGCTCCTTCAGTCTCAGCCTCCCCTGTCCAGGAAAGTGCATGGTATATTGGCTTATCAAGTGGATAAGACTCAAATGTGTCCTGCATATGCTTGGTCACACTTAGAATCACATCCACTTGATTCCTTGTGTCCAATGAGCCAAATAGAACTTTGGACATGGACTTGGAATAAGCCATTTTAGTTTTATCTATACCCTCTAAATCATGGACATTTGCATCAAGAAAATTTAAAATTACTTGAAGGAAACGAGGGTAAAGATGTCATTACCTCTACCACGAACAGTCCTGCCTAGCCTCTGAGCCAATTCTTTGAGAATTATGGCTCCCACATTGATCTCCTGGTTGTTGGCCAAGGAGTAGGCTAGCTTCACAGCAATGTGACTGATATGGTCCCATCCTGTCTTCCTGCAGAGAAACACCTTCTGGAGTGCGTCAAACAGAAATGACCACTCCCTTCTCACAAACTTCTTATTTAGCTTTCCAGTATCTATCTCTTCAGCATACCGAATGAAGGTCATGAAATCTACGATTTGAGCATCTGTAGCTTCTTGGTCATGACCCTCAACCTTGAACCCCAAAGCTTCATTGATTTCCCTTTCACCAAACTGAAAGTGTTTGCCTCCAATTGAACAACTAACCTCCTGGAATGAGGTTCCATCTTCCCTAGCCATTGTTGATACCAACGCCGTTCTCCAGAATCCTTCCAACACATCGACATACAAGGTAGGGTTCAGGGTTAGGGCTTGGCGTAGGTAGGAAGTGTTCAAGAACCGGACAAAACACTTGTACCTTGGGTTAGCCTCAGCCTCAGAGGGAATGGTGAGAAGATTGGTTTCTTTGGGAATGGTTAAAGGGATAGAAGATGATACTGTTTGAGATTTGGGTGCCATTTCGAGAGAGAGAGTGAAGGAGAGAGTAGAGAATTTGTGCTTAGGTTTGAGAGTTTGAGAGCAATAGACAAGATGAAAAGTTATGAACGGTTAGAAAAGGGTATTTATATGATAGAGACACTGCGATATGGAGTTATGAATTTGTACAGTCTATTTGTATGTCGCGAAGTCAAAAATGGCATGTACCGCAAAGTCTTGCACAGTATATCGCATAGTCTCAGAAATGAACTATGTCGCAAAGTCCTCAAGATGAAAGGATCGGGGAGACTTTGCGATATAGTAGAAATACCCTGTCTAAAGCTCTCTTTTAGGAATATCAAGCAAATTGTCAGACTTTTATCATATTTTGAAATAAAATTAATTTAAATCAAAATTCTGTCAAATGTGGAGACTTGTCGATATAGTTATTCTAAGTCGCGAAGTCATAAAATGAACTATGTCGCAAACTCATGAAATGAACTATGACGCGAAGTCTCACAATCTCAACAGTTTGCGATATAAGTCTGTTTGATTTGAACTGTGTCGTGAACTCTGAAAATCATCTATATCGAGATGTCTCAAAAGCTCACAACTTTACCAACAAATGTGATTTTGAAAAATATGCAGTAAAATACTGAAATATTTATAAATCATATCTCAGCTAATTTTCACTCCAAAAAATAGAGCATTTAAATACAGTGAAAATTTACTGCTGCAACAATTTACTGGCATACTTACTTAGAGCAACTAAATGAAGGATTAAGCATTCCAATTTCACTCACAAGTCTGTTGAAGACTGCTTCATTCAGAGGTTTAGTAAATATGTCAGCTAATTGTTTCTCAGTGGGAACATAAGAGACTTCTATGGTACCATTTGCAGCATGTTCCCTAATGAAATGGTACCTGATCTCAATGTGCTTTGTAGTAGAGTGATTAACCGGATTGGCAACTATGGATATTGCACTAGTATTATCACACATTAGTGGAATGTGTTCTAACACTAGCCCATAATCCATGAGTTGATTTCTAATCCAAAGCAATTGAGCACATCAACTTCCAGCAGCAATGTATTCAGCCTCAGCTGTGGATGTTGCTGTGGACTGTTGTTTCTTACTAAACCAGGACACTAACCTTTGACCTAGGAATTGACAGCTTCCAGAGGTGCTCTTCCTGTCAATTCTGCATCCAGCATAATCAGAATCTGTGTAACCAACCAGGTTGAACCCAGTGCCCTTTGGATACCATAGCCCAAGATTAGGAGTCCCCTTCAGATACTTGAAGATTCTTTTCATAGCCATCATGTGAGATTCCTTGGGATCAGACTGGAACCTTGCACAAAGGCATGTGGCAAACATGATGTCTGGCCTGCTAGCTGTGAGATAGAGTAAGGATCCAACCATTCCTCTATAGACCTTGATATCAACTCTCTTGCCTTTCTTGTCTTCATCCAGCTTGATTGCAGTAGACATAGGAGTTTTAGCTGGGGATGACTCTTCTAAACCATATTTCTTTAAAAGATCCTTGACATACTTAGATTGGTTTATAAAGATGTCATCCTCCCTTTGATGTACTTGCAGGCCTAGAAAGTAGGTTAACTCTCCCATCATACTCATCTCATATTTGCTTTGCATCAACTTAGAGAACCTTTCACAGAGTTTTTCATTTGAAGAGCCAAAGATGATATCATCCACATAGATTTGAACAAGAATGATATCATTTCCATGCTTCTTGAAGAATAGGGTTTTGTCAATTGTACCCCTGGTAAATTGATGCTCAAGAAGGAATTGAGATAGAGTTTCATACCAGGCTCTTGGTGCCTGTTTGAGTCCATAGAGTGCCTTGAGCAGTCTATACACAAAGTTTGGGAAGTCTTCACTTTCAAAGCCAGGTGGTTGAGACACATAAACTTCTTCAGCAAGATCACCATTGAGAAATGCACTTTTCACATCCATTTGATACACCTAAAAATCTGAGTGAGCTGCAAAAGCCAGGAAGATTCTGATGGCTTCCAGTCTAGCTACAGGTGCAAATGTCTCATCATAGTCAATGCCTTCTTGCTGACAATATCCTTTGGCAACCAGCCTTGCTTTGTTTCTAATTACCACTCCTTCTTCATCCATTTTGTTTCTGAACACCCATTTGGTGTCAATAACATTCTTTCCTTTTGGAGGAGGTACTAGTTCCCATACTTTGTTTTTCTCAAATTGATTCAATTCTTCTTGCATGGCAACAATCCAATCAGAATTCTTCAAAACTTCTTCAATTAATTTAGGTTCCTCTTGTGACAGAAAGCAGCTATACAGACATGTATTTAATGTTGCCCTTCTTGTTCTAACTCCCTCACTAGGATCTCCAATGATTTGATCCCTAGTGTGGGCTCTGTCCCATTTCCTTGTGTGCCCCTGTTCATTTCCTTGATCTGTTCCAAGCTCATTTTGGTTGATAGGTGCATTCTCTTCTTCTCCCCCTGTGTTTGTGAACCCTTGCACAGGTGTTTGAAGAAGATTGTCAACTTCAAGGATGTCATTCTCTAGAACAGTTTGAACAGGGGGTTCATCTTCACTTTCAGAATCCTCAAGATAACCTTGATTCTCAAATCTCAATGGCACACTGTCTTGATCACTTGTTTTCAGTCCAGGAGTTTTCTTGTCATCAAAGGTAACATCCATGCTTTCCATGACTTTGTGTTGCTCAGGTACAAATACTCTGTATGCTGTCCTTTCCAGAGAGTATCCAATGAAGATACCTTCAAATGCTTTTGCATCAAATTTTCCAACATGCTCAGAGGTATCTTTCATCACAAAGCACTTGCTTCCAAACACATGCAGGTGCTTGAAGGATGCTCTTTTTCCAGTCATTAATGAGTAAGGAGTTTTGCCAGACTTCTTATTGATTAATGTTCTATTTTGCACATAGCATGCTGTGTTAACAGCATCAGCCCAAAAGCTAGTGGGTAGCTTTGCATCCAGCAGCATTGTCCTTGCAGCTTCAATGAGAGTTCTATTCTTTCTCTCAACTACTCCATTTTGTTGAGGTGTTCTAGGAGCTGAGAATTGTTGAGAAATTCCTTTATCTTTGCAAAACTCATACAATGTTGAATTTCTGAACTCAGTCCCATTATCACTTCTCAAAGCAACTACAGAGGAACCAGTGCTTTGTGCTTCTTTGTCAACTCTCTTGATATGCTCTATTATGACTTGGGGTGCTTCATCCTTGGAGAATAGGAATTCCACCCAAGTATATCTTGAATAGTCATCTACCATCACTAGAGCATATTTCTTTTTGGAGAGGGACATTACATTTACAGGGCCAAATAAGTCCATGTGAATTAGCTGCAGAGGTTTTGAGTTTGTATTGAGCAACTTGTTCTTGTGACTGGATCTTTTAATTTTTCCTTTCTGACAAGCTTCACATGCTCCATCTTGCACAAACTCCAAGGCAGGCAAATCCCTGATAAGTTCTCTCTTGGTTAGAGAGTTCATTGCCTGAACATTCAAGTGAGACAGCTTCTTGTGCCATAGCCAGAATTCCTCATTTGTGGCTTTAGTGTAGAAACAGCAGATTTCTCCCTTATCTGCAGCCTTGAGATTAGCTACAAACAAGCTTCCTTTCTTCACACCAGTTAGAACAACTTCACCACTTTCCCTTTTTGAGATTGAACAAAGGTCTTCATCAAATTCCACTTTGAAACCTCTGTTGGTGAATTGTCCAATACTCAAGAGATTATGCTTCAGTCCTTCAACAAATGCTACATCTTCAATAATGACATTTCCAGATTTAACACTGCCATATCCCATTGTATAACCAATGTTGTCATTTCCAAAGGTTACTGATGGGCCAGCCTTTTCCTCAAAATGTGATAGCAGGGCTATATCACCAGTCATGTGACTTGAGCATCCACTGTCCAAGATCCATATGACTCTTTTATTCCTGTTGCCCTGACTTGAATCACCATCATCAGAAAATGCCATCAAGGCATAGTTTGAGTACTCTTGTTCTTCTTCTTCATCAGAGTCATCCCAGCATTTTCCCTCAGCAATAAAAGCTTTGCCCTGTTGTTTCTTGAGTAGAGCCTCATACTTAGCTTCAAGCTCTAAGTATGCTTTGTCCTTCTTGACTTGTTTAGGCTTTTTGCACTCAGTGGCAAAATGCCCAAGTTCATTGCAGTTATAGCATCTTATTTTGGTCCTATCCACACTTCCTGTCTTGTATCCACCCTTAGCAGCACCAGCAATCCCTTTTCCTTTATTGAAGGTGTTTGAGCCACTAGATCCACCAGTGTTTCCATTATTGAACTTGGACCTGAATGGCTGCTTTCTTTTAAACCTTATGTTAGGATACCTCCTAGCCATATAAGCAAAAGATTTGTTTTCCATTTTGTCCAGTTCCTCCATGCTGTAAAACTCATCTTCCTCGGGCAAATCATAGACGACCTGGACCTCATCACCAGTGTCTTCAACTTCCAGTTCCTCAATCTTGACCTGACTGATTTTAAGAGAGTCCATTCTTTGACTTAGGTTGTCAGCAATAAGTGCACAGGAGGTATTAGCCACTAATCCTTGCTTTGCTTGAATAGATCTCTTTTGAAACAGCTCCAACTCATATGTCTTCAAAACACCATATAACACATCAAAACCAATCTTTGTTAGATCTCTTTCTTTTAGGGAAGAGATTCTTGGTTCCAAGTGATCTGGAAGAGTTAGTAGAAACTTCATATTGAGCTCTTCTGTTTCATAGTGTTTGTCATAGAGTTTGAGATCGTTTATCAGCTTGTTGAATCTCTCAAACACTTCTGTGATTCCCTCTTTTGGCTGAGCCATGAAGGCTTCATATTGTGAAACAAGAATCTGCTTCTTGTTCTTTCTTACTTCAGTAGTTCCTTCACAGAGCACTTCTATAAGATCCCACATCTTCTTGGCACTAGTACAATAAGCAACAGTGCCATACATGTTGAAGTCCATAGATTCACAAATGATAAGTTGAAGATGTCCATCCAGTGCAACTTTTTCCTTTTCAGGATCAGTGTATTTTGAGGGATCTTTGGGCACATGTTTTGCTGGTACAATCTCAGTGCCAATGGTTGTTTCACCAATCTCGATCATTGGAATGAAGGGACCATGCTTTAGAATATCTAAATACATGGGGTTAGAAGCTTTGATGAAAAGCAACATCTTCTTCTTCCATAAACTGTAGTGCTCCTTGTTAAAGGGAGGAATCTTGATACTGCTTAGTTTCTGTGAACTCATTCTTGATCTTTTCCTGTTTGTACGTTAACAGCCTACGCTTTGATACCACTTGTTAGAAATGAATACTACTAGAAACTAGACAGAGGGGGGGTGAATGGATAGTTTGATGTATTTTTCGATTCTTGAAAACTAAGTAACAGACTGTATATGATTATGATATGTAATATGCAGAAAGTAAATAACACACACAATCACTTTAATCTACTTTGTATAAGCAAATTAAATACTACAGCTTTCCAAGAAATTCACAATAGAATTTCTGGCTTCTAAACAAGAACAGTTTGAACTTGCTTGCTTACAGAGAAAAGAGCTTAGCAAATAACTATGTGTATCTCTCTTATAGCTAACAATAGGATGTGCATGATATATATAAGCCCTATACAAACTAGTGCACACACCTACTTTTACACAGTTACCCCTTGCTGAAAGTCCAACTTGTCCTGCCATAAGACGTTAACTGTGTCAGGAAGGACCACCTGTTTTTCGGAGTCTTTCCCGTTTCTGTAGCTGCTTGTCTCTTATCTTTCTCTCCAAGTTTAGCTGTAGATTTGCCATCTGTTCTTTGGACCACCTTGCCAGAACAAATGCTTCAGTATTTGTCTCTTTTGATTCTTGATTCTGTACCTTGATTTGTCTTGTTGTAAACGGCTAAGTGTTGATATCGTGAACTCCACTTCATTCCTGACTTCGCGATCTCACTTGTGAGGACTTCGCGATATAGCCTTTGAAGACTTTGCGACATAGGTCATTTGAAGACTATGCGACATAGGTCATTTGAAGACTATGCGACATAGGTCATTTGAAGACTATGCGACATAGGTCATTTGAGGACTTCACGATCTAGGCTTCTTTGACTTTGCTGACTTCAACACTTCACGACATGTGTCTTGAGGACTTCTCGACATAGTACAAAATGGACTATGCGATATAGTACTTCACGACATGGATATTGGTGACTTCACGACATAGCTTTCTTCTGACTTTGCTATATAATGCCTTAGACAAATTTCTGTAACTTATTTCTTCATAGCCTTATTTATCTCTATCCTGCTGCATGAACACTTCTGAACTTCTACCAGGACAATTATTCAATGGCCTATATACAATCTAGATGCAAGAAACTTTACTAAGCTCATTATAACTTTGAGCATACATGATCAAGCTAATGTTCATGAGAACAAGACAAGTACATTTAGAGACCTATACTATATCCCAGTGATAGAACTCACTAGGTCATGTAATGTGACATAGTCACATAGTGTAGGCTTGTTAATAGTGGTATTCAGACATGTCTTGAGCCTAACATAAATAATAAATACAGATGTCACAGGAATCTCAGAAGATTATATCTGTCAAGAGAATGGAGATTAAAGTCATCTACAATCTTGAAGTAAGTCTACATTGAAAGAAGTTCAATTTATTGTTCAAGCCTCAGTGAAGTATTCAAGGAAGTGGAACTATTTAAAAGTGACAGAGATTTCAGAAGTGTGACGGAGAAAAAGTACAGGTTACAGTCCATTGTTTAAATAGAAGGAGAAAAAGAATCACAGCTTAAAGTTAAAGATGAAGAACAATCACTAAAGTTAGTCGCTCATGAACCAGACAGTACATGGAGTGTCAACGTCAGCCAGTGGAAGTTCGTCATCAAATTTAGTGGTTCTAAGAATTAGTTTAATTCTCTTTTAATATTATTCTATAAGATAATTAATTTAATCTATGAATTAATTCTGAAAGAATTAATTCATATATTAAATTAATCAATCTAGATCTTAAGTAATTTAATGTATAAATTAATTCTCAAGAATTAATTTATTTATGAAATTATTTGAGTCATTTATTTAATTTATTTAATCAGTGAATTAATTCTAAAAAGAATTAATTCATTTGTTAAATCAATTAAAAGTAGAACGTATTAAAATCAGTTTTATTTCCTAATTCTATTTACTACTTGTAGTACTATCTGTTTACTACTAGTAGTACTATCATTAATAGTACTACCGATAGTACTACCAAGTCATTTGGTAAGTACTACCGATAGTACTACCAAGTGTTTTGGTAGTACTGCTAGTAGAAACAATTGTATTACTTATGCAGTTGGATTGGCGCGTGGGAAGTGATGTTGTTGACTTGTTTCATATACAAGAGTATGATCAAACAAGGCAGAACACACTAATACATTTCAAAGACAGAAAGAACAGCTTCTCATTCATTTACTTCTGTCATTCAAGCGAACCAACTACAAAGCTTCAATTAATTTCTTGTAATAAATTCTAGCAAGCAAAGTTATATCCAATCAACTAGAATTCAATTACTTGTACTGCTTTGACAATCTAGCGGATCATAATCCCTAGAATTACTATCGAACTACTTTTTAGTATTCGATCCTTTTATTACAAATATAGATAAATTCATGTCGAATTTATTCTAGATTTGTTTTAACAAGAACCTTGTAATCTGTACACAGAATTGTAACACCCTTCAAGTTCAATAGAGTTTTATTTAACTTGAATCTTGTTTCATTTTATTCCGCATTAAATTTGGTATTGTATTTGTTAAATTCAACAATACAAATTCGATTAAACGGTACTGTTTGTATTCAACCCCCCTTCTACAAACATATCCGGACCTAACAATTGGCATCAGAGCCTTTTGATTGATATACAAATCAAAGATCCAATTGTTTTGAGATTTTTTCTTAAACTCTGAAATTTTTATTATTCCTAAAAATCTCAAAAGATGTCTACTACACAGAAGGTTGGTACAGTAAAGATTCCCATGTTCAGCAAGGAGCATTATTCAATGTGGAAGAAGAAAATGCTTCTATTTCTTAAAGTTGCTAATCCTAAATACTTTGATGTGCTGAAGAATGGACCAAAACTTCCTATGATTATTGAGGGAGAGCTAATGGAGAATGATGTTGTTACTAGGGCTGCTAGGATGTACCCTAAGGATCCCAAGGACTACACTACTGATGAAAAAGAGGATGTTACCTTGGATGCATGTCTTCAGTTGATCCTTGTTGATTGTCTTGATCCTATCATGCATAATCATGTCCTAAACTGTGATACTGCCAAACACATTTGGGAGACTATAGAGATAATCAATGAGGGGACAGAGGAAGTTAGAGAGAATAAGCTGGAAATTCTCACCTCTCAATATGAGCATTTCAGATCAAACCCTGGTGAAGGTATCTCTGAGGTTTTTGAGAGATACAACAAATTAATCAATTATCTGAATCTCAATGGGAAGCGCTACACTATCAAGGAAATTAACAAGAAGTTCCTACTTACACTTCCACGTCATTTGGAGCACAGAATATCTGCCATTAGAGAAGCAAGAGATATTGGAGAGATTGCTTTGGAAAGACTGTATGGTGTTCTAAAGACCTATGAGCTGGAACAGATTCAACAGGATGAGTTATATGGAACTGGGAGGATAGTTAGTACTTCTATTGCATTGGCTGCTGAAGTCCCACAGAAACTGGAAGTGAAGGCTGTTCAACCTTCTAGTTCTAACATGAATGTTATTGATGCTGAATATGGATTAACATCCATTTATCAATCTGGTGGTGACTTCTATTTTTTAGAGGAACTTGATCAGCTGGAGGATGGTGATTTGGCTTTGATAGTCAGGAAGTTTGGGAAGTTCAGATTCAAGAGGAATCCCAATCTTAAGTTCAGGCCCAGATTTCAGAGAGGTGGATCTTCCTCTTCAAGTAGCACAAGGGGTGGCTACAAAACTGGAACTGTGGATAGGAGCACAATCAGATGCTATAATTGCAATGAGTTGGGTCACTTTACTACTGAATGCAGAAAGCCAAAGCAAGTGACAAGAAACACATTTGATTCTAGCAAGAAGAACAAGATTGGGAAAGCCTATGTTGCTGAAGGAAAGAGCTGGGATGACACTGACAGTGATGAAGAAGCAGGTGAGATTAGGAACCTTGCTTTAGTGGCTAAAGAGGCAAGCACTTCATCTGCATACATGTCAGAGGTAAAGTTTACTGATACTGAAATGATTCGTCATCTTGGTGGCACCTTAGATTGTGCACGCACTGAAAATGATAGAATAATTCTTTTAAACACAAATCTTGAAAAGGAAATAAAAGAATTAAAACTAGTGCATGTTAATCAGGACGAACTTATTGAGAAAATTGCATTTCTTGAGAATAGGGTTAAATGTTATATTCAACTGGAAACCATTCTTAAAGAAAAGAATAATGTGCTTAATACAAAAGCTAATGCCTATTACAACTCTTGTAAGACGGCTAAAGAGATTCTCAATAAACAAGCTATGGGTAATCATGTCAGTATAGGTTATGATTATAATGAGGCCGTTGGATTTCTTGGAATTAATTCCCCTTGTAGAGTCAGAACTGAAGGAAGGGGTGTTCCATATGTGCTTAAGGGTATTGAAACACCCTTATGTAAGGAGTCCGAGGCAGAACCTCTGAATGAACACTCTATCATCATTGCAGAGGAGATTCGTGAAGAAGATCTTGCTTTGGAAGTTGAACAGTCCAACAAGTGTATATCTGATATACCAGTCAAAGTTGTTGCAACTAAAAAGACTAAATCAGATGTCCATAAGTTGGATCAAAACAACTGTAGTACTAACATGCCTGCTGTTAATTCTTCTCATAAAGCATGTGGTGTGATTAATTGCATGTCTTGTGCTTTCAATGTTATGTATGCTTATTTTAATAGTAAGCATGTATCTAGTGATAAGACTGCTCCACGTCAACATGTTAATAATAAGAAGCATGTTAAAGCTAAGACTACTAGTCCTCCTAAGACTAGAGTGGATTCATTTATCCCTAAGCCTACTCATAAATGTGTTAAGGCTGGCTATAAATGGAAACGCTCTTTTGTGAAAGAGGTTGAAGTAGTTTCAGTTAAAAATGTTGTTTTGCCTGACAAAGGCCAGTTCTTTAAGTATGTCGGGCCCAATCAGGTTTGGGTTCCGAGGAAGGACTAATCAATTTGATATTGCAGGGAGTTAAACAGGTAAACCGTGTTATGTGGATTCTTGACAGTGGCTGTTCAAGGCATATGACCGGAGATAGAGCCCTGCTATCAGATTTGGTTGAGAAAGTTGGCCCAGTAGTTACCTTTGGAGATGACAGCAAGGGTATTACGAAAGGATATGGCTGTTTGAAGTACGGAAATGTTGTCATTGAAGATGTATCATTTGTGGAAGGTCTGAAGTTCAATCTTCTCAGCATCAGTCATTTCTGTGACAGAGGATATGATGTTTCCTTTGAAAGAGAGAAGTGTCAGATCCTTCACAAGAAGAATGGAAAGCCTGCTCTTCAAGGAGTAAGGAAAGGTGACTTGTTCATAGCTGATCTGAACTCTGGATCCAAAGATGAAGTTAATTGTTTTTATGCTAAAGCTTCATCAGATTATAGTTGGCTATGGCACAAGAAGATGTCTCACCTTAACTTCAAAAGCATGAACTCTTTAGTAAAAAGGGAATTGGTTAGAGGTTTGCCTCAGATGGAATTTACACAGGAAGGACTGTGTGAGGCATGTCAGAAAGGAAAGTAAAAGAAAGCTTCTCACAAGGGCACTGACACATCATCAATAACTGAACCACTTCAGCTACTGCACATGGATTTGTTTGGTCCAGTTAATGTGATGTCCATGTCAAAGAAACAATATGCACTTGTGATTGTTGATGACTATTCAAAATATACATGGGTTTTATTCCTACATTCCAAGGATGAGACCCCACACCTGGTGATTGACCATATAAAGTTGTTTGAGTTGGATTCTAGATTCCCTGTTAGAGCCATAAGGTCAGATAATGGTACTGAATTCAAGAATGCCATTCTAAATGACTTTTGTGCTGATAATGGAATAACAAGACAATACTCTGCCCCTAGAACTCCTCAACAAAATGGAGTAGTGGAAAGGAAGAATCGTATATTAATTGAAGCTGCTAGGACTATGTTAAGTGAGTCCAAACTTCCAACGTACTTTTGGGCTGAAGCAGCGAATACAACTTGTTATACTCATAATCGAACTTTAATCAACAAGGACTTAATGAAGACTCCTTATGAGATCATGAACAACAAGAAACCAACTGTCAAGTACTTTCATGTATTTGGAGCAAAATGCTTTGTGCTTATAGATGACAATGTGAAACGTGGCAAGTTTGATGCGAAGGCACAAGAAGCTATTTTTGTTGGTTATTCCAGAAGATCTTACAGTGTCTACTTGGTTGGCAGTCACACAGTAAAGGAAAGTGTCAATGTTACTTTTGATGACACTAAGTTCCCTAATATCCAAAAAGAAGATTCATCTGAGAAGCTGAAGTTTGATAACTTGCCAGACTCAGAATCAGATGATGTAGCCCCACCTGAAGTTATTGCTGGTAATGATAATAACAATGATGATAATGATCATGGTGGTGGTGGTGGAAACACTGGTAACAATGGAGATACCACCAACACAAGAGAAGAATCATCAAGGCAATCAAGCAACAACTCAGGGGGAGCAAATGAAGGATCATCTAGTCACTCACAACATCAAAGTGAATTTCAAGGCGAATCATCAAGATCAAATCTTCCAAGACAGATTGTATGGAATAGAGCTCATCCTTTTGAGCTGATCATTGGTGATCCAGGTGTTGGAGTTAAAACTAGAAGTGCAACTCAGAATGAATGTCATTATTCAGCATTTCTATCTGAAATGGAGCCAAAGAAAACTGATGAAGCACTGACTGGTCCAGATTGGGTGATTTCTATGCAAGATGAACTCAATCAGTTTGAACAACAGCAAGTCTGGAAACTGGTACCCAGACCAAAGAACAAAAAAGTAGTTGGTACAAGATGGGTATACAGGAACAAGCTAGATGAGGATGGCATTGTTACAAGGAACAAGGCAAGACTGGTTGCTCAAGGGTATTCACAAGCTGAAGGCATTGATTATGATGAAACCTATGCACCAGTGGCTAGATTTGAGGCCATCAGGATGTTCTTAGCATTTGCTGCTTATTCCAATTTTAAAGTTTATCAAATGGATGTTAAGAGTGCATTCCTGAATGGTGAGCTTGATGAAGAAGTTTATGTGGAACAACCCCCTGGCTTTGAAAATCAGGAGCTGCTGGACTTTGTGTACTTTCTCTTCAAGGCTATCTATGGTCTCAAACAAGCCCCAAGAAAATGGTATGACACTCTCTCTGGTTTTCTTTTAGAAAATGGTTTTGTTAGAGGTATCATAGACAAAACTCTTTTTTCAAAGAAACAAAAAAGTGATATGATATTAGTCCAAGTCTATGTGGATGACATCATATTTGGGTCTACTAATGATAATCTCTGTAAGAGATTTGCTGAGCTTATGCAGAGTAAGTTTGAAATGAGTATGATGGGTGAGCTGAAGTTCTTTCTTGGATTGCAAGTAAGTCAAAGGTCAAATGGTATATTTATTTGTCAATCCAAGTATCTTAAAGAACTCCTCAAGAAGTATCACATGGAGGATTCAGCATCAGCAAGGACTCCATCTTCAACAGCCATGAAACTTGGAGCTTCTGACAATTCTATTAAGGTAGATGTTACAAGCTACAGAGGTATGATTGGCTCCTTACTCTATCTTACTGCTAGTAGACCAGATATTATGTATGCTACATGCTTGTGTGCAAGGTTCCAAGCGGACCCTAGAGATGTACATCTCGTTGCTGTGAAAAGAATCTTGAGATATCTTAAGGGTACACCTAATCTAGGTACCTGGTACCCTAAAGATTCTGGTTTTAATCTTGTTGGATATACAGATTCTGATTATGCAGGTAGTGTTGTGGATAGAAAGAGTACATCTGGGAGTTGTCAATTCCTAGGAGGTGAAGGACATGTAGAAGATTCTTCAACAATATCCGTAGAGGATGTTCTAGTTTCTAATAAACTAGAGTAGAATTCTTATGAAGATCCTTTGGAGCAACCCATAATTCTAGATTCTAGACATGAAAATAATGAAGAGGATCATCTAACTTTGTTGGAGGTTAATTCACAAGATGCGGAAACAATGCATTATTTCGAGTCAATAAAAGTTCTATCTACAAAAATTAATCCTCCAGAAGCATCAATGAAAGAACCACCTGATTTGGAACTGAAGTTGATGTCCTCTCATTCTGAAGAAGTTTATTCGAGCTCATCTGCAACATGTCCTATCATCATCTCAGCAGAATTACCTCCGGACAAGAAAGAAAATTTATTTGAGGTTCTACAGAAGAACATGACATTCTTTGGACGGGTTATTTTAAATTTTCGTGATATTATGTCATCTTTAGGAATACAGATCTTGTTCGTGGACACTACAATGGGTTCTTTTGAGCGGCAAAAAAGGTTGACATCTCCGACTTCGTCCATCATTATCTCAGCTGATTTACCCCCTGATAAAGTAGAATTATTTTTGGAGATTTTGCAAAAGCACAAATCAGGTAGTGGATGGACAATTTTGAAAGGCGCTTCGTGGGAGGCAACCCATAATTTTTGTAATGTTTGTAAAAGTTTTTAGGAAAAAGGAGTCGAATGTGGGGGAACAAAAAAAATAGCATGACCAGCACATAAACTGCACGCTCAGCAGAAAAGAAGAAAAAAAAATGAATTGTGCAACAGGAATTTTGGCATGGTGCGTAAACTTGAAATCAGAAACTATGGCTTCCTTGTATACAAACAAGTCTTCTGGATGCCAGTTACATGTTCTATCTACTGGGTTAGGAACTCTAACCTTAATTTTGGGAGGGAACCCATATTTCTTGGCCAACTTCTTGGCATCTGATTTCTCCATAACACTAGGGAACTTGAATGCATCAAAAGCGGCATTGTTAGGGAGCACATCCCCAAACTCATTCAGCACTTAAAATAAGGAAGGTAAAGGATGTTCAATAATACCATGGGAATGAAGTCTCTTACCTTTAGAACAGCTTCTTGATGAGAAACAAAAAGTGCAGGAATTCAAACTAGAGCAGAAGAGCTAATAAGTGAGAAATTTTGCAAGTAAGAAGTGTGAATGAAATACTTCCACCCCCACTCTTTTATAGGAAAAGGGTGACCTGAAATACAAGGTCGTATCTAGGGGCGACTCGCATTTACAGGTTTATTGCACTGAGATTGGCAAAAATGAGCTGACAAACTCGAAAAGGATCGAGAAAACAACTCAACTTTCGAACAAGAAACGAAAGAAGCGAGGAAAACGAAGCAAAATCAAAGCTGAGATGGCCATAAAACGACTATCTCGAACAATGTGGTTAATTAAGCCTAAGAAGCTAACAAAACCAATTGTTAGTCCTAATTAAAGATTATGACACTTATTATTAAGAGAAAGAAGGAAAAGTATTTTCCAAAGAATTGAATCATGTTCTAAATTAAGGATTCCAGTTCTTGATTGGAAAAAAGGATTCCTGTTCATAATTGGAAACAAGGATTCAAGATTGAAAACGAAAGAAGCTTGAAGCTCAAAAAAAAAAAAAATCCGCCGACCAGGGCTTGCCGAGCAGGACCATTGGAAGGTTTGCGCCGACCAGGGCCTACCGAGCAGGTTACCTGGAAGGCTCACACCGTCGGCAGACCCCTCGGTTGGCTGGGCCGACCAGGTGGGGTCGGCGGCTCCTTAACAATTAACCTCGATTAAGGTAAACTAGCGCTAGTCGCCAACTAATAAGTCAAAGTTAAGGCTAAAAAGCGTTGGTCGCCCACTGGTCAACTTTGTTAAGAGTTAATAAAACATGAAAAGTCTGTGAATGTGTAGGTAGCTCCACGCTTTGCAACAAGACGACACCCAAGAAGGGCCGTTAGGACCCTAAATCCCGATTAAGACCATCTTAACTTCTACGAAAGCTTGAAAAAATTTCTCAGAAGTTTGGGTGCAAATGATATGGGTTAAAATAAGCCCTAAAAATATAATTAATTAGACCTAGTTTGGTCCATAAATAAAGCCCATTAATGAGGCCCTAAACCTTAATTAAATAGTAATTTCGTAATTAATATTTGGACTAGAAATACAACCTATACTAGGAGACGTCTAGTACAGGCTTGTTCTTATACAAGTTCGTTTTAGACATCGTTTCTAACATGGAAACGACTTCTACAAGAAAGGATCTAGAATCAATCATTATCCACCGTGAAGAAGGACAGTTGGCCTCCAAGTCTCCCAACCCTATTTTTAGAACAAGGCTCCTGACGCCTATATAAGGGGCCTGACCCCTTATCTCAGAACATTTTATTGACTTAATTCTCAGCACTTGTTGAGATACGTAGGCATCTTGTGAGTACCAATTTAGTCACGAAACACAAGACTAGTCATTAAATCTTGAAGCTCATCAACCCTTGCATTAAATTTACAAAGCCGCAATTTCAAGACCTAGTTTTTATTCCACAACATCAACGTTATCAAGGTCCAATTCCATTTTATTAAATGACCTTATACCTTACGAATTTTCGATAACCTTTGTAATAATAATTTTTTCAATATAATTATTTTACATGAAAATCAAAATAAGATTTTCTGCTTTAACAAGCTTGAAATTTTTGGACTCACTTCAAATTCGGCTCCAGGTCTGTGCAACTACGTGTAAAGTTGTCTCGCCCAAGATTACATAGCCTTTCAAGCATACAATCATGGGTTACCATTCACGAAGTAAAATCCACGCAAGTCAAAGGCTAGCTTAAAAACTCATATCGTTGAACAAGTAGATAACATATTCTCCGGTAGTATTATCGGTCACTTGCATCTAGACCTCACAATTCGAATAACCGGATTAGTTTAAGATCAGATCAATTTCGGATCAGACCGATCTTTGGTTACAAAGTTTTCGTATACAGTTCGGATCTGATTCGATTTTGTTTTAATTCATATTAAAATCGGATGAATAAGATGAAATCCGGATTAATATCAAATTAGATTCAATTTAGATTAATGTACTTTTTCCGGAAAATAGATTAAGCGATAATGTTATTTTTGACATAAAATTGTACTAAATATAAATTTTGCTTATGAATAATTAATTTATTGGATAAAAAATTGGGTTAATATTAATGGACTATGACCCGAAAATTTATAATCGGATCTAGTATTTCGTCTTTTTTCTATTAAATTTGGTTCGAATAATTTGCGAATTAGATCAAATTGATAATTGGATCATTATCTGTAATATCCCGTAATGTTTAGATTAATAATAATGAAATAATTTGAAAAAGAATAGGATTTAAAATTAAATTAGACTAATGGGCCTAAAGTTTGGATCGGATTTGAAGTTAGGGTTTTCAAACACTATATAAACAATATGTTCTCCTTCCTAATCTTTTTAGTCAAAATTCGTAGGTCTTTTTTTATTAAAAATCAGTAGTCTTGTAAAATTCGTAGTAAATTCATCTCAAGTCGGAATTTAATGATTCTGGACTTTTCGGAAACCTATTTCAATTTACTACAACTTGTATTTCACCGTGTGTTTCCAGATGTTTCTCTAAACAGTTCTTAAAGTCACAAAACATGTTCAGATTTTGTTTTTCAGTTTCTGTTCAAATTCAGTAGATATTTTATTCAATTCCCGATTCGTTATAAGTCTGATTTTGGTGAGTCATATCTTTTCAGAAAGGTCTTTTCGTTCTCTACGACGGTAGTCCTTTGAGATTTTCATGAAAACGTCGTTTAGAGGGTCAAAAAGAGTAAATACAGTTCTGATCAGAATTGAATATATGATCTAGGTTGCGTTTAGGTAAATTTCCGATTGGTTTATCTAGTGTTTTTGAAATTATGTGTTGTGTATGTATATTTGATTATATAAACTTGAGCTAAGTGATGATATACTTTGAACATATATGTATTTCTGTATCTATGTTGTGTCTATATGATAATTTTGGGACTCTGATTTGTGCATGGTTTGTGAAAATATCGAATAAGAATAAGGAGCGAGTCATCGGGTTGTAGTGACAGTTTTCTGAAAATTTAGGACCGTTATCACCGGGTTGTAGTGGTCGTGGCATAAATTGTGTGTTTCAGGTTATTGTTGTGATCTGGTGTCGTATCGTATTGAATAAGAATAAGAATATGTGTATCGAAGTTATGTATTGTATAAGATTATTGTATCGTATTGAATATTGTATTGTCATATGTGTCTACTTGTTATTTGCCCGACTAGTTGGATCGATTGATTTCTTGCTGGGCAGTATAGCTCATTCCTTACAATTTTCAGGTTCGGTGCAAGATCGAATTGCATAACATTGGAATTCGAAGATCTTAGGTTCGAAATAAATTGGATTTTGGATCATCGTTAGCTACACTTTTGTAATAGATATTTTTGTAATTGAACTTTTGTCACGCTTCTGTCTGTCATTGTCATTGTATAGTGTTTTATTTAAGTTTTCTATTTAGAATTAATAGTCCGAAAAGCCGGGCTGTTACAGTTGGTATCAAAGCAGGATGTTCTTCGTAGTGTGTTAGGTATGAGACTAGTACACTCTCTAGGGTGCGATCTTGGATCATAGTTTAAGTTTGACTTGTAGGAGATTAGTGGGTTGACATACCATGACCTTTTGGAGTTTAGGATATTTGTGTGAATTTGGGAACCAAATTGTTTTTAAGGAGGGTAATATGTAATATCCCGTAATGTTTAGATTAATAATAATGAAAGAATTTGAAAAAGAATAGGATTTAAAATTAAATTAGACTAATGGGCCTAAAGTTTGGATCGGATTTGAACACATGTAATTAGTGGGTTTAAAGTTAGGGTTTTCAAACACTATATAAACAATATGTTCTCATTTCTCATCTTTTTAATCAAAATTCGTAGGTCTTTTTCTATTAAAAATCAGCAGTCTTGTAAAATTCGTAGTAAATTCATCTCAAATCGGAATTTAATGATTCTGAACTTTTCGGAAAGATATTTCAATTTACTACAACTTGTATTTCACAGTGTTTTTCCAGATTTTTCTTTAAACAGTTCTTAAAGTCACAAAATATGTTCAGATCTTGTTTTTCAGTTTTGTTCAAATTCAGAAGATGTTTTATTCAATTCCTGATTCGTTATAAGTCTGATTTTGATGAGTCATATCTTTTCAGAAAGGTCTTTTCGACGTTCGTCCTTTGAGATTTTCATGAAAACATCGTTTAGAGGGTCAAAAAGAGTAAATACAGTTCTGCTCAGAATTGAATATATGATCTAGGTTGCGTTTAGGTAAGTTTTCGATTGATTTATCTAGTGTTTTCGAAATTATGTGTTGTGTATGTATATTTCATTATATAAAATTGGGCTAAGTGATGATATACTTTGAACATATATGTATTTGTGTATCTATGTGGTGTCTATATGATAATTTTGGAACTCTGATTTGTGCCATGGTTTGTGAAAATATTGAATAAGAATAAGGACCGAGTCACCGAGTTGTAGTGACAGTTTTCTGAAAATTTAGGACCGTTATCACCGGGTTGTAGTGGTCGTGGCATAAATTGTGGGTTTCAGGTTATTGTTGTGATGTGGTGTCGTATCGTATCGAATACGAATAAGAATATATGTATCGAAGTTATGTATTGTATAAGATTATTGTATCGTATTGAATATTGTATTGTCATATGTGTATACTTGTTATTTGCCCGACTAGTTGGATCGATTGGTTTCTTGCTAGAACTGTATGCACTTTTAAATGTCACATGTAATGTAGAACTGCATGCAATCATGGACAGACTTAACTCACCACATTTTGTCTAGAAGTTAACATAAAGAACAAAAAGATCAGTAAGTAACATAAATAAACAAAAAGGATAGAAAATGCACTAATGTAAGATAATCACAAGTTGGAATGTATTGTACAAGATTCATATAGTTTGGATATGCTACAACCATTTGACCATTTCTATATGTGCATGAAATAGTCTAACAAAAGTAGAACATCTGATGACCTACTGATTCTCTGACCGGTTTGGTACCATAATTTACCAAGAATGTTTATATACCGTGGTCATATTTAATCTGACATTTCATAATTGAGTTAATGAGGGTAGACTGAGTGTCATTTGTACAAAAAATAGTTTAGTGTAGTGAATGCACTTCCCACAGTAAGGTAAAAGAAAGACAAACACATGTAATTCTCTGCCTCTGTTAAGTTTGTTCTTCTTTCGCCTGTTTTTGCGCTTTATGATATAGCTCTAATGTATCTTTATGATTGGGATGAAGACAGAGGGCTGCCTCACAGTCTCTAATCGTGGATGTGTTGTCCCCCATCGAGTCATGAAAAGTAGCTCGAAGATGTAGCAGCTGTAGATCCGTCTTGAAAGCTATTGCCTTGGTAAGTTCTGCTATAGCTTCCGCTTCTTTATGGTCATCCATGAAAACTGAGACAAATCTTTTTGTGTTAAATCAACCAGAAAATGGATTTGACACTTCTAATCAAGTCATATTGACTAGTTCAAACCTGTTATACAAAACTAACAAAAAACTGATTCGCTTCTTTTCATTTTATATCTTTCTTGAAAGTAAAAATACAAATCATAAACACTCAAACTAAAAGCTTAAAACAATGAATGGGAGGTCCCGATAGAGGTTGTCAGGAGTCAGGATAGAAGACTTCATGCAAAACATTTTCTTCAAACATTTGCTATATAAGAACAAGACAGATAAATCAGAGTCTTGATAGAGTCCTAGAAGCACATTATTTAGATATTAGCTCATTACCTTTCCTAAAATCATGACTGGATTTGTTCTACCAAACTAGCAGGCTTTTATAAGAATTTTTTTGCATTAATAAGACATAGTCTATCTATCAGGATGAAACTTCTCAGAACAGATCCTTTACAATAAATCATAAAAGCAAAATTAAATGCAAGTGAAGACCAATTGATTATTGTCATAGTAATGGAACATAGTAAATGAAGCATTTTTAGGTGATGACAGAGACAGAGGTACTGCGAAACTTGAGAAGCTAGGAAACAACTAGATATTGAAAATACTCGAGTAACAATTGAACTGCAAAATCTACTCTTAATAACTTGTCTTAGCAATGCATATTGGGTCTGGGTCCTTGGTAGACGGTTGTTGCTCATTTTCCTCCGGGCCTTTTACCCGGGGACTGTTATAGTATTTATTGCAAAGTTAATCATCTTGTTGTTTGGTTTGTTTTGTGTGCTTATGTGGATAGTTCTAGTTGTTTGGTAGGTTTAACAACATAGAGTTATGTTTTTTCCACAAGCTATGGATATGGGGTATGGCGAAGATTGCGCTACACGAGATCAAGAATTTCTTTCCTTGCAGGCTAGATTATCTTCCGTGTCAGAGATGGTAAAGAATTTGAGCATGGGAATGGATCAACCTGTAAGGCAACAACAGTGTCCACCACGAAGTCAAGATGACAGAGTTTCGTGTGTGTATTGTTGCGGTGCTCATACCTACGACTATTGTCCTTCAAATCCAGACTCTATTTGCTTTGCTGGTAATCAAAATTGGAGTAACCCATATTCCGATTCTTGCAACCAGTCATGGAGTCAACCTCCGAACAATTCATGGATCAATGAAGGAGCTTATATTGGAACTTCATCAATGAATTCTAACTATCCATGTTTTCAACAACCTCAACAACAAGAGCCTGAAGAAGAAGAAGAATATAGTTCTCTAAAAACTTTGTTGAAGAAAGCTATAGAAAATTTTGATATTATCCGAAGTCAAACAGATTCGTTGAGGAACTTAGGGGATCAAGTTGGGGATCTAGTTGATGACTTAAGAAATCAAACGTCGGGTTCTCAATCATGTGATACTGAAAATTTTGAAGAAGTTCAGATAGAGCATTATGAAGGTGTGTTTGTAGAAAGTGAAAAAGCGGTAGAGGTTTCTCAAACAACATCTGATTATAAAGGACATGTAGAAGATTCTTCAACAATATCCGTAGAGGATGTTCTAGTTTCTGATAAACTAGAGTAGAATTCTTATGAAGATCCTTTGGAGCAACCCATAATTCTAGATTCTAGACATGAAAATAATGAAGAGGATCATCTAACTTTGTTGGAGGTTAATTCACAAGATGCGGAAACAATGCATTATTTCGAGTCAATAAAAGTTCTATCTACAAAAATTAATCCTCCAGAAGCATCAATGAAAGAACCACCTGATTTGGAACTGAAGTTGATGTCCTCTCATTCTGAAGAAGTTTATTCGAGCTCATCTGCAACATGTCCTATCATCATCTCAGCAGAATTACCTCCGAACAAGAAAGAAAATTTATTTGAGGTTCTACAGAAGAACATGACATTCTTTGGACGGGTTATTTTAAATTTTCGTGATATTATGTCATCTTTAGGAATACAGATCTTGTTCGTGGACACTACAATGGGTTCTTTTGAGTGGCAAAAAAGGTTGACATCTCCGACTTCGTCCATCATTATCTCAGCTGATTTACCCCCTGATGAAGTAGAATTAATTTTGGAGATTTTGCAAAAGCACAAATCAGGTAGTGGATGGACAATTTTGAAAGGCGCTTCGTGGGAGGCAACCCATAATTTTTGTAATGTTTGTAAAAGTTTTTAGGAAAAAGGAGTCGAATGTGGGGGAACAAAAAAAATAGCATGACCAGCACATAAACTGCACGCTCAGCAGAAAAGAAGAAAAAAAAATGAATTGTGCAACAGGAATTTTGGCATGGTGCGTAAACTTGAAATCAGAAACTATGGCTTCCTTGTATACAAACAAGTCTTCTGGATGCCAGTTACATGTTCTATCTACTGGGTTAGGAACTCTAACCTTAATTTTGGGAGGGAACCCATATTTCTTGGCCAACTTCTTGGCATCGGATTTCTCCATAACACTAGGGAACTTGAATGCATCAAAAGCGGCATTGTTAGGGAGCACATCCCCCAACTCATTCAGCACTTAAAATAAGGAAGGTAAAGGATGTTCAATAATACCATGGGAGTGAAGTCTCTTACCTTTAGAACAGCTTCTTGATGAGAAACAACAAGTGCAGGAATTCAAACTAGAGCAAAAGAGCTAATAAGTGAGAAATTTTGCAAGTAAGAAGTGTGAATGAAATACTTCCACCCCCACTCTTTTATAGGAAAAGGGTGACCTGAAATAGCAGGTCGTATCTAGGGGCGACTCGCATTTACAGGTTTATTGCACTGAGATTGGCAAAAATGAGCTGACAAACTCGAAAAGGATCGAGAAAACAACTCAACTTTCGAACAAGAAACGAAAGAAGCGAGGAAAACGAAGCAAAATCAAAGCTGAGATGGCCATAAAACGACTATCTCGAACAATGTGGTTAATTAAGCCTAAGAAGCTAACAAAACCAATTGTTAGTCCTAATTAAAGATTATGACACTTATTATTAAGAGAAAGAAGGAAAAGTATTTTCCAAAGAATTGAATCATGTTCTAAATTAAGGATTCCAGTTCTTGATTGGAAAAAAGGATTCCTGTTCATAATTGGAAACAAGGATTCAAGATTGAAAACGAAAGAAGCTTGAAGCTCAAAAAAAAAAAAAATTCCGCCGACCAGGGCTTGCCGAGCAGGACCATTGGAAGGTTTGCGCCGACCAGGGCCTACCGAGCAGGTTACCTGGAAGGCTCACACCGTCGGCAGGCCCCTCGGTTGGCTGGGCCGACCAGGTGGGGTCGGCGGCTCCTTAAAAATTAACCTCAATTAAGGTAAACTAGCGCTATTCGCCAACTAATAAGTCAAAGTTAAGGCTAAAAAGCGTTGGTCGCCCACTGGTCAACTTTGTTAAGAGTTAATAAAACATGAAAAGTCTGTGAATGTGTAGGCAGCTCCACGCTTTGCAACAAGACGACACCCAAGAAGGGCCGTTAGGACCCTAAATCCCGATTAAGACCATCTTAACTTCTACGAAAGCTTGAAAACATTTCTCAGAAGTTGGGGTGCAAATGATATGGGTTAAAATAAGCCCTAAAATATAATTAATTAGACCTAGTTTGATCCATAAATAAAGCCCATTAATGAGGCCCTAAACCTTAATTAAATAGTAATTTCGTAATTAATATTTGGAATAGAAATACAACCTGTACTAGGAGACGTCTAGTACAGGCTTGTTCTTATACAAGTTCGTTTTAGACATCGTTTCTAACATGGAAACGACTTCTACAAGAAAGGATCTAGAATCAATCATTATCCACCGTGAAGAAGGACAGTTGGCCTCCAAGTCTCCCAGCCCTATTTTTAGAACAAGGCTCCTAACGCCTATATAAGGGGTCTGACCCCTTATCTCAGAACATTTTATTGACTTAATTCTCAGCACTTGTTGAGATACGTAGGCATCTTGTGAGTACCAATTTAGTCACGAAACACAAGACTAGTCATTAAATCTTGAAGCTCATCAACCCTTGCATTAAATTTACAAAGCCGCAATTTCAAGATCTAGTTTTTATTCCACAACATCAACGTTATCAAGGTCCAATTCCATTTTATTAAATGACCTTATACCTTACGAATTTTCGATAACCTTTGTAATAATAGTGTTTTCAATATAATTATTTTACATGAAAATCAAAATAAGATTTTCTGCTTTAACAAGCTTGAAATTTTTGGACTCACTTCAAATTCGGCTCCAGGTCTGTGCAACTACGTGTAAAGTTGTCTCGCCCAAGATTACATAGCCTTTCAAGCATACAATCATGGGTTACCATTCACGAAGTAAAATCCACGCAAGTCAAAGGCTAGCTTAAAAACTCATATCGTTGAACAAGTAGATAACATATTCTCCGGTAGTATTATCGGTCACTTGCATCTAGACCTCACAATTCGAATAACCGGATTAGTTTAAGATCAGATCAATTTCGGATCAGACCGATCTTTGGTTACAAAGTTTTCGTATACAGTTCGGATCTGATTCGATTTTGTTTTAATTCATATTAAAATCGGATGAATAAGATGAAATCCGGATTAATATCAAATTAGATTCAATTTAGATTAATGTACTTTTTCCGGAAAATAGATTAAGCGATAATGTTATTTTTGACATAAAATTGTACTAAATATAAATTTTGCTTATGAATAATTAATTTATTGGATAAAAAATTGGGTTAATATTAATGGACTATGACCCGAAAATTTATAATCGGATCTAGTATTTCGTCTTTTTTTCTATTAAATTTGGTTCGAATAATTTGCGAATTAGATCAAATTGATAATTGGATCATTATCTGTAATATCCCGTAATGTTTAGATTAATAATAATGAAATAATTTGAAAAAGAATAGGATTTAAAATTAAATTAGACTAATGGGCCTAAAGTTTGGATCGGATTTGAAGTTAGGGTTTTCAAACACTATATAAACAATATGTTCTCCTTCCTCATCTTTTTAGTCAAAATTCGTAGGTCTTTTTTTATTAAAAATCAGTAGTCTTGTAAAATTCGTAGTAAATTCATCTCAAGTCGGAATTTAATGATTCTGGACTTTTCGGAAAGCTATTTCAATTTACTACAACTTGTATTGCACCGTGTTTTTCCAGATTTTTCTCTAAACAGTTCTTAAAGTCACAAAACATGTTCAGATTTTGTTTTTCAGTTTCTGTTCAAATTCAGTAGATGTTTTATTCAATTCCCGATTCGTTATAAGTCTGATTTTGATGAGTCATATCTTTTCAGAAAGGTCTTTTCGTTCTCTACGACGTTAGTCCTTTGAGATTTTCATGAAAACGTCGTTTAGAGGGTCAAAAAGAGTAAATACAGTTCTGATCAGAATTGAATATATGATCTAGGTTGCGTTTAGGTAAATTTACGATTGATTTATCTAGTGTTTTTGAAATTATGTGTTGTGTATGTATATTTGATTATATAAACTTGAGCTAAGTGATGATATACTTTGAACATATATGTATTTCTGTATCTATGTAGTGTCTATATGATAATTTTGGGACTCTGATTTGTGCCATGGTTTGTGAAAATATCGAATAAGAATAAGGACCGAGTCATCGGGTTGTAGTGACAGTTTTCTGAAAATTTAGGACCGTTATCACCGGGTTGTAGTGGTCGTGGCATAAATTGTGTGTTTCAGGTTATTGTTGTGATCTGGTGTCGTATCATATTGAATAAGAATAAGAATATGTGTATCGAAGTTATGTATTGTATAAGATTATTGTATCGTATTGAATATTGTATTGTCATATGTGTCTACTTGTTATTTGCCCGACTAGTTGGATCGATTGATTTCTTGCTGGGCAGTATAGCTCATTCCTTACAATTTTCAGGTTCGGTGTAAGATCGAATTGGATAGCATTGGAATTCGAAGATCTTAGGTTCGAAATAAATTGGATTTTGGATCATCGTTAGCTACACTTTTGTAATAGATATTTTTGTAATTGAACTTTTGTCACGCTTCTGTCTGTCATTGTCATTGTATAGTGTTTTATTTAAGTTTTCTATTTAGAATTAATAGTCCGAAAAGTCGGGCTGTTACAGTTGGTATCAAAGCAGGATGTTCTTCGGAGTGTGTTAGGTATGAGACTAGTACACTCTCTAGGGTGCGATCTTGGATCATAGTTTAAGTTTGACTTGTAGGAGATTAGTGGGTTGACATACCATGACCTTTTGGAGTTTAGGATATTTGTGTGAATTTGGGAACCAAATTGTTTTTAAGGAGGGTAATATGTAATATCCCGTAATGTTTAGATTAATAATAATGAAAGAATTTGAAAAAGAATAGGATTTAAAATTAAATTAGACTAATGGGCCTAAAGTTTGGATCAGATTTGAACACAGGTAATTAGTGGGTTTAAAGTTAGGGTTTTCAAACACTATATAAACAATATGTTCTCCTTTCTCATCTTTTTAGTCAAAATTCGTAGGTCTTTTTCTATTAAAAATCAGCAGTCTTGTAAAATTCGTAGTAAATTCATCTCAAATCGGAATTTAATGATTCTGAACTTTTCGGAAAGATATTTCAATTTACTACAACTTGTATTTCACAGTGTTTTTCCAGATTTTTCTCTAAACAGTTCTTAAAGTCACAAAACATGTCATATCTTGTTTTTCAGTTTTGTTCAAATTCAGAAGATGTTTTATTCAATTCCTGATTCGTTATAAGTCTGATTTTGATGAGTCATATCTTTTCAGAAAGGTCTTTTCGACGTTCGTCCTTTGAGATTTTCATGAAAACATCGTTTAGAGGGTCAAAAAGAGTAAATACAGTTCTGCTCAGAATTGAATATATGATCTAGGTTGCGTTTAGGTAAGTTTTCGATTGATTTATCTAGTGTTTTCGAAATTATGTGTTGTGTATGTATATTTCATTATATAAAATTGGGCTAAGTGATGATATACTTTGAACATATATGTATTTGTGTATCTATGTGGTGTCTATATGATAATTTTGGAACTCTGATTTGTGCCATGGTTTGTGAAAATATTGAATAAGAATAAGGACCGAGTCACTGGGTTGTAGTGACAGTTTTCTGAAAATTTAGGACCGTTATCACCGGGTTGTAGTGGTCGTGGCATAAATTGTGGGTTTCAGGTTATTGTTGTGATGTGGTTTCGTATCGTATCGAATACGAATAAGAATATGTGTATCGAAGTTATGTATTGTATAAGATTATTGTATCGTATTGAATATTGTATTGTCATATGTGTATACTTGTTATTTGCCCGACTAGTTGGATCGATTGGTTTTTTGCTAGAACTGTATGCACTTTTAAATGTCACATGTAATGTAGAACTGCATGCAATCATGGACAGACTTAACTCACCACATTTTGTCTAGAAGTTAGCATAAAGAACAAAAAGATCAGTAAGTAACATAAATAAACAAAAAGGATAGAAAATGCACTAATGTAAGATAATCACAAGTTGGAATGTATTGTACAAGATTCATATAGTTTGGATATGCTACAACCATTTGACCATTTCTATATGTGCATGAAATAGTCTAACAAAAGTAGAACATCTGATGACCTACTGATTCTCTGACCGGTTTGGTACCATAATTTACCAAGAATGTTTATATACCGTGGTCATATTTAATCTGACATTTCAGAATTGAGTTAATGAGGGTAGACTGAGTGTCATTTGTACAAAAAATAGTTTAGTGTAGTGAATGCACTTCCCACAGTAAGGTAAAAGAAAGACAAACACATGTAATTCTCTGCCTCTGTTAAGTTTGTTCTTCTTTCGCCTGTTTTTGCGCTTTATGATATAGCTCTAATGTATCTTTATGATTGGGATGAAGACAGAGGGCTGCCTCACAGTCTCTAATCGTGGATGTGTTGTCCCCCATCGAGTCATGAAAAGTAGCTCGAAGATGTAGCAGCTGTAGATCCGTCTTGAAAGCTATTGCCTTAGTAAGTTCTGCTATAGCTTCCGCTTCTTTATGGTCATCCATGAAAACTGAGACAAATCTTTTTGTGTTAAATCAACCAGAAAATGGATTTGACACTTCTAATGAAGTCATATTGACTAGTTCAAACCTGTTATACAAAACTAACAAAAAACTGATTCGCTTCTTTTCATTTTATATCTTTCTTCAAAGTAAAAATACAAATCATAAACACTCAAACTAAAAGCTTAAAACAATAAATGGGAGGTCCCGATAGAGGTTGTCAGGAGTCAGGACAGAAGACTTCATGCAAAACATTTTCTTCAAACATTTGCTATATAAGAACAAGACAGATAAATCAGAGTCTTGATAGAGTCCTAGAAGCACATTATTTAGATATTAGCTCATTCCCTTTCCTAAAATCATGACTGGATTTGTTCTACCAAACTAGCAGGCTTTTACAAGATTTTTTTTGCATTAATAAGACATAGTCTATCTATCAGGATGAAACTTCTCAGAACAGATCCTTTACAATAAATCATAAAAGCAAAATTAAATGCAAGTGAAGACCAATTGATTATTGTCATAGTAATGGAACATAGTAAATGAAGCATTTTTAGGTGTTGACAGAGACAGAGGTACTGCGAAACTTGAGAAGCTAGGAAACAACTAGATATTGAAAATACTCGAGTAACAATTGAACTGCAAAATCTACTCTTAATAACTTGTCTTAGCAATGCATATTGGGTCTGGGTCCTTGGTAGACGGTTGTTGCTCATTTTCCTCCGGGCCTTTTACCCGGGAAGAGAAGCAATGCCTGATTTTTGTGTATAGAAGAAAATATCAAAGTTTCCAACTTTACACGGATAAGAAGCTCAGAAGGCATGCTGCAACAAATATTTGTTAGGGACCTGAAGTATTTACACAAAAGGCGTTTTCAGCATTGCATAGAGAATTTCGGGCATACACGTACTAGACCTTTTATTTACAACTAGATAAGTCAAATCTTGACAGTAACATAGACATGTTTATTTATACTTGTACATAAGAGGGTTGAGAATTTTTATCTTTGATTGTATTCTGGTAAACAACAAAGATAAAAATTGCGTAAGAGGGTGCTAAGTTGATTGAGTACAGACAATGAACATCACAACTTGGCTAATATAGTTACTATTGAAGAGTGAGGTGATGACCAATATGCAAGAACAATAAAGGGAACCAGCTTAGAACTTTTTTGTTTAAAAAAATACGCAAAAAGAAAGAACAATTAAGTGAACCAACTTACAACTTTTGTCTTTAAAGAAAAAATTGCAAGAGAAAGAAATATGAAATGAGCAGGGAGAGGTTTATTAGCGAAATGAACCAAGAAGTACCAATGACATGAAAGAAAAGAAGTCAAGTAACTTACTAGCTGCTCTGTATCTATATGGATATGTTCGTAGTGGATCGAGTTTAGTTGCCATGCTGAGATCACTTTGCGCCATGTCACGTTCACAATATTCTGACCTCTTTTCATAGGCAGATGCATTATACTTTGATTTTTCAATTAACTTTGTCATTTCGTCGTATGCAGCTTTTCTCTGATTTTTTAGATGATACACACGTGCCAGACCTACATGCGCTCGTGAGTGTTTGATGTCCAGGGCAGTCATATAGCAATCAGCAGCAAGATCCAGCCTACCACTGTCCACATAGATGGCTCCCAGATTGCTTAGTGCCTGAGTAAAAAGTTTTAGTAAATCATCAGGTTGCAAGGGACATAATATGGTCTTTCTACAACAAATACTCACTTGTCCTTTTCTAAGACCGTCAGATGGACATCTAAGAGCATCCTCAAGAAGTTGGACAACATAGGTGGCGTTAGCAGAATCAAGGCTTGAATCAGGATCACTCAAAGCATAAGCTTTTAGGAAAAAGGCTTCAAATGATCTCTTCATGGTAATAGCCTCCTCAGCCTTGGCAAGTGCTTCATCCCAGTGACCTGTATCATACAGAATCCATCCCTCATAGACAAGTCTTTCATGGTCAGTGGCAGCACGATTTCGAGCCATCCGTAGGCTTCGCATAGCTGCCATGTTGCAATTCAACCTGAAATAATGTGTTAGTGCAAAGTGGAAAAACCTCATGATCAGATATTTTAATTCTATTCTCACTATTTGCATTGGTAGTCCATTTTTTAAGAAAAAAATGTGAATTGATGCATACCATGGACACTATGCCATAAAAAATGATCAAAACAATGCCATACTACATTGCAGCTCCACTAAAATTCAAAATTATTTTGAGATTCACTTGATATAACTTTTAAACTCACCGCACAAGGAGGAGAGATTGCCGAAAAAGTAAAAGGCTCTTCCCTGGGTCATTTGATAGCATATGGTGTACAACTGCCAAAGAGCCAATGTCGTCAACAGCAGACCAGCGGTCATAGAGTTCTATCCAACAATCAGCCTGATTAAACTGCTGAACATGCTGGCCAAGGAGCTGTATGAGATGATTACCATCCAACTTCCCATGAAACATCATATAATTGGAATCCAAAGTTACTATGGCCCGTACATCTCGTAAAGCTCCTTCATAGTCCTCCTGAGAAATTAGGAACCAAGCACGTAGTTCTAAGCAGTCAGGGGAAACCTTGAAATTGATCAATTTTTCAATCTCTGTAATGCCTGCTGCAGTTTTATTCTCTTCCATCAGTAAAACAGCCCTGTACTTGTATGGAAAAGAAAGAGTTGGGTCCAATTCGGTTGCTGTATTCAAATCCATCATCTTCTCTTTTCCATTACAGTATAAGGATCGCTCTTGGTACATCCAACCAGAAGGTGTACAATTAGAAATGAGTGAATTCATTAGCTTATATGCCGTATATGTATGACCACGCTTGTGCTTAGTTCTGGCTACCCCAACAGAGGAATAAGTATGACCTGCTTCCACAGCTATTTTAAACCACTTTTGTGCATCCTTAAACTCTTTCCTCTCCATCATCACGCAACCTAACAAGTGGAACGCAAGTTGTTTTTGCCAACCTTCAGCTGCACACTCTCCTAACCTTTCCAATAACATCACTGTTGCATTTGCTTTCATGTCCTCATCCATTGCAACATGCCTTAACAAGTTGTACAGATCAAATGAAGCATGACCTACCAAGGCCAGTCTTTCCCTAGCCTCCGGACTGCAAAATAGTTTCAGCACAGAAGGACTATTCAGTGAACTAGGTAACTCTCTCAATATAACTTGCAAGCAAGCTGCCACTAAAAGATAAGATGTTTCCTCCAATCCATACTCGATAAGTAACATCGCAGTCTCCATGTCAACAACCTTATCTGCCAAAAAAGCATCACAAGAGGACTTCATTTCATCACAACAAAACTTGTTTGCCAGGGAGAGGAGTTCCAAAACCACTTGCAAGTCAAACGAATCTACAGATTTAGTTCGGCTATATATTACAGCAGCCTTCATCCCCTTTCCAGAAATTTCATTATATGTAAAATTTATCTTTTCCCTTTTTGACTCCATAAAACCACCATACAACATCGCCTTAAACGGTCTTGAAAGGGACGACATATAATAACGATTACACCTGACCTCTTCACTACCAATCCAAAACGACATATCACACTCTTCCTCTGAAATTGAGCATTCCTCTTCATCCACACTACACTCAACCTCGTCCTCTTCCCTTAGAGTTCGATGACAACCACATCCATCGTTAACAAATTCAGGACTATACCCAGGTATCAAAGTAGACTTAGGACAATCCAAATACTTCCCAGAACATTCCATCGAGGAAATCCCAAGAAGTTCTTCCTCTCTTCTCTCATACTTTAACGCGGCAGAAAGAACAACCTTAGAATGAACATCAAAAGCATGTTGCCTTGCCAACTTAAGACTTCGTTTACACAAATTAGGATCATGTAACCCCTGGAGCAATGCACATTGTTCAACATACACCCTTGATTTCTCAGATTCAGGACAACTCTCAACTCTACCATAAACATCAGCTAAAGATTCAATAAAATTAACCGACTTTAAGTAAGGTTCGATATGAGGCTCAATTAGATCCTTTTGAGGCAGCCCGTAAATGGAAAGACCTTGAGCTAACATATTATTATCAACTTGTAAATTTTGAATTGGCTGCGAAGATCTCGACCTAAAAGAGTTTACTCTAAGATGATCATGTATACGTTCTAAAAACTTTTCACCAATACTTCCACCACCAGGACCAGTACCACTACTACCAGCTTGATTAAACGGATAAAAAGAAGACCCGTAGTCCATTATTTTAAACTGCCGCATTGTACCAACTATATTGTTCTGCATTACTTTCCTCAAATATATGTTCTCTATCTACATGTAACCATATTATATACTTGTAACGCATCCATACATGCATGCATAATATAAAAACTTGTTATCTTTCCATGGCCTGCAAACACCACCGCTTTTCAAGATTTCCAGATAAAAGATATACAAAATCAAACGATGGTGTTGCAAGCAAATCACTTAAATTAAAGGAATTGTTTTAATAAATTTCCCAATACAAATCGGGAAAAAATTATAAAGAAAAATTATTTTCAAGTTGAACAACTAATGGAACCTGGAAAAAGAGAAATGGGGAATGATTAATGGCCGTTGAGGGATATTTTCTGGTTTAATCTTCATCTTCTTCTTCATGTTGATTTGCTGTTTAATTTTTTAATTAAATTATATTTGATATAATTATTTTCTTTTCTCTCTCTGCACAAACACCTCTGAAAATTGTGATGCCCGTTAGAGATGGAGAGCCGCAACAAAAAAAAACGTCAATTTTTAAGTGACGCACCAACCGGACATACTAATTTTGTTCTATTTCTATCTAAACTAGTTACTTAATTTTTGAAGAAATGAACACCAAAAGTACCTTCAACAGGTTCCTAAGCACTTTTCAAAACTTTAAAAGCTCCATACGCTTCCTCAGCATAAATAATAAATAATTAACTAGTAATCAAGAGCTAGTCCCAGATTCACTTTAAGGGAGGTTAATGAGAATGAAATATTATCAGAATGGTGATTTCTTAAACTCTTCTCTGGGCATGTCATGTAGTTACTCATGGTGCAGCATCTGGGGAGCTAAATCTCTTGTGAAAGAAGGCCTAGTTTAGAGAGTTGGGAATGGAGCCAATATTGATATCTGGAACCATCCGTGGGCTGTGGATAAGCAGGGATCACACATTAGGACTCCACGTAATAATGTTCTTAAACTTGTAAAGGTGCTAATTGATTTTAGTAAGCTTGAATGAAAGTACGATTTTAATGAAACTAAATTTAATGAGAGGGACAGAAAATGTATCATGGAGCATCCGCAATCCACAAGATTGTTTAACTTGGACATACTCAAAAGATGGTTTGTATTCAGTCAAGACAACATATAAGCTTGGGAAGACGTGCAATTTTACTAACTTTCATCAGGTTTGGGTTAACATCTGGAAGTTGAACACAATCCGAAGGTGAGACATTTTTTGTAGAGAGCATGTAGGAGATCCTCACCAGTTTGATGCCTTCTCATGGAGCGTCATATGCTGGCTGACAACTTATGCCCTCTATGTAATTCTCATTCTGAAGATATTTGTCACTTTTTTCGATTGTCCGGCTGTGAAAGATATTTGGATCGTAAGCAAGTGCGAAGATTTAAGACATTTAGTCTGCAAGGATGGGTTTCCTGATTTTAAGACATTATACATGTCCTGGAATGAGAAAAATGAGAAACATCGTCAAATGAGGGCAGCATTGTTATGGTATATTTGGAAAAGGTGCAATGAAAAAGTTTTCAACAACAAAGAGGCACCAAATCTGTAGTGATAAAAAGGGCTCGACGTCTAGTTGAAGATCATGATAAATACATAAGCAAAATTTATCCCAGAAGGCCAAGAGTCTGGAAGGCCCCTCATCAAGAGCTTATAAAAAAAAAACTGCGATGCATCTGTTAGTGAAGGTGATGGATAGGTGCTGGTGATGTTTCTTGTGACTCTGCTGGTGAGGTTTTAATTGCTGGAACCAGAAGGATGAGGGGATCTTGGCTTCCGGAGATCGCAGAGTGCAAAGCTATTCTAATTGGTGCTAGTTTAGCACACAGGTATGGTATGATGAATCTGGTCCTGGAATCAATCAGATTGTCAGAAGATCATCGCCAGACTCAACAAAGCTTTAACATACTATATACAGATCCGGATTCAAATTTAATTTCATTTCTTGGTCCCATCATCTAGAAAAAGTAGTGCATTTTGGTTCGGAAAACCACTGTCCTAGCGAAGTAGTATCGTTTCTACAAATGGACAGATTGTCCCTTCCAGTTTCTTAATGAGAATGCCAAGGTTTTTCACCAAAGTATCGAATAGCTGAAAGTTGTCTATTTATATATTCTTGTCAATTAATTGGTTTATTTTCTTCTGAATTCTGAAAACAGTTTTATTTGAATGCTGCGAGTATTGGTTTCTGGTGGGATTGATTTCCTCAATTTTTTTTAAAAAAGAGAACATGGTGCTACAAAATACAGCATCTCGACCGATTTTTAAAACTTTCACTCGTTCAACCACTAAAAAATCAAGTGAAATCGTGTAAATGCAAAATTTGTGATTTCCTTTGTGACTCATTTATTGAACTAGTTTGTGGACAGATGGTGGATATATCGACAGAAGCAACTTATGAAAATGAAGTTATAGAAATCAACAAAGACATGGTTATTAACACCAAACACCGGCAACATATATCACTTTTTAAGTTGTGATTTAATCTATACTCTTTATTAATAAGCACGGTACTAAAAGTACCAAGTATCAAATTTGGTTATCACTTAACCTGATTCGATTTCTCGCAACTACATAATTAAGATTTATTTACTTTAAATTCTTTAGCTTTATCCAGGGTTCGATTCCTTAAAACTACGTAATTATACCAGATTTATTTATTTACTTTAAATTCAATAGTTTCATCGAGCGTTAGATTCTTTGCAGCTACGTATATAACTACATAATTAAATAGTTATTTATTTATTATATATTTTTATCATTCAATTCTCGAAAAATACATTTTTAAATAATATATTTATTAATAATTTATTAATACTAATATTTTAATGTCGACTCATGATCGGTCCGTGCTTGACACGGGTTATAAGCCAGTATATAGTAATAGATAGATAGTTTAAAATTAACATTACAATCTAGTCACAACTTTAAAAAACTAAGTTTAAGAAGAAAAGGAAAAAAGAAAAAATAAACAGCAAGTCTCAATTAAAATCTAATTTTTTTGTAATATTATTATAGGTCGAGCGCGATGATATAACTTAAGTATTAAGAACTTATTTTTTATCATGTTATCTAATCGGTTATTAAATTTGATTATTGCTCATCCCAAAATTTATTAGAAAGATCGAATATTTATTTGTAAAATATATAAGTATAATTATTCAAAAAACAATCGGACCAAAGAAAAAATAGTCCAATCCCCGACTCATTTTTAATCCTTACTCTCGCCACAATTCAGAGACATACCTGCTGCACTAAAATTAAATGGAAAATACTAGGAGTATTAAATTGGTTCCTAAAATGTTTTCTAAAATGTTTTTCAAAATATTTTTCAAATAAATGTGGCAGATGCTGATTTATTGTAATAATAAATGAACTCTCTGCATTCATATCAATAACATCAATCAAAATTGTCATCGGTCATGTCATGTCATTTGAGAACAATTTTTCATGTCCAATTTTGAATCTCTAGCACTTCTAAAATTAAATATCAGTACTCTAAAAGATACTCTCCCTATTTCAAAATAGTTGTTATGTTTTGACTTTGAATGATCAAATTGATCAAATTTTGACTGCAAATTACAAATGATCTATTTACAATTAGTAAAAACTTGAAAATACATTTGAAAGTAAATTGTATAAACTTAAGTTTCTCAATTATTTTAAGGGTCCTGATCCCTAACAATTGATTGTTATGGATCAATTATACAACAATCTATTTTTCTGTCGTTGGATCAAGATTTGAACGGTTAGGATTAGAGAAAAAAAAATTAGTTGCTCCTCTATAATTTTCCACTGAGCTACTGACTATCCGCTATAATTTTGCGTGGGGCGATTAAATAACCAAAATGCTCTCCACGGAAAATAACCACGGATGGACTCAAAGTATTATAATCTGATGAGACAGTAAAGAAGGGTTTTGACCAGGCTCAACAAGATAGATTCCACAAAATTGTTTTTTTATCTCATCTATAAATCTGCTAACAAGAAAGGATCTGGAACTGGGTCTTTTACCTAAGAGTTCTTTGTTGAAGGAATGGAAGAATACAATGACGAATTTAGGTAGATATATGTAATAAAATTGTTCAAACAAGAAGAGATGAATCATATATTCAGAAATTGTATCTCTAACCTCTGAGAAGTATATGTTATACACATGTGTATAGTTTGAGTTTGATTCCGTTGTAGTTCATCTTTTCTTTGCACTAATATGATACCTAATCCTAATTTCCTTGAAGAACTGATCTTATAATCTCTTTTTGTCCCTCCGTGGTTCTTTTCCGCGGAGAGCATTTTGGTTATTTAATCTCTCCGCGAAAAATTATAGAGGAGAGACTAATTTTTTTTCTCTAATCCTAACCGTTAAAATCTTGATCCAACGGCAGAAAAATAGATTGTTGTGTAATTGGTCCCTAAAAATTGTTAGGGACCAGGACCCTTATTTTAATTATACATTTTATGTAAATTTCAGTTAAAATTTGATCATTTTGATCAACCAAAATTAAAACAAGATTACTATTTTGAAACGAAAAGAGTACATAAATTCTGTCATCAATTGGAGTACGAGAAGTATTAATAAGATGTAACGCCAATTCTAGTGCATGAGATAAAATATATCAATAGACGTTTTGGATGCATGTAAGAGCATCTCCAACCTTCTCATCTGTTAGCCATAAAAGTCTAGCTGGCACCCCAACAGTACCATTTATACCGATCCTCTGAAAAAAAGATCACTCCAAGGGAAGATAACTGTTAGGTATATTTATAGAAATCCCAATTTGATGCGCTATATTTGTTGATTCTGAAACCCGTCTTCTAAACACTCCACATCATCTCCCGCTATTCTTTCCCGCTGCTTCTTTTACCCGCTATTTCACTATTATACTGCAGAGGTATGATTTCATCGTCGTTTTGTTTAATCTTTAATTTCATGTTAAATTAGGGTTCTTAATTTGTTCTTTATTTCATTTAATCGTATCCATGTTATTTCCTTTCAAAATCGTGTGTTCTTGTTCTTAATTAGGGTTTTGGTTTCAATAAATTAGGGATTTTTCCAACAAAATTCACATTCTTCTTCATAACACATTCTTGTTATAGGGGATGGAAGGTTCGTTTACAAATTTATTGAATGATGGGTCGTTTGAATTTGAAGACCTGGTATTCTCTCAACCACCCTCTCAATCCCAATCCCAACAAGAGCCTCAATACCAACCCCAAAAAGAAGCTGTGAAAACGAAAAAAGGAAAGAGGTCCAAAATTTTTTTGATTGAAGAGGATATGTTGCTCATTTCAGCTTGGTTAAATATTAGTATGGATCCGGTACAAGGTAAGAATCAAACACATTCGTGTTATTGGGATAGGATTTGGAAATACTTTAATGAGAATAAAGAAGGTCTTGAAAATGATCGAACAGCAAATTCGTTGTGTAATCGTTGGTGCACAATCAACGAAAAAGTGGCCAAATTTGTTGGATTCTGCAATCAAATTTTAGGAAAAAATCAAAGTGGATTAAGTGAGCAAAATAAGGTACTGGTTGTTTATTTATTGTTGTTTATGCTTTGTTTATTGTTGTATATGCTATACTTTTTAATTTGGAATATAATTAGTACCCTATTTATTCAGAATTTATCCGGTATGTGATTGCGGATTGGTGTTGAAAAGGATCCATAATCTTTCTTATAAACATATAATTAGGAGGGAATTATGTGTACTCTGTGAATCTGTGTTGTTCAGCTTCAGTTTAAGAACCTTTGTTCAGTTAGTCTATATATAAGATATTGTGCTACTTGAGTTACAATTAGTCTTGATATTTGCTTATAAGATATCTCTCAGAACGGAAGCAGACTGGTATCGTACATGTATTTGTGTTTATGTTAATTCAGGGAACATATTTGTCTAGCAACATCATATTTGTCGTCTAGCTCTTTAAAGTTCTCATTAGTGTAGTCGACCTCTGCAAGATTGATGTGTCTAGCAACAGACTTGGACTTCTATCCTTAACAATTGGAATGTTAACCTGGATAGTTTCAGTGGTCTTGATTCACTAAGGACAGATTTACCGACTGAGAAACTAGATCTTTAAAGACGAAAACATGAGCAGTCTTAGTCACAAATGGTAGACTGCCAAGTAGCCATATTGTATAGGTCCTTTCAGTGTAAGTTTGCTTATGTTATCGTACCCTTATCTACTTCTTTTATAAAAGATATGTATCTGATGCATTCTGATGCGTAGTTGTAGGATTGACAATTTTGTTTTTGCAACGTTGTTCAAAAGATTTGACATTTTGTGGTAAAATATTAAATAGATCAGACTTTCCAGTAGATCACATTATAGTTCTAGTTCTGGAGATTATTGATTCAAATATTGATGCTGCTTTAGATAGAAGTCACTGTTAAGCTCACTACAAGAACCTTATGAAAATTATTTTAAAGGCGGTAAAAACAGGACTACACTGACAATTAAACATCTAGTCTCTGTACGGTGTAATCTGATCTGAGAAACCTGTTTTCATCTAGTACCAATATTGTATGTGTTTATGTGTTATAATTTGGCATATTACATTTATTCTGCTTACTGAATATGGATAAGTATTCATTTATTAAAGTTCTAATGTACAGACTACAGTACTTGGCAAATATCAATGTAACTTAACCAAAAACTAAAAGATTAATACTCATATTAACATAGGCAGCCTTTTGATTCCATAAAAAGATAATTTACAACTAAGATTATACAATTAAAAGATTTTGGATAGAAGCCGATTTTCTTCCGTTGGTCTGGTAATTTCCACATCTAGCACACCTCACCTCAATCAGGTGTAAAAACTTCCACAAAAGAATGCCATTAGCCTTTTGGTTAAGGACTGTTGTATGTGTTAATGAGTGTCGACCAATTACTAAACTTCTATGTTTCATGAAAACCAGTTTCTTCTATGACCATTTGATGTCTTCAGTTTCATTACTTTATTTGAGATAAATGTGATTAAAGATGGATATATTTAGTTGCTAAATAAACAAATATAACAAACCCTCCTTCAGTGCGCCTATGAGACCAAATTTATGACTCCTAATGTCCTACAATATTCTCTTTTACTGACTCAGTTTCTTACTTATGAAACTTTGATATATTATTAAGATCAAGGTGCTGGAATCTGAAATGTATATTCTGTTGTTTAGAACTTGCATTTCTTCTACAGCAACTTAGTGGTTGATGATTATCGAATGACACTCAATGTCTGCATGGATTCTCTAACAAGGGTGTCTTATTCAAAGTCAAAAACTGTTGCTCAACTTAGTACTTGACATGTTTGCTCAAAAATTATAATCCCTGTCCAGTTTTCTCACTGGCCATATGAAGTTGGAATAGATAGTCAGTATGTGTGGTAGTTTTGTTAGTTTTGTTACATAGGAGATTACATATTACATATCTCACTGGCCAGATACAGATTACATATTTCAGAGTTGAACATATGAGATTTCTGCTGGTAGTTTTGTTAAAGATTTCTGCTGGAACTACACCTACACTAGTTTCTGATTTTTAATTTGATCTCTTTGGTAATGCAGATAGACCAGGCAATAGAGTTGTACGAGAGTGTAATGAACGAGAAATTTATGTTCATGCGTCACTGGAGTGCATTGCGATTTGCACCAAAGTTTCAGGCTAGTTTGGACAAGAAAACCAAGGCAACTAAGGACAAAGATGCTTGTTCACAATCTGTTGACAGTCAAATTCCTACAAGCCTAGACTCCGATGAACGGATGGAACGTCCAATTGGAAGAAAAGCTGCAAAGAAGTTAAAAAGGGCAGGAAATGAAGCAACGAATGAGGAAAGCCTGGAACTTCCTAAAGAAATGCAGAAAGATGCATTGGCTATTGCTTCCTCAAGAAGTGAATCAGTTAATATGAGCTTGCAATTGCAAAAGGAAATGATGCAGTTACAAAAAGAGGAGCTACAGCTCCGCTTAGCAAAAGAGGAGAGGGAAAGGCAGAAGGAGGAGCGGGAAAGGCAGAAGGAGGAGCGGGAAAGGCAGGTTTACGAAGCTTCTATCATGGCAATGGACACTAGTAAGATGCTACCGAATCAAGCGAAATATTATGATGTTCTCAAAGGTAGGATCATGCAAAACATGTTATGACTTTTAATTTCTTATGTGTACTCAACTCTAATTTCTTATGTGTACTCAACTATTTAATTTTATCATTTTTATTTGCTTCTTATCATTTTAAAGTAAATTACATAGACAATTATGAAAAAAAATCATTCAAAACAAATATGAACTAAACAAATAAAAAGCAAACATTCCAACATAAAATATTTAGTTAAACGTAATTTAGAAAGAGCAAATATGAAAGATTATTACATAAAAACAAACATTTAATTCATAACACCACCATGAAGCTGCCAAAGATGCTCCACGAGATCATTTTGCAATTGAAAATGAGCTTGTTTGTCTCGAATTCGTTGGTGCACTTGTATGAATTCCCTAAGCGTATTTTGATGCTTACGAATTGGAGTAACAATTGGTATTTCAACATCTATATCAAAGTGTTCTTCTTCCATATGTAATTCCCTTTCATCTTCAATAATCATGTTGTGCAAAATTATGCAAGCTGTCATTATATATTTCATTGTGTCCACATCCCAAAATCGTGATGGTCTACGAATCATTGCAAATCGAGATTGCAAAACTCCAAATGCTCGCTCAACATCTTTTCTTACAGATTCTTGTGCAATTGCAAAATACTTTTTTTAATTACCTTGAGGTTTTGAAATAGTTTTGACAAATGTTGGCCAAGAAGGATATATACCATCAGCAAGATAATATCCCATGTTATATTCATTCCCGTTGATGGTATACCTCACTTCTGGTCCACGACCTTCTGCCAAATCTTCAAATAGATGAGATCGATCTAACACATTAATATCATTTAGCGATCCCGGTAATCCAAAAAAAGAATGCCAAATCCACAAATTTTTTGAAGCTATTGCTTCTAATATAATAGTTGGTTCATGGACATGACCCGTGTACATACCTTGCCAAGCAGTTGGGCAATTTTTCCACTTCCAGTGCATACAGTCAATACTACCCAACATTCCGGGAAAGCCTCGTCGTTCATTTTCTGTTAATAATCGAGACACATCTTCATCATTTGGTCGTCTCAAATATTCAGCTCCAAAAATTTCAACGATTGATTTAACAAATCTTTTAAGACTCTCTATTGCCGTGCTCTCACCAATTCGAACGTAATCATCAACAGCATCGGCTGCTGTTCCATATGCAAGCATCCTAAGTGCAGCTGTCACTTTCTGGAGTGATGATAATCCACGAACTCCCACAGCATCAATTCTTTGAGTAAAATAATTGTCATGAGCTGTAACTGATTCTTTAATTCGTAAAAACAATTATCTGCGCATCCGAAATCTTCGACGAAATTGTGTTTCTGTGTATGTAGGTGTATCAGAAAAATAATCACGATATAGTCTATCATGACCTTCTTCTCTATTGCGATCAATAACGCGATGATTCATTACGGAACCACCATGATAAGAGACAGAATTCGCTCTTTGTCGTCGATGATGAAGGTAAACAACATTCATTCTCATTCTTGCTTCATGCTCTTCTTCTTCTGCCTGCATAATATCAAGAATCATTCGTGTGGTGTTGTCCATTACAAATGAATAGTTTAGAAGTACGAGTGAATTTAAGATTGTTTGGAGTTTGTGTTTTGTTTAACTCTCAGTTTTGCTATTTATATATAATATCTGAAATATGACCGTTAGAAATATAGTTGTTGGTAATATAGCCGTTGGAAAATAGCTGTTGAAAATATAGCCGTTGGAAAAATTGGAAAAATAATTTTAAAATATAGTTGTTAGAATATAACCGTTTGAATTTGAAAATAATGATAAAATACTATTTTTGAATTATAGCTAACCTCATTGGAGCACAACCCCTTACAGATTCAGCAAATTTTAGCTAACAGTTATTATATATTATTTTAGCTAACCAATTTAGCTAGATGCTCTAACCAAGTATAATTATCACCATAAAGACAAAGAGATCAAGACGTGAACAAGTTGTCGCCTAGTTCTCCTGTGACTTCAATTTTCAATAAGTCCTTGGAACCACGACTTAACATTTCTTAATATATATGCAAGTGGACACCAATATCTAAAACCCTATGGAGAACAAAACATGAATATACACCCTTTATTTTGGACCGTGAAGATATCTTATCTTGGGTATGCATATGTCTGCCACCGCACCTAAGTTTTATTCAAATGTAACATTTATACATGTACATTATCAGGGACGGAACTAAAGGGGGTTGAAGCACCGACTAGATTCAAAAAAATTAGTAAATTGTTTTTTTAGCTCCGGTTATAACTGTTAATTTTGGAAATTTTTTTTAGCACCAGCTAAATTTCAAAGTTTAAATAATTTATGTACTAACATTTTTAATGAGACGGTAATTAATAGAAATTAATTATAAAAATCAAAATATTCTCCTCTCGCAAGTGATTTCTTTGATCACTTATCTCGTATTGTGAATCTTGTTGGGGCTTCGTGTAAAAAAGTTTTGTTTCGACAATTACAACATGATAGAATTCGTGAACGTTTGGAATGTGGTGAGATTAATTCTGGTAAAGGGAAAAATCAAGAAACTTCTTTGACTCGACCGGGAGATACACGTTGGGGTTCACATCATCGAACAATAGTTCGTCTGTTTTCAATGTGGTCATCAGTAGTTGAGGTACTTGGGGATATACTTGATGATGCTCTTAATCAAGAACAAAAAGGGATTGTGGAAGACCTACTTGAAAAAATGCAGACGTTCAAGTTTGTGTTTATGTTAAGTTTGATGAAAGATATTTTGGGAATTACTAATGATTTGTCAGAAGCTTTACAACAGAAGACTCAGAATATTATCAAAGCTATGACTTTGGTTCGAGCTATGAAGGTGTAACTACAATCATTAAGAAAATTGTTGGGTAATCAATTAAACAATTTCATCTTTGCGCTCGAAGTGATGACAGCTTTTCAGAACTTAAAAATATGGGGGAGCTTGCTATTAAAATGGTGAAGACACAAAGACATACAACTTATCCTCTTATTTATTGATTGAGTTAGCTCTTGTATTGCCTATTGCAACCGCCACTGATAATATGATGGTATACATTGAAAATGTTATATTTTTAAGCGTGGATGATGAATCTATTTTACAACTCTATCAACATATGCAAACTCGGAGGATTCAGTTATCATCTATAACTTCTTCAAGTAAGGGTAGCACAAGTGGCAGCACATGAGTAACGGTACGCTTACTTTTCTCAAATATTAACATAAATTTTTGTTGTAATATATTTGAGCCCCGGGTAAAATTTACTCCTGGTTCCGCCACTGTACATTATACATTGCTATAAACCTGAAATTACAAAAAAAAAAATTAAAAATACGTTCATGCTTAATATACTAACTAAGATCCCAATATTCGAATTCGTCTTGCAAAGATAGCTAAGATGAGATGGGTTTTGATCTTTAGTGAACCGAATTTATCTCGAGTCCAACAACTAAAGACTTGGCTCAAATTATGTATCGAACATGTTTTGAGATTTAATTTGAACTCATTTTTGTCCCAAGCCAAATTGAGCTTGCAGCCTGCTTTATCAATTTTCAAGCACAAAGTTAATCTCAAACACCCTGGTTTGTTAAGTAGCCCTGGTCGTGGCTAAACAAAAGAGACTTCAACGCATGCTGCTCAGTCATCCCCACCATCAAGAACTGGGCCTTCCGACTATGCTTTAAAACCCCAAATGCTTTTGCTGCGATCCTCATCTGTAATGTCCTTGTATGCTACAATATACATTCGGTGACAAGCTTCGGTTTTCAGGTAAAGGGGCAACCTCTTCTGGCCAAATTATCTTTTTGAGCAAGTCCCCCAAACTATCTTATATTGGGTAAGTTGGGGCAAGGTGTAAACATGACAGGTTTACACCAAATAATGTGTTGCTATCGGTTTGAGGAGCAGGGCTACTATGGTGAGTTCGTCAGGCTTGAATGGTGGAGCGCCCTACTCTGCTAAACATTGTTTCATCTACAACTAGTACACACAAATATTTGCGCTTCAACACAGCAAAGGTTATTGTGCGGACATGTATTTGATGTTTTCTACTTTGGAAAGCCATTCGTAGTAAGCAAGCACTGTTGAAGCTGCCCGAGAGAGAGAGAGAGAGAGAGAGAGAGAGAGAGAGAGAGAGAGAGAGACTTGCATGACATGTGCTGAGCATAGTGTACTTGAACAAGCTTCAAGTCTTGGTAAAAGAGCTTATAATCAAGATTGGTTAAACACGCTCAAACTTATTCATATGAATAGAGTCAGTTGACTACAGCCTATCAGATATTAACAATCGTGCTGGGAATTTTTAACACAATTGGCTTCATATATGTGACAAGTGACAACAACTCGCAAGACCTTAACCAGGCAGAGCACTGTTTCATGGTCTCGAGGGGTGCATTTTATGCTGGAAAAGTTGGAGCCCAGTTTGTTGAACAATCATGAATTATTGGTACAGCCTTAAATCTTTTAATCATAAAGCTGTTCATACCTTTAAGAATACTTGGTGTGGAGCTCATAATTGGGTTGCGTTCCAATGCAAACTTCTTAAAATGAGGACCGTGAGGAACAGTGATTTCTCTAGTTGAAACTGGTGATTTTTAAATAGTTGAAATTTCGAATTAGGTAAATTGCTGATTTGGTGCAAACCACAAATTTTAATTTTTTGTAAAATTCACCAATTTTAACTATGCATTCATCACAGTTCTCATTTGAGCACAAGCCTTTTACAGATCAATCCAGACCTCCAGCATATGTTAACCACTTAACGGTATTAGCTTCTGCTAGAGGAATAATCATTAACTTCCGGAAGGGCTCCCTGCATTCTGGGTTATCCACTGCTTTAAGGAGCTCTAGATGTGTGCCATTCTATTGGTTTTTTGTATGTAACATCTCAAACTGTACAATTTTTTTAGCTTAAAATTCTTGAGCTACTATAGTCGTTACAAGAACAGGCAATGGCACATACAGATACAGATATAGAGTCGTGGATGCAAAAAAATGTAATCTTGTTTTAATACATAATGCTAGTTTGCTGACATCATACGTTCATGACAAAAGGCATTTATAATTGAAGTATATGGGTATCTTACAAAAAGGCTTACCAGAACCTCATACTCTGCTATCTAACTTTAGGGAAGGCAGTGGTATGCACCTACTACTCAAAGACTTCCCAGTCCTGAGTTCCTTTCATAGCAGACGGTGATGAAGGTTGAGCATCAAGATTTCCAATATCAGATTGGGATGTCTCGCAATTTGTTGTTTTTGGTGCATTATCACTACTCTTGGCTTTTGGACCCAAATTCCTTGTCTTGAGCTCATCAGCTGTGTCCAAGAGGCTTTGAACACGTCGCACCTGAAGTGAAAATTACAAGGTCAACTTAAATTGTTTAGTATGATCAATATGCAACTGGGAGGAAAGGTATTGATGAAAATGATAAGAGGGGACACTATCACATTTTTGCAAACTCCAAGGAACTTCTTTGGGAGAATGAATGGCTAGAGTAAAAACTTCCATTTACAACTTAAAAAATCTAAAGTGCCAATTGTACCCTTACGCATGTATAAAGTTTAAGTCATAAATGAAACAGGAAAAGAAATAAGGTAAACTAGTATATTTATAATTGTCACCTCCATCTTCCTCTGAACTTTCCCTTCTCCTTCAGCCTTGATGCCATCCAATTTCAGCAACTGTCTTTCAAGCATCTCCACTACGAAAAGAAGATCTTTCTGAAGAACTTTATGTCCTTCACATATAATCTTTTTTAAAGCCCCTAGCTGCAGAAAAAAGCTGTATTAAGCCTCAAAAATCTTTAATAGGTAAAGATAACATTTAGTAAGAAAAAAATTCATGTCTGCCTGCTCACCTGTTGTGCTAGCTTATCAACATCTGCTTTGACTTCAGCAACAAGCTCGGAACCTTTTGATATTTGGGTCTCCTTCACTTCTTCCATCTTATCACTGCTAGCTGAGACCTCTTCAACCTTATCATTACTAGCTGAGTTCTCCTTCAGTAACAGCTTTGAATTGTTCTTCAATCCAGCCATTTCCAGATGTACTTGATCCTCCTTCTCAATACCTCTGAAGAACAGCCTTTGAACATCAGGCTCCAAACCAATTTTTTCAGCGATGACCTTTTTCAGATCCCCTATATGAAAACACCATTCAGTAAACAAATGGTATAAAACTATAAATTTTTTTTATAGACCAGATCTCTCGTTAATTTCATCAATAGCTCGATCATCAAAGTCAAGTAGAACAAGAAAACAAAGCAAAAGCTTTCCGCGACCCCCAAAAAACAAAAAAGATACAAACTCAAGGAGAATTATCACAAGTACTTGCCACAAAACAGTGGAGCTAAAACATGATGAGATGTAAACACATACAAAAGTTATCTTTGAAAACAAAGCACCGACCAACATTTATTGTTGCTATAACAAAACACCATTTATAGCACAAACTACAGCTACACGATGAGTAATATAAATATAAGGCTTTGGTAAACTGCAAACTCAAATTACTAAGACTATACACACATCAATGTCATGGAAAACAGATTGGACCATGTGCTTTAGGACAAGGATGACATGCATCTGCCAGAGAGTCATAAAACAAATAGTAATGATTAACATCTTATGTTTTGAGTATTAATTAATACGCAGAAGGAACAGAGACTGCATTTTATCCCATCACCCATAAACGTGAACCTGTATAAGAGCACATTTACATAAAAAAGAAAGAGATATGCACAATATAATGGAATTCGAAAAGGTAAAGAAAGCAGCCATAGTTTTAAACAAATCAAGAGTATTTACAAATCTTTGAACATGCATTCTAACAATAGGTCCTAATATATATTTATATATAGGGTCTTACTCCAATAAAAACCTCTATTAAACTAGAAACTAAAAACTAAATAAAAAATTTCTTAAATCGCGTCGAAATATACCACATATGGTATGCAAATTGATCGTTGGGAGATGGAGAAAAATACAATGAAGTCTGATTTCAAAAAAAGTTCACCGATTGACGGGAAAATTCAAATTAAAAACAAAGGGAATTAGGTATGGTTGTGTATGGAAGGGTGTATTTTAGTTGTGTGTGGTGCCTTAGGGGGCATTAGATTAGATTGATCTAAGAGCATCTCCAATGCAATTTCCTATTTTGACTCCCTAAAATATAATAAAATAATCATTACCCATAATATAGGGGCTCAAAATGTTGTTTTGCTCCAATGGTGTTACATATATTGGTTACCTATAATTTAAAAAGTAATATTTATTCAAATATTTTAGGTAATATAGGTAATTAGGGGAGGGTTGGAGTAGAAATATATTCTATTATAAGGAAGCAGTGATGATGTGGCATTATAAGGATTCACTTTTCTCTCCCCTAAATAAGGGGTTTGATTTTCTCTCCCCTAAAAATTTTAGGGGATAGTGAGTCCCAAGTGAGTCCCATTGGAGCATGATTTTTAAATCTAAACCCCTAAAATATGTACAACTAGGACAAATTTAGGGGATAAGGAATCCCATTGGAGTTGCTCTAAGGGTTTGAATTAGTTTCTAGTTTCTATTTTAAATTTGGTTTCTATTTGATCACCAGCCTATATATATATGGGGTGGCATTCCAGAAAGAACTTCTTATATAGAGTCCGGGAGAGAACCATTACATAAATATTCATAATACATATTTTTATCACATTTTTTATTAGATATGATTATAAATTTCAATTATTAAATCAAAAAACGAAATTAAACTCCTTTTTTTTAAAAAATAATTGAAAATTAGTCAAATAGTCCAAAGTGATTCTACAGCAGAATCAAATATATCCAAAATGATTCTACAGCAGAATCGAATTTAAAATCAATGTTTTTATTCAAATTTTAATTTTTTTATAAAGTTTGTATATGCTAATATTCCACGTTAGAATAAAATTATATATTTTATGTAAAAAAAATTAAAATTATTTATGAGATTCTATAATAGAATATATGATTCTCCCCGATTCTCTATATTATATAAGATGGTTCTCTCTAGAACAATGACATATATATATATATATATATATATATATATAGAGAGAAAAGTTCTACGGAGACCACTATTTCATTGGAGACCATTATTTCATTGGAGACTTGGAGACCATATATGTTCTACAACCAAAATATTGCAAAATAGATTATATTTTGTAATCAAAAAATTGCAAAACGTATTATTTTGCAAAGAATGTTTGTTAAAATCATCATTTCATTGAAAATCTTGAAAATCATGTATGTTTTGCAAACTAAACTTATATGTTCTGCAAATTCAATATGTTTTGCACAACAATACGTTTTGCAATGTTCTTCTTATATAGTGATTTTCATTTAACATAATTGATAAAATATTACATTTTGCAAGGTTTTGCTTGCAGAACATATATAGTCTCCAATGAAATGCGGTCTCCATAAAACTCAATTATATATATATATCATATATATATTAGATTTTTAGTAGTACTCACGGGTCTGGAGTGCATCAATTTAATAATTTTGCAATGAATTTTTGGTACATACCTGACACCACATTGCCACATGCCCCAAAGTCTATAATTACAATCTTTAACACAGTTATACAGGAGTATTATTTTGAGCCTTCACATTTTAATTTCTGCTAGGTAGTACTTGTCTAGGTAAGTAATTAAACTCATAGAAACATGTATCATAAAATATGCCTAAGAGGGGGTATATGATAAGACTTAGTGTACTTGATCAAGGTCTAGGTGGTATAAAGTATAAACTGTTGCATGGGGGAACCTAATCGTCTAGTACAGTCAATATCAATAAGTAGATGGATTAAAACAAAAAATGGTATAAACAAACTGATTTGACTGGACAAAAAGCCAATAAATGGTACATAATAGACATAACTTTAAAGTATATGAAAGTAGAGGGGATAAAAGCCTTGCTTCTGAGTTCTTACACTAGCAAAAGAAAATGAATGTAAAGGGGAGTAGAAAAAAAAATGAAATGGAGAGAATAAGTTTCAGTCATGTGCTCCCAAGCTTCAATGAGTGAAAGTAGAGAGGATACGGGTAAAATATGACCGGATATAAAGAAGATTAATAAGAAGCATAGAAAATCATCTTGAAACCAAACAAAACATTTTGAAAGGCTTTACATCTCTTATCTCCAGTTCATCACATTTTTTAGGAGAAAGTTTTAGAATGAAAAAAAGGAAGTCAGTTGCCTCCTCTACCTCACTTTTCTTCCAACAAGAAAACTAGATAACAAAATCAAATGATAATTTCTCCAACTTATCTTACAAGAATTCATTAATGTTGTGTTTGGTTGGGGTGAATGGAATGGAATGAATGAAATTAAAGGAAAATAATGGGAGTTGGAGGGAAGATTTGAAAAAAAATGAGATAGTGCAAAATTGTTATGATAAGAATTGTGAAGAAAATGAATGAGTTAAGGAATGAAGCATTCCATGTCAAAGTGGGGTGTTTAAATTATAATGTAAGTGGTTAAGAATGGAATGAAAGTTGTGAGTATCTAACTATTTTATACTTTAAATCTCATTCCATTCCATTCCAATCACCCCAACCAAACACAACATAAGGTGTTGATTAAATGCTTACACATTATAAGCAGACCCCTTGTAATTTAAATATCACACTATTAATAAGGGATTTAGTTGTCACGTTCAACCATTAGCAGCAGCTATGCTTGAATAGAAGTACTAGGTCTCATACTTGCTGAACATATGATGTTACACAAAAACCCCAAGATCACTAATGACATATACGACTTGCACATGCAAACAAAAAAATAAAAGAGAAGGTTGGAATTAGAGATCACAAACTATCTAAAAAGGAAAATCTTTGCATACACTTAGAATTGCAAAGAGGCCCAAAAAAAGAGGCACATAAGCTACTAGTCATGTACTCATATTGCAGTAAATAGACAAAAATTTTGGTCATCTATCCAAATTGTTTTCAAGACTCGAGAAACATCTTCCCAATTATACAAAGTAAATCACATATAACCATTGCAGACACAACTTTTTTTTTTTCTGTAAACTAATAGTCAACACTAAAAGGAAAAAAATGGGGAAAACAGAAAAGAAACGCCTTTTTTTGATTTTTCTTGGTGAGGAACGAAAACATCTTAAATAAAAATGAGGAACAATCAAATTGAAAAAGGGGAATTCTTTGATACAAAGATACCAATCAAACTTCACATAAGCTGCCATGGCCTGACAAAAATAGGACAATCATACAGCACATAAATATAACAAATTCAGCATCCAAACAAGCACCATATAAGAACTGGGTATACATGATTATAAGCAAGAAACACACCAACATTATAAACAAAAAAAAAAACTTTATTGTTTGAGGCTAAAAATTAAGAGAAAAACAAAGAAAAGAAAAAAGAGAGAAATAGAATACCAAAAGTGATATGAGAAGGAACAGTGAGTTCCAGCCAATCGGATCCATAAGAGACCTTAATCTTGATGATGGTGGACCCACCTTCATCTCCTGCAAAATTCATCGTCTGCACGAATTGGAATCGAAAATCAAGGAGATTCCAATGTGGGGTTTGGACAAGAATTTGAGGGCTTTACAAAAATGGAGCTTGTATTTTGTTTTTTATATTCAACTTTTAGTTTTTGATTTTCTGCTTTTCGCACCGCCCACACGCTCGAATTCGATGATGATATTAAGGGATTTGTTTAAACAAAATTACTCTTATTGCTAAATTCAAAGTCTTCATTTTTAAAATACCCCATTTCTAAATTCACAACATACACTGTATTAATTCTCCGAATTCCGGAGAAAACAATTGATTTCACTATAAATAATTAATTAAATTTTAAAATTATATGTAACTTGATTTTAATGTATAATATTACTGATATATACAATTAAATATTAAATTAAATAAAAAGTATGAGCTATATAGGCTGGTAGTCATATAATATGCACAAGTTAGGAACTGGTCGTCCAATGTCCAATCATTTCGTAGCCCAATATAAGAAAGCCCATTTGTAAACACACAGAATCATGCATATACAACTTCCACTATAGTACTACTAGCCATCTTGTAGCCCAACTGAGAAAACCGAAGTTATAACAACTTCAACCGAGGATGCAATAGCCAATTGCCAGATTCCGTTAGGGCTGAGCAGAAAACCGAATTAAAAACCGAAACCGATCCGAAACCGGAAAAAATCGAGAAAAACCGAACCGAGTAAAACCGATCCGAAACCGAAACCGAAAAATATAAACCGAACCGATTTAAATGGTTGGGTTCCGGTTTTAGGTTCCAACCGAACCGATACAAACCGAACCGAACCGGATATTAATATAAACAAATTAATAAATATTATATATATATATAATAATTTTTTAAATTTAAAAACATATTTATATATTACCATTTAGTCATTTACAAGAATAAAATAGTCACTGCTGTAATTGTAATTACAAAATGGGCCAAGTAATTGTGTAATTGGGCCAGAAGGCCCAGAACCCATAACTTATCAGACATTAGCCAATAGCCATTGCCCATTAGGTTATCCGTTATAGGTAATTAGGTATAGCAAACAGCAAAGTAGCAAACTGCAAACTTGTTGAGCAAACATTTTCTACTTGGGAGCCGACTGAGGACTGAGGAGCATACGAGTATACGACCATACGCTATTACGATTACAATTTACAAGTTCACGATTTTTGAATCTTGAAGCTTTTTAATGTCTGGGACTGAAGCAACAGCTCAACAAGAAGAAGAAGAAGAAGAAGAAGAAGAAGAAACAGTCATTGAAATTGAAGTGGTATGAATTACTTTTATCTAATAGAATTGAAGTGTTAATATAATTGAAGTGGTGTGAATTTGTATTACTAGATTGAAGTGGTATAAATTGATTTTATTGTATGCCTTTATTGTTTGTGATTTTAGTGTTATAATTATAAGTTATAACAGGTGCTGAATTTAGTGTTACTTTTGATTTTGAATGCATAATTCTAGTTTACTAAAAAAAAGGCTTTAAAGACTTACAGTTAAGTAACAGTTTTCAACAATTGCAACTAAGATTAAATGATCACTAGTCACTACCATGTTGTGCTGCTGATTGGAAATTATAGAAACTTGATTGTCTTTTTCAAAAATAGTTGCCTTGATTGCCTGTTGGTGTCTTGTTTTTTAGGCAGATGTGTAAGCTCACAGTTTCACAGTTGTCTTGTTGTAATAATAAGGTCCGTAACGAAATCATTCGGATTGGTTAGAGAGATTAACTCTTACTATTACTAGGCCGCTTAGAATGCCGCTGGTTCGGCTATCATTCACAGGTTCAAATTCTACTCATGGTAGTGCTGATTTTAAACTAGTGCTACTGATGGATTATTTCCAGCTGAGCTTTGCTAATATCTTTCTACATTATTACTCTGTTATTCATTTGCTAGGTACAAGATGAAGAAGTGATTGGTGCTGAATCTGATAAGCAGGAGGAAAATTGTGATAAAAAGGGTAAAAGGAGTTCAAAGGCATGGGAATATTTTGATGAATTGAAAGGTTGTGCAGTAGGTTTTGAAAAATCCAAATGCAAGTTTTGTGGTGTGATTATTGGATGTAATACAAACCGAAATGGTACATACGCTATGATGAACCATTTAAAAACGGTGTGTGCTAAATCACCATTGCGAACCAATCTCGACAAATTGCAGAAGACGTTGAAGTTTGAGAAGTTGTCCAAGGATGACAAGTTTCAAACACTTCAGGCTCATACGTTTGATCAAGAGAAATTAAGGAAGAAGCTTGCGTTGATGTGTATTAAAGACAACCAGCCTTTCAGAATTGTGGAGCATGAAGGTTTCCGAGGATTAATGAATGAAGCGGAGCCAAAATTTAAAATGCCCAGCAGATGGACTCTAGCAAGGGACTGCCTAAAGATTTATAGTGACGAGTTATCAAAATTAAAAAAATGCTTGGTCTCTGAAAGAGTATCATTTACAACGGACACTTGGACATCAGTTCAGAATATGAATTACATGTGTCTAACAGCTCATTGGATAAATAAAGATTGGAAGCTTTGTAAAAGAATTTTAAACTTCCGTCAAATTGGAAGCCATAAAGGGGAGGCAATTGGTAAGATGCTTGTCGAGTTGTTTGGAAGATGGGGTATAGACCGTATCTTCACCATTACATTAGATAACGCAAGCTCAAATGACACCGCAATCTCATATTTGAAGAAATTTCTTAGAGGACCGGAGGCTATTTTGGAGAACAAATTTCTTCATATGCGTTGTTGTGCACACATTCTGAATTTAGTGGTGAAGGACGGTTTAAAAGAACAATACGATTCAATTGCAAGGATTCGTAATGCTGTTAGATACGTTAGATCTTCACCGGCAAGGCTGGAAAAATTCAGAAAATGTGTCGAAAGAGAGAAGATAAAGTGTGATTTGATGGTTTGCCTAGATGTCGACACTAGATGGAATTCAACCTACCTCATGTTGGACGTTGCAGTGAAGTATAAAGGTGCCTTTATTAGAATGATCACTGAAGATTCTAACTACGAACCATTTTTTAAGGGGGCTGATCTTGGAGTTTCGAGTGACAATGCAAAGAAAAAGAAGAAAAAATTTGTTGAAGGTGCTCCTTTCTTCATTGACTTCGATAATGTCATTCGTTTTATTCAATTTTTAAAAATCTTTTTTGATGTTACACTTAAATTGTCGGGTTCCAAGTATTCCACCTCCAATGTGTTTTTTGTGGAGCTTGTGAAAGTGCAAGAGGCTATTTTTAAGTTGTGCTCGAATGAAGATATGTTGATGAGAGACATGGCTAATAGAATGAAGAATAAGTATGATAAGTATTGGGATAACGCGGAGAATACAAATTTTTTGTTGTATGTGGCGGTTGTTTTAGATCCTAGGTATAAAATGAGTTACATTGAGTTTTGCTTCTCAAAAATTTATGGGAGAGGGTCTACTAAATGTTTTATGATGCGTGAAAAAGTCATGAAGACCTTACAAGAACTTTTTGAACATTATAAGAACAAGGTAGTAGGCAATGTGGATACCTCTTCTAGTTCTAAGACAAACATGCCCGACGATACATGGGATGATGATTACGATAAATTCATGGAAGATCAGGAGAAAGGGGTAATGGGGAAATCAGAACTGGATGTTTATTTGGCAGATGAAAGAGAGAGAAAAAGTGAAGGTTTCGACATATTACTATGGTGGAAGACGAATTCAACCAGATTGCCAATACTTTCTGACTTAGCTAAGCATGTATTAGGTATGCCAGTTTCTTCCGTTGCTTCGGAGGCTGCTTTTAGTATCGGTGGACGAACAATTGATGCCTACCGGAGTTCGCTTTCACCAAAAACAGCTGAATCTTTAGTATGCAGCCAAGATTGGTTAAGAAGTTCGGGAGATATAACTGATCTTAGAGGGGAACCGGAAGAATATCTACAAATGGAAAAAATAGAAAATGGTAAATTACTGATTCTAATTGTTTGTTCTCTATTTTAATTGGTTATTAGTACCGGTAGTCTTATTCTTATTATAATGTCCTTGTTTTATTGTTTTATAGATGAGCTCAAAGTTGAAAGCTTATTTCATAGGTTGGACATTGATGACTGAAGTTTAGAGGTAAATTTAGTACTTGCTAGTTGTTTCTCAGGTTTTGCTACTACTGTCTATGTAATGAAGGTCTACTGTCTATGTAAATTCTGTAGATTAATACTAGTACACTGATTATTCATTTTAAATGACCTCTTCAAATATCAGATCAATTTTGGAAAATTTATCAATGCCAAACTGAATGTTAACTCAAAGCACTTCAAATAGGTGAAATGTGAAGATAACTCTAAAACGAACTTGTATATTTCCTGCAGATGCTCTAACAAACAAGTTGCAGGGAGTCTGATAAAAAACAGATAAAGTCTAAAATATAAAATTATAACTTTGATATTCACTAATGATTCAACATGAATACAGAGTGCACTTAATTGATATTGATATTGATGTTTATTATTAAGTAATGCTGGTACAGTTTATTGATATTGCTTGGTGCTCAGCATGTCCTGTAATTAGTAGATATATACTAGCTTGCACTTTGATGTCGATGAACTTCACCCTTAATGATGTGCTGCCTAGTGCCAAGTAAACTTGAATCTGGTCGTATCGTCCTATTTGGTATAATGGATAGCGAAACCTGTATGTCTCAGGCAGTTGTGCTTAATTGCAATAAGGGTAAAATATCTGACAAGAGGGAAGTGACCAGCTCAAGAATGAAAATCAGAGTGTGGGATGAAATAATTTTTTGAATCAGTGCATCTGCAAGAGAGGAATGATGACAGTAAAAGTTGGGCTGTTTTTTAATCTCTAAATCCACAAATTAACATTATGAGTTTCACAGTGGATTGGATATTAAGTAAGAGCTAAAGAATTTACAGTTGAGTATATAAGAAAACATGAATTGCATCATACATAAGTACACAGAAAAATTAGACATGACCTAAACATTAAGGCTTAAGCAGCTATGTTAAACGTATCACATGTCATACTTGTGGAATTAGTAGATTAATTGACATTGGTTGTTTGATATATAACTTATTTAAGAATTATCATTTTGTCTTTCTGTAAAAGTCTCTGACCTTTACAAATCAAACATTGATATTGATTACTATTGATATTGATATTGATGTTTATTATTAAGTAATGCTGGTACAGTTTATTGATATTGCTTGGTGCTCAGCATGTCCTGTAATTAGTAGATATATACTAGCTTGCGCCTTTTGACGTCTTAATGTCTTCTGTAAGATGATCTTGACGTCTTTTCCTCTGTTTTTTGAAGTCTTCTACACTGCATAATTGCTTCCGCCTTCCAGAGTTGTTCTTTGCAGACCTGGTGTATTGAATTTTGAAGTGCTCTTTTGTGTAGCTATGCTCATGTTCTCCTCTCACTGCCGCCTGCCAGATTCAACATTTTTCAGTTCTATTTTGTTAGTCGAGTTCTATTTCAGATTCAACACACAATCTTATTCGAGGACATTGGAAATTGGACTAACAAAATAGAACTGAAAAATGTTGAATCTGGCAGGCGGCAGTGAGAGGAGAACATGAGCATAGCTACACAAAAGAGCACTTCAAACTTCAATACACCAGGTCTGCAAAGAACAACTCTGGAAGGCGGAAGCAATTATGCAGTGTAGAAGACTTCAAAAAACAGAGGAAAAGACGTCAAGATCATCTTACAGAAGACATTAAGACGTCAAAAGGCGCAAGCTAGTATATATCTACTAATTACAGGACATGCTGAGCACCAAGCAATATCAATAAACTGTACCAGCATTACTTAATAATAAACATCAATATCAATATCAATAGTAATCAATATCAATGTTTGATTTGTAAAGGTCAGAGACTTTTACAGAAAGACAAAATGATAATTCTTAAATAAGTTATATATCAAACAACCAATGTCAATTAATCTACTAATTCCACAAGTATGACATGTGATACGTTTAACATAGCTGCTTAAGCCTTAATGTTTAGGTCATGTCTAATTTTTCTGTGTACTTATGTATGATGCAATTCATGTTTTCTTATATACTCAAATGTAAATTCTTTAGCTCTTACTTAATATCCAATCCACTGTGAAACTCATAATGTTAATTTGTGGATTTAGAGATTAAAAAACAGCCCAACTTTTACTGTCATCATTCCTCTCTTGCAGATGCACTGATTCAAAAAATTATTTCATCCCACACTCTGATTTTCATTCTTGAGCTGGTCACTTCCCTCTTGTCAGATATTTTACCCTTATTGCAATTAAGCACAACTGCCTGAGACATACAGGTTTCGCTATCCATTATACCAAATAGGACGATACGACCAGATTCAAGTTTACTTGGCACTAGGCAGCACATCATTAAGGGTGAAGTTCATCGACATCAAAGTGCAAGCTAGTATATATCTACTAATTACAGGACATGCTGAGCACCAAGCAATATCAATAAACTGTACCAGCATTACTTAATAATAAACATCAATATCAATATCAATTAAGTGCACTCTGTATTCATGTTGAATCATTAGTGAATATCAAAGTTATAATTTTATATTTTAGACTTTATCTGTTTTTTATCAGACTCCCTGCAACTTGTTTGTTAGAGCATCTGCAGGAAATATACAAGTTCATTTTAGAGTTATCTTCACATTTCACCTATTTGAAGTGCTTTGAGTTAACATTCAGTTTGGCATTGATAAATTTTCCAAAATTGATCTGATATTTGAAGAGGTCATTTAAAATGAATAATCAGTGTACTAGTATTAATCTACAGAATTTACATAGACAGTAGACCTTCATTACATAGACAGTAGTAGCAAAACCTGAGAAACAACTAGCAAGTACTAAATTTACCTCTAAACTTCAGTCATCAATGTCCAACCTATGAAATAAGCTTTCAACTTTGAGCTCATCTATAAAACAATAAAACAAGGACATTATAATAAGAATAAGACTACCAGTACTAATAACCAATTAAAATAGAGAACAAACAATTAGAATCAGTAATTTACCATTTTCTATTTTTTCCATTTGTAGATATTCTTCCGGTTCCCCTCTAAGATCAGTTATATCTCCCGAACTTCTTAACCAATCTTGGCTGCATACTAAAGATTCAGCTGTTTTTGGTGAAAGCGAACTCCGGTAGGCATCAATTGTTCGTCCACCGATACTAAAATCAGCCTCCGAAGCAACGGAAGAAACTGGCATACCTAATACATGCTTAGCTAAGTCAGAAAGTATTGGCAATCTGGTTGAATTCGTCTTCCACCATAGTAATATGTCGAAACCTTCACTTTTTCTCTCTCTTTCATCTGCCAAATAAACATCCAGTTCTGATTTCCCCATTACCCCTTTCTCCTGATCTTCCATGAATTTATCGTAATCATCATCCCATGTATCGTCGGGCATGTTTGTCTTAGAACTAGAAGAGGTATCCACATTGCCTACTACCTTGTTCTTATAATGTTCAAAAAGTTCTTGTAAGGTCTTCATGACTTTTTCACGCATCATAAAACATTTAGTAGACCCTCTCCCATAAATTTTTGAGAAGCAAAACTCAATGTAACTCATTTTATACCTAGGATCTAAAACAACCGCCACATACAACAAAAAATTTGTATTCTCCGCGTTATCCCAATACTTATCATACTTATTCTTCATTCTATTAGCCATGTCTCTCATCAACATATCTTCATTCGAGCACAACTTAAAAATAGCCTCTTGCACTTTCACAAGCTCCACAAAAAACACATTGGAGGTGGAATACTTGGAACCCGACAATTTAAGTGTAACATCAAAAAAGATTTTTAAAAATTGAATAAAACGAATGACATTATCGAAGTCAATGAAGAAAGGAGCACCTTCAACAAATTTTTTCTTCTTTTTCTTTGCATTGTCACTCGAAACTCCAAGATCAGCCCCCTTAAAAAATGGTTCGTAGTTAGAATCTTCAGTGATCATTCTAATAAAGGCACCTTTATACTTCACTGCAACGTCCAACATGAGGTAGGTTGAATTCCATCTAGTGTCGACATCTAGGCAAACCATCAAATCACACTTTATCTTCTCTCTTTCGACACATTTTCTGAATTTTTCCAGCCTTGCCGGTGAAGATCTAACGTATCTAACAGCATTACGAATCCTTGCAATTGAATCGTATTGTTCTTTTAAACCGTCCTTCACCACTAAATTCAGAATGTGTGCACAACAACGCATATGAAGAAATTTGTTCTCCAAAATAGCCTCCGGTCCTCTAAGAAATTTCTTCAAATATGAGATTGCGGTGTCATTTGAGCTTGCGTTATCTAATGTAATGGTGAAGATACGGTCTATACCCCATCTTCCAAACAACTCGACAAGCATCTTACCAATTGCCTCCCCTTTATGGCTTCCAATTTGACGGAAGTTTAAAATTCTTTTACAAAGCTTCCAATCTTTATTTATCCAATGAGCTGTTAGACACATGTAATTCATATTCTGAACTGATGTCCAAGTGTCCGTTGTAAATGATACTCTTTCAGAGACCAAGCATTTTTTTAATTTTGATAACTCGTCACTATAAATCTTTAGGCAGTCCCTTGCTAGAGTCCATCTGCTGGGCATTTTAAATTTTGGCTCCGCTTCATTCATTAATCCTCGGAAACCTTCATGCTCCACAATTCTGAAAGGCTGGTTGTCTTTAATACACATCAACGCAAGCTTCTTCCTTAATTTCTCTTGATCAAACGTATGAGCCTGAAGTGTTTGAAACTTGTCATCCTTGGACAACTTCTCAAACTTCAACGTCTTCTGCAATTTGTCGAGATTGGTTCGCAATGGTGATTTAGCACACACCGTTTTTAAATGGTTCATCATAGCGTATGTACCATTTCGGTTTGTATTACATCCAATAATCACACCACAAAACTTGCATTTGGATTTTTCAAAACCTACTGCACAACCTTTCAATTCATCAAAATATTCCCATGCCTTTGAACTCCTTTTACCCTTTTTATCACAATTTTCCTCCTGCTTATCAGATTCAGCACCAATCACTTCTTCATCTTGTACCTAGCAAATGAATAACAGAGTAATAATGTAGAAAGATATTAGCAAAGCTCAGCTGGAAATAATCCATCAGTAGCACTAGTTTAAAATCAGCACTACCATGAGTAGAATTTGAACCTGTGAATGATAGCCGAACCAGCGGCATTCTAAGCGGCCTAGTAATAGTAAGAGTTAATCTCTCTAACCAATCCGAATGATTTCGTTACGGACCTTATTATTACAACAAGACAACTGTGAAACTGTGAGCTTACACATCTGCCTAAAAAACAAGACACCAACAGGCAATCAAGGCAACTATTTTTGAAAAAGACAATCAAGTTTCTATAATTTCCAATCAGCAGCACAACATGGTAGTGACTAGTGATCATTTAATCTTAGTTGCAATTGTTGAAAACTGTTACTTAACTGTAAGTCTTTAAAGCCTTTTTTTTAGTAAACTAGAATTATGCATTCAAAATCAAAAGTAACACTAAATTCAGCACCTGTTATAACTTATAATTATAACACTAAAATCACAAACAATAAAGGCATACAATAAAATCAATTTATACCACTTCAATCTAGTAATACAAATTCACACCACTTCAATTATATTAACACTTCAATTCTATTAGATAAAAGTAATTCATACCACTTCAATTTCAATGACTGTTTCTTCTTCTTCTTCTTCTTCTTCTTGTTGAGCTGTTGCTTCAGTCCCAGACATTAAAAAGCTTCAAGCTTCAAAAATCGTGAACTTGTAAATTGTAATCGTAATAGCGTATGGTCGTATACTCGTATGCTCCTCAGTCCTCAGTCGGCTCCCAAGTAGAAAATGTTTGCTCAACAAGTTTGCAGTTTGCTACTTTGCTGTTTGCTATACCTAATTACCTATAACGGATAACCTAATGGGCAATGGCTATTGGCTAATGTCTGATAAGTTATGGGTTCTGGGCCTTCTGGCCCAATTACACAATTACTTGGCCCATTTTGTAATTACAATTACAGCAGTGACTATTTTATTCTTGTAAATGACTAAATGGTAATATATAAATATGTTTTTAAATTTAAAAAATTATTATATATATATAATATTTATTAATTTGTTTATATTAATATCCGGTTCGGTTCGGTTTGTATCGGTTCGGTTGGAACCTAAAACCGGAACCCAACCATTTAAATCGGTTCGGTTTATATTTTTCGGTTTCGGTTTCGGATCGGTTTTACTCGGTTCGGTTTTTCCCGGTTTTTTCCGGTTTCGGATCGGTTTCGGTTTTTAATTCGGTTTTCTGCTCAGCCCTAGTGTGTAATGACTTATTTATTTTATTTGAAGAACAAATGAACGGTTTAATGTAATCTTGAATTCTACGAATTTTTTTAATTAAGTTTCTTTTTAGTATTCTAGTAATAAAATATGTTTTGTCATTTTTACATTAGTCGGTTTTGTAACCGGAACCGAGCCGATTGTAACCGAACCGGGATTTTAAAACCGAAACCGAGCCGACGGTTGCGGTTGCGGTTTTGGTTTTTGATTTTAGAAACCGAAAATACATGGGTCCGGTTCCGGTTTTATCCAAAAACCGAGCCGAACCGGCCCATGCTCTCCCCTAGATTCCGTTGCCCGGGGTGTAATCGATTCGAGCCGAGTCAAATACGACTAAAAGTTTTGATCGAACTTTTAATTTCAAGCTCAAAACTCGGCTTTTGGAAAGTTCGATATGTTCGAGTTCAGCTTGAATTGATTTCACCAAATATAGACAAAATCTTGAATATAAATATTTAATATTTATATAAAAATATATTTATAATATATAAAATTAAAAAATTAATAAATGCTCGATTAGGCTCGCAAATCTTACGAGCCGAGTAATTTGAAGTTCGATCTCGGCTCGGTAAAGTATTCGAATAGCTCGAACTCAGCTCGATTATTATCGAGCCGAATTCGAATATTTATCGAACAGAGCTCGAGTAACTCACGAAGAGTTTGACTCGTTTACACCCCTACATTGCCCCTTTATATTATACTAGTTGAAAAAGGCGTGATTCGCGACGGCATTGTAATTTTTTTAGAAAAACTCTATTAATAAAATCAATACTATTATATAAAGGAGAAGACGGGGGCGGTGAGGTGGCGCTCTCAGATCGCTTCATTCTATTTTTCTAATTTTCTCAATTTTTTGAATTAATAATATTAAAAAATCGAAAAAATCTCAATTACCTTTTAAATGCTTACTAATAGAGGAAACATATAATATTTTTGTATTTAAAATCCCTACTAATGGAGAAAGTAAATATACAATAGATCTTTACTAATGAGGAAACTAAATATCACTAATGGAAGAAAATAAATATTCAATTATAATATTCTTGCCTTCAAAATATCTAAATTACCAAAACAGTGTATTACCTTACATTATTTTGAACTTTCCTCTATTATTATCTAAATATTCTCATAATATTTTTTTAATAAAATTACTATCTTAACATACTGCTCTCCTAAACTTTTTTTTTTTATGTAATATAATAGAAATCAATCATCAATAATATTATATAAAGGAGAAGACGGGGGCGGTGAGGTGGCTCTCTCAGATCGATTCGTTCTAATTTTCTAATTTTCTCAATTTTTTGAATTAATAATATCGCTTCGTTCTATTTTTCTAATTTTCTCAATTTTTTGAATTAATAATATTAAAAATTCGAAAAAATCTCAATTAACTTTTAAATGCTTACTAATAGAGGAAACATATAATATTTTTACATTTAAAATCTCTACTAATGGAGAAAGTAAATATACAATAGATCTTTACTAATGAGGAAACTAAATATCACTAATGGAATAAACTAAATATTCAATTATAATATTCTTGTCTTCAAAATATCTAAATTACCAAAACAGTGTATTACCTTACATTATTTTGAACTTTCCTCTATTATTATCTAAATATTCTCATAATATTTTTTTAATGAAATTACTATCTTAACATACTGCTCTCCTAAACTTTCTTTTTTATGTAACATAATAGAAATCAATATACTATTATATAAAGGAGAAGACGAGGGCGGTAAGGTGGCGCTCTCAGATCGCTTCGTTCTATTTTTCTAATTTTCTCAATTTTTTGAATCTATTTTTCTAATTTTCTCAATTTTTTGAATTAATAATATTAAAAATTCGAAAAAATCTCAATTACCTTTTTTTTTTTTTTTTTTTTTGAAAAAACGCACTTGCATAAATTAAAATTCTTCAGAAATAAGGTTACAAGCAATGAAATCAGGAGCAGTATGATACCACTCTTGAAGACCTGACAAAGAATACGTGGCTCCAGCTAACATATGAGCAACCGTATTCGCAGACCTATGAACAAACACTACTAACACTTCCTCAAAGTGTTTAATTTCTTCCCTACAATCAGCAACAATAGTATCAAAAAACGATCGCCCCATACTTCCATTTACTGCATCAACTAACAGCTTACAGTCAGACTCAAAAATACATCTAGTACTCCTCCATGCTCTTGTCCATTGCAGTGCCTCTCGTAGACTCAACGCCTCAGCCATTCGCGGTTGCATACTTCCCTCTATTACATTACTCCGAGCACGAAGAAATTTTCCCGTTGCATCCTGAATAACACATCCCACACCAACAAAGTTTCTGTTTTGCTTACACGCAGCATCAATATTCACCTTTACCCAGTCTGTGGGTGGTTTACTCCATATACGACCGCCTACCTGCATCTGTGGTCGGCTCGTAACTGCTTCTGCCTTCGTCTTTTTCCAATCTGTCAACATTTTAAACACCATTGCTTTCATACCAAATACAGACTGATTTACACGATCCCATACCCATTGATTACGTCTGTACCAGAGACCCCAACATAGTAAGCCCACCAAAGCACATTGATCTTTATTTATCATATCAAACACCCTGTGCAGTATAGTCATAACAATGTCTTGCGGCATCACAGTGATCATACTCTGAAACCCAGTACCTCCCCAGACCTCCTGTGCAAAAGAACACTGAAACAGTATATGTATAATATTCTCCATATGTGTTTGACACCAGGTACATTTCAAACTAATATTAACCTGTTTAATATGCAGAGCAGCAGCTGTAGGGATACAATTACGACAAGCACGCCAAATAAAGTTTGTAACTTTTCCTGGCAGATTAAGGTCCCACAACTTCCTCCAAAACCTCCTTTCAGTGTACTCCTTCTCTCCCTGTAATTGTCTGTAACAACTACGAACTGTGAATTCTCCTTTTTCGTCTGGCATCCAAAACCACGAATCCTCTCTACTCGTACCAGGGATAGGTATTGCACAGATAAGATTTCTATCCCTTTCATTAAAAATATCACTTAATACCTCCTCATCCCACATTCTTTGACCCTCAGCCATCAAACCATGAACTGTTGCATCTTTAAGTTCCGTAGGCATTTCAGTTGTGAGGTACCCGTTATTAGGACAAGGTAACCAAGGTACTTCCCAAACTCTCGTACTCTGTCCATCTCCAATTCTTCGACGACAACCTTGCTTTATAACTTCTTGAGCTTGGAAGATACTCCTCCACACGTAACTCGGGTTATCTCCTAGCTTAGCATGAAGAAAATCAGCATTGGGAAAATACTTAGCTTTCATCAGCTTCGTTACCAGTGGGTTGACATTGTTTATAAGCCTCCACCCCTGCTTTGCCAACATCGCAACATTAAAGTCCCTTAACTTCTTAAAACCCAGCCCTCCTCCCTCCTTTGCCTCGCAGAGTTTATCCCAAGCCATCCATTTTATACCTCCAGCTGTACTGCTATTACACCACCAGAAGGCATTCATACGCTTTTCAATTCCCTCACCAACTTCCAAAGGTATCAATAGAAGGTTCATCCAAAAATTTGGGATGACCTGTGCTGCTGTTTTTAGCAGTATGATCTTACCTGCCTTCGAGATGTTCTGATGTCTCCAGCCTTGAAGCTTTTGCTCAATCCTGTCCAGTAAGAATTTAAACGTTGCAACTTTTTTTCGACCAATAACCATGGGCATCCCTAAATACTTACCAGGAGCCTGAACTTCATTCACTTCTATTTGCGCACACACCTCCTGTCTATCATTCCCATTAGTATTCGGAGAAAACGTGATTGTCGACTTATTATAATTCACCATTTGGCCTGAAACCTCCTCGTACCTATTCAAAATCCTTTTCATAACTTTTGCTTCTGCACCCTTCGCTCGAAAGAAAAAATAACAATCGTCAGCAAATAATAAGTGTGAAATAGTAGGAGCTCCCCTAGCAATGGAGCAACCATGCAACAATCCTACTTCTTCATTGCGGCGAATAATTGCACTCAAACCCTCTGCGCACATAATGTAGAGATAAGGCGAGATCGGATCACCTTGCCTCAACCCCCGTTGAGGAATAACTGTACCGAACTCCTCCCTATCGTGAAGAAATCCATATGAAACGGATCGAATAAAGGACATGAGCCTGTCAATCCAAATTGTATGAAACCCAAATTTCTTCAACATATTGTCAACAAAACCCCATTCTAATCGATCATATGCTTTCGATATGTCGATTTTTAACCCTGCTACTCCATATTTTCCTTGTGTTTTCCTCTTCATATAATGGTTTACCTCGAATGCAATCATTGCGTTGTCTGCCAATAATCTCCCCTCGACGAATGCACTCTGTCTATCAGAGATTAGATGTCCCAAGCATGGTTTCAATCGATTCGATAGAACCTTTGATAAAATTTGAACCAATACATTACAAAGAGATATGGGACGTACTTCAGTCATTGTTGTGGGCACTTTCACCTTTGGAATCAGGCATACCATAGTTCGATTAATGCCCTCTGGGAGTTCACCTGTAAGCAAGAAATTGTGGCAGAATTTAACTACATCCCTTCCCACTATACCCCAGAAAACTTGGAAAAATGCCGGATTTAGACCATCTGGCCCGGGCGATTTGTCAGGGTGCATTGAGAACACAACGTTTTTAACCTCTTCGTCTGTAATTTCTGAGATTAGAGTCTCATTTTCGTCTTCTGTAACTCTGTCCACTATTTCTCTGTCCGACAAGCTCCCATTCACATTCGAGCTCTTAAATAAATCAGCAAAGTAATCAACGACAACCTCCTGTATTCCAGTCTTTGTTTCTCTCCACTCTCCTTCCTTATCTTTTATACGCTGAAAGCAATTATTCTTCTTTCGATTTGAAGCATACTTATGAAAGAAACGAGTATTTTGGTCCCCCTCTCGCAACCAAAACTGTTTTGCTCGTTGCTTCCAATATATTTCTTGCTTTTCTAATAAGTTCAGAAATTCCCATCTAACCGCATTATAAAGCTCCACTCCCTGCTTGTCCCTTCTAGTTCTGAGCCGCCTCAGCTTGTTTTTACATTCTACTATCTGCGTCTTATATTCCTGGCTCACACCTCCTCCCCATTCCTCCAATTTAAGACAACAAAACTGAATTCGATTCATAATGTCCTCCCCTTCTGTACTCTCCCAAGTGTTTTTAATCAAATTCAAACATTCTTTTTCACGGATCCAAACATTTTCAAAACAAAACCGTTTAGTTTTAGGCACATACACTTGCCTGTGTAGCTGGAGAATCAAAGGCAGGTGATCCGAAGGGGCTACATCTAAAACTCTTACCTCTGCATCAGGAAACAAGTTACACCACTCTTGCGTTGCAACTCCACGATCCAGACGTTCCTGAATCCATTCGTTTGCTCCCCTGGATTTTTCCCAAGTATATTTCTCTCCAGTTAAACCCAGATCAATAAGATGACAATCATTTAACGTGTCGATAAAACCTGTTAATAATGCTCTTGGGTGATCTCTTCCTCCACGTTTCTCGTCCATGTACATCATATCATTGAAGTCTCCTATTACACACCACGGGAGGTTTGATTTACCAGCTAGCTCACGAAGGATTCCCCACGACTCTCTTCTTCTGCTTCTTTCAGGACAACCGTAAAAACCTGTATATCTCCAACGCCCAACCTGCTCATTCTCTACCTCGAAATCAATAAAATGATTACCAACCTCTCTTATAACACAGCTACCCTCATTTTTCCATAGCAGCGCCAACCCACCACTGTGAACCTGTGCATCCACTACCCAGCAACCAGCAAAATTTAAAGTCCTACAAATATCAACTACTCTACGTTTATTTGTTAATATCTCAGAAAGAAATATAAAACTGGGCTTTATTTGTTGCAAAGACTCCCTCAGGAACCTAACTGTCCGTGGGTTGCCAAGCCCACGACAGTTCCAAGCTATCAAACTCATTGTCCTAGGCGGGCCTGCAACACAGGTCCCGCCTCTATTCCGTATTTTGGCCCAACATGTAAGTCCAGTCCAGTTGTTTGATCCACCACATCCTTCTCTTTTACCTCCGTATTTTCTACGCGCCTTCGTTTTGGATCCACTATATTTGAAATATTTTCAAACTTATTTCCTTCCTGATTATCCGTTAATTGGTTCACAATATCCCTTGACTCTCTCCCATGACTTCGTTCAGTTACTCTGATCCCCCCAGTCTCTCCTAAACTCTCGCGGATTACCCCATCCACCTCCATGAAACGCTCCTCCACCTTATCGCCACCGTTTTGCCCCCCAGTTTCCGGTTTTGACCTGTTTTCCGATGTACTCCAACCTTTATCTCCATCAGCCCCATTCCTCAGCCAGCGTGCCCCTATGTTTTGATTCTTAACATTCTTGACAGGTGCCCTCAGCCAAATTCCGTATGCCCTATCAATTTCTTTATCAGGATTAGCGTAAACAATCCCACATTCCCTCTCTGAATGCCCAAGTATTCCACACACAAAACAAAACGTGCTTAGCCTTTCATACTTGAAGTTCACCCAACTCCACTCTCCCCCTGCCCGTTTTATCTTCATTCTCCTTTTCAAAGGTTTATCAACATCCATGGTGACTCGCACTCGCATATACATTTTCCGTCCTTCCTTCATATTTGCTGGGTCCGTCTTCACAAACACACCAATAAAGTTACCTATGCTTTGCAGAATTTTCTCCGATACAAACCCGTTTGGGAGATCGTACACTTGGACCCATATATCTATCTTATTCAGGCATACTGTTTGTGGGTCTTCATTGGCCTCCAAGCGATGAGATACCAACAAGCTCTGTTCGAAAGTCCACGGTCCGCCCTCACAAACCTTCTACAAATCAAGTGTATGGTAAAATATGAACGAATAGCGTTGTTCTCCGAGTTCATGAACCTCCATCCCCTCTCTAGGTCTCCACAACGAAGCCAGTACATTTTGCATTGCATTAAAATTCACATTTTTCTCCGTTAAAAAACGACCAATCAACACAAATGTTTGCCTGGGTTGACTCACTTCATCCTCTCCCACTATGACACCTTCCTCATCCTCCTCTTCCAATGTCAGCCTTGCGTACAGATCCTCCAGATTTGTTTTTTGATGCGCCATTTACCCCCTTACGTACCTTCACAGATATGTTATTCAATATAGATAAACAAACTTGTCACAAGACAAGACAGAAAAAACTTGCAAATATGCAAGACTTGTATATTCAATTACCTTTTAAATGCTTACTAATAGAGGAAATATATAATATTTTTGCATTTAAAATCCCTACTAATGGAGAAAGTAAATATACAATAGATTTTTACTAATGAGGAAACTAAATATCACTAATGGAAGAAACTAAATATTCAATTATAATATTCTTGCCTTCAAAATATCTAAATTACCAAAATAGTGTATTACCTTACATTATTTTGAACTTTCCTCTATTATTATCTAAATATTCTCATAATATTTTTTTATTGAAATTACTATCTCAACATACTGCTCTCCTAAATTTTCTTTTTTATGTAATATAATAGAAAATACAGGAACGTTTTGGTAAATAAGAAGTTAATAAATTAGATCGGTCTTGCATAAGAAATTAAGTAATTAATACAAAAAACTAGAAAAAAATTCAACTACCTTTTAAATTTTTAATAATGGAGAAAACTAAATATACAATTTCAATATTCTTGCATTTAAAATCTCTACTAATAGAGGAAAGTAAATATAATATTCTTGCATTTAAAATCTATACTAATGGAGAAAGTAAATATACAATAGATCTTTACTAATAGAGGAAACTAAATATTCAATTATAATATTCTTGCCTTCAAATATCTAAATTAAAAAAAAGTGTATTACTTTACATTATTTTGAACTTCCCTTTATTATTATCTAGATATTCTCATAATATTTATTTTCAAATAAAATTATCATCTTAACATTATGCTCTCCTAAACTTTCTTTTTTAATGTAATATAATAGAAAATACAAGAACATATTGGTAAATAAAAGTTAAGAAATTAGATCGGTTTTGTATAAGAAATTAAGTAATTACTTGGTAAATAATTAATTAACTTTAATACTTTCGTACAAGCAACTAATTAATAGTATAAATATACACCTAAACTCTGTTAATTGTCTATTGCAATTTTTGTTGTCAACATTGTTCTTCTTTACTTTTTTGTTTGTTCATGTTAAAAGTGTGTATATGAGTACATGAGTATGCGACTTTTTCCTTTATGTTATTTATCTTATTACGTTTGTTTGTTTGTATTCTAATGCAGGATCATATTAAAATCTTTGACAAGACAAGTTATTTGCTATTAGTGTTGATTGAGTTAAGACATGGATTAATAAGGAGGGATATTCATCAGTTAATCAATTAAAATAATAGGCTGATCAAGATAATTTTCATGTACATTCAGTTGTGAATTGATTTATATGTTTATGTATGTACATTATTAGTTTTGAATTTATAGTTAAAAGTTGATACACATGTATACAAGGTAATTCGAAAGTGGAGAATTCATCGTGTCTTCAAAAACAAATTTTATCATTATTTTTTAACGTTTAGATAGTTATTGCTCTAATTTTTATGAGAAAAGATATATATCTTTTAGTAAAATATTTTCTTTAATTCATACACGAAAATTCAAAGATAAAAATTGTATATTAAGAAATTTATAGTATATGTATTTCGAAAATATCATGTTAAGATTTATTCGACTGAAAAATTTATTTAGTGTGTGCATTTTTAACAAAATTCAATAAGTCGGTGCATCTATAACAAAAGTCATACAAGAATAAGAAATATTTTGAAGAGGTCAATATTTTATTTTATTTTTAAGGAAGAGGTTGTTGTTGTTTTTGTTGTTATTTGTTTTGACAAAAAGAGATCATTATTAATAAAAAAAATCTCCCAGCAACAAAGAAGATGTTTGTTCATATTTTTTGATTTTTTTTCTTACTGAGAATAGATTTGGAGGTAATGAATATTTTAATAGCTCTGAAGGTATAATTGTAGTTTTTGATTAAACGATCTAGAACTTTATATATATATATATATAATTCAAAACAAAACTTAATTTTATATTAGAAATATTATTTTATTTAAAAACGTATTTTGTAGAATATTTTTTGAGAAAATTTAAAGATATTATTATAAAGCCGCTGCGAAGCGCGGCTTAGTAAACTAGTTATAACAATTACTCATTACTCTCTAATAAATCGTGCTTCCGTTAAATATATTTTCCTTATATTAATTTTAATTGAAATCTAAATTTTAACATATTAAATACTTAGAGTTAGTTTCAAATTAGAACTTTACTTTAACTTAGAACTTGGAACCAATATAAATCTTAGATTCTATTTAATCAACGGTTCACATAAATCCGTTCTTTTACAGTACATGGTAATTTATATTCTATTGTAGAACACAATATCTTATTTGTGAATTATAAAATATGAGATATACTTCTGCGGTACACAATATTTTTACTTAATAAGTTACATAAAATTTTTTTAAAAAAATTATTTTATTTTATAATATAATTTACTTTTGAACTCTTGTAAAACGTATAAAAATAATTATGCAAAAAGAATTTTTACTTTGATTTATTTTATAAAAAAGGTATCATGTTCTGTAGAAGAATATGTAATTTAGTTCTAAGAAGTCTAATTTTAAGTGGTTCTACGAGGAACCTGACCCAACTTACTTAATTTATATATTAGTTTTCATGTTAACAAATTTCTTTTTAATGAGCCGCTCTCTCGTTAAAAAAATATTTATATAAATTCGCACTTCTATTTTACTTCCAATAAACTTTTTACTATGTCTTATAAATACTTATTCTACTTCCAATAAAAAAAAATTATATATAAACACACTCCTATTTTACTTCCAATAGAATTTTTACCCATGACTTATAAATACCTACTCTACTTCAAATAAAAGTTTTTTATTATATGTATTTCTTATAAATTCGAACTCTTCTACTTTATAAATTCGTAAACCTCTACTTTCAATAGAACTTTTAATTATATGTCGAATCTATAAATTTGAACTATTATCTTTTATAAACTCGGACACTTATTATACTTCAAAAAAAACTTTTATTTATATGTTTTTCCTGTAAATTTGAACTCTTCTTCTATATAAATTCGAACACCTATTCTAATTCTAATATGTTTATTATACTTCAAATATAACTTTTATTTATATGTCTTCTGTTAGGCTCAAGACATGTCTGAATAACACTATTAACAAGCCTACACTATGTGACTATGTCACATTACATGACCTAGTGAATTCTATCACTGAGGTATAGTATAGGTCTCTAAATGTACTTGTCTTGTTCTCATGAACATTAGCTTGATCATGTATGCTCAAAGTTATAATGAGCTTAGTAAGGTTTCTTGCATCTAGATTGTATATAGGCCATTGAATAATTATCCTGGTAGAAGTTCAGAAGTGTTCATGCAGCAGGATAGAGATGAATAAGGCTATGAAGAAATAAGTTGCAGAAATTTGTCTAAGGCATTATATAGCAAAGTCAGAAGAAAGCTATGTCGTGAAGTCACCAATATCTATATCGTGAAGTGCTACATCGCATAGTCCATTTTGGTCTATGTCGAGAAGTCCTCAAGACACATGTCGTGAAGTGTTGAAGTCAGCAAAGTCAAAGAAGCCTAGATCGTGAAGTCCTCAGAAGCCCTATGTCGCATAGTCATCAAATGACCTATGTCGCATAGTCATCAAATGACCTATGTCGCATAGTCATCAAATGACCTATGTCGCATAGTCATCAAATGACCTATGTCGCATAGTCGTCAAATGACCTATGTCGCATAGTCATCAAATGACCTATGTCGCAAAGTCTTTAAAGGCTATATCGCGTAGTCCTCACAAGGGAGATCGCAAAGTCAGGAATAAAGTGGAGTTCACGATATCAACACTTAGCCGTTTACAATAAGACAAATCAAGGTACAGAATCAAGAATCAAAAGAGACAAATACTGAAGCATTTGTTCTGGCAAGGTGGTCCAAAGAACAGATGGCAAATCTACAGCTAAACTTGGAGAGAAAGATAAGAGACAAGCAGCTACAGAAACGGGAAGGACTCCGAAAAGCAGGTGGTCCTTCCTGACACAGTTAACGTCTTATGGCAGGACAAGTTGGACTTTCAGCAAGGGGTAACTGTGTAAAAATAAGTGTGTGCACTAGTTTGTATAGGGCTTATATATATCATGCACATCCTATTGTTAGCTGTAAGAGAGATACACATAGTTTTTATCTTAAGCTCTTTTCTCTGTAAGCAAGCAAGTTCAAACTGTTCTTGTTTAGAAGCCAGAAATTCGTTTGTGAATTTCCTGGAAAGCTGTAGTATTTAATTTGCTTATACAAAGTAGATTAAAGTGATTGTGTGTGTTGTTTACTTTCCGCATATTGCATAGCATAATCATATACAGTCTTTTACTTAGTTTTCAAGAATCGAAAAATATATCAAACTATCCATTCACCCCCCCCCCCTCTGTCTAGTTTCTAGGTGATATTCATTGCTAACAATTGGTATCAGAGAGTAGGCTGTTAACGTACAAACAGGAAAAGATCAAGAATGAGTTCACAGAAACTAAGCAGTATCAAGATTCCTCCCTTTAACAAGGAGCACTACAGTGTATGGAAGAAGAAGATGTTGCTTTTCATCAAAGCTTCTAACCCCATGTATTTAGATATTCTAAAGCATGGTCCCTTCATTCCAATGATCGAGATTGGTGAAACAACCAATGGCACTGAGATTGTACCAGCAAAACATGTGCCCAAAGATCCCTCAAAATACACTGATCCTGAAAAGGAAAAAGTAGCACTGGATGGACATCTTCAACTTATCATTTGTGAATCTATGGACTTCAACATGTATGGCACTGTCGCTCATTGTACTAGTGCCAAGAAGATGTGGGATCTTATAGAAGTGCTCTGTGAAGGAACTACTGAAGTAAGAAAGAACAAGAAGCAGATTCTTGTTTCACAATATGAAGCCTTCATGGCTCAGCCAAAAGAGGGAATCACAGAAGTGTTTGAGAGATTCAACAAGCTGATAAACGAGCTCAAACTCTATGACAAACACTATGAAATAGAAGAGCTCAATATGAAGTTTCTACTAACTCTTCCAGATCACTTGGAACCAAGAATCTCTTCCCTTAAAGAAAGAGATCTAACAAAGATTGGTTTTGATGTGTTGTATGGTGTTTTGAAGACATATGAGTTAGAGCTGTTTCAAAAGAGATCTATTCAAGAAAAGCAAGGATTAGTGGCTAATACCTCCTGTGCACTTATTGCTGACAACCTAAGTCAAAGAATGGACTCTCTTAAAATCAGTCAGGTCAAGATTGAGGAACTGGAAGTTGAAGACACTGGTGATGAGGCCCAAGTTGTCTATGATTTGCCTGAGGATGATGAGTTTTACAGCATGGAAGAACTGGACAAAATGGAGAATAAATCTTTTGCTTATATGGCTAGGAGGTATCCTAACATAAGGTTTAAAAGAAAGCAGCCATTCAGGTCCAAGTTCAACACTGGAAACACTGGTGGATCTAGTGGCTCAAACACCTTCAATAAAGGAAAAGGGATTGCTGGTGCTGCTAAAGGTGGATACAAGACAGGAAGTGTGGATAGGACCAAAATAAGGTGCTATAACTGCAATGAACTTGGGCATTTTGCCACTGAGTGCAAAAAGCCTAAACAAGTCAAGAAGGACAAAGCATACTTAGAACTTGAAGCTAAGTATGAGGCTCTACTCAAGAAACAACAGGGCAAAGCTTTTATTGCTGAGGGAAAATGCTGGGATGACTCTGATGAAGAAGAAGAACAAGAGTACTCAAACTATACCTTGATGGCATTTTCTGATGATGGTGATTCAAGTCAGGTACCTATTCTTACTTCTCTTGATATTGTTAGGTCCAAAGTATCGTAGAAGGGGGGGGGGGGTTGAATACGATACTCACAAATAATTTAATTTCGTTCGCGGATAAATCTTTCAGTTCTATAACGAAATCAAACACACCAAACCAAATCAAGTTTCGGGGAATATATCTTTTTATAAATATAAACCTTGAGGGGTGCTACAATTTCTAATCCGTAGATTAGCGTCAATGAGTTTAAGGTTACACAAATACAAAACAATGATCAAGTTCTGAGCACTATTAATTTCTCTGATAATTTTCTCCGGCTCTTCTCTCTCTCAGTAATGTCTCTGTGTTAGAATCCTTAACTGAAGAAGACACATTCTTCACTCTGTATTAACTGCAGACTTTGGTTTGAAAAACCATCGAACCAAACGTGTAGAAACAATCCTGGCCGTTGGATCTTCTTCAACTTGAAAAACAAAGAATACTTTCCACCTGCTCCCAATTAAAAAACCATCGAATGGTTTAAGAAACCATCGAATGAAACAAATCATTTTACCATTCGATAGTTTTTAAAACAAAACTATCGAATGCTAAATTGATTTACTTGTTTTTAATTCAATCACCTTAAACTCTCATTCGATAGTTTTCTTAAAAGAAAAAACTATCGAATTGATTTACTTGTCATTTGTCCTTTAGTAATAACTCCTGAGCTCCCGGGTGTTTAAGTAATGGACTGTATCAATTTGTTCTGAGACGATAAAACAACTTGATCTTTTCAGTGCCGTCACCTAGTGCAACTGGTCTGGTTCACAAATGAATAACACTTGATCAATTCTTATTTTATGTCTTCAATATAGTGCTGCTGATAAGTCCTTTGTCTTTCTGGTTGCTTCGTTTAAATCACTGGAATCCCGTGGTACTTAACCCTAAATCATTCACATACTTCTGTCATCTTGAAAGTCTTGTTTCTTTTGCTGTCACTGAGGCTTGAACATTTTCATGAACTTCTTTCCGTGACCTGTTTACAGACTTCAAGAATACATAACGTATTTTGATTTTTTGTGTTTACCTTTTCTTCTTTGATTCTGGATTCCTGTGCTTCTATTAATACTATTGCATGTCTTGTCCTTTGTTGAGTTGTAGGTATCTCTTTTACATCTTATGTTACATTATGCTTTACAATCTCCCCCTATTTGATTGGATAGAGTTCGACAAGCAAATACTTCGAGGATAACTCAACTAACTAAGGAAACATTAAACTACTTAAAGTAAGACAGCGTAATAATATCAATGCATTCTGGATCAGATATATATACATTTCCAGATTTCATAAATCAAAAAACAATTAAACTTTATACAATGAAGTTGCTCCTCTAGTCTGAGCTGATAGTTCTCTTGTTCTTTGCTTCATCATTCAGTCCATTCCAATCTCACCTTCTTCAATCATTGGATCGGAGTTAGCAGCTTGATAATCAATCACTGATAGATAGTGCAGTGGTTCTCCAGGTTTAAGGATTGCTCCTTGGATGTGTCTTCCAATATATTCAACCTCTTGACCCACTCCAGCCCATAACCATGCAATGTTAACATCTTTCTTGTTCAGCTTTGGCATGTTTGGCAGTCTGGTATGCACTTCTAATCCTCTTTCCACTCTTTTCCTATAGTAAGGAACATTCTCCATTAGAAATCTTCTAAGAGTGTCTGCTGCTTTGTCCTTCTCCGTTGATGAGAATCCAGTGGATCTAAGATACTTCTCAACTGAGATTAGATAGTTGCTTGGGTAGTCCCTCAGTTTGTCCTCAGCCAAATAGCAGATTCTGAACAAGTCATTCGTCATGAATCTAACCATTGGAGGATCTTCAGTAATCTCTGGACTGACTTTCATCACGATCTCCTTAACATGCTCACGGAGCAGTTCATTTAGCCTTGTGGTTCTTTGGATCTTGATGAGTATAGCCTGCAATTCTGTATATGTCCTCTGTTCTAAAAACTTAGTAGAAATCACAAATGTACCTTTCTCCAGAAAACTGATTAATAAGCTCCAGGCACCATTTGCTTTAACCCCAGCATTCAGACAGATTATAGAGCTTCTCAGTGCTTTAAAGTAAGTCTGATCTTCATGATTAGCACTTCTGATGTCCTGAATAATGACTTCCACCTCCGCATTGTCATTGACTTGTAATCCGTCTTCAACTCCACAAAAGGTTTTATAAGCCATTTCCCATTCAGTACCATCTTTCTTTGCCAGATCTATCATCTTCTTCTTCCTCACTTCATTATACACCTTCATTCTCTTTAGCTTTTCACTTCTCAGAATTGCTTGCTGTTTCTCCTTCTCAGCTTGCCTGGCATCTATTGCAGCTCTCTGAGCTCTTATTGCTTCCAAGGCAGCTTCTTCTTCATGTGATAGAGAATTTGCTTCTTGCATATCATCATCCAAGATAGGATGTTCTATTGGATCCGGATAATATGGCTCATGCTCCTCTTGAATAGGTTGCTCATGCATGACCTCAAATTCCTCTTCACTTTCCTTGTCTTCCTCTACAAGCTCCTCAATCCAGTACTGTCTGATTGGAATAGCCTCAACAGTCTCCCAAACTCCCCATTTATCCTTCACCCCCTCTCCAACTTTCTCCCCCTTAGTTGAGGAATCCTCGATAAAAGCATCCTCAGCATAAAAGAAATTAGAAGGATCAGGTTGCTGATATGAAGAACCAGGTTGTCCAGATTGTTGGTTCTTTAGCATACTCCATATAGACTGTACTCCGTCACCTTGATTCTCCAAGAAATCCATAAGCTGCTTATTAAACTCATTTATAGAAGCTAGCGACAGGTCAATGTTCTCCAATCTTGAGTTGGTAGTCTTTTCCATGTGATCCAGCCTCTTGTTTAGCTTAGACTCCACTCGTGAAAGGGAATCCATTACATCTTTTACCCGCGCTTGACCATCCCGGATAACCAGAACGTCTTCTCATAAAGCTTCATGTCCTTGTGACAGTGCAGTTACTTCATTCATGAATCCATCTTTAAGTTCCCTGACGTCCATCCTCAGCTCGACTAGTTCTTCCATAGCTTCCTTCTTTAAGGAGTCCACTGCCTGCTTCGTACCTGTTATAGTGCCAGATGCACTGCCAATGACCCTGAATGTTCTTCTGGAATCAGCTGCAGCCAAGTCAACTTTCTCTTGAATAGACTTTAAAGAAACATTGTCTTGACTGGAGGAGATCCCTTGGTCAAAGGAAGGTCGCAGTGGAACCTTGAAAAGTGGAATTCCTTCTTTGTCCCGAACTGTCATCTCCTTGAGGGAAGATTGAACTTGTAGCTCTCTTTCTGTTGGTAACAGCAGATCATTAATATTAGGTAGGGTTAGGGTGTCACTCCTCACATTTGGCTCTGGGTGTACACTCAACGTTTCTGTCGGTGTTTGAATCATTTTTCCTTTCCCACTCAGGCCAGGTGTAAGTGTTTTTGTTTCACTCAAATCCTTTGTGCTGATTGTACCTGCAGAAGAGATCACCGTAGCCATCCTTAAGGAGGTCACCGGTGGTGCAATGGGGCTTCGCAAGTCCCCGTCCTTGGATAAACCAAGTTGCTGATCATCCTTAGATGATATATCCTTTGAAGGATCTAGAGTTTGAATCTCTAGGGGGTTAGAAACAGGCTCTTTTAACAGCAGAGATCCCGAATCTTCCCCGTGAGTCTGTAAAGACTTCACCTCAGTTGACTCCTCAATAGTAATTGATTCACTGTTAACGAGTTGCCGATCTGCACCTACGTCAGACCCTTTACCCGCAGGATCCAGATATGTTCCATCTGGGGAGGTAGACAATGACCTTTTAGATTGTGCATTTAGGTCAAAGCCTTCTCTCGACGTCTATGAAGACCCTTGGTTCTGAGAACCTTCAACCAGTGAACCTGACCGTAATATGGTCGGAACACCAGTTGCTTCCGTCAATTCTTCCTTACTTGATTGAGCTATTGGTTCAGATATTGCTTTCGTTAGCGTAGCCCAATCAGCATCAGAAAAATCAGTAAAGGGCTCTTTGAATGAGAGAAATGAAGTATCAGCAGTTGCCTCAGTTTCTGTTCTTCTCCTTTTAGAGGAAGGCAGAGCTGCTGTTGAAGGGTGTATCTCCTTATGTGGTGCTGCTTTGGCACTATCTCCCTCTACACTCATGGATGGTTCTTTAATGGGTATAGTAGGGGAAGGAGGTTCGTTTATGTTTTCATTTGGCTCTTCCAAAGGCTCTTCGACCGTGGTTAGAGGTTGTGGGTTTGCAACCTCCTGGTCAGGAATGGCCACTAAGGGCTCTGGATCAACATCCATTGGTACAGGTGCCATTACAGGTTCAGGTTGTGGAATATTACCTTGATTTACCTGTTCCCCTGGGGGTAGAAGTGGTAGGGGCACCGTTCTTAGATATTCAGTGAGAACAGTGGGTACCCCTGGAAGATAGTTGTCCTTCCTAATGAGAGCGGTTATGGCATTGCTCTTCATTCTCATGCACTCCTGGTTGGCTTCACCTTCAAAGATCTCTCGTTCATCATCTGTTAAGATATCATTGAGAATTAGCTGTAGGAACCTAGGATAGAAACAGAGCACATCTTCATTTATGCCTGTTCTTTCATCCAGTGGTCCCATGCACAGAATTACTTGTTCAATCACTATCCGTCCTATGTTAATATGCCTATTGTTCGCAATGGCAAACCCTATCTTTTGAAGGAATAAGGGAATGCCATGCAGATTTGTTAGCTTGGCAGTAAAAACATGTATCAGGGTATGAAAGAAAAAATTCCATGGCTTTGGCAGGTAATGCTTTAAGAACTCTCCCACCAAGAAGTTAGGTTGTTGACTTCTGATAAGAGTGAAGAAAGCATGTATTTCCTCAGTTGTGGGATCCGGAACAAGGTTTTCTGTAGGAAAATGAAGTATTCTGTTAAAGTCATGTTCCGTCACCCTTATTGTTCTGCCCCCTGGCACAACAAAACTGAAGGATCTCACATCATTCTCACTTGTATCCGTGGCGGATGTGTACAGCGCAGTCAGTTGATCGATACAAAGGACTACGGGAGTACTTACAGCGTATGCCACTAATGAACGTATATTCAAAAACTCTGCCCATGCACGAATTTGAGGATTCGTAATGGTTTGCAAGTTTTGGAACGAGACATGATTAGTCTTGGTAATAATAAATTCTCCAGCCATTTTAAAATTTCCAGAAAATTCAAATATACCAAAACTATTTTTACTTTTAAATTTAATTAATTATTACTAATTAATCAAACTCTTAACAAAATTAACCCCTTTTCCTTTTATACAGAATTTCGAAAACTATCAAATTAAGAACCCTAATTGTTAAAACCAACTATCCACCAAAATCAAGAGAACTCAATTGTTTAAGCAATTGACTTCTAAAGAGTGTTCTGTTAACAATCGACTTGTGGTTCAAAGCTTGGTTCGATGGTTTCTTCTCCACTAACTTTTAAAACTCAAAAACAAACAACTATTCACTGTCAAAAGAGAATCAACAGTGAACAACAGTAATAATCTTAAGTTTTACTCGGTTTAAAATTGAAGAAACTATCGAATCTTGTTTTTGAAACTGTAAGATATTTGTAAGTATATATAAACGGCAGCTTTGTAATTCTCAGATCTGTGAAGAATGAGAGAAAAAAAATCTAAGGCACGTTTTTATACTATTTAAAACTTATAGGGGTAAATTTGTCAATCCTAGTTCGATAGTTTTAAAATGAACTATCGATGGTTTTTCTGAGGGGGTAAAATGGTCAAGTCTACTTCGATAGTTTTTCCAAAAACTATCGAAGTGTTTTGATTTAGAATTCAAACAGACCTTTTCTGTAAAACCATCGAGATTTTTTTTCTTTGTAAAACCAAAAACTATCGAGGTAATTCTGAAAAACTATCGAGAATTCATATTTTGAAATAAAGTGAATTCCATTCGATATATTTTCAGAAACTTTATTAAAAACTATCGAGAATTAAATAAGAAATTATAAAAATTCACTTCGATATATTTTTAAAAGAAATTCTCAAAAACTATCGAGAATTGTTTTCGATAGTTTTTCTTTTCCTTTTCAAAAACTATCGAAAATTAATTTCGATAGATTTATCTATGTACTTGAAAAACTATCGAATTTCCTAAATTCGATACTTTTTGCTTCTGTCTTCATTTTAAAACCTGTTCATGTTCTAAAAATCAGACTTTTTGTATTTCCTGTCAAATTTTAATTTTAATAAATCTTTTAAAATTCACCAAAATCAATTCTTAACAGAAAATTCACAATTTTCTTAGAATAAAATCAATTAAATATCATTGAGTGATATTAACCAATTGAAATCTAATCAATTATGCTGCATTAATCTACAATGTTAAAAACAAAGTAAATTAATTCAAATTAAATAAATGCTTAAATATTTAGAACAAATATTAGCACTTAAATAATTTTAGAATTAATAACTAATTAAATGCCAGAAGATATATCATCCATAATTATGACATAAAATTAGTATAAAAATCCTAACTACGAGAATTTCTCCAGAAAATAAATTCATGAGTCCTAAGGATATAGGAATTCTTAAACTCATGTATTCACCAGGACTCTCTGCAGTTACTGATTTCTAATCAAAATCAATTAGAAAGATTTAACATCCCAAGTTCACCAACCAGCTTATTGAAAGTGGATTCATCAAGCGGTTTAGTAAAGATGTCTGCAATTTGATCCTCTGTGGGTACAAAGTGTAACTCCACAGTTCCATTCATGACATGCTCTCGGATAAAATGATACCTGATGTCGATGTGCTTCGTCCTCGAGTGTTGCACTGGGTTGTTTGAGATTGCTATGGCACTTGTGTTGTCGCAAAATATAGGAATCTTTGTCAACAGAAGTCCATAGTCACGGAGTTGGTTTCTCATCCACAATATCTGAGCACAACAGCTACCAGCAGCAATGTATTCAGCCTCAGCTGTTGATGTGGACACTGAATGCTGCTTCTTGCTATGCCAGGAAACCAATCTTCTTCCAAGAAACTGACAGCTTCCTGAAGTACTCTTCCGATCAATCTTACAACCTGCAAAATCAGAGTCTGTGTATCCAATAAGATCAAATCCTGTATCTTTAGGGTACCAAATTCCAAGATTTGGGGTCCCCTTAAGATATCTATATATTCGCTTAACAGCTATTAGATGAGATTCTTTAGGATCAGACTGAAATCTAGCACACAAGCATGTTGCAAACATTATATCTGGTCTACTTGCAGTGAGATAAAGTAATGAGCCTATCATACCTCTGTAGCCTGTGATGTCAACCTTCTTACCAGTTTCATCCTTATCAAGCTTAGTGGCAGTTGGCATAGGAGTCTTTGCTGTAGATGAGTCTTCCATTTGATACTTCTTAAGAAGATCCTTGATGTACTTAGACTGACAAATGAATATACCATCTTGTTTCTGGTATACTTGCAATCCAAGAAAGAATGACAATTCACCCATCATGCTCATTTCATAACGACTCTGCATTAACTTAGCAAATCTCTTGCATAGATCATCATTAGTAGAACCAAATATTATGTCATCAACATATACTTGCACCAATATCAAATCATTTTTATGCTTTTTGACAAAGAGAGTTTTGTCTACAACACCTCTTGTAAAATCATTTTCAAGTAAGAATTCAGAGAGAGTGTCATACCATGTCCTTGGAGCTTGTTTGAGTCCATAGAGAGCTTTGAATAGAAAGTACACAAAGTCTGCCAGTTTTGAATCCTCAAAACCTGGAGGTTGTTCCACATACACTTCTTCTTCTAACTCCCCGTTCAGAAAAGCACTCTTCACATCCATTTGATATACCTTGTAATTGGAATGTGCAGCAAATGCCAGAAACATTCTGATGGCCTCAAGTCTTGCTACTGGTGCATAGGTTTCATCATAATCTATACCCTCTTCTTGAGAGTACCCTTTAGCAACCAGTCTGGCTTTGTTTCTCGTTACAATGCCATCTTCGTCCAACTTATTTCTGAATACCCATCGTGTTCCAATAACAGATTTTCCCTTAGGCCTGGGTACCAGCTTCCAAACTTTCTGCCTTTCAAACTGATTGAGTTCTTCTTGCATAGCAATCACCCAATCTGGATCATCTAGAACATCTTCAACTTTCTTAGGTTCTGTTTCTGAAAGAAACCCAGAATAGTGACATTCATTTTGTGATGTTCTCCTAGTTCTCACTCCTGTGTCCGGATCACCAATGATCAAGTGAAAGGGATGATCTCTATTCCATACCCTTTGTCTTGGCAGATGCGATCTTGATGATTCTCCTCGTTCTGGATGTTGTGGAGTGTGACTAGTTGATCCTTCTCCTGCTCCCCCTGAGTTGTTGACGGTTTGATCTGTTGATTCTGAAGACTGACTAGTGGATCCTGTATGTTGAGGATTTCCACTTTGGTCACCACTAGGTCCAGAATCATTATCATTATGATTATTATTAATGACTGTAACAACTTCAGGTACTTCTTCATTGTCAGAGAGATCTCCTGATAGATTTTCAAATACCAAGGATTCAGAGTTCTCTCCAGTCTGCAGGCCTGGTCTTTTAGTGTCGTCAAATGTTACATTAAAGCTTTCCAACACCTTCTTATCTTCAATCACATATACCCTGAAAGCCTTAGATTCCAGAGAATAGCCCAGAAAAATGCCTTCATCTGCTTTGGCATCAAACTTGCCAAGATGTTCTCCATCTTTAAGTACAAAGCACTTTGCACCAAACACATGAAAGTACTTCAGTGTTGGCTTCTTGTTGGCCATTAACTCATACGGAGTCTTTTCATGATCTTTGTTGATCAGGGTTCGATTCTGAGTGTAGCAAGCTGTATTCACTGCTTCAGCCCAAAAGTAAGTGGGAAGTTTTGATTCACTCAACATGGTCCTTGCTGCTTCAACCAAGGTCCTGTTCTTCCTTTCCACTACTCCATTCTGTTGAGGAGTTCTTGGTGCTGAAAACTGTCTTGATATTCCTTTCTCTGAGCAGAAATCATTTAGAACTGCATTCTTGAATTCAGTTCCATTGTCTGATCTGATTGTCCGCACAGGTAGCTTAGCTTCCACTTCTATCTTCTTGATGTGATCAATGATTAGTTGTGTTGCTTCATCCTTTGTTTGTATGAACAACACCCACGTGTACTTGGAGTAGTCGTCCACCATCACCAATGCATATCTGTTTCTTGAAAGTGACATAACATTAACTGGACCAAATAAATCCATATGAATCAGCTGTAATGGTTCAGTAATGCTTGTCATTCCTTTGCTTCCATGTGATGCTTTCTTCGACTTCCCCTTTTCACATGCTTCACATAGTCCCTCCTGATTGAATTCCATCAGGGGCAACCCTCTCACTAATTCTCTCTTTACCAAAGAGTTCATAGTTTTGAAGTTCAGATGTGAGAGCTTCTTGTGCCATAGCCAACTTTGTTCTAAAGATGCCTTTGCATAGAAACATGTAACTTCTCCTTCACTGGTAGAACTTAAGTCAGCTATAAACAAATTTCCTTTTCTCACTCCCAGTAGAGTAAGCTTCTCATCCTTCCTGTTGGTGATCAAGCACTTGTCCTTTCTGAAATCTACATTATAGCCTTTATCACAGAATTGACTGATACTTAGTAGATTGTGCTTTAATCCTTCAACAAGAGAGATGTTTTCAATGATGACATTTCCAGCTTTCAATTTACCATATCCCGTAGTGAATCCTTTGCTGTCATCTCCAAAGGTTACAATCGGGCCGGTCTTCTTAACCACCTCTGTAAGCAGGGACTCTTCACCTGTCATGTGTCTAGAACAGCCACTATCCAGAATCCACACAACCTTTGAGCTTTTAACCTTACCCTGCAATCACAGATTGATTAAGCGGACTTTGGTACCCAAAATTGTTTGGGTCCTGAAGGTTTAGATGATTTAACAGGAGTAACATTCAATTTAGTCTTACCCTGTTTGATATTCATAGTATCTGAGGATTTAACATTACTAGAGCTATTGCTACTATCAGACATCAACTTAAAATAAGCATGCATGATGTTGTACTTACATAGAAAACACTCTTTCTTTCCACAGGGCTCATGATTATCAGGCATGTCAGACATGTTATGCATTTCAGAAGCATTAGCAGTTTCTACTTTAACCTTTTTACATGCATGTGTAAGGTGTCCAGCAGAATTACAAATAGAACACAACTTCCTAGATGCAATGGGAGAAGATGGAACCAATTCCTGATTAACAAACTTCTTCCTCCCATTCCTGTTCTTTTTAACATTACTAGCTAAGGAACCTACTTCAGTTTTAGGTAAATCAGGTTTAGGTAATGCATTCTTTACTGATTTCCTAGGTAACTTAGTCTTTACCTCTTTTTCCTTCAATAAATCCTCCTCAAGCAATTCTTGTGCTATGAAAAGATCATCCTCATAAAAGAGAGGTGGAAACGGCTTAACAAAAACTGGACAATCAACATTCTTAAGAACATGTGGAGTATTCCTTTTAACAACTGAAGGTGTCACAGGGAATTCCACAATCTTCTTACCAGCTTTCTTGTTATAGTCAAATCCTATAGCAGTTTTATTCTCTACGGCCTGAGTATCAATGATTTCCTTAGCCACTAGAGCGGAATTCTTAAAAGCATTCAGCTTCAAATCTAGATCTGAAATCTGCTTCCTGAGGATAGTCTCTATCTCATCATTACACTTGACCTTGTTCTCTAAGTACGCATTCTTTTGCTTAAGATCTTCTAATGTTACAGCTACAAGCTCTAGTTCTTCATTTTTAGATTCTAGCTTTTTAATCTTAAGAACTAGTTTAGCATTTTCCATTTCAGATGCTAGCATGCTTGTGTGTACATTAAACAATTCTACACTAAGATCTTGCACAGTTTTCTTGTACTCAGAATTAGACATATCAATTGTAGTTAAGATAGGTACCTGAGATGATTGAGGTGATTCCTCTGAAGAGTCAGCCATTAGAGCAACATTTACATATTCCTCCTCTTCATCCGAATCAGTATCATCCCAGTGCTTTCCCTCTGCTATGTAAGCCTTCCCTTTCTGCTTTCCAGAGAATGCCTCCAACTGCTGTTTAAGCTTGGCATTCTCCTTCTTCAACTCATCATAAGAATCCTTCTTTCCATAGACATCTTTCATGTCTCTTGCTTGACGAGGCTTCCGGCATTCAGTGGCGAAATGCCCTAACTCATTGCAGTTATAGCATCTTGATTTGCTTCTATCAATCATGCCAGTCTTGTAGCCTCCCTTAAAGCCTGTACTAGGTGTATAATTGCTCTTCTGGAATCTGTTGGTTGAGCCCTTGAACTTGTACTTAGGGTTTCTCTTGAAACGAATATGACTAAACTTTGCAGCTAAGTACGCCATGGTTTTGTCTTCCATTTGCTCAAGCTCTTCTAGGGTGTAGTAATCACTTTCATCAACACCCAGATTCACAGAATCCATTTCTGCTTCTATTATCACCTCCTTTCCAGCTCTAGGGGTTTGAACCTGAATCTCAGAAGTTATTGGTTCATCCACTACAAGTGCTGCTGATCTCACAAGTGCATTGTGCTTGTTGTCCACTGTCCCTGATCCGTAGATTATCACCCTTTGTTCCTGTTCCATCTCATAGGTCTTCAACTTGCCATAGATCATCTCTAATGACATCTTTGTGAAGTCAATTCTTTCCCTAATGGATGATGACTTGTGTTCTACATGATGGGGCAGCGTCATCATGAACTTCATGTTCGATTCTCTCAGTGGATAGGTCTTTCCTTTCATTGCCAATTCATTGAGGAGCTTAGTATACTTCTCAAAGACCTGAGTTATACTTTCTCCTGGCAGGGACCTAAACGCTTCATATTGAGAAGTCAGAATGTCCAATCTGTTTTCCTGAACGTCTTCAGTTCCTTCCATTATTAGGTTAATGGTATCCCACATATGTTTCCCGCTTGTACAGTTCATCAACTGATAGCTCATTTCCCTGTCCGCGGAGTCCGCCAATATCAACATTAAACCGGTGTCCAATCGAATCAGTTCTTTGTCAGAATCTGTAAATTCACTTATCTCCTTAGGTTGGGTGCCTGAAGGAATCCTGCTACCATCAGGAGCTGTAGATTCACTAACTGGTTTCATTGGTACAAACGGTTCGTTTTCTAATATGCCAATATACAACGGATTAGATGCCTTGATAAATAACAGCATCTTCATCTTCCACAAACCGAAAACATCTCTAGTAAACGGGGGAACTTTAATACCAGCGGTTGTCTTTGGAGCACTCATGGTTTCTGAAAATTTCAAATTGTTTAAAATTCAAGAAATTCCAATTAAATGAAAAATTTTGAAAGTTAAAAAATTTGCTTCGTATTTTCACGCTACGTTTGATTTTGGTCTCATTCACCGGATCTGATTTGTATATCAATCAAGTAGCTTTGATACCAATTGTTAGGTCCAAAGTATCGTAGAAGGGGGGGGGGGGGTTGAATACAATACTCACAAATAATTTAATTTCGTTCGCGGATAAATCTTTCAGTTCTATAACGAAATCAAACACACCAAACCAAATCAAGTTTCGGGGAATATATCTTTTTATAAATATAAACCTCGAGGGGTGCTACAATTTCTAATCCGTAGATTAGCGTCAATGAGTTTAAGGTTACACAAATACAAAACAATGATCAAGTTCTGAGCACTATTAATTTCTCTGATAATTTTCTCCGGCTCTTCTCTCTCTCAGTAATGTCTCTGTGTTAGAATCCTTAACTGAAGAAGACACATTCTTCACTCTGTATTAATTGCAGACTTTGGTTTGAAAAACCATCGAACCAAACGTGTAGAAACAATCCTGGCCGTTGGATCTTCTTCAACTTGAAAAACAAAGAATACTTTCCACCTGCTCCCAATTAAAAAACCATCGAATGGTTTAAGAAACCATCGAATGAAACAAATCATTTTACCATTCGATAGTTTTTAAAACAAAACTATCGAATGCTAAATTGATTTACTTGTTTTTAATTCAATCACCTTAAACTCTCATTCGATAGTTTTCTTAAAAGAAAAACTATCGAATTGATTTACTTGTCATTTGTCCTTTAGTAATAACTCCTGAGCTCCCGGGTGTTTAAGTAATGGACTGTATCAATTTGTTCTGAGACGATAAAACAACTTGATCTTTTCAGTGCCGTCACCTAGTGCAACTGGTCTGGTTCACAGATGAATAACACTTGATCAATTCTTATTTTATGTCTTCAATATAGTGCTGCTGATAAGTCCTTTGTCTTTCTGGTTGCTTCGTTTAAATCACTGGAATCCCGTGGTACTTAACCCTAAATCATTCACATACTTCTGTCGTCTTGAAAGTCTTGTTTCTTTTGCTGTCACTGAGGCTTGAACATTTTCATGAACTTCTTTCCGTGACCTGTTTACAGACTTCAAGAATACATAACGTATTTTGATTTTTTGTGTTTACCTTTTCTTCTTTGATTCTGGATTCCTGTGCTTCTATTAATACTATTGCATGTCTTGTCCTTTGTTGAGTTGTAGTTATCTCTTTTACATCTTATGTTACATTATGCTTTACAGATATGACTCCCCTTCAATATAAGCAAACTGTTGAAGATATGAGCACTGAGATGTTTAATATTCATACTAGCATGTTAGTAGCTAATGAAGAAATTGATAGACTAACTGCTAAGAATGTTGAGCTTACAGAAAAGAATGAGAAACTTGAGTTAATGGTTGTGAACCTGGATGGTTTGAAAAAGGAGGTTGAGTATCTTAAAAACAAAGTGATCTGTGCTGAACAGATAGAGAAAGCCCTTAGGGAACAAATTGCTGAAACTGAACTGAAACTAAGAAGCTTTAAAAACTCCTCTGAACTTATTCAAACCTATCACAAGGAACACACTGGAGACTGCAAGGTTGGAGTTGGTTTTGACTATGATAATGACAAGGGAAGGAAGAAGGTCAAGGGCAAAGGAAAGGAAACTTTCACAAACAAAAATGCCCCAACCATTCTGTCAAGTGTTGAACAGCCCATCTTCAGAAAGAGTGCTGTTGAGTTTGATGAGGAACTTCTGATCATCAAGCAACAGCTACTTGAAGAAGATGAGGCTGCTAAAAACACTTCTTCTTTTCCTGAACTTGTCAATCAGAAAGAGACCAAAGACAATCTTGTCAAGAGTCCTAAAGCAAAGAAAGAAGCTGTTAAGAAAAAGAAACAAAACAGAAATGGTAAAGTTGGTGTTAACAAGGGAAACAACTATGCTTATGTGCCAAATGCTCCCAGGAAACAATGTCAAAAATGCCTATCTGTTAATCATTTGACTCATAAGTGTAGTAAGCCTGAAATTGTTGAAGTTGACAACCTGAGTAACCATTCTGCCAGCATAAATTCTAGTCATGATTCTTTCTGTGGTAAGCCAAAATGCATGACATGCTATGTGACTGTGATTGCTAACTGTTTATCTCTTAAACATAAACTTGACTCTGCACAATCTGGTGAATCACACACACATATGCATTCTCACAGGACAGGGTCCCCAATCAAGGTTGAGAGGGTGAAAACTTTATGTGAGCCTAAGAGTGTAAACTCCAAAGCCACAGAAAAAGTGAAGTCTCCTACTATGAGAAATGCAATTTATGACAGAAGAATTGTTAATCAAAATGTTTCTAAATCAACTGGACCCTACCAAGTGTGGGTACCAAAAACAACTTAGTCATTTTGTGAATGCAGGGCAACAGGAATAAAAGAGTCATATGGATCTTGGACAGTGGATGCTTAAGTCACATGACTGGTGATATAGCCCTGCTATCACATTTTGAGGAAAAGGTTGGCCCATCAGTAACCTTTGGAAATGACAACATTGGTTATACAATGGGATATGGCAGTGTTAAATCTGGAAATGTCATTATTGAAGATGTAGCATTTGTTGAAGGACTGAAGCATAATCTCTTGAGCATTGGACAATTTACCAACAGGGGTTTCAAAGTGGAATTTGATGAAGACCTTTGTTCAATCTCAAAAAGGGAAAGTGGTGAAGTTGTTCTAACTGGTGTGAAGAAAGGAAGCTTGTTTGTAGCTAATCTCAAGGCTGCAGATAAGGGAGAAATCTGCTGTTTCTACACTAAAACCACAAATGAGGAATTCTGGCTATGGCACAAGAAGCTGTCTCACTTGAATGTTCAGGCAATGAACTCTCTAACCAAGAGAGAACTTATCAGGGATTTGCCTGCCTTGGAGTTTGTGCAAGATGGAGCATGTGAAGCTTGTCAGAAGGGAAAAATTAAAAGATCCAGTCACAAGAACAAGTTGCTCAATACAAACTCAAAACCTCTGCAGCTAATTCACATGGACTTATTTGGCCCTGTGAATGTAATGTCCCTCTCCAAAAAGAAATATGCTCTAGTGATGGTAGATGACTATTCAAGATATACTTGGGTGAAATTCCTATTCTCCAAGGATGAAGCACCCCAAGTCATAATAGAGCATATCAAGAGAGTTGATAAAGAAGCACAAAGCACTGGTTCCTCTGTAGTTGCTTTGAGAAGTGATAATGGGACTGAGTTCAGAAATTCAACATTGTATGAGTTTTGCAAAGATAAAGGAATTTCTCAACAATTCTCAGCTCCTAGAACACCTCAACAAAATGGAGTAGTTGAGAGAAAGAATAGAACTCTCATTGAAGCTGCAAGGACAATGCTGCTGGATGCAAAGCTACCCACTAGCTTTTGGGCTGATGCTGTTAACACATCATGCTATGTGCAAAATAGAACATTAATCAATAAGAAGTCTGGCAAAACTCCTTACTCATTAATGACTGGAAAAAGAGCATCCTTCAAGCACCTGCATGTGTTTGGAAGCAAGTGCTTTGTGATGAAAGATACCTCTGAGCATGTTGGAAAATTTGATGCTAAGGCATTTGAAGGTATCTTCATTGGATACTCTCTGGAAAGGACAACATACAGAGTGTTTGTACGTGAGCAACACAAAGTTATGGAAAGCATGGATGTTACTTTTGATGACAAGAAGACTCCTGGACTGAAAACAAGTGATCAAGACAGTGTGCCATTGAGATTTGAGAATCAAGGTTATCTTGAGGATTCTGAAAGTGAAGATGAACCCCCTGTTCAAACTGTTCTAGAGAATGAAATCCTTGAAGTTGACAATCTTCTTCAAACACCTGTGAAAGGGTTCACAAACACAGGGGGAGAAGAAGAGAATGCACCTGTCAACCAATATGAGCTTGGAACAGATCAAGGAAATGAACAGGGGCACACAAGGAAATGGGACAGAGCCCACACTAGGGATCAAATCATTGGAGATCCTAGTGAGGGAGTTAGAACAAGAAGGGCAACATTAAATACATGTCTGTATAGCTGCTTTCTGTCACAAGAGGAACCTAAATTAATTGAAGAAGCTTTGAAGAATTCTGATTGGATTGTTGCCATGCAAGAAGAGTTGAATCAATTTGAGAAAAACAAAGTATGGGAACTAGTACCTCCTCCAAAAGGAAAGAATGTTATTGACACCAAATGGGTGTTCAGAAACAAAATGGATGAAGAAGGAGTGGTAATAAGAAACAAAGCAAGACTGGTTGCCAAAGGATACTGTCAGCAAGAAGGCATTGACTATGATGAGACATTTGCACCTGTAGCTAGACTGGAAGCCATCAGAATCTTCCTGGCTTTTGCAGCTCACTCAGATTTTAAGGTGTATCAAATGGATGTGAAAAGTGCATTTCTCAATGGTGATCTTGCTGAAGAAGTCTATGTGTCTCAACCACCTGGCTTTGAAAATGAAGACTTCCCAAACTTTGTGTACAGACTGCTTAAGGCACTCTATGGACTCAAACAGGCACCAAGAGCCTGGTATGAGACTCTATCTCAATTCCTTCTTGAGCATCAATTCACCAGGGGTACAATTGACAAAACCCTATTCTTCAAGAAGCATGGAAATGATATCATTCTTGTTCAAATCTATGTGGATGATATCATCTTTGGCTCTTCAAATGAAAAACTCTGTGAAAGGTTCTCTAAGTTGATGCAAAGTAAATATGAGATGAGTATGATGGGAGAGTTAACCTACTTTCTAGGCCTGCAAGTACATCAAAGGGAGGATGGCATCTTTATAAACCAATCTAAGTATGTCAAGGATCTTTTAAAGAAATATGGTTTAGAAGAGTCATCCCCAGCTAAAACTCCTATGTCTACTGCAATCAAGCTGGATGAAGACAAGAAAGGCAAGAGAGTTGATATCAAGGTCTATAGAGGAATGGTTGGATCCCTACTCTATCTCACAGCTAGCAGGCCAGACATCATGTTTGCCACATGCCTCTGTGCAAGGTTCCAGTCTGATCCCAAGGAATCTCACATGATGGCCATCAAAAGGATTTTCAAATATCTGAAGGGGACTCCTAATCTTGGGCTATGGTATCCAAAGGGCACTGGGTTCAACCTGGTTGGTTACACAGATTCTGATTATGCTGGATGCAGAATTGACAGGAAGAGCACCTCTGGAAGCTGTCAATTCCTAGGTCAAAGGTTAGTGTCCTGGTTTAGTAAGAAACAACAGTCCACAGCAACATCCACAGCTGAGGCTGAATATATTGCTGCTGGAAGTTGCTGTGCTCAATTGCTTAGGATTAGAAATCAACTCATGGATTATGGACTAGTATTAGAACACATTCCTCTAATGTGTGATAATACTAGTGCAATATCCATAGTTGCCAATCCTGTTAATCATTCTACTACAAAGCACATTGAGATCAGGTACCATTTCATTAGGGAACATGCTGCAAATGGTACCATAGAAGTCTCTTATGTTCCGACTGAGAAACAACTAGCTGACATATTTACTAAACCTCTGAATGAAGCAGTCTTCAACAGACTTGTGAGTGAAATTGGAATGCTCAATCCTTCATTTAGTTGCTCTAAGTAAGTATGCCAGTAAATTGTTGCAGCAGTAAATTTTCACTGTATTTAAATGCTCTATTCATATGGAGTGAAAATTAGCTGAGATATGATTTATAAATATTTCAGTACTTTACTGCATATTTCTTAAAATCATTTGGTGATGAAGTTGTGAGCTTTTGAGACATCTCGATATAGATGATTTTCAGAGTTCACGACACAGTTCAAATCAAACAGACTTATATCGCAAACTGTTGAGATTGTGAGACTTCGCGACATAGTTCATTTCATGAGTTTGCGACATAGTTCATTTTATGACTTCGCGACTTAGAATAACTATATCGACAAGTCTCCACATTTGACAGAATTTTGATTTAAATTAATTTTATTTCAAAATTTGATAAAAGTCTGACAATTTGCTTAAAATTCCTAAAAGAGAGCTTTAGACAGGGTATTTCTACTATATCGCAAAGTCTCCCCGATCCTGTTCACTTTGGGACTTTGCGACATAGTTCATTTCTTAAGACTATGCGATATACTGTGCAAGACTTTGCGGTACAGGCCATTTTTGACTTCGCGACATACAAATAGACTGTACAAATTCATAACTCCATATCGCAGTGTCTCTATCATATAAATACCCTTTTCTAACCGTTCACAACTTTTCATCTTGTCTATTGCTCTCAAACTCTCAAACTCTCAAACTCTCAAACCTAAGCAAAAATTCTCTACTCTCTTCTTCACTCTCTCTTTTGAAATGGCACCCAAATCTCAAACAGTATCATCCTCAATTCCGTTAACCATTCCCAAAGAAACAAATCTTCTCACCATTCCCTCTGAGGCTGAGGCTAACCCAAGGTACAAGTGTTTTGTACGGTTCTTGAACACTTCCTACCTACGCCAAGCCCTAACCCTGAACCCTACCTTGTATGTCGATGTGTTGGAAGGATTCTGGAGAACGGCGTTGGTATCAACAATGGCTAGGGAAGATGGAACCTCATTCCAGGAGGTTAGTTGTTCAATTGGAGGCAAACACTTTCAGTTTGGTGAAAGAGAAATCAATGAAGCTTTGGGGTTCAAGGTGGAGGGTCATGACCAAGAAGCTACTGATGCTCAAATTGTAGACTTCATGACCTTCATTCTGTATGCAGATGAGATAGATACTGGAAAGCTAAACAAGAAGTTTGTAAGAAGGGAGTGGTCATTTCTGTTTGACGCACTCCAGAAGGTGTTTCTCTGCAGGAAGATAGGATGGGACCATATCAGTCACATTGCTGTGAAGCTAGCCTACTCCCTGGCCAACAACCAGGAGATCAATGTGGGAGCCATAATTCTCAAAGAATTGGCTCAGAGGCTAGGCAGGACCGTTCGTGGTAGAGGTAATGACATCTTTTACCCTCGTTTCCTTCAAGTTATTTTAAATTTTCTTGATGCAAATATCCATGAATTGGAGGGTATAGATAAAACTAAAATGGCTTATTCCAAGTCCATGTCCAAAGTACTATTTGGTTCATTGGACACAAGGAATCAAGTGGATGTGATTCTAAGTGTGACCAAGCATATGCAGGACACATTTGAGTCTTATCCACTTGATAAGCCCATATACCATGAACTTTCCTGGACAGGGAAGGCTAAGACTGAAGGTGCTACACAGTCTAACCCAAGCCTTCCTATCCCATCCAGCAATCCTACTGAAAACACCACTGTAGAGGTTAGGCAGCCAAATGCATCAATCTCTCAAAAGGTTGATGTTACTAAAAAGAGGACAAAGAAGAGAACCCTAACAGTGATCAATGAATCTGTAGAGATAGAAAGTGAGAATCCTGAGTCACCTCTCACCAGACAAAAGAAGAAGTCAAAATCTATAGCCACCACTGCATCCTCCCAACAGGATTCAGATGTGGAAAAAGGGGTACACCTGTTACTGTCTATGGCCTCTCAACAGGTCATTGGCATTGAAAAGAGCAGCCTCCCCACTGCACCCTGTACAGAGTCTGCACAGGGTCAAGACCTCACTCTTGACCCTAGGAGTGATAAGGCTGATCATACACAGAGTGGAGAGCACATCACTGTTGAAACTTCTCCTATTTCTCAGGGGGAGTTGCCAAAATCTAATCTAAACCCCACTTCTCTCTCAGATTCTTCCATAAAAATTTCTTCTGAACAAGAGAGTCATTCCAATGACAATCTTGCCTTTGATCAATCACAATTCTCTCCTGTGATTGAGCCAATTTCAAGTGACATGGTGCATGACACTATGCTCACCACCCAGGAACCACATCTAGTTGGTCAGGGAATGCATGCTGGGGCATATCCTAATGACACCAACACAAACATGGAGGATTCACCAGTTTTCACTGGAGACTCTATGCCAAATTCTCCCATCCTTCAGGATGTGGAACTGTCTTCACAGACAAATAGGGCTGATGTTGTAACACATCCCATTTCAATGGAGACAACATCAGACCCTACAGCCATTCCAAGGCTGGAGGAGACTCAAAATCCTACATCTCATGAAGTGCCTAGCACTAGCTCTCACTTGGCTCAGGCCACTATGTCAGAATGGCTGAAGCCTGTGCACCATGACGGGCCTTCAGGATCATCATCTGTGCCTTCCAAAATGACAGAAGAAGCCATACAAGATCTCCATGTGGCACAGATTGATGAGTTCTCAAAGATAGCTCAACATCTCCTCACCTCAAATCTCCCAAATGCTGATTATGAAGCCATTTTACTCTGCCACAAGGAGGATGTTGAAGCTCAGCAGGAGAAGATAGTGGATGCAGCTGAACCAGAGGGAAATGTGGATGCCTGGTTGGATGCTAAGAGGACTCTCAAGCTCAAGGATGCCCTAGCTTTTCTAAGAGAAGAATACCTAACTTCTCTGGGCTCCAATGCAAAGGATCTTTCTCCTGCTGCCATCTATGATGTTGTTAATGATGTCTACAGGAATCAATTAAAGGCTCTGCACTATCTTGGGAAAGGGCTTCAATCAGAGATTTCTTCAATCCAGGAGGAGACAAACAGATCCCTCACTAAGCTCAGAAACTCATATCTCTCTGATTTTCCCAAGGTGGATGACATCCTTAAAGAAATCCAGAAGACAAACTCTACTGTAAACATGATGGACATCTCTCTGGCCATGGTCACAGACAACATCAGGAAGCTGGCTACAACCCTGGAAAATCAAATCAAGGCCAATATCAACTCAAATGCAATGCTGAATGTAATTTGGAAGAATCAATATGGTGACAAATTGGTGGATGAGGTCCCTCTGTCAAACATCTCCAAATTTGACTTTGCCAAGATCAATGATCAATCTCTCAATTCTTTCAAGTCTCAACAGCTATTCTCAAAGGTGGATGGTCTTGAAAGAGAAGTGGCCTCTCTGAAAAATGAAAACAGGGTGCTTGTCAATTATCTAAAACAGCTCAATGACAAGCTGGATGATCAAGGCAACAACACCTCCAATATCCTGCTGGTGCAACAACAGATGCTGACTTCAATGATGAAACAAATGAACCTGCCTATCCCTGGGGAAGCTCAAGACATCTTGTCTGATCCCAAGCCTAAGGGGGACAAACAAAAGGAGGTCATTCTGAAACAGAGAGGGGGAGTACCTGCCAAGCAGCCAAAGCATAAGGGCAAGGGCAAACTCATTGAAGAAACCATAAAGCCAATCATTCTTCCCCCTGTAGAGGTCATAAGTGCAGAAGGTCAGAAGAGCACAATCTCATCCACCTACTATCCATCCACAATGCCTAAAGATATCTCAACTCCTCAACCTGCTCAACCTACTCCCAATGCTCAACCTGTCAAAGCTACAACAATCACAGAGGCCAAGCTACAGGAAGTTGCCAATTCAAACATCTATCATGATGAGGCCTTCCTGGAGTTTCTGAAAGCCATCTACAGTAGTGCTCAAGGAGATGCAAGGATGTACAGACAGAAGATCAAGGAAAGCATCAAATATTTCACAGTGGCAGTAAGGAAAATCAAGGATGTCCATCTAAGAGAGATAATCATGGTGTGCAAGGACAACTGCTTGTGGCACCTAGCTTTTCAAACTCTAGAGAAATTGAGATTTACTGAGCTGTCAATCATTCTGGATTTGATTGAAAAGCATGGGATGAACAATGAAAGTCTTTATAATGACTTGAAGATGGACCAGAATAAAAGATTGCCTGAGGTTATATCCAAGCCAAGGACAATAATTTACCAAAGCCTATCTCAAGACAGTAATATTGACCAACTAGTAATTCCCTCAGACCTTTTAATGAAGAACAATGCAAAGATCAACCAGGTGCTGCAAATGCTGAGAGCTAAGAGAGGAGCTAGGACAGCTGAGGAGCTAGAGATGATTCACACTCTACAATCTTTTCTGATTCATGGAGTTATTCCTGAATCTGTCAAAGAAAAGAGCAAGAAGAAGGATAGTGAGGATGATGATGAGGAGAAAACCTACAGAAGGAGATCTCTTTCTAGGAGTAATAAGGATGGACCAAGTGACAGCAGCAAAAGCAAATTCTCAAAGAAGACAAAAGATGCTGATGATAGCAAGAGGGATTACAAGAGGACAAAAGAATCAGCAAAGAGAACAAGAAGTGGAATTCAGCAAGTCAAGGACATTTCTAATAGTACTTTAACCAAAACACAAGACTCTAAGTCTAGGGTGGGTACTGTTAGTAATGATCCTCCAAAATCATTATCTAAGACTTCTGAACCTGAATTGCCACAGAAGAAAGATGAAGCCACAAAAGGAATATCAAGAAAACACTTCCACAAAGTTACAGCTAGTGGAGTGTTACAGTGGATGAAGGGGAAGGGAATGAAGCTACTTCCAAGTGATGTGGCACTGAAGACTAATTCTCCTTGTTCCAGAAAGGTATCTCTTGTGAAGCATTTGAAGATCAAGAGTGTACCCAGAAGGATAAGGATAACAAAGAAGACTGGAAAACTCACAAATGTTATTGGCATCAATGTGCTTCCACTAGATGAGGACTATGATGAAGATGCCCTAGCATTTTTGAGGGCTCAAAGGATCTTTGAAGTCAAAGTGAAGTTGGATAATCTAGAGATCAAGTACACTGATGGAAGAGAAAGGATAATGAAGCAAGGAAGCTGGCAATATTTCTATAAGTATGAGCTTGAAAGGATAAATGCCTTACTGAATTTTGAAGAAAAATAAGAAAGAACCTGGAAGATAGATATTGCCAGGTACTTGAAAATGCATGTTGATTATGAAGAAAACACGAGGAAAGAGAATGAAGAGAAAAACATACAGAGAGAGAAAGAAATGGCTGAGATGGAGAAGAGGGCTAAGGAGCTAAGGCAGAAAGGGATGTGCAGGGTCAAACAAAATCCTTATATTGTGGAGTACAAAAACTCAAATGGAGGTCAAAGCAAAATAAGGATGGAGTTTCTTGACTCCTATGTAGAAAGTGCACTCAAGGCTGCAATTGATGACTTGAAAGGCTCACCTCTCATTGAAGAACTGATTGCAAGAGAAGAACTTCAAGAAGCCATCATAGACATGAAGAGAAGAGAAGAGATAATGAAAAAGAAGATATATGATGATTTACTAGAGAAGCAATTGGAAGCTGAAGCTGCTGAGCAACAAAAGTAATCTGTAAGCTTTCAATTTTTCTATGTAATCAAATTTCTGATCTCAATGTTCATGAATTGTCCTCTCTGTTACTGAATTTCCTTTTATGTAAGTTAGGCTTGTTATCAGACATGAAATTGTGCCTAAGGGTCTTACTCACAATTTGGGGGAGATTGTTAGGCTCAAGACATGTCTGAATACCACTATTAACAAGCCTACACTATGTGACTATGTCACATTACATGACCTAGTGAATTCTATCACTGAGGTATAGTATAGGTCTCTAAATGTACTTGTCTTGTTCTCATGAACATTAGCTTGATCATGTATGCTCAAAGTTATAATGAGCTTAGTAAGGTTTCTTGCATCTAGATTGTATATAGGCCATTGAATAATTATCCTGGTAGAAGTTCAGAAGTGTTCATGCAGCAGGATAGAGATGAATAAGGCTATGAAGAAATAAGTTGCAGAAATTTGTCTAAGGCATTATATAGCAAAGTCAGAAGAAAGCTATGTCGTGAAGTCACCAATATCTATGTCGTGAAGTGCTACATCGCATAGTCCATTTTGGTCTATGTCGAGAAGTCCTCAAGACACATGTCGTGAAGTGTTGAAGTCAGCAAAGTCAAAGAAGCCTAGATCGTGAAGTCCTCAGAAGCCCTATGTCGCATAGTCATCAAATGACCTATGTCGCATAGTCATCAAATGACCTATGTCGCATAGTCATCAAATGACCTATGTCGCATAGTCATCAAATGACCTATGTCGCATAGTCGTCAAATGACCTATGTCGCATAGTCATCAAATGACCTATGTCGCAAAGTCTTTAAAGGCTATATCGCGTAGTCCTCACAAGGGAGATCGCGAAGTCAGGAATAAAGTGGAGTTCACGATATCAACACTTAGCCGTTTACAACAAGACAAATCAAGGTACAGAATCAAGAATCAAAAGAGACAAATACTGAAGCATTTGTTCTGGCAAGGTGGTCCAAAGAACAGATGGCAAATCTACAGCTAAACTTGGAGAGAAAGATAAGAGACAAGCAGCTACAGAAACGGGAAGGACTCCGAAAAGCAGGTGGTCCTTCCTGACACAGTTAACGTCTTATGGCAGGACAAGTTGGACTTTCAGCAAGGGGTAACTGTGTAAAAATAGGTGTGTGCACTAGTTTGTATAGGGCTTATATATATCATGCACATCCTATTGTTAGCTTTAAGAGAGATACACATAGTTTTTATCTTAAGCTCTTTTCTCTGTAAGCAAGCAAGTTCAAACTGTTCTTGTTTAGAAGCCAGAAATTCGTTTGTGAATTTCCTGGAAAGCTGTAGTATTTAATTTGCTTATACAAAGTAGATTAAAGTGATTGTGTGTGTTGTTTACTTTCCGCATATTGCATAGCATAATCATATATAGTCTTTTACTTAGTTTTCAAGAATCGAAAAATATATCAAACTATCCATTCACCCCCCCCCTCTGTCTAGTTTCTAGGTGATATTCATTGCTAACATCTTCCATATAAATTCGAAATCTCTCCTTTATAAATTCGAACCCCTATTATACTTCTAATATGCTAAAAGATATTTTTTTATTTAGTATTATTTAAAATTCTAAAATTCTAGAAAATTAAAAAAAAAATATTGAGGCGATCCTAGAGGTGTCACCTAACTTCCTTAGAACTAATTTTAAAATTTTTAAATGGATACACACATTAGAAAAAAATTATAATTAAACAAACATAAAGTTGGTGTCTATATTAGTTATTAGCTTTCACGTATATATTTTGAAGTACATGTTAGAGTTTTATGCACTGTCTCGCCGATTCTCTAAATTCCTAAATTATAATTTTGTTTTGGGGCATTTCAATAGAAAGAAATTTCTAGTAAGAGTCTCAAAAAACAATAATTATATATTTTTTTATAAATTTAAATTCTTAATTTCAACACAACTTTGTAGCCCAAAAGTGATATATTAAATTACTTGGAATTTAAAATATCACTTTTAATCATATGACTTCATCGGTTTTAGTTTTTCACTGCCTATGACTTGGAATCATCTTAGTCATATATTAACTTGTTTTTTTTTGGATAAAAAGAGAATGAAACTGTAAAAAATCATGAAAGCTCGAGCAATTATTTCACAGCATGCAAAATCACCTAGCACTTCCTCCTCTAATTGTCGTGCAATCGTGGAAATTTTTTATAAAAAAAAAAGATAAATGTATATTGAGAAGGATTCGTAAACTTTTAATTATATATCTTGCCTACAAATTCGAATTATTATCGTTTATAAATTTAATCACATATTCTACTTCACTTAGAATTATGACTTTTCTATACATCCGAAATTTTCTCCCCCACCTATTCAACTTCTAATATGTTGAAGGACAATTTTTAATTAATACTCCCTCCGTCCCCCTCAATTCTTTACATTGAGGGGACGACACGGAGGTAAAGAAAAAGTGTAAATTAATAGGGAAAAGTAAGAAAAATGAGTAAAGTGGTGGGACCAATCAATATTTAATGTATAAAGTGGATATAAAGTAGGTATAGTGGAGGAAAATAGTGAATGTGATTAGATTTTATATTATAAAATGTTACTATTTTTGATATGTAAAGAAATGAGAGGGACGTACCAAAAAGAAAAGTGTAAAGAAATGAGAGGGACAAAGGGAGTAGTATTTATATTCTAAAGCTCTAGAAAAATTAGAAAATCGAGACGATCTTATGGGCGCTACCTAACCTCCCGCGTATCATCCTTTATATATATATATATATACTAGAAAAATGCTAGAGGCTCTAAATTGCGTACAAATATTTTTACAAAATGACATATGTTATACTCTGATCGCCTATATAATAATGGGCTCACGTGCATTTACATTATTATCACCAATAAAATCATCTCACAACAATATTGGCCTCCTTTTAAAAATTTTGTTATCTGATAATAATTGTTCATTTTTGCCTTAAAAAAAATAATACAACTTACATTTCTCAGTATGCTTGAATATTTTTTAAAATCTTGTATTTTGGGACAGAGAGAGTAGTAAATGAATGTATGTGGTTTTTTTTTGACGGAAAAATGATTTATATTAAGACAAATCATGTATCAATACAGTTTTTAGATCAATAGGAACATCACTCCTGTTAATCACTCGACCTATGAACATGACTCCTTAGCTAAGAAATGGGAAGCCATGTTTGCAGATCGTCTAACAAAAGACAAATTAATTTTGTTTGAACTACTAATCAATTTCTTGTAGTCTTCAACCACCATTCCGAACGGTGAGGACATAAGAACATTACTTCTGATTTCCTGCACCGCTGGTAGACAGTCTGATTCAAGTTGAATGTCTTCCCATGTTTGTTCCTTTATCCAACTGAGCGCTTCTTTTATTATAGCCATGGATTCTGCAATTTCTAAAGAAACCTCACCCCTGTAGTACGATGAACAAGCCTGCACTAACTCTCCTTTCGAATCCCTGACTATCAAACCAGTATCAAAAGCGGCAGGGTCTTTAAACGTAGCCGCATCGACATTTACCTTTATTGTTACCATCTGTGGTGCTACCCAAGAAACGGCTCCATCTCCTGAGCCTCAGTTGAATGACCTTGAGCTTCCTGCCATTGAGTAAGGTAAAGTTTTGCCGGTGCTAACACACCATTTATCGAACCTTGCTTCTTATTCCAGTGTTTATCATTCCGAGCCTTCCATATTGCCCAGCACACAGTAAAAACAACTGTTGTCCTATCCTTACTGATATTACATAGAATTTTCTCCAACCATCCTTCAAAACCCCTTTCAATATTCTGCTGCACATCCGGAATCACCCTTTGCCAGCACTGACTTGCGAAAGGACATGTAACCAATGCATGAATAATGGTTTCATTCTCATCATTACAAACCGGGCACGTTTGAAGCACTGGCACATGTTTTTTAGCCAACATTACCATAGTTGGCAGACAATAAGAAAGAGCTCTCCAGATGAGGTTTAGAACCTTTGGAGGAGCTTTCACTTGCCACATTTTCCTCCATAAACTGCCATTATCATCTACTGACCACCTTTCTTTCTGAGCTTGCAAAAGACGATAAGCATTACAAACTGAGTATTCCCCAGACAACTCTTTACTCCAGTAAACCCGATCTTCTGTGATTCTCCTATTAATATTAGTGTTTAAGATGCACCTCTGATCTCTTTTGTTAAACAAGTCAAAAACAATTTATGTGTCCCATTCTCGACTATTCAATCTCATCAGTGAAACAACTTTATTCTGTTCGAAGCTTGGAGATTCTGTCGAAACATAAGGATCATCTGCATTTAGCCATGGCTGATCTTTAATGTTAATCATGTCACCTGCACCAATCATCCATCTTACCCCACTCTTTAACAACGGAATAGACTCCCAAATACTCCTCCACACGTAGCTGGGATTATGTCCCAAGCTTGCTGACAAGAAGTCATGATCTGGAAAATAACGAGCTTTGAATAACTTACTCGCCATGCTATCTGGTTTACTAAGAAACCTCCAATCCTGCTTCGCTAACATAGCTAAATTGAAATCATAAAAATCTCGAAACCCAATTCCACCCACTGATTTATGCCTGCTCAAACCTGACCAGCTCATCCAACTGATACCTGAATTTTGCTTAGGTTTCGACTTCCACCAATATCTCGCTAGCATCCTCTCCATATCTTTGGTAATTCCTTGTGGCATATGATGAGAATGTATATGTGTGTTGAGTTCAATAGCGGCCTGTATGTTGCACACAAATAGATCTCGAATTTGAAGTAATAAGTCCTTTCATTATATACTATTATATCTTTATATATAATTAGTGTAAAGCACTTAAATGGTATGATTTGGTATGGTATTGGTATGGTGTCAGCGAGTTCTACATAGCTAAAAAATCTCCCCTATCAAACAATCACACAATTAGAGTTATTAATAATACTCTACTTTAAAGAAAACGTAATATTTTTATAAAAATAAAGAATAATAAAAGTAGTATAAGTTTAATATTTTAAATATTTACACTAAAATTTATTAAAATTAAATTTTAAAAACAATGAATAAACATATAAATAATCATTTAAATCATTTATCTTTTAGTGATTCTATATATATAAAAAATTCAGTAATTTTTATCATTTCAAGAAGTACAAAATAAACCGAAATAATATATACATATGAAAAACATATTATTAACTTAATTTATTATCAACATTTTGTAATATAAAAAATAAATTTATATTTTTATGAAAATACACAAAGATATTAATAAATAAATAAAATTATAAAAACACTTAAATAAAATAACTTATTAAACGTTTCGTGCATTGCACGGGTATAAAACTAGTATATATAATTAGCATAGGGTGATTTTTATGGTTTGGTCGTGAGGAGTATAATAATTATTTTAAAAATATTAATTAATTAAATAATGAGTTCAAGGTTCGATTACTGATAAGTATAAACATTTTTAAAAATTAAAAATTAGTAAACAACTTATATTTACTTTAATATACTATTAAAAATAAACAAAAATTTGATAAATAAATAAATTTTGAAATATATATTTACATAAACAATTTATAAAGCTTTCCGTGCATTGCAACTGTATAAAGAGGGTATAATAATACAAGGAGATCGATTAGAAGTCAGCTTAGTTGGGGGTGCATACGGCCTTTGGTTCATAAAGCGAAAGGCTATATATACAAATTAAGGTTGAGAAAGTTCAAGGACATTTTTGGTACTTGCAAGACATACAGACTAAACAAGGTACACGCGTGTCCACATTTGAAGCCCAGTTTCATCTATATCTGACGTACCTGCATGTCATCCCCCATGGACGTGTCTTCTCTTTCTTATCAACAACAACAGAACTCCGTGTTTATTCTGTATTCCTCTTGCTATTTATACCCCATATATGCAAAAACTCGGCTTCATATTTCATATATCACAATCTTATTAACAGTGAACAACAATGGCGACAACGATAATGGCAGCGACAAGACTGGCAACGGAAGAAGAACGAAAGGAACTGGACGCCCGGTCCAGGAGTGGAGAGACAGTTGTTCCTGGAGGCAAAGGAGGGAAAAGTCTTGCAGCTCAAGAACAACTTGCTGAAGGTTTACACACATTATAAGCTATAAATATAATTTGAATTACAAGTATTTTACTCTAGTACTAACGCCTACAAGTGTCAACATCATTAATTCTTCTAGTATTTTCAGTGACTACTGTAAGTAGCTATAGTTAAAATGTTCTATACATTGGGAATGGACATAGAAATCAAGAAAAGATAAAAAAAAAATGAATAAAGTTAGATGAAAAATGGATAAAGTTGTGAGACTTATCAATATTTAATAATAGATTTGAGATAGTATAGGAAAGTAGTGGCTGTAATAGTGTTTTATATTATTATAAAATAGAGATATATATTGAATAAAAGTAGTGGATGTAATAGTGTTTTATATTATTAAAAGTTACTATTTTTGGAATATATAAAAATGAGAGGACATACAAACTCTATAGAAATGAATGGGACAAAGAGAGTATTGGTTAATGACAATATATAATCACTAGTGTGTATATAAAATCATGATAAGAACTCGTAGATCTGAAGATTCTTTTTATCATGCTTGTGCTATTTAATTTGTTAGAAAAATTTAATGTTTGGGTTCAGGTAGGATGAGAGGTGGACAGACAAGAAGGGAGCAACTGGGAATAGAAGGCTACAAGCGGATGGGAAGAAATGGAGGTCAGACGAGGAAGGAACAACTTGGAATCGAAGGTTACAGGGAATTAGGTCGCCGTGGTGGCCTCTCCACCTTTGCTACCCAACCAAAATCATTCAAATTTGGGACAACATCAGCCTCTGCATCCTCGGATCCTGCGTATGCAGCTATCTCATCAGACTCTGCTGCTAAACAAAACTAGCTAGCTACCTCTAATTAAGCCACCGTTTTACATGCATGTACTAAGTAAGTAATATTTTTACCATTGCAATAAAAAATTTATATGTAGCCTAAGAAAAGATGGATGGAATAAAAAAGCTCGATCTTATATAGAGAGATTAACTCAAATATTCTCATTTTGACTAACTGTGACGGGTCAAGTATAATAGAAAATCGTCAAGCGGGCACAAATCGTGAGGGAAGCCAAAATTTTGGGCCGCAAAATGTATAAAATAAAACAAACTGATCTCAAGTGCAATAACGTGAAATCAAAGAATTACAAATCGTATATTAATCTACTAAATAATCAGCTATTCTAAAATTTATGTTTGGAAACGCGAAATTCAATACTAGCTTATAGCCCGTGTGATACATGGTTACTTCAATTTTATTTTTATAATTATTCTGTTTATAATTATATTTTTATTACGATGCAACACACGATTGTTTTTTTTAATATTTATAATTATATTTATTTATGAATATTTTAATATTTAAAAGTTATTAGTTTACATGATTAAATTATTGTTAAAAAAGATTTAGCCAAAAATAATTATAGTTAAAAATTTGATATTTATTACATTTTACACGCTCAATTTAATATTTGTTTATATTGCGTTATAAAAGTTAGATTTGGCCAATTTTACGGTTCACATGAAATTCACAAAATAATCTTTAATTTAGTTGTGGTTTAATAGTTTTTTTTCAATTAAAAACTATTCTAAAACTAAAAAGATAATAAAGTGACGAAATTTAATGTTGAGAATTCTATTCGATTTAGGAAATCTACTTAACTTATATGTAGTTTAGATTATTAGAATAACCTTTATTAACCAAATACATGTTTTAATGTTAAATCTAACGGTTTTCACCTATCTATTTAAGATTAAACGATTTTTATTATTTTGGTTATAAATGGGTTTCCTTATTTAATTACAACTATTTTTATGTTTTAACTTTTTGGAAAATCCAATCCTAATATAATATCTTTTAACTTATATCATTTTTAGATAATAATTTCTTTTTATATGATATAATCTTGATCATCTATTTTTAAAAGTATTGGATCTAACGGTTGAGAGTGTTTTTGCGGTATTTAGGACCAAACTACCAGGATAACATCATTAATTTTTCTTAATATTTATAATATTTATAATTTTTAATTTTTTTAAATATTTATTGCTAAAATATAATATACTCTTTTTTGTAATATGTTAATGATGCGGGAACTTTGAACTTTTGAGAAAATAAATTATCAATTAAAAAATATATTTTTTTGTAATAGTTCTTCTTTTAAAGTAGTACACCGTGACTATCAAAATTATGTATAAAATTCATTTTTTTATAGTATATCCTGTAAATATCTATGTTATTATATTAAAGACTAAATAATGAAAGTTTTTCTTATAAGTGTGGTCGCTTTGTTTGATCACTCAATCCATAATCGTTGGATCTTTCAAATTAAATTGTTGAGAAACATTACATATAACAGTAAAATTATCATGTAGAATGATCTAAGATTTGAATCTACCAATAATATATTAAAATTTACAGGTTTTTTTTTGAAAAAAAAGAATTTTTTTCATTTTTTTTCTTTCAGACATAGGTTATTTGATAATATTTTTTGTAAAGTACGATTTTTCAAAAAAGTACTATACTAATTGATTAACAAACTTTTAAAGCTTCGAATTTAATAATTTACAATGTATATAGGTTAAAAAAGTTAGGTCTGTTCTGTAACTGAGTCTACAATTTCAAAATACGGTTTTTTTAATATGAATATAGTCCTGCTAACAATGAAATTAGGTCTCTATGAGTGCTTATAAAACAAAATCACCATTTGCGTATAATTTATTATTTAATAATAAATTATATTTGATTAGTTATGGACATTAGAGTATACACCCACATGGGTTGTGGCCGCTGTTTGTACTGTCATCGTTGGTATCTCTCTCGCCGTTGAAAGGCTACTTCATTACACTGGAAAGGTTAATTACACCCCCCCTCTTTTTTCTATCTGTGATTGTTTTTTGTATTTTTTTGACTTTAAAGCTTGCAACTTCATTACACTGTATGTTTGTTTTATGTTTTTTTGGTTACTGGTAGATCACTGTGAATTATGTAACTATTTTACTTATTTTGGTCTGCCCCATTTTTTGTTTTTGTAGTATTTGAAGAAGAAAAACCAGAAGCCTCTCTTTGAAGCACTGCAGAAAATCAAAGAAGGTATCCTTTTCACATTTATTTATGTATGTATAGTGTGTGTGTGAATTTTGTTGTTAGTTTAGTACTTGAGTTTTTTTACCTGGTATAGTGGTATGTTACATATTTTCAATTTTTTAAGCATGTGGGAACGGGAAGTGATTCTCACTAGGTTAGATAGTCCCTGGACTACAAACTAGTTTATAATCAAATTTAGTAACATGCCGCCTATTAAAACATTTAACATCAGAACTATGATGTGGGAATCTGTAATGCCTATTGGTGCTAAATGGGTGTGTATGCCATGAAACTGTTTTGTTTGCATGATATGTAGTTGTATGATATTGGAAGTCTGTTAATTTTGAGTGGAGTCGGAGGGTAATAAAACTGGCATGAAATGTAAGAGCTACTTCTGCATGCTGGTAACTATAAAGACAGAGGTATACATCAACATGCCAAATTTAACCAATTCATGTCCTTGTTTTCCAGAATTCTTGGTCAGAAAGGATGGTAGAAGTTGACAAGAGTCGAGTAGTGACACTATCTGACAGAGTAGGGGGTCCAGCTGATAGCACTTGCGCTCAGGTTTGTCATTCAAGGTCCAGAGCACATACTGACTACTGGGTAACAAGTGGGTGCAACAAAGAGGAGGTTGAACACGGTATGAGTGTATCTACTGCCATGAAATATCTTATTTGTTTGAAGTTAGTTTGCAGTTTCCTGTTTATATGAGCATTGTTAAAAAATGCAGAATTTAACCATGCATGAAATGTATCAGTGGGTCTTTAACTTGGATAAGAGACTAACTTGAAGAGCCTAACTTGGATCATCCACATGTTCTTTTATGGGTCTTTAACTTTTTGCATAGTCCCAACTTTCAAGACTGTTATGGCTGCACGAAAAATAACTGAAGATATTTCAGTTACACATGGAATTATCTTCTTCTAGCATCTTGTTGTTTAAAATATACGGAACAAAATGTCACTGTTAGTGCTCACAATTTTCTTTCTTAAAATGATATTTCAGGTTCCAAATATCTACTCTAGCTACAAAGCTCGGTGTCAGAAACATTGCCTTCCTTGGTACTGGGCTTCTGCTTATAAATTACATTGGTTCTGTATTAGCAGCAATCTATATGCCTCAGGTGAAAACACCTAAAACACAGCTTAACTAATAGTAGTTCTCCTGAGAATTTTTCTTGTAATCAATTACCTTCTTATCAACTACAACAGAATATGTTTACCTGCTTTTCTGCAATCGTATGTCGATTTACCCTGACATAAGATAAACCTTTGATTAACTCATATTTCAGGCATTCAGGGGCATCTTAATGATACAAGCACATACCCTATTGGGATCTAGTTTAATTTTCCAGGTTCATTTAAATATATCGTATATTTATATCTGTGTGTGTATTAGAGGTTCTTACTTATGATATGATACCATTTGCCGCAAATCCTTTGCCCATTTTTTCTTTGTCTGTCTAAAGAATAGAAACTGATGTAAAAGAGAAACATAGACATCAGTTCCTTATTAAGAAATCAGTTTTAAAAAGGAACATAGACATCAGTTCCTTATTAAGAAACCGATGTTAAAAATGAACATAGACATCTGTTGCTTATTAAAAAACCGATGTCTAATACCCCTACATTTCTCTACACATGCAAAGACATCGCTTCTCTTTTTCAATAGACATCGGTTTTTAGCTGATGTCTAATGCAGTTTTTCTAGTAGTGCATCAAGACCAACAAGAGCTAGGTTCACCATCTCATCATTTGATTCATCATCAGAAGCTGAATCCTCATCATCACTCCATGTCAAAAGAGCTTCCGATTTCTTTCTGTCCTTTGAGGCAGCTTGCTGCTTTAGCTTGAAACATACTTTCTCTGATTTTGTTGTAGCTTTATAATGCATCTTTAAGGTATCCCATATATCCTTTGCAGTGCTACATGAAAATACTTTGTCCAAATCTGAATTTGAAAGCCACATATCAGTTTATACTTTGCTCTTTCATCATAGCTTGCTTTGATCAATTCTGCCTCAATAAGAACATCAATGTCTTTTAGCTTGCCATCTTTATCGAAAAAATTAAATGGACTGCATGTCTTTAATGACTCTCTACTCAAGTGCATTTCTGCTCAAGAACACCTTCATCTTCAGTTTCCATAAATCACAATTTTCTGCCCCATTAGAAGTGGTGGCTTGTTTGATGATTCTCCTTTTACACAAAGGTGTGTCACATGATCTATACTTTCCTGTTACAGAATTGTTAGTACACCAAAGCTCTGATACCAAATGAAAATCAACACCTAGAGGGGAGGGGTGAATAGGTGTTATGACTAACAATGACCGATTTTAATTATTACCAAGTTACGTGACTGAAAGAGCAATAATTATTCTAATCTACTGACTAGTAGCTTACTGGATTCACAGAAAATATAAAAAGGCAGCTAGCTACGATATGTAAATCAGTAAGTAAAATGTGCAAAAAGTAAAGAACACACAACAATTTTAGCCAGGTTCGACTGCTATCTCCTATTGTTCTACGTCCTGGTCCTCTACCAACACGGTAAAGGAATATATTATTGATCAAAGTGAATTACAACTACACAATACAATAATATATCTCCCTGATCTCCTAGTTACTGATTTCGGCTTGCTGAAACACCTTGTTCCTTAAACGCAGCTCTCTAAGTACTATAATAAACCAAGTATAAACTCCTCTAGCTATTAAGTTCTATGAACCCTTGTTTCCCAAACCCACAAATCCAGCAACTACCAACTTACAAGTTGAACAATACAAGTATAATCAATTACAATTGAAACTACGAACTCTAATCAAAGATATAAGATGTAATATATAATAGAGCTCGAAATTATAAGAAAGATATATCAAATCAGTTTGAAAAGCACTTGTGTTTTCTTTTGAATGTTGTCCAACCACCAAGAATCACTACACCGAAAATGACCTATTGCAACCACACAAAAGTGTATTGTTAGACCCTAAAAATGTTACAATAGATGTTTATGTAACGTTTTGGCCAAAATTCGACGTTACATTTGCTGGCGTTGCATATGGCCTTTATTGTAACACTATGTGTACTTATTGCAACCTTTTTTGAAATATTACAATAGCATTTTTTGTAACACTTTTGTCTGTTGTTAGATATAATTGTTGATGATTGTTTATCAGTGTTTAAGCAACAGGTATTCATCAGAGTTTACTAGAAGCCAGTCAGAGTTTGTTAAAGTCTGACGGGGTGAGAGTTTACTTTAGTTGTCGGTGCTAATATGAAGATTATAGAAGCAATATATTCTGAAGATGGAAAGAAGCAGAATATATTGAGATGGCTAAATAAACGGGACAGAAGACAGAAGCAATCCTAAATTGATATAAATTGTATAACTAATTTATAGGAATATCAATTAGAGATTGATTATGTAACTGTGTATTATATAAACACAGATAGGTTAACCCTAAAAGGGATGCGAATACTGAATACATTATTCTTGTAACCTAGCAGCTCTCTGTGATATTTTACATCACTGAGAGAAGAGTTATTTAATATAATTCAGTTTATTGTTCATAAACAGTGTTCTTGATTGTTATTCTCATACGTATATTGATTATATATTGTGTATTCGGCCTAACAATTGGTATCAGAGCCAAGGCTGATTAATATATACAGTTTTACGATCTAAAACACAAGTATAATCATGACTGAAAACTCTCAGGAAGGTTCTATTGCTCAAAAGGTTCAATCTGCTTCTGTAAGTCGATATGAATCAATCAGGGTTCCAATGCTCAAACCAGTGGAATATCCAATATGGAAGGTTAAGATGACCATGTTTCTAGAAGCCACAGATCCAGAATACCTTGATAGAATCTATGATGGTCCTCATATGCCAACTAAACTGTCTCCTGCAGTTGCTGGTCAAGAACAAAAGACTGTTCCGAAGGAAAAGAAAGATATGACTCCTGAGGACATCTCATCAATTGCGAAGGATGCAAAGGTTAGACATCTTCTACACAGTGCCTTAGATAATGTAATGTCTAACAGAGTTATTGGGTGCAAGACTGCCAAAGAAATTTGGGATGCTTTAGAAGTCAGATGCCAAGGAACAAGTGCTATAAAGAAGAACAGAAAGACCATACTGACACAGGAGTATGAGCATTTTGACTCGAGATCTGATGAAACCTTAACAGATACATATGACAGATTCTGTAAACTTTTGAATGATCTGTCTCTTGTTGATAAAGAATATGACCTTGAAGAGTCAAATCTCAAGTTTCTATTATCTCTACCTAAAAGATGGGATTTAAAAGCAACAACAATAAGAGATAATTATGATCTTGCAGAAACAGATCTTGATGAAATTTATGGGTTGCTTAAAACTCATGAACTTGAGATAGAACAAAGAAACAAAAGATCTGGAAAGAAGACAAAATATGTTGCTCTCAAAGTTGAAGAAAAACTCATGAAGAAAGAAACATCAAAGAAGAAAGCTAAGGGAAAGGCTTTGGTCATAAAATCTGATAGTGAGTCATCAAACTCTGATGATGATTCAAACACTGATGCTTCTTCTGAATCTGAGGATGATGAAGAACAAATGATGCAGATGGCTGCTTTGATGGTGAAGACATTCAAGAAGATGGGTTTCAAGAACTTCAAGAAAGGAAAAAGATTCTCAAGGAAAGATTCAAACTCTGAAAGAAGGAGTTTCAGAAAGTCTGGAGGAAGGGATACCAAAACTGGAAAGAAAGATAAGTCTGAGATCCAGTGCTACAAGTGTAAAGAGATGGGTCACTATGCTCCAGAGTGCAAGAAAGGAAAATCAGAAAAAGCACTCATCACTAAAGGAAAATACTGGGCAGACACGTCAGATTCAGATGAGGATGTAAGCTATGCTCTCATGGCAACTGTCAAAGATGAATCTGAATCATCTGAAAACAAGGTACCCCTAACAACTTATGCTTATGATACTGATAATATATCTGAATTAAGAATTTATCTTAAAAGCATACATGTTAGTTATAGGGATCAGACTTTAGAGAATGAAAGAATTAAATCTGAGAATCTAGGTCTTAAAGAGAGGAATAAATTTCTTGAAGAGAGACTTGTTAACATGCAACAAGTTCAAAAGGAGAGAGATGATGCTGTTTATGTTGAACAGGAGTTGCTTAAAAGATATAGGCAAATAGAATCTGAGTTAGAAAAAGAGAGGAAAGTGATTAAAACCTGGACTAATTCTGGAAAAGACACACATCGGGTTTTTCAGACAGATACTGTAGGTTTAGGTTACTGTGAGGAAGATGAACTTAGGTTTAAAGATAAAGTTAAAGTCAAACCACAACTTAAACCTGTGAAATTTGTTTCTGAATCTAGTAAGATAAAATCTGTAGTTATGAAAGAAGCTGTTATGGAACCAGTTGAAACTTGTGAAAAACAGGTTAATGTTGGTTTAAGAACAGAAAATCAGATTGTGACAGAAGCTGTTAAAAAACCAGTAAAAATCTGTGATAAACAGGTTAATGTTGGTTTGATGACAGAAAAACAATTCAAACATAAGCTCAAAGAGGTAAAGTCTGTCAACAAACAGAAGGTGTCCAAGAAAAATAGGAATGGAAAAGTAGGCATTAATAAAAGAAATGATTATCTGCCTAATTCTGATACTCCTAGAAAAACATGTCATAGTTGTGGTAGTACTAACCATCTTGCCAGGTTTTGCAAGAAGAACAAAGATATTAATTCTTTACCCTCCAAGTGTGGAGTAAAGAATGATTATGTTAGGGTTAGACCACAGACTTTATGCACACACTGTGGGAGCACTTGGCATTCTATTTATACTTGTAAGAGTTATTATGCTATTTATCACAACTATTATGAGCTAAAACCCAATTTGAAATGGGTTAGAGCTAACTCTACAAGTGTAAAATCTGACACAGTTAGGTTAAACTCTGTTGATAGTAATTCCGCTGCAAAAGCTAACAATGTTAAGAAATCCAAAGGATCCAAGCAAGTCTGGATCCTTAAATCTAACTCTTTGTAATTGTTTGTGATTGCAGGGCATAAGGGAAAGCACCCTAGTTTTGGACAGTGGATGTTCAGGACACATGACTGGTAATAAAGCCCTGCTATCAGACTATGAGGAGAAGGCTGGCCCAAAAGTTTCCTATGGAGATGGCAACATAGGACGTACTATGGGATATGGCAATATCAATCTTGGAAGTGTCATCATCACAAATGTAGCTCTTGTCCCAGGACTCAAGCATGATCTGCTTTCTGTGAGTCAAATCTGTGACAGAGGTTATCATGTAGATTTTCAATCTGAACACTGTGAGGTTATCAGCAAATCTACAGGGAAAGTTGTTCTAGTTGGACACAGACGTAACAACATTTATGAAGCAAGTTTGGTAACAAACTCTGAAGGAAAAGCTATGTGTCTATCTGCAAAAATGTCAAATGAAGAGAGTTGGAGATGGCATAAGAAGCTCTCTCACCTAAACTTGAACAACATCAATGAGCTGATAAGAAAAGATCTTGTAAGGGGACTTCCAAAGTTAATACTCAGCTTAGATGGTCTGTGTGGTTCTTGTCAAAAGGCCAAGCAAAGGAAGTCATCTTTCAAGAGTAAGTCTGAATCTTCAGTTGTGGAACCTTATCATCTTCTTCATGTTGATCTTTTTGGTCCAGTAAATATAATGTCTCTTGGCAGAAAGAAGTATGCTCTAGTTATTGTTGATGAGTACACTAGATACACCTGGGTATATTTCTTAGCAAAGAAGGATGAAACTGCCTTAATTCTGATGGATCATGTGAAATTAATGGACAAAGGATCACAACACAAAGTGAAAATTATAAGGAGTGATAATGGTACTGAATTCAGAAATGCAATAATGGAAGAATTTTGCAAGGAAAGAGGAGTGAAGCAAGAATTTTCTGCACCTGGTACTCCACAGCAAAATGGTGTAGTTGAAAGAAAGAACAGAACCTTAATCGAAGCTACCAGAACAATGCTTGATGAAGAAAAATTGCCAACCTACTTCTGGGCAAAAGCTGTTCAAACAGCTTGTTTTACTCAAAATGCTACACTGATCAACAAGCATGGGAAAACACCATATGAGATGGTAAAAGAAAAGAAGCCAAATTTGAAATATTTTCATATTTTTGGATGTAAGTGCTTTGTGTTGAAAACTCATCCTGAAAAGTTGACCAAGTTTGACTTAAAAGCTGATGAAGGAATTTTTGTTGGATACCCACTGTCAACTAAAGCATTCAGAGTCTACAATCTGAGAACTAAAGTGATCATGGAATCTATACATGTGTCATTTGATGACAAGAGAATAACTGGAATCGAAGATGAAGAATATCATGATCAACTTCACTTTGAAAATGAAGATCTAAACTCTGATGACGTAAACTCTGATGAAGCAAATCCAACAAACTCTGATGAAGCATACTCTGAACCTCTACTGGTAAACACTGAGGAAGTTTCTCTGACAGAACAAAATAGAGAACCAGTTGAGGGGGAGCGTGAAGATACTTCAGCAACATCTCAAAATGATGACTCAAATTCTGAAAGTGAGTTAGCTGAAGAATCAAATAGAAACTCTGGATTAAACTCTGAAAGTTCAAATACTGAACAGTCAAATTCAGGGGGAGCCTCAGAGAATGCAAATGGTCAAGAAGAAGATCAGGAAAGCATGGATCAAGGGGGAGGATCTAATAATAATAGAAGCCAATTACCTACAGCAAGAAGGTGGACACAAGCCCATACACCTGACTTGATAATTGGAGATCCAGAAGCTAGTGTAAGAACTAGAAGTGCTACAAATAATGAATGTCTGTTTAATGCATTCTTGTCTCAAACTAAACCAAAGAAAGTGAAAGAAGCTCTTCAAGATGCTAACTGGATAACAGCAATGCAAGAGGAGTTAAATGAATTTGAAAGAAATGAAGTCTGGACACTTGTACCAAGACCAAAGAACAGATCTATTGTTGGTACAAAGTGGGTTTTTAGAAACAAAACAGACAGTGATGGAGTGATTACAAGGAATAAGGCTAGACTTGTGGCTAAAGGCTATTCACAGCAGGAAGGAATTGACTATGATGAAACTTTTGCTCCAGTTGCAAGATTGGAGGCAATAAGAATTTTTCTGGCCTATGCTGCACACAAAAAGTTTAAAGTCTTTCAGATGGATGTGAAAAGTGCTTTTCTCAATGGGAAACTTGAAGAAGAAGTGTTTGTTGAACAACCACCAGGGTTTGTAGATCCCAAACATCCAGATTATGTCTACAGGCTTGACAAGGCATTATATGGACTAAAGCAGGCACCTAGAGCATGGTATGAAACTCTAGCTCAATTTCTTTTAGAAAGTGGGTTCACTAGAGGTACAATTGATAAAACCTTGTTCTATTTTAATTCTGGTGATGATTTGCTGTTAGTTCAAATCTATGTGGATGACATAATTTTTGGGTCTACTAATGACAAACTCTGTAAGAAATTTACCAAGCTTATGCAGTCAAGATACCAAATGAGCATGATGGGAGAGCTTAGTTATTTTCTAGGCTTGCAAGTAAAGCAAACAGATGATGGGATTTTTATCAATCAAGCAAAATATACCAGAAATCTTCTCAAGAAATTTGGTATGCTTGATAGTTCATCTGCCACAACTCCCATGGCTACTGCAAAAAAGTTAGACAAAGATACAGGAGCTTCAGTAGATATGACAAACTACAGAGGCATGATAGGGTCTCTTCTTTATCTTACTGCAAGTAGACCAGACATCATGTATGCAACATGTCTTTGTGCAAGATTTCAAGCAGATCCCAAAGAACCTCATCTAACAGCTGTGAAGAGAATTTTCAAATATCTCAAAGGAACCATAACCCTTGGTTTGTGGTACCCTAGAGAATCAGAGTTTAAATTAATTGGTTACTCTGATGCAAATTTTGCAGGCTGTAAGATTGACAGAAAAAACACAAGTGGAAGCTGTCAATTTCTAGGTGACAGATTAGTTTCTTGGTACAGCAAGAAACAGAAATCAATTTCCACATCCACAGCAGAAGCAGAGTATATTGCTGCTGGTAGCTGTTGTGCACAGATTTTATGGATGAAGAATCAATTGCTGGATTATGGATTAAGGTACTCTAAAATACCTATTTTCTGTGATAATCAAAGTGCTATTGCTATGACAGGTAATCCAGTACAGCACTCCATGACCAAGCACATCAGCATAAGGTATCATTTTATCAGGGAACATGTGGAAGAAGGAAATATTGAGCTTCATTTTGTGTCTACAGACCAACAGCTTGCAGATATCTTTACCAAACCTTTGAGTGAAGCTACCTTTACAAGGCTGGTAAATGAACTTGGAATGATCTCTGGTTTTGATTAGAGATATTGGTATTAGACTCAAATTCTATACTTCTGTGATTTGTTGCTCATGTTTCTTTGCATATGTTAATTGTCATTCATACCAGTTTGTCAAAATTCTAAAGTCATACTCTGTCAAAATGATAAACTCTGTTCGTCAACTTCTGTAACTCATACTCTGTTAGTCATACTCTGTCAGTTAAACTCTGATGTTAAACTCTGATTGTGATTTTTGTCTGAAACACATGGACCGATGAAGAAAATTGTATGAAGCATGATTTTTAGTAAGTAATCATGAATCCTTCTGAGTACTGTAAATTCTGATTTCAAAATGTGCAGAAATTTTACACAACATGATACTGTCTCTATATTTATAGCATCTCTTAGTTTATTGATCCTATACACTGAGTCTGTATTAGCTGTTTGCACTTTCTCTCATAAATCAATTGTATTCACTGATGAAAAGTCTAAACTCTGATAATTAGTTGCAAATATTTCACCCTCAAATCAAAAGATGCAAAATAAGCACAAATTCCTTTGAGATCATGTTATGCTTAGGAAGACCCAGGAACTTATTGTATGAAATAAGGGCTAAAATCTTTGATTTTTGGTGACTAGTGCCAACCACTGATTACTGGAAAAACTAAAAATTAAAAAATAAATAAATAAATAAAAATCGAAGGGGGTGAAAATAATAAATTTAGAAGTACAGAGTTTAGATGAGATCAGATTTTATATTATACATGAGAGTTTGGGCAACCAGTTTTTACTGATTTATTTTGTGGATTTTATGCACTTTGAGATGATCTAAATATTTATATTCAGTAAACTCTGCTAAGTCACACACAATTATTCACATCTGTACAGTTTGTGAAAAGAGTTTATGAATAAAGAAGGAGGATTGGTAAACACTGATGAACTGTGTACTCTACGCCAAGGTAATTTAATTTTAATCTCTGATGATTAAAATAAATTTTGTTTGTTTCAGACATATTATGATTTTGAGAAAAGACATTTGTTTTTGAAAATTCAAATGAGAATGATTGGACAGTTGTTCAAGAGTGTATTAAACAGAGGAGAGAGGTTGAGTGTCTAGGAAAGTGTAAAAGGCGGTAATTATTGCTATTTTTACTGCGCATGCGCATTGGAAACTGCCAATTACTGCTGTCAGTCATTGCATGTGTGCCACGTGTCCCACTCACACGTTTCACGGAGTAAAACAGTTGTGTGTATTGATTAGAAACTGTTCAGTTTTTAATATTTTTTTTGTATTAATATACAATACACATATTCGTTTCAACTTTTCACAACTTACTCCAATTCACACACATACACATTTTCACAAACACTTTCACTGTAAACACTCTCGTATTTTCTCTAAGTCATTCTCTGATTATTTCTCAATCGTACTAATGGCTTCTACTGTTTTTGTTTCTTCTGGACTTGAGTTTGTTCCTAACAATTATTCTGCTCCTTTGAGTAATGAGAACGCACCGGAGGCGTTTCATTTGATGCAAAACTTTCTTGTTCAATCTTCACTTGGGCGTTCTCTTGTTGAACCAGTGAAGCTTTCTGTGATTCAAATCAAAAGCTTCTGGGAGACGGGTATTTATGATGATGGTGGAGATGCTGGTACTCCATCTATCGTTTTTGAGTTTGAAGAAGCAGAGTATGTTATTACTCCTGGTACAGTTCGTGCAGCTATGGGATTTCCTGAACATAATGCTTACACTATTGATGTTGGTGAGGCTGAATTGATGAGGATGATGAGGGAAATCGGTTATGGTGGATCTTTGGCAAAGATTGGTCAACTGAAGCGACCGTTCTTGAGGAAAGAGTGGAGCTTTTTCTTCGACTGCATAACTAGAACGTTCGGCAAGAAGTGCACAAACTGGGATGCCATACCTACTGAAAGTCTACAAATTGGGTATTCTCTGATCTATGGTACTCATTTTGATTATGGTAGACTAGTTCTTAACAATTTGGGTGAAAAGATGACTGAAAATAGGAGAGTAGTTTACTTTTCTAGATTTTGTCAGCTTTTATTTACTGCTTGTGTTGATGGGGTAGATATCTCTGATGTAGATGTGATTCCATGTTTTAAATTGCACAAACGTATATTCTCTGATCTTATAAACAAGGATGTGAAGAAGGGAAACGTAGGTGATTTGTTATTACCTGCTTTAGTACAACAGTTTTTAGATGATTCTATCCAAGTAGAACACCAGCCAGAACCATTAAATACTGAAGCATCTCCAACCAAACCAATTTGTACTGGTGGTAGAACTAAACACAGGGCTTTTAAACCTGCAAGGATTATTAAACCAGCTACTGAAGTTGGTGTATCAAAATCTTCTGTGCCAAACTCTGTTGGTACATCTAAGAAGAGCAGGGCAAAAAGACCAAGGTCTGATGATGTAGAAGATTCTGAAACTTTACATCATAGAAGAAGGAGGCTAGTAGCTGATTATCTATTTGATGATGATGAAGTTGTTCATGAAGCTGTTCCTGAAGATGTTCCAGTCACTGAACAGTGTGAAGCTCCTGAGGCTGATGTTATTGAGGAGGTTGTTGTGAATGATGAAACTACTGTGCCTATAGAGGACAGAGTAAATTCTGATGAAACTCCTGAGGTTGTTAAAGTTGATAGTTCTGTTAAAGTTGTGACAACCTCTGAAAATGCTCAAGTTGTGCAAACTCAGTTATCTACACAACTCCAAGGTTTCAAAAGACCTGTACTTCCTGAAACTCTGAAGCCAGTGTCCTTCACATAGTGTTCTCCCTTACTTGCTCAGTTCTCCCTTACTTGCTCAGTTCCTTCACATAGTGTTCTGACAGTGTCCCATACTTCTTTGGAGGTTGTACAGTTTATGACATTGTCAAACATCTCTTGCTCCAAACCATTAAACAGAATGTTCATGGTTCTTTTATCTTTATGGACTTCTGCAACATCTTCAATAGTCCATTCTGAGACAAGTTTTGGAATATCCACATCAGGAGCATCATCTGGCAGTCCAACTCTAGATGCAAACTTCATGGGAACGTGTGGACCTTTCTCAATGCAGTCTACATATCTCTCATCCATAGACATGAGATGTAAATGCATCTTTACTTTCCAGTGAAAGTAATTGTCCTTATCAAGAACTGGTATCTTCACACCTGCATCCTTCTTCACCATGGTTTCTGTTTTGGTCTTGATCTTTAAACTTATTGTATGTTAGAAGCTCGCTCTGATACCAATTGTTAATCCCAAATGACCTAACATAATTGTAGAAGGGGGGGGGGGGGGGGGTTGAATACAATTCTTGCTATTTTCTTAAACTTAAAACACTTATAAATAAAACTGAACTGAATAAATAAAAACACAAGATATAAATAATTCAGTTGGATTGTTTGATGATCCAACTGAAGTGTTTTTATTGCGGAAATAATCTGTGATACAAAAGTACACAGCTGCTCAGTTACAAGGTTGTAGAGAAGAATGCTCTCAAGGATAGCTAATACAAACTATTTGTTTTTCTTCTCTTACCCTTATTTTAACTGCTACACTTGGTTATATATTCCCAAGTTTACAAAGCTATTTTTGGCTACACTAAAGTACACTAAAGGTAACCGCCAATAGTTTGCTTTTCATCCCTTTGTCCAGTGGTCCTTGGAGATCCTTGCTTTTGTCTTCATGCTTATTATGATCACTCCCAAGAGCCCAATTGGAAACTGGGATGTTTTCTTATTCCCCATGTCCATTTTAATGGTTTCCAATGCAAAGTACACTTCCACATCACCTTTAGATCTGTTCAGTAAACTGTCACTATCACTTTGTCAACTATTCAGAAAAGCAATAATGATTCGTTGATAGCAGGGAGATGTGTTTCGTTGATAGCTTTATTCTTCATTTCGTTGATGAGTAAACTTCATTTCGTTGATGAGTAAACTTCATTCCATTGATGGTGTATCCTTGTTCTGTTGATAGAGTAATCTTCATACCGTTGACATGTCTTCACTTAGGCAAAATTACAAGGCATGATATACTTACAATTAACCAACCTATTTTGCCTATCTAGTACTTAGTCAACATGACTTAGGAAACCTATCTAATACATACATCAAATGCATATCAGACTGTGAAGTATTGTACAGTGCAATTGCTACAACACTCATTCCGTTGATGAGCTTCCTGTCAACGAAACACTGCAAAGCATGCCATTCCGTTGACAGTTACAAAATGACTTAATACAAAATCTACTAAGTGTTTTTATAATTATCATCAAGAACAACATATTCCTAACAATCTCCCCCAATTTATGACTGATAGAATAACAGCCATAAATCAAGAGCCTTGATGATAACAAAAACACTCAGTTAAATTACACATGATAAAAGTAGAAATTGCATTGAGCTTCACTGAATTTAATTAAAATACAAAGTAGAAAATCTTACAAAACAAGTGCACAGAGTTGCTCCTCTAGACTGAGCAGATTTTTCATCTTTGCCTCTGTGGTCTTGTTTTCTTCCCTTTTCTTGCATTGTTCTCCTCAATCTGAGCTTGAAGTCTTCTGTAGAAAATCTTCTCTTCTTCATCTTGATTCCCCAACTTGGATTGCATTAATCTTAGAGTTTCATTGGATGCCTTCTCCAGTTGGTCTTCTATTCTGAAGAATCTTCTACAGTTGTCCTTGTCTCTGAATTCCATCATCCAAAAAGGTTGGAGATGAATTTTCTTTCCTGTTTGAGGGACCTTCAATACTCTGGGAAGTGCACCAGGCTTGTTCCAACTAGCTTTGATTTGGCAAATCTTGGAAACAACTTCAGACTTAGCTGTTTTGGTAAAACCAAAATCTTTCTTCAGGCTTTTAAACACAGATAGCAGTGTCTGATAGTCTTCTCCCAGAATTCTATGTAGAGGCCAAACCTGTTCTCTCCCACCCTTGTAGACAAACACCAATCTCTCTGGTAGTTTGTAAGAAGCTGCTATTCCTCTCACTTCAACTAGGTCATCAAGATTGATGTATAAGTCAGACTCCTCCCTGATATCAGCAATGTAGATGAAGTCTTCTGGGTTGGTAGGAGGTTTTTCAGCTTGTGGTCTCCTTACTAGAATTGGCTTAGCCTTAGTAGCCCTTTGCTTAGATTTCTTCTTTGGCTCCATCTCAAAGAGGAATTTTGGAAAGTTGGCCTCATCAAACTCAATTGGCTCTTCCTTTGGCTCAATTGGCTGATCATGGAAATTAACAGGATATTTAGGATCAAAGGCTAACTTTTCCCCTAGAGCTGGATCAGGAATTGTTGGAGGTGCAGTTGGTACAGAAGAGTCTGATGCAATACTCTGAGAGTCATCATTCTCAAAGGCTATATTTCTCCTAGCTCTTGCCTTTGGTTGCCTTGTGCTCTTCTTTGCACTCCTTTCCTCTCTGGCTTTTTCTTCTTGCTGTCTTTCTTCTTCATCAAGAGATTGAGCAACTGCAAGTGTTTGCATTGCTGCTCTTTCTGACTCTTCAGCCTTAGCTTCAGCAAAGTTTGGGTGACCAGCCCAAATACATATTTGTTGTCCATTCCTGTAGACAATTGCCCTTTGCTTCCTTACCTCATAATCATTGATTTCCTTGCTTTTTGTGATGAGTAGACCAAGAAGCTTGAGCTCATCTGGGTAAGGTGCAGGATAAAAAGTCCTTTCTGTATTTTTGCCCTTTGGTTTAGCAGGAGACTTGGGAGATAGGCTTCTTTGCAATGTAGCTTGTTCCACATCCCTAATGCATGAAGTTTGTCCTTTCTCCTTCCTTGATCCTTGAGTGACTCCATGTAGAAGGGGCTCTACCTTATATGAAGAATTGGTCTGTGGCTCCCATTCCGTTGATGCTAAAACCATGGCATCCGTTGATGGCTCTGTAGAAGAAGCTTGATTCGTTGATGGATCTGAAGTCTTTGAAGAATCAGCTAACTTCATGATTCTTTCATCTATCCTGGACCAGTGGTCTTTAATTTGTTCAGCAAGCTGTAGCTTCATAGATGCTTGCTGAATCAGGTCAATGCTGTCCAGTTTAGCTTTTCCTGACTCCCCCATAGCTAGTGGCTCCTGTGGTAGGGAAATGGCTGGGACCATAACCTTTGTGATTTGAATGTCTAGCTCCTTAGATTTTTCCCCCTTTTTGTTATCATCAAGAGAGATGACTGGGAGTCCTTGAGCTGCCACTAGCTGGGCCAACAGTTGTGTCTGCTTCTCCTGTTCCTTTTGCATCTGAGATAAAGTAGCTTCCACCTTGTCCACTCTAGAAGAGAGAGTCTTCAAGGAGGTAGCCACCTCAGGTTCCTTAGAGAAAAACCTGTTCATCTTGGACACAGTGAGAAGAGGAAGCTTTTCATCTAGCCTCCTGTCATTAGCATCCTTGAGATTGCTAATTGAGTCCTTGATTTCTCTAGCCTCAATCCTTGTCTGCATCATCTGTAGCCTTTGGATTTCCAGTGAATCCATAATAGCCTTGTAGAATTTCTTGTCATTGGCATTTGCAGACTCATGAGCCAGATAGGCCTCATTGTACTGCCTTGTGATTGCAGCATCCAGGGAGACCCTTCCTTGTAAATCCTGAGAGAGCCAGTTTGGTGTAGGAGGCACCACAGAAGTCCCAGTCTGTGAAGTAGTGGCCACCTGATTGTCACCAAAGCTGTCCTCATCATCAGAGAAATCAAACTCACCACTTGCTGCAGCTCCTGGAGATAGATTGGTCAAGGCATCCTTTGCTCTTTGCATTGATGCAGTTGTATGAATTAGTTGTAATGACCTCTCTGCCTCCACATTGCCCTGTTGAGCCAAAACTTGATAGGCTGACACAGGATGAGTAAAGGTCTCAGGATCCAAGGAAATACTATCCAGAGTTTGTTGATAGTGCTCTTGGAAAGTAAGTTCCCTTTCTCCCTCATTGACCTCCATTGACTCACTAGCAATGGCTGCTTCCTCCCTTATGACTCTTGTAGTCCCTTCTCTCTCTCCTCTATATTCTTGCATCATGGGCTCCCCATGGCTCACACCTCTCACACCCTCACCTTCACCTACTAAGGTGGAACTCTCAATCTCTCCTTTTGCCTGGCTGGAAGAAATAGCCAGCCTCTCACTCTCATTCTCTCCTTTTGCCTGGCTGCAAGCCAGCCTCTCAGTTTCACTTCCTCTCAATCCTAAAAGTGTCTCAACTACCATCAGGTCATCTACACTAGTTGTGGAAACAACTAGATTTTCAATAAGGGGTGTAGAATGACCTATCAACGGAATGGTAGTTTGAACTGTCAACGGTATGGATACCGTTGATGGAGAAACACTTGTCAACGAAATAGACTGTTCCGTTGATGAAGTCAAGAAAGCGCTTTGAGAATGAGAAATTACAGTAGAGTCTGTGGTGATTGATTTGAGAGATTGGTCCACAGATCCCCTTGCAATTTCAGAAAAAATTGGTTGATGGCCCAACAAATCACTTAACAAGTGATGGCCACCAGCTTCAGAGTGGGGCTTCTCCAAGATTAGAGTTGGAGAATCAGGAATAGATGTATGGATCATGTCCACATCTAGAGATAAAGTTGGTGAATTTGAAGGAGATAGTTCAAGGTTGATGTTTAGAGAATGGGACTGTAACCCCAGAGTGATAATAGGGGTTACATCAAACTGAATTTGAGAAACTGGAAGTGTTGCTTCCAGTGTGTGTGCACCCTGTGAAACCTTGGACTTTTGCTTCACTCTCCTTTGGTATTGGGAAAATGTAGACTGTGGGCTTGAAGTGTCCCTTACCCTTTTGGACTATGCTCTAGGTTGAGAGCTTGTTTCAATAATCACATCCTTTTGGGAGGATGCAATTAGACTTGTGCTTAAATCCATTTTACTCATTGTGCCTTGTTGGGAAGACACAATGGGGCTAGGCTGGGAAACACTTACCTCACCTTCCTTATTCTTGGGGTTTCTTTGACTTTCACCCCTTCCCTCACCTCTCACAACTCCAGACTCACTCCCCTTAGGTTGTGTGGTAGTTTTTACAACAGGTGCCTTTTGAGAAGCACCTGAGGTTGGCTTGGAGGATTTCTTAGATTTTGGTTTTGTTGCTGGGGCAGGAGCCTGTTGGGTCACAGCTACAGACTCCATAGCAACTGGGTTGGATGAGACAATAGAAGTAACAACTATACTAACAGGGATAGCAGTAGTTACCTCAATGATTGGCAGATACACCACTGGAACATCACCATTGTGGTTCAGCCTCAGTATGTCTGTCAATACTCTCTTCTCTTGCACAAAGCACTCAAACCTGGCAGTAGGGTTAGAGATAACTAATGGTGCTGGACTAACATGATTAGCCAGCATCATCAGAAACCTTGCATAATAAATATTTTTCTTCCTATTTGCCTTATCACCCAACTTAGCACCAATTTCATACATAAGTTGGGTGCTAAAGTTGTAATATCTATCATTTAGAAGCATGGTTAGGAGAATTAACATAGAGTTAGTTAATGCATCAAAATTACTAATCTTTCCAGAAAAGACCTTAATGAATGCATCAGCTAAATAACTGTATTCCCTAACCAAACCTCTCCTAATTATCTTACCCAAGTTATCAGTAGGCAAAGAGTAGTTTATAGAATTTAGCATGGTAGTTATTTCAGTGTTAGTAGGCAAAGCATCACAGTTATTATCAGGAATATGTAAACATGCTTGCAAAACATCAGAATTAACTATATACTCATTACCTTGAAGAGTGAATTGCAGTGTGCAGTTTGTTCCACTGTACTCACATGAGGTCCAAATCTCCTCGATTATTTCATTGTAGAGTGGTGTAGAGTGAAACATCGCATAGCCCAACTTACAGTTCCTCATGAAGTCCATCATCTTGAAAAAGATGCTGTTCGGACTCTCCTTAACAACAAATGGAATAGAATTGTTCTTCTCATAGATGAACCCACCAGCAGACATAAGCTTGACTATGGGTGCCATTGTTGAGTGAGGAAAAACTTCGAGCTGTATTGCTTGTTAGAGAGAAGAAGATAGAAAAACTTTTGGAATTTTTGAGAATAGGTAGAGATGAAATAAAGAAATTAAAATTTCTTAAATACTCCCCCAAAAATTCTCAGAAATAAAGTCCAATAATTAATCTAAATTACCTGATTGGCTTAAAAAAGTAACCGTTAGAATTAAATATTACCACGATTTATACTTACAGGGGTGTATGTATAGATCGTGATAAAGAACGTGCAATTTCAACGGTTCAGATTAAAAAGCGCTACATCAACGAATCAGAATTGGGCATTTTAGGTCCCTTCTATTCCGTTGATAAAGCTGCGTTTCGTTGATATAAAAGAACTATCAACGAAACACCCAGAAAAATGCTAAGACTATCAACGAAATGGTGCGTTTCGTTGACATAGTAATTCTGACTTAGACAAGATTTCACCTTTTCCTGAGAAGATCAATTCACAGAAAAATTATAACAAATTCCTGGCTGCATGTTAACTTGCAAAAATCTCAAAATAATTAAGAGAAATTTAGCATACCTAGCTCACTTACTAATCTTGAGAATGTGGATTCATCAAGTGGCTTGGTAAAGATGTCTGCAAGTTGTTGTTCACTTGGAACAAAATGTAACTCCACAGTACCATTCATAACATGTTCTCTAATAAAGTGGTACTTGATGTCAATGTGCTTGGTCCTTGAATGCTGTACTGGATTCTCAGTAATGGCAATGGCACTAGTGTTGTCACAGAAAATAGGAATTTTCTCAACTCTTATTCCATAATCAAGTAGTTGATTTTTCATCCATAAAATCTGTGCACAACAACTTCCAGCTGCAATATACTCAGCCTCAGCTGTGGAGGTAGAAACTGAGTTTTGTTTCTTGCTGAACCATGAGACAAGCTTGTTTCCTAAGAATTGACAAGTGCCTGTTGTGCTTTTCCTGTCAATTTTACATCCTGCAAAATCTGCATCTGAATAACCAATTAGTTCAAATCCAGATTCTCTAGGATACCAAATGCCAAGGTTTGGTGTTCCTTTGAGATATCTGAAAATTCTTTTAATAGCAACTAAATGGGATTCCCTAGGATCAACCTGAAATCTAGCACATAGACATGTAGCAAACATAATATCAGGTCTACTAGCTGTTACATATAAAAGTGAGCCTACCATGCCTCTGTAGCCTGAAATGTCCACAGATTTTTCCTTAGTATTCAATTCAAGTTTGGTGGCAGTAGGCATGGGAGTTTTGGCAGGAGAGCATTCCATTAAATTAAACTTCTTTAATAAATCATGAATGTATTTTGTTTGACTAATGAAAATGCCTTCATTAACTTGCTTCACTTGAAGACCAAGAAAGTAAGTTAATTCTCCCATCATGCTCATTTCATATTTACTTTGCATAAGCTTGGCAAACTTTTGACAAAGTTTCACATCTGTAGACCCAAAGATTATGTCATCTACATAAATTTGAACAAGTATAGTAGAACCATTCACAACCCTGTGAAAAAGAGTTTTATCTACAGTACCTCTAGTGAAGTGATTCTCAAGAAGGAACTGTGAAAGTGTGTCATACCAGGCTCTAGTTGCTTGTTTCAAACCATAGAGTGCTTTGAGGAGGAAGTATACATATTCTGGAAAATCATCATCTTCAAAACCAGGAGGTTGACTTACATACACCTCCTCTTCCAATTCCCCATTCAGAAAAGCACTCTTCACATCCATTTGATAGACTTTGAAATTGGCATGGGCTGCATAGGCTAGGAAAATCCTTATTGCTTCTAGTCTTGCAACAGGAGCAAAGGTTTCATCAAAATCAATTCCTTCTTCCTGTGAATAGTCTTTTGCAACCAATCTAGCTTTGTTCCTTGTGACTATGCCATTTTCATCCATCTTGTTTCTGAACACCCATTTTGTGCCTATGACACTCCTGTCCTTAGGCTTGGGCACCAGCTTCCAAACATTGTTCCTTTCAAATTGGTTTAGCTCTTCTTGCATAGCCAAGACCCAATCTGGATCTAGAAGTGCATCCTCAACTTTCTTTGGCTCATCTTGAGACAGAAAGCTGCTATATAGACATTCTTCTTGAGTTGCTCTTCTAGTTTGGACTTTTGAAGACACATCACCTATAATAAGTTCAAAGGGATGATCTTTAGTCCATTTCCTTGAGGGAGGTAGATTTGCTCTTGAAGAGGTAGCTTCATGATCATGATTGCCTTGATTAGATATTTGTCCTTGAGAAACTCCCCCTGAGTTTGTTGTCCCTAAATGATCACTCCTGGAAGCATTTCTGTGGCTGTCAACGGAATGTCCATTTTGACTGTCAACGAAACGCTCATTCTGACTGTCAACGGAATGTCCATTTGGTCTACTAGCAGCTATTCTTTTCAATCTTAATGCAACAATTTCATCTTCACTGCTGCTTTCATCTGTGCTAGATACAACAACTTTGGACTGTTTCTCAATAGTCTTATCATGATCCATCTGATTTCCTTCCTCATTCTCAAAAGAGAGACTTTCATGGAAACCTTCATCACAGAGACCCTGAATTTTGAGATCATCAAAAACAACATGTACATATTCCATAACAATGTTGGTTCTGAGATTGTAGACTCTGTAGGCTTTCCCTGCTGCATATCCCACAAATATTGCTTCATCTGCCTTTGCTTCAAATTTCCCCAAATGCTCAGCTTGATTTCTCAGAACAAAGCACTTGCATCCAAAGACATGAAGAAAATCCAATAGTGGCTTCTTTCTTTTGAGTAGCTGATAAGGGGTCATTCCTTTGGCCTGATTAATCAAAGAAATATTCTGAGTGAAGCAAGCTGTATTAACTGCCTCAGCCCAAAAATAAGTTGGTAACTTTGATTCATCTAGCATTGTCCTTGCAGCTTCAATAAGTGTTCTGTTTTTCCTTTCAACTACACCATTTTGCTGTGGTGTCCTTGCTGCTGAAAACTCATGCAAAATACCATTTTCTTCACAGAACACCTTCATGCTTGAATTCTTGAATTCTGTCCCATTGTCACTCCTAATCCTTCTCACTTTCAGGTCAGGATGATTGTTTACCATCTTGATGTGATTGATAATGATTTCACTTGCCTCATCTTTGGAGAGCAAAAAGAAGGTCCATGTAAATCTAGAAAAATCATCAACAATCACAAGACAATATTTCTTCTTTGAAATAGACATGACATTTACAGGGCCAAACAAATCCATATGAAGCAACTCAAGCTGATGGACAATTGATGACTCTGTCTTGCTTTTGAATGATGCCTTCTTTTGTTTCCCTTTTTGACAGGCATCACACAAACCATCCTTGGAAAACTCCACTTGTGGAATTCCTCTAGCAAGATCTTTCCTCACCAAATCATTCATAACTTTAAAATTCAGATGAGATAATTTCTTGTGCCATAGCCAACTTTCATCTTTGCTTGCCTTGCTGAATAGGCAAGTGATGGTTTCTGGACTTGTGCTACTAAAGTCAGCAATGTACACATTCCCTCTTCTGAATCCAGTCATTACCACATTGTTGTTTCCTCCTTTAGAAACAACACAGGCTTCTTTAGAAAAAGTAACTAAAAATCCTTTGTCACAAAGTTGGCTGATACTGAGCAAATTGTGCTTAAGACCATCCACCAATGCAACTTCATCTATGATGACATTCTCTTTTGAAATCAAGCCATATCCCTTAGTGTAGCCTTTGCTGTCATCTCCAAAAGCAATACAAGGGCCAGCTCTTTCCTGAAACTCTGTGAGCAGGGTAGAATCACCAGTCATGTGTCTTGAACAACCACTATCCAAGTACCAAAGATTCCTTTTGTCTCCCTGCACACAATAAAACCAAATCAAGTCGATTTTGGTACCCAAGTTTCCTTGGGTCCAGTTTTGTTAGCCTTTGCTTTTCCTTTTATATCATTTTTCACCTTGGGCTCAGATTGATTTAAATCAATCTTTATCCTTGGTGTTGATTTCTGAGGATTGCTCACATTTTCATTCACAGCATGCATAAATGGAGGAACAAACATGTTATTCATATTCCATGGCATTTGTGGCACATTAAACATATTCATGTATGGATTAGACACAAATGGCATGCTGGCATATGGATTTTGAAATTGTGCATATGGAGCAAACATGTTAGGCATAACCGGCATTGTAGGCATAGAACTATTCATTGCAGGCTTGGGAATTTTCACTTTAACAGTCTTCTTAACAGATTTGCAGTTAGTAGATAAATGACTAACACTTCCACAATTAACACATGTCTTTCTAGGAGCATATTTATCAGGTGTGTAATTGTTGTGTTTGTTAATTCCTACTTTGCCATTCCTGTTATTCTTTTTATTTCCCTTAGCCTCAACTTGAACATTCTCTAACTTATCTTTCAATTGCTTGTTGGACAAGTGACCTACATTAGCTCTCTCAACAGGCTTCTCAACTTTCTTTGATTTACTAGACTCACCTTGAACAAAGTTCTTGGTGACAGGACCATACTTATTATTAAGTCTAGTGAGTTCATCTTTTCTTTTCTCTGTCAACGAAACACCCTGATCGGTTGATGGTTCATCTGTCAACGGAACATTGCATTCCATTGACATATCAACCTTCAACAAATGATCATTGTTGTTTGTTGACTCTGTTTCTGATTCTAAGGTTTCACAAACATACCCTAGTTTTTCTTTGTTCTTTTTCCATGATTGTTCACAGAAAGATTCCATACCTTGAACATTAATGATGTTGGTAGCAACATTCCTGGCATCTTTCCATTTAGCAATCACACTTTGTTCTATTTCAAGTTGTGTCTTAAGAATTTCTTCCCTTTGTAACACGTTCTCAAGTTCCTTCTTAGCATCCCTACTAACACATCTCATTTTCTCAAATTCAATGAGCTGTGCTTCTAACATTGCATTCCTATCACTTAAGAGCAAATTAGTCTCTTTTATTCTTGAATTCTCTTTGGTAAGTGATTTAAGAGTAACACGCAAATTATATAATACAGTAGACATTTCATTTACTGCACTATCGCATTCCTCTTTAGAAAGCTCAGAAAGATTAGTAATTGTTACCTGGTTGCTTGAGGAGCTTGCTTCCTGCTCATGATTGTTAGCCATAAGAGCCAAGTTGACATATTCAACATCATCATCAGAATCTTCACCATTACCAGCCCAATCATACTCCTGAGACATGAAAGCCTTTTCTTTTTGCTTGAGAAGTTCAAAGTATTTCTTTTTATAATCAACAGGCTCAAATTTCCTGTTGCTCTTCTCAATCTTTGGCTTTCTGCAGTCTCCAGCAAAGTGACCAAGCATTCCACAATTGAAACATTTAGATTTAGACTTTTCAATCCAGTTACTTTTGTTAGGTTGAAAGTCTCTCCTTGGTGGCCTTGCTTCTGAGTTTCTCTTGAACTTGAACTTAGAGAATTTTCTTGACAGAAAAGCAATGTGTTCATCAATCTCATCTAAGTCATCCAAGTTGGCTGGTTCTGGTTCTTCTTCTTCTGTCATCTTACCTTTACCCTTGCTAACATCACTTCTACAACTAGCTCGACTAGTTGTGGCCTTTGCAGCTTCTTCAGTGTCATCTTCCAGTTGGTTCACAGATGCAATCAATGCAATGGATCCACCCTTCTTCTGTACCTTCTCAATTTCTTCATCTTGCTCCATTTCCAACTCATATGTCTTTAATGTTCCATACAGCCTTTCAAGAGTGTAGTCTTTGTACTCTTGAGTGTTTTTGAGAGAAACAGTCATAGGCTTCCATTCTTTTGGAAGAGCTCTAAGAAATTTAAGGTTTGAATCCTTGGTTTGATAGATCCTCCCATATAACTTTAATCCATTCAAAAGCTTTTGAAACCTACTAAACGTGTCATTTAGGGTTTCACCAGCTTTAAAGTGAAAGTGCTCATATAGTTGTATAAGGAGTTGCATTTTGTTCTCCCTTACTTGCTCAGTTCCTTCACATAGTGTTCTGACAGTGTCCCATACTTCTTTGGAGGTTGTACAGTTTATGACATTGTCAAACATCTCTTGCTCCAAACCATTAAACAGAATGTTCATGGTTCTTTTATCTTTATGGACTTCTGCAACATCTTCAATAGTCCATTCTGAGACAAGTTTTGGAATATCCACATCAGGAGCATCATCTGGCAGTCCAACTCTAGATGCAAACTTCATGGGAACGTGTGGACCTTTCTCAATGCAGTCTACATATCTCTCATCCATAGACATGAGATGTAAATGCATCTTTACTTTCCAGTGAAAGTAATTGTCCTTATCAAGAACTGGTATCTTCACACCTGCATCCTTCTTCACCATGGTTTCTGTTTTGGTCTTGATCTTTAAACTTCTTGTATGTTAGAAGCTCGCTCTGATACCAATTGTTAATCCCAAATGACCTAACAGAATTGTAGAAGGGGGGGGGGGGTTGAATACAATTCTTGATATTTTCTTAAACTTAAAACACTTATAAATAAAACTGAACTGAATAAATAAAAACACAAGATATAAATAATTCAGTTGGATTGTTTGATGATCCAACTGAAGTGTTTTTATTGCGGAAATAATCTGTGATACAAAAGTACACAGCTGCTCAGTTACAAGGTTGTAGAGAAGAATGCTCTCAAGGATAGCTAATACAAACTATTTGTTTTTCTTCTCTTACCCTTATTTTAACTGCTACACTTGGTTATATATTCCCAAGTTTACAAAGCTATTTTTGGCTACACTAAAGTACACTAAAGGTAATCGCCAATAGTTTGCTTTTCATCCCTTTGTCCAGTGGTCCTTGGAGATCCTTGCTTTTGTCTTCATGCTTATTATGATCACTCCCAAGAGCCCAATTGGAAACTGGGATGTTTCCTTATTCCCCATGTCCATTTTAATGGTTTCCAATGCAAAGTACACTTCCACATCACCTTTAGATCTGTTCAGTAAACTGTCACTATCACTTTGTCAACTATTCAGAAAAGCAATAATGATTCGTTGATAGCAGGGAGATGTGTTTCGTTGATAGATTTATTCTTCATTTCGTTGATGAGTAAACTTCATTTCGTTGATGAGTAAACTTCATTCCATTGATGGTGTATCCTTGTTCCGTTGATAGAGTAATCTTCATACCGTTGACATGTCTTCACTTAGGCAAAATTACAAGGCATGATATACTTACAATTGACCAACCTATTTTGCCTATCTAGTACTTAGTCAACATGACTTAGGAAACCTATCTAATACATACATCAAATGCATATCAGACTGTGAAGTATTGTACAGTGCAATTGCTACAACACTCATTCCGTTGATGAGCTTCCTGTCAACGAAACACTGCAAAGCATGCCATTCCGTTGACAGTTACAAAATGACTTAATACAAAATCTACTAAGTGTTTTTATAATTATCATCAAGAACAACATATTCCTAACAGTCTGTTCAGATGATTTACCACAGAGGATTAAAGAAGGAGTTTTTGTTATACTTCATGGATGATGGAAGAGTTTACAGAATTGGAGAAGCTGATATTCATCTGAAGCTATGGGAAGAGCTAGAGTATGTTCTATATCTTCTTAAGATCAAAAATAGAAGTACTCATGATGCTGCTCTAGTTTTAAGAGACAGAATGATGAAATCAAAAGTTCTTCTTGGAGGAGGTGTTTCAAGTGCTTACATTCCTAAGTACAGAAATGCTTATGGAAAGATAGTTGAAATGAAGAGAAACAGTGCCAGATTCAAGACTGCACTGGGAATAAAGGTTTTGGAATTCAACCTATAGTCAGACAAATCTTACTTTATCCGGCTAGGGAATGAAATGAGAAAGAACAACATTTATTCTCTGAGAGCTGCTATCTACCAGACTTGAGAAAGTGATCCAGAGCTCAAAGAGTTGAAAGAAATCATGGTGGATGAGCTAGAAAAAGCTGAAAGGAGGCTACTCATTGATTATCTCAGGACAGTGCCTAATATTGAAGAAATTAAGTAAAGTCTGACTGTAAGTTTTTAAAGTTTTCTGTTCTAAGTAAAAGTTAAACTCTGATATGTTATAAACACTGCATTTGTTATATGTTTTGACATCATCAATTATCTATTAACTTGTACATTTTTATTATGCACAAGTTGGGGGAGATTGTTAGATATAATTGCTGATGATTGTTTATCAGTGTTTAAGCAACAGGTATTCATCAGAGTTTACTAGAAGCCAGTCAGAGTTTGTTAAAGTCTGGCGGGGTGAGAGTTTACTTTAGCTGTCGGTGCTAATATGAAGATTCTAGAAACAATATATTCTGAAGATGGAAAGAAGCAGAATATATTGAGATGGCTAAATAAACGGGACAGAAGACAGAAGCAATCCTAAATTGATATAAATTGTATAACTAATTTATAGGAATATCAATTAGAGATTGATTATGTAACTGTGTATTATATAAACACAGATAGGTTAACCCTAAAAGGGATGCGAATAATGAATACATTATTCTTGTAACCTAGCAGCTCTCTGTGATATTTTACATCACTGAGAGAAGAGTTATTTAATATAATTCAGTTTATTGTTCATAAACAGTGTTCTTGATTGTTATTCTCATACGTATATTGATTATATATTGTGTATTCGGCCTAACATCTGTTTTAGTAACATTTTTAAGGTGTTACAATAGACTAATGCAACACCTTTTTGCAACATCTATTAAGTAAAAATATTACAAAGTCAGTTCATTGCAACACTTTGATGCAACATTTTGATGCCTTTGTAATACATTTAGGTTTTTTTGCAACAATTATCTGCAACAATTTGATGCCTGTTGCAATGCTTTTTGTTTTTTTAGCAACATTTATCTGCAACATTTTAATCTCTATTATAATATTTATAGTTTTTAATTGCAACATTTATGTGCAACGCTTTTTAGTAGCCAGATTGCAATGTCCTGTCTGAAATTTTAATATACCATGCACAAAAGCATATAAACCAATCCACCAGAAATGACATTTCATTCCAATAGCAAATTCAAAAAATACATGTACCAAACCAGAAATGACATTTCAAAGTTCCGAAATTGACAAACACATGTCAATAAACCCAAACATAGTCCGACATCTAGTTCTTAAGTCTAAAGTCGAAACACATGTCGACTTACACCACAATTCTACATTAAACTTAGTCTTAATATCATATCATGTCAAAATACCAACCTACTACCAAAAGTACGCATATAGAAAATAAGAGTTAAGTACTACTGATTATCAATCATCATTTTCGTCATCCTCGTGATCATTGTCCTCCTGATCACTGTCCTCACTTTCGTCACCAGTAGTAGTACCAGCACACAACTCTTCAACATCAAGGTATTTGAAATTTGGATTGATTTCTCCCAATTTCGCTATTAACTTTGACATTTTCTCACAAACCTTTTTTTCTACCATCTCTTGCATTTCAGCCATGATTTCCTCCTTTATAGTTTTTTGAGATCATCAATATCAGTAGCAGGCGTATTGGAACTACAAAGAATTGGTTGCTGAGCTTTCATTGTTTTTCTGCATTTTCCAGACCTTCCTAGAAGCCAATTCGGTCCATGTTTTGGTTTTTTGACTTGTCCCGCCCCACTGCCATCTTCAACAATAGTTGTAGCCTACGAATAAACATGGACACATTAAAACTGAAAGAAGGCCTACCTTCAAAGGAAAAAATTGAAGAATCTTTAATAGATGAAAATGACTAAAAAAGTTAAATACTTGCATCTTACCTTGTATTCCTGTCCTTGTTTCCGTTTACGTGTTTTCTGATAAATATCGTCTTTCGGAGCTAGCTTTTTAGGGTCGATCTTCTTTTCTGCTTTCTGCGATAATAATGCAAAGAATGACATAATACTAAAACTATATAATGCAAGAATGACAATGACATATAAAATTAAACCATCTTTTAAATAAAAGCTGGACATACGATTTTCTCGCCAATTTGCGCAAAACTTTTACGACCAGCAGTGTGCGTTTCCACAATCAACTTACGATTTTCTGCATTTTTCCTAGCTCGCTCCAGACCATTCAATAAAGTGCGAAGAATATAAAATAACTTACAAAAAATTACGAAAATAAAATTGTGAAAAAGTAAATAACTAGCTAACGGATTGATATATGAATGGATATACCTGAACATCTTTATCCCCCCAGTATTTGAGAAGCACCTTGAATTCTTTGACTGAAATGACATTGGGCCTATTTTTTTAGTTTGTCTTCATCATTATCATATTTGAGATAATGGTCTTTCTTAATCTGGCTCTTGTTCAATTTCCACAAAGCACCAATAGTCCGCAATGTATAGGTTCTTCCTTCCTCAGGAATTTCATATTTTGTCTAAAAAATTAGTTGGAATTTATTAGTGGCATTTACATGTCAGTGGCATACAATTGATCTATTAATTATTCTTAATATATATTATCCTAAAGACCATAATAAACAATAAGAGATCATAAAAAAAAGTGTGCAATATTTTGAGTTTACCTTAACAAAAGACCATAGTTCCTCCTTCTGTTGTTTAGGAAATTTATTCCAACTAACAAGATCAAGAGGGACAGACTGTCTACCCAATGTCCCGCAGAAGTTTTTGAATTCAACCAAGTCACCGTCTTTGTCAGCAATGGCCTGTAACTCACAGTTCAACTTAATGACAACCTTCTCGTCAGGCCTCCTTGTGTACACCTTATTCATTCGTGTAGGACCTCTATGCTTTGTGCTTTTCGGTACACCTGAAATTAGTAAAAAATAGTCAAGTACCGTACGATTCAAGCCAATATGAAGAAAACCTAAAATTACCTGCTGAAGTCTCAACTATCTCTTCAAGAGTTTGTGGATGTGATGTCTGACCACCATCACCCACTTGTTTTTTTTTTTCATTTTCAAGGGTCTTTTTCTGATCTTTCATCACTAAGTAAGATTCTATTGAACCAATTCTTTGATTGTTATACTTTTTTGGAGGCGCCACCCTCAATGATATGCATTGTGAATCTTTAGACAAAGGAGGGGGAGGTGGTAAATTCTCATCTAAGACAAGAGATGGATTTTGAGTTACGGGATGGGGTGTATTTTCATCTGGTTCAGACTGCGTAGTAGTCTCAATCAAAAATGCAATCACAAATTAGTACCAGTATTTGAACTTCTAAATAGTTATTATCACAAATTAAATTAACATCATGTACCTGCATAGACAAAGGAGTTGTGGCCCTTGAACGTGTTATCGGCCTTGAGACAGGATTTGTCGCCTTCTTCTGCTTTTTTTCCTTCATCTTCGTCAGTTTTTGCTTTCGAGAAACTTGTTTCACAATGATCTCTTTTTCTTCTTCTTCAGCCTCAGACAAACTATCATGTCCAGGAACGTACTCTCTATCAAACTCCAATTCATCATCCGCTAGAACTTTTTGTGGCACATTTTTCAGATTAAGACCAGTAACAAGGTTTTTTAATCCCATCTCTTCTGCCTTTCTTTTATTTTCTACAACCTGCAGCAGCCTTTTTCTTTCATACTCCGTTATCTGAAATTTATAAAATGTACATAAATATTAAAGTAGACCATATGAGTAACTAAATAGTATATCAATATATTTAACCTTTGGAAGAACTTGTTCTGAGTTCCCCTATGCAGTCTCAGCTTCAAGTAGACCAGTAGCTGACTTTCCATGAGCAGATCGACGACTTGCCCTTTCTTTCAAAAGCACGTCTCTTGTCACAAACTTACGATTTGCTTGTAAAGCTGTTGGTGCAATCAGTAGATGAGAAAATATACTAAAATCACTATACGTCAAGTAATAACTGAAAATAATGAAACCATCTCAACATGAATGTATTACCTTCAAAATATTGTGTTCTTGGTTGCACAATTACATGTGGCTGCATATGTGCCTTTGGCTCTACTTTATTGTCAATTATGTGATCAACATAAAAATCCAAACTCTCTCCTTCAACTATTTTTACAAATTCTTGTAAATCACGATCATTGTCAATAAGCTTCCAACCAGTCAGTACATTCTTCACATAAACACCACCGATTTCTGTGTATTTCAAATCATCCTTCACATACTCCATCACAACAGTGTACGAGAATCTGTCAGATTCTACGTACTCCGAAATCTGATTACGTAGCCCACCTATATATTCTGTTTTTGAGAAATGTCCCTTCTGAAAGAACCTGAGAATGTAATCTTTACTTGCCATCCTGAAAACAAGGAAATTAAGAAAAATACTTCGAAATTGAAATGTTCACAGTTCTAATTGAAAAAAATGCAGTTAAGTCAAAAATAAAAGAAAGAAAGGCCTGCTAATGTACTGAATAAAAAAACGCATTATCATTAACCAAATATGCAGTTAAAGCACAATGAATTAATACATGAAAATAAAGGAAAGAAAGCACTAATAATGAACTAAGTAAAAAAAGCACTAATAAACAGAATGATGAACCACACTTAACGATTACAACAAAAATAGGAAACTAGCACAACTAAGAAACACAAATAAGTTCTATATTCATCATATTTCAGCGTTTTCCTGCTCTTCATCAGGTGTAACATGGATTTGCTTGTTCGGAACATCATCTCTGCACCAACTGATCATATCATCAACAGGTATTTTTTCTCGTGGCACATAACCTATGACACTAACATCTTCTACTGCATTCATCTCGTCTTCTACTTCAAAATACTGATCCTTCGGCAATTTCTTGATATCAAAATGCAAATTTTTTTCAGTAGGATCTTGAATATAAAAGACATGTTGTACTTGTGTGGCGAGAACGAAGGGATCCTCTTTTTGACATAACCTATTGAAGTCCACTCTTGTTAAACCATACCAATCCTTATCTTTTTGGTACCAACAACACTTAAATAAAACAACAATCAGTGCTCCCCAGTAGTCAACTTCAATTATATCCTCAATTGCACCATAGTAGCCTACATCTCCAACTATTGGATTTTGGTCCTTTGCACTCGCGAAACTGGTGGTTAAGGCAGTGAGAAAGACACCACTATTTTGTGTTGTACACCTACCATCTCTGCGCTTGGTGTGAAATCTATATCCATTCACAAAATAACCATAAAAGCTCTTTACTTCACGTTAAGGCCCCTTTGCCAAACATGACAATTCGAGTGAAATATCATCTTTGTCTCGAACTGCCTCTTTTAGCCATTTGTGAAATTCAGTCGTATGCGTTCTTTCTCTTTTAAACCTCTTTGAATTTGCATCTTGTTCAACCACGACACGGTGTTCACTGCATTTATAATATATAACGAAACATTAGCTTACTTATAATGCTTTATAACCTTCTAAATTGTGAATCAAAATTTACGTATACAAAACAACTTACTCTTTTAGCTTCTCGATTTCCAAGTTGTCACAATTGAATAACACGTAACGATGAGCCTTGGTCCATGTTTTTTCTTCCAGATGTATAGACTTCCCTTCTCTGTTTTTACGAGATCCGATAGGATATCCATCATCTTTATTACAGTCCTTTGGCTCACTTCTGTCTTTAAACTGCTCATCAAAAAATCTAGAACAGAATGTCAAACATTCTTCTACCAAGTAGCCTTCTGCTATGCACCCTTCTGGCTTACTCCTATTTCGAACACTAGCTTTAAACCCGTGCAATGCACGGGATGATTTATAATAATATTTATGAGTTTGTTTATATTATGTTAACTTTTTTTTTTCTAATTTTATTTTAGAAAAGAATTACAAATTCATGTTTGTGAATGATGCTTTATAACCATTATTTATAATTTTTTTATATTTGATTAATTTTGATTTTAATTAATTTTTGAAAAAATTACAAAATAATGTCTACAAATCTCCTTAAGTTGATGATATTTATTTTTATTAACATTAAACTTTAATATTTTAGTTGTTACTGTATTTTTTGCATGAAATTTCATATTTTTCTAATTTTTAAAATTATTGAATTTTATATTAATATTATTCTCAATAACTTAATCATACTATATATTATAAATTGTAATAGTATCCACAAATCATATTCACAATTGTTTTCAATTTGGAGTATAATTTAACAATATATTTAGTTTCTATTGAATATTATTTGAATTATAATTATTAATAGTATTTGTAAATAACGGATTTGCCCCTAACAACCAAACCATCTTAACCCTCTTATGCTAATTATATATAGGATATAATAAGATTTCGGTTTGCACAAATACCTTTCAATTCCAAACATCCACCTTAAATGCACCGGTCCACCAAATTCAATTTCCTTACACAAGTGAATTGGTAAGTGAACCATTATGTCGAAAAATGCAGGTGGAAAGATCATTTCAAGTTCACAAAGTATCTCGATTATTTCATTTTGTAGCTTCTCCACATCTTCTAATTCAATGACTTTGCCATCTTGATGTTCCACACTTTTTGAAAATATCCAGGCCCTCATTTTCAGCCCAAAATAGCATGCAGTCATTTGGACATGCATGTATCTTTTGGTAATCTAGACCTAAGTCTTTAATCATACCCTTGGCCACATTAAAAGATGATGGGAGATTTACATTAGGAAAAACCTCTTTTATCAACTCAAGCAAATCGCTAAATTACGACTCGCTAAATCCATGAATGCACTTTTTTTTTGCTAATTTTTCTTTTTCTTTTTGCTAATTAATGAATGCACTTTAGTTGGTAAAGCCTAACTATGAAACTTAATCGAGTAAATTTTTTACACTCGGGATATAAAGGCTGCCCACCCTCCTTAACAAGCCTATAAAATTGCCTTTCATCATCATTCAATCCCTTCCTAACTCCATCTTCACTAGCATCATTATCATCCCCATATGCATTATGTATCATCGCCTCAAACTCGTTTCCTAAACCCATACCTAGATCAGTGTCCATCTCATCAACAACGCTATCTATCTTAAGGGTTGAGACCTCATAATCCATTCAACGGAATGGGGACAAGGACCATTACATATGAGATGCTCATGTATACCTTTGGCATCACTTTAATACACATTACTACATATTTTACAAGGACACATCAACTCATTTCCTACGGCATATCTAGCAAATGCTATCTTAACAAAATCTTCCACCCCTTCTTATATTTATCACTATACTTTGGAACTGATATCCATTTCTTTCCTTCATCTTCCATTTTCTAGCTTAAATATTATTCAAAAAAATAACAGAGCACATTAATTTTACACATTAATTTTATAGAGACAAGAATATTGGAATCAAATTAAACAAGTACAACACACTGAAACAAGACAGTAACCAAGAAGACAGTAACTTTACTAAATGCTAAAGTTAGCTCAACTTCAAAACAACTTTTATGAACAACCTTTTCTCAGGTGATCACTTAATTTTGTACCTTTAGTACAATCTCATATTTAAACAAACCAAAATACCTTGTCAACATACAAAATATATACAATATGTAATAACTCATATATACCAAAAAAAATGGTCAGTTTAAGTGACCACTTAAGTGGTAGCATCGCGGTTCAAATCTTGTCAAAGGCGAGATGGGTGGATGAGTGTTTTAACTACCAAAAAGATTCAGTCGAACAAAATAGAACAAAATACAATTTCACATGCATATAATCAAACATATAATCAAAAGAAATTCACATAATAATCAAACAAAATACACATAATAATCAAACAAAATATACATATACTCGAACATACACATATAATACACATATACTCGAACATACACATATAATCAAACATACACATATAATCTAATTCAATAAAATAGAACAAAGTTGGGTATATTACCTCTAATTGAAGCTTTACTTTAATTTGAAGTTTTGGGGGTTTTTTGGGTTTTGCAGTCGATTTTAGGGGTTAGGTTTTGAAATCGATTTTGGGGGGTTTTTCGGTTTTGAGAGAGGTTTGAAAGGGGTGAGGCCAAGAGAGAGAGTGGGATATGAGTGAGGTGAGAGAGGGGTGAGGCCGAGAGAGATGGTCGAGAGAGAGGTGAGAGAGAGTCTAAGAGAGAGTGAGATAAAAATATTTTTGTGTAATAAAAATATTTTTGTGTAATAAAAAATTTTGGTACGAAAATTGCCCGCCCAAATAAAAAATCGAACTTCCGCCTACATATTTCGGTCAAATTAAAAAAAGCGTATCAGGTTATTGTAACGCTTTTATGAAGTATTGCTATAGTTCTAAAATTTTCAAAATGCTTCTTAGGCTTGCAACACTTTCCCATATAAAATAACTTTTTCAAAAGTATTACAATAGATATGCAGGTTTCTTGTTTATAACAACATTTTATGCAACACAACCATATGATGGGGTTGCAATAGGTCATTTTTGGCGTAGTGAATGAAAACACACAAGTCAATATATATGAATCTAAGATTCTGAATTAATCAAACAACAACCAACGGTCTTGACTACCAAGTCTCACGTATTTTGTTCCTTAATTAACTCAAACCCAACGTTCATGAAATCAACGTTTAGAAAAGTAGATGAACGTTTGAGAATAAGAACGTTGAAGAAGAAAACGTCCAACTGATTGCAAAGCCCAGAAAAATAGAGTTTTATTAGGATTAAAACGTTTAAAACCAAAACTCCTATTTAATATGGACAAAGGATAAATATAGATAATAGAGTCCTTACAAAAGTAATTCCTAAAAGATCTCCTTAAAATTAGGACTTGCACTTTATCTGTTGGAAAGTGTTTCCAGCTTGCCGCCTGTATGAAAATACACTCTGTCAGCTAGCTGCTAAAACCTGTTTTGTTATAAAATATAATATTTAAATTCCTGCAAAACAGAATAAGTTTAACACAAATATCTAGCTTGCTGCTATAATGTGATCATCAAAACTTCAGTGTTTCAGATTTGACCTTAATTGGAGGCGCAAATCATTCAAACATATTTAAATCAAAGAAATGTTACATTTTTCAGAAAGATTTCTAAATTATTGATATGACTTTTCTTAATTGGATTATTGATGTTCAAGGAAAGTTTACTGCTATTAATGAGAATGAAACCTATAAAAAATAATTAGCAAAAAAAAAACCAATAAAAGGTAGCCATATTTTTTTTTGTCAAGAGTGAGTTTTATTCGATGAATTGTATTAATAGACAATACCCGCAAATGGACTTCTTTCATTCAAGAAAGTTTATCATCTAACCAAAGCACATGAAAAGAAGACCAAGGACATTTAGATAATAAAACTCTCAAGTGTGAGAATTGAAGTAAAGGAATCCTGGAAAAAATCAACAAAAAAACCAATATTAGTACACTAATTACAATCAAAATGGTACAATATAGTAAAAACAATATTAATACACTAACAAACTACAATAAAAGGGTAAAATAATGTAAAAAATCTAACCAAAGGAGATTCATTTGGTTAGATACCAATTTAAAAATATATAATTAACTGGACTAACTAAGTAAGATAAATATACTATAAATGTTTCTGATTAGACAAATTTTACTAAGTATGATAAATATACTATAAACTCATTAAGTAGCATTCAAATCATGATTTATTAATTAAAATTAAAACCCGACTAAATTTTAGCTAGAAACGATCACCATTACTACTCCATGAATTACGTATCTAACAAAATTAAAAACTAAAACCTCCATAAATATACTAGTCATCATAAATAACACAAAATTATCTCGTAAAGGCACAAATATGCCACCATTTATAGCCCCCAATAAAACTATAAAATTGGCTATAAAAAACACAGAATAAGCCATAAATCACGGCCAGTGAGTACTCAAGGTATAATCAAAAAACAAAGTCAACCACGACGTTAAATTTTGAAAAAATGTATCCGTTAATTAAAAATTTCATTTAAACTAATAAAGAAAGGAAAAAATATTTTCATTTAAATCTAATAAATAAAAGTAAGAAGTTAACCTTAAAACAACCATTCAAATTCAAACCAAAATTAGCCATATATCTATTTGGGAAAGTTTTGAGAATTCTTTTGATATTCTGTATTTTCCTAATAACAAAATTCAAACATACTTCACTAATTTTTTTTTATAACGCTCAATTAATTATATGTAACTTCCAAATCCGAAACACCCCGATTTGAATCACACTAAAACCCGTATTCAATTGATAATCACATGCATTATCTCAGTGGATAATGAAAAAGACTTATAAATTTTTTTTTGTTAGCAAAAAATGTGATTTTCTCTCTTCTCTCTCCTATTCCCTTCACCTCTTCTTACCTACTTTACTTAATGTCTAACCCTAACCCTAATTCACCTCCCATTCAACCTTTGGCCTCCTCTCCCTTTCTTTCCTCTCCTTTCTCCCTCAAACCTGCTTCCCTTTCCAAACCTTCCTCTTTTCCTTCCTCCTCGACTTCTTCTCTAGGGGTTAACCCTAAGGGTAGGGTGCTCCCCAGATCTATTCTGGGTTCCACGCCTAAATCTCCCGCTTCTAAGACTTCAGCTAAGTCCTGGAGCTCGGTTGTTGCTGACTGTAAGATCCGGGAAAATTACGTGTTAATATTTGATGTGAAATGAAATTTTAATTTCATATTAAGAGTTATTAAATGATTTATCTGTTTAAATGTGCTAAGTTATTTGTTAAATGATTGAAAATGTGATATTGTGATGCTATGTGAAATGTGTGGGGAATTAGAAACTATTTTGAAAAGGATGTCATACTAATTTATTCTATTTTAAATTGTCAAAGAGAAAATTTGGATCGTTCCCAAATTATTCGGGAGATTGGTATATCGTTCGTACCAATATTTCATTCGTTAAAGTAGGAAGTATTCGAAAATATTCACAATAAAGGTATTTTGGTTCGTATATTTTGAATTAAACGATACTTGTAGTTATCCGTACTTTATGGATGCTTATCGTCTCGTGAAACGTGTATTCTGCTTTATTAAAGGTTTAAAGCATATATTCTGTTAAATTGTATTTAAAGCGATCTATCGGATCAGTATCGATCCAAAAATGTCGTTTGGGGTATTATTTTCCGTTTAATATAAAAAGGCAAATCGTACTTTGTTTTGCGTATAATAAAGCTTAATTACAGTTAAAAATCTAAAAACCCCTGAAACGTGTTCTTCGTGTTCTTGAGAATCAAACTCAATTTTGAAGGCGTTATCGGAATCCGATTTCGATGTTCTTGTAACCAAAATGAATCTCTCATCATCCTCTACCTAAATCCATCATCAAAATTCATGTGGGTATGATTTCTGAGTTTTTCTTATTTTTAATTATTTATTTATTTTCGAATTTTTACATTTAAATTGGGGGAATCTTTAATCTTCGTTGTTCTTGTTAATTGGTTGTATAATTAGACTGTGTATGTTGTAAGGAGTTTGTTGATGATTTTTGTGCAATTTTTAGAGCTGTAAATCGACTAGATCGGAAATTATATAAGTCACCGGAGTTCTTGAGCTTTTGGCCGGTTTTCTTTATTAATGATTGGTTCTTGATTTCGTTACTACCATTGAATAGATCGAGGAACAAGGAATCTAACTGTATAAACAACGTTGAGTTTGATAGCCGTTTCGTGGTGGCCGGAAAGCGGCGGCTCGCCGGCGGGGGGAGTTTTCTGAGTTGTTTTGGTTCGTTTTTGTGCCGTTCGGTGTTAACTAACTGTTGGGGATCGTAACCCCATGTTTTTGGCAAGGTTGCAGTGTGTTTGTGGCTGTCGGAATCTGGAATTGGGTTGCCGGAACTCCGCCGGCGGCGGGTTGTTCTTGGCGACCCATATCCGTTCTTGGCGACCCGTTTTCAAAACCTACCCGACCCGGTTTCGATCCAGAAAACCCTAATTCCATTTTCTGAATAGTGTTTCTGGGTTTTTATTTTAAAAATAATTCAAAAATAGTTTTGTAATTCTAAAAATCATATCTTTGATTTAAAAATACATTTTATTATTCCGAAAATTTTATAAATTCATAAATATTTATTTAAATTCGAAAATTGATTAAATTTAATTATTTTAATTATTTTTGATTAATAATTAATTAATTTAATTAATTGATTAATTCTTTTAATCAGTTAATTCTTAATAATTAATTATTAATTAGATTTAATTAATTAAAATTAAGTTTAATTATTTTCTAGCTTGGTTCATTTATTTAAAAATAGTTTGAGCATTTAAAGAGTGTCAATTAATTTTATTAATTGATTTAATTGCATTTAAAATACTTATATTGGATTTAAAAATCCGATTTTTGATTTAAAAATTGTTTGTGGCTTATTTAAATTCAAATAAGCTTCGTGTGATGTTTTAAAAATGGTTATAAGTGCTATATGGTTTGTATGAGTTGTGTAATGTGTTTTATAGTCCGTATATGCCCGTACTAGGGCTAGTGTCTGAGTTTTAAATATCGTAAATTAGACCGGGCGTCCGATACGTAACCGACAAATTTCTATCCCAACTACCCCTCGTGATGATATTAGACACGACCAAATACTGAAACAAGTCTCAACACAATTTATTCGCATGCATGAGTCAACAACAGATAATTCACATCATTCACATAACATATTTAAACAAGTGATCGGTTACGTATCGGACGCCCGGTCTAATTTACGATATTTAAAACTCAGACACTAGCCCTAGTACGGGCATACACAGACTATAAAACACATTACACAACTCATACAAACCATATAGCACTTATAACTTATTTTTAAAACATCACACGAAGCTTATTTGAATTTAAATAAGCCACAAACAATTTTTAAATCAAAAATCGGATTTTTAAATCCAATATATGTATTTTAAATACAAATAAATCAATTAATAAAATTAATTGACACTCTTTAAATGCTCAAACTATTTTTAAATAATAAATAGGTTTGAAAATAATTAAACTGAATTTTAAATTAATTAAATCTAATTAATAACCAATTTTTAAGAATTAACTGATTAAAAGAATTAATAAATTAATTAAATAAAATAATTATTAATTAAAAATAATTAAAATAATTAAGTTTAATCAATTTTCGAATTTAAAATAATAAATATAATTTTTCAGAATTTTCTGAATAATAAAATGTATTTTTAAATTAAAGATATGATTTTTAGAATTATAAAACTATTTTTGAATTATTTTAAAAATAAAAATCCAGAAACAGTTTTTTAGGAATACAATTAGGGTTTTCTGGATCGAAACCGGGTCGGGTTAGGGTTTTGAAAACGGGTCATGAAGAACAGTTTCCGGGTCGCCAAGAACACGTCACCGGAAACTGGGTTTCCCAGTTTCCGGCCGACGTCCGGCCACCGGGAAACGTTCGACCAAGCCCGAATCTTCACCCAAACCTGCCGTTAGCTACACCAATCTTTCTGCTTTCTAATTCTTAACAAAACTCAACCAAAAACTGCTCAAAACGTGCGCGAAACAGTCCGAAAATTCTCGCCGTCGATGGCGAGTTCCGTTTTCCGGCCAACTCAAAACAGACACCAAATTCAAAACCATTAACACCTATCAATTCCTCGTCTCACGATCTATCTAATCGCTAGGACACAATCAAGAACCCATCAACGTATTAAAAGTCCGGCCAAAACTTAAAGAAACCCGGCGAGCTACAAAACTTCCGTTTAGCTCGATTTCTAACTCAAAAATCAAATTAAAAATTACCAACATGTTCTAAATCACATAACAAACATATTCAAGCCATCAATCATCAAGAACAATCAATAATAAAGAAACCCCCAAATTAAACCTAAAATTCGAATTACATAAAATAACTAAAAATCGGAAAAGTTTAAAGATCATACCCACATGAATTTTGATGGTGGATTTAGATAGAGGATGATGAGGGATTTGATTTGGTTACAAGAACATCGAAATCGGATTTCGATAACGCCTTCAAAATTGAGTTTGATTCTCAAGAACACGAAGAACACGTTTCAGGGGTTTTTAGATTTTTAACTGTAATTAAGCTTTATTGTACGCAAAACAAAGTACGATTTGCCTTTTTATATTAAACGGAAAATAATACCCCAAACGACATTTTTGGATCGATACTGATCCGATAGATCGCTTTAAATACAATTTAATAAAATAAACGCTTTAAATCTTTAATAAAGCAGAATACACGTTTTACGAGACGATAATCATCCATAAAGTACAGATAACTACAAGTATCGTTTAATACAAAATATACGAACCAAAATACCTCCATTACGAATATTTTCGAATACTTCCCACTTTAACGAATGAAATATTGGTACGAACAATATACCAATGTCCCGAATAATTTGGGAACGATCCAAATTTTCTTTTTGATAATTAAAATAGAATAAATTAGTATGACATCCTTTTCAAAATAGTTTCTAATTCCCCACACATTTCACATAGCATCACAATATCACATTTTCAATCATTTAACGAATAACTTAGCACGTTTAAACAGATAAATCATTTAATAACTATTAATATGAAATTAAAATTTCATTTCACATCACATAATAACACGTAATTTTCCCGGATCTTACATCCTTCCCCCCTTAACAGGATTCTGTCCTCAGAATCAGCTTGCGCAAACATATGTGGATATTTTTCCAACATCTCATTCTCAAATTCCTAGGTTGACTCTTCAACCTTAGGATTTCTCCTCATGCTCATACTAATTTGACTCCTCTATAACTTATCACTCTCTCATACTGACTCAATATCTCAGTCGGTTACTCAACATAGAATAATTTAACTAGATCTCTATAGGTTCGTATTTTATAAAATACACTATGAATACACCACTCATGGAGTGGTACGCAAACTTATACGCAACTTTCCTAACACGCAGTAAACCGACATAAGGTAGCAATTCAAAATTGTCATAATAACTGTTGTCGTAAGAAAATCTAATCAACGGTAAATGGTCCTTCCAATTACCTTAAAAATTTAGTACACAACCATAGTCTGTCTGAATTATTTAATTAAGTCGCGGATCTCTGTCAAATACAATTGAACCCGTCATTCCATGTCGTAATCTTATCTCATTCAAATAGAGACGAACCAACTCACCCAATGAATACCTCTCATTAATCGGTCAATAATAACTCAAATACTATCATGATTAGCTCTAAGCCTTAGCAACTCTACTGCAAAGTCTATCTTAATATGTTTCCACTTCCATTCAGGAATCTCTTTAGTTGTAATCGTCTACTATACCTCTGTTACTCTGTCTTCATTTTCTAGCACCCCAAGCATTTAAATACTCACCAACATTAATATCCTTTTAAACCTCTTATATATCCTTACATTTCCTTCTTATCCATTATACTCTCTCGCTCCTTCCTGTAATTGAATTCCATTTCTCTTTCCATAACTCTTTCCTTTATGTAGCCCTTTCTCTTTAATCAATCCTGGTTGAATCCTTATTTCCGTCATTTCTTCTTATTAATCTGTTGTTATCATAACCTTAAAGCTCTATCCTTTCTAATCCTTGTACCGAAGATATTTACATCTCCGATCTCTTTTTTTTTTCTACTCATACTATCAGCCATCCATATTCTTGGGTCAACTTTATCTACCTCCAATATATTTAACAACTGCTTTCAACGATCACATACCTTCTGTGCCAAACAAATATTCAGTTTAAAACAATCACTCATTACCTCATCCATTGTCTTTAAATCCTTATTAACACCTCTTCGTCTTCTTTTCCTATTTACAATTGGGAGAATATTCCTTATCAACTTGGTGACTTAATCCCATATCTTTAAAATTGTTCTACCTAGTTCCAATAACTTAATTGCTCTCCATCTGATTCCTAAATAATTCAGAAGATACATTCACAGTAACACTCATGACACCTTTTCCATGGTTCCATCTCATTTCCCAAACAGCTTGATCAACTCGACATTATCTTGATTCTCATTCTATACATCCACATTGGCTAGTAAGATCTACCTTAACTATCGTGAGCAAAAGACTTGCAATCATATCATACAATCCTGAAATACTCAAAGATCAACTCATTCTCCATTATTAGCCTATCATCAAATCTTAAAAGTTCTTCTCATTGAGACAAAAACCTATTATGTCCATCTTCCACAACACGGGATATCATTAGCACAATTACACATTTTTCCCCAAATTTCCAATCAACTCTTGAATTATCTAACTTCACCTTTCCATATCGTAACGTTAATCGATAGAAAGAGAACAACTGGCTCCGTTATATGTTACTAGTATTCTAATCGCATCGTAATTCGCTTTCGCTCGTGGTAATTCAATCGCAAATTCTTCGTTCATTATGGTAGGGTAAATTTCCTCCCAACCTGGTGGCATACCTTCCAGATTATTTGAAATAAAAAAATTCATGATATTTTGAAGAGAAAAGGTTCTGTATCATAGCAAATGTTCCCCAATTGGGGTTACCAAGTCTGCATATTCCAAAGCAAACATTATTGGAAATAAAAGAATCACTGAGAGATCAATTTGATTACATGAACTCAATATTGTGTGTCTCCATTAAGACAGTACTAAAGGTAATTAGCCTTCTTGTATTGCACAACACACAAGTGACGGCGTCCCATCAGACTTCTATCACATAGACAGATAGTCCTTGTGTCCCCTATAAATAGGGTTGTTTGTCTCAGTTGGAGTAGTGAAACATGAAAGAAATTTACGGTCAAAATAACAACCAAGACCTCTCGATAAGAAATCTCAAATACACACCTTGGATTGAAATTGAATAAATTCCAAAGGTGTCATTTCAAAAAAAAAAAAAAGAACAACCAGAAAGGAAGTATCAACAAATAGTGTTACATCACAAATAGAGTTATCCACTCCGGAAGAATGAAGGAGTTGGAATTTAAATAACATATTTTCAACAGGCTTCACAAATTTGAAATAGATGTCACAACAACCTCTGATGCAATTGCAATCATGATTGATCAAAAGTATCAAGTACAAGGTCAAAAGGTGGAATATATTCACCAACACAGCTTCGCTTAAAGAAATGTCAAATATTTCCTTAGGATGGGAAGGTATTACCAAGGTCTTCACATATGACTCCTCCGTCGACTCCTTCGATAGCTCGTTATTCGATTTCAGCCCTTCTTCTCCACGTTATTCGATTTCAGCCCTTCTTTTCCACGTTATTCGATTTCAGCCCTTCTTTTCCACGTCGCAAGGTTATCAATATCGTACGTCGTCGTCGACTCGTAATAGTCCTCGAAGATTCCGCCATAGACGTCTACAAACGCAAGAAGTTATATCCATTTCAGCACAACAATCTCAATCAAATACCTCCATCTCAACTCACTCAGCGGTACTATATCCAATAGTCCAATACGAACTCTAAATGAGCTCTGACGTTCCTTATATAACTATATACACTCCCACACACTCTCGTTTCTAGTTTTACTATAACCCTTGCTCTGATACCAACTGTAACGCCCCCAAATCCGGGGTCAAAGGATTTGGTCGTCACACTGCACTCTTAATCCAAACAACCTGTTCAATATAAAATCAACACAATAATAATAATAATAATATCTGTGACCCCAACTCTACCAAGAATCTTTAAAGGTTATAGTGCTAGAAACAAGAATCCAAAATTTCATTACAACAATCTTTCTTCTTTACAACCATTCTCTTTACATAAATTCTAATACACCAGTATAACTTCGATAAGAAGTATACCAGGCAACTAACTTTACACAATATAATATATATTCAATAGAAAACATCTATATGCAAAACCTCTCACTAGCTCCAATGCTCTGGATCAAAACGTCTTTACGCTAATATCTTTCCCCATCTCTGATCAGCTATGCGGACAACTCTCGCCAATACACCTTCTTTCTGGCAGGCTAAAATATATATAAATAAAACAAGTATGAGCGAATGAATTGCTCAGCAAGCGCATTATTAAATATAATACGAAAGGTTTCCAAAATAAACTTTGGATTTTCAAATAAACAAGCCTTTGGCTTAAACATTTGTAATCTCTAATATTTTCAAAACAAGTTTGGTAATTTACCACAATTTCTCATTCTTCTTCTCTCAATTGAATAGTTTAAAACACAAAAAGATTTATATTGGTCGTTACGGCGACCGAATCAACAATATCTACAATAGTAAGTAGAAAATATGAAATAAATATAACTCATACGTCTTCAAGACCATAGTTTGTACAAAAATACTAATTTTGAAGATAACAGGTCTATTCATAACATTCTCTGAAACCAACAACTCTGGAAGGGTAGAATAATCAAGGAGTAAGAATGAGCCATCACGCTCGGTCAAGAAATAAAGAACGCACTTCAAGACTTTAATATAGTACCGACTGGGTATGCGGTATGAATAAAACTCATCAAGATAGATATCTCACGACTGCCAATGGAATCACGGAAGTGGATTTCGACTATTTGGAATCCAAATGAATTAAGAGTAAGTGATTTCAGCAAGATTGAAACCACCATTTATTAATCAACAACCAACAATTTTACACAACGAATAAACCTGAATATCAGGTCATAACTCACAAGTACAAAACATATGGATGTAACTCATCCCAGAAATAAGAATTAATATTAGAATTGGATTTTTAACATTTATCAAATCAAAGGTTGTGCTGCTGGACAGTCACGCATCAACCCCGGACTTGCTTATAGCAAAGTCCTCTACTGGATCCTAGGCCAATCTGGGCCTTAATTTATTCCGACCATAAATATGGTCCGACCAATTACTGGTCCCATTTAAAAACATTCCAATCCTATATTATATACGTCAGGTGTCAGAACAATTGACAACCTTCCTTCGACAATCAGGTGTCGGAAGAATCGACAACCTAATACAACAATTGCTGGAAAACTCACGTTCCAGGAAACAGTTCAATTATGAAGAATCCATTAAGGAATAACAATATAATCTAGTATCGACGAGATCGACACAATATGGGGAGGTGCATATGAAAAGTGACAATATAATAAGCATCGACGAGTTCGATGTAACAACTGGGATATAATGAAGAATAAACAATGACATGCTCAACAAGATTTAGTCTGATATGAAACAGGCATTATGATATCAACAGAATTTGTAACAACTCAATATAGAATAGGGTTCAAAGAACAGGCTCTAGATGGCCTTAACAGTTCAAATCATCACATTATGGAAGAATTAGTTAAGATTCAACAATCTGGTAAGTGACAAGAAAGTCAAGTTCAAGTTTAAGAAAAATTCAGGGTGAAGTTTATAAATGAAGAAAACAAGGGTTTATTAACTTCTGACAGAAATAGTTCAAGTCCTTCGAACATATACTTATAATATATAAGCCTTGTATTTGAAGGAAATAAACTAAATCATGCACAGCATATATGAATTCGAATCAGGGAATGGATCAGATGATCGCATTAACAAAAAAAATGATAATAATACTTGCAAGGGTGCAGGATGGAAAAATGGAATACTTGTAGAACAAGTACCACAACTTCGGAATTTAAAATAACATTTTCAACATAGGGTTCACAAGTTCCCACTTGTCTAGGGTTGGCAATATTCCAACCTAATGTTTTAAAATCATGTCTTTTAAAAGAAAGCCTTAGTATACGGCCCATAATTATCTCTTCAAACTTTTCAATATAATAAGTATATCTTTCCAATCAATATGAAAATATGAATCTAAACTCAAAAGGTATAAAAGAGTACTCGTCAATTTACGAGATTAAATAACATACTTGCAATTCAATGCAAAGAAATCAACATTTGAAAATTCAGTAATAAGCATTCAACATGCATACTAATAATTCAAGATAATATCCCTTAATTAATAAGCAAGGGTATAAACACTTGCCTCTGGTCCTTAGCTATTTCGTAACGCTGAAACAATACGATTTCCTCCTTATTCTGTCTTGTCGCACGATTCTCTACCTCCGTCCTTCTTTGCTTTAACGCTCTTGCGAATACCACTAGTCTGCTTTTACCATTTCGAATCCACGTGCCAGCCTCGATAGTCAAACATGAGACGGTACTTAGTCTTCAACGTATGATTTCACATTCCATAAATGATTGTAACTTAACTTCGATAATCTGACTCGTCTCGTCCAATAGCCTCTGTTGCACAGACAACCACATTTCAATTGATAGAATGATCACAACTAACTATACAAGTAATCCTCGTAACTCGCTTGACGAAACTCCCCATACTATAAAAGTCAACATCTAAGTCAACGGCCTCGTAAATCTCACTTTCTAACATAACCGACAAATTTCTATCCCAACTATCCCTCGTGATGATATTAGACACGACCAAATACTGAAACAAGTCTCAACACAATTTATTCGCATGCATGACTCAACAACAGATAATTCACATCATTCACATAACATATTTAAACAAGTGATCGGTTACGTATCGGACGCCAGGTCTAATTTACGATATTTAAAACTCAGACACTAGCCCTAGTACGGGCATACACAGACTATAAAACACATTACACAACTCATACAAACCATATAGCACTTATAACTTATTTTTAAAACATCACACGAAGCTTATTTGAATTTAAATAAGCCACAAACAATTTTTAAATCAAAAATCGGATTTTTAAATCCAATATATGTATTTTAAATACAAATAAATCAATTAATAAAATTAATTGACACTCTTTAAATGCTCAAACTATTTTTAAATAATAAATAGGTTTGAAAATAATTAAACTGAATTTTAAATTAATTAAATCTAATTAATAACCAATTTTTAAGAATTAACTGATTAAAAGAATTAATCAATTAATTAAATAAAATAATTATTAAATAAAAATAATTAAAATAATTAAGTTTAATCAATTTTCGAATTTAAAATAATAAATATAATTTTTCAGAATTTTCTGAATAATAAAATGTATTTTTAAATTAAAGATATGATTTTTAGAATTATAAAACAATTTTTGAATTATTTTAAAAATAAAAATCCAGAAACAGTTTTTTAGAAATACAATTAGGGTTTTCTGGATCGAAACCGGGTCGGGTTAGGGTTTTGAAAACGGGTCATGAAGAACAGTTTCCGGGTCGCCAAGAACACGTCACCGGAAACTGGGTTTCCTAGTTTCCGGCCGACGTCCGGCCACCGGGAAACGTTCGACCAAGCCCGAATCTTCACCCAAACCTGCCGTTAGCTACACCAATCTTTATGCTTTCTAATTCTTAACAAAACTCAACCAAAAACTGCTCAAAACGTGCGCGAAACTGTCCGGAAATTCTCGCCGTCGATGGCGAGTTCCGTTTTCCGGCCAACTCAAAACAGACACCAAATTCAAAACCATTAACACCTATCAATTCCTCGTCTCACGATCTATCTAATCGCTAGGACACAATCAAGAACCCATCAACGTATTAAAAGTCCGGCCAAAACTTAAAGAAACCCGGCGAGCTACAAAACTTCCGTTTAGCTCGATTTCTAACTCAAAAATCAAATTAAAAATTACCAACATGTTCTAAATCACATAACAAACATATTCAAGCCATCAATCATCAAGAACAATCAATAATAAAGAAACCCCCAAATTAAACCTAAAATTCGAATTACATAAAATAACTAAAAATCGGAAAAGTTTAAAGATCATACCCACATGAATTTTGATGGTGGATTTAGATAGAGGATGATGAGGGATTTGATTTGGTTACAAGAACATCGAAATCGGATTTCGATAACGCCTTCAAAATTGAGTTTGATTCTCAAGAACACGAAGAACACGTTTCAGGGGTTTTTAGATTTTTAACTGTAATTAAGCTTTATTGTACGCAAAACAAAGTACGATTTGCATTTTTATATTAAACGGAAAATAATACCCCAAACGACATTTTTGGATCGATACTGATCCGATAGATCGCTTTAAATACAATTTAACAAAATAAACGCTTTAAATCTTTAATAAAGCAGAATACACGTTTTACGAGACGATAATCATCCATAAAGTACAGATAACTACAAAATATACGAACCAAAATACCTCCATTACGAATATTTTCGAATACTTCCCACTTTAACGAATGAAATATTGGTACGAACGATATACCAATGTCCCGAATAATTTGGGAACGATCCAAATTTTCTTTTTGATAATTAAAATAGAATAAATTAGTATGACATCCTTTTCAAAATAGTTTCTAATTCCCCACACATTTCACATAGCATCACAATATCACATTTTCAATCATTTAACGAATAACTTAGCACGTTTAAACAGATAAATCATTTAATAACTATTAATATGAAATTAAAATTTCATTTCACATCACATAATAACACGTAATTTTCCCGGATCTTACAAAGAAGTTGTTCCCTCAGGTTAAGAGGACTCTTCGGTCTGCTGTGAAGCCGGGAGTTAAAGCTTAGTCTTTTACTCATGTTTTTTCCAATCCTGAATATCAGAGGATTGAATAAATCCTCCCATAGGGATGAGTTGTGAAACTTCATCTCTTCTAATAAGTTGGACCTCATTGGTATCCTAGAAACTAGGGTTAAAGAGAGTAAATCTGAGGCTATAGCCAGATCAATAAGACCAACTTGGAACTGGGCTTTTAACTACCAGGGGCATCCAAATGGCCGCATTTGGGTTGGTTGGAACCCAGCTATTTGGAAGCTCACAGTCATCACTCGGACTATTCAACTTTTGGCCTATGATGTTCTGAATTTAGCAACAAATGTCCATTTTTCATGCTATTTTTGTTTATGCGGCAACTGAAGGAGAACGAAGACTTATTCTTTGGAGAGATGTCTCTATACCATCTAATGTTCCCTGCTGCGTTGGATGTGACTTCAACTGTATCACTTCCCTCTCTGAAGTATTGGGTGGATGGGAACGATGGAATTCAGAAATGCAGGAGTTTGTGAACTTCATCAGGAATAAAGAATTGGTACATATGCGCACTGTTGGGGAACATTACACTTGGTGGAATAAGTAGGAGGCCAATCCAATTTTCAAATGGCTGGACAGGGCTTTAGTTAATGAAGATTAGCTTGCGACTTTTACTAAGGATAAAGTTCGTATCCAGCCACGAGGTCTATCGGATCACAATCCAATGTTAATCTCCATCCCAGATTCTGAAGTAAAGTTCTCTAAGCCTTTTCAGTATTTTCCATTCTTGTCTTCTTTGGACGGGTTTAAGGATTGTGTTGCTAAATCTTGGAGCTTTCCAGGGATGGGTAGCCCAATGCATACTCTTGTGCATCGACTGAGCATTGCTAAAAGAGCTCTCAAAGTTCTTATGCTTAAACATGGAAATGTTACTACAAATGTAAGGGTAGCCAGGGAAAACCTGGTACAATGTCAGCATGCTCTTTCTTTAAATCCACTTGATAGACAACTCTATCAGCAAGAACTGAAGGCTTGTTTGAATTTATATAAAGCTCTTGAGATTGAGGATAAATTCTGGCTTCAAAAATCCAGGGTTCAATGGTTGAAAGAGGGTGATTACAACTCTTCATTCTTATTTAACCAGACCAAGAGTCATTAGAATGTAAACAAGATCGTGTATATCCGTGATAAGGAGAGAAACTTGGTGTAAGATCCGGGAAAATTACGTGTTAATATGTGATGTGAAATGAAATTGTAATTTCATATTAAGAGTTATTAAATGATTTATCTGTTTAAACGTGCTAAGTTATTCGTTAAATGATTGAATATGTGATATTGTGGTGCTATGTGAAATGTGTGGGGAATTAGAAACTATTTTGAAAAGGATGTCATACTATTTTATTCTATTTTAATTATCGAAAAGAAAATTTGGATCGTTCCCAAATTATTCGGGACATTGGTATATCGTTCATACCAATATTTCATTCGTTAAAGTGGGAAGTATTCGAAAATATTCGTAATGAAGGTATTTTGGTTCGTATATTTTGAATTAAACGATACTTGTAGTTATCCGTACTTTATGGATGATTATCGTCTCGAAAAACGTGTATTCTGCTTTATTAAAGGTTTAAAGCATATATTCTGTTATATTGTATTTAGAACGATCCATCGGATCAATATCGATCCAAAAATGTCGTTTGGGGTATTATTTTCCGTTTATTATAAAAAGGAAAATCGTACTTTGTTTTTCGTATAATCAAGCTTAATTACAGTTAAAAATCCGAAAAACCCTAGAACGTGTTCTTCGTGTTCTTGAGAATCAAATTCAATTTTGAAGGCGTTATCGGAATCCGATTTTGATGTTCTTGTAACCAAATCGAATCTCTCATCATCCCCTATCTAAATCCACCATCAAAATTCACGTGGGTATGATTTTTAAACTTTTCCGATTTTTAATTATTTAATTAATTCGAATTTATTAATTTAAATTGGGGGAATCTTTGTTCTTGATTGTTTTTGTTAATTGATGATTGGAATAGATTGTACATGTTTCAAGGAATTTTTTGATACCATATTTGTGGATGTTGGAGTTGTAAATCGAGCAAATCGAAAATTGTTACTTTACCGGAATTTTATAGTGTTTAGCCGGAATTTCTGCTATGGTGATTGTTTTTTGATTTTGTAGCCGCGAATGAGTAGATCGGTAGATAAGGAAGTGATACGTATGATCAAGTGTGAGTTTGGTGTTAGTTTCGATTCGCCGGAAAAATCGGTCGCCGGCGTGTTCTTCGTGAATCGGCTGGTGTTTGTGTAAATTTTAATGATTCTGGCGTGTTCTAGGCTCGTATGCATATTGTTGTGAGTTTGTGATTGTTTTGTTATCAGAATCGAGGGTGTTGGGCGAATTAGAGCCGCCGGAACGCCGCCAGTCGGCCGGAACACCGCCAGTTTCCGGCGGGTGTTCTTGGCGACCCGGTTGCGTTCTTGGAGACCCGTTTACCCAATTCCCCGACCTGGTTTTGATTTCTAAAAACCCTAATTTCGTTTTAGAAAAGTGTTTCTGGATTTTAATTTTTAAAATAATTCAAAAATTGTTTTAAAAATTCTAAAAATCATATCTTTAATTTAAAAATACATTTTATTATTCAGAAAATTCTGGAAAACCTTATTTATTATTTTAAATTCGAAAATTGATTAAAATTAATTATTTTAATTATTTTTAATTAATAATTAATTAATTTAATTGATTGATTAATTCTTTTAATCAGTTAATTCTTAAAAATTGATTATTAATTAGATTTAATTAATTTAAAATTTAGTTTAATTATTTTCAAACCTGATTTGTTATTTAAAAATAGTTTGAGCATTTAAAGAGTGTCAATTAATTTTATTAATTGATTTATTTGCAGTTAAAATACTTATATTGGATTTAAAAATTCGATTTTTGATTTAAAAATTGTTTGTGGCTTATTTAAATTCAAATAAGCTTCGTGTTATGTTTTAAAAATATTTATAAGTGCTATATGGTTCATATTAGTTGTGTAATGTGTTTTATAGTCTGTATATGCCCGTACTAGGGCTAGTGTCTGAGTTTTAATCTCGTAAATTATACCGGGCGTCCGATACGTAACCGGTTACTTGTTTAAATGTGTTATGTGAATGAGGAGGATTATGTGAATTATCTGGTTAGTGAGTCATAAATGCGAATAATTGTTTTGAGACTTGTTTAAATGCTTTGGTCGTGTCTAATATCATCACGAGGGGTAGTTGGAATAGAAATTTGTCAGTAATGTTAGAAAAGGAGATTTACGAGGCCGTTGACTTAGATGTTGACTTTTATGGAATAGAGATTTTTGACGAACGTGATACGTGGGTGATTTATTTAGTTAATCGTGATTATTCTATCTATTGAATATGGTTGTCTATGCAACAGAGTCTATTGGACGAGACGAGTCAGATTATCGAAGTATGTTAAATAAGAGACGTCGGAGAAGGATGAGATATTGTTTGTGACAGATTGGGTTATTTGTGAGGTGACGTAGCACCAAGGGAACGTCAACACTCGTAGATGACATGTGCAAGTATTTTCTTCCAACAGAGATATCGGTAAGATTGGCAGACGCGTGGATTCGTAATGATAGAAGTAGACTAGTGGTATTCGCAGGAGCGTTAAAGCAAAGAAGGACGGAAATAGAGAATAGTGCGATAAGACAGAATAAGGAGGGAATCGTATTGTGTCAGCATTACGAAATAGCTAAGGACCGGAGGCAAGTGTTTATAACCTTGCTTATTGATTAAGTGATATTGTCTTGAATTATTATTATTATGAAAGTTGAATACTTTTCACTGAATTTTCAAATGTCGATTCCTTTGCATTCAATTGCAAGTATGTTATTTAATCTCGTAAATTGACAAGTATTCTTTTCTACCTTTTGAGTTTAGATTAATATTTCCATGTTGGTCGGAAAAATATAGTTATTGTATTGAAACGATTTAAAAGATAGTTATGGGTTGTATACTAAGGCCTTCTTTCGAAGACTTGATTTAAAACTGTTAGGTTGGAATATTACCAACCCTAGATGAGCGGGAACTTGTGAACCCTATGAGGATAAAAAGGTTATTTTAAATTCTGAAGTTGTGTTACTTGTTCTACAAGTATTCTATTTTCCATCTTGCACCTATGCAAGTATTATTATCATTTCTTGTTAATGCGATCATCTGATCCATTCCTTGAGTCGAATTCATATATGATGTGCATGATTTAGTTTACTTCCTTCAAATAAAAGGCTTATCTATTATAAGTATATGTTCGAAGGACTTGAACTATTTCTGTCAGAAGTCAGTAAACCCTTGTTTTCTTTATTTATAAACTTCACCTTGAATTTTTCTTAAACTTGAACTTGACTTTCTTGTCACTTACCAGATTAGTAAATCTTAACTAATTCTTCCATGATGTGATAATTTTAACTGTTGAGGCCATCTAGAGCCTGTTCTTTGAACCCTATTCTATATTGAGTTGTTGAAAATTCTTTTGATATCATAATGCCTGTTTCATATCAGACTTAATCTTGTTGAGCATGTCATTTTTTATTCTTCATTAATATCCCAGTTGTGACATCGATTTCGTCGATGTTTATTATATTGTCACTTTTCATGTGCACCTCCCAATATTGTCTCGATCTCGTCGATACTAGATTATATTGTTATTCCTTGATGGATTCTTCATAATTGAACTGTTTCCTGGACGTGAGTTTTCCAGCAATTATTGTATTAGGGTTGTCGATTCTTCCGACACCTGATTGTCGAAGTAAGGTTGTCAATTGTACTGACACCTGACGTATATAATATAGAATTGGAATGTTTTAAAATGAGACCAGTAATTGGTCAGGCCATATTTATGGTTGGAATAAATTAAGGCCCAGATTGGCCTAGGATCCAGTAGAGGACTTTGCTATAAGCAAGTCCGGGGTTGATGCGTGACTGGCCAGCAACACAACCTTTGATTTGATAAATGTAGAAAAATCCAATTCCAATATCAATTCTTATATCTGGGATGAATTACATCCATACGTTCTGTACTTATGAGTTATGACCTGATACTCAGGTTTATTCGTTACGTGAAGTTGTTGGTTGTTGATTAATAAATGGTGGTTTCAATCTTGCTGAAATCACTTACTCTTAATTCATTTGGATTCCAAATAGTCGAAATCCAATTCCTTGATTCCATTGGTAGTCGTGAGATATCTATTCTGATGAGTTTTATTCATACCGCGTATCCAGTCGGTACCATGTTGAAGTCTTGAAGTGCGTTCTTTGTTCCATGACCGAGCGCGTTGGCTCATTCTTACTCCTTGATTATTCTACCCTTCCAGAGTTGTTGGTTTCAGAGAATGTTGTGAATAGATCTGTTATCTTCAAATTAATATCTTTATACAAACTATGGTCTTAAAGACATATGAGTTATACTTAGTTCGTATTTTCTACATACTATTGTAGTTATTGTTGATTCGGTCACCGTGACGGCCAATATAAGCCTTTTTGTGTTTTAAACTATTCAGTTGCGAGAAGTTGAATGAGAAATTGTGATAAATTACTAAACTTGATTTGAGAAGTTTTAAAGATTACAAATGTTCAAAAACAAAAGTTTGTTATTTGAAAATCCAAAGCTTATTTTGGAAACTTTATACATTATACTTGATAATGCACTTGCTGAGCAATTCTTTCGCTCATACTTGTTTTCTTTATATATTTTAGACTTTCAGTAAGAAGGTATACTGGCTAGAGTTGTCCACATATCCGGTCAGAGATGGGAAAGGATAGTAGCGTAAAGACGTTCTGATCCAGAGCATTTGGAGCTAGTGAGAGGTTTTGTATATAGATGTTTTCTATTGAATAATATATTGTATAAGATTAGTTGCCTGGTATACTTCTTATCGAAGTTATACTAGTGTATTAGAATTTATGTAAAGAGAATGGTTGTAAAGAAGAAAGATTGTTGTAATGAAATTTTGGATTCTTGTTTCTAGCATTATAACCTTTAAAGATTCTTGGTAGAGTTGGGGTCACAGGTATTGTTATTATTGTGTTGATTTTATATTGAACAGGTTGTTTGGATTAAGGGTGCAGTGTGACGACCAAATCCTTTGACCCCAGATTTGGGGCGTTACAGTTGGTTTCAGTACAAGCTGCGGCTTCTGATGTTATTATCCTTAAGACTCTTAAATGAATGAAGAAAAAGAAAGCCCTAGGGCTTGATGGCTTTGGCGTGGAATTTTACTTGGATACTTGGGATATTGTGGGGCAAGATTTTTATAATGCGGTTAAGTATTTCTTCACTGGCAACTTCTTACACCCTGCTATAAATTCCACTGTGATAGCTCTTATTCCCAAGGTTCAAGCTCCCACAAAAATGAAGGACTTTAGGCCAATATCTCTCTATAACCTTGCTTACAAGTGCATTACTAAGATTTTGGTGGCTTGGATGAAATCTACTATGTCCTCCTTAGTTCATGATTCTCAAAGTGCATTTATTCCAGGACATAAGATTACAGATAATATCTTGCTTGTCCAGGAACTATTCAGAGGTTATAAACGTAAGGTTGGCGTTCTAAGTTGTGCATTAAAAATAGATCTTCAAAAAGCCTTTGACTCTGTAGATGAGATTTTATTATCCATTGTTTGTGTGCTCATAACTTCTCGGAGCAATTCATTTCTTGGATTGCAATGTGTATTACTACTACTAGGTTTTCTGTAAAGGTTAATGGGACTTTGACTGATTTTTTCTATGGCAAGAAAGGGCTTCGGCAGGGTGATCCTATTTCACCATACCTGTTTACGCTAGCCATGAATGTGCTCTCTGGCCTCCTTAACAACATGGGTCCCCCATTCAAGCATCATTGGAAGTGTAAGGATTTGAATATAACTCATCTGTTCTTTGCGGATGATGTAATGTTATTTGCTTGAGCTGATATCTCCTCTCTCAAAATGGTCATGCAATGTCTGAATAAGTTCTCCTACTTGAGGGGCCTTCAGCCCAATCCTAACAAGAGCACTTCATTCTTTCGTAATGCAAAAATTCAGTTCTCAATTAGTTTGACAGGGAGGTGGGCTATGCTAGGGGGACTCTTTATGTCAAATTTCTGGGTATGCCACTTCTGGCTTGGAGATTATCTATCCATATGTGTGTTCCTCTGGTGGAGAAAATTCATAGAAGAATACATGGGTGGGACTTGTAAGTTTTTATCCTATGCAAGGAGATTGCAATTGCTTAAATCGGTTCTGAGTTCCACCTTATCCTTTTGGACACAACACTTGTCCTTCCTAGGGAAGTTTTTAAATTACTACGAAAGTTGTTCTCTCGATTTCTTTGGAAGGGCAACACTGAAGAAAAGGGAGGAGCTAAGGTTAAATGGAAAACCCTTTGCCTTCCTAAAATGGAGGGTTGATTGGGTATTATGGACTTTAAGGATTGGAATATGGCGCAATTCCTAACGCTTACTAGTCTTATCTTGGACAGAAATTCTCACTCAATCTGGATGGACTGGGTTCGAAGGAATTATTTGGATGTGTATTGCTTTTGGACTGCCACAACTGTTGGTGACTGTTCTTGGACATGGAAAAAATTATTATCTTTTAGACAAGTAGCTGCTAGACATCTCAGAGTGGATGTGGGGAATGGAGAGGATACAAGATTCTGGAATGAGCCGTGGGAGAGCAGGGGTATTATCACTCAGGCAGTCAATCTTAACACTACTATTTGCGAGATGGTGGCACAAGGCAGATTACGAGAGATTTCTTATGGTTCTCACTTAGAGATTATTACGTGGATTCTTTGTTCCGAGTTTTCTGTTCTTCCCAGTTTAATTGATAAGCTAGATCAGTACTTATGGAACAATAAAAAGTTGTTCATAGTCAAAACCAGGTACATTTGGGAAACTACTCGATTCTTTGATGTACTGGTAACTTGGGCAACTCTTGTTTAGGGAAAACTTGTCATTCATAGGTTTGCCTTCATACATTGGTTGGCTTGTCATTATAGACTTCCTATTGCATCTAGGCTTAATCGATTTGGTTGCACTATGGATGTTCATTGTCCATTCTGTATCTCGGGAAGGGAGACACAAGATCATATCCTTCTACTCTGTCCCTACACAGATTTCATCTTGAGGAAGCTACTCCTTGTTTGTGGACTGGATGTTTGTCAAAATTTTAGCTCATGGCTTGAACTTCTTTGCTCCTTCCTGGCCATGAACCTTAACAAACCCATGCTTGCTATAGTTGGCTTGGTTTTCCAGGTAAATTGCTATCACACCTGGAGACAGCGGAACCAAAGAAGACATGATGGGAATTTGTTAACGCCTGAAGAGCTTTATCATTGTATTTCTTTGGATATTCGTAGTGGAGTTAAGTCCTCGGCATGACTTATGACTAGAGTTAATTGTTTCCCCACTTCTTTGCGTTCTTTCCTACATCTTAGTTAGTCGCGCTTGAGACCATCGTGATTGTGGTTGTTTAGGGATGTTGTAAAATGGCTAGATATGTCTAGTCATTGTGATGTTGTCTCCTCGAGGAGTTGTTTATTTTTCCATGCTTAATATACAAAATGTTACCAAAAAAAAAGACTTCTTACCACCAATCTATTTTCACGAATACCTGTTCGACTACTCCATTTATAATTAGAAAAATCATTATCTATATCATCGGTGGTCCATGGTCCCAAGTTGTAATAGCATAATTCACTTGTATTAAATATTTATAAAAGGCACATATAAAAGACATTTTTATGAGAAATTACTATGTAGTAGATTTTAGTCCGATCATTCTGAGAAGAAAACGAGAATATGGTTTATTTCTGACCCTCTCGAAAGCTTGTGATCAATCTAATCTAATGACCCTCCTATACTCACCACACATAACTAAAATACACCCTCCCATACACAATTCCACCTAATTCCCTCCGTTTTTAATTTGATTTTTCCCGTCAATCGGTGAGTTTTTTTTTTGAAATCCGACTTCACTGTATTTTTCTCCATCTCTCAACGATCGATTTGCATACCATATGTGCTATATTTCATCGTGATTTGAAAAAATTTATTTAGTTTCTAGTTTCTATTATAAAAATGATTTCTACTAGAGTAGGACCATATATATATATAAGGAGGATACACGGGAGCTTAGGTGGCGCCTCTAAGATTGTCTCAATCTATTTTTCTAAATTTTTTGAATTTTAAATACTAATAAATCAAAAAATATCATTTAACCTATTAGAATTAGAATAGGTGTAACAGCCCCAAATCCAGGGTCAGGGATTTAGGGTTGTCACAATCCATGTACTCCTTGCCTTACCTGTATTACTCACACCATTCATAATTCACCTGCTCATGACCCCACATCATATGTCTCACACACACACACACACACAGGTTAGAGTCTCAGAAACGACACAATACAACAACTGCGGAATAAATAATTTTTATTACAATACCCAAATGTCTTTTGAATCTGTTACTGATACAATTTCTAAGTATTGTTACATTACCAACTTAGCCTTCTGATGCTCACAATTCTCTAATACCATTCATGTCTATACATAAGTTGAATACCAAAAGCCGTAGCCTGATTCGATTGGTTCGTACTACTCCCGGGATCACTGCTAGAAACTGTTTATGAAAACGCCTTGCGAGGTAAGTGCCGTCCCATTGGCATCCTGCTTCGCTGCTATATAATATATATAAAATAATAGCAAGAGTGAGCGATAGCTCAGCAAGGTAATGAAAGTATGGCATAATTCTGCCTTTTTTTTTCAACCCAGAAATAAAGCGGGTATACGACAATAACTTGTCAAAGTATCTTGATACTGAAATCATTTCCTTATCGGAATATATTCCAAAAATACCATTGTTGTATTTCAAATATCCTCTCCATAATATTCTGCAAACTTTCGATATTCATACTATGAACAAAGTTCTAGTATAAAATAAAAGACAGGATAACTCAGTATATCCTTTTCGTAAAATATCTGCTATATAGAATATAAGCAGACTATCAACATATAACTTAAAAGATGAAGTTATAAGGAAAATTCAATATAAGGTTTCCATAACCCAAAATCCACTATTTCATATATATATCCTTAATCAGGTTTTATTAGAGTCATAACTCATAAAATAAAAGATGAAGTTGTAGGAATTTCCAAATATCATCTTTCATAACAAACATTTACCTCATATCATAATGTGGAAATAAATACAAGGTAAAATATTTCCAATCCATTTTCTAAACTCATCTGATTTCATATATCTTTTTCAAAACAATCATATACCTTTTTGTAATTTCATATGCTTTCTGATAAACTCATATACTGGAATAAACTCGAATACTCTTGAGTAAACTTTCTCTTTCCAAAAACTTGCATAGAACTGAATGTCTGGAATAAACTTTCTTTTCTGAAAACTTGCATAAAACTGAGTAACTGGAATAATTTCTCTTTCTCTGAAAACTTGCACAAAATGTGCTCTTTCATGAATAGTGAACTGTAGATGGAGATGCTAGGCGCCGAGGATACCCCTGCGATGATCAGTCGCAAGCTGTATCCCTCTGCTGTTTTTCTACGTAGAAGGGAAGATAATCAGTCTCACACCGACTTACCTCCCCGCCAATCGGTTGTAGGCAGGAAGAACAGACCCGTTCATAGACGGTCGATTCTGTTACTCTCCACTTATCCTACGGTCGGGCACTGATAATCATCTAAGGGAAGAACAGACCCGTTCACCAGTTCGTCGGCCATATTGTAATTCCCTTAGGGGACCGGCGCTACTCAGTCCCTTACATATCTCCAAGTTCGAGTAAATCCATAACACTGAAACATAAAGTTCCTTTCCCTTTTTCCCCAAGTATACAACTCCACAAAGTAGTCGTATCTGGTTGGAAAGGAAATTCACTCATATTTCCCAGGCTGATGCCTGTTAATGGATATCACTGATTTCACTGATCTTACTTCTCGAGTTTTGAGGAAGTAATCAAAATCATTTTGATGGTAGTATATCAGACTGATAATTTCATTGATTTAAAAAGATTTAGGACCGGGCAGTCTACTGGAAACAAGCATAAAATCTTGAGAAAGGTTCCATGCATCTTTGTAGTTTGAGCGAACATTTAAGTCTTTCTGAATATAGACTTAAAAGGGAAATAGATTTGGGAACCTTCTCTAATTATGTTTATAATTGACTGAATAAAACTTTATTAGCTATCTAGGGTTTAAAGAATAGTTTTCACAAATTACTTCCTTAAGAAGTAGGGCTTTAAATAATTAACGTAAGCTATATTTAATAAATAATATTTATTTAAAAGTAATTTCCACACACTTCCTTAACAAGGAATGGAAAATAAATTAACAAAACAACCCTAGATAGCAACTGATACCATTCTCGGTACGTAGTATAAGTACAGAGTATATATAATATAACTCTAGATAATAACTGATACCCTTCCCGGTCCGTAGTTTAAATACAGAGTATATACCCCCCCTACTGAGGGTTTTCTTAACACATCATCTCAAAATATTGCTATAACCATAGCTTATAAGCTCAACTCATATCAATAACTGTTACTTAGCACCATAAGTATCATTTCGAAATCAAAAACACATAACATATATCTCAAAATCTTTTATTTATCACAACAACAGTTTATAGAGGCATAGGTTTGAAAACTTGCATCTAGTATAAGCATACTTCAAAATATGGTTTTAGAAACTTGCCTGATGCTCGAGAGGTGATAGGGCTCGTGACAATGTCGAACAATCTAGACAAAGTCAAACGAAAACACACGGTTAATCCCCTCGATAAACCACTTATAACTCAATGCTTAAACACGTAAGTGAAACACAACCAATGAATTACTAGCTCGTTATAGGCTCATACTAAGTCCACGTTTAGTCGACAATTATTTAAGCCGTAGGTTTAGTCCGAAATCGATCCTCGAATACAAGTTATACTTAACCATTTATAACATTGGTTTCTAAGTCATGTTCTTGGTGGTTTTCACTTGCGCGACCTCGACTAAAACATTTTTATAAAATCGAAAAATAATCTATTTAATCCGAATCTTTTTCGTAAGCCTTCCTAACTGTCTCTATCATTATATCACAAAGTTTCACATTTTAATTCGACTCTTACAGGTCTTTGACTTAGCATCAAAGTGGTTACATTTCTGCGATGAAACCTCTCGAACCACGATTACTAAAACTAGCATAACTCTTAAACCGTTCGGCCAAATTAGGCGAACCACATATCATTATGAAGCTTATAACATACACTACACAATCATGGGCAGTAGGACTCAAGGGTAGAGCTCTAACAGAGGAAAAACAGGGAACCAATCAGTAGGTAAAAATTTGGGCATTACGACGGCTATAACTCGGATATTCCCAAATTTCAAATCATCCAAAATGCATATAGATTACTCCACACAACACATACATCTTATATAACATAGAACTGAGGCCAAGCAATGCCTTTCCGTTCATATAACTCATTATAACTTAAATCAAAGCCCAATCTTAACAACTAAGGCTATAAACATGCATAACACCATTAATCATCCATAAACCCCATAATACTTCAAGGGTTTCAAGATTTATACCTTCTCCAAGCTTTCTTGCTGCTAAATTCCTTATGTAACCTTAGATCCTTGCTTAATACAACCTTTGGAAGCCACAAACTCAATATCCAAAAACAAAACAAAATACTAGTTACTATTCATCGTTACTTTGTAAAGTCCATATAAAATCGACAAACAAGAGTTTGGTTCTGAGATTTTTACCACACCTTCTACTCTTCAAGGGCTTTCTTTTGAGTCCTACCTCATCACCAGGGGATGCTTGAAGCTCGACTTATTGGCTTTCTAAGGTGAGTGGTCGAAACTGGAAAAGCAGGACAGTTTCTGTTCTCCGACTTGGGGAAGGGATTTGACTAGGCTACACTCCTTTGTTGGCCATGAAATTTTGAGCGAACGTTTCCCATCGAGTGGAGAAGCTATGGTTAAAATTTGGTGATTTAAGGATGGATAGAAATGGAGTTATGGATTTTTCTTTCCTTGATGCTCCTGCTGGGCAGAATTCTGGAAAATGGGGGAGAGTTCTTCCTTTTTCCTTTTTCTTTCTTTGTCTTGATTAATAACAATAATGCTGATATTTTGTATAAGTGGTGAGTCATCACCTTGATGTCTTCTCCTTGCGACACTTGTCAAACATGCACTGGTTGAGATAAAGTAACTTTACTGGTTTGCTTTACTGATTCGTTTCTTTTCACATGGATGATCCAAATGTTGCATTCCTTGAATTAATATTGTTACGTGTTACTTCCATGTCTATATTTAATCCTGTAAATGTGTCTTGTTCCTCTTAAAACGATTCGAAATATTTCCTAAAGAGAGCGAATAAAACTCTACGCGATTCTCGCAGTGAATAGTAACTATTCACTATTCATTCCAACAATTGAATCCTTAAATCGACTTTAATAAAATAATAAAATTCAAAAATATTAAATCCTCAAATCCTCAATTTTAATATCTCATTTCTTGAATATAATAACATATAATTCACTGCCCGGTCAAATACTACACCAAAATAAATTTTGGAATTTCTGAATTCCGATCGTCTTTGCATTCACTTATTTACTTCGTAGATCACTAATATGACTTCGGAATATCCACACTACGTCTCGTACATAGGTGGCATGAAAAATTTTCTTAACCCTCAAAATCACTATTCATCCACCAAATTCACTATTCACTGATGCACTTAATCATAATAAGAAAAGTTTTAAATTTTACCAAAAATCCGGGTTATTATAATAGGTGTTCAGATTTATTGACGAGAAGAGTTCGAATTTATAGGGAGGACATATAAATAAAAGTTTGATTTGAAGTAGAATATGTGTTCGAATTTATAAAGGAGAATAATTCAAATTTATAGGTAAGACATATAATTAAAAATTCAATTTAAAGTAGAATATATGTTCGAATTTATAGAGGAGAAGAGTTCGAATATCTAAGAAATACTTGCTAAAAGTTTTGTCGGAAGTAGAATATGCGTTTGTAAGACATAGTTAAAAGTTCTATTGGATGTAGAATATGTATTCGAATTTATAGAAGAGAAGAGTTCGAATTTATAGAGACTTTATAGGTTAGACATATAATTAAAATTTCTATGGGAAGTAGAATATATTTTCGAATTTATAGAGTAGAAGAATTCAAATTTATAAGAAATACATATTAAAAAAAAAGTTATATTGGAAGTAGAATATGTGCTTGTAAGGCATGTATAATTAAAAATTTTATTGGAAATAAAATAGGAGTGCGAATTTATATTAGAGTTTTTTCAACGAGAGAGCAGCTCATTAGAAAGGAGTATGTTAACAAAAAAAATTAATATATAAGACAAGTATTCAATGTATAAAATTTGTGATTTCGATCTTAACAAGGAAAACGTGTTTAACGAGAGGACGCCTTATTAGGGAGAAATGAGTGATTGTTGTAATTTTATAGATAGAGTTTTTTTTTAAAAAAATTATAACACCGCCGCGAAGCGCGACTTTGTCAATTTGTAGGTTAGACATATAATTAAATGTTCTATCGGTAGAATAGGTTTTTGAATTTATAGAGTAAAAGAGTTCGAATTTATAAAAAATTCATATAAAAAAAAGTTCTATCAAAAGTAGAATAAGTTTTTGTAAGACATACATAATTAAAAGTTCTATTATAAGTAAAATATGAATGCGAATTTATATAGGTGTTTTTTGAACGAATGTTTTTTGAACGTTAGAAAGGAGTATGTTAGCCTGAAAATTCAATTAATAATGATGAACTCCTCTAACATCAATGTCAAGCTAAACAAATTTTGAAACCAATTCCGTATCTCGAACCTGCGTTTGACCTAGTGTAGGGAACCAATCCATTACAAAGAGTCATCAGTATCGAAAATGCCCAAACCCTGCTCATTTTTCACCCATAGATAGGGCTGATACAAAATCCAAAAATACAGAAAATGTAAAATAAGAGGGAAAACAAAGCAATAATGGAACACACACGTATGTAAACAAGTAGATATGCACTGAGATGTTTGTTGTATATATAAGTACCATCTCGATATGTTTTTCGCTCAAAATCTTGGTTAGTTCATATAGCTCATACACATACAAAAATAATAGTATAATTGAGAGTGAGAGAATGATGGATACATATGCTATGCATCTAGCTATGGCAGCTCTAGTAGGTGCTTCAGTTGTTGCTGTATCAGCTTTTTACATGCATCACAAGACCTTGAATAAGTTACTTGACTTAGATAAGAGTATGGATAAAGATAGACAAGAGTTTGAAGATGATTCAGCTGAGTATTACAACTACTCTGCTGCTGAAAAACACTCGAATCACAGCCTTGCTACTCGTAGGAAAATGATTAATGGTTATTATCGTCGTGCTTCAATTTCTTTGTCGGATGTTACCTCCATTTCTGGGCCTATTGATGTTAATGGTTCTCTTAATGTGGATGGTATCTGTGACAACCTGGGTCAAATCCCGAGCCTTTTTCGAAAATCGGGTCAAGTCCCGATCACGAGTTCGAAAATAAGGCGAAGCCTACTGGCCCAAACGCAGCCAACTTGGGTAATCCACAAGCCCACCACAGGCCCCCAAAAGATCATGATTTGTTGGTACAATTAGTAGTAGTACTTTGTCTTATAAACTGAACAGAATGTCCCAATCTACTTGATGTGGGACTGGGGTGTTACAAACTCCCCCACTTAAACTCTTGACGTCCTCGTCAAGCCTGAACGGATAGCCCATAGGTTCCAAGATCGTTCCTCCCTAGCCATTGTGGGATAATACCGGCTAGCTTCGTGTCCCCACCTCCAAACATCTGTCCATTGTGGGATAATACCATCAGCCTTCGTGTCCCCACCTTCAGCAACTTGCCTCGATAAGCTTTCGAGAGTCTGCTCTGATACCATATGTGACAACCCGGGTTAAATCCCGAGCCTTTTTCGAAAATCGGGTCAAGTCCCGATCACGAGTTCGAAAATAAGCCGAAGCCTACTGGCCCAAACGCAGCCAACTTGGGTAATCCACAAGCCCCCAAAAGATCATGATTTGTTGGTACAGTAGTAGTACTTTGTCTTATAACTGTCCCAATCTACTCGACGTGGGACTGGGGTGTTACAATATCCCTCCGGATTGCCTAGGTGGCTAGGTTGCACACACTTCCTGAAAGGTATAATTTAACTTCCAATTTATTTCATGTTACTCATGTCATGTTTATAATATTTTGTTAACTTATCGGTTCTCCAAAAGTGTCAGGACTTAATTGGATCATATATATATTTTTAACACTCTGTTTCATTTGAAATCTCATTTTTGGGATTTGAAGAGTTTAAGCCAGAATCATTGGAGCAATTCTCACCATAAAATCTAATTTGGTTTATACACAAGGGATAGTTATGATCAGATTTTAATAAAATTAATTTTGGTTTTGATCTGAGTACTCACCTAGATATGTATATGCTTGTGCTATATATGATCAATGGGATGCCTTTACAAAATTAATTTTATAATTTTGCTTCCAATCAAATCATTCTGTTATCTGTTTAATATTTGTTCGACATTGCTGTGAAATTGGCACAATTGAAAAGAGTATTTGTAATTTATTGGAAAATATGAGTTGGTAGATAAACTGATGTTTGTATTGATTTACATAAATTTGAATATATAATTGCAGTGTAATTTTTAGTGTTTGGGTTGGTATAAAAAAAATTGTTCTTGATTCTTTTTACAAAAACTTTTTTCTTGACTTTAGGCTCTGTTTCTGATCTAGAATTCATTTCAATTTTGCATTTCTGCTTTTGTGTTTGATCTAGGAGTCTTTCTAACAATATGCATTGGTAATTTTTCCTATTATATTTCACTTCAAAGTTGCTTCCCATAACTTTGTGTGTTTCTATCAGTATCTTTTACTCTCTTTGCTATTCTGTATTCAAGTCAAGAAAGGTTGCTTATGGGAATGTTATCCTTTTCTAGGGAAATTTGGTGGGCATGCTGGTGCAACCAAAAGAGCTGGTCATTTAATTAGAGCCACTTCTCCGAAATCCCCTGTCCCTAGTGCATTTGAAAGAGTTGAAGGATCAGACGGTGAAGATGACATGAATGACAACTCTGATTCCACATATCTTTATACAAATGGAAATAATCTAAGTCGTTTTCACCGATGTGATTTCTTCTCCTATATATATGAAACTTCTATATTTGAGGGAGGAGTTGGTGTCTTTAACATGGCTTATTGCAATGATAACATAATATGAAAGATGGTAACTCTTTTGAACTGTTAATGAGCAGGGCCCAGAGGAAACGCTATTTCGGAATTTTCCAGAGCATCTTACTGCAAATGGAGAGCAGATACCTATAGATGCATCAAGTATGATTCGTTCCCATAGTGTATCTGGTGATCTTCATGGCGTGCAACCTGACCCTGTAGCTGCTGATATTCTTTGGAAAGAGCCAGAGAAAGAAACGTTTGTTCGGCTTAAAATTTCTCCTAGTGGTATTCACTTGTTTTTTCAATTTTATTTTCTGTTACTTATATTAACAAGTGCAATTCAAACTTCTGAACAGACGTATGCAATTAAATTTTATGCTGTGTTCAAAGTTTTTATCTGGACTTATTTTTTGTGATGTTTACCAGAGACACCATCAGCTGATGAAACAGATGTCTTTCGGACTATTCAAGTCTACCTTAAAATGCGAGAAAGTTATGTATTTAGGGAGGAAGTTGTGTTAGATTATTTTATTAATAATCACAATTTATGGGCTTACAAATTAAAGACAACTATATTTAATGTTTATTCTATATTTGGACTAATTAAGTGGTCTAAAATAAAGGGTCCAATAACATCTTATTCGGTATGGGCTTTGTAATGTGTAATACCCAATAGTAATCTGATTAGGGTTAATGGGGTCTAATTAGACGACTATATAAAGAACATAATAGGGTTTTGGTCCCCAAGGCTATTCACAACCTCTACTCCTCTATTCCCATCAAGTTGAGCGAGATACGGCTAGAGGCGAATCAATTCTATGGAAGATCAAGTCCCATAATCCGTATTCATATCTACCGTCATGGAATCAGGTACGCTTTCGTGCTACAATTTATTATGTAACCTTGATAATATCACATAAGATGATCCTAGATAATTTATTTAGATCTAACAAGTGGTATCCGAGCCTTTCTTATGTTGAATTATTAGGGTTGATCATATATTATATGATTTTTTTCGTGTTTGGTGATTAAATATGAATATGCGTATCGTTTTTTTTTCCGATTAAAAAATGATATGAGATCATTTATAAACTTGTTGATGATTGTAATATCATGTGATGTGATATGTGATATTGTACAATTTTTCGGTTTGTGTCGCAAGTTATTCATATATTATGCTGCTACAGCCATGCGCGCATATTCATCATTTTTTTTAATCTGGCACTTGCATGTGAATAAGGACATAAGGTCACATGTACAGAAATTGATGGTTCCTGCCATTAATTTATGTTTCTTGTTATCGCATGTTAATTTTTTTTTTTTTTTTTTAACATCCTGGTACATTATATGACTTAATTAAGATTATGATTCATACTCGTGGAATCAGTGGTAATAGCCAGGAGCTTTTGTTTCGAATTGTTTTATGATGATGTCCTATGTCACCAATGACAACCAGTTCCATATTCAAGTTTTTTTCCTTCTAGTTGTAAAATAATATTAAAATTTGAGGTGTTTCTTTTAATATATTTTACAATGATACGAATTTTGGGCACCATAATTTTTTTTGAGATAATTATTTATCTTGTCCTTTTATTTCGTAAATAAGTGAGTTAAAGCAAAATATTGCCAAAGTGATATTTATGTGTAGATTTGTTTATTTTGAAATACTAGGATGTGTGTATTTATTATTTATGCGTTAAAATAATCGGCCCAAAGGAAGGTTATTTAATGGCCAGATAATGAATATGCGTGCGAGAATAAATATGTAATAATTATAAAGTTTTCATGTGAGTAATAAACCGCCCAAAGGAAGGTATTTTTCTTAACAGAATTTGTTATTAATATTTGATTTCTGCGTGGAGAGTACCACTTGCAAGTTAATATTTCTGTCCAAAGACTAAATGTTAATGTTGTGTTAGGTATCTTGTTTAAATGGGCCCACACACTATAGTATTTAAATTCATGTTTTATTTTTATGCATGCTTTTATGTATGAATTTGACATGATTTTCTTTTGCGAGCTTATTTTTTTTTGTTCCAAATTGCTAGTTAATGCATCTGCTGCTACTATAACTGCCAACATGAACTCCATTCCTGTGCTTAACGGCACAAACTTTAAGAGCTAGAAAGAGAACGTTCTGTTAGTTCTCGGCTGCATGGATTTAGACTATGCTATAAGGAAAGAACAACCTGCTTCTCTTACAGATGAAAGTTCTGCTACTGATAAATTGAACTTTGAGAAGTGGGAACGTTCTAATCGTTTAAGTCTAATGATGATAAAGCGTAGCATTCCTGAAGCATTCAGGGGCGGTATGTCTGATGACTCCGATGAGGTATCTGTAAAGGATTTCCTTGATGAGCTTGAAAAGCGTTTTGCAAAAAACGAAAAGGCTGAGACAAGTAAGCTTTTAGCTGATCTTGTTCAGATGAGGTATAAGGTAAAGGAAATATTCGGGAGTACATTATGGAGATGTCTAACATCGCTTCAAAACTTAAGGCACTAAAGCTTGACTTGTCTGATGACTTGCTTGTGCATTTGGTACTTATCTCTCTTCTTGCACAATACGGTCAATTTATAGTGAGTTATAATACTCAGAAGGATAAATGGACTCTTAATGAGCTCATTTCACATTGTGTGCAAGAGGAAGATAGGTTGAAGCGTGAGAAGACTGAAAGTGCTCATGTTACAACTACCTCAAAGGTTAATCACCGAAAGAGGACTAAAGATAAAGAGACTGCAGTGGGAAAATCACAGCCTAAGAAACAAAAGACTCATGATCAAGCTTTTGTTTGCTTCTTTTGTAAGAAATCTGGGCACGTGAAGAAGGATTGTCCCAAGTATGTCGCATGGCGTATAAAGAAAGGTAGACTTTTCACCTTTTGTCTGTTCTGAAGTTAATTTGACTTCTGTACCTAGTAATACATGGTGGGTAGATTCTTGTGCTACTACTCACACAAGTATTTCTATGCAGGGTTGCATTTTGAGCCGGAAACCAAGTGATGCTGAAAGATTCATCTATGTGGGTGATGGCAATGTAGTTCCAATTGAAGCCATTGGCACCTTTAGATTGTCTTTTGAGACTGGTCATTTTGTTGAATTAAGAGAGACTTTTGTAGTACCGTCATTTAGACGGAATTTGGTTTCTATTTCTATTTTGGACAAATATGGTTACTCTTGTTCATTTGGAGATAATAAATTTAGTCTATTTCTTAATTCTTCTTTGGTTGCGACTGGTTCCTTGATTGATAATTTATATATGTTGAATTCAATTGCTTTATTTCATGAAACCTTGCAAATAACATCAAGGGGTACAAAACGAAAATTGTCAAGAGAGAATTCCGCTATGTTATGGCATAAACGCTTAGGACATATCTCTAAAGGGAGACTAGAGAGACCTGTGTCACATAGAATACTTGAATCTCTTGATTATTCAGACCTTAATGTATGCATTGAGTGTATCAAGGGTAAACAGACAAACAAGAGGAAATTAAGTGCCAATAGGAGTACTGGTGTCTTACAGTTGATACATACTGATATATGTGGTCCATTCCCTACAGATTCTTGGAATGGTCAACAGTATTTTATCACTTTTATAGATGACTATTCTCGTTATGGGTACTTGTATTTAATTCATGAGAAGTCGCAATCTTTGGACGTTTTTAAAGTCTTTAAAGCCGAAGTTGAAAATCAGCTTGGTGAAAAGATTAAAGCTGTCAAATCTGATCGTGGTGGTGAGTACTATGGTCGATACGACGGATCTGGTGAACAACGTCCTGGACCTTTTGCTAAATTCCTAGAGGAATACGGAATCGTTCCACAATACACAATGCCTAGAAAACCACGCATGAATGGTGTTGCTGAAAGACGAAACAGAACGCTTAAGGACATGGTAAGAAGTATGATTAGTCACTCTTCTTTACCAGAATCTCTCTGGGGAGATGCACTTAAGAATGCAGCCTACCTACTAAATAGAGTACCTAGCAAAGCAGTAGCTAAAACCCCTTATGAATTGTGGACTGGTAAAACACTTAGTCTTAATCATATACATGTATGGGAATGTCCAACTGAGGCAAGGCCTTATAGGCCGCATGAAAATAAACTGGACTCAAGAACTGTTAGTTGCTAATTTGTTGGGTATCCTGAGAAAACAAAGGGTTTCAAGTTTTATGATCCTTTGACAAAGTCTTTTTTCGAAATGGGAAATGCTAAATTTCTTGAGGATGTTGAGTTTGAGGGGGAAAATACAGTTAGGGATGTTGTCTTTGAGGAAGAATCAGTTTCTTTACCTCATATTGTTCAAGACAACAATGTGGATATACCTATACAATTTCCTACTAAAAATCAAGATGATGCTCAACAAGAGCAAACTCAACAACCTCAAGAGGAAGTGCCACTAAGGCGATCCACTAGAGACAGAAGGAGTGCAATTTCAGATGATTATATTGTGTTTCTTCAAGAGCATGAGTTTGACATAGGGGTAATGGAAGATGATCCGATCAATTTCTAATAAGTCAAACAAAGTGCTAATAGTCAAAAGTGGATTGAAGCCATTAATGATGAGATGAAATCCATGAAGGACAATGACGTTTGGGATCTTGTCAAGTTTCCTGAAGGTGCGAAACCCATTGGTTGTAAATGGATATTTAAAACCAAAAGGGATTCAAAAGGCAATGTTGAAAGATATAAGGTGCGTCTAGTCGCAAAGGGTTTTACTCAAAGAGAAGGTATTGACTATAAAGAAACTTTCCCTCCAGTATCATCGAAAGATTCTTTTAGAATAATAATGGTACTTGTGGCTCATTTTGATTTAGAGCTAACATCAGATGGATGTCAAAACAGCGTTTCTTAATGCTGACATTGATGAAACGAGATATATGACACAACCAGAAAACTTTGTAATTGGTGATTCAAAGTCTATGGTTTGTAAACTTAAAAGATCCATCTATGGTACAAAGCAAGCTTCCCGTATGTGGAATCGCAAATTTCGTTAAACCATTGTCTCATACGGTCTTGAGTCCAATATTGTTGAAAAATGCATATATCATAAGTTTAGTGGGAGTAAATTTATATTCCTAATGCCCTAAGAATGATCTTGAAGGAAATGAGATGCAGAACATTCCTTATGCTTCGGCTATTGGGAGTCTTATATGTGGTAAAGTTTGTACTCGGCCGGATTTGGCATTCATTGTGGGTATGTTAAGCATATATACAAGTTAACCCGGAATGAATCATTGGATTGCTATCAAATGGGTTATGAGGTACTTTTAAGGAACAAAAAGGTTACATGCTCGTTTATCGGAAGTCGGAAAATTTGGATATCATTAGGTATTTTGATTCTAATCTTGCTGGTTGCGTAGATAAAGAATAATCTACATCTGGTTTATTTTTTTTTATGTCTAAATGATATAGACATTAAATATCTAGTTATAGAGAGAGTGAAAAATCAGATAGTGTCTACTGAGTATATAAGAACAAGTTTTATGCTAGCGAACCCACTAACTAAAGTTTTTTTTGACACATAAGGTCTTCGGGCATATTGCTCATACTGGTGTGGCCTCATTGGAGGATATTCAGTTATAGTGGGAGTTTTGTTTTGTTCTTATATTCGGGACTCAGTTTTATTTTGACACTATTGTGATTATATTGTGTTTTCTGCAGAATGAAGTTATTCGCTTATTTTAATCTCTCTATTATTGCTCTAAATGAGTTATTGTTTTTCAATTGTGGTTTTGACATAAAGTTGAAAGAATAAAGATTGATCTCACTAAGGTATTAAGGATCAATTGGAAATAGGCATGATTGAGATCACATTGCATGTAATTTCCAGTTACACATCCATACTTGATCTATGTCATTGAGTATATTTATGTGGTGATCATTGAGGATCGAGTTATGGTGATGTGACGAAGGTCGCTTTGGTTTCATGTTTATATATGAGATGGACCAGATTGACTAAGGAAGATGATTGTAAAGAATAAACAATTTTGTGCGCACTTAAGGTTATTGAATGTAATTGTTGTTTGGTATAACTTGTAGCCCAAGTGGGAGATTGTTAGATTATTTTATTAATAATCACAATTTATGGGCTTACAAATTAAAGACAATTATATTTAATGTTTATTCTATATTTGGACTAATGAAGTGGTCTAAAATAAATGGTCCAATAATATCTTATTCGGTATGGGTTTTGTAATGTGTAATACCCAATAGTAATCTGATTATGGTTAATGGGGTCTAATTAGACGACTGTATAAAGAACATAATAGGGTTTTAGTCCCCAAGGCTAATCAAGTCTATGGAAGATCAAGTCTCATATTCCGTATTCATATCTACCGTCATGGAATGAGGTACGCTTTCGTGCTACAATTTATTATGTAACCTTGATAATATCACATAAGATGATCCTAGATTATTTATTTAGATCTAACAAGTTGCTCCATGGGAGAAAGAAATCATAACTGATCCTAGTACGCCGAAGCCTAATCGAAATCCTTTTGATTATACTCCTGAGCGGAAAACTGATGTGAGCATGTATTTTAATTGTTGTTGTGTGTTATCTAGATCTTGACCGCAACTTGCCAAGATTGTTCATGATCCTATTTCTATTAAACGACACATTATTTGTTCCTGCAACATTATTTTCAGATGGAAGATGGAGTCGTTCATGTGTAGAGATTGTAAGATGTTAAAATTACAAAGTCACCTCATAAAATATTGTGCAACTCCTTTAACATGTTCCATTCATTTGTTTCTCCCAGCAAAAGAGAAGCTCTTTCCTGTTGTAGATGCAACAACCTTTTTCACTGACCTGCATCACATCCTCAAAGTTATAGCAGCCGGGAATATCAGAACACTATGTTATCATCGTCTAGTTCTATCAGAACACGTAATTTGATCCTTGATATGGTTTGCACAATTATGGGGTGAAAGTCTTCCAATCTATTTAGTAATCTTATCATAGTATTTAACCTGCATTTTTATGCTTCTCAAATTGTTTATCTGAATTTTTGTTTCAGAAATTCAATCTTCATTTGATGCTTAATGTTGATCGAGAATTCCTAGCCCAGAAGAGTGCACCACATCGTGACTTTTACAACGTCAGGAAAGTTGATACTCATGTTCATCACTCCGCATGCATGAATCAGAAACATCTTTTTAGTTCATCAAATCGAAGTTGAGGAAGGAACCTGGTGAGGTAAAATGGTTGGTATTCTCTTTGAGGATGCTTTCTGGATAATTCTACTTTCCATGTGTTTGTGTTTTAGCTATGAAACATGTTGATACAAAAATTATATTAGTTTTGTATCCGAAGCATGGGCCAATATATTTGTTTCCGAAGGCTATTATGGCATGGGCTTATTTTTGATCAAATAATGGATGTATCGGAAGACGTCATCAACGCTCTACAAATATTTCGTTACCAATCCAATAAACAGCCCATAAAATTGAGCCCAATACTTGAGGCAGTGGAAAATACTACATTATCGGAAACTCAATTCCAGAAGGATCAAGATACACAAAATATTCTCAAAATGGATATTACTTGCTGCCAAAGAAAGAATATTACTTGCCGCCAAAGGAAAAATATGGGTCGGACCTAAAATTACCAGAAATACAATCTTATCTTGAAGAGAACTACGTGGACTTGATCCCTATAAATAAGGGTACGTAGGCACCTTGAGAGGGATCCAAACAACACAACAGATTACAAACTCTCAAGAGCAATCCTAAATATCTCGTAAACCATAATTGTATTCTTATATTTTCATCTTTATTCTTATTATCTCTATCCGAATACCCAAATATAAATTTAATCTTGAAGCTTTGTCCTTGACGAAAATTGGCTTCAACATTTGGCGCCGTCTGTGGGAATCGTTTAGAGAAAAAAGAAGAAGATTCATCTCTATTAAAGCAGTCACCGATGGCTCGTCAAACATCTTACCAAACTCCCCTCCGTACTTTCAATCCGTTCGGCGACTTTACCGTCGGCGAAACCTCTCAACGTGTCCGATCCACGATCACCCGAATCGTTGTCGACAACGACGGTCGCACAGTCCATCTGGACAGAACTTCTGATGATGATCATCGTCGTCAAGACGTACAACAACCCCCTATTAGGGATGCACGCAGTATCCTCTTGGCATTAAGAGGCAGATCCAATACTCAGAAGAGAAGAGAAAATACACCCATACGGAACAGAAACTTGGAACCAGAATTTAATCGTGCGTCCGGCGACGCAGATCGGGAGGCATCGGAAGCAAGACAACGCGAAATTTCAAGGCTCCGCGATGAAGGGATCCAAAGGAGAATTAGGGATCTGGAAGATCGTGAAAAAGAAATTGCTAATGAACGACACCGACTTCGAGTGAACCTAGGTGGGGGAACACCCCCACGTGGTCGGTCACGTAATCAACGATCACCTTGAGGTGATCGACCACCAAGGAGAAGAAGATCCAGATCAAGGGATCGGAATCATCGAGCATATAACGCATCACAACGAAATTCACCATCCAATGGAGGCACTATCTCTAGCGGTGATTATGATCGTAAAACCAATGGAGGTCATGGAAGCAGACGTGGTAATATTGGTGGAAATCGAGGAAATATGCATGATGATGGTTATAGTGGTGATGATGATGACTACCATCATCGACATAATGATTACAATAGGAGGAATAATGAAGCAGTCTTTCTACGAGAGCAAATACAAAAGGTGGAAAGAAAGACTAGACAAACTTACGTCGAACTAAGAAGGGCCATACAAAATTTCGAGCATGCCACGTTTGACAACTTGTAGAACAGAGACAATTAATATTCCAACTCATCTAAGTTGATGAAGTACTATCTATAGCTTATCATTGGCGTCATCATTATCAGATAAGTTTAAATACATTGATGTTGAAAAACTAATAATCTATTTATTTTATTTGTTAAGAATGTTATGAGCTATTTATTAAATTTCAATTTAGTTCATTATATGTTGATATGCATGTGTGATTTTGATTGTTATGATATACCATAGTGGTTTAAATTCGTTATGAATATATAACAAGCCATTGGCAACAAAATTTCCAACCCAAACAAGTGTTCACCGAGGGTTACTTGGGGGCAACAAATTTGATAAATTCCAGCACAAGTAACTCATCGTCCAACACTTGGGGGGATCAAACTGCTCTAATCCTAGACTTGTGACCTATCGATAATCAACTGGGGGCAAATATTTGACCAAGCCTCAACTTATGATTTATCGACACTCACAAAACTTGTGACCTATCGGCAATCAATTGGGGGCAAATAACAATCCAAGTCCCGACTTATGATTTGTCGACACTCACTTGAGGACAAGAGAATCTTCGGTCCTATTAGTGATGTACCACTTCAAAATTGAAGTAATAAATCACTTGGGGCAGAGGATATATCGGATTGAATATACACTTCAGTGCGAAGCTATGTTGGTCCACACTTCAGTGCGAAGCTATGTTGGTCCACCCGCCAACTTTTAAAGTTGGGAGATGAGAAAGTGGTGATCTAAAGTTTTTTAGATTTAACATTTTATAGATCACAGAATATATCTCATCGCTGCACAATCTGAACCAAAGGTACTTAGATGAACCTTTGAGGATTGGAAGCAGAAGCTGGACCGGAAAACTGCGCCCAATGCTATGATGGTTCAAAGCCACACAAATATAAGAATCCAACGGAACGAGCAATGGAACATCCAATGAGCACTTAACCATTGAGTTGAACTGATGGCAATAGATGGATCAAATCGTGCAAAGATCCAATGCAAATACAAGGCTTAAAATGCAAGCGCCTGAAAGAGCTTGAATTTTTTTGAAAAAGCGTACAAGATAATTATGCTCGGGACACAACTCTTAAACCATTGGATACACTATATAAGTGTGGGACTGGAGACCAACCGAAAACTTGTATCTGATGACTATGTATGAGACATGAGATTGGGGACCATACAAAAGCTGATATTCAATGCTTGAGAACAAGGGGGCATATACTACAATGCACAAATATTTATTAAAAAAATAGTAGCCAATGGCATTGGAGCAAACTTTAGCTACAACCAAACAAAAGCAAGAACCTAAACCTTTGGCAACCAAGGTACCTACTGTCTACCTTCGGCAACCAAGGTACCTACTGTCTACTTGCTACATTTGATTCTAGTTTTCAATTCTTACTTTACTTCCAATGGTACTACAAATTCATTGGCAACGGAAGGTGCATTGGCAACAGAAGGTGGAATATATTCTACGAAGTCACATGTACAAATTTCAGTGCAAAGGTACATTTACCGATTTCAAGAAAATAAAGGTGTAATCCTACTGAAATACAAGTCTACTAGGATACATACGAGTGCAAAAATCAGTTCACCGGAAATATATGACCTTGTCGAAAAAACAAGAAAATTTGCCAATTATAATATCTTTCATTTGGAAAATTTGTGCATCCAATGTTATTTTGTGCCAAAAGTCCTTGATGTATCCAATGATGTCAGACAACTTGACCAAACAATGTCTTATGACATTTTGAAGGATCCAACGGGTTGATGGAAAATAAAAACGAAGGATCCAATGATGACTACTAGAAATTTAAAAGGATTCAAAAATCATTTAAGTATTTATTGAAGCTCTCAACTTCAAAAATACTGGGGACCTGTTGATACAAAAAATATATTAGTTTTGTATCCGAAGCATGGGCCAATATATTTGTTTCCGAAGGCTATTCTGGCATGGTCTTATTTTGATCAAATAATGGATGTATCCGAAGACGTCATCAACGCTCTACAAATATTTCGTTACCAATCCAATAAACAGCCCATAAAATTGAGCCCAATACTTGAGGCGGTGGAAAATACTACATTATCGGAAACTCAATTCCAGAAGGATCAAGATACACAAAATATTCTCAAAATGGATATTACTTGCTGCCAAAGCAAGAATATTACTTGCCGCCAAAGGAAAAATATGGGCCGGACCTAAAATTACCAGAAATACAATCTTATCTTGAATAGAACTACGTGGACTTGATCCCTATAAATAAGGGTACGTAGGCACCTTGAGAGGGATCCAAACAACACAACATATTACAAACTCTCAAGAGCAGTCCTAAATATCTCATAAACCATAATTGTATTCTTATATTTTCATCTTTATTCTTATTATCTCTATCTGAATACCCAAATATAAATTTAATCTTGAAGCTTTGTCCTTGACGAAAATTGGCTTCAACAAAACATATTGCTTGCGTAATCTGAATCAGACCGCCACTATATGACCAACTACTATTGCTGAGTTTGTTGAGTTCATATAACTAGAACAAATCCTTGTACACACAGCTGCTTAATCACTCAAAATTAATATCTTCAGGCCATCTTCTTATTTAGGTTGTCATCTTTTGAGATGGAACATATCTCACTTTGAAAGGAGTTTTTGAGAGCTTGGATTTAGATGGGTAATAACAGCCTTCACACTTTCCATAAGAGAGAAGTCATCCTTTTACATAGCATTTCACATTCTCTCATGCGGTCATCTCTTGGTAAACTTATCTTTCATATTTGTTAAACGTAGGTGATCATTGATAAAAGTAAAATAGAAGTAATCAAAAAGTAACAAAACAAAAGTATTTATTTATCTTGTTGTCATATTAACTCCTTATATATAATAAGCCTAAGGGATAATAAGCGTAAAGAATATCTTATCCAAAACTTTGGACTACCAAAATTATATGATCCGTTGGATTATAAAACTATAAATATTCAAATAGATGAGGACCGTTAGATGTAATATTAAAAATTGTATTTGATTAATAATAGGATAGTATTTAAATACTAAAAGATGTATTTTGATAATTTAAACCAATTATAAATGGGTTTTCTATATTGAATAGAAATCTTTATGTAAAAATTCGTAATTATCTTTTCTTTTTAGTTTATGGATAGTTCTAGTTAGATAGAAATTATTAAACCATCATTAAATTAAATATAATTTTGTTAGCTTCGCATGAGCTGTAAAATCGTTAAAATCTGTTTTCTAATAGAGCCCAAACAATAAAGTGATTATCTAAATTTTAATAAATATTTTTTTTAATGTAGCACCAATTTATTTTTTTTTCTAATTCTTTTAAATTTATAAATTCTATTTTTATTTCAATAAAATATTAAAATCAATTTAAGAAAAAATTAAAATCGATCTGGTCCGTGTACGATCACTATACGACCAAATTAATAATTACAGTTAGATCTTAAATAGATCGATGAGAATTGTTAGATCTAATATTAAAAAGTGTATCTGATTAATAATAGATTTATATTTAAATACTAAAAAGTGTATTTTGATAATTTAAAAGTTTTCTATGTAAAAATTCTTAAATATCTTTTCTCTTGAATTTATGTATAGTTCCAATTAGATAATAATTGTTAAACCAAATATTGTTAGGCTCAAGACATGTCTGAATACCACTATTAACAAGCCTACACTATGTGACTATGTCACATTACATGACCTAGTGAGTTCTATCACTGGGATATAGTATAGGTCTCTAAATGTACTTGTCTTGTTCTCATGAACATTAGCTTGATCATGTATGCTCAAAGTTATAATGAGCTTAGTAAAGTCTCTTGCATCTAGATTGTATATAGGCCATTGAATAATTGTCCTGGTAGAAGTTCAGAAGTGTTCATGCAGCAGGATAGAGATAAATAAGGCTATGAAGAAATAAGTTGCAGAAATTTGTCTAAGGCATTATATAGCAAAGTCAGAAGAAAGCTATGTCGTGAAGTCACCAATATCCATGTCGTGAAGTACTATATCGCATATTCCATTTTGTACTATGTCGAGAAGTCCTCAAGACACATGTCGTGAAGTGTTGAAGTCAGCAAAGTCAAAGAAGCCTAGATCGTGAAGTCCTCAGAATCCCTATGTCGCATAGTCGTCAAATGACCTATGTCGCATAGTCTTCAAATGACCTATGTCGCATAGTCTTCACATGACCTATGTCGCATAGTCTTCAAATGACCTATGTCGCAAAGTCTTCAAAGGCTATATCGCGAAGTCCTCACAAGTGAGATCGCGAAGTCAGGAATGAAGTGGAGTTCACGATATCAACACTTAGCCGTTTACAATAAGACAAATCAAGGTACAGAATCAAGAATCAAAAGAGACAAATACTGAAGCATTTGTTCTGGCAAGGTGGTCCAAAGAACAGATGGCAAATCTACAGCTAAACTTGGAGAGAAAGATAAGAGACAAGCAGCTACAGAAACGGGAAAGACTCCGAAAAGCAGGTGGTCCTTCCTGACACAGTTAACGTCTTATGGCAGGACAAGTTGGACTTTCAGCAAGGGGTAACTGTGTAAAAATAGGAGTGTGCACTAGGTTTTAAAGGGCTTATATATATCATGCACATCCTATTGTAAGCTGTAGAAGAGAGATACACATAGTTATTTGCTAAGCTCTTTTCTCTGTAAGCAAGCAAGTTCAAACTGTTCTTGTTTAGAAGCCAGAAATTCTATTGTGAATTTCTTGGAAAGCTGTAGTATTTAATTTGCTTATACAAAGTAGATTAAAGTGATTGTGTGTGTTATTTACTTTCTGCATATTACATATCATAATCATATACAGTCTGTTACTTAGTTTTCAAGAATCGAAAAATATATCAAACTATCCATTCACCCCCCCCCCCTCTGTCTAGTTTCTAGTAGTATTCATTTCTAACAAGTGGTATCAAAGCGTAGGCTGTTAACGTACAAACAGGAAAAGATCAAGAATGAGTTCACAGAAACTAAGCAGTATCAAGATTCCCCCCTTTAACAAGGAGCACTACAGTTTATGGAAAAAGAAGATGTTGCTTTTCATCAAAGCTTCTAACCCCATGTATTTAGATATTCTAAAGCATGGTCCCTTCATTCCAATGATCGAGATTGGTGAAACAACCAATGGCACTGAGATTGTACCAGCTAAACATGTGCCCAAAGATCCCTCAAAATACACTGATCCTGAAAAAGAAAAAGTAGCACTGGATGGACATCTTCAACTTATCATTTGTGAATCTATGGACTTCAACATGTATGGCACTGTTGCTCATTGTACTAGTGCCAAGAAGATGTGGGATCTTATAGAAGTGCTCTGTGAAGGAACTACTGAAGTAAGAAAGAACAAGAAGCAGATTCTTGTTTCACAATATGAAGCCTTCATGGCTCAGCCAAAAGAGGGAATCACAGAAGTGTTTGAGAGATTCAACAAGCTGATAAACGAGCTCAAACTCTATGACAAACACTATGAAACAGAAGAGCTCAATATGAAGTTTCTACTAACCCTTCCAGATCACTTGGAACCAAGAATCTCTTCCCTAAAAAAAAGAGATCTAACAAAGATTGGTTTTGATGTGTTATATGGTGTTTTGAAGACATATGAGTTGGAGCTGTTTCAAAAGAGATCTATTCAAGCAAAGTAAGGATTAGTGGCTAATACCTCCTGTGCACTTATTGCTGACAACCTAAGTCAAAGAATGGACTCTCTTAAAATCAGTCAGGTCAAGATTGAGGAACTGGAAGTTGAAGACACTGGTGATGAGGTCCAGGTCGTCTATGATTTGCCTGAGGAAGATGAGTTTTACAGCATGGAGGAACTGGACAAAATGGAAAACAAATCTTTTGCTTATATGGCTAGGAGGTATCCTAACATAAGGTTTAAAAGAAAGCAGCCATTCAGGTCCAAGTTCAATACTGGAAACACTGGTGGATCTAGTGGCTCAAACACCTTCAATAAAGGAAAAGGGATTGCTGGTGCTGCTAAGGGTGGATACAAGACATGAAGTGTGGATAGGACCAAAATAAGATGCTATAACTGCAATGAACTTGGGCATTTTGCCACTGAGTGCAAAAAGCCTAAACAAGTCAAGAAGGACAAAGCATACTTAGAGCTTGAAGCTAAGTATGAGGCTCTACTCAAGAAACAACAGGGCAAAGCTTTTATTGCTGAGGGAAAATGCTGGGATGACTCTGATGAAGAAGAAGAACAAGAGTACTCAAACTATGCCTTGATGGCATTTTCTGATGATGGTGATTCAAGTCAGGTACCCATTCTTACTTCTCTTGATATGACTCCCCTTCAATATAAGCAAACTGTTGAAGATATGAGCACTGAGATGTTTAATATTCATACTAGCATGTTAGTAGCTAATGAAGAAATTGATAGACTAACTGCTAAGAATGTTGAGCTTACAGAAAAGAATGAGAAACTTGAGTTAATGGCTGTGAACCTGGATGGTTTGAAAAAGGAGGTTGAGTATCTTAAAAACAAAGTGATTTGTGCTGAGCAGATAGAGAAAGCCCTTAGGGAACAAATTGCTGAAACTGAACTGAAACTAAGAAGTTTCAAAAACTCCTCTGAACTTATTCAAACCTATCACAAGGAACACACTGAAGACTGCAAGGTTGGAGTTGGTTTTGACTATGATAATGACAAGGGAAGGAAGAAGGTCAAGGGCAAAGGAAAGGAAACTTTTACAAACAAAAATGCCCCAACCATACTGTCAAGTGTTGAACAGCCCATCTTCAGAAAGAGTGCTGTTGAGTTTGATGAGGAACTACTGATCATCAAGCAACAACTACTTGAAGAAGATGAGGCTGCTAAGAACACTTCTTCCTTTCCTGAACTTGTCAATCAGAAAGAGACCAAAGACAATCTTGTCAAGAGTCCTAAAGCAAAGAAAGAAGTTGTTAAGAAAAGGAAACAAAACAGAAATGGTAAAGTGGGTGTTAACAAGGGAAACAACTATGCTTATGTGCCAAATGCTCCCAGGAAACAATGTCAAAAATGCCTATCTGTTAATCATTTGACTCATAAGTGTAGTAAGCCTGATATTGTTGAAGTTGACAACCTGAGTAACCATTCTGCTAGCATAAATTCTAGTCATGATTCCTTCTGTGGTAAGCCAAACTGCATGACATGCTATGTGACTGTGATTGCTAACTGTTTATCTCTTAAACATAAACTTGACTCTGCACAATCTGGTGAATCACACACACATATGCATTCTCATAGGACAGGGTCCCCAATCAGGGTTGAGAGGGTGAAAACTTCATGTGAGCCTAAGAGTGTAAACTCCAAAGCCACAGAAAAAGTGAAGTCTCCTACTATGAGAAATGCAATTTATGACAGAAGAATTATTAATCAAAATGTTTCTAAATCAACTGGACCCTACCAAGTGTGGGTACCAAAAACAACTTAGTCATTTTGTGAATGCAGGGCAACAGGAATAAAAGAGTCATATGGATCTTGGACAGTGGATGCTCAAGTCACATGACTGGTGATATAGCCCTGCTATCACATTTTGAGGAAAAGGCTGGCCCATCAGTAACCTTTGGAAATGACAACATTGGTTATACAATGGGATATGGCAGTGTTAAATCTGGAAATGTCATTATTGAAGATGTAGCATTTGTTGAAGGACTGAAGCATAATCTCTTGAGTATTGGACAATTCACCAACAGAGGTTTCAAAGTGGAATTTGATGAAGACCTTTGTTCAATCTCAAAAAGGGAAAGTGGTGAAGTTGTTCTAACTGGTGTGAAGAAAGGAAGCTTGTTTGTAGCCAATCTCAAGGCTGCAGATAAGGGAGAAGTCTGCTGTTTCTACACTAAAGCCACAAATGAGGAATTCTGGCTATGGCACAAGAAGCTGTCTCACTTGAATGTTCAGGCAATGAACTCTCTAACCAATAGAGAACTTATCAGGGATTTGCCTGCCTTGGAGTTTGTGCAAGATGGAGCTTGTGAAGCTTGTCAGAAAGGAAAAATTAAAAGATCCAGTCACAAGAACAAATTGCTCAATACAAATTCAAAACCTCTGCAGCTAATTCACATGGATTTATTTGGCCCTGTGAATGTAATGTCCCTCTCCAAAAAGAAATATGCTCTAGTGATGGTAGATGACTATTCAAGATATACTTGGGTGGAATTCCTATTCTCCAAGGATGAAGCACCCCAAGTCATAATAGAGCATATCAAGAGAGTTGATAAAGAAGCACAAAGCACTGGTTCCTCTGTAGTTGCTTTGAGAAGTGATAATGGGACTGAGTTCAGAAATTCAACATTGTATGAGTTTTGCAAAGATAAAGGAATTTCTCAACAATTCTCAGCTCCTAGAACACCTCAACAAAATGGAGTAGTTGAGAGAAAGAATAGAACTCTCATTGAAGCTGCAAGGACAATGCTGCTGGATGCAAAGCTACCCACTAGCTTTTGGGCTGATGCTGTTAACACAACATGCTATGTGCAAAATAGAACATTAATCAATAAGAAGTCTGGCAAAACTCCTTACTCATTAATGACTGGAAAAAGAGCATCCTTCAAGCACCTGCATGTGTTTGGAAGCAAGTGTTTTGTGATGAAAGATACCTCTGAGCATGTTGGAAAATTTGATGCTAAAGCATTTGAAGGTATCTTCATTGGATACTCTCTGGAAAGGACAGCATACAGAGTATTTGTACCTGAGCAACACAAAGTCATGGAAAGCATGGATGTTACCTTTGATGACAAGAAAACTCCTGGACTGAAAACAAGTGATCAAGACAGTGTGCCATTGAGATTTGAGAATCAAGGTTATCTTGAGGATTCTGAAAGTGAAGATGAACCCCCTGTTCAAACTGTTCTAGAGAATGAAATCCTTGAAGTTGACAATCTTCTTCAAACACCTGTGCAAGGGTTCACAAACACAGGGGGAGAAGAAGAGAATGCACCTATCAACCAAAATGAGCTTGGAACAGATCAAGGAAATGAACAGGGGCACACAAGGAAATGGGACAGAGCCCACACTAGGGATCAAATAATTGGAGATCCTAGTGAGGGAGTTAGAACAAGAAGGGCAACATTAAATACATGTCTGTATAGCTGCTTTCTGTCACAAGAGGAACCTAAATTAATTGAAGAAGCTTTGAAGAATTCTGATTGGATTGTTGCCATGCAAGAAGAGTTGAATCAATTTGAGAAAAACAAAGTATGGGAACTAGTACCTCCTCCAAAAGGAAAGAATGTTATTGACACCAAATGGGTGTTCAGAAACAAAATGGATGAAGAAGGAGTGGTAATAAGAAACAAAGCAAGACTGGTTGCCAAAGGATACTGTCAGCAGGAAGGCATTGACTATGATGAGACATTTGCACCTGTAGCTAGACTGGAAGCCATCAGAATCTTCCTGGCTTTTGCAGCTCACTCAGATTTTAAGGTGTATCAAATGGATGTGAAAAGTGCATTTCTCAATGGTGATCTTGCTGAAGAAGTTTATGTGTCTCAACCACCTGGCTTTGAAAGTGAAGACTTCCCAAACTTTGTGTATAGACTGCTCAAGGCACTCTATGGACTCAAACAGGCACCAAGAGCCTGGTATGAAACTCTATCTCAATTCCTTCTTGAGCATCAATTTACCAGGGGTACAATTGACAAAACCCTATTCTTCAAGAAGCATGGAAATGATATCATTCTTGTTCAAATCTATGTGGATGATATCATCTTTGGCTCTTCAAATGAAAAACTCTGTGAAAGGTTCTCTAAGTTGATGCAAAGCAAATATGAGATGAGTATGATGGGAGAGTTAACCTACTTTCTAGGCCTGCAAGTACATCAAAGGGAGGATGGCATCTTTATAAACCAATCTAAGTATGTCAAGGATCTTTTAAAGAAATATGGTTTAGAAGAGTCATCCCCAGCTAAAACTCCTATGTCTACTGCAATCAAGCTGGATGAAGACAAGAAAGGCAAGAGAGTTGATATCAAGGTCTATAGAGGAATGGTTGGATCCTTACTCTATCTCACAGCTAGCAGGCCAGACATCATGTTTGCCACATGCCTTTGTGCAAGGTTCCAGTCTGATCCCAAGGAATCTCACATGATGGCTATCAAAAGAATCTTCAAGTATCTGAAGGGGACTCCTAATCTTGGGCTATGGTATCCAAAGGGCACTGGGTTCAACCTGGTTGGTTACACAGATTCTGATTATGCTGGATGCAGAATTGACAGGAAGAGCACCTCTAGAAGCTGTCAATTCCTAGGTCAAAGGTTAGTGTCCTGGTTTAGTAAGAAACAACAGTCCACAGCAACATCCACAGCTGAGGCTGAATACATTGTTGCTGGAAGTTGCTGTGCTCAATTGCTTTGGATTAGAAATCAACTCATGGATTATGGGCTAGTGTTAGAACACATTCCTCTAATGTGTGATAATACTAGTGCAATATCCATAGTTGCCAATCCTGTTAATCATTCTACTACAAAGCACATTGAGATCAGGTACCATTTCATTAGGGAACGTGCTGCAAATGGTACCATAGAAGTCTCTTATGTTCCAACTGAGAAACAATTAGCTGACATATTTACTAAACCTCTGAATGAAGCAGTCTTCAACAAACTTGTGAGTGAAATTGGAATGCTTAATCCTTCATTTAGTTGCTCTAAGTAAGTATGCCAGTAAATTGTTGCAGCAGTAAATTTTCACTGTATTTAAATGCTCTATTTTTTTTGGAGTGAAAATTAGCTGAGATATGATTTATAAATATTTCAGTATTTTACTGCATATTTTTCAAAATCACATTTGTTGGTAAAGTTGTGAGCTTTTGAGACATCTCGATATAGATGATTTTCAGAGTTCACGACACAGTTCAAATCAAACAGACTTATATCGCAAACTGTTGAGATTGTGAGACTTCGCGACATAGTTCATTTCATGAGTTTGCGACATAGTTCATTTTATGACTTCGCGACTTAGAATAACTATATCGACAAGTCTCCACATTTGACAGAATTTTGACTTAAATTAATTTTATTTCAAAATATGATAAAAGTCTGACAATTTGCTTAATATTCCTAAAAGAGAGCTTTAGACAGGGTATTTCTACTATATCGCAAAGTCTCCCCGATCCTTTCATCTTGAGGACTTTGCGACATAGTTCATTTCTGAGACTATGCGATATACTGTGCAAGACTTTGCGGTACAGGCCATTTTTGACTTCGCGACATACAAATAGACTGTACAAATTCATAACTCCATATCGCAGTGTCTCTATCATATAAATACCCTTTTCTAACCGTTCACAACTTTTCATCTTGTCTATTGCTCTCAAACTCTCCAACCTAAGCACAAATTCTCTACTCTCTTTTTCACTCTCTCTCTCGAAATGGCACCCAAATCTCAAACAGTATCATCTTCTATCCCTTTAACCATTCCCAAAGAAACCAATCTTCTCACCATTCCCTCTGAGGCTGAGGCTAACCCAAGGTACAAGTGTTTTGTCCGGTTCTTGAACACTTCCTACCTACGCCAAGCCCTAACCCTGAACCCTACCTTGTATGTCGATGTGTTGGAAGGATTCTGGAGAACGGCGTTGGTATCAACAATGGCTAGGGAAGATGGAACCTCATTCCAGGAGGTTAGTTGTTCAATTGGAGGCAAACACTTTCAGTTTGGTGAAAGGGAAATCAATGAAGCTTTGGGGTTCAAGGTTGAGGGTCATGACCAAGAATCTACAGATGCTCAAATCGTAGATTTCATGACCTTCATTCGGTATGCTGAAGAGATAGATACTGGAAAGCTAAATAAGAAGTTTGTGAGAAGGGAGTGGTCATTTCTGTTTGACGCACTCCAGAAGGTGTTTCTCTGCAGGAAGACAGGATGGGACCATATCAGTCACATTGCTGTGAAGCTAGCCTACTCCTTGGCCAACAACCAGGAGATCAATGTGGGAGCCATAATTCTCAAAGAATTGGCTCAGAGGCTAGGCATGACTGTTCGTGGTAGAGGTAATGACATCTTTTACCCTCGTTTCATTCAAGTAATTTTAAATTTTCTTGATGCAAATGTCCATGAATTAGAGGGTATAGATAAAACTAAAATGGCTTATTCCAAGTCCATGTCCAAAGTTCTATTTGGCTCATTGGACACAAGGAATCAAGTGGATGTGATTCTAAGTGTGACCAAGCATATGCAGGACACATTTGAGTCTTATCCACTTGATAAGCCAATATACCATGCACTTTCCTGGACAGGGGAGGCTGAGACTGAAGGAGCTACACAGTCTAACCCCAGCCTTCCCATCCCATCCAGCAACCCCACTGTAAACAGTACCACTGGATCCTCCCAACAGGATTCAGATGTGGAAAAAAGGGTACACCTGTTACTGTCCATGGCCTCTCAACAGGTCATTGGCATTGAAAAGAGAAGTCTCCCCACTGCACCCTGTACAGAGTCTGCACAGGGTCAAGAACTCACTCTTGACCCTAGGAGTGATAATGCTGATCATACACAGAGTGGAGAGCACATCACTGTTGAAACTCCTCCTATTTCTCAGGGGGAGTTGCCACAATCTAATCTAAACCCCACTTCTCTCTCAGATTCTTCCATAAAAATTTCTTCTGAACAAGAGAGTCATTCCAATGACAATCTTGCCTTTGATCAATCACAATTCTCTCCTGTGATTGAGCCAATTTCAAGTGACATGGTGCATGACACTATGCTCACCACCCAGGACCCACATCTAGTTGGTCAGGGAATGCATGCTGGGGCATATCCTAATGACACCAACAAAAACATGGAGGATTCACCAGTTTTCACTGGAGACTCTATGCCAAATTCTCCCATCCTTAGGGATATGGAACTGTCTTCACAGACAAATAGGGCTGCTGTTGTAACACATCCCATTTCAATGGAGACAACATCAGACCCTACAGCCATTCCAAGGCTGGAGGAGACTCAAAATCCTACATCTCATGAAGTGCCTAGCACTAGCTCTCACTTGGCTCAGGCCACTATGTCAGAATGGCTGAAGCCTGTGCACCATGACAGGCCTTCAGGATCATCATCTGTGCCTTCCAAAATGACAGAAGAAGCCATACAAGATCTCCATGTGGCACAGATTGATGAGTTCTCAAAGATAGCTCAACATCTCCTCACCTCAAATCTCCCAAATGCTGATTATGAAGCCATTTTACTCTGCCACAAGGAGGATGTTGAAGCTCAGCAGGAGAAGATAGTGGATGCAGCTGAACCAGAGGGAAATGTGGATGCCTGGTTGGATGCTAAGAGGACTCTCAAGCTCAAGGATGCCCTAGCTTTTCTAAGAGAAGAATACCTCACTTCTCTGGGCTCCAATGCAAAGGATCTCTCTCCTGCTGCCATCTATGATGCTGTTAATGATGTCTACAGGAATCAATTAAAGGCTCTGCACTATCTTGGGAAAGGGTTTCAATCAGAGATTTCTTCTATCCAGGAGGCGACAGACAGATCCCTCACTCAGCTCAGAAATTCATATCTCTCTGATTTTCCCAAGGTGGAAGGCATCCTTAAGGAAATCCAGAAGACAAACTCTACTGTCAACATGATGGACCTCTCTCTGGCCATGGTCACAGACAACATCAGGAAGCTGGCTACAACCCTGGAAAATCAAGTCAAGGCCAATATCAACTCAAATGCCATGCTGAATGTAATTTGGAAGAATCAGTATGGTGACAAATTGGTGGATGAGGTCCCTCTGTCAAACATCTCCAAATTTGACTTTGCCAAGCTCAAGGAGCAATCTCTCAATTCTTTCAAGTCTCAACAGCTATTCTCAAAGGTGGATGGTCTTGAAAGAGAAGTAGCCTCTCTGACAGATGAAAATAAGCAGCTTGCCAACTCTCTAAAACAGCTAAATGACAAACTGGATGCCCAAGGCAACAACACCTCCAATATCCTGCTGGTGCAACAACAGATGCTGACTTCAATGATGAAACAAATGAACCTGCCTATCCCTGGGGAAGCTCAAGACATCTTGTCTGATCCCAAGCCTAAGGGGGAGAAACAAAAGGAGGTCATTCTGAAACAAAGAGGGGGAGTACCTGCCAAGCAGTCAAAGCATAAGGGCAAGGGCATACTCATTGAAGAAACCATAAAGCCAATCATTCTTCCCCCTGTAGAGGTCATAAGTGCAGAAGGTCAGAAGAGCACAATCTCAACCACCTACTATCCATCAACAATGCCTAAGGAAATCTCAACTCCTCAACCTACTCAACCTACTCCCAATGCTAAACCTCTCAAAGCTGCAATTATCACAGAGGCCAAGCTACAGGAAGTTGCCAATTCAAACATCTATCATGATGAGGCCTTCCTGGAGTTTCTGAAAGCCATCTACAGTAGTGCTCAAGGAGATGCAAGGATGTACAGACAGAAGATCAAGGAAAGCATCAAGTATTTCACAGTGGCAGTAAGGAAAATCAAGGATGTCCATCGAAGAGAGATAATCATGGTGTGCAAGGACAACTGCTTGTGGCACCTAGCTTTTCAAACTCTAGAGAAACTGAGATTTACTGAGCTGTCAATCATTCTGGATTTGATTGAAAAGCATGGGATGAACAATGAAAGTCTGTATAATGACTTGAAGATGGACCAGAATAAAAGATTGCCTGAGGTTATATCCAAGCCAAGGACAATAATTTACCAAAGCCTATCTCAAGACAGTAGTATTGACCAACTAGTAATTCCCTCAGACCTTTTAATGAAGAACAATGCAAAGATCAACCAGGTGCTGCAAATGCTGAGAGCTAAGAGAGGAGCTAGGACAGCTGAGGAACTAGAGATGATTCGAACTCTACAATCTTTTCTGATTCATGGAGTCATTCCTGAATCTGTCAAAGAAAAGAGCAAAAAGAAGGATGGGGAGGATGATGATGAGGAGAAAACCTATGAAAGGAGATCTCAGACAAGGAGAAATAAGGATGGATCTAGTGAGAGCAGCAGGAGCAAATATCAAAAGAAATCAAAAGATGCTGGTGATGACAAGAGGGACTCAAAAGGGACAAAGGAAACAACCAGGAAAACAATAAGTGGAATTCAGCAAGTCAAGGACATTGCCAGCAGTACTTTAACCACAACACAAGACTCTAAGTCTAGGGTGGGTACTGTTAGCAATGATCCTCCAAAATCATTATCCATGACTTCTGAACCTGAATTGCCACAGAAGAAAGATGAAGCCACTAAAGTAATTTCAAGAAAACACTTCCACAAAGTTACAGCTAGTGGAGTGTTACAGTGGATGAAGGGGAAAGGAATGAAGCTACTTCCAAGTGATGTGGCACTGAAGACTAATTCTCCTTGTTCCAGAAAGGTATCTCTTGTGAAGCATTTGAAGATCAAGAGTGTACCCAAAAGGATAAGGATAACAAAGAAGACTGGAAAACTCACAAATGTTATTGGCATCAATGTGCTTCCACTAGATGAGGACTATGATGAAGATGCCCTAGCATTTTTGAGGGCTCAAAGGATCTTTGAAGTCAAAGTGAAGTTGGATCATCTAGAGATCAAGTACACTGATGGAAGAGAAAGGATAATGAAGCAAGGAAGCTGGCAATATTTCTATAAGTATGAGCTTGAAAGGATAAATGCCTTACTGAATTTTGAAGAAAAAGAAGAAAGAACATGGAAGATAGATATTGCCAGGTACTTAAAGATGCATGCTGATTATGAAGAAAACATGAGGAAAGAGAATGAAGAGAAAAACATACAGAGAGAGAAAGAAATGGCTGAGATGGAGAAGAGGGCTAAGGAGCTAAGGCAGAAAGGGATGTGCAGGGTCAAGCAAAATCCTTACATTGTGGAGTACAAAAACTCACATGGAGGTCAAAGCAAAATAAGGATGGAGTTTCTTGATTCCTATGTAGAGAGTGCACTCAAGGCTGCAATTGATGACTTGAAAGGCTCACCTCTCATTGAAGAACTGATTGCAAGAGAAGAACTTCAAGAAGCCATCATAGACATGAAGAGAAAAGAAGAGATAAGGAAAAAGAAGATATATGATGATTTGCTAGAGAAGCAATTGGAAGCTGAAGCTGCTGAGCAACAAAAGTAATCTGTAAGCTTTCAATTTTTCTATGAAATCAAATTTCTGATCTCAATGTTCATGAATTGTTCTCTCTGTTACTAAATCTCCTTTTATGTAAGTTAGGCTTGTTATCAGACATGAAATTGTGCCTAAGGATCTTACTCACAATTTGGGGGAGATTGTTAGGCTCAAGACATGTCTGAATACCACTATTAACAAGCCTACACTATGTGACTATGTCACATTACATGACCTAGTGAGTTCTATCACTGGGATATAGTATAGGTCTCTAAATGTACTTGTCTTGTTCTCATGAACATTAGCTTGATCATGTATGCTCAAAGTTATAATGAGCTTAGTAAAGTCTCTTGCATCTAGATTGTATATAGGCCATTGAATAATTGTCCTGGTAGAAGTTCAGAAGTGTTCATGCAGCAGGATAGAGATAAATAAGGCTATGAAGAAATAAGTTGCAGAAATTTGTCTAAGGCATTATATAGCAAAGTCAGAAGAAAGCTATGTTAGATCAGAATTCAATGATCGTCAGAAGCTAGACTCAACTGATCAAGATTGCTGACGTCATCAGTATTGCATGGTCATCAGTATTTGATCAAGCGTCAGTATCTTATTGATCATCAGGATTCCTACTCAGACTATGATCAGGATTGACCATCAGAACTTGAAGCTGATCAGGATTCCTACTTCGAGTTATATTTGGAGTCTAGATAAACATGGAAGTTTATTCTATTTGTTCCTGGTTTGTAGAATGTAGCTATCGATTAAGGATAGGTTTCTATCTTTGTTATTGATTAGGACTTATCTTGTTATTGATAGAGAAGCTGTGTGTACTATATAAACACAGTCTTGGTTTCGATTTATGTATTCATTAGAGAGAGAACATAATCGAAGAGAAGCTCTTAAGAACAGAATTTCTTGAGAGAGTTTTTGTAAACTAGCAGCTCTCAAGAACATCAGAATTTCTTGAGAGAGTTTGTAACAGTTTTATATCAGATTTAATAAAGCTGTTATCTTTCTTTTCATATTTGTGATATATACATTAAGAAGTCGATTATCTTACTCTATTGTATTCAACCCCCCTTCTACAATAGATTATTACTGGGCAACAATTGGTATCAGAGCAAACTGATTTATTTTTAAATCAGAGACGATCTAAGATGTCGACAACCAAGTATGAAAGCATGAAGATTCCCATCTTAAAGATATCAGAATATCCTACATGGAGGGTAAAGATGCTGATGTACCTGGAGGCTATGGATCCTGACTACTTGGACAGGATTCGTGATGGACCATATATACCAACAAAGTTCGTAGAACGAACAGATACAGTACCAGAACATTATGTGGTCAAAGCTAAAGCTGAATGGACTCCAGAAGAAAAAGCTCATGTACTCAGGGAACCAAAGATAAAGAATATCTTGCATAATAGCCTTGATGCTGTCATGTCAAACAGAGTGATTGCATGCAAGTCTTCAAAAGAAATCTGGGATACTTTGGAAACTCAGTGCCAGGGATCTGCATCTGTTAAGAAAAACAGAAGGGCTCTTTTGATTCAAGAATATGAACAATTCGATGCAAGACCTGAAGAGAGCCTGACTGATCTATATGATAGATTTCTGACACTATTGAACAGCTTATCCTTAGTTGACAAAGTATATGAAACTGAAGATTCAAACACCAAATTTCTTAGAGCTTTACCTGAAGAATGGGATACTCAGACCTCAATCATTAGACACCAGTATGATCTGAACATTGTGTCTCTTGATGAGATCTATGGGATGCTAAGAACTCATGATCTTGAAGTTCAACAGAGAAAGAACAAGAAAAGCAGCAAGGCAAAGTCAATTGCTTTGAATGTAGAAGCTAAATCAAAAGGAAAAGCTATGGAGGTCTCTAGAAGGAAAGCAAGAGTAGCTGAGTCAGATCCTGACGACTCTTCATCAGATGCTGATGGCAATTCTGATGCCAATACTGGTGATGAATCTTCTTATTCAGACATGGAAGAGATGGTTGCTATGATTGTCAGAAACTTCAGAAGGATAAATTTCAGGAAGAATAGAAGACAAGGCAACTTTCAGAAAAAGACCTTCAAAGCAGACAAAGACAAGTATATCAAAAAGGACAGCAAGGGTAGCAAATTTGACAAATCAAAGGTTAGATGCTACAAGTGTAATGGAATGGGTCACTTTGCTTCTGAATGCAACAAGACAAAGGCACTCATCACATCAAGCAAGGATTGGATGGACTCTTCCTCAGAATCTGATACTGAGGTAGTCAACTATGCATTAATGGCCAATGCTGATGTAACTGCTGCTCCTGATGATAAGGTACTAAATACTATCTTTGATTTTGATACTGATAATGCTTCTGAGTTAAGACGTTTTCTAAAGTCATTACATATTAGCTTTAGAAGTCAAACTGCTGAGAATACTAGAATCTTATCTGAGATGTCTGACCTTAGAAAGAGGAATGAGATATTAGAAGCTGAATTTTCTCGTATGCGAGAAGTACAAAAAGAATGTGATAATGCTAAACACATGCACTTAGAGATGACATCTAAATGTACTTCCCTTGAAAAAGAACTTGAATATGCTAATAAGAAAATCAGAACCTGGACAGACTCTGGTAGGAAATTTCATAAGATTAATACCTCTAAGAATTGGAAAGAGTGTCTAGGATATAAGTCAGATGAAGATAAGAAATTAGCAGAGAAAATTGTCATTGATGAGACAGTCAGTCCAAAGACCTATAGACATGTTATAGACTCAACCAAATCTAAGATTACTCCTGTTAATTTTGTTTTTGGTAAGGATTCCAATTCTACTTTTGAAAAGGGATCTTCTTCTACTCAAGGAATTAAAATTATAAAGTCTAAACCTGTCATGAACAAAGTCACTAAGAATCTAGGTCTATTGTCTCAGAAACAGCTTAAAGATAAAATCTGTGAGGTTACAGATAAGAAAAAGGAAGCTACTGTTAAGAGAAACAGGAATGGTAAAGATGGGATCAATAAAGAGAATGGTTATAAATATATCCCAAATGCACCTAGAAAGTGTTGTTTTAACTGTGGTAACTCTAATCATCTTGCTATTGATTGTAAGAAGATTAAAAAGAAGATTGCTGATATTTCTAAATCTAATGTGAGGAATAGATCAGTACTCTATAAACCGCAGAAGTCCTGTTTTCATTGTGGTAGTCTATGGCATTCTATTTATACATGTAAAGAGTATCATGATTTGTACTATAACTTTTATGATCCATTGCCTAAGTTTGAAAGTAGTACAAAGTCTGATAGAACTGAAAATGTCATAGTGAAGCATGCTTTTGTTAATACTGATGCTAACAAAGCAAATCCTGATGGAGTAAATCCTGTCAGGACTGCTAAAGTCAGAAAGTCTTCTGCTGCTAAAATTAATAAATTGCATGAGAAAGGAACCCAACATGTATGGGTTCCTAAGTGTTCTAACTAGTGTGTTTCTATTCTGATGCAGGGTAAAAAGAAAAATGTGTTAGTCATGGATAGTGGATGTTCTGTGCACATGACTGGAAACAAAGCCATGTTATCAGAATATGAGGAAAAAGCTGGCCCAACTGTGTCTTATGGAGATGGCAACATTGGACAAACCTTGGGATATGGCAATATAATCATTGGAAATGTCATCATTGAAAAAGTAGCTCTAGTGAAGGGACTAAAACACAACTTGTTGAGTATTAGTCAAATCACTGACAGAGGTTATCATGTCAATTTCTATTCCACACATTGTGAAGTAGTCAGTAAAGCAACAGGGAAGATAGCACTAACTGACTACAAGCATGGTAACATATATGAAGCCAACATTCTCTCAGATACTGATGGCTCCCCTACATGTTTCATCAGTAAAGCTTCAGTAGATGAAAGTTGGAATTGGCACAAGAAGCTTTCTCATCTCAACTTCAGCAACATCAATGAGTTGGTTAAGAAAGAGTTAGTAAGAGGATTACCTAATGTCTTATCTACACCTGATGGACTCTGTGATGCATGCCAAAAAGCAAAACAAAGAAGGACATCATTCCAGAGTAAATCAGTATCCTCGATTGAAGAACCATATCACATGCTACATCTTGATCTGTTTGGTCCAGTCAACATCATGTCCATCAGTAAGAAAAGGTACACTCTTGTAATTGTTGATGAATATTCTAGATTCACCTGGGTGTATTTTCTGCATAGAAAAGATGAAACTCCTGAAGTTCTGTTGGATCATGTGAGGATGATTGAGACAACCACAAAGTACAAAGTCAAGATTCTGAGAAGTGATAATGGTACTGAATTTAAGAATTCAAAGATGGAAGAGTTCTGCAAATACAAAGGAATCATTCAACAATTCTCTGCTCCTGGCACACCTCAGCAAAATGGAGTAGTAGAAAGGAAGAATAGAACTCTTATTGAAGCTGGCAGAACTATGTTGGAAGAAGCTAAATTACCTACATATTTCTGGGCAGAAGCAGTCAACACAGCATGCTATACACAAAATCTCACATTGATAAACAGGCATGGTGTCACTCCTTATCAGTCACTCAAGGAGAAGAAACCAAGTCTGAAGCATTTGCATGTGTTTGGCTGTAAATGTTTTGTTCTCAGAACTCATCCTGAACAGCTAGGGAAATTTGAAACAAAGGCTGATGAAGGAATATTCATAGGTTATCCTACATCAAGAGCCTTCAGAGTTTTTAATTTGAGAACAAGAACTGTCATGGAGTCAATTCATGTATCTTTTGATGATAAGAAGATAACTGGAATCATTGAAGACTCGCATGATAGATTGTTATTTGAAAATGAAGCTTCCAAGGAACCTGAAGAAATTGAATCAGATCCTGTCAATTCATCAGATACTGATGGGTCACCAAATCCTGATGACTCACCAGGTACTGATGGTGCTAATACTGATGATGCAAACAACAGTGATACAACTAGTAGTGCTAATGTTGAGGGGGAGCAACGACATTCAACTACAAGTTCAGAGTCAACTCAATCATCAGAACAGAATTCTTCAGATACTGATTCAAGTGAAGATCCTGATAACACATCAGGAGGGCATAGCAATAATTCAGGGAGAGCTTCAAATCAATCAAATTCTTTCAATCAAGATAACACCAATCCAGGGGGAGCATCTACTTCAAGAAACAATTTGACACCAGCAAGGAAATGGACAAAAGATCATACTCCTGATTTGATAATTGGAGATCCTGATGCAGGTGTTCAAACAAGAAGTGCAACTCAGAATGAATGTTTATATAATAACTTTCTATCCAAGGAGGAGCCTAAGAAAGTTGAAGATGCACTTAAAGATGCTGATTGGGTTACTGCAATGCAAGAAGAACTGAATGAATTTGAAAGGAATGAAGTCTGGAAACTGGTACCAAGACCAAAGAATAGATCAATTGTTGGTACAAAGTGGATTTTCAAGAACAAGACTGATTCTGATGGAGTCATTATCAGAAATAAAGCTAGACTAGTTGCAAAGGGGTATTCCCAACAAGAGGGAATTGACTATGATGAAACTTTTGCTCCTGTTGCAAGACTAGAAGCCATCAGGATATTTCTTGCTTATGCAGCACATAAGAAATTCAAGGTTTTCCAGATGGATGTTAAAAGTGCTTTCTTAAATGGTGAACTGGAGGAAGAAGTTTATGTTGAACAACCTCCTGGTTTCATTGATCCTAAATATCCAGATCATGTCTACAGACTGGATAAGGCACTTTATGGACTAAAGCAAGCTCCAAGAGCATGGTATGAAACCTTAGCTCAATTCTTACTGGAAAGTGGATTCAAAAGTGGTGCAATTGATAAAACTCTATTTTATTTGAATCATGGTAAGGAGTTGCTGTTAGTTCAGATTTATGTTGATGATATCATTTTTGGGTCAACAAACAATAAGCTGTGTGAAAAGTTTTCCAAGCTTATGCAGTCAAGATATCAAATGAGCATGATGGGAGAAATGAGTTACTTTCTGGGTCTTCAAGTTAAACAGACTGATGAAGGGATTTTTATTAATCAGTCTAAATACACAAGGAATTTACTGACAAGGTTTAACATGCAAGACAGTACTCCTGCTTCAACTCCCATAGCTACAGCTACCAAACTTGATCCTGATCAAGGTGAAGAGGTAGATGTAACTCTCTACAGAGGAATGATTGGCTCTTTATTGTATCTCACTGCCAGTAGACCAGATATCATGTTTGCAACCTGTCTATGTGCAAGATTTCAAGCAAAACCTAGAGAACCACATCTGATTGCAGTCAAAAGAATTTTCAGATATCTCAAAGGCACTCCTTCACTTGGCCTTTGGTATGCAAGGGAATCAGATTTTGGGTTGTGTGGTTATTCAGATGCTGATTTTGCAGGATGCAAAATAGACAGGAAAAGTACTTCAGGAAGTTGTCAGTTTTTGGGTGGAAGACTAGTTTCATGGTTCAGTAAAAAGCAGAAATCTATTTCCACTTCAACTGCAGAAGCTGAGTACATTGCTGCAGGAAGTTGTTGTGCTCAGATAATGTGGATGAGAAATCAGTTGTTAGATTATGGCCTGTCATACTCAAAAATCCCTATTTATTGTGATAACCAAAGTGCTATTGCAATGACAGGAAATCCAGTTCAGCATTCTCTTACTAAACACATAAGTATCAGATATCACTTTATAAGAGAACAGGTTCTGGAAGGAACAATTGAACTTCACTTTGTTCCTACTGATCAACAACTAGTTGATATATTCACCAAGCCACTACCTGAAGCTACTTTCAATAAGTTGGTGAATGAACTTGGAATGATGAATTTTGAGAATTTCTGAGGAAAAGCTACAGAGAGGAAATCCTGATAACTGTCAAATCCTGATGGTTATTCAGAAAGGTATGTATCTTTGATCAAATCCTGATAGGACTCAATCCTGACAGGAAATCAATTGGTCAAATCCTGATGTTCAGTTATTGAAGCTGGTATGAAAACCAGAGGTTCTATGCTAACTTGTCATTAACACTCCTGGTAAACTCTGGACAATTAGATTATTACTTAGTCTTTAAATAAGTTTTCAGTCTTAATTATCAATGTCATTATTATCAGAGTTTATTATTTATCATCTCTATATCACTATGAGTGTTACTAACAAATTTTGCAGGCAAGACCAGGAAGAAAACAATTGAGAAAATAGACAAATTTCATTAATACTTGAAGATACATTACACATGAAATATGGAAATTACATATTTGTTTTCCTAGTCTATTTTCTACTCAGGAACTCGTGCTTTACAGATAAGCATGAACACGTGCCCTGCAAATTAGCATGAATGCTCCTGAGCAGCTTCACAGTCCTTCAGAACTGGAAGGTCTCTTGTTCCATCCTTAAGAGACAAGAAGAGGAGCTGATTTACTTGAAGGCGGATCGTCACCGTGACCACCGGGACGCCTCCGTGCCTCCAACTTGCATGACATACAAGCATCACGGATTCTCTTCTTACGTTTCTCAAGCTCTCGGACGAGCTCTTCATCATCTTCATCCTCATCCTCTTCATCATCCTCATCCTCTTTATAGATGAGGTTATCAAGCGGATTCCAGTTCGGATTGGCTTGCAGGAAGTTGTGCCAAACCACATCAAACATTGCGTTTATAAACGCTTCATGTTCCTGAGGGTCAGGAACTGGTTGTGGCTCCATCTCAGCAAGAGCCTCATCCATTTGTTGCCAAATTCTATCAAGTTCTTCATCAGGTATGTTGTTTTGATTGTTGGCAGCCATTGAAAAACAAAGAAGGTGAAAGGTTTTCGTAAGTTTTTCTCTGGAGAGGGTTTGTGTTTTAATAGATATATGATGATTATGCTTAACAGTTCTCTTTTATAGAGAATGTGTATTAAGGGTGCAGGTCATTTCTACAATCTCGATGAGACGGTTCGGTTTTCCATAAATATTTTTGCCTCGTTTGCTGGTAAGCGTGTTTTAATTCTATGACCATTAATTTGGTTATTTTTCTTAAACCAAAACGCTATTCAGGATTGTTAAAATAAATTTTGTTTTCTTAAATAAAATTTTATTTTAATCTTATTGAATATTTTTTTTTAATCCTGATATGGCAAAATATTTTGTGCGGAAATGCTTTTATTCCTGATGAGGTTAGGTTTTTCTTACATCAGAAAATGCCTACTCATTATGGACTACTTTCTAATGCTATGGGGCAAGGTCCAACCCACCTTGTTCCTGACACAAGCATGCAACCTAAACAGTCTAAACAGTTACCAACCACCTCTACTGTCTCTCAAAAGACTTTAGTTGTAAAATCAAAGAAATCAGCTAGAACTGATGTGTCTGGAAGGCAATCAGGTTCAAAGGATTTTTCCTCTACACCACTCACTAAAAAGAAGATACAAGGGGGTGTACAAGGGGTCCTGGTGAAGAAAGCTGATAAGGTTGTTAAGAATGTTCCTGTGAAAAGGAAGTTAAGGTTGATTGATGAAAGTGATTCAGAGGATGACTTACCTATATCCTCTGTGATGAATGTGAACAAGGAAGTTGCTGATACTGCTACTAAAGCTGTGGTACCTTTATCAAAACCACAAAAGACAAGGAAATTATCAAAGAGCAGGTATCATATTCCTTTGACAGTGCAAATGAAGGATACTGATATTCAGACATCAAATCCTGATGAGTCATCTACTCCTGATGCTCTAGCAAATCCTGATGTTAGTATTCCTGATGCAACAACAAAAGTTGTCTCTATATCAGACTCTCCAGCCTCTCCATCTCAGATTAGAGAAATTTCTTGGGAGAAGGTTTCTACAACTGCTTCCTTGGTTGGTCTTACACCTACATCAAAGAAAAAGAGGAATGCAGAAGAGTTAGTCTATCAGAGACAGAAGAAGCTGAAAGGATCAAGCCCACAAGAACCTGAATTTCAGAGTAATTCAGCAGCTACTGTTGATCCTGCCACACAAGAACCACTCAATCAAAGTTTGGGTGAAGGCTTAGCTAGTGGAATGGTCACACAAGAACCATTTTCTCAAAGGGAGAATGAAGACATCAACATTCCAGCTACACAAGAACCATCTTCTTAAAGTGAAGATGCAGGCAAAGCTACAGCTTCTGTTGAAAGATTGGTCGCGAACATTGTCAATGAGGGAAGCACACAAGAACCTTTAACTCAAAGTGTTGAAGAAGCTTCTGAACCTCAAGCTCCACAAGAACCATTGGTAGCAAATACTGATGCACGCATATCAAATCCTGACGATGTTCATCCTGACGCTAGTGGTGCTCCTGATAATGAACCTATTTTGATACAGCCACTTCGTTCAAGACCAATGGATCATCCTATCTCAGAACCACAGGATAAACTGAAAGGTATTGCTATTCCTGATCCTGATATTACTCATGGTACTGTTGATGATACTTCTGATGATAGTGACGATGATGATGAGAATCGAAAAGAGAAGGAACAGCTTGCTACAGCACTCAAAATTAGTCTTGGAACTAATTTTGGTTCATCCAGTACATATATGGCTAGCAATGCTTCCACTGGGAAAGATCAGAGACAAGATTTTTCTATTCCTTCCTTTGATCCTGCAGAGGCATTTAGACAGAATGAATGGAACAATTCATGGCACCAATCTGATGAATCTATCAGTTTTTCTTCTGCTATTGTACATGCATATAATGCAGTGAAGTCTATAGAGAATCAAGACTTGAAGAATCATCTGAAAGCTACAACTCTGTTATCCAAAAGTCTGAAAAGTGAGATTCATTCTATCAAGGGCTCAACTGTAAAAGTGAGGACTGATATCTTTAATAATTTTACAAAGGTGCCTACTACTTTACAATTGAGGGTAGTGGACTCCCAAGTGAAATCTGTTGTTTCAGAACAAACCTCAATCAATCAAAGAATTGATTCTCTGGATACTAAGGTAACTGAAATTCAAGCCTCTCTTTCCTTAATTTTGCAATTATTGTCAAATCCTGATGTCAAAAAGGGGGAGAAGGTTATTCAGACAAAATGTACACCTGATCTAGTATTAAGAAATAATGATGATGATACTGGAGATGATGGTGGTGACAAAGCGATACAAGGAGAAACCTCTGATGCTGTTGTTATGAAGACAATCCAAACTTCTCAAAGTCAAACAACGCAGTCAACTCATGTTTCTGATTCTGGAGTTAAGACAGTAAGAACATTGGTGCAATCTCAGATCCTGACGGAAGATCAAATCCTGACACTTGGTCATGGACACATTCTTGCTACAATTCCTGAAGGTGATGAAGATGTGATTATTGATAATCCTGAAGATGCATCAAATTTATTCCAGAAGTTTTCTACAAAAGACGGTAGAATTGTTACTCTTTATCACACTGATAAAAGAGTTCAACAATTATTTGCCAGAAAAGCACTCTCTACAGCAAGTGAAGAATATCCAGATCTCTCACATGAAGAATTCTTGAGACTACAAAGAGAGACAATGGAAAGCTATACTGCTCCTGCTAGAGGTAGAGGAAGCAGAGGTAGGAGAGGTGCTAGAAGAAATAGAAAAGGTTCTTCAACTCAAACAGTACCTAGACAGACAAGGTCTAGAGGGTTAAGAATTGAAGAAATTCCTGAAGCTTCACAAAATCTAATAGATCCTGTTATCAAGGATATCATGGAGAAAGAAGACAAGGAATTTGTTGAAGAAGAACCTGAATTGAGAAGAAAATCAAGTAAATCAACTCTCAGCAATACAAATCAAATTGAAGATTCTAATCCTGACAATATTCAAGATCCTGACGAATCTGAAATTATGCAAGAGGTTGATTTGATAATCTTATCTACTGTTGTTGATTGTCACAACAAAGAAGTAGATGAAGAAGAAGAAGCCATAAGAAGAGATATTACAAAGAGAACAAATGAAGATTTTAATCTCTATCTACAAAGGCTTAAAGTTTCAAATGAAAGAAAATGGAGAAATTCAAGCAGACAAGAATCTTTACTGGAAAGAAGCTATGTTTTTTAAAAGGAAAAGGATAAGAAGTGGAAACATATTAGCACATTAAGTTGTGATACACCTATCAATTTTCAGTCTGGTGGAATTATTACAAGCGCTTCAAGTGTTGTTGATTTATCTGAGATGGTTAGATCAAAAGCACTCTGGTTAAAGATGTTTTCAAATCTGAAGCAATTGTCAAGTAATTCAAGAGGAGGTATTGGACACAGAGATGGTGAATATCTGAATATGTCATATGTTGATCCTTACTCCTTGACAGAAATTGGAGGTACTTTAACTTCTGAAAACCTGAACAATTTATTAGCTGTTGATATAGTTATAGATTGTCATGATGGTTTTGAAAAGAAAGAAAAGCTTCTGTACTTCATGAAAGATGGTAGTGTGAAGATTCTATCTATTCAAGATCTGCTGATGAAAACTACACAGGAACTGAAATATGTTCACTATCTGTTAAGATGGAAGAACCAAGTGTACAAAGTATGGGCTGACATGATTTTGTCAACTATAAGAAGAAGACTGGATGGAAACAGTAATTTCGATGGTAATTATATTCCCATGTACTTAAATCAAAGAGGTCAGGATGTGGAAATGCAAAGAGGTACTGCTGTTAAAGAAGTAACTTTTGGTATGACCCAACTTACTCTCAATCCTGATGGGAAGGAAATTGCTTATCTTTTGCTTGAAGAGCACAGTCTACAGAAAAGCTCCATACAGAATCTCAGAGCAGCTATCTACCAGATTAATGAGGAAGATGAAGAACTCAGAAATCTTAAGGAAAGACTGATTCAAATTCTTGAAGAAAAAGAAGAAAGTTTATTATCCAACTTCTTGAAGATGAATCTGTTCTATCACAAAGCTTAAACAGATAAGTTGTTTCTGAAGATACTCGTCCATTTTGATACATGTTTTTGACATCATTGAATATTTGGAATCTATACTTTATTTCACAAAGTATGAGATTGGGGGAGATTGTTAGATCAGAATTCAATGATCGTCAGAAGCTAGACTCAACTGATCAAGATTGCTGACGTCATCAGTATTGCATGGTCATCAGTATTTGATCAAGCGTCAGTATCTTATTGATCATCAGGATTCCTACTCAGACTATGATCAGGATTGACCATCAGAACTTGAAGCTGATCAGGATTCCTACTTCGAGTTATATTTGGAGTCTAGATAAACATGGAAGTTTATTCTATTTGTTCCTGGTTTGTAGAATGTAGCTATCGATTAAGGATAGGTTTCTATCTTTGTTATTGATTAGGACTTATCTTGTTATTGATAGAGAAGCTGTGTGTACTATATAAACACAGTCTTGGTTTCGATTTATGTATTCATTAGAGAGAGAACATAATCGAAGAGAAGCTCTTAAGAACAGAATTTCTTGAGAGAGTTTTTGTAAACTAGCAGCTCTCAAGAACATCAGAATTTCTTGAGAGAGTTTGTAACAGTTTTATATCAGATTTAATAAAGCTGTTATCTTTCTTTTCATATTTGTGATATATACATTAAGAAGTCGATTATCTTACTCTATTGTATTCAACCCCCCTTCTACAATAGATTATTACTGGGCAACAAGCTATGTCGTGAAGTCACCAATATCCATGTCGTGAAGTACTATATCGCATAGTCCATTTTGTACTATGTCGAGAAGTCCTCAAGACACATGTCGTGAAGTGTTGAAGTCAGCAAAGTCAAAGAAGCCTAGATCGTGAAGTCCTCAGAATCCCTATGTCGCATAGTCGTCAAATGACCTATGTCGCATAGTCTTCAAATGACCTATGTCGCATAGTCTTCACATGACCTATGTCGCATAGTCTTCAAATGACCTATGTCGCAAAGTCTTCAAAGGCTATATCGCGAAGTCCTCACAAGTGAGATCGCGAAGTCAGGAATGAAGTGGAGTTCACGATATCAACACTTAGCCGTTTACAACAAGACAAATCAAGGTACAGAATCAAGAATCAAAAGAGACAAATACTGAAGCATTTGTTCTGGCAAGGTGGTCCAAAGAACAGATGGCAAATCTACAGCTAAACTTGGAGAGAAAGATAAGAGACAAGCAGCTACAGAAACGGGAAAGACTCCGAAAAGCAGGTGGTCCTTCCTGACACAGTTAACGTCTTATGGCAGGATAAGTTGGACTTTCAGCAAGGGGTAACTGTGTAAAAATAGGAGTGTGCACTAGGTTGTAAAGGGCTTATATATATCATGCACATCCTATTGTAAGCTGTAGAAGAGAGATACACATAGTTATTTGCTAAGCTCTTTTCTCTGTAAGCAAGCAAGTTCAAACTGTTCTTGTTTAGAAGCCAGAAATTCTATTGTGAATTTCTTGGAAAGCTGTAGTATTTAATTTGCTTATACAAAGTAGATTAAAGTGATTGTGTGTGTTATTTACTTTCTGCATATTACATATCATAATCATATACAGTCTGTTACTTAGTTTTCAAGAATCGAAAAATATATCAAACTATCCATTCACCCCCCTCTGTCTAGTTTCTAGTAGTATTCATTTCTAACAAATATCAAGATAACAATTCATATTGATTAAAATATTAAAAATTATCAATATAATGCTGATGTATATCATACTAAAAATGATACACATGAACCTACGGAGACTTACGAGAACTCCTGTACATAAATAATTTTAAACACTTTTTTTTCTGAAGGAACATAACAATTTGATTAATCCAAATTATAATTATATTATTTTAGATATAACAAACATAAAAGAATAATATCAAAATATTATTAAAATATTGAGGGTTTCATATTCATAAACGAAAATTTTGAATATAATACTTATATTAAAATGTGTATTTGATTAAATGTAGGATTATATTTAAATACTAAGAAGTGTGTTTTGATAATTTAAACCAATTATAAATTGCTTTTCTATATTGAATTGAATTTTTTATGTAAAAATTCTTAACCATCTTTTCTTTTCGGTTTATGGGTAGGTCAACACGTCAAGTTAGATAATAATTATTAAACCATCATTAAATTAAAGATAATTTCGTTAGTTTCGCATGGGTTGTAAAATCGTCAAAATTCAATTTCTAAAACTCAGGATAGAACCCAAATAGTAAAGTGAGTATCTAAATTTTAATAAATATTTTTTTTTATTTTTGTAGCACCAATTTATTTATTTTTCCACTAATTGTTTTAAATATAGAAATTTTATGTTTCTTTCAATAAAGTATTAAAATTAATTAAGAACAAATTCAAATCGATAAAGAATATAAAAATATGAGATTAAAATTTTATATAATCATAACATAATTTTTATTCTATTTAATAATTTTTAAGTAATAATGTATTTTAAAATTTTATATACACTGTAAATAAAACCGAAATATTAAAAGTAAAAGCAGTTAGTAAGATAATTATATCAATATATAATTGATATCCTTATTATATTAAATCCTTATATATAATAAGCATAATATGGATCTTATCCAAAAATTTGATCGTACGGTCTTGGACAACCAAACTAACAAGAACCATTAGATCTTAACTAGATAAATGAAAATCGTTAGATCAAATATTTAAAAAGTGTATTTTATTAATAATAAGATTATATTTAAATTCTAAAAAGTGTATTTTGATAATTTAAACCAAATATACCAAATATAAATAAGTTTTCTATATTGAATAGAATTCTTCATGTAAAATATTCGTGACTTTCTTTTCTCTTTCATGAACAATTCCAGTTAGATAAAAATTATTAAGCCATCTTTTAACTAAAGATAATTTAGTTATTTTCATGAGGGGTGTAAAATCGTCAAAATCTAATTTCTAAAACACAAGATAAAGCCCAAATTAGTAAAGTGGATATTTAAATTCTAATAATAATTATTACGTCATCATTATTTTAATGTCAATTTAATTACTTTTTTCTAACTATTTTAAATTTATAAATCTATGTTCAAAAATTCAAATCAATCTAAGAAAAATTCAAATCAACAAAGAATATAATAATACGAGGATAAAATTTTATAAAATTGTGCATATTTGTTATCTTATTTTATTAAATTTTATATCATAATTAATTAAATATTATTTATTATTAAATAATAAATTATACGCAAATGGTGATTTTGTTTCATAAGAACTCATAGAGACCTAATTTCATTGTTAGCGGGACTATATTCATATTTAAAAAAACCGTATTTTAAAATTTTAGACTCAGCTATAGAAGATGCCTAACTTTTTTAACCTATATACTTTGTAAATTATTAAATTCGAAACTTTAAAAGTTTGTTAATCAATTAGTATAATACTTTTTTGAAAAATCGTACTTTATAAAAAATATTATCAAATAACCCATGTCTACAAGAAAAAAAAAATGAAAAAATTCTTATTTTTCAAAAAAACCTTATATCTAACGTTTCTCAACAATTTAATTTGAAAGATCCAAAATTGAGTGATCAAGCGACCAGACTTATAAGAAACCTTTCATTATTTAGTCTTTAATATAATAACATAGATTTTTACGGGATATACTATAAAAAATGAATTTTATACAGAATTTTGATCGTCACGGTGTACTACTTTAAAAGAAGAACTATTACAAAAAAAATTATATTTTAATTGATAATTTATTTTCTCAAAAGTTCAAAGTTCCCGCATCATTAACATATTACAAAAAAGAGTATATTATATTTTAGCAATAAATATTTTTAAAAAAATTATTAAAAAAAATATATTAAAAAAATTAATGATGTTATCGTGGTGGTCCTAAATACCGCCAAAACATTCTCAACTGTTAGATCCAATACTTTTAAAAATAGACGATCAAGATTATATCATATAAAAAGAAGTTATTATATAAAAATGATATAAGTTAAAAGATATTATATTAGGATTGAATTTTCCAAAAAGTTAAAAAATAAAAATAGTTGTAATTAAATAAGGAAACCCATTTAATATCAAAATAATAAAAATCGTATAATCTTAAATAGATAGGTGAAAACCGTTAGATTTAACATTAAAAACTGTATTTGGTTAATAAAGGGTATTCTAATAATCTAAACTACATATAAGTAGATTTCCTAAATCGAATAGAATTCTCGATATTAAATTTCGTCATTTTATTCTCTTTTTAGTTTTAGAATAGTTTTTAATTGAAAAAGAACTATTAAACCACAACTAAATTAAAGATTATTTTGTGAATTTCAATTGGACTGTAAAATTCGCCAAATCTAACTTTTATAACTCAATATAAACAAATATTAAATTGAGCGTATAAAATATAATAAATATCAAATTTTTAACTATAATTTTTTTGGCTAAATCTTTTTTAACAATAATTTAATCATGTAAACTAATAACTTTTAAATATTAAAATATTCTTAAATAAATATAACTAGCTTAAAACATGTGCGATGCACGGATTGATAATTGTTATTTTATTGTTATTTTATTGTTATTTTTTTAATATTTTTTTAATTGTATTTGTTAAAAAAATAAGTTCGCATGTTAAAATAGCTAAACACTTTTAATTAATTAAAAACATTAACATAGATTTTAAAATAAATAAGTAAGGGTTTGCCCGTTATATTTTTGGAAAATGAGGGTTTTAGTAATAAAGGATAAAAAATTTAACATATATATTTAGTTTAAAAAAGAAAAATGTCCGTGATATTTTTGGAAAATGAGGTTTTAAAATTTAATAATTAAAAGTATTTAAATACGTTTTAAAATAAATAAGTAAAGGGTTTGGCCGTGATATTTTTACAAAAAGAATGGGGTTTAGTGAGAAAAATAGAAAAAGTAGGCTGAAAAAGGTAATTTCTCGTGATATATTTAGAAAATGAGGGACTTTGTTAGAAAAAATCTATAATGTTTTTTAGCTGAAAAGGTAATTGGTTATAAATAAGTATTTGATTATTTATATTTTAATATTTTAAGTAATTGCATTTGTTAAGAAAAATAAGTAGGCATGTTAAAAAAGGTAAACTTTTAAAAAATAATTATAATATTAAAATAGTTTTAAAAATAAATAACTAAAGGTTTGTCGGTGATATTTTTGGAAAAGAAGGGGTTTTAGTAAAGAAAAGTAGAAAATCTAACATGTTTTAGTTAAAAAAGATAATTTCTCGTGATATATTTGAAAAAGTAGGGGAATTTGTTAGAAAAAATAGAAAAGGTAATGTAATTTAGGTGAAAAAGGTAATTGGTTATGAATAGGTAATATTATTATTTAATAATATATTTCTATAAATAAGTAAGGTTAATTAAGTAAAAATATGAAGTACAGTTAAATAAGGGCAATTAAGTAAAATCACAACGTACCATACCGACCGACCAAACTTTCAATGTTTCGTCTATTATATAATAGTATTGATTAGATTAAAACCCGTGCGATGCACATATTGTTATTAATAATTATTATTTTTATTATTTATGTTTTAATATTCTATTAATTTGCATTTGCTAAAAAAATAAGTAGGCGTGTTAAACTTTTTTAAATAATTAAAAGTATTAAAATAGATTTTAAAATAAATTAATAACTGTTTACCCGTGATAATTTTAGAAAAAAAGGGTCTTAGTAAGGAAAAATAGAAAAAATAACATGTTTTAGCTGAAAAGGTAAGTGTCCGTAATTAAAAGTATTTAAATAGGTTTCAGAATAAATAAGTAAGGATTTGCCTGGGATATTTTTGGAAAATGAGGGGTTTTAGTAAGGAAAAATAGAAAGAGTAACACGTTTTAGTTAAAAAAGGTAATTGTCCGTGATTTTTTTTAGAAAAAGAGAGGATTTTGTTAGAAAAAATAGAAAAGGTAATGTATTTTAGCTGAAAAGGTAGTTGGTTATAAAAATGTTATTATTTAATAATATTTTCTTTAGAAAATGAAAAAAATAGAAAAAGTAACACGTTTCAGCTGAAAAAGTGCTCATAATTAAAAGTATTAAAATAGAAAGAGTAACATATTTTTGTTAAAAAAGATAACCGCCCGTGTTTTTTTTAGAAAAAAGAGAGGATTTTGTTAGAAAAAAATATAAAAAAAGGTAATATAATTTAGCTGAAAAGGTAATTGGTTATAAATAATGTTATTATTTAGTGATAGTTTTTTTAAAAAAATAAGTAAGGGTAATTAAGTAAAATCACTAAGTACCGACCGTCCGTCCGTCCGACTACCAAACTTTTAATGTTTCATCTTTAATAATATAGCTTAAAACCCGTGCGATGCACAGATTATTTTTAATAATTGTTAATTTTATTATTTATATTTTATATTTTATTAATTGCATTTATTAAAAAAAAATAAGTAGGTGTGTTAAACATTTTTAAATAATTAAAAGTATTAAAATAGATTTTAAAATAAATAAGTAACGGTTTGCCCGTGATATTTTGGAAAAAGAGGGGTTTTAGTAAGAAAATTAGAAAGTAACATGTTTTCGTTGAATTTTAAAATATAAAAGTAACGATTTGCCCGTGATATTTTTGAAAAAAAGAGGGGTTTTAGTAAGAAAAATAGAAAATGTGACATGTTTTAGTTGAAAAATGTAATTGTCAATTAAATTTATTAAAATATATTTTAAAGTAAATAAGTAAGGGTTTGCCCGTGATATATTTGGAAAATGAGGGATTTCAGTAAAGAAAAAAGAAAATATAACATGTTTTAGCTGAAAAAGATAATTGCCCATGATTTTTCTAGAAAAAGAGGGAAAATGTAATTACCAATTAAAAGTATTAAAATATGTTTTAAAATAAATAAGTAAGGGTTTGCTCGTGATATATTTGAGAAATGAGGGATTTTAGTAAGAGAAATAGAAAAAGTAACATGTTTTAGCTGAAAAGGAAATTGCCCATGATTTTTTTAGAAACAAATGGTAATGTATTTTAACCTAAAGGATAACTGATTATAACAATTTTATAATAATGAAATAAACAATTAAATAAGGCAAGTATAGTACCAAAAAACAGATACCAAAACTTTCAATGTTTCGTCTTTAATAATATAGTATAGATAGATAGATTTATAATATTAGTATTTTATGCTACTAAATGTAATAACCCGTGATATTTTTGAGATTTTAGTTAGGAGAAATATTAGTTAGAAAATATAAAAAAGAATATACGTTTTGGGAAAAAAAGCTAATCAGTTAGTCATTTATAATTATAATATTATTATTTTATTTTATTAAATAGAACTGTTCGTGATATTTTTGGAAAATGAGAGGTTTTATTTAGGAAAAATAGAAAAGTAGAAATTTTAGTTAGAAAATATAAAAAAGAATATACACTTTGGCTAAAAATGGCAATGAGTTAGTTATTAGCAATTATGACCTTATTATGTTATTTTATTAAATGAAACTGTTTGCGATATTTTTAAAAAATGAGATTTTTTAGTTAGAAAAAATAGAAAAGATATTCTATATAATAATTTTAATATTAGTATTTTATGCTACTAAATGGAATAACCCGTGATATTTTTGAGGTTTTAGTTAGGAGAAATATTAATTAGAAAATATAAAAAAGAATATACGTTTTGGAAAAAAAAAGTTAATCAGTTAGTCATTTATAATTATAATATTATTATTTTATTTTATTAAATAGAACTGTTCGTGATATTTTTTGAAAATGAGAGGTTTTATTTAGGAAAAATAAAAAAGTAGAAATTTTAGTTAGAAAATATAAAAAAGAATATACACTTTGGCTAAAAATGGTAATGGGTTAGTTATTAGTAATTATAACCTTATTATGTTATTTTATTAAATGAAACTGTTTGCGATATTTTTAAAAAATGAGATTTTTTAGTTAGAAAAAATAGAAAAGATATTCTATATAATAATTTTAATATTAGTATTTTATGCTACTAAATGGAATAACCCGTGATATTTTTGAGGTTTTAGTTAGGAGAAATATTAATTAGAAAATATAAAAAAGAATATACGTTTTGGAAAAAAAAAGTTAATCAGTTAGTCATTTATAATTATAATATTATTATTTTATTTTATTAAATAGAACTGTTCGTGATATTTTTTGAAAATGAGAGGTTTTATTTAGGAAAAATAAAAAAGTAGAAATTTTAGTTAGAAAATATAAAAAAGAATATACACTTTGGCTAAAAATGGTAATGGGTTAGTTATTAGTAATTATAACCTTATTATGTTATTTTATTAAATGAAACTGTTTGCGATATTTTTAAAAAATGAGATTTTTTAGTTAGAAAAAATAGAAAAGATATTCTATATAATAATTTTAATATTTTATCTAACGGTTCTCATCGATTTGATCAGAAATATCTAACGGATATGAATGAAGTGACCACTACAAAAACTTTGAGTACGACCAGACTACAAAACTTTCAATGTTTCGTCTTTAATATAATAGTATAGATTATAGATAGATTTATAATATTAGTATTTTATGCTACTAAATGGAATAGTCCGTGATATTTTTGAGGTTTTAGTTAAGAGAAATATTAGTTATGAAATATAAAAATGAATATACGTTTTGAAAAAAAAAGGTTAATCGGTTAGTCATTAATAATTATAATATTATTATTTTATTTGATTAAATAGATATGTTCGTGGTATTTTTGGAAAATGAGAGATTTTAGTTAGGAAAAATAGAAAAGTAGAAATTTTAGTTAGAAAATATAAAAAAGAATATACAATTTGGCTAAAAAAGGTAATGAGTTAGTTATTAGCAATTATAACTTTATTATGTTATTTTAGTAAATGAAACTGTTTGCAATATTTTCGGAAAATGAGATGTTTTAGTTAGGAAAAATAGAAAAGATATTCTATATAATAATTTTAATATTTTATCTAACGGTTCTCATCGATTTGATCAAAAATATCTAACGGCTATGAATTGAGTGACCAGACTACAAAAACTTTCATGACCAGACTACAAAACTTTCAATGTTTCGTCTTTAATAATACAAGCCTGTAACCCGTGCGATGCACGGATGAATTTTAGTTTTATTTTATTTTATTATCTATATTTTGATTTATATGATTTTAAAAAGTAATCAAATATAATAATATATGTATGATGTTATTCTACGTTTTTTTAGCCTATAAGTTGTGAGATACACGGATGAATTTTGGTATTTTTGATTTTTGATTTTAGTTTTTTATATGATTTTTTATTATTTTTTATCTTATTTTATTAGCATTTATTTGTATTTTGATCTTAAAAATTCTTAATATGTTGTTGACGGAATAATATCTTAAACTTTTGAATGTAGCTTAGAAAAATAGATGATATAAATATTTAATAATAATATGTTGTTGACGGGATTCGACCCTTGAACCCGTGGGAGCATTTTAGATATCAAGAAAAGAATATTTTTTTAATATTACATCCAACGGTTCTCATTTATCGATATTTACATCTAACGGTTATTATTTAGATGACCAAACTACATATGACCAAACTACCAACCAAATAGATGGTGGTTACTCTAATTTAATTTATATTATTATTATTATTTTAATATTAAAATCAACAATCCTTATTGATTTGGCGGTACATGACCAAAATTTTGGATAAAATTTCTCTTACGCTTATTGTATATAAGGATTTAATATGTTTTGCAAACACCTATTCTACTTCCAATATTATATGTATGTGTGTGTCGCGTGAGTGGAGGCGTATTTGGTATTCATTATTATATCGATTAACATAATCTTATAATACGTGAGATAATTTAACCATGAGATATTTTGTACATGGTTTGAACTGACTAACTTGCCCCTGTGTTTATTATTTATTAGAAAAAGTTGTTTGTAGAAATTGAACTTGAGTTTATCTATTAACTGAAACGTCTTTATATCGCTAAACTATAAAATCACAGATTTTTGGAACTTCGCTCGAAACGTGTGAGTATCATTTGATAGATGACATTTTATTTAACTTCAAAATATATAAAAATAATTATGTAGCTAAATTGAACTTAGGTTATATTGTTGACGGGATTCGAACCTTGAACCCGTTGGAGCATTTTAGATATCAATAAAATAATATTTTTTTAATATTACATCCAACGGTTCTCATTTATCTATATTTACATCTAACGGTTATTATTTAGATGACCAAACTATCAACAGATGACCAAACTACCAACCAAATAGAGGGTGGTTTGCTTATAAAAGTATAGTATAAATTTCAATAATTAAATGTATTAAAATAAGTTTTAAAATAAATAAGTAATTATTTGCCCGTGATATTTTTGGAGCGAGAGGTTTTATTAAGAAAAAATAGAAAGAGAAACATGTTTTAGCTAAAAAGGTAATTGTCCATAATTAAAAATATTAAAATAGGTTTTAAAATAAATAAGTAAGGGTTTACCCGTGATATTTTTGAAAAAGTAGGGGTTGTAGTAAGGAAAAATAGAAAGAGTAACATATGTCTTAGTTGAAAAAGATAACTGTTTGTGATTTTATAGAAAAAGAATGGACTTTGTTAGAAAAATAAAAAATATAATGTATTTTAACTAAAAAGTTAATTGGTTATAAATAATATTATTATTTAATAATAGTTTTCTTAAAAAATGAACAAATTTAAAAAATAACATGTTTTATCTGAAAAGGTAATTGCCCGTAATTAAAAGTATTAAAATATGTTTTAAAATAAGTAAGAGTTAGCTTGTGATATTTTTGGAAAATGTGGGATTTTAGTAAGAAAAAATAGAAATAGTAACATGTTCTATTTTAAAAAGGTAATTGTCCATGATTGTTTTTAGAAAATAGAGGATTTTGTTAGAAAATATTGAAAAGTTAATGTATTTTAGTTGAAAAGGTAATAAGTTATAGTTTTTTTTAAATGAAAAAAAATACAAAAAGTAACATGTTTTAGTTGAAAAGGTAATTACCGTAATTAAAAGTATTAAAATAAATAAGTAAGGTTTGCCCGTGATATTTTTGGAAAAGGAAGGGTTTTAATAAGAAAAAATAGAAAGAGTAACATGTTTTCGTTGATTTTTTTTTTTGGAAAAAGAGAACCCTAACATTGACATCAGTTACATAACCGTTTACAAATAACCAAAACACAAGTCTATTTTTAAAGTTACATAAGCCCGTAACATGTGCGATGTAGGATGAATTTTAGTATTTTTTATTTTATTATCTGTATTTTGATTTATATGATTTTAAAAAGTAATCAAATATAATAATATATGTATGACGTTATTCTAAATTGTTTTTAGCCTATAAGTTGTGCGATACACGAATGAATTTTAGTATTTTTGATTTTTGATTTTAGTATTTTTTATATGATTTTTTAGTATTTTTTATCTTATTTTATTAACATTTATTTGTATTTTGATCTTAAAAATTCTTAATATGTTGTTGACGGAATAATATCTTAAACGTTTGAATGTAGCTTAGAAAAATAGATGATATAAATATTTAATAATAATATGTTGTTTACGGGATTCGAACCTTGAACCCGTGGGAGCATTTTAGATATCAAGAAAATAATATTTTTTTAATATTACATCCAACGGTTCTCATTTATCTATATTTACATCTAACGGTTATTATTTAGATGACCAAACTACATATGACCAAACTACCAACCAAATAGAGGGTGGTTTGCTTATAATAGTATAGTATAGATAGTATAGATAGATAGTATAGATAGTATAGATAGATTATAAATATTAAAAAAACAATCGTGTTCCATGGGTAATTAAAATATAATTATAAACAAAATAATTATAAATAAAATTTAAGTAACTATATAGGCAGTACATAAAACAAAAGAGATTTATCTAGAAAATAGGTAACCCTAATCATCACTAAACAAAACACCCACAAATATCTCACCTAAAATCTATAACTAATTCCTAAATAATAGAATTTATTTAAAATGTAAACATAACTAACTTTTATTTTAAATTTGAATCAAAATATCTAACAATATTTTTGGGTAACAGGCATGACCTGAATGTTGACCTTCTAGACGTTCATGCTGACAAGAGCACTTTTCACCGTTTTGACAAATTTAACGTCAAGTATAATCCATGTGGTCAGAGTAGACACAGGGAGATATTCTTGAAGCAAGATAATCTTATTCAGGGTAAGTGTTTCTGGTTAATAATGTTGGATGTTGAAGTAGACATTTAGCCAAGGTATCTCTTGTTCTGCCATGTCAATTTTATTCGTCATGACAGACATTTTTTCTGATCTTTGATTGGACATAGATGGATTATCATTGTAGCTTGTGCGACTGTCATTTATTAGTTTGTTCCACTTCTTATCATATCTGTTTCTTGAATCTTAATTATGAGTTTCTCTCCTACACAATCTCTATGTTACCCCTGACTCTTCATTTTGCCTCAAGTACACACTTATTCTCGGCCAAAAACAAATTATATTGTTTTCAGAAAAAACTGTGAAGTCCGTCACTTGGGTCACTTGGACACGTGTCCACGTTGGTCACTTTCAGCCGAGTCCTGTTAAAAAAGCACAATCTTGAAGCAGGTATTTCCTCATCTTACTCTAATTTAGATCTCCAATTTTTGTCAGGTCGTTTTCTCCAATTTAGAGTGTTTAAAATTGACGATAATTATGGAATATTGACTTCCATTTGTCAGAAAAATGGATTTGGTTCTGGAGCGGTCGTTTACCTGGATTTCTGAAATTAGCATTTTTTACACTTCAAAACTTCCTTTTACTTGTATTTAACAAGTATGAGAAGCCTATTTATAGGATTTCTTCATTGTTTTCCAGCTTCCTCGATTGTACAATATCTACAAGGAGATGGGGATTGTAACATCATTTCAGAATATTCTTGACAACATCTTTCTTCCTCTTTTTGAGGTTACTGTTGATCCAGAGTCACATCCTCAGTTGCACATTTTCTTAAAACAGGCATGTTTTCTAAATCATCCTCTTTTGCTGATGCCATATTAAATTTGTCAGTATAGAGTATGATTTTGGATGTAACCTTGTCATAAATTCTGTTGTAGGTTGTCGGATTAAATCTAGTGGATGATGAAAGCAAGCCTGAAAGACGTCCTACAAAACACATGCCAACTCCAGCTCAATGGACGAACATATTCAACCCTGCCTTTTTGTATTATGTCTATTACTGTTATGCCAACCTCTATACCTTAAACAAGGTAAGAGGTGAATTGTGTAAACATTTCTTGGTACACTTTACAATCTGAAGTGGCGAGAAGAATAGAACTGGTGAACTAAGAACAAGAAAGGGCTTAAGGATAGTAGTAGTAATGGTTTGGCTTCATGAGAGACAGGGAGAGGTAACCTACATATTGGTTATATACCTAATAAGTAGGGATCTTAGTATAATCCAAGAGAGAGGGAAAGGATGAAAACCCAACTCATGCTGCAGCTTGGTATTTTTCATTTAATTTTGACAATGCACACCACACATCATCCATGAGTATTGAACTATTATAGTAAATGCAACTATGTTTACTTTGTTTTCAAACGAAGTAACGTTCAGGCTGCATCAGGGTATGTTGCACTGTATGATCAGTTATTGAAAATGAATATTTTACATGAAAATTTGCAGTGTTAAGGACTATTATATATAGTATATATTACTAGGTTTCTAAATCGAATTTGGCCTGTCAAATTTCGTATCTCAGCTCCGCGAGTCAAAGGGCATGACAACCATCAGATTTCGCCCACATGCTGGGGAGGTAACCATGGAATACCATCCAGATTAGGTTTGGTTATCATATAAGTTTGTGTATGATTCATGTGGTTTCTTTTTCGTTCAGGCTGGTGATGTTGACCACCTTGCTTCAACATTCCTTACCTGTCAAAATATTGGCCATGGAATCAATTTGAGGAAATCTCCCGTGCTTCAATATTTATACTACCTGTCCCAGGTGATAACAAGAGATACTCTATCTTTTTTTATGATCTGCAATGACCTGAAAATTGTTATTTTACAATGGTTTATGATGGTTTGCTTATAATCAGATTGGTCTGGCTATGTCTCCTCTGAGCAACAACTCCTTATTTTTAGACTACCATCGAAACCCTCTTCCTATATTTTTCTTAAGGGGGCTTAATGTCTCCCTTTCCACCGATGATCCACTACAAATCCATCTAACAAAAGAGCCTCGCTGTTTCAAAATCCTGGTACTGCTCCAAACAACACCATTAACTTCAATAAAGTAAAACCTTCTCATTGCTTGGTGATTCTGACATTCTGTTGTAAGCAATTAACTAATACATGTATTGATGGATCAATAACAAACTAAAAACTTTGCCTAAATGAATCAATTACAAAGGATGCATCATTGGCATCTTGGATATTAAAAGTGACAGATAGTAACAATGAATTTTCAATAGCTACAAATGTGCAAAAAATATTTGATTCCATGTATCAGGAACCCCTGGCAAACACCAATGTATACAATCTGCATTGTGTAGTGGATCGGCCTTTTGTTCATCAGTTAACAGTTTGCCCCCGGTCTCTGTGTAAACTGAGGCATGTGCATCAATTCTGTACTCTGATAACTGTGTTATGTTTATCAATGAAACAGGTACTTTCATTTTTCCTACAACATCTGCGACAACCTTCATTATCCGCTTGTCAGAGCCTGTTCCCCAGTGCCTCTTTTTCATTACAGGTTTGGTTTCATTGTAACATTTGATCCCTCCTTTGTTGTTCCAGTCTGCACTCCTGGGAATACAAACAGACACATTGTTACATTCCAAATGAGAACTCCATTCTAAAAACAAAAATTAATGATTTTACAGTTGATGGACAGAGAGAAGACCTCTGGTGGGTAGGGGACATAGTAGTGAAGAACACCCTGGTTTTGTTAGTATCAATAGTGGTGTCAACCCAGTTAGCCCACGTCTTTAATCCTATTCTGTAGGAAACAGAAGCATCTAGTTCTTCATAACCATTTTCTCCATTGGCAAATGAACCCCATCTGTGCCAATTTAAAAAGAAAAAGAAAAAAACCTTTTTAGCACTTGCTGAGAACGATTCTGTACAAAAGAGTGAGGTTTTGAATATATATTTCTGTCAGAAATGATAGCAGAAAGGGATTCGAGTTCCCCATTTTTAATTTCATTTTTGAACAAACCCACCCACTCTGCCTTTAGAAAATTAGAAGGGTTGAAACCTCAATTTCCCCTAGAGGGGTGAGGCCGTACCACTAGCCGCTAGGCAAGACCCCTTTAGTTTAGTTCAACAAGTTAATGTGTGATAGTATCTGCGAAAGGAATGATTCTAGATTCAAAGTAATTAGATGAGTTTGAAGAAATGCAGAGAACTTACAGAGACTTGATTTTTAGACCACTCATCCACCAAACATAAGTGTTGAAAACAAGGATATCAACTCCTAACCATTGTTTTGCATGCTTTGTAACTGAATCAACTTTTAAAATTCTCTGTTTTGGATCTCCTACTATTTTCAGATCAGAATTCGACTCAACTAAAAATGGAGCCCAGTAAAATTCAATTGTAGCATTATATTCCTGCAAAGCACATAGAGAAAATCATCGATTTATGAAATTCTAATAAGTAATAATACATACTTTCCTCTCGAAAAACATATACATTTTGACATGCTTTCCGGTATTAAAAAACTTCTGATAATCAGATTTTAGTTACCTTGAAAGTTGGGGTTTTCTGCCTATTTTATTATGCAGTATTCAAACAGTTGCTAGGGGCACTCGACCAGTAGGTGAATCAAGAATTGTGACGAAACAGATCTTGATGGATTTGTTAAGAACACTATTCATATGTTTTACCTTTGCTCTGAAGGTTGAATGAACACGGCCTCGACGCATGGACTTCTGATCTGCAGGTATGATGAACTCAACTAGACAGACAAAAGACTGCCATTGTCCTCTTTGTAGTGAATCCCCTACAAACATTAGCCTCTTCCCTCGAAGTTTCTCAAGGGCAATTTTCGGATCAAACCTAATTATTGAGTAACCAGATATAAATATCAATTATCAAATATACTTTAAATTAATACAATAGTACTATTACAACATGCATACAGATTAGTTTTCACAATCTCTTTTTAACATTGTTACCGAAAAACAGTGAATTCGTATGTTAAGTCAGTCTTGTGATCTAACATTCATGCCAGACAATTTTAAATTGTTTAGAATTGGACACTCGATTTTGGGACAGACTGGAATTCCAACCTAGGCAAGTAACAGTCATCTGGCTGCCACTCCCAGTGACGATAATCTGAGTCCGGCCTGCCATTTTTAACACAAGATACTTGTCTATCAAGATAAGGGCAGCTCCTGTCTGTGTATAGAGGCTCGATGGAGCTGTTAAATCTCCATTTTCCACTTGTAACACTACACTCATTAGGATCGAATTCAAACCGATCATCTGCAAAGTAGTTCACCTCGTCATTGTCTGCACTTTTATCTGTCACACAAATACATTAATGAATAAGAATGTCAGTATAGTTAGTAGCAAGAATGTTGATGACCAGAGTTCTTTTCTTTTTACTGCAAAGAAGAAGAATAGTTGTGTGCACCTTTAGGCTTAGCAAGAGAACGCTTAGCGCAAGGGCTAAGCGTGAAAATGGTGGTCGAAGAAAGGAAACTGATTCTTTCAGTGTACAACAGGGCAATGAAGGCAAAAGCACAAATTGAGATGGTAATAATGGAAAAAGGAAGCTTTGATAGAGGAGATTTGATTAATGTGCCCATAAAGAAAGATGGGCAATTAATCAAATTTTATGAATGAAGAAAAGAAAAGCTTATGCATGGTGAAATAAAGGAAAGATTTCCAACAAAATGATCATGAGCACTAAGGAGAGTTTGTGTTTATTGGTTTTGGAGTAGGAGTGAAGCTAAAGTCATCTACTGCTGGGTTTTAATTATCACTTGTAGCATTGTACAGGAGGAAAGTAAGGTGGAAGGTTGTAATCTCTTAGGAATTTCTGATGTTTCTGCAATTTAAAACATGTTATATATTATAGCTACTGCTGGTCAAGTAAAGTTTTTGCAGGAATGTAGTCGACCTCTATCTCCCTCGGTACAGTAATAATTTATTGAATAGGTTGAACTAATCAATCAGATGGATCTGTTGTTTGCTGTCCCATAATCCACAATTTGTTGAGCGGAAACATTCATGTTGGTTATATATCCTTCATTTTAAGCATTGTACGTCATCTTAGGAAGTGCCTATTAAGTATTTTAAAGTAATTACATTTCAAATATATATGTTAAGAAGTGGCACATCAAATATTTAATACTCCCTCTGTCCCAATCAATTGTATACATTGGGGGACGGGGGCTCGACACGCATTTTAAGACTCCTATAAAGTATACTTTCATAATTTTTTTAAAATTTTTTTTTTCTGAATTAATATTTAACGTTGAAATTTTTATTCAGAGAAAAAATAATTTAAAAATAATTGTTGAAAAAATAATTTAAAAATAAGTTGTTGAAGTATACTTTATATACACCTTAAAATGCGTGCCAAACATTGAAAAAAAACTGTATATAAATAAGTGGGACGGAGGGAGTAATTTTTTTAATTTATTTACAAGTGTATAGTTATCAAATTAGATGTTGATGATCGGATTTAACAAGTTTCCACAGGTTTACGGCGAGTTATAAAGACTGACAATCAACTATTTCATGAAAACTGAAGATTTTTTATCAACAGGAGTTTTGCTCGAGACCGATGTAAGATTCCCTTATAAATTGCTAGGATGGGTTTGTCCTGCTTCTCTTTCACTCTCACTCTAAGTTCTTATATATATTAGCTTGTAATCCGTTCAATAAATTCTCATATATACTAGGGTAGAGCATGGTTCGGTTCGGCTCGGTTTTTGGATAAAACCGAAATCGAAACCGAACATCCTCGGTTTTAAAAATCAAAAACCGAAACCGCAACCGAACCGACGGTTCGGTTTCGGTTTTAAAAACTTCGGTTCGGTTGCTATCGGTTCGGTTTCGGTTACAAAACCGAATGCAAATAAAAAATTACAAAGAGATATTTCAAGTTAAATAAATAAGGCTTAATTGAAAGTTATGCCATCCAAACTTATACAACTCCAAAACATACAGTGCAACAAAATCTTAAAGTGTAGTTTACAGTATCTTATCTGCAGTAGTTCGAACTTTCAGTCTGTATTGGATTCTGAAAAACTGTCTTGCTGTTCTATTGTGTAGAACTCATATTGGTCACTAGTTTATGCCTAGTAGTCTTACACAGTGTCCGAATCAAATTCAAACAAAGGCCATAGTTTCCAGTGGTCTAATGGTCTTAACAAGAAATAAAAAAACATGAAATCAACATAATAAACTAGACCAGCAAAGCAGAAATTTCAGCTTCTGATCTCTTGGCCTGTGATTCTTTTCATCATGTGAAAGTTTAAGCTTTATTACAGGCTTGCATTGTAGTAGTTGAAACCTGGAAAATAAACAAAATTATATGACAAACTAGTGCAGATTGCTTACTGACCAGCTGAAGCAAATTAAAATCACCAGAAAAATTAAAATCACCAGAAATTTAAAAACAAAAGAACCAGCAAATTGAGTATATTTAAACATTAACTTTAAAATTGAAATCACCAGAAAAATAAAATTACCTCTAGGCTCTATCAAGTATCATCTATGTTCAAGTGCTCAAACGATTTTCCAGTAACCTTCAGCTCATCTATAAATAATGAACATACATTTTACAGTAGTGTTGATATGAAATTTTGAATAATCATGCAGTAGTCAGTAGTGTACCTCAAACTGATGCAACATGATACAGATATAAGTAGTAAATTAATTTGCAAACTGATATGGATAAAAGACGTTGGATTTCAACTGATTTACAAACTGGATTAACAGTGAACCAGGGTGATTTGCATACTGGACTAACAGTTGAGGAACATATCATAAATCATAATGCAGTTGAACAACAGAAAATAGAGACAATCTGCATTGTTTGACCAAAAACCAGCAGAATACACAGACAGTTAGACAACGGAGCTGGACAGAGAGCAGACAGCCTGCACTGTCTTAACAGAGACTAAAAAAATGCACACTCTGGACAGAGACCAATAACAGTATTAATTAATGTAATAATAAGTAAAAAAATACCATGTTCCAGTTTCTCGAGTTGTAGATACTCTTCTGCTTCTCCTCTCAGATCAGTTACATTTTCGGAACTTCGTAGCCAGTCTTGGCTACAAATTAAAGCCTCTGCAGTCTTTGGCGAAAGTGAGCTACGATATGCATCAATCGTCCTTCCTCCGGTGCTAAAAGCGGCTTCCGAGGCAACCGAGGAAACCGGCATCCCCAACACATGTTTAGCAATTTCAGATAGTACTGGAAATCTTTTGACATTCCCCTTCCACCATCCTAGAATATTAAAACCTTCACTTTTCCTTTCTCTTGCATCAACCAAGTACACATCAAGTTCCGATTTTCCTGTCCCCCCTTCAGCTCCATCTTGCATATACTTTTCATAATCATCTTCCCATGAATCATTTAGTTGATTTGTGCTAGATTTAGAAGAATCTTCATGCCCCTTCAAGTTCATGTGGTAGTCAAAAAGTTCTTGCAATGTCTTCTTTACTTTGTCACGCATTATGGAACTTTTAGTAGACCCTCTCCCATAAATTTTGTCGAAGCAAAACTCTATATAACTCATTTTATACCGAGGATCTAACACAACCGCCACATACAACAAGAAATTTGTATTCTCCGAATTATCCCAATACTTATCGTATTTATCCTTCATCCTTTTAGCCATGTCTCTCATCAATATATCTTCACTTGAGCACAACTTAATAATAGCCTCTTGAACTTTTACAAGCTCAACAAAAAAGACATTAGAAGTACAATATTTAGAACCAGATAATTTAATCGTAACATCATAAAATATTTCCAAAAATTTAATGAAACGATTAACATTATCAAAATCATCATAAAGTGGAGCACCTTCAACAACTTTCTTCTTCTTTTTCTTTTTTTTAGAATTATCGCCCATAACCTCAAGATCATTCACCTTCGAATTATCACCCATAAACTCAACATCATTTACTTTAAAGAATCCTTCATAGTCACTATCTTCACTAACCATCCTAATAAAAGCTCCCTCAAATTTGACCGCAACCTCCAACATGGTATAAGTCGAATTCCATCTAGTATCAACATCAAGACATACCATCTTATCACATTTTATCTTTTCTCTTTCTACACATCTTCTAAATTTTTCAAGTCTTGCCGGTGAAGACCTAACATATCTAGTGGCATTTCGAATTCTAGCAATTGAATCATGTTGTTCTTTCAAACCATCTTTCACCACTAAATTCAAGATATGAGCACAACATCGCATATGTAGAAATTTATTTTACAATATAGCCTCCGGTCCTCTAAGAAACTTCTTTAAATGTGAGATTGCGACATCATTTGAAGATGCATTATCTAATGTGATGGTAAAGACACGGTCTATCCCCCATTGTGCAAATAAGTCAAGTAGCATGTTTCCAATTGCAACTCCTTTATGGCTTCCAATTTGTTGAAAATTTAATATTCTTTTGCACATCTTCCAATCATCATCGATCCAATGAGTCGTAAGACACAAATAATTAGTGTTTTGTATCGATGTCCAAGTGTCCGTCGTGAATGAGACTCTTTGAGAAACCAAACATTTTTTCAATTTTATCAACTCCTCTCTATATATTTTGAGACAATCCCTAGCAACCGTCCATCTACTTGGCATCTTAAACTTCGGTTCCGCTTCATTCATCAATTCTCTAAACCCCTCATGTTCCACAATCCTAAATGGTTGATTATCTTTGATACACATTAGAGCAAGTTTCTTCCTCAATCTTTCTTGATTAAATGTGTGAGCTTTAACTGAATAAAATTTGTCTTCCTTGGATATCTTTTCAAATTGCAATGTCTTTTGCAATTTATCAAGATTCTTACGCAATGGTGATTTAGGACATGCCATTTTCAAATGGTTCATCATAGCCGATGTACCATTCCGTGTACCGTTACATCCAATAATCACTTTACATAATTTACATTTTGCTCTCTCAAAACCAGCTGCACAGTCTTTTAATTCATCGAAAAATTCCCATGCTGGTGAACTCCTTTTACCTTTCTTATCACATTTTTCATCTTCTTTATCATCACAGTTTAATTCATTATCCTCCAAAATCACATGTATCTACAAATAAAAATATAGCATGTATCCACAGAATATATGTGGCCAAGAGCAATGAAATTAATAGAGACCAGAAGAGAAACAAATAAAAGGCAATTAACACTTTAACATTTAACTCACTACAAAATATTTTAAGTTTATACTAAATTGAGAGACACATAAACAAATTAAAATACAATTGCTTTAATGAATAAAATGAATATCTTACCGCTTTAGCCGGTTCCTGTTCTTGTGGAGGGATTTGTTGAGGGATTTGTTGAGGATTTTGTTGAGGAATTTGCTCAGAAGACATGATTGACTTACAGTTGAAACTTGAAATTGAAACCTAGATGCTCTCGAGTCTCGCCTCTCTGACCTCTGAAATAGAAAATTTGCAATACACCAAAGTCTAAATCTAATACTGGACTACGTACCCACTGGCCAGTGGCCACTAGGAGGACTATCCACTATCCAGAATGGGCCGATGGCTACTCGAGTCGACTTCACATGTTGTGGCCCAACTTTTATTATGATGTGTTTTATGTTAATTTTTTTATAAAAAAAATAAATTCACAATATATATATATATATATATATATAAATATAAATATATATATATATATATAAAATCGGTTCGGTTTCGGTTTTTTCGGTTCGGTTTTGTTCCAAAACCGAAACCGAACGATTAATATCGGTTCGGTTTTTAATTTTCGGTTTCGGTTTCGGTTTTACTCGATTCGGTTTTTATCGGTTTTTATCGGTTTCGGTTCGGTTTCGGTTTTATTTCGGTTTTTATGCTCTCCCCTAATATATACTACCTTAGTAGCTTATGATCAGTGCGCCTTTTTTTAAATATCTATAATTATATTAATTTGTAAATTTTTAATATTTTTATGTTACTAGTTTTCATACTTTATTTATTAGGTTTTATGCGCTTAATATAGTATTTATGTTTTATCTTAAATTTTAAAAATCGGATTTGAACGATTTTACAGCCCACACAAACTCACAAAATAATCTTTAATTTGATGATGATTTAACAAATTTTTCCATTTAAAAATATCCTAAAACTGAAGAAATAATAACGTGAAGAATTTTTGGTAAAATGCCCAAAATACCTACCAAAACGGGGTGTACTGCCCAAAATACCCATCAGCGGAATGTTCCGCCCAAAATACCCGCTGAATATGCTCGTCAGACATGCGTATTCAACTTTTACAAAGGATGCGCATGTCTGAGATGCGTATTCTTTGTTTTTTCAAAAATAATATACGCATGTCTGACATGCGTATTCCGTAAAGCATTTACAAAGAATACGCATGTTTGAGATGCACATCCTTTGTAAAAATAGTATACGCATGTCTGTAATGCGCATTCCATGGGTATTTAGGGCGGAGCATCCCGCCGGTGGGTATTTTGGGAGCTCACCCAGAATTTTTCGCATTAGTTCTATTCAACTTGGAATATAATTAAAATAAAAAAACCTACTCAACTCAGAATTACGGGTTATGGCCAAAAATACCATTTTTTTTAAAACTGGTGACAAGAATATCAATTTTCGTATATGTTGGCCAAAAATACCAATCTATTACGCATTTAGAAAATGGGTAACACTATTACGCATTTGAGAAATGGGTAACACATGTTTTTTCAAAAAAAATTACAAAAAATAAAATAAAAAAATAAACTGAAAAAGTGTTACGCATTTTAGAAATGCGTAACACCTCTTTATTCAAGATGTTACGCATTTCCAAAAGGTGTAATTCTCTGAAAACCCATAAATCTCTTGAAAATGTTCATTTTTGATTCTCTGAATGGTAAAACATGTGTTATACTCACTTTATTATTGTCCACGTTACATTTGGAAACCCATAAATCTCTTGGCGATAAAATCTTGAAAATACCACCTACAAACGGAACTAGTCCACCTAAAAAAACACCTGGGTTCCTTCACGGAAACCCAATCACCTCAAGCTTCCGAACAAAAAGTAAAAACGAGAATGTATGATTATTCCTTTATTTCTTCAATTTTATAAATATGAGAACAATTAATAAAATGGTACTAATTACTGTTATATTCTAATTATAATAATTAAATAAAAGATATTCATAAATTTAAAGGCATTGACATATAAATATTAAAAGAACCAACTTGTATCGGTGAGTAAACGAATATTATTTTTTATGTATTTTTTATTTTTATTATTATTATTAGTTGTTTATGATTTTTTTTTAATTTTTTCAATTTTTTTAAAGTTTTATATATTCACTTTTAATACTAAAATTTAATTTACATTCTTCTAAACATAAGTTAATATTAGTCTTCATGGAATAATATTTATGAATATGACAAAAATCCTTTGATAACCTAGCCATGTTAGGCGAATTATAATAAACACAAAGAAAATGTTATTTTCAAAGCCATTTTTTTTATTTTCAGAGATATATATAACATATAATATTAAATTATGTTATTATGAATGTATAGAAAATATGCTACACAATTTACTTTAAAAATAAAAAGGTGCTCTAAAATTAATATTTCCCTGTTGTAGAATAAAATTTGTGCTTACGAACTTAATGCCAGGGGTTTAGGAGCTTTCGAGCTTTAATGGTTGGTCTCGAGTTTCGTGGCTAAATATTCCCTCACAAGATGCCTACGTATCTCAATCAATGCTGAGAATCAAGCCAAAAAAAGTAGTTATGATTTGAAGGATCAGGGTCCTTATATAGGCGTCAAGAGCCCTGCATTTAGAGTAGAATTAGGTGACTTGGGGGCCAAGCCACCTTCTTAGATCAGGATTGTGAATCCTATTTTGTAGGAGGCTAACTCCTATTAGGTTTGTATGCCTTTGAGGGTAATCTTTAATGAAGTTGACACACTTTGGACTCTTTTGATTAGCGGTAGATTTTCCCTTTTTATTAATTACGAAATTAATAAATAATTAGGGTTTCGGGCCTCATTAATTGGGCTTAACTCTTGGACCAATCTAGGTCTAATTAATACGTCATTAATTATATTTTCAAGGCTGTTTTTGGCCCATATCATTTGCCCCCAACTTCTAAGAAAATCTTTTTTAGATTATCATAGAAGTTATTTTGCCCTTCTTCGAGATTTAAAGAGTTTCTTTCGCATTTCTCGCAATTGTTTGGTTCCTTGAACATATAGTTCCAAATCAATTTCATGTGCTTTAATCTCCCAAAATAGAAATCAAGGGTTTTTATTAATTTCTTGGAAAATAATACGAAATTCAAAAATTCTGTATAATTTCGACCAGGATCGAGGTCGAATATTTGTGTCATTTTGGCTCCTGGTCGAACACCTTCGACCAATCGACCAGGAATGAGGTCGTAGGTTTTCGAGCAGGAATGAGGTCGAGCTTTTGGTTCATTTTGGCTCCTGGTCGAACACCTTCGACCAGGAATGAGGTCGTAGGTTTTTTACCAGGAATGAGGTCGAACTTTTGGTTCATTTTGGCTCCTGGTCGAACTATCTCGACCATGATTGAGGTAGTAGGGTTCGACCTCATTTGAGGTCGAAAATTTCGCCCATTTTGGCTCTTAGTCGAACTATCTCGACTAGGAATGAGGTCGTAGGCTTTCGACCTCGTTTGAGGTCGAACTTTTGGTTCATTTTGGCTCCTGGTCGAACTATCTCGACCAGGATTGAGGTTGTAGGGTTCGACCTCGTTTGAGGTCGAACTTTTCGCCCATTTTGGCTCCTAGTCGAACGATCTCGACCAGGAATGAAGTCGTGGACTTTCGACCTCGTTTGAGGTCGAACGTTTGGTTCATTTTGGCTCCTGGTCGAACTATCTCGACCAGGATTGAGGTTGTATGGTTCGACCTCGTTTGAGGTCTGTTGGAAAATGATGATTTAATGAATGCGTCAGGATCGGATAGCATCAGTACTTGGAGCATCAGGAGCTGACGTCTGATGATGTCATCATCAGTGGCAGGACAAGTCAGAAGATATTGATTGATACTATTCCGTGATTTCAGGAAAGGATTGATTTGTAGAAGATATACTTCATCGAAGCTGTTACAGAAGATAAGCGACAAGAAGATCAATCTAATTTAATGTAGATTATCTTATGTAATAGAATGTGTAGCTGTGTGCATATATAAACACAGGATAGGTTTTACGAGAGTAATAGCTTTTCACGAGTATTTTTGTAAACCTAGCAGCTCTTAAGAACTCATAGTTTCTTGAGAGAGTTTGTATCAGTTTTTATAAAGGTTAATAAAAGCTGATATTGATTGTTTTATATTTGTTTATTCGATTATTTCATACGATTACATTCAACCCCCCTTCTATAATCGTTATCTACGACCTAACAATTGGTATCAGAGCAGACTGATAATTTATCAAATCAGAAACGATCTAAATGTCGGGAAATAGATATGAAACCATGAAGATTCCAATGTTGAAGAAATCAGATTTTTCAACATGGAAGGTAAGAATGCTTATGTATCTTGAAGCTTCAGATCCTGACTACATATACAGGATAAACAATGGACCGTTCATCCCAACAGAACTAGTTGCAGCAACTGAGACAACTCCTGCAGGGCTGGCAACAAAGAAAAAGGGTGATTGGACGCCTGAAGATAAGGCTGAAATGATCAAAGATGCAAAGGTTAGAAATATCTTACACAATAGTTTAGATACTGTCTTGTCTAACAGAGTTATTGCGTGTAAGACTGCTAAAGAAATATGGGATGCCTTGGAAGTTCAATGCCAAGGAACTGAAGAAATCAAGAAAAACAGGAGAGGTATTCTTATTCAAGAATATGAGCAATTTGAGGCAAAGAATAATGAAGACATAACAGAAATCTATGATAGATTTCTTACTTTGCTAAAGGAATTGTCACTGGTGGGAAAGGTGTATGACTTTGAAGATTCAAACATCAAGTTTTTAAGATCTTTACCCATGGAATGGATAACTCAACAGAATCTTATAAGGCACACTTATAAGATGAACGTGATGACACTTGATGAAATTTATGGAATGCTGAAGACATATGATCTGGAGATCAAGAAAAAGGAAGGAACACGATCAAAGCCTAAATCTGTGGCCTTGAAAGTGGAATCAAAAGAAAGGCGTGTGCACCAAGGAAAAATGAAGGCTAAAGCTCATGTAGTAATAAAGTCAGACACTGATACTGATACTGATGAGTGTACTGATGAGGAATCAGCTGATGATTCTGACAAAGAACTTGTGCAGATGATGGCCATGATGGTTAAAGGTTTCAGAAGAATGAAGCAGAGCAAATTCAGAAAAGATGGAAGGAAGTCAAAAGGAGATCAATATTCTGACAAGAAAAATAGACAGAAGAAAATTGATCTCTCAAAGATTAAATGTTTCAATTGTGACAAGATGGGTCACTATGCAACTGAATGCAAGAAACCCAAAGTTGGAAAATCTGCTGGAAAGGCGCTTGTCACATCAAGCAAAGGATGGATGGATTCTTCTGACTCTGAAGAAGAAGAAGAAGAAACAAACTATGCACTGATGGCTGAAATTGAAGAAGCATCTGAAAAGGTACCTAAAACTGCCTATGCTTTTGATACTGATAACATGTGTGAATTAAAGTCCTTTCTTAGAAACTTGCACATTAGTTATAATAATCAGTCTAAGGAAAACATCAGAATTTTAGAAGAAGCAGCTGTTACAAAGAAGAGGAATGAGTATTTAGAAGCTGAGTTAGTTATCATAAAAAATACTCAAAATTTGTGTGACAAACTTAAAGGGATAGAAATAGAACATATGTTAAAAATAGAATCCCTAGAAGTAGAGTTAAAGAAAGAACGAGAACAAATAAGAGTGTGGACTCATTCTGGCAAACAGACTCATTTACTGATAAATGATAGAAACTGGAAAGAGTGTCTTGGATATAAGAAGAATAAGGCAAAAGAAGATGAAAATATCAATTTATCCACTCACATAAAATTTGTTCCTGCGAGTGACATGAAAGTGAATTCTATCTTTGAAAAAGGATCAAGTTCTAATATTGAATTGATTTCTGATGAAGAAATAGAAACTATTTCTGATACAGAAATTAAATCAATTACAGAAATTGAATCTACTAGTACATCTTGTTCTAAAATCAGCACTAAAACTTCTGTTAAGTCTGATGCTAAAACTGTCAAGAAGAGAATCACAAAAGAAAAGAACATAGGACATCTCTCCTCTGGGAAGTTGAAGAAAAAGATTAATGCAGAAACAGGTAAGAAAAATGAGAAGATTTCCAAAAGGCATAGGAATGGAAAACTAGGAATAGACAAGTCTAACAACTATAAGTATATTCCTAATGCTCCAAGAAAGACATGTCATACTTGTGGTAATACTAATCATCTTGCCATTGATTGCAGGAAGAATAAAAAGAGGAGAGTTGAAATTTCTATTTCTGATGTTAGGAGTAGAAATGTTAATTATAAACCACAGAATCCTTGTTCTCACTGTGGTAGCAAATGGCATTCAGTTTACACATGTACTAGTTATCACAATTTGTATCATGATAATTATGCTCCTTTGCCTAAATTCAATAAAGGTGCAAATTCAAGTGATAAGAAATGTACTAGAAATGTGTATGTTAAGAAAAACTCTGTTAAATCAAGTTCAAGTGGAGATAATTCAGTTGAAAATGATTTAAAGAAAAATTCCGCTGCAAATCTTAACAAGAAATTGAAAAACAGGACCCAACAAGTGTGGGTTCTTAAAAATTCTAACTGATTGAAATATTGATTGCAGGGCAACACTAAAACCTCTGGTAAGATTGATGTTAAAATATGCACTGAGACTGTTCAGAAAAGAATCACAAAAGAAAAGAACTTAGGACATCTCTCCTCTGGTAAGTTAAAGAAAAAAATCAATGCAGTGACTGGTAAGAAAAATGAGAAGATTTCTAAAAGGCATAGGAATGGAAAATTAGGTATAGACAAGTCGAACAATTATAAATATATTCCTAATGCTCCAAGAAAGACATGTCATACCTGTGGTAATACTAATCATCTTGCCATTGATTGCAGGAAGAGTAAAAAGAGAAGAGTTGAAATTTCTATTTCTGATGTTAGGAGTAGAAATGTTAATTATAAACCACAGAATCCTTGTTCTCACTGTGGTAGCAAATGGCATTCAGTTTACACATGTACTAGTTATCACAATTTGTACCATGACAATTATGTTCCCTTGCCTAAATTTAATAAAGGTACAAATTTTTGTGATAAATTGAGTTTGTTAACTAGAAATGTGTATGTTAAGAAAGACTCTGTTAAATCAAGTTCAAGTGAAGATAATTCAGTTGAAAAAGATTTAAAAAAAAACCGCTGCAAATCTTAACAAGAAATTGAAAAACAGGACCCAACAAATGTGGGTTCTTAAAAATTCTAACTGATTGAAATATTGATTGCAGGGCAACAGGAAAAATGTTTTGGTTCTGGATAATGGATGTTCAGGACATATGACCGGAAATAAGTCCCTGCTGTCAGATTTTGAGAAGAAAGTTGGCCCAAAGGTTTCCTATGGAGATGGCAATATAGGACATACCTTGGGATATGGAAACATTGTGATTGGAAATGTCATCATTCAAAACGTAGCTCTAGTAGAAGGACTGAAGCATAATCTCTTGAGCATCAGTCAAATTACAGACAGAGGTTATCATGTGAAATAACAAGTAAGAAGGATGGAAAGGTGATTCTTACGGGTTATAGACATGATAACATATACGAAGCCAACTTACAGTCTGCTACTGATGGGAAACTGATGTGTCTTCTATCAAAGGCATCAGTAGATGAGAGTTGGAACTGGCATAAGAAGCTTTCTCATTTGAACTTCAATAACATCAATGAGTTAGTCAGAAAGGACTTAGTGAGAGGTCTCCCAAAAGCGATGTACTTCCTTGATGGACTCTGTGACTCATGTCAAAAGTCAAAGCAAAAGAGAATCAGCTTCAAAAGTAAATCAGAATACTCAATAGACACAGATTATCACCTGCTACATCTGGATCTTTTTGGTCCCGTAAATGTGATGTCTATCAACAAGAAAAGGTATACTCTAGTAATTGTTGATGAATATACAAGATTTACATGGGTATATTTTCTGCATAAAAAGAGTGAAACACCAGAGATTCTGACAGAGCATGTCAAATTGCTGGAGAACGGATCAAGAAACAAAGTCAAAGTTCTTCGAAGTGATAATGGAACTGAGTTCAAAAACTCAACAATGGAAGAATTTTGCAAATCAAAAGGAATTGTACAACAATTTTCTGCTCCTGGTACTCCTCAACAGAATGGAGTAGTTGAGAGGAAAAACAGAACTCTAATTGAAGCTGGAAAAACAATGCTGGAAGAAGCAAAGCTGCCAACTTACTTCTGGGCAGAAGCTGTCAACACTACATGTTATACTCAGGACTGTACTCTGATTACAAGACATGGCCAGACCCCATATCAGATGATTAAGGGAAAGAAACCAAGCTTAAAACACTTGCACGTGTTTGGGTGCAAATGCTTCATTTTACGATCACACCCAGAGCAGCTTGGAAAATTTGAAACAAAAGCAGATGAAGGAATTTTTGTTGGATATCCTGATACGACAAAAGCGTTCAAGGTATATAATCTGAAAACTAAGATTGTGAATGTCTCAGTAAATGTATCATTTGATGACAGGAAGATTACTGGAATAAATGAAGATACTCATGAAGAATTGATATTTGGAGACGAACTAGAAGCTGAAATCAGTAGTGATGATATTGAGGGGGAGCCTAATGATATCATAAATACTACTGATAATACTACAAATAATGAATCACTTGAAAACAACTCTTCTACAAATACTGATGGAAGTACTGATAACAGTACTGATGCAAGTACTGACAGCACATCAGGAGATGTCCATCAGAGAAATTCTAATTCCAGTAGATCTTATGAAGACACTGATACAGGGGGAGCTTCGCACACAACTCAAGAAAGCTCTTTTGAGGAAGACACTGATGCAGGGGGAGTGTTAATCCCAAATGACCTAACAGAATTGTAGAAGGGGGGGGGGGGGGGTTGAATACAATTCTTGATATTTTCTTAAACTTAAAACACTTATAAATAAAACTGAACTGAATAAGTAAAAACACAAGATATAAATAATTCAGTTGGATTGTTTGATGATCCAACTGAAGTGTTTTTATTTCGGAAATAATCTGTGATACAGAATGTACACAGCTGCTCAGTTACAAGATTTGTAGAGAAGAAATGCTCTCAAAAATAGCTAATACAATCTATTTGTTTTTCTTCTCTTATCTATTTTAACTGCTACACTTGGTTATATATATTCCCAAGTTTACAAAGCTATTTTAGGCTACACTAAAGTACACAAAAGGTAACCGCCAATAGTTTGCTTTTCATCCCTTTGTCCAGTGGTCCTTGGAGATCCTTGCTTTTGTCTTCATGCTTATTATGATCACTCCCAAGAGCCCAATTGGAAACTGGGATGTTTCCTTATTCCCCATGTCCATTTTAATGGTTTCCAATGCAAAGTACACTTCCACATCACCTTTAGATCTGTTCAGTAAACTGTCACTATCACTTTGTCAACTATTCAGAAAAGCAATAATGATTCGTTGATAGCAGGGAGATGTGTTTCGTTGATAGCTTTATTCTCCATTTCGTTGATGAGTAAACTTCATTTCGTTGATGAGTAAACTTCATTCCGTTGATGGTGTATCCTTGTTCCGTTGATAGAGTAATCTTCATACCGTTGACATGTCTTCACTTAGGCAAAATTACAAGGCATGATATACTTACAATTAACCAACCTATTTTGCCTATCTAGTACTTAGTCAACATGACTTAGGAAACCTATCTAATACATATATCAAATGCATATCAAACTGTGAAGTATTGTACAGTGCAATTGCTACAACACTCATTCCGTTGATGAGCTTCCTGTCAACGAAACACTGCAAAGCATGCCATTCCGTTGACAGTTACAAAATGACTTAATACAAAATCTACTAAGTGTTTTTATAATTATCATCAAGAACAACATATTCCTAACAGGGAGCATCAAGTTCAAGAACTCAGTTACCTTCAGCAAGAAGATGGACACAAGCACATCCTCCTGATCTCATTATTGGAGATCATGATGCTGGTGTTCAAACAAGACATGCAACTCAGAATGAGTGTCTGTTTCACAATTTTCTTTCACAAGAAGAACCGAAGAAAATTGAAGATGTTGTTGATGCTCTGCACAAATCTTTTCATGACAGTTCTGCTACTGATGTTACTGTCAGTTTTACTCCGGACAGTACCTTCACTCCTGATACGGGACTTGATGCTGATGCAGTACCTGTCAATGATGCTAACACATCCCCTGTGCAACCCTCACCTGTAGATGTGGAGGTTTCTGACTCCAGTCCTCCTGTATCTCCACAGGCACTGTAATATCCGTGAATTTTATTATTTGATTAAATGATATATTTAATCTAAAATATTTATTGTGGAATATTGGAATATTATTAAATGATAATTATTGTGTGATTATGTGCTAAATGGTGAGTCGAAAGCCCCTTTCAAATATTTCGTCATTTGGAATTTTCTTCAAATCTGAGCCCCGTTTTGATAATTTAAGGGCCCCATTGGAATTTCGTACATTAATTATTATCTCTTCGTCTTTCGTATTCGAATCATTATCGGGAGAGATATTCGTATCATTTCATTCCTACCTATTTGATTCTGCAAGAATAATTCGTTTTGTTCAAAAAGGGAAAAATTGTTCCGAACCCTAATTGCTTAAGGGGACGGATATATCATTTTATATCAGTATTTCATTTGTTATAGCCCCAGTATTCTTGAGCATTAGTTATATAATGATATGTATTGATTTGGATAATTATCAATCCTTGTAGATAATTATCTTCTCGTAAAACGTATTTTAACCTAATTAGGGTTTTTAAACGATCCAGTGGATCTATAACGATCCAAAAGTGTTCCTTAGGGTATTATTTTTCCAAAAATATATAAAGACGAATCGTACCTTATAACCTTCATAATCTGCATTGCGTATTATCAAAAAGTAAAAATTCCCGAAATGTGTTCTTCGTGTTCTTGAATAATCAAACTATTCGTTCGAGGTGTTATTGAAATCCAAATCTGAAGTTCTTGTACTCAAATCAAAGCTCTTGACTTCTAGTTTCAGAATCTTCCAACCTCATCATCATCTGGTAAGTTTTCGATTTTTTTTATGAATTTTTCAAGCTTCGAATTAAATTAGGGTTCTTGATTCGATTTGGGGATTTTCATTCTGTTGATTCTCCGTTCAATTGGTTGCTTCTAACATGTTCCTAGGGTTCTAATTAGCAAGAATCCATGCTTTAATTTCATGTTTATGTTCGATTTTGATGGGTTTGATTTTCGGGTTTTGACCCGAATTCTTCTTTTGAATAGTCCGTTCATATGAATGATCTGACATTGTTTTTGGTAGAGGGCTTTCATTGTATGTGTTCTTAGCTTCATTTTAACATAAAGAACGTAGAGTTTCATGTAGGATTTTTACAGATCGGAAAATTTGTTTAAGCTCGCCGGAAAATAGTCGGGTTTTTGATTCCGGCGATGTTTTTGGTACGTTTTAGATCGGAATGGGTTGCTGTGTTTATTTGGAATGTTTTGATATAAAAATCCCCAATTTTTAACGTGTATTTTGGTCGCCGGATTCTGGGCAGGTCGCCGGATTCTGGAAAATTTCCGGCGAGTTCTTGGCGACCCGTTCCAGTTCATCCCGACCCGTTTACCCGATTTTTCGACCCGGTTTCAATCTTCAAAACCCTAATTCATTTTCTAAAAACTGTTTTTGGATTTTATTTTTAAAATTAATTCGAAAATAGTTTAAAAACTTTAAAAATTCATATTTTTATTTTAAAAATATATTTTAATATCAGAAAAATTCTGATAAATTATATTTATTATTTTAAATCCGAAAATTGATTAAACTTAATTATTTTAATTATTTTTAATTAATAATTAATTTATTAATTAATTGGTTAATTCTTTTAATCAATTAATTCTTAAAAATTAATTATTAATTAGATTTAAATAATTAAAAATTCAGTTTAATTATTTTCAAGCCTATTTATTTATTTAAAAATAGTTTGAGTATTTAAAGAGTGTCAATTAATTTTATTAATTGATTTATTTGCATTTAAATGTTTATATTGGATTTAAAAAACCGATTTTTGATTTAAAAATTAATCGTGACTTATCTAAAATTCAAATAAGTTTCGTATGATGTTTTAAAAATGTTTATAAGTGCTATATGGTTCATATTAATTGTGTGTTGTGTTTTATAGTCTGTATATGCCCGTACTAGGGCAAATATCTGAGTTTTAAATATCGTAAATTATACCGGACGTCCGATACGTAACCGGTTACTTGTTTAAATGTGAGTATTGATTGAATAAGTGTCGAGAGTCAACGAGAATAGTTAGACTTATTGTGATGAGTTGTTTAATTATAGAATCGAGTTTCCGGAGCAAGGGAAAGGGAAAAGTAGAGTGAGCAGAGTCGATCCGACAGCAGCTTAGACCTGGCAAGTATCTGTGCCTTTACTTGTGATAAAATGTATTATTGTCTTGATTACTTGAATACCGTTATCCCCAGAACAATTCAAATTATCAATCCTTTAACCGCATTTGGACAACTGATTCCATTTCCTTAGAGATTCTTGATTCTTTGATTTGATCTGCATCGGAAACCCTTATTTCCAATTCACTTGATTATTGTTTACCACCTATTGTTATTGTTTATCATCCTTTGATTATCATTGACAACCATTGATTATTTGACTTCCATCTTGACTATTGATTACGGTCATTGATTATCGACTACCAATATTGATTCCCTTATTGAATGAGTACACTGTACCATTGAAATTACTCCATGATTATTTCTCGATCTTCATTTGATATTGGACAGTTGAAGCTCTTTTGCAATTACTATACATTCAGTTTATCTTATTGAGCATGTTATTGTTTATACCCTATTATAGATTTGGCATGTGTTTTTAAAAATGGACCAGTAATTGGTCGGGCCATATTCATGGTCAGAATAACTTAAGGCCCAAATTGGCCTAGGATCCAGTAGAGGACTATGTCATGAGCTAGTCCGGGGTTGATGCGTGGCTGGCCAGCAGCACAACCTTTGATTTGAATAAAATGTATAAGCCAAACTCTAATTCTTTTCTTCAATTGTTATTGATACAAAGCATGTGTTAGCTAAATATTGTTGATTCTGATATCATAAATTCATATCCTTACAACTGTGATAGAAATGATTCATTGATGTTTGCTGAGCAATTTTGGCTCACTCTTGCTTGTTGTTTTCTAACCCTATTCCAGTGAAGCGAGAGTATGAGTCGGCATAGCGTGACCGATAGTTCACCAGCAGCCAGGAGAGCCCCTCGAGTCATTGTCATTGGCAGGGTAGTTGTTGTTTTGCTTTTCTAGATTAGATGTCTAGATTTGAACTTTGGTTGTGATGTAATAACTCTGATAAAACTGGTATTGTATTAATAAAAGATTGTAGTAGCTTGTGTTTATTGCCATAATCTGGATGCGGTCTTGGTCAAGGGGTATTTGTGTCTTTATATATATTATGCATGTGTTAAATAGTATTCCGTTGGTCGGATGACTCCTCAAATCTGTACCCCGGGTTTGGAGGGCGTCACAGTTGGTATCAGAGAAACAGGTTATGGCATTTGAAACAAGTTAGGACTTAGGGTCCAGGATAACATAGAGAGTTAGGAGTTCATGTAAGGATATTAGGAGGTCAACTAGGGATATTATGCGTAGTGATTAAATGTGGTTATAATTGCAGCCCCCTAGTTCTAGTTCAGACTCAGACCCTTCCGAGGATACGATAGCAGAGATACCTACACCCGTTGAGAGAGCAGGACCGTCTCGGTCAGTGCGATATCAGCCTAGGCATCAGGACCCAGTGGTCAGGAGAGATCAGATACCTTGTCCTATTCCACTCCGACAAGTAGCCCTAGCACCAGTGTCTCAGGCATCAGTTTGTGGGCCTTTGTATCAGCTATTTGAGCCACCAGTTCCACACCATGTGTATCAGAGGGTGAGTAGAGAGAAGGAGTACCTTTATGGACAGGTTATGGAGATGGGTAGGGTTCGTTCGATCGAAGCAGCCGCTGTCAGAGAGAGAGACAGACTTAGAGATCAGATGAGAGACATTCAGATGAGGTTTAGGGTTACGAGGACCTTGGTTGAGACTCGATTGCACGGATTAGCTTCTAGTCAAGAGGGAGAGACAGTAGCAGGGATGAGACAGATTTTGGATTATGCGATGAGTGAGATTGCAGAGATTTCAGGACCCCCGTTATGGCCGGCAGGAGTAGGTGATCTGTGAGCAGCTATTAGTAGCAGACAGATGTGACGTGGATGTATGGTCTCTAGATAGTTAGTATATAGATGCATATTGTAGAATCAGCAGTGCACCGGGCTTATAGGAACGCCTCGGGTTGTTGTTGCATTTTTGTTGTATTGCTGGTCGGCAGTTATGGTTCAGCCATGATATATTTTCTTTTGAAGCGTTCTACGCTTGTACTAACTCTATCTATATATATATGATAAACCTCTTTTATAGAACTGTATTTATTCCCCTGTCATTCATTTCCAGCATCATAACTGTTATTCTACTTGTTGCAACGAGTGTATCCATACACCGTTGAGAAGATCTGTAAACCTTCGAGATATCAATTGTGATCCTTCCTTCTCTTATATGGACTGTTTGATTAAGCCAATTATTGTTTATTCATCAGCGATATGGCTCCTAGACGACAAACCCGTTCAACTGATACCTCTGACCAAGAGGGTCAACAAAATACACCTCCCACGGGCCGCATGGACCCGATGGTAATCCAGTTGTTAAATACTCTTACTCAACAGACTGCCGTATTAGCACAGCAGCAACGAGCATTTCAGCAACAGCTCTTAGAACAGCAGCAACAACATCAGCAACATCAGCATCAGCAGCATCAACAACAGCACCAGCAAGCAGCACCGGCGGTTACGTTCAAATCTTTCCAGGCAGCAAAACCTCCAGAATTTAAAGGATCAGCAGACCCTGTAGAGGCTAAGGCATGGTTGAATGAGATGGAAAAGGCTTTTGCATTGATAGAGGTGACAGAAGATAAGAAGACGGAGTATGCAAGCTATTTTCTGAAGAATGAGGCCAGTTATTGGTAGGAAACGAGTAGGGCTATGGAGCCCGAGGGATTGATTATGTGGGCAAGATTTACAGAGTTGTTTTTGGAAAGGTATTTTCCGGACTATATGAGAGATCAGATGGAATTAAAGTTTTTGGAATTAAAGCAGGGAAGCATGACAGTGCCCCAATATGAAACAAGGTTTACGGAGTTGTCAAGGTTTGTTCCAACCTATGTGGATATGGAAAAGAAGAAGGCCAAGAGGTTCCAGCAGGGACTGAGGTCTTGGATTCGTAGTAAGTTAGCTGTATTGGAGTTGGACACCTATGCAGCGGTGGTCCAAAAGGCAATGATTGCGGAGACAGAAAGTGATTCTTACATGAAAGAGAGGGAGAACAAGAAAAGGAAAGCAGGGATACCCGATTAGGGACAGCAGCAGGGAAATTTTCAAGGGCAAGCAAATAAGAAACTGGGATTTCAGCACGGAAGGAATACGAGTTTTAGGAAACCAGATACCGGAAGCGTAGGACAAGATAACCGTCTACTAACCGGCAGTCAGCAGGGACTTTCTAGACTCCCACTACCAGAATGCAAGACATGCGGGAAGCGACATCTAGGGATATGCCATCGATTGAATGTCACATGCTTTAAATGCAATCAGAAGGGACATTATTCCCGAGATTGCAAGATGGGCATTGTGTGTCATCGGTGTAAGAAACCAGGTCACATGATTAAGGACTGCAGAGCACCAGCAACCGTGAACAATATGATTCAGGCAATTGAAGCACCCCCAGTTGTTAACGTCCAGCCGTTAGCCAGGACCTACAATATGTCAATGGGAGAAGCAGTGAGAGATTCCGACGTGGTGGCAGGTACACTTCTAGTAAATTCTATTCCTGCACAAGTGTTAATAGATTCGGGAGCGACGAAGTCTTTTATTTCTGAAACGTTTGCTCGTAGATTGAATTGCGTAATGAAACCTTTAAGTGGAATGTTGACTATAGAGATAGCTAATCAAGATCGTATCGCGGTCAGTTCATATTATCCTCGTTGTGAGATAGAGATTTTGGGAAATCGTTTTTATGTTGACTTGTTACCTTTTAAGTTAGGTGAATTTGATGTGATATTAGGGATGGATTGGTTGACTGAGTATGATGCAAGTATTGATTGTAAGAATAAGAGGGTTACTTTGGTTACCCTGGAAAAGAAAGAAATAATATTTAGAGGAGAGAAACAAAGAAAGAGGTTCCTGACGATGATTCAGGCTAAGAAGTTATTAAGGCAAGGTTGTGAGGCGTATTTAGCTTATGTGATAGATATAGATAAGGAAGTTTCTAAGTTAGAAGATATTCCAGTCGTAAATGAGTTTCCAGATGTTTTTCCGGAAGAATTACCAGGTTTACCTCCAGATAGAGAGATTGAATTTGCGATAGACTTAGTACCAGGCGCGGAGCCAGTATCTAAGGCCCCTTATAGAACGACACCAGTGGAGATGAAGGAATTGGCTGATCAACTGCAAGATTTGCTAGAAAAAGGAATTATTAGACCCAGCGTTTCACCGTGGGGAGCACCAGTACTGTTTGTCAAGAAAAAGGATGGAAGCATGAGATTGTGTATAGACTATCGGGAGTTGAACAAGCTGACCATTAAGAACAAGTATCCGTTACCTCGAATAGATGATCTGTTTGACCAGCTGAAAGGAGCGGTACATTTTTCAAAGATTGACCTACGGTCAGGATATCACCAATTGAAGATTAGACCAGACGACATACCAAAGACAGCCTTTCGAACAAGGTATGGGCACTATGAATTCTTAGTAATGGCGTTTGGACTAACGAATGCACCCGCAGCTTTTATGGACCTAATGAACAGGATTTTCAAGAGATATTTGGACAAGTTTGTAGTGGTATTCATCGACGACATCTTGATATACTCAAGGACAGAAGAAGAGCATACAGACCAATTGCGAATTGTGTTAGAAACGTTGAGACAAGAAAGACTATACGCGAAGTTTTCCAAGTGTGAATTCTGGTTGAAAGAAGTTCATTTCTTAGGACACGTGGTGAGCAGCGAAGGCATCAAAGTGGACCCAGCAAAGATAGAGGCAGTGAAAGATTGGGAGAGACCAAGGACACCGACTGAAGTCAGAAGTTTCTTGGGATTAGCCGGATACTACCGGAGATTTGTGCAAGATTTTGCGAAGATAGCTACTCCAATGACCAAGCTGACAAGGAAAAGCGAGCGATTCATATGGAACGATAAATGCGAAGAAGGCTTCCAAGAGTTAAAGAAAAGACTAACTACGGCACCGGTATTGATGCTACCAGACGATCAAGGTCATTTCGTAATCTATAGTGATGCGTCGTACAAAGGATTGGGATGCGTACTTATGCAACATGACAAGGTGATTGCTTATGCGTCAAGACAGTTGAGACCCCACGAACAGAAGTACCCTACACACGATTTAGAGTTAGCAGCTATTGTGTTTGCTTTGAAGATATGGAGACACTACTTGTATGGAGAGAGATGTGAAATTTACACCGATCACAAAAGTTTGAAGTATATCTTTACTCAGAAAGAGCTGAACATGAGGCAACGAAGATGGTTAGAACTAATCAAGGACTACGACGTTTCTATCAACTATCATCCCGGCAAGGCAAATGTGGTAGCAGATGCATTGAGCAGAAAAGAGAGATTGAATACACTGACGATGACCAAAGAGTTGTACAAGGAATTTGAGAAGTTAGAAATCGAAGTAATTAATCCGAAGGACGCGACGGAAATAATTTATACCATGACGTTTCAACCTGAATTGTTGGAGAAGATACGAAAGTGCCAAGAGCGAGTTATGAATGATGATGTGAGTAAAATGACAGGTGAGGAAATATGTAGCCAACCGGACGACAAGGGGATCTTGAGATTTGCTTCTCGGATATGGATACCTAACGTAACGGAACTGAAAAGTGAGATTTTGCACGAAGCACATAACTCGAAGTATTCAATTCATCCAGGGAGTACGAAGATGTATCGAGATCTTAAGACGAACTTTTGGTGGCCAGATATGAAGAGAGAGATTGCGGAATGGGTAAGTAAATGCTTTACGTGTCAAAGAGTTAAGGCGGAATACCAGAGACCAAGTGGATTACTTCAACCATTGGAAATTCCCGAATGGAAGTGGGAACACATTGCGATGGACTTTGTAGTAGGATTGCCTAGAACAAAAGCTAACCATGATGCCATCTGGGTTATCGTGGATCGATTGACGAAATCTGCGCATTTTCTTCCGATTAACGAGAGATTCTCGCTAGATAAGTTAGTTCATATTTACATAAAAGAAATCGTAGTACGACATGGAGTTCCAGTATCGATAGTGTCTGATAGAGACCCTCGATTCAATTCAAGATTTTGGAGGAGTTTTCAAGAGTGTTTGGGCACCGAGTTGAGAATGAGTACGGCTTATCATCCGCAGACGGACGGTCAAAGCGAAAGGACAATTCAGACTATTGAAGATATGCTTAGGACATGTGCACTAGACTTTGAAGGCAGTTGGGACGATCATCTACCCTTGGTGGAATTTTCATATAATAATAGTTTTCATGCGAGCATCGGAATGCCACCTTACGAAGCTTTGTATGGACGAAAGTGTCGATCTCCAGTATATTGGGAAGAAGTTGGTGAACGGAAAATGATAGGACCAGAACTAGTGCAACGAACAAAGGAAGTGGTTCAATTGATTCAGAGAAGATTGATAACAGCTCAAGACCGACAGAAAAAGTATGCAGATCTAGCCAGAAAGGATGTGGGATTCGAAGAAGGAGAGCATGTGTTACTAAAGGTTTCACCATGGAAAGGATTAGTTAGGTTTGGAAAGAAAGGGAAGTTGAGTCTGAGATATGTTGGGCCGTTTGAGATTTTGAAGAAGGTGGGCGAGGTAGCTTACGAGTTGGCATTGCCACCGCATATGCAACACGTTCATAATGTATTTCATGTATCTATGCTTAAGAGATATCGACCAGATTCGAATCAGGTAATAGAGTATGAACCCATAGAGGTCCAGGCAGATTTATCATATGTAGAACGACTGATTCAGATATTGGATCGTAAGGAGAAAGTACTAAGGAATAAGACAGTAGCGTTAGTGAGAGTTTTGTGGAGGAATCCTAAAGTAGAAGAGTCTACCTGGGAGTTAGAGAGTGAAATGTTAGGGAAGTATCCCCAGTTGTTTCCTTGATCTGATTCTGAGGACAGAATCCTATTAAGGAGGGAAGGATGTAATATCCGTGAATTTTATTATTTGATTAAATGATATATTTAATCTAAAATATTTATTGTGGAATATTGGAATATTATTAAATGATAATTATTGTGTGATTATGTGCTAAATGGTGAGTCGAAAGCCCCTTTCAAATATTTCGTCATTTGGAATTTTCTTCAAATCTGAGCCCCGTTTTGATAATTTAAGGGCCCCATTGGAATTTCGTACATTAATTATTATCTCTTCGTCTTTCGTATTCGAATCATTATCGGGAGAGATATTCGTATCATTTCATTCCTACCTATTTGATTCTGCAAGAATAATTCGTTTTGTTCAAAAAGGGAAAAATTGTTCCGAACCCTAATTGCTTAAGGGGACGGATATATCATTTTATATCAGTATTTCATTTGTTATAGCCCCAGTATTCTTGAGCATTAGTTATATAATGATATGTATTGATTTGGATAATTATCAATCCTTGTAGATAATTATCTTCTCGTAAAACGTATTTTAACCTAATTAGGGTTTTTAAACGATCCAGTGGATCTATAACGATCCAAAAGTGTTCCTTAGGGTATTTTTTTTCCAAAAATATATAAAGACGAATCGTACCTTATAACCTTCATAATCTGCATTGCGTATTATCAAAAAGTAAAAATTCCCGAAATGTGTTCTTCGTGTTCTTGAATAATCAAACTATTCGTTCGAGGTGTTATTGAAATCCAAATCTGAAGTTCTTGTACTCAAATCAAAGCTCTTGACTTCTAGTTTCAGAATCTTCCAACCTCATCATCATCTGGTAAGTTTTCGAATTTTTTATGAATTTTTCAAGCTTCGAATTAAATTAGGGTTCTTGATTCGATTTGGGGATTTTCATTCTGTTGATTCTCCGTTCAATTGGTTTCTTCTAACATGTTCTTAGGGTTCTAATTAGCAAGAATCCATGCTTTAATTTCATGTTTATGTTCGATTTTGATGGGTTTGATTTTCGGGTTTTGACCCGAATTCTTCTTTTGTATAGTCCGTTCATATGAATGATCTGACATTGTTTTTGGTAGAGGGCTTTCATTGTATGTGTTCTTAGCTTCATTTTAACATAAAGAACGTAGAGTTTCATGTAGGATTTTTACAGATCGGAAAATTTGTTTAAGCTCGCCGGAAAATAGTCGGGTTTTTGATTCCGACGATGTTTTTGGTACGTTTTAGATCGGAATGGGTTGCTGTGTTTATTTGGAATGTTTTGATATAAAAATCCCCAATTTTTAACGTGTATTTTGGTCGCCGGATTCTGGGCAGGTCGCCAGATTCTGGAAAATTTCCGGCGAGTTCTTGGCGACCCGTTCCAGTTCATCCCGACCCGTTTACCCGATTTTTCGACCCGGTTTCAATCTTCAAAACCCTAATTCATTTTCTAAAAACTGTTTTTGGATTTTATTTTTAAAATTAATTCGAAAATAGTTTAAAAACTTTAAAAATTCATATTTTTATTTCAAAAATATATTTTAATATCAGAAAAATTCTGATAAATTATATTTATTATTTTAAATCCGAAAATTGATTAAACTTAATTATTTTAATTATTTTTAATTAATAATTAATTTATTAATTAATTGGTTAATTCTTTTAATCAATTAATTCTTAAAAATTAATTATTAATTAGATTTAAATAATTAAAAATTCAGTTTAATTATTTTCAAGCCTATTTATTTATTTAAAAATAGTTTGAGTATTTAAAGAGTGTCAATTAATTTTATTAATTGATTTATTTGCATTTAAATGTTTATATAGGATTTAAAAATCCGATTTTTGATTTAAAAATTAATCGTGACTTATCTAAAATTCAAATAAGTTTCGTATGATGTTTTAAAAATGTTTATAAGTGCTATATGGTTCATATTAATTGTGTGTTGTGTTTTATAGTCTGTATATGCCCGTACTAGGGCAAATATCTGAGTTTTAAATATCGTAAATTATACCGGACGTCCGATACGTAACCGGTTACTTGTTTAAATGTGAGTATTGATTGAATAAGTGTCGAGAGTCAACGAGAATAGTTAGACTTATTGTGATGAGTTGTTTAATTATAGAATCGAGTTTCCGGAGCAAGGGAAAGGGAAAAGTAGAGTGAGCAGAGTCGATCCGACAGCAGCTTAGACCTGGCAAGTATCTGTGCCTTTACTTGTGATAAAATGTATTATTGTCTTGATTACTTGAATACCGTTATCCCCAGAACAATTCAAATTATCAATCCTTTAACCGCATTTGGACAACTGATTCCATTTCCTTAGAGATTCTTGATTCTTTGATTTGATCTGCATCGGAAACCCTTATTTCCAATTCACTTGATTATTGTTTACCACATATTGTTATTGTTTATCATCCTTTGATTATCATTGACAACCATTTATTATTTGACTTCCATCTTGACTATTGATTACGGTCATTGATTATCGACTACCAATATTGATTCCCTTATTGAATGAGTACACTGTACCATTGAAATTACTCCATGATTATTTCTCGATCTTCATTTGATACTGGACAGTTGAAGCTCTTTTGCAATTACTATACATTCAGTTTATCTTATTGAGCATGTTATTGTTTATACCCTATTATAGATTTGGCATGTGTTTTTAAAAATGGACCAGTAATTGGTCGGGCCATATTCATGGTCAGAATAACTTAAGGCCCAAATTGGCCTAGGATCCAGTAGAGGACTATGTCATGAGCTAGTCCGGGGTTGATGCGTGGCTGGCCAGCAGCACAACCTTTGATTTGAATAAAATGTATAAGCCAAACTCTAATTCTTTTCTTCAATTGTTATTGATACAAAGCATGTGTTAGCTAAATATTGTTGATTCTGATATCATAAATTCATATCCTTACAACTGTGATAGAAATGATTCATTGATGTTTGCTGAGCAATTTTGGCTCACTCTTGCTTGTTGTTTTCTAACCCTATTCCAGTGAAGCGAGAGTATGAGTCGGCATAGCGTGACCGATAGTTCACCAGCAGCCAGGAGAGCCCCTCGAGTCATTGTCATTGGCAGGGTAGTTGTTGTTTTGCTTTTCTAGATTAGATGTCTAGATTTGAACTTTGGTTGTGATGTAATAACTCTGATAAAACTGGTATTGTATTAATAAAAGATTGTAGTAGCTTGTGTTCATTGCCATAATCTGGATGCGGTCTTGGTCAAGGGGTATTTGTGTCTTTATATATATTATGCATGTGTTAAATAGTATTCCGTTGGTCGGATGACTCCTCAAATCTGATGAGGATGTAGAAGAAATGGTGGAAGCTCAAAGGATATAGTATGAAATGCTGAATTCACAGAAAGGAACTGTCATAAGTGAAAAGAGGGGAAACAGGTCTAGAGGTAGAGGTCATGGTAGAGGAAGAGCAAGGACTATCAAATCACCTTCAGAATCTCAAAAAGGTATTGTGATCAAAGAAGGATCAAATACTGATGCAGATAAGTCATCTGAATTATCTGCCAGTCTTGTCAAGGAAAAAGGGAAGAAAGTTCTTGAAGGTCCATCTCAAGTGACAGTCACTGAACAAAGTGTTGAAGAGGATGATGATGTTTCTCTAGTTCAAAGAAGGAGAAGAAGGGAAGACTCAAGGAATGACAGACAGATATTTCTTGTAAGAACATCATTAAATGTGGAAGTAGCTAAGCAAACAGAAAAGGACTATCTTAAGTCTTTACAACAACGAAGCTTCACTAAGTCAGGAGTCATGTTGCAAGAATATCTGAGAAAGAAGGATAATGTTGAAAGGAGTTTGAGAAATGCTTACGAATTCAAGAAGGTTAGAGGGTACAGAGGAAAAGGCTATGATGTCAGGGAAGATAAATCTCATCTTCATCTCAATGAGATTTTTAAATCAAGTGGACAGCTCAAAAATCTCCCTGGAATTTCTAGTATTGATGGATCTGGAAAATTCAAGAAGTCTTATGAAGAGATTGCAAAGAAGAAGAATGAATGTCGACGGACAGGAACACATGGAGGGATTGGTCATCCTGATGCAGAAATAATTCCTCAGGCGGCATCATATGATCAAGCATGTTTAACAGAAAATCTGAGTGATAAAGTTACTCAAAGGCATCTTGATAAACTTATTTCTGTTCAAATGGTGTATGATGTTCATGATGGAAATCTGCCTAAATAAAAGTTAGTGTATTTCCTTAAGGATGGATCAACGCTTGTACTGACAGCTGGATATCTCAATGAAGAACTTGGAAGAATTAAGGTATGTACAATATATGTTTATTCCTAAAGATGATCTGTGTGTAAAGTGGAGGAAGAATATTCAATCCAGTATTAATTTGCATTTGATGGGGCTTAATCTGAAAAATACTGGATATACTCCTAAATACATTGACATGGATGGACAAGAGGTGGAAATGAAGAAATGGAGTGCATTCATTGAGAAGACTCTGGGAGTGGAGTATTTATCTTTCAGTCCTGATAGTGAAAGAGTTAAACTTATCTATCTGGATGAAAGAATGCTGAGAAGTTCTATTGAAGATCTGAGAGCAGCAATTTATCAGATAGACAAGGATGATGAAAGTCTGAGGAAGCTGAGGAAAAAAATGATTGACTTGTTATTAGAAAAAGATGATGAGTTGATGAAGCAGTTTCTTCAGAAGAACATGGGGTTCATAAGAGTGTCTGATTATGAAGGATATCTGAAGCAAAATCCTTATATTAATCCTACGAGTATTTGATTGAAGTTTTGGCATCATTAAATCCAGAGAATTTATGCTTTATTTCAGAAAGTATAAATTGGGGGAGATTGATGGAAAATGATGATTTAATGAATGCGTCAGGATCGGATATCATCAGTACTTGGAGCATTAGGAGCTGATGTCTGATGATGTCATCATCAGTGGCAGGACAAGTCAGAAGATATTGATTGATACTATTCCGTGATTTCAGGAAAGGATTGATTTGTAAAAGATATACTTCATCGAAGCTGTTACAGAAGATAAGCGACAAGAAGATCAATCTAATTTAATGTAGATTATCTTATGTAACAGAATGTGTAGCTGTGTGCATATATAAACACATGATAGGTTTTACGAGAGTAATAGCTTTTCACGAGTATTTTTGTAAACCTAGCAGCTCTTAAGAACTCATAGTTTCTTGAGAGAGTTTGTATCAGTTTTTATAAAGGTTAATAAAAGCTGATATTGATTGTTTTATATTTGTTTATTCGATTATTTCATACGATTACATTCAACCCCCCTTCTATAATCGTTATCTACGACCTAACAAGGTCGAACTTTTCGCCCATTTTGGCTCCTAGTCGAACTATCTCGACCAGGAATGAGGTCTTGGACTTTCGACCTCGTTTGAGGTCGAACTTTTGGTCCATTTTGGCCCCTGGTCGAACTATCTCAACCAGGATTGAGGTTGTAAGGTTCCACCTCGTTTGAGGTCGAACTTTTCGCCCATTTTGGCTCCTGGTCGAACTATCTCGACCAGGATTGAGGTCGTAGAGAAGAAATACTTATTTTTCTTTTCCTTTTGTAACTTTATTTATTTTTGGGCCGTTCTCTCTTGGGCTTTGCTTGAAGTTTATTGGGGTGTACCGGATGATTTCGGTTGTCCTTCCTTTTGACTGGCCCAGTGACCGGCTGTACTTTCTATATAAGTGTAGAGTCTTGCTTCTCATTTCTCACTTCTCATTTCTTAAAGTTACTCTGTAAAAATTTCTTTCAAAATTTTCTCGGTAAAACTCTGCTAGGGTTCTGCAGTAAGGCGATTTTCGGCGAACTTTTCTGATTGATAATCTTCGATTTCTGGGTTTTTCGCTTGAAGATTTGAAGATTTTTGGGTTCATCTTTGAATATTTGAAGATTTTCTAGGTTTCCGTTGAAGATTTGGAGATTTTTTGAAGTTTTTCTGGGTTTTTCATTGACGATTTGAAGAATTTTTCTTGGTTTTCAACTTTTAAATGGCTGATCGTGCTTCTCAACGCCTTCAAAAAATGAATTCCGCGTCCAAACGAGGTACCCCCATTTCTATTCGTTCCAAGTATATGTCTTTGCATGATATGATCAATGAACGTGAGGATGAATACCCGTCTGTTTCTGTTAGGCTCAAGACATGTCTGAATACCACCATTAACAAGACTAAGCTATGTGACTATGTCACACTACATGACCTAGTGAATTCTATCACTGGGATATAGTATAGGTCTCTCAATGTACTTGTCTTGTTCTCATGAACATCAGCTTGATCATGTATGCTCAGAATTATAATGAGATTAGTAAGCTTCTTGCAACTAGAATGTATATAGGCCATTAAATAATTGTCCTGGTAGAAGTTCATATTTGTTCATGCAGCAGGATAGAGATGAATAAGGCCCTGAAGAAATAAGTTGCAGAAATTTGTATAAGGCATTATATAGCAAAGTCAGGATAAAGCTATGTCGTGAAGTCACCAATATACATGTCGAGAAGTTCTAGATCGCATAGTCCATTTTGTACTATGTCGTGAAGTCCTCAAGACTCATGTCGTGAAGTGTTGAAGTCAGCAAGGTCAAAGATGCCTAGATGTGAAGTCCTCAAATGACTTATGTCGCATAGTCCTCAAATGACTTATGTGGCATAGTCCTCATGTTAGGCCGAATACACAATATATAATCAAAGATAGGTATGAGAAAAACAATTAGAACACTGTTTATAAACAATAAAATGAATGGAATTAAAAACTTCTCTCTCAGTGATGTAAAATATCACAGAGAGCTGTTAGGTTACAAGAATGATAATTCACGTATTCGCATCCCTTTTAGGGTTAACCTATCTGTGTTTATATAGTACACAACTACATACAATCATTAATTGATATTCCTATAAATTAGCTATACAATCAGAATCAATTAAGAATGGCTTCTGTCTTCTGTTCCGTTTCCTTAGCCATCTCGATATCTCTTTGCTTATTTCCATCTTCAAAGAATATCGCTTCTAGAATGTTCATTGAATTGCACCGACTGCTAAGCAAACTCTGACCATCAGACTTTAACAAACTCTGACTGGTCCTCCAGCTAAACTCCTGACTAGTCCTCTAGCTAAACTTTGATAGTTTCCTGGTACTTAAACACTGATAAACAAACATCAGCAATTATATCTAACAATCTCCCCCAACTTGTTCATACTAAAATGTACAAGTTAACAGATAATTGATGATGTCAAAACATATAACAAATGCAGTGTTTATAAAATCACAGAGTTTATAGTTTCACTTAGAACAAAAAACTTTTAAAAACTTACAGACTTCAGTTACTTAATCTCTTCAATGTCAGGTACAGTCCTGATGTAGTCCACAAGTAGTCTTCTCTCAGCTCTCTCTAGCTCAGCTACCATTATCTTCTTTATCTCCCTTAACTCTGGATCATTTTCTCCAGTTTGGTAGATAGCCGCCCTTAGAGCATAAATGTTGTTCTTCCTCATATCATTTCCTAGCTTTATTATGAAGGATTTATCTGATTCCAGATTAAATTCCAACACTTTTATACCAAGATCTGTTCTGAGTCTTGCACTGTTCCTTTGCATCTCAACAAGCTTTCCATTATAATCTTTGTACTTCGGTATGTAAGCACCAGCAGTCTTTAGGCCACAAAGAGCTCTAGCTTTAACCATTCTACTTCTTAATACCTCAGATGCTTGATGAGTTCTTTGATTTTTTACTTTCAGTAGATACAGCACATACTCTAGTTCTTCTTTCATCTTTAATCCTATATCAGCTTCACCAACTCTGTATACTCTGCCATCAGCCTTGAAGTATAACAGAAAATCCTTCTTCAATCCTTTATGATGTATTAACTGAACCGACTCTAAAGCATCAAGATTTTCTTGAGTCACACCAACACCTGGTTCAGCTAATGAAGTTTGATCCACAAGACTGTTATTCACTCTCTTTTCTCTATGAGATCCCAATCCAGATTTATCTCTTGATTCCTTTCCCATGATAGTTCTGCTTTGGAGAATATTTACATTTGCTGGAATCAGAGAATGTTGAACAGTGATTGGCTTAGCAAAAGTTCTTTGAAGTTCAGAAGAGAGTTTAGTCTGTACAACTTGAGTAGTATTAGTGGTTGTTACAACTTCCAGTGTTTGAACAACTTGAGCACTGTCAGAGGTTGTTTGAGCTTTCTTCAATGACTGATTTTCTTCAACTAGCTTCCCTTTTCCTTTATCTAAGCTGGCTTCAACTGGCCTTCTTGAGTATTGTAAACTCTGTTGAGAGTTTACATTTTCCTTGATTACAATTCCTTTCTCCTTTGGCCTTAAAACTTTCTTGACTTTCTTCAACTTCCCAGACTTTAAATTCTTTACATGCTCTTCAGCTAGCATCAATTCTTCAGCTTGGATATCTTCTATGGTTGCATCAGCACCATGTTCTTCTAGAAACAACTGAGCTGCAATCTCTTCACCAGTAACTGGATGAGAAATAAGCAATAAGCTTCTAGTTCTTGAAGTAGATTGAGCACCAGTGTTTATCCTTTCAGAGTTTGTAGCATCAGAGTTTGATCTTAGCTTTCCTTGCTGTAGAGTAGATTTAGATTTGAACTCTTTTCCTTGTGCACCACCATCAGTAGAATCATCCTGTCTACTCAGAGTTTGAGACTTTTTGCATTTGTCTTTAAGTACTCTCTCCCCCTTTTTGACATCATCAGGAATCAATACTGATGTGAGCAATTCAAGCGAAGCAGCAATAGAATCCAGTTTATCAGACATTAAAGTCTGATTGTCTTCAACCTTGGTCAATCTGTTATTGAGAATTTCTTGATCTTTGACCAGAGTAAGCAACAGAGTTTTATCTTGCTTTAGTGACATATCTCGAGCAACCACATCATTTCTCAACCCAGTAACTGACTTCTGAGTGTCATCAAAACGATTGTGAAGAGATTTAACTTGAACAATAGTTGCCTGAAGATGTGTAAGAAGCTCAGGATTTGAAATTGACCTAGCAGATTTTGTGACAAAGTCAGCAGCCCTTTGATCAGTGAATATGCAATCCTTGTCTGACCACTTGGAAAAGTACATATTCTGAAAGTGAAGTTCAGTGGCATGCTGAATGTCCTTTGGATTTGATGGAGCAGAAAGTCTTTGAGAAGATGAATCAGCTTGATCATCATCAGACTTTGCAGAAGGTTCAGCATTTGAAGAATGAGGAATGTTCTCAGCAAATGTTTCTGGAACATTAGCATTTGCGAGCTTCTCAGAGTTTATATTGTCTTGAGCATTTTCTTCATTTTCAGCATCAACAGCAGTAGTTTCAACAGCAATTTCTGCAGTTGCTTCAAGATTATTCTCTGCAGTTTCCTCAACAATATTTTCTGCAGCTACAGCCTTTGTTGTCTGATCAACCTCTTCACCTTTTTCAATTACCTGGTGATTAACAGAGAGAATCTCTGTATGAGTAGCTAGTGACTCATCTATGATAAGTGTAGGTTGATCAGCTGCCACATCCTCTGTTTCATTAATAGTGCCAAACTCTTCTAGAGTTGCAGAGGGATGTGCTTCAACTTCATCTTCAATATCCATTTCCAAGATGGGTTCAAGAAAATCATTATTAACAACATCATTATTATCAGTGTTTGCTCTGGCTTCCTCAGGCACAGTAGCATTTTCAGAATGATCTTTAATCACAACCTCTGTTTCAACATTTGTAGAATCAGGAACCAATCCACCAAACAGATATGCAACTACAAGATTCCTTTTCTTAGCATTAGCAGATTCAGTTTCATCAGAAGGCACATTTGCATCAGAAACATGTCTGTTTGACCTCTTCTTTCTCCTTGAAGTTCCAACAGATATTGGAATATCATCAGTGTTTAGAGGTTTAGCAGCTGGGACAGCCTTAAACGCTCTATGCTTAATCCTACCCCAAGTCTTTGGTTTTTGAGATGTAGATGGAAGAGGTTCAGAGTTTAAAGGCTGGTCAGATTCTGGTTGTGCTTGTGATTGTGGTTGAGGATTTAAAAACTGTTGGACTGAAGCAGGAAGCATCAAGTCACCAACATTGCCTTTCTTGACATCCTTATTTGTGAGATCAGAGAATATTCTCTTATGCAATTTAAATGAGGGAATTACATCCTCCTCAGCTATCTCAACTCCATCAACACAAAAAGAAACGATTGATTGACAGAAACGAGCAAAATAAACAACATTCCTATTTTCTGTCATCTTTTCACCTATTTTATTCAAAACAAGTCTAGCAAAATCAAAATGAGTACCATAGAGAAGAGAATACCCAATTTGTAGACTGTCGATTGGAATAGCATCCCAATTTGTGCACTTCTTTCCGAACGCCCTTGTAATACAATCAAAGAAGAAACTCCACTCCTTCCTCAAGAACGGTCGCTTCAGATTACCTGTCCTTGCCAAAGGCCCAGAGTAACCAATCTCCCTCATCATACGCTGAAGATCAGAATCACCAACAGAAATGGTGAACGCATTGAAATCTTCACACCCAAGAGCATCTCTCACAGTGGTTGGAGTGACCACATACTCTTGATCAGCAAATTCAAAAATAATTGAAGGAGTGCCTGATTCACCTCCATCATCATATACGCCTGTTTCCCAGAAGGCTTTGATTTGAGTACCAGATAACCTTGTTGGTTCCACTAAAGCTTGCCCAATATCTGATTGAACAAGGAAATTTTGAAACAAGTGAAACGCCTCTGGGACGTTCTCAGTAGATAGTGGTGCTGCATAGTTGTTAGGAACAAAATCGAGACCAAAAGACTGAAACATGGTTGTTGCCATTAGAATATTTCAAAGAAAACAGAGTTTATGCTTCGAGAAAGTGTTCGAAAGAGTGATGCAGAAAAGTGTTTGTAAATATGTGTAAGTGAAACTGTGTTGTGAATAGAGTAAGTCTGTAAAAGATTTGAACGTTGTGTGTATAATGATTAAATATGAATTAAAACTGAAGAGTTTTAATCATTAAAACACACAGCAGGCTTACTCGAATAATGTGTGAGTGGGATAGTTGGCACATACGTATTAACTGACAACAGTAATTCGTGGTTGTTTCCAACACGCATGCGCAGTAAAAGGCACTAATTTCTGCTATTTTCTAGACACCTTTCTTCATTTTCAAAAACTCAAACAAACCGTTTCAATCATACTCTCTATTTTCCAAAAATAATGTTCCTCAATAATTATTAAATGTCTGAAACACCCTTATTTATTTTAATCATCAGAGATTAAAAATAAATTACCTCGGCGTAGAGTACACAGTTCATCAGTTTTTATCAATTCTCCTCCTTCATTAATAATCTCTTTTCTCAAAATGCACAGTTGTGAATATTTGTGTGTGAATAGCAGAGTTTACTGAATATAAATTTTGAGAGCATCTCAAAGTGCATAAAATCCACAAAATAAATCAGTAAAAACTGGTTGCCTAAACTCTCATATATAAAACATATTCTGATTTTATCTAAACTCTGTATTTATTTGTATTCACTTGTTTTCACCCCCTTTAATAATTTTTTTTTATTTAATCTTTTCCAGTAATCAGTGGTTGGCACTAGTCACCAAAAATTTGAAAATTTTAACCCTTGTTTCATACAATAAGTTCATGGGTCTTCCGAGGCACAACATGATCTCAAAGGAATTTGTGCATATTTTTGCATCTTTTGCTTAGGGGTGAATTAGAAGTAACTATTTATCAGAGTTTAGACTTACATCATTTAACGTTTATGATTTTTTAGAGAAAATGCAAACAGCTAATACAGACTCAGTGTATAGGATCAATAAACTAAGAGATGCTATAAATATAGAGACAGTATCATGCTGTGTAAAGTTTCTGCACACATTTGAGATTAGATCATATATAACTCAGAAAGATTCATGATTACTTACTGAGAATCATGCTTCAAACTATTTTCTTCATCGGTCAGTATGTTTCAGAAAATAACACAATCAGAGTATAACATCAGAGTTTATCAACAGAGTATGCTTCCATCAGAGTATGCTACCAGAGTTTATCAACATGATTTGCATGACAGTTAACATATGCAGAAAAACATGAGCAAATTTTCACAGATGAATAAAGTTTGAGTCTAACCAGTATCTCTAGTCGAAACCAGAGATCATTCCAAGTTCATTTACCAGTCTTGTAAATGTAGCTTCACTCAAAGGCTTGGTGAAGATATCTGCAAGCTGTTGTTCTGTAGACACAAAATGAAGCTCAATATCTCCTTCCTCCACATGTTCCCTGATAAAGTGATACCTTATGCTGATGTGATTGGTCATGGAATGCTGTACTGGGTTACCTGTCATAGCAATAGCACTTTGATTATCACAGAAAATAGGTATTTTAGAGTACCTTAACCCATAATCCAGCAATTGATTCTTCATCCACAGAATCTGTGCACAACAGCTACCAGCAGCAATATACTCTGCTTCTGCTGTGGATGTGGAAATTGATTTCTGTTTCTTGTTGTACCAAGAAACTAGTCTATCACCTAGAAATTGACAGCTTCCACTAGTGCTCTTTCTGTCAATCTTACAGCCTGCAAAATCTGCATCAGAGTAACCAATTAACTTAAACTTTGATTCTCTAGGATACCACAAACCCAAGGTTATGGTTCCTTTGAGATATTTGAAAATCCTTTTTACAGCTGTTAGATGAGGCTCTCTGGGATCTGCCTGAAATCTTGCACAAAGACAGGTTGCATACATGATGTCTGGTCTACTTGCAGTCAGATAAAGAAGAGACCCTATCATGCCTCTGTAGTTTGTCATATCTACTGAAGTTCCTATGTCTTTGTCTAGCTTTGTTGCAGTTGCCATAGGAGTTGTTGCAGATGAACTATCAAGCATACCAAATTTCTTGAGAAGATTTCTGGTATATTTTGCTTGATTGATAAAAATCCCATAATCTGTTTGCTTTCCTTGCAATCCTAGAAAATAACTAAGCTCTCCCATCATGCTCATTTGATACCTGGACTGCATAAGCTTGGCAAATTTCTTACAGAGTTTGTCATTAGTAGACCCAAAAATTATGTCATCCACATAGATTTGAACTAAGAGCAAATCATTACCAGTGTTGAAATAGAACAAGGTTTTATCAATTGTACCTCTAGTGAACCCACTTTCTAAAAGAAATTGAGCCAGAGTTTCATACCATGCTCTAGGTGCTTGCTTTAGTCCATAAAGTGCTTTGTCAAGCCTGTAGACATAATCTGGATGCTTGGGGTCCACAAACCCTGGTGGTTGTTCAACAAACACTTCTTCTTCAAGTTTCCCATTGAGAAAAGCACTCTTCACATCCATCTGAAAGACTTTGAACTTCTTGTGAGCAGCATATGCTAGAAAAATTCTTATGGCTTCCAATCTTGCAACTGGAGCAAATGTTTCATCATAGTCAATTCCTTCATGTTGTGAATACCCTTTTGCCACAAGTCTTGCTTTATTCCTTGTAATTACTCCCTCACTGCCAGTCTTGTTTCTGAAAACCCACTTTGTACCAACAATCGACCTGTTTTTAGGTCTAGGTACAAGTGTCCATACTTCATTTCTTTCAAATTCATTCAACTCTTCCTGCATAGCTGTTATCCAGTTGGCATCTTGAAGAGCTTCTTCCACTTTCTTAGGCTCTGTTTGAGATATGAATGCATGAAACAAACATTCATTTGCTGTGGCACTTCTTGTTTTCACACTTGCATCTGGATTTCCAATTATCAGATCAGGTGTATGAGCCTGAGTCCACCTTCTTGTTGTAGGTAAGTGGCTTCTATCATCATTATTAGATCCTCCCCCATGATCCATGCTTTCCTGATTTTCTTGTTGACCATCTGCATTCTCTGAGGCTCCCCCTGAGTTGGACTGCTCAGTGTTTGAACTTTCAGAGTTTGTATTAGATTCTTCAGCTGACTCACTTTCTGAATGTGAGTCATCATTCTGAGATGTTGCTGAAGTACCTTCATGCTCCCCCTCAACTGGTTCTCTATTTTCTTCTGTCTGAGAAATTTCCTCAGTGTTTACCAGTAGAGGATCAGAGTATGCTACATCAGAGTTTGTTGGATTTGCTTCGTCAGAGTTTACATCATCCGAGTTTAGATCTTCATTTTCAAAGCGTAGTTGATCATGATTTTCTTCATCTTCAATTCCAGTTATTTTCTTGTCATCAAATGACACATGTATAGATTCCATGATCACTTTAGTTCTTAGATTATAAACTCTGAATGCTTTAGTTGATAGTGGGTATCCAACAAAAATTCCTTCATCAGCTTTTAAATCAAACTTGGTCAACTGTTCAGGATGAGTTTTCAACACAAAGCATTTGCACCCAAAAATATGAAAATATTTCAGGTTTGGTTTCTTATTCTTCACCATCTCATATGGTGTTTTCCCATGCCTGTTGATCAGTGTTGCATTTTGAGTAAAACAAGCAGTTTGAACAGCTTCTGCCCAGAAATAAGTTGGCAATTTTGCTTCATCAAGCATTGTTCTGGCAGCTTCAATTAAAGTTCTGTTCTTTCTTTCAACCACTCCATTCTGCTGTGGAGTTCCTGGTGCAGAAAATTCTTGCTTCACTCCTCTTTCTTTGCAAAATTCTTCCATTGTTGCATTTCTGAATTCAGTACCATTATCACTCCTGATAACTCTCACTTTAAACTGTGATCCTTTGTCCAGCAGCTTCACATGTTCCATCAGAATTAAGGCAGTTTCATCCTTCTTTACTAGAAAGTACACCCAAGTGTATCTAGTATACTCATCAACAATGACTAGAGCATATTTCTTTCTGCCTAGTGACATTACATTTACTGGACCGAATAGATCAACATGAAGAAGATGATAAGGCTCCACAACTGAAGATTCAGATTTACTCTTGAAAGATGACTTCCTTTGCTTGGCCTTTTGACAAGAATCACACAGACCATCTAAGCTGAGTATTGACTTTAGAAGTCCCCTTACAAGATCTTTTCGAATTAGCTCATTGATGTTGTTCAAGTTTAGATGAGAGAGCTTCTTATGCCATTTCCAACTCTCTTCATTAGACATTTTTGCAGACAGACACACAGCTTTTCCTTCAGAGTTTGTTACCAAACTTGCTTCATAGATATTATTCCGTCTGTGTCCAACTAGAACAACTTTCCCTGTAGATTTGCTGATAACCTCACAATATTCAGGTTGAAAATCTACATGGTAACCTCTGTCACAGATTTGACTCACAGATAGCAAGTCATGCTTGAGTCCTGGGACTAGAGCTACATTGGTGATGATGACACTTCCAAGATTGATATTGCCATATCCCATAGTACGTCCTATGTTGCCATCTCCATAGGAAACTTTTGGGCCAGCTTTCTCCTCATAATCTGATAGCAGGGCTTTATTTCCAGTCATGTGTCCTGAACATCCACTGTCCAAGACTAGGGTACTTTCCCTTATGCCCTGCAATCACAAACAATTACAAAGAGTTAGATCTAAGGATCCAGACTTGCTTGGATCCTTTGACTTTCTTAACATTGTTAGCTTTTGCAGCGGAATTCTTATCAACAGAGTTTAAGCTAACAGTATCAGAGTTTACACTTGCAGAATCAACTTTAACCCATTTCAAATTTGGCTTCAACTCATAATAGTTGTGATAAATGGCATGATAATTCTTACAAGTATAAATAGAATGCCAAGTACTCCCACAGTGAGTGCATAAAGTCTGTGGTCTAACCCTAACATAATCATTCTTAACTCCAGACATGGAGGGTAAAGAATTAATATCTTTGTTTTTCTTGCAAAAACTTGCAAGATGGTTAGAACTACCACAATTATGACATGTTTTTCTAGGAGCATCAGTGATAGGCAAATGATTATTACTTCTGTTAATGCCTACTTTTCCATTTCTGTTTTTCCTGGACACTTTCTGTTTTTCAACAGACTTTACCTCTTTGAGCTTATACTTGAATTGTTTCTCTGTTATTAAACCAACATTCACCTGTTTAACACAAGTTTTTACTGGTTCTATCTTAACAGCTTGTTTTTCAAGTACAGAATTTTGCTTACTGGATTCAGGAACAAATTTCATAGGTTTAAGTTGTGTTCTAACTTTAACCTTATCTTTAAACCTAAGTTCATCTTTCTCACAGTAACCTAACCCAACTGTATCTGTTTGAAATACCTGATGTGTGTCCTTACCAGAGTTTGTCCAGGTTTTAATTACCTTCCTTTCTTTTTCCAAATCAGATTCTAATTGCCTAAATTTCTTAAGCAACTCCTGTTCCACATAAACAGCATCATCTCTTTCCTTTTGAACTTGTTGCATGTTAACAAGTTCTTCTTCAAGAAATTTATTTCTATCTTTAAGCTTAAGATTCTCAAATTTAATTCTCTCATTCTCTAAAGTCTGATCCCTATAGCTAACATGTATGCTTTTAAGATAAAATCTCAATTCAGATATATTATCAGTATCATAAGCATAAGTTGTTAGGGGTACCTTATTTTCAGATGATTCAGATTCCTCTTTGACAGTTGCCATGAGAGCATAGTTGACATCCTCATCTGAATCTGAAGTGTCTGCCCAGTCTTTTCCTTTAGTGATGAGTGCTTTTTAAGATTTTCCTTTCTTGCATTCAGGAGCATAGTGACCCATCTCTTTACACTTGTAGCACTGGATCTCAGACTTGTTTTTCTTCCCAGATTTGATATCTCTTCTGTCAGACTTTCTGAAATTCTTCCTTTCAGAGTTTGAATCTCTCCTTGAGAATCTCTTTCCTTTCTTGAAGTTCGTGAAACCCATCTTCTTGAAAGTCTTCACCATCAAAGCAGCCATTTGCATCATTTGTTCTTTATCATCCTCAGATTCAGAAGAAACATCAGTGTTTGAGTCAGCATCAGTGTTTGATGACTCACTTTCAGAGTTTATGACCAAAGCCTTTCCTTTAGCTTTCTTCTTTGATGTCTCTTTCTTAAGAAGTTTTTCTTCAACTTTGAGAGCAACATATTTTGTCTTCTTTCCAGATCTTTTGTTTCTTTTTTCTATTTCAAGTTCACGAGTTTTAAGCAAACCATAGATTTCATCGAGATCTGTTTCTGCAAGATCATAATTATCTCTTATTGTCATTGCCTTCAAATCCCATCTTTCAGGAAGAGATAGAAGGAATTTGAGATTCGACTCTTCAAGTTCATATTCTTTATCAACAAGAGATAAATCATTCAACAGTTTGCAGAATCTGTCATATGTCTCAGTCAAAGTTTCATCAGGTCTAGAATCAAAGTATTCATACTCCTGTGTAAGAATAGTCTTCCTGTTCTTCTTTATAGCACTTGTTCCTTGACATCTGACTTCTAAAGCATCCCAAATCTCTTTGGCAGTTTTGCAGCCAATAACTCTATTAGACATGACATTATCTAAAGCACTATGGAGAAGATGTCTAACCTTTGCATCCTTTGCAATTGATGAGATGTCTTCAGGAGTCAAATCTTTCTTTTCTTTTGGAACGCTCTTCTGTTCTTGACCAGCAACAACTGGAGACAGTTTTGTTGGCATATGAGGACCATCATTGATTCTATCAAGATATTCTGGATCCGTGGCTTCCAGAAACATGGTCATATTCACCTACCATATTGGATATTCCACTGGTCTTAGAATTGGAACCCTGATTGTCTCATATCGACTTACAGAAGTTGGTTGAACCTTCTGAGCATTAGTACCTGCCTGGGTATTTTCAGCCATGATTATAACTTGTGTTTGGATCAAAAACTGTATATATTAAACAACCTAGGCTCTGATACCAATTGTTAGGCCGAATACACAATATATAATCAAGGATAGGTATGAGAATAACAATTAGAACACTGTTTATGAACAATAAACTGAATGGAATTAATAACTTCTCTCTTAGTGATGTAAAATATCACAGAGAGCTGCTAGGTTACAAGAATGATAATTCATGTATTCGCATCCCTTTTAGGGTTAACCTATCTGTGTTTATATAGTACACAGCTACATACAATCATTAATTGATATTCCTATAAATTAGCTATACAATCAGAATCAATTAAGAATTGCTTCTGTCTTCTGTTCCGTTTCCTTAGCCATCTCGATATCTCTTTGCTTCTTTCCATCTTCAACGAATATCGCTTCTAGAATGTTCATTGAATTGCACCGACTGCTAAGCAAACTCTGGCCATCAGACTTTAACAAACTCTGACTGGTCCTCCAGCTAAACTCTTGACTAGTCCTCCAGCTAAACTCTGATAGTTTCCTGGTACTTAAACACTGATAAACAAACATCAGCAATTATATCTAACACCTCAAATGACTTATGTCGCATACTCCTCAAATGACTTATGTCGCATAGTCCTCAAATGACTTATGTCGCATAGTCCTCAAATGACTTATGTCGCGTAGTCCTCAAATGACTTATGTCACATAGTCCTAAAATGACCTATGTCGCAAAGTCCTCAAAGGTCATATCGCATAGTCTTCACAAGGGACATCGCGAAGTCTGGAATGAAGAGGAGTTCACGATATCAACACTTAGCCGTTTACAACAAGACAAATCAAGGTACAGAATCAAGAATCAAAAGAGACAAATACTGAAGCATTTGTTCTCGCAAGGTGGTCCAAAGAACAGATGGAAAATCTACAGCTAAACTTGGAGAGAAAGATAAGAGACAAGCAGCTACAGAAACGGGAAAGACTCCGAAAAGCAGGTGGTCCTTCCTGACACAGTTAACCTCTTATGGCAGGACAAGTTGGACTTTCAGCTAGGGGTAACTGTGTAAATAGTGGTGTGCATAGTTTGTATAGATGAATATATATATCAAGCACACACCACTGTAAGCTGTAAGAGAGATACACATAGTTTTATCTTAAGCACTCTTTTCTCTGTAAGCAAAAACAAGTTACAAACTTTTCTTTTTTAGAAGCTAGAAATTCCGTTGTGAATTTCCGGAAAGCTGTAGTATTTAATTTACTCAATACAAAGTAGATTAAAGTGATTGTGTGTGTTGTTTATATTCCGCATATTACATAGCATAATCATATACAGTTTATCTTGTGTTTCAAGAATCGAAAAACATCAAACTATCCATTCACCCCCCCCCCCTCTGTCTAGTTTCTAGTGGTATTCATTTCTAACAAGTGGTATCAGAGCGTAGGCTGTTAACGTACAAACATGAAAAGATCAAGAATGAGTTCACAGAAACTAAGCAGTATCAAGATTCCTCCCTTCAACAAGGAGCACTACAGCTTATGGAAGAAGAAGATGTTACTTTTCATCAAAGCTTCCAATCCCATGTATTTAGACATTCTAAAGCATGGTCCCTTTATTCCAATGATTGAGATTGCTGAAACTACAGTAGGCACTGAGATAATACCAGCAAGGCATGTTCCCAAAGACCCCTCAAAATATACTGATCCTGAAAAGGAGAAAATAGCACTGGATGGACATCTCCATCTTATCATATGTGAATCTATGGATTTCAACATGTATGGCACTGTTGCTCACTGTAGTAGTGCAAAGAAAATGTGGGATCTCATAGAAGTGCTATGTGAAGGAACTCCTGAGGTAAGGAAGAACAAAAAGCAGATTCTGGTCTCAAAGTATGAAGCATTCATGGCTCAACCAAAGGAGGGAATCACAGAAGTGTTTGAGAGGTTCAACAAGCTGATAAATGAACTCAAACTCTATGACAAACACTATGAGACAGAAGAGCTCAACATGAAGTTCTTACTAACTCTTCCAGATCACTTGGAACCAAGAATCTCTTCCCTTAAAGAAAGAGATCTAACAAAGATTGGTTTTGATGTGTTGTATGGTGTTTTGAAGACATATGAGCTAGAGCTGTTTCAGAAGAGATCTATTCAAGCAAAGCAAGGATTAATGGCCAATACCTCTTGTGCCCTTATTGCTGACAATCTAGGTCAAAGAATGGAATCTCTAAAAGTCAGTCAAGTCAAGATTGAGGAAATGGAAAGTGATGACACTAGTGATGAAACTCAGGTTGTTTATGATTTGCCTGAGGAGGATGAGTTCTACAGCATGGATGAGTTGGACAAGATGGAAAACAAATCTTTTGCTTATATGGCTAGGAGATATCCTAACATTAGGTTTAAGAGGAAGCATACATTCAAGTCTAAATTCAATAGTGGAAATGCTGGTGGTTCAGGTAGCTCAGACTCTTTCAACAAAGGAAAAGGGATTGCTGGTGCTGCTAAAGGAGGATACAAATCTGGGAGTGTGGATAGGTCCAAAATAAGATGCTATAACTGCAATGAACTTGGGCATTTTGCCACAGAGTGCAAGAAGCCTAAAAAGGTCAAAAAGGATAAAGCATACTTAGAGCTTGAAGCCAAGTATGAAGCTCTACTCAAGAAACAACAGGGTAAAGCTTTTATTGCTGAGGGAAAATGCTGGGATGACTCTGATGAAGAAGAAGAACAAGAGTACTCAAACTATGCCTTGATGGCATTTTCTGATGATGGTGATTCTTCAAGTCAGGTACCCATTCTTACTTCTCTTGATATGACTCCCTTTCAATATAAGCAGACTGTTGAAGACATGAGTACTGAGATGTTTAATATTCATACCAGCATGTTAGTTGCTAATGAAGAAATTGATAGGCTAACTGCTAAAAATCTTGAGCTTACAGAAAAGAATGAGGAGCTTGAGTTAATGGTTGTGAGCCTTGATGGTTTGAATAAGGAGATTGAGTATCTCAAAAACAAAGTAATTTGTGCTGAACAAATAGAAAAAGCTCTTAGAGAGCAAATTGCTGAAAATGAATTAAAGCTAAGAAGTTTCAAAAACTCATCTGAGCTTATTCAAACCTATCACAAGGAACACACTGAAGACTGCAAGGTTGGAGTTGCTTTTGACTATGAGAATGATAAAGGAAGGAAGAAGGCAAAGGGCAAAGGAAAAGAATCTTTTACAAACAAAAATGCCCCAACCATTCTGTCTAGTGTTGAAAAGCCCATTTTCAAAAAGAGTGTTGTTGAGTTTGATGAAGAACTTTTGATCATCAAACAACAACTTCTTGAAGAAGATGAGGCTGCTAAAGACACTTCTTCCTCTCCTAAATCTGTTGATCAGAAAGAGACCAAAGACAACCTTGTCAAGAGTCCTAAAGTCAAGAAAGAAGTTGTTAAGAAAAAGAAACAAAACAGAAATGGTAAAATAGGTGTCAACAAGAGTAACAACTATGCTTATGTGCCAAATGCTCCTAGGAAACAATGTCAGAAATGCCTATCTGTTAATCATTTGACTCATAAGTGTAATAAACTAGTAAATGTTGAAGCTGATAACCTAAGTAACCATTCTGTAGGTTTAAACTCTAATCATGATTCTTTCTGTGGTAATGCAAACTGCATGACATGCTATGTGACTGTGATTGCTAATTGTTTATCTCTTAAGCACAAACTTGACTCTGCACAATCTTATGAATCACACACACATATGCACACTCACAGGACAGGATCCCCAATCATGTTTGAGAGGGTGAAAACTTCATGTGAGCCTAAGAGTGTAAACTCCAAGGCCACAGAAAAAGTGAAGTCTCCTACTGTGAAGAATGCAATTTATGACAGAAGAATTGTTAACAAAAATGTTTCTAAATCAACTGGACCCTACCAAGTGTGGGTACCAAAAACAACTTAGTTACTTTGTGAATGCAGGGCAACAGGAATAAAAGAGTCATATGGATCTTGGACAGTGGATGCTCAAGTCACATGACTGGTGATATAGCCCTGCTATCACAGTTTGAGGAAAAGGTTGGCCCATCAGTAACCTTTGGAAATGACAACATTGGTTATACCATTGGATATGGCAGTGTCAAATCTGGAAATGTCATTATTGAAGATGTAGCATTTGTTGAAGGACTGAAGCATAACCTTTTGAGTATTGGACAATTCACCAACAGGGGTTTCAAAGTGGAATTTGATGAAGATCATTGTCTAATCTCAAAAAGAGGAAGTGGTTAAGTTGTTCTAACTGGTGTGAAGAAAGGAAGCTTGTTTGTAGCTAATCTCAAGGCTGCAGACAAGGGAGAAATTTGTTGTTTCTACACTAAGGCCACAAATGAAGAATTCTGGCTATGGCACAAGAAACTGTCTCACTTGAATGTTCAGGCAATGAACTCTCTGACAAAGAGAGAACTCATAAGAGATATGCCTGCCTTGGAGTTTGTGCAAGATGGAGCTTGTGAAGCTTGTCAGAAAGGGAAGATTAAAAGATCAAGTCATAAGAACAAATTGCTCAATACAAACTCAAAGCCTCTGCAGTTAATTCACATGGATCTGTTTGGCCCTGTAAATGTAATGTCTCTTTCCAAGAAGAAATATGCTCTAGTGATGGTTGATGATTATTCAAGATACACTTGGGTGGAATTCCTATTCTCCAAGGATGACGCACCTCAAGTTATTGTAGAGCATATCAAGAGAGTTGATAGAGAAGCACAAAGTACTGGTTCCTCTATAGTTACTTTGAGAAGTGATAATGGGACTGAGTTCAGAAATTCAACATTGTATGAGTTTTGCAAAGATAAAGGAATTTCTCAACAATTTTCAGCTCCTAGAACTCCTCAACAAAATGCAGTAGTTGAGAGAAAGAATAGAACTCTCATTGAAGCTGCAAGGACAATGTTGTTGGATGCAAAGTTACCTACTAGCTTTTGGGCTGATGCTGTTAACACAGCATGCTATGTGCAAAATAGAACATTGATCAATAAGAAGTCTGGAAAAACTCCTTATTCATTAATGACTGGCAAAAGAACATCCTTCAAGCATCTTCATGTGTTTGGAAGCAAGTGCTTTGTGATGAAAGATACCTCTGAGCATGTTGGAAAATTTGATGCTAAGGCATTTGAAGGTATTTTCATTGGATACTCTCTGGAAAGGACAGCATACAGGGTGTTTGTACCTGAGCAACATAAAGTTATGGAAAGTATGGATGTTACCTTTGATGACAAGAAAACTCCTGGACTTAAAACAAGTGATCAAGACAGTGTGCCATTAAGATTTGAAAATCAAGGATATCTTGAGGATTCTGAAAGTGAGGATGAATCACCTGTTCAAACTGTTCCAGATTATGAAATCCTTGAAGTTGATGATCTTCTTCAAAAACCTGTGCAAGGGTTCACAAACACAGGGGGAGAAGAAGAGAATGCAACTGTCAATCAAAATGAGCATGGAACAGGTCAAGGAAATGAACAGGGTCACACAAGGAAATGGGACAGAGCCCACACTAGGGATCAAATCATTGGAGATCCTGGTGAGGGAGTTAGAACAAGAAGGGCAACACTGAATACATGTCTGTATAGCTGCTTTCTGTCACAAGAGGAACCTAAAGTAATTGAAGAAGCTTTAAAGAATTCTGACTGGATTGTTGCTATGCAAGAAGAATTGAATCAATTTGAGAAAAACAAAGTATGGGAGCTAGTGCCACCTCTAGAAGGAAAGATTGTTATTGACACCAAATGGGTGTTCAGAAACAAGATGGATGAAGAAGGAGTGGTGATTAGAAACAAAGCAAGGTTGGTTGCCAAAGGATATTGTCAACAAGAGGGCATTGACTATGATGAGACATTTGCACCTGTAGCTAGACTGGAAGCCATCAGAATATTCTTGGCTTTTGCAGCTCACTCAGATTTCAAGGTGTATCAAATGGATGTGAAAAGTGCATTTCTCAATGGTGATCTTGCTGAAGAAGTTTATGTGTCTCAACCACCTGGCTTTGAGAATGAAAACTTCCCAAACTTTGTATATAGATTGCTCAAGGCACTCTATGGACTCAAACAGGCACCTAGAGCCTGGTATGAAACTCTATCTCAATTCCTTCTTGAGCATCAATTTACCAGGGGTACAATTGATAAAACTCTATTCTTCAAGAAGCATGGAAATGATATCATTCTAGTTCAAATCTATGTGGATGATATCATCTTTGGCTCTTCAAATGAAAAACTCTGTGAAAGGTTCTCTAAGTTGATGCAAAGCAAATATGAGATGAGTATGATGGGAGAGTTAACCTACTTCTTAGGTCTGCAAGTACATCAAAAGGAGGATGGCATCTTTATAAACCAATCAAAGTATGTCAAAGATCTTTTGAAGAAATATGGGTCAGAAGAATCATCCTCTGCAAAAACTCCCATGTCCACTGTTATCAAGCTTGATGAAGACAAGAAAGGCAAACGAGTTGACATCAAGGTCTATAGAGGGATGGTTGGATCACTACTCTATCTCACAGCTAGCAGGCCAGACATCATGTTTGCCACTTGTCTCTGTGCAAGGTTCCAGTCTGATCCCAAAGAATCTCACATGATGGCTATCAAAAGAATCTTCAGGTATCTGAAAGGGACTCCTAATCTTGGGCTATGGTATCCTAAAGGCACTGGGTTCAACCTGGTTGGTTACACAGACTCTGATTATGCTGGATGCAGAGTTGACAGGAAAAGCACCTCTGGAAGCTGCCAATTCTTAGGTCAAAGGTTAGTGTCCTGGTTCAGTAAGAAACAACAATCCACAGAAACATCTACAGCTGAGGCTGAATATATTGCTGTTGGAAGTTGCTGTGCTCAATTGCTTTGGATTAGAAATCAACTTATGGATTATGGACTGGTATTGGAACACATACCTCTGATGTGTGACAACACTAGTGCAATATCCATAGTTGCCAATCCTGTAAATCATTCTACTACAAAGCACATTGAGATCAGGTACCATTTCATTAGGGAACATGCTGCAAATGGTACCATAGAAGTCTCCTATGTTCCAACTGAGAAACAATTAGCTGACATATTTACTAAACCTCTAAATGAAGCTGGCTTCAACAGACTTGTGAGTGAAATTGGAATGCTTAATCCTTCATTTAGTTGTTCCAAGTAAGTATGCTAGTTAATTGTTGCAGCAGTAAATTTTCACTGTATTTAAATGCTCTATTCAATTGGAGTGAAAATTAGCTGAGATATGATTTATAAATATTTCAGTATTTTACTGCATATTTTTCAAATCATATTTTTTTTAAGTTATGAGTGTTTAAGACATCTCTACATAGGTGATCTTAAGAGTTCACGACTTAGTTCAAATCAAACAGACTTATATCGCAAACTGTTGAAATTGTGAGACTTTGCGATATAGTTCATTTCATGAGTTTGCGACATAGTTCATTTTATGACTTCGCGACTTAGAATAACTATATCTACAAGTCTCCATATTTGACAGGATTTTGATTTAAATTTATTTTATTTCCATTTTTTGATTTAAGTCTGACAAAATGCTTAAAATTTCAAAAAGAGAGTTTTAGACAGGGTATTTTCACTATATCGCAAAGTCATCCAAATTCTTTTATCCTCAAGACTTTGCGACATAGTTCAATTCAGGACTCTGCGATATACTTTGTAAGACTTTGCGGTACAGGTCATTTTGAGACTTCGTGACATACAATTAGTCTGTACATATTCATAACTCTATATCGCAGTGTCTCTATCATATAAATACTCTATGTCGACCGTTCACAACTTTTCACTCTCTCTACTGCTCTCAATTTCTAAAACCTAAAACCTCTCTCTCTCTTCTTCAATCTCAATCTCAATTTCAATGGCACCCAAATCTCAAACAGCTTCCTCTTCAAACCCTTTAACCATTCCCAAAGAAACAAATCTTCTCACCATTCCCTCTGAGGCTGAGGCTAACCCAAGGTACAAGTGTTTTGTACGGTTCTTGAACACTTCCTACCTACGCCAAGCCCTAACCCTGAACCCTACCTTGTATGTCGATGTGCTGGAAGGTTTCTGGAGAACGGCGTTGGTATCAACAATGGCTAGGGAAGATGGAACCTCATTCCAGGAGGTTAATTGTTCAATTGGAGGCAAACACTTCCAGTTTGGGGAAAAAGAAATCAATGAAGCTTTGGGGTTCAAGGTGGAGGGTCATGACCAAGAAGCTATTGATGCTCAAATTGTAGACTTCATGACCTTCATTCTGTATGCTGATGAGATAGATACCGGAAAGCTCAATAAGAAGTTTGTGAGGAGGGAGTGGTCATTTCTGTTTGACGCACTCCAGAAGGTGTTTCTATGCAGGAAGACAGGATGGGACCATATCAGTCACATTGCTGTGAAGCTAGCCTACTTCCTGGCCAACAACCAGGAGATCAATGTGGGAGCCATAATTCTCAAGGAATTGGCCCAGAGGCTAGGCAGGACAGTTCGTGGTAGAGGGTATAGATAAAAATAAAATGGTTTATTCCAAGTCCATGTCCAAGATACTATTTGGGTCATTGGACACAAGGAATCATGTTGATGTGAGGCTAAGTGTGACCCAGCATATGCAGGACACATTTGAATCATATCAACTTGCTAAGCCAATATACCATGCTCTTTCCTGGACAGGGGAGGCTGAGACTGAAGGAGCTACACAGTCTAACCATAGCCTCCCTATCCCATCCAGTAACCCTACTGCAAACACAACTGTAGAAATTAGGGAGCCCAGTGCATCAGTCTCTCAAAAGATTGGTGTTACTAAAAGGAAGACAAAGAAGAGAGCCCTAGAAGTGATACAAGAATCTGTAGAGATAGAAAGTGAGAATCCTGAGTCACCTCTCACCAGAAAAAGTAAGAAATCAAAATCCAAACCTACCACTAAATCCTCCCAACAGGATTCAGATGTGTCAAAAGGGGTACACCTGTTACTGTCAATGGCCTCTCAACAGGTCATTGGCATTGAAAAGAGCAGCCTCCCCACTGCAACCTGTACAGAGTCTGCACAGGGTCAAGAACTCACTCTTGACCCCAGTGGTAATAAGGGTGGTACTACACAGAGTGGAGAGCACATCACTGTTGAAACTCCTCCTATTTCTCAGGGGGAGTTGCCCAAATCTACTCTAAACACATCTTTTCTTCCAGAATCTGCATATCAAATTTCTTCAAATCAAGAAAGTCATTCTTACGACAATCTTGAACTTGATCACTCACTTCCTGATTCTGTGAGTGAGCCCCTTTCAAGTGACATGGTTCTTGACACTATGCTCACCACCCAGGACCCACATTTGGTTGGTCAGGAAATGCATGTTGGAGCATATTCTAATGACACCAACACAAACACAGAGGCTTCACCAGTTCTAACTGGAGACTCTGTGCCAAATTCTCCCATCCTTAGGGGTGTGGAACTGTCTTTACAGACAAATAGGGCTGATGTTGTAACACATCCCATTTCAATGGAGACAACATCAGACTCTACAGCCATTCCAAGGCTGGAGGAGACTCAAAATCTTACATCTCATGAAGTGCCTAGCACTAGCTCTTACTTGGCTCAGGCCACCATGTCAGAATGGCTGAAGCCTGTGCAAAATGACACGCCTTCAAGATCATCATATGTGCCTTCCAAATTGACAGAAGAAGACATTCAACATCTTAATGTGGCACAGATTGATGAGTTCTCAAAGATAGCTCAACATCTCCTCACCTCAAATCTACCAAATGCTGATTATGAAGCTATTTTACTTTGCCACAAAGAGGATGTTGCAGCTCAGCAGGAGAAGATAGTGGATGAAGCTGAACCAGAGGGAAATGTGGATGCCTGGTTGGATGCTAAGAGATCTCTCAAACTCAAGGATGCCCTAGCTTTTCTAAGAGAAGAATACCTCACTCACTACTAGAAAAACTCTAATAGACATCGGTTTTTGGCCGATGTCTTTCACTTTTTTGACCGATGTCTTTGTCGGTGATGTTAAAAGTCCCCTCTTTAGACATCGGTTTTTCACCGATATCTAAACTATGTTTTTACATCGGTTTCTTTCTAAATAATTGTTGTCTGAACAAACATTTGACATCAGTTTTTTAAAATATTTGTTGTGTGAACCTACATTGGACATCAATTGTTTGTAAATAACCGTTGTATGAATATACATTAGACATCAGTTTATTTTGACAAACTAGTGTTATTTTCTCTTTTTTACATCACTTTTTTTCCAATTAACTGTTGTCTTTCGTTATGACAAATATCTAATTTCTTTTATTAAACTATTGTTTTCTCCTACATTATTACACCAGAATCATGCTATATTTATGCGAAAATAAACAAAATTGATTCATCATTAACAAAAAAAACCAACATTTACATCATTCTTACATCAATGAGCAAAGCCAAAATGGCTACACTAATCCAGCTTATATAAACAAAAAACAGACAATCTAGTAAATAAATTAGGCAAATCCAAACATCTAGCTATATAATCAAGTCAAGCCTGAAACCAGTCTATCCCAAACGAAAACCAGTAACACTTTATTTCATAATGTACCGAAACATAGTAAATCCCTTGTTTCCCAAACCTAAAAGAAGCTCAGCATGAAAGATAAATCAATCAAATTGACATGATACTTTGTCTAAACTGAGTTCATCTGCAAGCTGAAAAAAAGAAAGAAAAAGTGTGTTAAAAGACGCACCCTCTCGGTTTTGATGTTAATTGTGCACCTTGAGCATGTCAATATACTTTCATATAACTGTAACACTATAGCACTGAAGGAATATTTGCTAACATACAGAAGAATGTTTTAAATATAAAAGGCCCAGTTAAGTGGACTCCAAAGCAAAGCAATATAAATTAAAAAATATATAATATATATCAGAGGAAAAGAAGGAAATAAATAATAACATAGAATTAAAAACAAGTAGTATTACTTAGCAAAAAAAAAACAGGTAGTATTGACAGCTGGTGGATGGGTCTAGATTTGCACTTCGGTTAAAAATAGGAAGTATTGACATCCTGTCTAGAGAAAGAATGTTTCACTTACTTTCTAACGGTACTAACTTTTATTCCATTAACTCTAATCACAAGTCTTGCTGTCATGCTAATATCCTCCCTATAGCAACCACAAAAGATTTCTGATGAGAACAATGTAAAGTAGCATTCTTTTCCGTCGAACATTAATGCAAGATCATTCAGTTTCTTTACTATTTCACCTCAAGCACAGAGACTATTCTTTACCATATTTCTACCACTATGTAAGTAATCATAACAAAATAATGGCAAGGAGATGATAATTGAGGAAAATAATACATGTACCTTACCTGTAGCAGCAGACAGACAACAACGACATGCCTACTAACAATAGCAGCATCTAGTGCTGTGCAATCAATATTTGTGTGCAGAGAAGGTTTGGATGAACTGAGCAACACCCTGTTCATAGAGTAGGCATCCACCCCATACTGCATTTTAACCAAAAAAGAAAAAAACTTGTTCAAAGTTGCAAATGAAAACCCTTACAAGTGAAATTTAATATTCTCATCCTACGAGACAATGACCTTAATATTTGCAATAGGAAGTACACGCGGTATTTACACAACTATCTTATACGATAAGTAGACCATTTAGGCTTTTTGAGATGATACAACCACTTCTATTTCCAGACAAAATTACTAAAACAAAATATGATTTAGAAATTAAAAGAGCTTAGTGAGATATTCTAAAAGCATAACTGCAGAGAAGTTCAATCATCAATTCTTACGCTACCTTAACTTCATCAGTAGTCTCAAGTTCTACTTTTTGAAATACTGATACCGGTTAATCATTATTGTCAAATTGTATAACACTAAGAAACTTAATCGAAAGTGCATTGATGTGCTTGTATAACTACATTGTGATTACATCTAGTTCATTGTCAGTAAACAGTTTAGAAGTTTAGAACTAATAAAGTAATACCAAAAATCGCAAAGGAGCTCAAAATATTTAAACATACACTGCAAATTTGATCTCGTAACAATCACATATATCTGCAATATTGCCAACAAAGCCATTACAGCTAAATCTAGTTAAAAAGGGTTAACAAAACAAAATAGAACTATAATAGTTTTTTTTGGAAAGAATCTCAATCATGTTTTGTTCTGCTTGCACATTGGTATGTGATTTGCCTTTTCTGTTCAATATAAACAAAATGAAAGAATTTCAAGTAACATAACAGGAGCAAATAATGACATGATTTTAGTAACACAGTTACTCCATAGAAAATGATAAAAAGAAACATTACATACCATCTCTAGCTGACAGTACTATTGAGACAACAATGTAAATAAGGCTAAAAAGTGTTGAAAATCCCAGAAGATCTGTTTTAGTAATTTTGTCTAGGAGAGTCTCCTCACAAGTCGGTTGGGATGCCCCGGCTTTAAGTAAGATCTGCAAGATTTCTTGGTGACCCTCCCTTCCACTTTGCTTGCAAATCTAACACATTCATTTGAGTTCAAAGAAATACATATGACATAGCCACCGTATATCTAAAATATAAACATTACTCAGAATCACACCCCAAGTCATTTCACACATATATTAATTATTAACCAACAAACTACTATTAGTAGAACCTAACTGAAATAACAATTCAACATACTGACATACAAAACTGAATTGTACATAATTTCGTTTTCAAAAAACTAATCACAAACATATGCAAAATCAATAAAAAAACCATAAACGCCTCCAAATTGCAACTAACCAACAACTTAGATGTAATTAAATATACGAGCAAACATATACAAATAACGATAGTTCAAGCAATTGAAATGTACGATAATAATCAAGAAAAACAAAATACGAAAGTAAGGACATGCAGTATAAAAAGAGGCATACAGTGTCCCAAATCTGAAGCTTAATAGGCCGTCCTTCGATATTAACCATACGAGCACCAAATTCGACACCGATTGTAGGATCATGAACAGGCTGGAACCTCTTATCAGTAAATTACAACAACAAACATGATTTCCCCACACCTGTCCAATCACAACACAATTTACTCTATCACTACAAACACTTCATATACACAAATCATTAACACATAGAAACAAACAGATTACAGATATTATATGTTAGGGTTTAATGAACAAAATAATTGAGAAATTGCAGTGATAAAAAGAGTACCAGTGTCTCCGATGATTATGTACTTGAAGAGATAATCGTAAGACATTTAGAGACATGTTTTCAAATTTACCTGTTGCGAAGAAGGCCGGATGGACTGATATGCTCTTACAAATCAAATTTAAAAATTGTTAATTAAAAATTATAAAGACACAATAATCAAATTAAAAAAATGAAGAATAAAAGTGATTATATAAAATCAAAATTTTAAAATCACTTACTAATTGAACCTATTGAGACGTGGATCTTATAAAATTAGGGTTTTGAACTTTACCAAACTATATAAAGCCGTGATATATGAGATGTATGAGAGCTGTTTGATAGGGTTGAGAGTTAGGATTCGATTTGTATGGAGTTCTGTGAAGGATGAACTGAGAGGAGTGAGATTTGTATTTTGTGTGTGAGAGAGATGAGATTAGAGAGGTGGGGAGAAAACGAGGGAGAAGGGGGGAAATAAAAGGGGGAATGAAATTTGGGAGGGGGAAATGATTTTGGTAAGGGGGAAATTTGGGAAGGGGGAATAATATTAGGCGGGGCGTGCTTTTCATTTTTTTTCAAAGCGTACTTAATACATCAGTTATATTTTGAAGCGATGTACAAATAACTAAAAGACATCGATTTTTGAACGAGTGTTGTGATTGATATTTTTTAACATCAGGGACCTTTCTAACCGATGTCAAATTTGTGATGTCTATTACAGTTTTTCTAGTAGTGACTTCTCTGGGCTCCAATGCAAAGGATCTCTCTCCTGCTGCAATTTATGATGCTGTTAATGATGTTTACAAGAATCAGTTGAAGGCTCTGCACTATCTTGGGAAAGGGCTTCAATCAGAGATCTATTCTATAAAGGAGGAGACAGATAGATCCCTCACTCAACTAAGAAACTCCTATCTCTCTGATTTTCCCAAGGTGGATGGCATCCTCAAAGAAGTCCAGAAAACCTCTTCTAATGTCAACATGATAGATCTTACTCTTGCCATGGTCACAGACAACATCAAGAAACTGGCTACCACACTGGACAATCAAGTCAAAGCCAACATCTCCTCTAATGCTATGCTCAATGTAATGTGGAAGAATCAGTATGGTGACAAATTGGTGGATGAGGTCCCTATGTCAAACATCTCCAAATTTGACTTTGCCAAGATCAAGGATCAATCTCTCAATTCTTTCAAATCTCAGCAACTATTCTCTAAAGTGGATGGTCTAGAAAGAGAAGTGGCCTCTCTAAAGGATGAAAACATGATGCTTTCTCAATCCTTAAACAAGCTCAATGACAAGCTGAATGACCAAGGCAACAACACTTCTAACATCTTACTGGTGCAACAGCAAATGATGACAACTATGCTCAAAAGTATGAATCTTCCTATTCCTGGTGAGGCTCAAGCCATTTTGTCTGATCCCAAGCCTAAGGGGGAGACATGAAAGGAGGTTGTGTATGAAAAGAAAAAGGGCAAGGGCAAGGGCAAGGGAAAAGCAACTGAAGAAGAATCAACTTTGAAACCTATCACTCTTCCCACTGTGGATGTAATCAACTCAGCAGGGCAAAAGATGTCAGTTACTTCCACTGTCTATCCAAGTACAATGAACGTAAATAGTGCATCTTCTCAGATATCAACAACAGCTCAGCCTGTAAAAGTGAACTGTGTAACAAAGGCCAAACTGATAGAAGTTGCACAGTCAAGTATCTTTCATGATCAAGCCTTCTTGGAACTTCTAAAGGCTATTGAGGCAAGTGTTGAATACAATACTCTGGAGTATAGGAGAAAATTGAAGAGTATAATACATTGCTTCACAATGGTTGTATGCAGAAGAAATGGAGCATACATAAGTGAGATCATCATGATTTCCAAAGACAACCACTTGTGGCACTTGTCATTTCAATCCCTGTCATAGCTGAGATACACTGAGGTTGATGTGCTTGTGACTCTGATAGAGGATAAGGGAGCTAACAATCAAAGACTGCAAAATGAACTTCTAAAAGATCAAATGTTGAGGTTGCCTGAGGTAATCAAGGAACCAAGAACAATTATCTATCAATGCAATCCTGAATCAAGTAAAATTGAACAGCTCATAATTCCCAATCACCTGGAGGTAAGGAACAGAGGCAAGATAGCTCAGATCATTTCAATGCTCAAGGCCAAGAGAGGACAAAGAAGTGAGGAGGAAAAGGAGACCATTCAAATTCTACAAACATTTATGGAGTCTGGCAGAATTCCTCAAACTCAAAAAGAGAAGGAAGAAAGAAAAGATGATAGGGATGATGAGGATAAGAGGTATAGAAGGAGGAACCAATCTAGGAGCAATAAGGATGGAGGTAGTGAGAACAACAAGAGCAAATCATCCAAGAAATCCAAAGATGCTGATGATGACAAGAGGGACTCCAAGGGAACAAAGGAAACTGTCAAAAGAACAAGAAGTGGAATTCAGCAAGTCATGGACATTGCTAGCAGTGCCTTAACCACAACACAAGACTCTATGTCTAGGGTGGGTACTGTTAGTAATGATCCTCCTAAATCCTTATCCAAGACTTCTGAACCTGAATTGTCACAGAAGACAGATGAAGCCACAACAACTCTAAAAAGACACTTCCACAAGGTCACAGCTAGTGGAGTGTTGCAGTGGATCAAGGGCAAAGAAATGAAGCTACTTCCAAATGATGTGGCACTGAAGACTAATTCTCCCTGCTCCAGCAAGCTACCTCAAGTGAAACACTTGAAGATCAAGAGTGTAGCCAGAAGGAAAAGGATAACAAAGAAGAATGGAGTAATCACTAATGTAGTAGGGATCAAAGTGCTTCCTCTAGATGAAGACTATGATGAAGATGCCCTAGCATTTTTGAGGGCTCAAAGAATCTTTGAAGTCAAAGTGAAGAACAATCATCTTGAGATCAAATACACTGATGGAAGGGAGAAAGAGATGAAGCAAGGCAACTGGCAATATTTTCCAATCTATGAACTTGAAAGAATAAATGCCTTATTAAACTTTGAAGAAAAGGAAGAGAGGATGTGGAAAATAGAGATTGCTAGATTCATGAAGATGCACTCTGACTATGAAGAAAATCTAAAGAAGCTGAATGAAGAGAAGAGGTGTCAGAAAGAAAAGGAGATGGCTGAGATGGAAGAAAAGGCAAAGGAGCTAAGGAAGAAAGGGCTGTGCAGGGTAAAACAAAATCCTTATATTTTGGAGTACAAAAATCATTATGGAGGAAAAAGCAAGATAAGGATGGAGTTTATAGATTCATATGTGGAAAGTGCCCTTAGAACAGCAGTTGAAGATCTAAAAGACTCTCCTCTCATTGAAGAGCTGATTGCAAGAGATGAAATTCTAATGGCCATCTCTGAGATAAAGAAGAATGAAAAAATAAGGAAGAAGAAGGTCTATGATGATTTCTTAGAGAAACAATTGGAAACTGAAGCTATGTAGCTCAAGGGGAAATTCTGTAAGCCTAAATTTCCAAGTTGTTATCAAATTCTGTTCATCCCTTTATCTTCTTTATATTTGTTCTTTTTTTTTTATGTTAGTTAGGCTTGTTATCAGACATGAAATTGTGCCTAAGGGTCTTACTCACAATTTGGGGGAGATTGTTAGGCTCAAGACATGTCTGAATACCACCATTAACAAGCCTAAGCTATGTGACTATGTCACACTACATGACCTAGTGAATTCTATCACTGGGATATAGTATAGGTCTCTCAATGTACTTGTCTTGTTCTCATGAACATCAGCTTGATCATGTATGCTCAGAATTATAATGAGCTTAGTAAGCTTCTTGCAACTAGAATGTATATAGGCCATTAAATAATTGTCCTGGTAGAAGTTCAGATTTGTTCATGCAGCAGGATAGAGATGAATAAGGCCCTGAAGAAATAAGTTGCAGAAATTTGTCTAAGGCATTATATAGCAAAGTCAGGATAAAGCTATGTCGTGAAGTCACCAATATCCATGTCGAGAAGTGCTAGATCGCATAGTCCATTTTGTACTATGTTGTGAAGTCCTCAAGACTCATGTCGTGAAGTGTTGAAGTCAGCAAGGTCAAAGATGCCTAGATCGTGAAGTCCTCAAATGACTTATGTCGTATAGTCCTCAAATGACTTATGTGGCATAGTCCTCAAATGACTTATGTCGCATAGTCCTCAAATGACTTATTTCGCATAGTCCTCAAATGACTTATGTCGCATAGTCCTCAAATGACTTATGTCGCGTAGTCCTCAAATGACTTATGTCGCATAGTCCTAAAATGACCTATGTCGCAAAGTCCTCAAAGGTCATATCGCATAGTCTTCACAAGGGACATCGCGAAGTCTGGAATGAAGAGGAGTTCACGATATCAACACTTAGTCGTTTACAACAAGACAAATCAAGGTACAGAATCAAGAATCAAAAGAGACAAATACTGAAGCATTTGTTCTGGCAAGGTGGTCCAAAGAACAGATGGAAAATCTACAACTAAACTTGGAGAGAAAGATAAGAGACAAGCAGCTACAGAAACGGGAAAGACTCCGAAAAGCAGGTGGTCCTTCCTGACACAGTTAACCTCTTATGGCAGGACAAGTTGGACTTTCAGCTAGGGGTAACTGTGTAAATAGTGGTGTGCATAGTTTGTATAGATGAATATATATATCAAGCACACACCACTGTAAGCTGTAAGAGAGATACACATAGTTTTATCTTAAGCACTCTTTTCTCTCTAAGCAAAAACAAGTTACAAACTGTTCTTGTTTAGAAGCCAGAAATTCCGTTGTGAATTTCCGGAAAGCTGTAGTATTTAATTTACTCAATACAAAGTAGATTAAAGTGATTGTGTGTGTTGTTTATATTCCGCATATTACATAGCAAAATCATATACAGTTTATCTTGTGTTTCAAGAATCGAAAAACATCAAACTATCCATTCACCCCCCCCTCTGTCTAGTTTCTAGTGGTATTCATTTCTAACAGTTTCTACTCTAGATTCATATGACTGTAGCAATAGATTTCATGATGTCAACAAAATTAAGGGTTATAATAAAATGTATAGGGTTAAGGCTCCCTTAAAATTAGTACCCGCCGGTGCTGGTTACCGTTCTTGTCATTGGCGGTCTAATGCTCTGTGTATTTATAAAGATGCCATAGTTGCCGGTCTTAGGTTTCAGTTTCATGAATTTATACCTAGACTTCTGGCTGATGTTCAAGTAAACCCTTGTCAATTACCTCCAAATTCCTGGAGGATAATTAATTGTTTTATGGTTTTGAGCTTGCGCAACAATTTTCTTCTTTCCGTCCCTTTGTTTAGAAAAATATTCCAATTTAAGAATAGTTCTGCCAATAACCTGGGTTGGGTGTATATTAACCACCGAGTTGGCCTTCCCTTCATTTTTCACCCAAAATCTATTCCTGATAACAATCCTAGGTGGAAAAATGAATTCATTTGGTAGAGTTGTGGATGGTAGTCCCAACAACATAATTTTGAATGATGAGGAGTCCCATGCTTATTCTGAGCTAATCAAGGACAATGGGACTACCGTGGCTTGGGAGCTTCTCGACGAATTTGTCCTCAAGTCTGTTGACCTTTCAAGTGTTTCATACAAGGGTAAACTTCTTTACTTTCTTTGTTTATTCTTATCCTTTTTGAGATTTCTTATACCCATTCTTGTTTGTTTTTATTTTTACAGCTGCGGCCTTTATTAACAAGACTAATGAGCCCAAGGACGATGAGACTGCCAGGATGAAGAGGGCTAGGATAGGAGATGATCCTCGTGGGAAACCTGATGTTCCCAGTGTTCTGATCTCATCTTAGATTCCTGTGGAGGTGGCAGAAGCTCCTGTTTCTTCAAAGTCCTCAGTTTGGCGCCCCAACTGGGGTATTAGGAAGAAGGACACCATTGTTGGGGTGTCCAAACATGCTATTGAGTGGTCATACCACTCACTCACTCCCTGCGACTACAAGGATTTTGTTGCAAACTCTACTATCGAAGGAGTTGAACATATGGGCGCTCAAGCCATAGCTACGGTACTTTTCTTTCTTTGTTCTATTTAATCTTTCTTCTTTTTATGTAATCTTTATCTTACTTTAAATTCCTTTTTGTTTGGCAGAGTAATGCCAACTTTCAGGGGGGCCTTTTTCAGGCTAAAGCTTGGCGTACCTCTTCTGAGGCCAACAAATCTAAGATTGATAAATCTGAGGAGGAGGTGAAGTCTTTGAAGGAGGCTTTAGCGAGAAAAGAGAAAGAGCTTGTGAATGCTCAGGCTGAGTTGGTTGAGCTGAGAAAGAGTAAAGATGACTATATCGATGAGTACCTTGACTCCCAGGAGTACAAGGACTTAGTAGAGAAACATGATGAGAATCTTTTCCCAGTTCAGTATTCTGCAGGATGGGAGGATGTTGTTCAGGCCATCTCAGCTAAGCATCCTGAAGCTTTTGATCCTGCCCACTTTCCAAGTCCTCACCCTCCTACTCCTCTAGAGATCATCTTGGTTGGGACAGTTAACATGGAGGAGGATGATAGGATTCTGGAGCCTGAGCATTCCTCACCTCCTGGTGCCATATCTGTCAATGATCCCGAGGCTACTGATTCCAGTTCTAGTTCCAGCTCGGAAGAGGAGACTGATACTGGCAGCAAAGACGGGGGTGAATAGTTTTTAGATATACTTGTCTTTATATGGCCGCATGTGGCTATTTTATCTATCATGTACTTTCAGCCTTCGGGCTTAATTTAAACTCTTTATGTAAGTCTAATTTAATATCCTTTGATTTCCTCAAATTCTTAACTTTGCATGTTTATCAACACTTGATGCGCATAAATTGTCATAAAAATATTGGAACGTTGAATTTCTACCTCGAGTTAAAAATTCGGATTGGTTTCGTCGACCTTATTTCTACTTGCCCTAATAGTGAGTCCAGTTAGGAAACACTAGACATAATAAAATTTTAAATTTGTAGCATGCAAAGTTCTTGGCACCTCAACCCCTTCAAGAGTTTCCAACTTGTATGAGCCTCGTCCAAACACATTCTTGACTCGATATGGCCCTTCCCAATTTGGAGCCAACTTTCCTTTCTGCCCAACCCCGGATGCTTCAATCTTTCGGAGAACTAAATCTCCTTGACGAAAGAATCTTTCTTTAACCCTTAGGTTGTAATAGAAAGATTCTCGTTTTTGATGTTCAACTATCTTAGCATTTGCTTCATCTCTAACTTCATCAATCAGATCTAAGGCCAACCTCATGCCTTCTTCATTTGCTTCTGGCTCGTAGGCTTCCACTCTTGGAGAAATGTGAGTAATCTCCACTGGAACCACTGCTTCTGCTCCATATGCTAACAGAAACGTCGAAATATTTCACATATGGTATGCAAATTGATCGCTGGGAGATAGAGAAAATACAGTGAAGTCGGATTTCAAAAAATGCTCAGCGATTGACGGGAAAATTCAAATTAAAAACGGAGGAATTAGGTGTGGTTGTGTATGAGAGGGTGTATTTTAGTTGTGTGTGGTGGCTCTAGGGGCCGTTAGATTGATTGATTTAAGGGTTTGAATTAGTTTCTAGTTTTTATTTTAAGTTTGGTTTATGTTTAATCACTTGCCATATTTAGAAACCAAAATTAATAATTAATAATAGGGTCGTGTTAACAACAGTCCTTAGGGCTATGGTTAAGAATATTAGAATTTCCAAAATTACATGTAAGTTGTCATGAACACACTAATTGGATTTCTAGAAATACATTTCTTTTTAAAATCATTTCCATAAGTGCAATTAATTTCTTGAAAATATGACAATCAATATTTTATATTCTTGGAATGTTTGAAAAATAATAATTGAAAAATGCTAGAGATCCCAACAAATTATCCCAAATTCATCTTTAATAATAACATTCTTTATAAAAATATAAGACCCCGCGTGCATATATATGAGTTCACAAATTAAAACTTTACATGTGTTGGTCACATTATTCTGTACAAATATAATAGTAGTTTTATTTGTTAAGCTCTTAAGAAATTTGAAAACTTGGGAGTTGGGGCTTGGCCCAGTGATATGTATTCCTAGAGCGTTTACCTCTTTTCTTCAGTCCATCCAGGATATTTTGATTTGCTACTTCAGCTTGTCCATTTGCTTGAGGATGAGCAACAGAAGTGAAACGTAGTTCAATATCATTCTCTCCACAATACTTTTTGAAATCTTCATTATTAATCTGAGTTCCATTATCCGTGACCAAGATTCGTGGAATCTCATACCTGCATATTACATTCTCCCAAAAGAACTGCATTACTTGCTTGGTGGTTATCTTGGCTAAAGGTTTAGCCTCAATCCACTTAGTGAAGTAGTCAATTGCCACTATCAAGAATTTTCTTTGCGCACTTGCCACTGGAAATGGTCCAAGTATATCCATTCCCCACATGGCAAATGGAATAGTTGAATTTATAGCCGTTAACATCTCAGGTGGTTGTCTAACCACTGGTGCATGCTTTTGGCATCATTCACACCTCTTCACATAGTTTTTTGCATCTGCAAGCATATTTGGCCAATAGAACCCTAGACGAGTGATTTTATAAGCAAGTGCCCTGCCCCCCAAGTGCTGCCCACAAATTCCCTCATGTACTTCCCTTAGGGCCAACTCTGCCTCCTGGGGTCTCAAACATTTCAAGTAGGGGACAACGAAAGACTTTTTATACAAGATTTCCTCAATCAAGGTGTACCTTAGTGCTCTCACATATAACTTTCGTACCTCTGAAGTATCGTTAGGTAGCCAACCAGTTTCTAGATGAGACTTGATGGGATCCATCCAACATCTAGCAACATCAATTGGTGCTATTAACTTTCCATTGATGCTTGGTGTCTTCAAGACTTGGAAGTATACACTTCCTGCATAGTTCTCAATTTCAGAAGAAGCAAACTTGGACAAGGGATCAGCCTTCATGTTTTCTTCTCTAGGAATGTGTTCCACATAACACTCATCAAATTGAGTCACGATGGCTTTGACAAGTTTCAGATACTTAGCCATGACTTCATCTCTAGCCTCAAATTGTCCATTCACTTGGGAAACTACCAGCCTCGAGTCTCCACATACATTGAGAGTCTTAACTCTCAAGGCTCCAGTCAGCCCTAAGCCATCTATCAAGGCTTCATACTCAGCTTCATTGTTTGTCGTCGGGAAGTCCAGCTTTAGTGCATACTCTATGAGAAATCCATCGGGACTTTGCTGCACCAAACCTGCTTCACTTGATTTTGTTTTTGATGCCCCATCAAAATAGAGCACCCAACATTCTTTGGACACTGTGTCTTTATCTTGCTTCTCTTCTTCTTTTCCTTCCAATATTGTTTCCTGCCCCCCCCCCTCCCCCCCCCCCCCGACTTCCTAGTTGTCAATGGTGCATTCGACCATGAAGTTAGCAAGTGCGTGAGCTTTTATTGTCGTTCGAGGCTTATACTTGATGTCAAATTCTCCTAACTCAAATTCTCCCCTGACTTGGAAATGAATCTCCCCAATGCTGCCACTCTTCCTGTAAGCTTCTGAACATCCTTGACGGACCGTGGCGGCTCCATGTCCAAAATTGCTTTGATTTTATCGGGGTTAGCCTCAATTCCTCGTTTAGAGACCATCAGGCCTAAAAACTTTCCTGACCCTACGCCGAAGGCTTACTTAGCTGGATTTAATATCATCCTATGGTGCCTTAGCACTTCAAATACTTCCCGTAGATGGTTTATATGATCCGCCTTATCGAAGCTTTTAACCAAAATGTCGTCCACATAGACTTCCATGGTCTTTCCAATCAGGTGTTCGAAAATTTTGTTCACCAACCTTTGATATGTCGCACCTGTATTCTTGAGCCCAAATGCCATAACCAAATAATAGTAAACACCAAAGTCAGTGATGAAAGATACCTTGGAGATGTCATCCTTGTGCATTTTGATCTGGTTGTATCCGTTGAAGCCATCCATGAAACTCAACATCTTGTGCCCAGTTGTGGCATCTATTAGAGTATCAATTCTTGACAAGGGAAAACAATCTTTAGGACATGCGTAGTTCAAGTCTATGAAATCCACACACATCCTCCATTTTCCATTGGATTTCTTGACCATTACAGGGTTATCCAACCATTCAGGAAATTGAATTTCTTCGATGAACCCTGCTTCCAAGAGCTTATCTACTTCCTGCTTTATGGCCTCTTGCCTCTCTCGAGCAAAGTTTCTCTTCGTTTGCTTCACTGTCTTCCTTTTGGTATCTACATTCAATTTGTGAGTTATTAACTGGGGATCAATCCCTGGCATATCGGCCGCTGTCCAAGCAAAAACATCGTTGTTTTCTTAAAGAAAAGATATGATTTTGCTCTTCAAAGGTTCAGATAACAATGCTCAAACGTAAGTAACCTTTTCTGATTCGCTAGGAACTAAGGGAATTGGAATTAAATCCTCAGCCGGTTTCCCTCTTCTTTCTTCATTATCTTTGGTATCCATATCTTCAATGGGGAGAATCTGCCCCCCGACTCCATCATGCCTCAATGCAGCTGCATAACAACTTCTAGCCATTTTTTGATCACCTCGTTCCTCGTTCCTCGCCAATCCCATTTCTTGTTGGAAACTTGATTTTCAGATGATAAGATGAAGCAACAGCCTTGAATGCATGAAGACCCGTCCTTTCCAGAATTGCATTGTAAGTTGAAGTTGCCTTTATAACTATAAACTTCAATATTTGAGTTGTTGTCTTCGAACCTTGCCCCATTGTCATAGGGAGTTGGATTGTACCTTCCACCTTTGATTCTACTCCATTAAATCCATATATGGACATATTCGTGGGTGTCAACTGAGAAAGCATCATGGAATAAAATGTCTACTGAAGCTCCATTGTCAACTAAAACCCTCTTTGTCTCAGAATTGCCTATCACATGTATGAGGACCAGGGGGTCATCATGGGGAAATTTCACTTCCTCCAAGTCAGAATCATCAAAACTTATGGCTATTTTCCGTATTGGCACGCTTCGGTGCTTCTCCTACAACAGTCATTACCTCTCGGGCATAAGGTTTTCTTGAGTTTCGAGAGGACCCAGCAGCAGTTGGTCCTCCAAATATCATGTTGATGACAGGCCCTCGGGGTTTGGGATTACGATCTTGATCATTGTCCCTTTTGTCATAATCCTTTCTTTCATAGTTTCCTCGTTGATTTCCTCGATTCCCATCCTTAGTGAACTTATCGAGTTTTCCTCTTCGAATCAAAAACTCGATCTCATCTTTCAATTGTCTGCAATCATCCGTATCACGACCAACTTCTTTGTGGAATCGACAGAATTTATTCTGATTCCTTTTAGACAAGTCATTCCTCAGTGGCTTCGGCCATCAGAGATCTTCCTCCTTTGCAATTTCCATTAGAATTTGGCTTCTAGGGGTGTTCAATCTCACATACTCCGTGAACCTTGGTCCAAAATTGTTCTTTTTGGGTGGAGAGTCAGAATCCTTTGATGTCCTAAGATATTTTTCCCTAACATCATATTCTTGAGTCTCATTTCTTTTCTTTGCGTTCCCGCTTCCGCCAACAGCAGGTTCATATTTCCTCATGTTTTCTTCAGCCTTGATATATTTTTCAGCCCGGTCTTGTAAATTTAACATGCTTTTAGGTGGATGCTGTTAATCCCAAATGACCTAACAGAATTGTAGAAGGGGGGGGGGGGGTTGAATACAATTCTTGATATTTCTTAAACTTAAAACAACTTACAAATAAAAACTGAACTTAAAGTAAAAATCACAAGCACATAAATAATTTCAGTTGGATTGTTTGATGATCCAACTGAAGTGATTTTTATTGCGGAAATAATCTGTGATACAAAATGTACACAGCTTCTCAGTTACAAGATTGTAGAGAAGTATGCTCTCAAAGATAGCTAATACAAACTATTTGTTTTTCTTCTCTCCTTTTAAAGTAACTGCTACACTTGGTTATATATACCCAAGTTTACAATTCTACGTTTGGCTAAACTAAAGAACAATAGTAGTAACCATCAGTAGCTTGCTTTTCATTCCTTTTGTCCAATAGTCCTTGGAGATCTTTTCTTTTGTCTTCATGCTTATTTTAATCATTCCCAAGAGCCTTATTGGAAATTGGAATGTTTCCTTATTTCCAGTAACCATTTTGATGGCTTCCAATGCAAAGTACACTTCCATATCTCCTTTAGATCTGTTCAGTAAACTGTCACTATCACTTTGTCAACTGTTCAAAAAGCAATAGTGATTCGTTGATAGCAGGGAGATGTGTTTCGTTGATAGCTTTATTCTTCATTCCGTTGATGGTGTTTCCTTCGTTTCGTTGATGGTGTTTCCCTCGTTTCGTTGATGGGTAAACTCCATACCGTTGACAGAGTGATCTTCATACCGTTGACATGTCTTCACTTAGACAAAATTACAAGGCATAATATATTTACAATTAACCAACCTATTTTGCCTATCTAGTACTTAGTCAACATGACTTAGAAAACCTATCTAATACATACAACAAAATGCATATCAAACTGTGAAGTATTGTACAGTGCAATTGCTACATTACTCATTTCGTTGATGAGCTTCCTGTCAACGGAATGCTGCAAAGCATGCCATTTCGTTGACAGTTACAAAATGACTTAATACAAAATCTACTAAGTGTTTTTATAATTATCATCAAGAACAACATATTCCTAACAATCTCCCCCAATTTATGACTGATAGAAAAACAGCCATAAATCAAGAGCCTTGATGATAACAAAAACACTCAGACATATTTACACATGATAAAAGTAGAAATTGCATTGAGCTTCATTGAATTTAATTGAAATGCAAAGTAGAAAATCTTACAAAACAAGTGCACAGAGTTGCTCCTCTAGACTGAGCAGATTTTTCATCTTTGCCTCTGTGGTCTTGTTTTCTTCCCTTTTCTTGCATTGTTCTCCTCAATTTGAGCTTGAAGTCTTCTGTAGAAAATCTTCTCTTCTTCATCTTGATTCCCCAACTTGGATTGCATTAACCTTAGAGTTTCATTGGATGCCTTCTCCAGTTGGTCTTCTATTCTGAAGAATCTTCTACAGTTGTCCTTATCTCTGAATTCCATCATCCAAAAAGGTTGGAGATGAATTATCTTTCCTGTTTGAGGGACCTTCAATACTCTGGGAAGTGCACCAGGCTTGTTCCAGCTAGCTTTGATTTGGCAAATCTTGGAGACAACCTCAGACTTGGCTGTTTTGGTAAAACCAAAATCTTTCTTCAAACATTTAAACACAGATAGCAGTGTCTGATAGTCTTCTCCCAGAATTCTGTGTAGAGGCCAAACATGTTCTCTCCCACCCTTGTAGACAAATACCAATCTCTCTGGTAGTTTGTAAGAAGCTGCTATTCCTCTCACTTCAACCAGGTCATCAAGATTGATATGAATGTCAGACTCCTCCCTGATATCAGCAATGTAGATGAAGTCTTCTGGGTTGGTAGGGGGTTTCTCAGCTTGTGGTCTCCTTACCAGAATTGGCTTAGCCTTGGTAGCCTTTGCTTAGATTTCTTCTTTGGATCCATTTCAAAGAGGAATTTTGGAAAGTTGGCCTCATCAAACTCAATTGGCTCTCCCTTTGGCTCAATTGGCTGATCATGGAAATTTACAGGATGATTAGGATCACAGGCTAACTTTACCTCTGAAACTGGATCAGGAATTGTTGGAGGTGCAATTGGTACAGAAGAGTCTGATGCAATGCTCTGAGAGTCATCATTCTCAAAGGCTATGTTTCTCCTAGCTCTTGCCTTTGGTTGCCTTGTGCTCTTCTTTGCACTCCTTTCCTCTCTTGCTTTTTCTTCTAGCTGTATTTCTTCTTCATCAAGAGACTGAGCAACAGCAAGGGCTTGCATTGCTGCTCTTTCTGACTCTTCAGCTTTAGCTTCAGCAAAGTTTGGGTGACCAGCCCAAACACAGATTTCTTGTCCATTCCTGTAGACAATTGCCCTTTGCTTCCTTATCTCATAATCATTGCTTTCCTTGCTTTTTGTGATAAGTAGACCAAGAAGCTTGAGCTCATCTGGATAAGGTGCAGGATAGAAAGTCCTTGCTATATTTTTGCCCTTTGGTTTAGCAGGGGACTTGGGAGATAAGCTTCTTTGGAGTGTAGCTTGTTCCACATCCCTAATGCATGAAGTTTGTCCTTTTTCCTTCCTTGGACCTTGAGTGACTCCATGTAGAAGGGGCTCTACCTTATAGAAAGAATTGGTCTGTGGCTCCCATTCCGTTGACACTAGAACCATGGCATTCGTTGATGGTTGATCCGTTGATGGATTTGAGTCCTTTGTAGTTCCAGCAATTTTCTTGACCCTTGCTTCTATGTTGGACCAATGGTCTTTGATTTGTTCTGTAAGTCTCATCCTCATAGAAGCTTCCTGGATAAGGTCAATACCATCCTTTTTCTTATTTCCAAACTCCCCCATTGCTAATGGCTCTTCTGGCAAGGAGATGGCTGGGACCAAAACCTTTGTGATTTGTATCTCTAGCTCCTTAGTTTTCTCCCCCTTTTTGTTATCATCAAGTGAGATGATAGGGATTCCTTGAGCTGCCAGAAGCTGGGTGAGTAGGCTAGTTTGCTTCTCCTGTTCCTTCTGCATGTGAGAAAGTGTAGCCTCAACTTTGTCCACTCTAGAGGAGAGAGTTTTCAAAGATGAGGACACTTCAGGTTCCTTGGTGAAAAACCTTGACATCTTGGAGACAGTGTGAAGAGGAAGCTTTTCATCTAGCCTCCTGTCAGTAGCATCCCTAAGGTTGCTAATTGAATCCTTGATTTCTGTAGCCTCAATCCTTGTCTGCAACATTTGTAGCCTTTGAATTTCCAGAGAATCCATTATGGCCTTGTAGAATTTCTTTTCCCTTGCTTCAGCAGACTCATGAGCTAGATATGCCTCATTGTACTGCCTTGTGATAGCAGCATCCAAGTTGCATCTACCATGCATATCCTGAGAAAGCCAGTTTGGTGTAGGAGGCACCACAGAAGTCCCAGTCTGTGTAGTGGTGGCCACCTGTAGATTGTCACCAAAGCTGTCTTCATCATTAGAAAACTCAAAGTCTCCACTTGCTGCAGCTCCTGGAGGTAGATTGGTCAAGGCATCCTTTGCTCTTTGCATTGATGCAGTAGTATGAATTAAGTTGAGTGACCTTTCTGCCTCCACATTGCCCTGTTGAGCCATAACTTGATAGGCTGACACAGGATGAGTAAAGGTCTCAGGATCCAGGGAAATACTATCCAGAGTTTGTTGATAATGCTCTTGGAAAGTAAGTTCCCTTTCTCCCTCACTGACCTCCATTAACTCACTAGCAATGGCTGCTTCCATCCTTATTGCTCCTGTAGTGCCTTCTCTCTCTCCACTCTTTTCTTGCATCATGGGCTCCCCATGGCTCACACCTCTCACACCCTCACCTTCACCTACTAAGGTGGTACTCTCAATCTCTCATTTTGCCTGGCTGGAAGAAATAGCCAGCCTCTCAATTTCACTCCCTCTCAAACCTAAAAGTGTCTCAACTACCACCAGGTCATCTACACTAGTTGTGGAAACAACTTGATTTTCAATAAGGGGTGTAGATTGACCTATCAACAGAATGGTAGTTTGAACTGTCAACGGTATGGATACCGTTGATGGAGAAACACTTGTCAACGAAAGAAGCTGTTTCGTTGATGAAGTCAATAAAGCACTTTGAGAAAGTGAAATTACAGTAGAATCTGTGGTGATTGATTTTAGAGATTGGTCCACAGATCCTCTTGCAACTTCAGAAAAAATTGGTTGATGGCCCAACAAATCACTTAACAAGTGATGGCCACCAGCTTCAGAGTGGGGCTTCTCCAAGATTAGAGTTGGAGAATCAGGAATAGATGAATGGATCATGTCCACATCTAGAGATAGAGTTGGTGAATTTGATGGAGATAGTTCAAGGTTGATGTTTAGAGAATGGGACTGTAACCCCAGAGTAATAATAGGGGTTACATCAAACTGAATTTGAGAAACTGGAAGTGTTGCTTCCAGTGTGTGTGCACCCTGTGTACCCTTGGACTTTTGCTTCACTCTCCTTTGGTATTGGGAAAATGTAGACTGTGGGCTTGAAGTGTCCCTTACCCTTTTGGAGTGTGCTCTTGGAGGAGAGCTTGTTTCAATAATCACATCCTTTTGGGAGGATGCAACTAGACTTGTGTTTAAATCCATTTTACTCATTGTGCCTTGTTGGGAAGACACAATGGGGCTTGGCTGGATTTCACTCATCTGTCCTTCCTTATCCTTAGGGTTTCTTTTATGTTCACCCCTTCCCTCACCTCTCTCAGCACCTACAACACTCCCCTTAGGTTGTGTAGTGGATTTTACAACAGGTGCCTTTTGGGAAGCACCTGAGGTTGGCTTGGAGGATTTCTTTGATTTTGGTTTTGTTGCAGGGGCAGGAGCCTGTTGGGTCACAGCTACAGACTCCACAGCAACAGGACTGGGTGATACAGTTGAAGTAACAACTATACTAGAAGGGATAGCAGTAGTTACCTCAATTATTGGCAGATACACCACTGGAACATCACCATTGTGGTTCAGCCTCAGTATGTCTGTCAATACTCTCTTTTCTTGCACAAAACACTCAAACTTGGAAACAGGGTTAGAGATTACTAATGGTGTTGGACTAACATGATTAGCCAACATCATCAGAAACCTAGCATAGTAGATATTCTTTTTCCTATTAGCCTTATCACCCAACTTAGCACCAATTTCATACATAAGTTGGGTGCTAAAGTTGTAATATCTATCAGTTAGGAGCATGGTAAAAAGAATCAACATGGAATTAGTTAATGCATCAAAATTACTAATATTTCCAGAAAAGACCTTGATAAATGCATCAGCTAAATAACTATATTCCCTAACCAAACCTCTCCTAATTATTCTACCCAGATTATCAGTAGGCAAAGAGTAGTTTATTGAATTTAGCATGTTAACCATTTCAGTGATTGTAGGCAAAGCATCACAGTTATTTTCAGGAATATGTAGACATACTTGCAATACATCAGAATTAACTATGTACTCATTACCTTGGAGAGTGAATTGCAGTGTGCAGTTTGTTCCACTATACTCACACGAGGTCCAGATCTCCTCGATTATCTCATTATAGAGAGGAGTTGAGTGAAACATTGCATAGCTCAACTTGGAGTTCTTCATGAAGTCCATCATCTTGAAAAAGATACTGTTCGGGTTTTCCTTGACAACAAAAGGGATGGAGTTGTTCTTCTCATAGATGAACCCTCCAGCAGACATAAGCTTGACTATGGGTGCCATTGTTGTGTGAAGAAAAGCTTCGAACTGAATTGCTTGTTAGAGAGAAGAAGAGAGAAAAGCCTTTGGAATTTTTTAGAACAGGTAAAAAGAAATTAAAGAAAATAGAATTTCTTAAATACTCCCCCAAAAATTCTCAGAAAAAGAGTCCAATAATAAATGTAAATTACTGGATTGGATTAAAAATATAACCGTTACTTTTAAAGAAATACCATGATTTATACTTACAGGGGTGTATGCATAGATCGTGGTAAAAGACGTGTCAAAATTTCAACGGTTCAGATTAAAAGCGCTATATCAACGAATCAGATTTGGGCGTTTAAGGTCCCGTCTATTTCGTTGATAAAGCTGCGTTTCGTTGATATAAAAGAGCTATCAACGAAACACCCAGAAAAATGCTAAGACTGTCAACGAAATGGTGCATTTCGTTGACATAGTAATTTTGACTTAGACAAAATTTCACTTTTTCCTGAGAAAATTAGTTCACAGAAAAACATAGCAAATTTCTGGCTACATTGTAACTTGCAAATATCTCAAAAATAATTAAGAGAGATTTATCATACCTAGCTCACTTACTAATCTTGAGAATGATGATTCATCAAGTGGCTTGGTAAAGATGTCTGCAAGTTGTTGTTCACTTGGAACAAAATGTAACTCCACAGTACCATTCATAACATGTTCTCTAATGAAATGGTACTTGATGTCAATGTGCTTGGTCCTTGAATGCTGCACTGGATTCTCAGTAATGGCAATGGCACTAGTGTTGTCACAGAAAATAGGAATTTTCTCAACTCTTATTCCATAATCAAGTAGTTGATTTTTCATCCATAAAATCTGTGCACAACAACTTCCAGCTGCAATATACTCAGCCTCAGCTGTGGAGGTAGAAACTGAGTTTTGTTTCTTGCTGAACCATGAGACAAGCTTGTTTCCTAAGAATTGACAGGTGCCTGTTGTGCTTTTCCTGTCAATTTTACATCCTGCAAAATCTGCATCTGAATAACCAATTAGTTCAAAGCCAGATTCTCTAGGATACCAAATGCCAAGGTTTGGTGTTCCTTTGAGATATCTGAAAATCCTTTTAATAGCAACTAAATGGGATTCCCTAGGATCAGCTTGAAATCTAGCACATAGACATGTAGCAAACATAATATCAGGTCTACTAGCTGTTAAATACAAAAGTGAGCCTACCATGCCTCTGTAACTTGAAATGTCCACAGATTTTTCCTTAGTATTCAATTCAAGTTTGGTGGCAGTAGGCATGGGAGTTTTGGCAGGAGAGCATTCCATTAAGTTAAACTTCTTTAATAAATCATGAATATATTTTGTTTGACTAATGAAAATGCCTTCATTAACTTGCTTCACTTGAAGACCAAGAAAGTAAGTTAATTCTCCCATCATGCTCATTTCATATTTACTTTGCATAAGCTTGGCAAACTTTTGACAAAGTTTCACATCTGTAGACCCAAAGATTATGTCATCTACATAAATTTGAACAAGTATAGTAGAGCCATTCACAACCCTGTGAAAAAGAGTTTTATCTACAGTACCTCTAGTGAACTGATTCTCAAGGAGGAACTGTGAAAGTGTGTCATACCAGGCTCTAGGTGCTTGTTTCAAACCATAGAGTGCTTTGAGGAGGAAGTATACATATTCTGGAAAATCATCATCTTCAAAACCAGGAGGTTGACTTACATACACCTCCTCTTCCAATTCCCCATTCAGAAAAGCACTCTTCACATCCATTTGATAGACTTTGAAATTGGCATGGGCTGCATAGGCTAGGAAAATCCTTATTGCTTCTAGTCTAGCAACAGGAGAAAAGGTTTCATCAAAATCAATTCCTTCTTCCTGTGAATAGCCTTTTGCAACCAATCTAGCTTTGTTCCTTGTGACTATGCCATTTTCATCCATCTTGTTTCTGAACACCCATTTTGTGCCTATGACACTCCTGTCCTTAGGCTTGGGCACCAGCTTCCATACATTGTTCCTTTCAAATTGGTTTAGCTCTTCTTGCATAGCCAAAACCCAATCTGGATCTAGAAGTGCATCCTCAACTTTCTTTGGCTCATCTTGAGACAGAAAGCTACTATATAGACATTCTTCTTGAGTTGCTCTTCTAGTTTGGACTTTTGAAGACACATCACCTATAATAAGTTCAAAGGGATGATCTTTAGTCCATTTCCTTGAGGGAGGTAGATTTGCTCTTGAAGAGGTAGCTTCATGATCATGATTGCCTTGATTGGATATTTGTCCTTGAGAAACTCCCCCTGAATTTGTTGTTCCTAACTGATCACTTCTAGAAGCATTTCTATGACTGTCAACGGTATGACCATTTTGGTTGTCAACGAAACGCTCATTTTGACTGTCAACGAATCCACCATCATGACTGTCAACGAAATGACCATTTGGTCTGCTAGCAGCTATTCTTTTCAATCTTAATGCAACAATTTCATCTTCACTGCTGCTTTCATCTGTGCTAGATACAACAACTTTAGGCTGTTTCTCAGTAGCCTTAACATGATTCACTTGATCTCCTTCCTCATTTTCAAAAGAAAGACTTTCATGGAAACCTTCATCACAGAGACCTTGAATTTTGAGATCATCAAAAACAACATGTACAGATTCTATAACAATGTTGGTTCTGATAAGGGGTCATTCCTTTGGCCTGATTAATCAAAGAAATATTTTGAGTGAAGCAAGCTGTATTAACTGCCTCAGCCCAAAAATAAGTTGGTAACTTTGATTCATCTAGCATTGTCCTTGCAGCTTCAATGAGTGTTCTGTTTTTCCTTTCAACCACACCATTTTGCTATGGTGTCCTTGCTGCTGAAAACTCATGCAAAATACCATTTTCTTCACAGAACACCTTCATGCTTGAATTCTTGAATTCTGTCCCATTGTCACTCCTAATCCTCCTTACTTTCAAGTCAGGATGATTGTTTACCATCTTGATGTGATTGATAATGATTTCACTTGCCTCATCTTTGGAGTGCAAAAAGAAACTCCATGTAAATCTAGAAAAATCATCAACAATCACAAGACAATATTTCTTCTTTGAAATAGACATGATATTTACAGGGCCAAACAAATCCATATGAAGCAACTCAAGCTGATGGACAATTGATGACTCTGTCTTGCTTTTGAATGATGCCTTCTTTTGTTTCCCTTTTTGACAGGCATCACACAAACCATCCTTGGAAAACTCCACCTGTGGAATTCCTCTAGCAAGATCTTTCCTCACCAAATCATTCATAACTTTAAAATTTAGATGAGATAATTTCTTGTGCCATAGCCAACTTTCATCCTTGCTTGCCTTGCTGAAAAGACAAGTGATGGTTTCTGGACTTGTGCTACTAAAGTCAGCAATGTACACATTCCCTCTTCTGAATCCAGTCATTACCACATTGTTGTTTCCTCCTTTAGAAACAACACAGGCTTCTTTAGAAAAAGTAACTAAAAATCCTTTGTCACAAAGTTGGCTGATACTAAGCAAATTGTGCTTAAGACCATCCACCAATGCAACCTCATCTATGATGACATTCTCTTTTGAAATCAAGCCATATCCCTTAGTGTAGCCTTTGCTGTCATCTCCAAAAGCAATACAAGGGCCAGCTCTTTCCTGAAACTCTGTGAGCAGGGTAGAATCACCAGTCATGTGTCTTGAACAACCACTATCCAAGTACCAAAGATTCCTTTTGTCTCCCTGCACACAATAAAACCAAATCAAGTTGATTTTGGTACCCAAGTTTCCTTGGGTCCTGTTTTGTTAGCCTTTGCTTTTCCTTTTATATCATTTTTCACCTTGGGCTCAGATTGATTTAAATCAATCTTTACCCTTGGTGTTGATTTCTGAGGGTTGCTCACATTTTCATTCACAACATGCATAGTTGGAGGAACAATCAGGTTATTCATATTCCATGGCATTTGTGGCATATTAAACATATTCATGTATGGATTAGGCACAAATGACATGTTAGCATATGGATTCTGAAATTGTGCATATGGAGCAAACATGTTAGGCATAACAGCCATTGTAGGCATGGAACTATTCATTGCAGGCTTGGGCATTTTCACATTAGCAGTTTTCTTAACAGATTTGCAGTTAGTAGATAAATGACTAACACTTCCACAATTGACACATGTCTTTCTAGGAGCATATTTATCAGGTGTGTAATTGTTGTGTTTGTTAATCCCTACTTTGTCATTCCTGTTATTCTTTTTATTTCCCTTAGCCTCAACTTGAACTTTCTCTAACTTGTCTTTCAATTGCTTGTTAGACAAGTGACCTACATTAGCTCTCTCAACAGGCTTCTCAACTTTCTTTGATTTACTAGACTCACCTTGAACAAAGTTCTTGGTGACAGGACCATACTTATTATTAAGTCTAGTGAGTTCATCTTTTCTTTTCTCTGTCAACGAAACAGCCTGATCGGTTGATGGTTCATCTGTCAACGAAACATTGCATTCCGTTGACATATCAACCTTCAACAAATGATCATTGTTGTTTGTTGACTCTGTTTCTGATTCTAAGGTTTCACCAACATACCCTAGCTTCTCTTTGTTCTTTTTCCATGATTGCTCACAGAAAGATTCCATACCTTGAACATTAATGATGTTGGTGGCAACATTCCTGGCATCTTTCCATTTTGCAATCACACTTTGTTCTATCTCAAGTTGTGTTTTAAGAATTTCTTCCCTTTGTAACACGTTCTCAAGTTCCTTCTTAGCATCCCTACTAACACATCTCATTTTTTCAAATTCAATGAGCTGTGCTTCTAACATTGCATTCCTATCACTTAAGAGCAAATTAGTCTCTTTTATTCTTGAATTCTCTTTGGTAAGTGATTTAAGAGTAACACGCAAATTATATAGTACAATAGACATTTCATTTACTGCACTATCGCATTCCTCTTTAGAAAGCTCAGAAAGATTAGTAATTGTTACCTGGTTGCTTGAGGAGCTTGCTTCCTGCTCATGATTGTTAGCCATAAGAGCCAGGTTGACATACTCAACATCATCATCAGAATCTTCACCATTACCAGCCCAATCATACTCCTGAGACATGAAAGCCTTTTCTTTTTGCTTGAGAAGTTCAAAGTATTTCTTTTTATAATCAACATGCTCAAGTTTCCTGTTGCCCTTCTCAATCTTGGGCTTTCTGCAGTCTCCAGCAAAGTGACCAAGCATTCCACAATTGAAACATTTAGATTTAGACTTTTCAATCCAGTTACTTTTGTTAGGTTGAAAGTCTCTCCTTGGTGGCCTTGCTTCTGAGTTTCTCTTGAACTTGAACTTAGAGAATTTTCTTGACAGAAAAGCAATGTGTTCATCAATCTCATCTAAGTCATCCAAGTTGGCTGGTTCTGATTCTTCTTCTTCTGTCATCTTGCCTTTACCCTTGCTAACATCACTCCTACAACTAGCTCGACTAGTTGTGGCCTTTGCAGCTTCTTCATTGTCATCTTCCAGTTGGTTCACAGATGCAATCAATGCAACAGATCCACCCTTCTTTTGTACCTTTTCAATTTCTTCATCTTGCTCCATTTCCAACTCATATGTCTTCAAGGTTCCATAAAGCCTCTCAAGAGTGTAGTCTTTGTACTCTTGAGTGTTTCTGAGAGAAACAGTCATAGGCTTCCATTCTTTTGGAAGAGCTCTAAGAAATTTAAGGTTTGAATCCTTGGTTTGATAGATCCTCCCATACAACTTTAATCCATTCAAAAGCTTCTGAAACCTACTAAACGTGTCATTTAGGGTTTCACCAGCTTTAAAATGAAAATGCTCATATTGTTGTATAAGGAGCTGCATTTTGTTTTCCCTAACTTGCTCAGTTCCTTCACAGAGAGTTCTAACAGTGTCCCATACTTCTTTGGAGGTTGTACAGTTTATGACATTGTCAAACATCTCTTGCTCCAAACCATTAAACAGAATGTTCATGGTTCTTTTATCTTTATGGACTTCTGCAACATCTTCAATAGTCCATTCTGAGACAAGTTTTGGAATTTCCACATCAGGAGCATCATCTGGCAGTCCAACTCTAGATGCAAACTTCATGGGAACGTGTGGACCTTTCTCAATGCAGTCTACATATCTCTCATCCATAGACATGAGGTGTAAATGCATCTTTACTTTCCAGTGAAAGTAATTGTCCTTATCAAGAACTGGTATCTTTACTCCTGCATCCTTCTTCACCATGGTTACTATTTTGGTCTTGATCTTTAAACTTCTTGTATGTTAGAAGCTCTCTCTGATACCAATTGTTAATCCCAAATGACCTAACAGAATTGTAGAAGGGGGGGGGGGGGTTGAATACAATTCTTGAGATTTCTTAAACTTAAAACAACTTACAAATAAAAACTGAACTTAAAGTAAAAATCACAAGCACATAAATAATTTCAGTTGGATTGTTTGATGATCCAACTGAAGTGATTTTTATTGCGGAAATAATCTGTGATACAAAATGTACACAGCTGCTCAGTTACAAGATTGTAGAGAAGTATGCTCTCAAAGATAGCTAATACAAACTATTTGTTTTTCTTCTCTCCTTTTAAAGTGACTGCTACACTTGGTTATATATACCCAAGTTTACAATTCTACGTTTGGCTAAACTAAAGAACAATAGTAGTAACCATCAGTAGCTTGCTTTTCATTCCTTTTGTCCAATGGTCCTTGGAGATCTTTGCTTTTGTCTTCATGCTTATTTTAATCATTCCCAAGAGCCTTATTGGAAATTGGAATGTTTCCTTATTTCCAGTAACCATTTTGATGGCTTCCAATGCAAAGTACACTTCCATATCTCCTTTAGATCTGTTCAGTAAACTGTCACTATCACTTTGTCAACTGTTCAAAAAGTAATAGTGATTCGTTGATAGCAGATGTGTTTCGTTGATAGCTTTATTCTTCATTCCGTTGATGGTGTTTCCTTCGTTTCGTTGATGGTGTTTCCCTCGTTTCGTTGATGGGTAAACTCCATACCGTTGACAGAGTGATCTTCATACCGTTGACATGTCTTCACTTAGGCAAAATTACAAGGCATAATATATTTACAATTAACCAACCTATTTTGCCTATCTAGTACTTAGTCAACATGACTTAGAAAACCTATCTAATACATACAACAGAATGCATATCAAACTGTGAAGTATTGTACAGTGCAATTGCTACATTACTCATTTCGTTGATGAGCTTCCTGTCAACGGAATGCTGCAAAGCATGCCATTTCGTTGACAGTTACAAAATGACTTAATACAAAATCTACTAAGTGTTTTTATAATTATCATCAAGAACAACATATTCCTAACAGATGCTTAGCTAAAGACCTTTTAAAATGATCATCAATGGTTCCTTGCTGTAGGGCTATCATTGCTACTTTGTCCTCCAGATCCGGGACCTTCAAAGCCTCTCTAGTGAATCTATTTATGTAGTCCCTTAAGGCTTCATTCTTATCTTGCTGGATTCCCATGAGAGATGCAGAACTTTTCTCATGCACCCTTCCACTAATAAACTGGTTGATAAACGCCTTTCTCAGCTCCTTAAAAGATCCAATAGAATTGGGAGAAAGACGAGTGTACCAACGTTGAGCCATGCCCGCCAGGGTTTGTGGAAACACTCTGCATTTGACCGCATCATTAGTAGGCTGCAACAACAGTGCATTAGAGAAAGTTCTCACATGATTCGCGGGATCTCTTGTTCCATCATAAGCTTTGATTGTTGGCATCTTGAATTTTCTGGATATATTAGCTTTCATCATATCCTGAGTTAAGGCGATGTAGGATCATCAGGATCTCCTAACGGTAACAACACAGTAGGATCACCCTTTAGGGCTTCAACCCTCTTGGTTCTTCTCAGTGCGGGATCTAAATTGATCACCGGGACTCTTCCAGTTGCTTGGCTTTGTGCTTTTGCAGCCTCTTCTTCCGCCAATATTTTCTTGAGTCTTGCAGCCTCTGCCTCATGTGCCGCAATCTTTTCCTTAGTGGTTTGGGGTTGTTCCTGATTTGTTTGGGAAGAACGTCTCCTCCTTAGGGCAACAACCCTCTCATCTCCAATTGAATAATTCTTCTTCTCAGTATAGGGACCTGAGTAGTCTTGAATCAAGGGAGTCTGTCGAGTTTGATTTTGCTGATTTTGGGGTCCCAGTCCTTGAATATAAGGGGGCACATATGCTTCGTGGTAGGTTGGATTGATACCACTACTCCCCACTTTAGGTTGAGGTGGCATGCCATAAGTTGGCATCTCAAGAGTTTGAGTCGTGTATTGGGGAAGATCCGTGGTGTGAAGTTGAAGGCCACGTGGTGCATTCATGAGTAGTGGAGAGGTTGTGATTGGTTGCTGGAGAGTAGTCTCTTGAGGATTTGGACCATGAACGACCATTTACAGGGGATTCATCCCTTCAAACGAAATTGGGATTTCTGGTTCTTGAGTAGTGGTGAGGGGGATATTCGCCCCTTAAGTGCCAGTAGTTGGCGGCGGTTGGCTTCCATGAATCTCTGTTTCAGAGGTAAGAGGAAGTCCTTCAGAAGTCTGAGTTTCTCGATTTGTTCTTTGTGTATTTGTCATGGTTGATGTTGTCTTCCCATAGACGGCGCCAAATGTTGTAGAATAAAATTTGTGCTTACGAACTTAATGCTAGGGGTTTAAGAGCTTTCAAACTTTAATGGTCGGTCTCGTGTTTCATGGCTAAATCTGCCCTCACAAGATGCCTACGTATCTCAATCAATGCTGAGAATCAAGCCAAAAAACGTAGTTCTGATTTGAAGGATCAGGGTCCTTATATAGGCGCTAGGAGCCCTGCATTTAGAGTAGAATTAGGTGACTTGGGGGCCAAGCCACCTTCTTAAATCAAGATTGTGAATCCTATTTTGTAGGAGACCGACTCCTATTAGGTTTGTATGCTTTGGAGGTTACTTTTTGATGAAGTTGGCATACTTTTGACTCTTTTGATGAGCTGTAGATTTTTCATTTTTATTAATTACGAAATTAATAAATAATTAGGGTTTCGGGCCTCATTAATTGGGCTTAACTCTTGGACCAATCTAAGTCTAATTAATACGTCATTAATTATATTTTCAAGGCTGTTTTTGGCCCATATCATTCCCTAAGCACAATTTTATTTCTTGTTTAAGGAATTAATTATCAGGTTGTATACAAATAGAAAGTTCCTTCACGTGTTTTCTGTGAAAAAAATATAATAAACAATTGAGTAATCCAAATGTAAACAATAACTAATGTGCTTAAATTACTCGAATCTTTCCGGGTCTATTCTGTTTTCCTTTTATCTCAAGTCACGTAATATAATTAAGAATAAATCATCATACACATACATAAACACTACTAGCACACTATCATGAATTTAGAAGTAATAATTTAGGAAATTAAGATAGAAAAATAAAGAAGTTAGAAAATAAAAAAAACCGAAAATGATATAAAAATAAGTTATTAATTGATCCTAAATTAGTGGTAGTGTGTTAGTAGTGTATAAGTATCTGTGTGAAGATTTACTCTATAATTAAACTAGTTTACTAAACCGCGCTTCACAGCGGCCTTATAATAATTTCTCTAATTGTTTTTAGAAACATTCTACAAAAATTATTTTTAAATGAAATGAATTATTATATTTCGAACATAAGGTTTATTTTGGATTTTTCGCATCGTATTGATCATTCACATAAATTCTGAATAAATATAGAAAAAGTCAATTATTTAATTATTTTATAATGTTTATATTATGTTGAATTTTATTATATTTATTACCAATTATATTTTTTTTAAATCTAAAATTCCAAATTATTTTTTAAAATTGTTGCCCAGTAAATAACAATTGTAGAAGGGGGGTTGAATATAATTGTATAAGATTCTCGACTTTTAATAAACACAAATATGAATAATAACAGTTTTATTAAATCTGTTATAAAACTGTTACAAAACTCTCTCAAGAAATTCTGAGTTCTTAAGAGCTTCAAGGTTACAAAAATACTCGTGTATTTGATCGATAAAAATCTAAACCTAAACTGTGTTTATATACTACACAGCTTCTCTATCAATTACATGATAAGTCCTAATCAATTACAAAGATTAAAACCTATCCTAAATTGATAGCTTCATTACTAGAATTAAGGAACCGACAAAATAAACTTCCTTATTTAACTAGACTCCAAATATAACTCTAAGTAGGAATCCTGATCAGCTTCCAGTCCTGATGATCAATCCTGATCCCAGTCCTGATGAAGATACTGATGACAATCCTGATACTGACGCTTGAGCAAATACTGATGACCATGCAATACTGATGATGTCAGCAATCCTGATCAGTTGAGTCTAGATCCTGACGATCATTGAATCCTGATCTAACAATCTCCCCCAATCTCATACTTTGTAAAATAAAGTATAGATTCCTAGATTCAATCATGTCAAAAACATATTTACAAAATGTACAAGTATTTACAATAGCAAACTTATCTTCTCAGATTTCCTGGTAGAACAAATTCATCTTCAAGAAGCTTGACAAAAGATTTTCTTCCTTGTCTTCAAGAATCTGAATAAGCCTTTCTTTTAGTTCTTTGAGTTCTTCATCTTCCTCATTTATCTGATAGATAGCTGCTCTGAGATTTTGTATGGAGCTTCTCTGTAGACTGTGATCTTCAATTAAGAGATAAGCAATTTCCTTCCCATCAGGATTGAGAGTAAGTTGTTTCATGCCAAAGGACATTTCTTTAACAGCAGTGCACCTTTGCATTTCCACATCTTGACCTCTTTGATTTAAGTAAATGGGAGTATAATTACCATTGAAATTTCTGCCTCCATCCAGTCTTCTTCTTATTGTTGCCAAAATCATGTCACTCCACACTCTGCACACTTCATTCTTCCATCTCAACAAATAATTAACATATTTCAGTTCCTTTGTAGTTTTCACCAGCAAGTCTTGAATGGATAGAATCTTCACAGAACCATCTTTCATGAAGTAGAGGAGCTTTTCTTTCTTTTCAGAACCATCATGACAATCTATTACTATATCAACAGATAATAAATTGTTCAGGTTTTCAGAAGTTAAAATACCTCCAATTTCAGTCAAGGCATAAGGATCAACATGAGGTGTGATAACTCCCAATCCCGATCCAGTCCTTCCCGGCCGATCCCACGCCTGGAAGCGGTGTCGCTGCGGTTGGGACTCTGCAAAACAACACCGGAGGGGGGTTTGGACCCTGGCGGCGCCTCCGGCGTGAGAATAAGTAACGGCTTTGGAAAAGAAGACAGGACTGTAGAGAAATCTAAATGTGGAGGGTGTGTGTATGGGCTGAGTGTATAAAAGAGAATGTAACCCCTAAACCTTTCCTCCTTGGTCTATATATAGGCCCAGGATTAGGGTTTAGGGGTTGTACCTGCAATCATGAGCGTTGAATCCTAGGTAGGTAGGACACCTGGGTGATGTTGATGGATTGCACGTGTCCAGGTGAAGGATTGTGGCATCGTGTTCCAGGCTCCTGCTGGCGTGTGGTTTAAATAGGAAATAATTATCCCAGTCATTAGGTACCCTTACGTGTCTTTATCAGGTGTGGACATCGATGATGACCTAGACATGTCACGTAACGAGGTGTAGATTTTCTCACACAGGACGTTGCCTTTGTCGCCAGGAGATAGTTAAACTTAAAGCTTGAGCCATAGCCCGGCAATGAGTCCGGACTGGTACCTAGGTCATGACTCCCAGATGAGTCTGGACTAGGAGGCGAGCCATGACTGTAATGGTAATTCGGGTTCCAGGGGACTCCTGGCTTAGAGATAAGTCCGGGCTATACATAGCCTATCATTTGCCCCCCACTCCCTTATTCAGATTTTCTGGATGGGGGAGTAGAAATTCCTTATTAGGTAACTTTGAAAAGATTCTTGGCTTGATTGTTGCCCCCAACCCGGATTGTTGTCAAGGATGGCAATCCGGTGTTAAGAGTACGTCCTGGTTCTTTCTTAAGTCCAAAGCTGTAGGCCTTGGGTACTCGTGAAAAAATTCCTGGCTTGATTGTTGCCCCCCAACCCGGATTGTTATCAAGGATGGCAATCCGGTGTTAAGAGGAAGTCTTGGTTATTTCTTAAGTCCAAAGCCGAAGGCTTTGAGTAACTTAGAAAAAATTCCTGGCTTGATTGTTGCCCCCCACCCGGATTGTTATCAAGGATGGCAATCCGGTGTTAAGAGGAAGTCCTGGTTCTTTCTTAAGTCCAAAGCCGAAGGCCTTGAGTAACTTAGAAAAAATTCCTGGCTTGATTGTTGCCCCCCAACCCGGATTGTTATCAAGGATGGAAATCCGGTGTTAAGAGGAAGTCTTGGTTCTTTCTTAAGTCCAAAGCCGAAGGCTTTGAGTAACTTAGAAAAAATTCCTGGCTTGATTGTTGCCCCCCACCCGGATTGTTATCAAGGATGGCAATCCGGTGTTAAGAGGAAGTCCTGACCCGGGTTGTTATCAAGGATGGCAATCCGGTGTTAAGAGTAGGTCTTGGTTTTAATAGGAAATGAGTCCGGATTATGTGGAATTTTTGTAGCTTTGGAATATGAAACGATTTCAGTTTTCCCCCCTTTTTCTTTTAAAAAGACACTGCTCCCTTTAACCTTGGAAATTGATCCAAACCGCTGTCGCAATTATTACTCCTGTCTTTTCGTTGATTTGTCTTTTTTATTTTCTGTACTTTATTTTCTTGGCAGCCAATACAATTCTGCCACCTGTCCTCTCGGGTGTCCTTTTCACTTTTCTCTATAAAAACCTTTCAACAACATCATCCTTCTTTTTACTCTCTTTACGAAAATCCTCTTCTATCTTTGTCTCTCTCCGACGTCCCTGCAAGTTGCTCTTCCGGCGAAGGATCTCGCGAAGCCATCATTTTCTCCTGTTTCTTGTAAGTTTATTTCTTTCCATCTTTCTTTTTTCTTCTCTTAATCGCTATTTTCTTTTTCCGATTCGTAATTTGCCGTTTTTTCAGACTGTTCATGTTTTGAGTTTGGGGTTTTGAAAAGTTTTTGGTGTTGCTTGATGGTGATGTTGGTTTGTGACTATAGTGTCTTTGTGTTTGCTTTTCGAATTGTAAATCGCTTTGCATGTATTGGATTGGGGTTTTTCTTTTCTGGGTTTAGTATCGTTCTTGGGAGTTCATGACTTTTCTGTGTTTGTATGGTTTTGATCTTGTTTTGTGATTTGTTTTTGCTAGAAATTGTTTCTGGCTGTTTGTGTTCCTGGGTGTTTTCAAGTAATCCGGATTGTTCTACAATCCGGGTGGTCTTGATTTAATGATTTAGGGTGTTGAGGAAATATTCTTGGTTATAACATGACTATGATTTGATCCGGAAACAGTAGGGAATAGGAGGTAAATGATAATTGCTAGGTATCAAAAGTATATATAACTGAAAATGTGTAACCCAGGCTGAAATAATAAAACTTACTTCGAATTGATCTTTTTAGGTTTATGGTTCGGATTAAGGCTCGTGCCCGTCGCGTACTCATTCCCCTTTCTGACCCGTCTAATTGTAGTGAGTCTTCACCTTCTAGTAATCCAGAGATAATAGAATTATATTGGTGTAGAATGGCTAAGAAGAAGAAACAATCCGGACCTCTAGTAACCCAACTATTTGTTCATGAGCCTCCCCGCGGTGGTGTACTTAGTACTCCGGACGGATATTGGTCGGATACGAGCTATTTCTTTGTGAAGAAAGATCCGGCTATAGAAGAGGAGTTTTATTATAGGGATCTTAGCCTTTGTTACCGAAGCAGACAAGAATTCGGACATCCAGGGCCATACAATGAACACGATTTTGATGCTGCTTTTTCTAGAATGGGTATTAGCGAGGCCCCTTATCCTTTGAAAGAAAAATTTTCTGGTCTCCCGGATGTTCGGATTGACAAACTGGTCCGGGCTGCTTTTCATTTGGGCCCTGAAATTAGCTGGAGATGGCCTCGACCCGGGGAGAGAATTTACCACAGACCTGCGGATGGTTATGTTGGCGTCTGGCTAGAAACTCTTCGATCCGGATGGAACCCCAGGTGCCATCAATTTATAAAACACTTGTGTAAGTATGTATATAAAATTTCAATAATGCAAATTACCCCCAACGGGGTTAAGTGGATGACCTGGTTCCTTGCTGCTTGCAATAAAATGGGGTACCAGCCCACACTACGACTCTTCCACCAACTTTTTAAACTAGTCCAATCTAACAAGGAACCTTTATACGAAATCCGGTTCCGGGCTGAAGAATGTGGTTATCCCTCCGGAACTGCTAAACCCGTCATACAGCAATCTACCTTGAAGTATTGGAGTGGGGAATTGATATTTTTGAAAGGCTTGGATTTGGAGTTCCTGCCTTATATAGTTTCTGGAGTTGAAGCAGAAGTATTTGATACATATACACTTGAAGGGGAAGCCTTAGCTCAAATTCACCGGTTTTGTGAATGCCTCGGGTTTCAAATGACTCGGGATAGTTTCATGAAACATGATAAGTTGTTTGAGCTTGGATGTAAGTTGTTGTAATTCTTCTTTTTGTAAACCGGACTAATTCTTTTTATATATTGATATTTCCTCTTTCCTTTGTGCAGGTTTGCCTTACTTCCAACCCGAATTGTACGGAATCAAGTCTTCCAATGCTCTTGCTGCTTCTTTTAGAAAGCTCGGTGGTGTCCACAGCACAAAGAGTCCGGGGGATGTTGGAGGGTCCGGGTCTAGTGCATTGAAGGAGGGTGGTGCCGAATCTGTTGCCCCGAATGCCCATCAACCCGAACCTGTGATTGATGCTGCTGAAGTAGAAATAATAGATGGCCTGGAGCAGCGTTCTTCGAAGAAAAGAAAGACTCCTGGAGTAAAGAAGCCACCTGCTAAGGCGAAAGTCGTCGAAAAGATTGTTGCTGATGATGCTGGGAAGGGTCCGGATAAAGAACCTGTCCGAATTGGGAACTTTACTCTGGAGCAACTTGCTGGTATGTGCGCTGATATTCCTACAGATTCCGATTTCGAGGAGATGGAAGACTCTGGTAGCAATGCTTGCCTGAAGCATCTCGTTGGCCACTGGGCACATGTATGTTGACTCTTGCTGAAGGTTATCTTTCTGTTTTGTAATTCTGCCTTTTCATTGGTTGATTTTTTATTTTTGTTTTGTAGACTGGTAGTTTAATCAGCGCACTTGCCAGTATTGTTATTACCGAAAGGAAATCTGCACAGGAGTTCGGCAATCAAAAGGATGCCCGGCTTCGAGATTTGGAACTTGAAGTTGCTTCCTTGAAAACCCAGAATGCTGAAAAGGAGGCCGAGTTCGCTTCCAAACTATCCGGGCTTCAAACTGAATTTTTAAAGGTTGAGAAAAGAGCCAATGACCTGGATGAGTTCAACAAGCAACTTGTTTTGGAAAATGCCAAGTCTCGTGAAGCTGTTATATCCGATTTCAAAGGAGGGCCGGAGTATGACCAAGATGTTGCAGATGCTGCTGCTCCCGAGATTCTCCGAGCTTGGCTTGTATCCGAACGCCATGTCAAGACCAATCCGAATGCCAATTGGGATTCCTTTGTTGGTGAGTTCCTAGCTGCAAAGCTTGCGCTGGAGCAAGGAAAGGGGGAGCCTCAGCCTTATGATGGTCCTGTTCCGAGCTTCCTTTCGGCTTCCTCTAACCCGGTTGTGCCTTCTCCGGATGATCATGGTGTCTAGTACCTTGTTATATTTTTTGAACATTTGGTATCTGAACTTTGTAACCGTGAACCTTGTTTTGCTTCTGGTCTTAACGTTAGGGATTTTTCCGGGTTGTACGGCCAACCCGGGTCCCTGTATTTTATTACAATGCAGCTCTTGATATTTTTCATATCTTTTCATCTCTTTATATTGCTCGTGAGTCCGGTCTCATATCTTGGTTTTGAACCGGAATCATTGTTTAGTATTTAGAATAAGATCTAAGATTTTAGTGCATATTGCTCGTGAGTCCGGTCTCATAGCTTGGTTTTGAACCAGACTCATTGTTTAGTACTTAGAATAATATCTAAGATTTTCATTTAACGCATATTTCTCGTGAGTCCGGTCTCATAGCTTGGTTCTGAACCGGACTCTTTATTTTGTACTTAGAATATAATCTAAGTATTTCATTTGACGCATGTTGCTCATGAGTCCGGTCTCATGGCTTGATTCTGAGCCGGACTCTTGATCTGCATATTGCTGGGGACCCTGGCTCCTCTGTATGCCTATGGCTCTGAGCCAGGCTTATAGAGTTGCATATTGCTCGTGAGTCCGGTCTCATGGCTTGATTCTGAGCCGGACTCTTTCTTTTGTACTTAGAATGGAATCTAAGACTTCGATTTGATTACATATTGCTCGTGAGTCCGGTCTCATGGCTTGATTCTGAGCCGGACTCTTGATCTGCATATTGCTGGGGACCCTGGCTCCTCTGTATGCCTATGGCTTTGAGCCAGGGTTGTAGAGTTGCATATTGCTCGTGAGTCCGGTCTCATGGCTTGATTCTGAGCCGGACTCTTTCTTTTGTACTTAGAATGGAATCTAAGACTTCGATTTGATTGCATATTGCTCGTGAGTCCGGTCTCATGACTTGATTCTGAGCCGGACTCTTGATCTGCATATTGCTGGGGACCCTGGCTCCTCTGTATGCCTATGGCTTTGAGACAGGGTTGTAGAGTTGCATATTGCTCGTGAGTCCGGTCTCATGGCTTGATTCTAAGCAGGACTCTTGATCTACATATTGCTAGGGACCCTGGCTCCTCTACATGCCTATGGCTCTGAGCCAGGGTTGATACAAGAAAAATGAAATACAGATAATGTGAAATACAATTTTGTGAGAAATAACATCGTGCCCTATTTTTATTCATAAATTGATCACGAGTACAAATTTTCTATTCTTCAATACAAATTGATCTTTATTTCTGGCCCGGGCTTTGAAATCTTCTACTCACCAACTTTTTGGCGGGGCTCTTTCCTTGGGTTGAATTTGTGTTTCTTTTGGCTCATATTTTTCTGGTAAGGATTGGCTTTCCTTTTGTTTTTCGGGTCTGTTTCAGCCATGACTAACCCTTTCCCATAGCATCTATTAGCCATTTCATAATCTCCCCGGACTTCTCCAATGCCAGAGGGTGTGGGAAACTTGAACTTTAGGTGTGGGGTTGAGGTTATAGCTTGGAGCTTAGTCAGGGCTGGTCTTCCCAGGATCACATTGTAAGAAGAAGGAGTGTTGATGACATAGAATTTAACAATGTTGGTGACTTGGTTCGGATAAGTCCTAAATAGTATTGGTAGATACAAGGTTCCTTGAATTGGGACCAAGTTGTTCCCAAAACCGTAGAGAGGATCTTCTCTGCAATCGTTCATCCTCACACTCCCCAGCTGCATTCGATCCACGGTATGTTTGAATATGATATTGACAGAAGAACCATTATCAATCAGTATTCTTTTAATTTCATTGTTAGCTATGTCTAGACTAACAACTAGAGCTTCATTATGATTTGGGTTGAGTCCTTCAAAATCATCTTTGTTGAAACTGATTATTTGTTCTGGACAGGTTTGAACCATCATTATCTCGTCTCCCGAGCCCGGACTTGGGGTGGCGAGTTAGACCCACCCAATACGACATTCACGACATTTTTACCCTTCTCGGATCCTGTTCCCCTGTCATCAGTTTTCCGGGCTATGTATTGTCCCATGTTACCTTTCTTGATCTGTTCTTCCACAAAAAATTTTAGAGACAAGCAATTCTCGGTTGTGTGTCCATGTGTTTCATGATAGTCATAGTGTTTATGGACAGATCGATTTTCTGGTCCGGTCGCCATGGGTTTGGGAGGGTAGTAGAAAGGCTTCTCTCGTACTTCTTTCAAAATATCAGCTCGAGCCCGGTTGAGAGGAGTCCAGTTTGGTTCAGGCCTGGGCTCAAGCTTGGGTTTAGGATGTCCGGACTCCCTTCTTTGACTGGAGTCCGGGGGTGGTGCTGGTAATGAAAGCTGAGAGCTTTGGATATAGTTGCTCTGTCTATTGGGTTTGAACTTTTTGTCTTGGTGGAAATTATTTTCTGGGCGGTCATCAGTCCGGGGTGGGGAAAGTCCTTGCCTTGTCATCCTCATAGCTTGGAGGACATCTGTTTCTTTGATGAATCGGGCTGCCATGGAATAGGCCGCTGCCAGGCTCTGTGGTTCTTTGTGTATGAGATCGAGGACATACCTCTCATTACTGTCCGGGTCTAGGTTTCTTCGAAAAATTGTAAGAGCTTCACGCTCATCCAGGTTGCTCACATTGTTGATGGCTTCCTGGAAGCGTTTCATATAAGTTGCTAGTGCCTCTCCCCGAGCCTGCCGGACTGTCTCTAGGTGGCACATGTGCATTTCATGGGTTTTATTGGCTCTGAAACGTCTCAAGAAAGCATCACGAAACTGCTTCCAATTGTGAATGCTTCGAGATGGGATTCGGCTGAACCATCTTTGTGCACCGGATTTAAGAGTAGATGCGAAAAACCTGCACTTGGTTAAATCATTATAATAGTAGATCATGGCAATCTGTTCAAAGTAATTAACATGCTCTTCGGGGTCACCCAAGCCATTGAAGGAATCGAAGTTATAGTGCTTGAGATTTTTCTGCCTGGGTGTAGCCTCCAGAGAGTAGCTAAATGGTGTCAGGGTATCCCCTATATCAATTCCCGAATCATGGCCAACTTTTTTCTGGAGCTCATGGATCATCTCCATCAAGTCCTCCTGGGATTCTTCTTCATCTGATATTATGTCAAGACTTGGAGCCCGGGTCCTTCTCTAGTCATGAGCTTTGCCCAGAATCCGGGCTTCTTCCTCCTGAATTCTTTTCTGGATTCTTTGGTCGAGTTTAGCCTGTTCTTCAACCCGGATTTTCTCCCTTAGCTCAGCTAGTTTTTTGAGCCTCTCAACTTCAGTGTCTTGGTTTTTACTGTGAGTTCTGTGTTGGGTTCTTTTCCGGGCTTCTTTGTCTTGACCCCCAATTCTGTCAAAAACTGAGGCGCGAGATCGGTGAGATTCTCCAGAATCATGAGAGTTCTCATTTTGTTCAGCTTCATTTAGCCGAGCTTCCTTATACATCCGGATTGCATCAACCAACTGGTTCCCGGTCAAGTTTTCCATGAGTCCGGGTTCCATGTTGACATCCGTGTACTTGAACTTGTTAATTTCAATTTCAACCCGGGCATCACCAGGCTGGATTATCTGAGATGCCAGAGCCTGGGCTGGTGGTAGTTCAATCACATTCGGGTTCGGGTTTAGGGGTGGTTCTTGTCTTGGGGTGTTGGTTGCGGGCCTCATTGTGGATTTGCTACCTCGAGCCATGGTTCAAGAACAACAAAAATTTACACAAATTTTGGCACAATTTTCCAATAACAGAGTAAATCTTATCTAGATCTGGGTTTTATCAATGAAGGTGAATCAATTTACGCATGCCTTTTCTAGGTTTTATGTATCTTAAAGCAAGAAGACTGGGTTTTTAAGATAGATCTATAAGGGAATAATGTAGATCTAAGCAACAAAATAGAGTAAGGAAGCTAAACAGGACTAAAAATCAACAGATCTGGGCTACACAATGGCAAGAAACATGCATACTTTAAAGAGAAAGGCAATTGAGTTCATTTTCATGGTTAAAAAGGTAGGATTGGTTTAGATCTTACTGGGCTTGAAGACGGTGAGCCTAGCGGCACTATGACCACAAGACAGGGTTGGTGCCCCTCCTTCTAGCGCCAATGATAACTCCCAATCCCGATCCAGTCCTTCCCGGCCGATCCCACGCCTGGAAGCGGTGTCGCTGCGGTTGGGACTCTGCAAAACAACACCGGAGGGGGGTTTGGACCCTGGCGGCGCCTCCGGCGTGAGAATAAGTAACGGCTTTGGAAAAGAAGACAGGACTGTAGAGAAATCTAAATGTGGAGGGTGTGTGTATGGGCTGAGTGTATAAAAGAGAATGTAACCCCTAAACCTTTCCTCCTTGGTCTTATATAGGCCCAGGATTAGGGTTTAGGGGTTGTACCTGCAATCATGAGCGTTGAATCCTAGGTAGGTAGGACACCTGGGTGATGTTGATGGATTGCACGTGTCCAGGTGAAGGATTGTGGCATCGTGTGCCAGGCTCCTGCTGGCGTGTGGTTTAAATAGGAAATAATTATCCCAATCATTAGGTACCCTTACGTGTCTTTATCAGGTGTGGACATCGATGATGACCTAGACATGTCACGTAACGAGGTGTAGATTTTCTCATACAGGACGTTGCCTTTGTCGCCAGGAGATAGTTAAACTTAAAGCTTGAGCCATAGCCCGGCAATGAGTCCGGACTGGTACCTAGGTCATGACTCCCAGATGAGTCTGGACTAGGAGGCGAGCCATGACTGTAATGGTAATCCGGGTTCCAGGGGACTCCTGGCTCAGAGATAAGTCCGGGCTATACATAGCCTATCAAGGTGTATTTAGATATTCAGCATCCCTGTGTCCAATACCTCCTCTTGAATTGTTTGCCATTTGCCTCAGATTTGAGAACATTTGAAGCCAGAGTGCTTTTGATCTGAAAGAATCAGAAAAATCAGCAACACTTGAGGCACTTGTGATAATTCCACCTGCCTGAAAATTGATAGGTCTGTCACACCTAAGTGTTTCAATGCGTTTCCACTTCTTATCTTTTTCCTTCTCATAAGAATAACTCTTCTCTAGTTGAAGTTGTTGTCTTCTGACATTTCTCCACAACCCTTTATTTGAAATTTTGAGTCTTTCCTTATAGAGCTGAAAATCTCTATTTGTTGACCTTGTTATTCTTCTTCTTCTGTCTTCTTCTTCTTCATCTACTTCCTTATTGTGAGAATCAACCACTGTAGAAAGAATTAATAAATCAACCTCTTGCAGAATTTCAGAATCATCAGGATCTTGAATATTGTCAGGAACAATATCAGGATTAGACTCTTCAATTTGATTTGTATTGCTGAGAGTTGATTGTCTTGGTCTTCTTCTCAATTCTGGTTCTTCTTCATCAATTCCATCATCACCAAAAGTAGACCTGTCAAGAACTACTAGTATTTGAGTAGGTTCAGGAATTTCTTCTATTCTTAAACCTCTAGAACTTGTTTGTCTAGGCATTGGTTGACTTGATGAGCTTCTTCTACCTCTTCTAGCACATCTCCTACCTCTTCCTCCTCTTCCTCTAGTAGGAGCAGGGTTATTAAAACTCTCCATCATTTCTCTCTTTTGATTTAAGAATTCTTCTTGTGAGAGATCAGGATATTCTTCACTTGCTGTAGAGAGTGCTTTCCTTGCAAACAATTGTTGAACTCTCTTATTAGTATGATAAAGAGTAACAACATTACCATCTATTGTTTTGAACTTCTGGAATAGGTTAGCAGTATCTTCAGGATTTGCAATTAGAACATCTTCATCTCCTTCAGGAATTGTAGCAAGAGTTTGTCCATGACCAGGTGTCAGGATTTGATCAGTCATCAGGATTTGATCACCTGTCAGGATTTGTTCTTCCGTCAGGATTTGAGATTGAACCAATGTTCTCACTGTCCTTATTCCAGAATCAGAAACATGAGTTGACTGCGTTGTTTGACTTTGAGAAGTTTGAATTGTCTTCATAACAATAGCATCAGAGGTTTCTCTTTGTAGAACTTTGTCACCACCATCATTTCCAGTATCATCATCATTATTCCTTAATACTAGATCAGGTGTACATTTTGTAGAACTTACCTTCTCCCCCTTTTTGACATCAGCATTTGATAATAAATTCAAAATTAAGGCAAGAGAGGTTTGAATATCAGTTACCTTAGAACCAAGAGAATCAATTCTGCTATTAATGGAGGTTTGTCCAGTAATGACTGACTTGACTTGGGATTCCACTATTCTTAGTTGAAGAGCAGTAGGCACCTTTGTGAAGTTTTGAGAAATATCAGTCCTTACTAATTCTGTAGCAGCCTTGACAGAATCAATTTCATGTTTGAGGCCTTTGGATAAAAGAGTAGTTGCCTTCAAATGATTCTTCAAATCTTGATTCTCAATTAATTTCACTACATCATAGGCATGATCCAAAGCATAAGGAAAGCTAACAGATTCAGAAGATCTTTACCATGAATTGTTCCATTCATATTGTCTAAGTGCCTCAGCAGGAGAAATTTCAGAAGGAACAGAAAAGTCTTGACGTAAGTCCTTTCCAGAAGTAGCCTTGCCAGCCATAAATGTGCTTGATGAACCAAAATTGGTTCCAAGACTAGACTTGATTGTTGTAGCAAGCTGATCTGTAACACCCCCAGACCCGGGGTCAGGAATCTGGGTTGTCACGCTCCATCAATTATACAATACCTGTATTACTTACAACATTCTAATAATATAACTCCAATTGACCCCAATCACTTACCACACACACACAAGTTATAGCCTTGGAAATGAGCAACAATAAGTAACATTTGTTATTACAAACCAAATGTACTATCCAGGATCTCATCTATCATTTACAACCTCTACCTGAAGTTAAAATAATAGACCTCACAATTCTATACAAGGTTTAATAATACAAACCTATTCGAAAACAATTCTTACTAACTCAGTCTACAGCTGTCCTGCTAAATCCGACAGTATCCATCTTGCTGAACTAACTCAAGGGTGGTCTCTCCATTCCCTTGCTCTCATAACACGAGGTGAATCGGCAATGTTTTCTTCATGCTGAAAGTATAAATAAAGCAAGAATGAGCTAATAGCGCTCAACAAGAAATCTATCCCAGTTTAAATCTTTAAACATTTTTGGAAGATAATCCATATGGGATCACAGTTTTTAACACCACTAGGGTCTAACCCCAAAATAGTATACCGTTCAAAATACCGTATGACTTATAATCATACTTAATAACTTTTCGTAATTCATTTAAGAATCCTTGGTATCGATATAATGAACCAAGATTCAAAACATATCTTTTAAAATAGATATCAAATAATGGAATCAAGGCTTAAAGCCTATCCATTGATTCAAAATACTATACAGTTCAATATACTGTATATCTTAAATACTTTCTCAACATATATACATGCATATCTATTTAGATATCTCATACTGTTCAAAATACTGTAGAATATCAGTAATGAACACCTTTTTGTAAAAGAAGCAAGAATGAGCACTATAGCTCGACAATCAGATATAGCAGCTTAATCATATCTGTAAGCTTATATCATAAAGAAAAACCTTTAAAACTCCGTTCGTATACAGAACGATATGTTTAAATATTCTTTTCGTCAAAACATGCCATACAGTACAACCACTGTATGAGGAACATCATTACTCATCACTGTCACATTATCAGTAACTCAGCGCCTAGGCTTTTGTTACAATGTGCAGCTCAACTCCAATGGGAGGGAAGGGAATATACTGGAACACCCGATACACGGTGATCAACCGTTGTATCGTAACTTTTCTTTTCTACTAGTAGAAGGACGACTTCCTGTTCGGTTATCACCCTGACCGCATACGGGCCATTGTGCTAAGAGATCACTACCTCGGGCCTATTTCATCACCGGGTAAGCCTTAGCATGCAAGAGATCACTACCTCGGGCCTATTTCATCACCGGGTAAGCCTTGATAATTTGGCACTACCCCAACACCTATTTCATTGCCGTGTAGGCCATTCCAATTCCCATGAAGAAAAACATTAATGAAACGGAAATCGGAATTTAATTCCACATTTCCCAAGTACGAATACTTGTCAAAACTTTGTAACCGTTTAGAACACCTTACTCCAGAGTAATTGAAAGGAGTAAGTCAAAGTGTGGGTTGACATTAGTCAACGAGACTATTGAAAGGAGTAAGTCAAAGTGTGGGTTGACATTAGTCAACGAGACTACCGATGGTTACTACGTATTTTGAAATTATGACCAGGGAGTTTATTGAAATATCAGAGTTCAGTGAGTTTGAAAAACTCTTATTTGAATGGGGGAGTCATCCCCTAGTTATAGATACTTTAGAGGAACAGTGGAAGTAAATCACTGTCCTCTAATTCTTGAACTAGATTCCCAGTTTTCGATGAGTTGGAAAATACTATTCGCATTTAATTACCTTTAACTATCTTAAGATAATAGTTGGGAATCTCTATTTTAATACCTTTTCTGAAAATCAGAAATTTATATTTTTGTGTAAATAATAGAACCTTTAATCATATAATAAGGTTCTATGATTTTAAATCATATTTGGAATATTTAATAAATAACCAAATAATAAATAATAAATTATTATTCAATATAAAACCACCTAAGTGAATATTTAAAATAATATTCACTTAGTTAAATAATCCTCAGATAATAGTATTGAATTATTATTCAATATAAAACACTTAAGTGAATATTCAAAATAATATTCACTTATTTAAATAATATTCAAATAATAAATATTTAATTATTATTCAATATAAAATACTTAAGTGAATATTCAAAATAATATTCACTTAATTAAATAATATTCAAATAATATATATTATAATATTATTTAAATATCTCGCCTTAAATATCCAATTATATAGATATTGGAATATTTAATATACCCTTAAAGTATAACCGTCCCTGGAACCTTCCAGTTTCTGACAGTAGTTTAAAACAAAATAATAATTTGACTCCCGGTCTAAGTTTTAAAACCATCGTACAAGTACTCTATACTTAGAGTCTTTAATCCTTAACCTTGGTATATATCTAGTACTTAGCTAGCATACAAACCGTATACCTTATACCGCTTTTTATTAAAAAGCGAAAACAGTTATTAAGTCATTTCACAGCATAAAGCAGCATATATAGCGATACCACAACATATATCACAACAGCATCATTATATGGTATAGGGTTTGAAAACTTGCATAATATTGTATGCATATAATACATTTGAAAGCATGCATCTATCATATGCATATTAACATCTTCATAGTTTTAAATCCAAACACATCCATATACGATGTACGGTTTGAAAACATGCATAATATTGTATGCATATATTACATTTGAAAACGTGCATCTATCATATGCATCATCAGAATATGGTACTTTAAAACATAGCATGGAATAAGAAAACTTGCCTCGGGTCCTTGGTTGTTAGGGGTTCAAGAACTTGCCGGGAAATCTATAAACAAAGAAATACCCGATCAGTCCCCTGGCTTAATCATTTAAAGTGCATTAATTTTAAGCACTAACTTTCTATTAACGAACATCAATTGTCTCGCTCTTGGTCATCTATAACCTCATAACATTCCGTAACTCTTAAGTCCAAATCTTGGGTGAAAATCTATTCACAAAACCCAAGTACTTTTCATTTACTAACTCCTTGTTTTAACCCATCCCCTTAAGGGTATTTCACTCGCGCAACTTTCGTTCACTTATTTTTATAAAATCAACAACTCATCTTTTTAACTCGAACCCTTCTAGGCTTCCTTTCCTCATTATACATACTAGTATCCATTTTAATATCTCAATACAATTCCAATTTTAAAGGGCTTGATCCCTATCTCAAAGTTCATACAATGAACTATCTAGTTACGCGAAACCGCTTTTACTAAAACGGACGCTACTCCTAAACCGTAAATCAAAACGATACGATTCTTTCGCTAAAATAATCTAGGAAACAGAGCCTACATGCTCATGGTCAGAAACCTCAAGTGCATGCCCTGTTTTGCAGTCATGGTTTCTGTCTAAACTACCTAAGTAAAATCCGACATGGTAACGGCGCTTATGCGTACTTCCCGTGTTTTCAACACTCCAAAACAACACCAATCAACCAACCAACCCATCAATCATCAAACCACAAGCTAATACTAGTTATAATCTGCCTAAACATGATCTCATACTCCACCATCTATTTATCCACAAATCATATACTAAACAACCTTAAAATCCTACAAACATGCTCCATTAACAACATCAACTTCATACAATCACTATAACTTCAAAAATCAAAACTTAACCACAAAGGGGAGGAGTTTTATACCTTCTTGGGAACTGAATACAAGCTATATAAGATGGATATTAGGCTTCCTTGCTCCTTGATTAAGCTAATTAATCTAAAAACTACAAAACAAAAACATGTTCTTAGTAAAAGTACTATTCATCATCACTTTGTAAAATCCATATAAAATCGAAAAATGAGAGTTTGGTTCTCAACGTTTTACCACACCTTCTACTCTTCAAGAGCTTTCTTTTGAGTCCTATCTCATCACCAGGGGATGCTTAAAGCTCAACTTATTGGCTTTCTAAGGTGAGTGGTCAGATCTGGGAAAACTGGACAGTTCCTGTCCTCCGACTTGGGGAAGGGATTTGACTGGGCTATACTCCTTTGTTGGCCATAAAATGTTAAACGTCTGTTCTCCATACAATGAAGGAGCTATGGTTAAAATTTGGTGATGTTTGGATGAGTAGGTTTTGAGATATAAATTTGTCTTTCCACCATGGTCAAGCTGAGCAGATTTTGAAGAAAATGAAGAACATGGTTATTTGCTTGGTTTTTCTTTTGGTTTTCTTTTCTTTTGTTTTGTCAAATAAACACTAATACTTTGCTGATTAATTGTGTGGCTAATAAGAGTGCTTGTCATCAATGACAAGGCTCATTTTGAGCTTGTGGTTGTGGTGAAAGTGGTGACAAGGTGGTGATTCATCACCTTGTCATCACTTGTCATGCTTATGTCATTCCCTTGCATCATGCTTATGTCATCCTTTGCATCCTCAATTCTTTTTATATATTGCACTTGATGATCTTATATAATACTCCTCCTTTGGCTAGGGTTTAATCCACAATTTGTTACGCTTTTGTTTCGCGATAGTTTCAAGTGATTTTAAAAACGTTTCTCTGTACCAAAGCTAGGGAATAATTCCTTGATCTTTCCACTACCTTGGTTTAATATATGATCCTAGATTCCTCTCCTTGGCTTAAGGTATGATCATGGATTTCTCATCCTACACGCTTTCTCAAAACGATCAAATCAATAAATCCTTGATTGTCCGATGAATAGTGAACAAAATTTAAAGTTGGAATCTCCTGATTCTGGTCGCATTTACATTCTCTTATTCTTCCTATACATCAATAATATAACCTCGAAACATTCATTCCATATCATCCATATAGTGTGGTCTGAAAAATTTTCCATCAGCAAATTCACTATTCATCAACATTTACTATTCATCAAATTTTTTTTTAACTAAGTCCAAAATTTGGGGTTATTACAGAGCTGATCCTTCTCTTCATTATCATCATCACTATCATCACTATCATCAGCATCAGAGTCATGAGTAACATCGGGATCAGTAATAGCAATACCTTTAAGTTTGTCCTGTAATGCTGTGATAGAGTCTGTCATTGGTCTTCAGCTAAGTGGCTGTATCAGGATTGGCTCAGCATCAGGAGCACCACTAGCGTCAAGAGCAACACCGTCAGGATTTGATAAGCTTGCATCAGGATTTGATACTGATGGTTCTTGTGTAGCATGAGGTTCTGAAGCTGCTTTAACACTTTGAGTTAAAGGTTCTTGTGTACTTCCCTTAGTGACAGTGTCCTCGACCAATCTTTCATTTTCACCAGAAATCCCTTGAGCATTGTCAGGAAATTCCTTAGAAGCTGTTGTTTTGCCTGCATCTTCAGATTTAGAAGATGGTTCTTGTGTGGCTGGAATGTTGAAGTCTTCATTCTCCTTTTGAGAAAATGGTTCTTGTGGGACCATTCCAAGAGCTAAGCCTTCACCCAAACTTTGATTGAGTGGTTCTTGTGGAGCAGGATCATCAATAGCTGTTGAATCACATTGAGATTCAGGTTCTTGTGGGCTTGATCCTTTCAGCTTCTTTTGTCTCTTAAAGACTATATCTTCTGCTTTTCGTTTCTTTTCCATGGGCTGTGAAAACCCAAGCTTTGAAGCAGTCTCAGCAACCTTCTCCCATGAAATTTCTACAATCTTTGCAGTTGGAGAGGCCTTTGCTGGAGAGTTTGAGATAGAGACAATTTTTGGTTGTACATCAGGAATACCAACATCAGGATTTGTTTGAGCATCAGGAATTGATGACTCATCAGGATTTGATGTTTGAATATCAGTATCCTTCATTTGCACTGTCAAAGGAATATGATACCTTCTCCTTGATAATTTCCTTTTCTTCTGTGACTTTGAAGAGACCACAGCCTCAGTAGCAGTATCAGCAACTTCCTTGATTATTTTCATCTTGGAGGACATAAGCATATCATCCTCAGAATCACTTTCATCTCTTAAAATCAACCTTCTTTTCACTGGAACATCCTCAACTCCCTTATCAAGAACAATCTTTGCATCCTTCTTCACCAGGACCCCTTGTACACCCCCTTGTTTCTTCTTTTTGGTGAGTGGTGTAGAGGAAAAATCCTTTGATCCTGATTGTCTTCCAGACACATCAGATCTAGCTGATTTCTTAGCTTTTACAACTAAAGTCTTTTGGGAGACAATAGAGGTGGCTGGTAATTGTTTAGACTGTTTGGGAGGGATGCTTGTGTTAGGAACAAGGTGTGTTTGTCCTTGCCCCATAGCATCAGAAAGTGATCCATAATAAGTAGGCATTTTCTCTTTCAAGAAAAGCTTGACCTCATCAGGAATAAAAGCATTGCCTTCAAAACCATTTGCCTTATCACTGTTGACTAAGGACTTAATATTGTTCTCTGTAATTCTACAAATTGGTATAATCACATCATTCTCAAAAGTAACACCAGGACATAAGTGATTGAATATTAATTGGAAAAATATAATAAAACAGACATAGCCTAATTTATCAGCTTTTCTATCACTTAAAGCTTTCAACACAAAACTACCATAATCAAAAACTTTAGAGTAGATAAGAGAGTACCCAATCTTGAGTGATCCTGATGGTAGAGCATCAAAATTAGATGTCTTATTCAGGAAGCATCTGCTGAGTGTGTCAAAGAAATAATTCCACTCCCTTTTGTGCTTTGTCCTGAAGAGGCTTCCATACCTCTTTACCTCACCATTGTATCCCAATTTTGTGACAAACTCAAAAATGATAGAGTCTGAAACATTATCAGGAATTTGGTCACCCAGAATCGGCAAATGCAGTGCCTCTTCAACAATAGCAGGTGTGAAATGATGAGTTACTCCATTGCATTCAAACTGCATCAAAACAGTTCCTGTAGAGCTTTTACCGAAAATAACTGTGTTCCAGACCTGCATCACAGACTTAAGAGAAACACTCGCAGGCTCTGTTAAGCATACTTCAATGGGCTTGAAGTAAGAAAATCCTGGATTATATGGAACTCAGTAGGCAATTCCTGATAGTCTAGAATAGCTACAAAATTATTAGTGGCAAATGTAACACCACTAATCATAGTTTGTTTATTCATGAATGCCATTTTTTTCTGTATGAAAACTTGAGAATTGTGATTTGAAAAAGCTAGGGTTCGTAAGCACAGAGAGAAAGAAGAAGATGAAAAACTGATGATTAGAGAGTAATGTAGAATTTAGAAAATCAAATGTATTTTGTTAAAACAAAATATTACTCTCAATTACAGGTGTCATGCTGTGATTTGTGTAATAATTATTAATGGACAAGATTACGTGTGAAATTAAACGTAACTGCACCGCGATTGATGTGTATCTATGTGTATGTATCTATGTTAGGCCGAATACACAATATATAATCAAATATATAAATGAGAATAACAATAAGAACACTGTTTATGAATAATAAATTGTATGGAATTAATAACTCCTCTCTCGGTGATGTAAAATATCACAGAGAGCTGCTAGGTTACAAGAATAATATTTCAAGTATTCGCTTCCCTTTTAGGGTTAACCTATCTGTGTTTATATAGTACACAGCTACATACAATCTTTAATTGATATTCCTATAAATTAGCTATACAATTTATATCAATTAAGAATTGCTTATGTCTTCTGTTCCGTTTCCTTAGCCATCACGATATCTCTTTGCTTCTTCCCTTCTTCAAAGTATATCGCTTCTAGAATCTTCATTGAATATAACACCGACAGCTAAGTAAACTCTGACTGTCAGAGTTTAACAAACTCTGACCAGTCTTCCAGCTAAACTCTGATATTTACCTGATACTTTAAACACTGATAAACAAACATTAGAAATTATATCTAACAATCTCCCCCAACTTGTGCATACAAAAATGTACAAGTTAACAGATACTTGATGATGTCAAAACATATAACAAATGCAGTGTTTATAAAATCACAGAGTTTATATTTTAACTTAGAACAGAAAACTTAAAAACTTACAGACTCCATTTACTTAATCTCTTCAACTTCAGGTACAGTTCTGAGATAGTCTATAAGCAATCTTCTTTCAGCCCTTTCAAGCTCAGCTGCCATAATCTTTTTCAGTTCCTTCAACTCTGGATCACTCTCTCCAGTTTGATAGATATCAGCTCTCAAAGCATAAATACTATTCTTTCTCATTTCATTTCCCAGCTTTATCAAGAAAGATTTATCTGACTCCAGATTAAATTCTAACACTATTATACCAAGAGCTGTTCTAAATCTTGCACTTTTCCTCTTCATTTCTACAAGCTTTCCATGATAATCTCTGTACTTAGGTATGTAAGAACCTGCAGACTTTAAGCCACTGAGAGCTCTAGCTTTCATCATCCTGCTTCTTAATACCTCAGCTGCTTGTTGAGTTCTTTGATTTTTGACTTTGAGTAAGTACAACACATATTCTAGCTCTTCCTTCATCTTCAATTCAATGTCAGCTTCTCCAACTCTGTATACTCTTCCATCAGTTTTGAAGTATAACAGAAAGTCCTTTTTCAAACCTCTATGATATATTAACTGAACAGACTGCAAAGTATCAAGATTTTCTTGAGTCACACCAACACCAGGTTCAACCAATGATGTATGATCCATAGGACTATTATTCACCCTCTTCTCTCTGTGAGATTCTAATCTAGATCTATCTCGAGATTCCTTGCCCATGATAGTTCTGCTTTGAAAAATATTCACATTTCCAGGATTCAGAGTATGTTGAACTGTGATTGGTTTTCCAAATGTCCTTTGAAGTTGAGAAGATAACTGAGTCTGTACAACTTGAGTAGTATCAGTGGTTGTCACAGCTTCCAATGATTTGTCAACTTAAGCATTGTCAGAGGTTGATTGAGCTTTCTTCAGTACTTGTTTTTCTTCTACCAACTTTCCTTTGCCTTTATCAAGACTGACTTCAATTGGTCTCCTTGCATACTGTAAACTCTGTTGAGAATCTACATTATCTTTGATAACAATCCCTTTCTCTTTTGGTCTTGAAACTCTCACAGGCTTCTTGATCTTTCCAGACACCAATTTCTTCTTATGCTCTTCAGCCAACATCTTTTCTTCAGCTTGAATATCTTCAACTGTTGCATTTGCACCATGCTCTTCCAAAAACAACTGAGCTGCAATCTCTTCATCAGTGATTGGTTGAGAAGTAAGCAGTAAACTTCTGGCTTTTGAAGATGACTGAACTTCAGTGTTTGTTCTCCCAGAGTTTGTCTTAGCAGAGTTTGACCTCAGTCTCCCTTGCTCTTGATGTGATTTTGACCTTAACTCTGTTTCCTTTGCACCACCATCAGTAGTATCATCCTTTTTGCTCAGAGTTTGAGATTTATTGCATTTTTCCTTAAATACTCTCTCCCCCTTTTTGACATCATCTGGAATCAACACATATGTGAGCAATTCAAGTGAAGCAGCAATAGAATCAAGCTTGTCAGACATTACATGTTGATTGTCTTCAACCTTGCTCAGCCTGTTTCTTAAAGACTCATGATCTTTAAATAAAGAAGCATACAAGGATTTATCCTGTTTCAAAGATATTTCCCTTGCAGCCACTTCATTTCTCAACCCAGTAACAGCCTTCTGAGTATCATCAAAACGATTATGAAGAGACTTTACTTGAACTATAGTAGCTTTACGATGTGTGAGAAGCTCAGGATTGGTGATATTTGCAGCAGACTTTGACACAAAATCAGCCGCCCTCTGATCAGGGAAAATACACTCATGGCTTGACCAATTAGCAAAGTACATATCATGATAATGAGTTTCAGTATCATGGTGAGATGTACCACCAAACTCAGTCACTTTGGGATTTTGTTGAACAGAAACCCTTGGAGAAGATGAGGAATCAGCTATGTCATCAGACTTTGCTGGAGATTCTGCACTTAGAGAATTAGGAACATTCTCAGCAAAATTTTCCTGTGCACCTTCATTTGCAACATTGTCAGAGTTTAAGTTCTCAAAAACTTCCTCATTTGCTTGAACAATAGGCTCTACAGCAACTTCAAGAACAGTCTCTGCAGCTTCTTCAAGATCATTCTCAGAAATTACAGCCTTTGTTGTCTGATCAACCTCTTCACCCTTTTCAAGAACCTGGTGAGTAACAGAGCATACCTCTGTGTGAGTAGCCATAGACTCATCAAGAATCACAATAGGTTGATCAGCTGCAGCCACATCCTCTGTTTCATCAACACTGTCAAACTCTTCAAGAGTTGCAGAAGGATGTGCTTCAATATTCTCCTCTATCTCCATTTCCAGTGGCTCAGGTTGTTCATCATTCATTTCAGCCATCTCATCAGTATTTGCTCTGGCTTCATCAGACACAGTAGCATTCACAGTGGCATCTTTAGAGATAATTTCTAGAGCTTCAGAGTGTGTAGATTCTTGAACCAATTCATCAAATGAATAGTCAGCTACCAGCTTCCTCCTTTTAGTCTGTAAGGGCTCATTTGCATCAGAGTGTGGTCTGTTTTCCCTTTTCTTTATTCTTGAAGTACCAACAGACTTTGGTAACTCAGCATCAGAAGATGGTTTAGCAGCCTTAACAGCTTTAAAAGCCCTGTGCTTAGTTCTACCTCCAGATTTTGGTCTTTGGGATGTAGATTGATGAAGATCAGTGTTTAATGGTTGAGGTTGTGATTGAGGTTGTGGTTGAGGTGGATTTAGAAACTGTTGGACTATATCAGGAAGTAATAAGTCACCAACATTCCCTTTCTTAACATCCTTGTTGGTCAAATCAGAGAATATCCTCTTATGCAACTTAAAAGAGGGAATCACATCATCCTCAGCAATGTCAACCCCAAGAACACAAGCAGAAAATATCAATTGACAAAAGCGAGCAAAGTATACTACACTTCTATTTTCTGACATCTTCTCTCCTATATTATTCAGTACTAGTCTAGCAAAATCAAAATTATTACCATAGAGAAGAGAATACCCGATTTGCAGAATATCAATAGGAATAGCATCCCAGTTTGTGCACTTATTGCCGAACGCTCGAGTAATGTAGTCAAAGAAAAAGCTCCATTCCTTCCTCAAAAGCGGTCGCTTCAACTGACCTATCCTTACCAGTGACCCACTGTAACCAATTTCTCTCATCATCCTTTGTAGCTCAGCATCACCAACAGAAATTTTATAAGCGTTAAAATCTTCAAAACCCAAAGCATCATGAACAGTGCCTGGATAACCACAAACTCTTGCTCTTGAAACTCAAAAATAATCGAAGGAGTCCCAGACTCTCCTCCATCATCATAGACGCCTGTCTCCCAGAAAACCTTGATTTGCGATCCAGAAAGTTTCGCAGGTTCAACGAGAGCTTGCCCAATAGCAGACTGGGCAAGAAAGTTTTGGAACAAATGAAACGCCTCCGGTACGTTCTCATTATTCAATGGTGCTGCATAATTGTTAGGAACAAACTCTAATCCAACAGAGTGAAAAACAGTGGTTGCCATTAGAACAGAGTGAATAAGTTTTGAAAGGTGTTTGAAGAATCGATGCAGAAAAGTGTTTGTGAAACTGTGTGTGTGACAATATCTGTGAATGGAGTAAGTCTGTAAAGAATACGAACGTTGTGTGTATAATGATTAAGTAAGAGATACAAAGATTAAAACTGAAGAGTTTTAATCATTAAGACACACAACTGGCTTACTCGTGAAGTGTGTGAGTGGGACAGGTGTCACGCATGCAGTAACTGCCAGCAGTAACGTGGTAGTTTCCAACACGCATGCGCACTAAAAATAGGCAATAATTACTGCTATTTTCTAGATACGTTTCATCCTTTTCAAAACTCATACTAACCGTTGTCAATCATACTCTCTATTTTCAAAAAAAAATAATGTTCCTCAAAAATGTGAAATGTCTGAAACACATTTATTTATTTTAATCAACAGAGATTAAAAATAAATTACCTCGGCGTAGAGTACATAGTTCGTCAGTGTTTATCAATTCTCCAACATCATTAATAAACTCTTTTCTCAAAGGGCAGAGTTGTGAGTATTTGTGTGTGGATAGCAGAGTTTACTGAATGTAAATTTTTAGAGCATCTCAAAGTGCATAAAATCCACAAATTAAATCAGTAAAAACTGGTTGCCCAAACTCTCATATTTAAAACAAAACCTGATGTCATCTAAACTCTGTACCTATGTAATTTTTTTTTTATTATTTGTATAAGTATCTATATATATATATTGTTTTCACCCCCTATCTAATTTCCTTTTTTTTCTTTTCTTTTCCAGTAATCAGAGGTTGGCACTAGTCACCAAAAATTTAGAAATTTTAGCCCTTATCTTAACAGTAAGTTCCTGGATCGTCCTAAACAATTAACTAGTCACCAAAAGTTTAAATTTTAGCCCTTACAAACAGAGTAAGTTCCTGGTTCTTCCTAGCCTCTTGACTAGTCACCAAAAATTTAAACTTTAGCCCTTACTGAAACAGCAAGTTCCTGGATCTTCCTAGCTAATTGAGTAGTCACCAAAAATTTCAAATTTTAGCCCTTATTGACACAATAAGTTCTTGGGTCGTCCTAGGCACAACATGATCTCAAAGGAATTTGTACATGTTTATACATCTTTTGCTTGGGGCTGAAGTAAGAGTTTAGACTAACATCATTTAACACATATAATTTATGAGAGAAAGTGAAAACAACTAATACAGACTCAGTGTATAGGACCAATAAACTAAGAGATGCTATAAATATAGAGACAGTATCATGCTGTGTAAATTTTCTGCACACATTTGAGATCAGATCATATGTAACTCAGAAGGAGTCATGATTACTTACTGAGAGTCATGCTTCATACTATTTTCTTCATCGGTGTTTATGTTTCAGACAATACCACAATCAGAGATTAACATCAGAGTTTAACCAACAGAGTATGCTAACAGAGTTTAACAACATGATTTGCATGACAGTTAACATATGCATAGAAACATGAGCAACATATCACAGAAGAGTAAATTTTGAGTTTAACCAGTATCTCTAGTCGAAACCAGAGATCATTCCTAGTTCATTTACCAGTCTTGTAAATGTAGCTTCACTCAATGGCTTGGTGAAGATATCTGCAAGCTGTTGATCTGTAGACACAAAATGAAGCTCAATATTTCCTTTCTGCACATGTTCCCTGATAAACTGATACCTTATGCTGATGTGCTTGGTCATGGAGTGTTGTACTGGATTTCCTGTCATAGCAATAGCACTTTGATTATCAAAGAGAATAGGTATTTTAAAGTACCTTAACCCATAATCCAGCAGTTGATTCTTCATCCACAGAATCTGTGCACAACAACTACCAGCAGCAATATACTCTGCTTCTGCAGTGGATGTGGAAATTGATTTATGTTTCTTGCTGTACCAAGAAACTAGTATGTCGCCTAGAAATTGACAGCTTCCACTGGTGCTCTTTCTGTCAATCTTACAACCTGAAAAGTCTGCATCAGAGTAACCAATAAGCTTAAACTCTGATTCTCTAGGATACCACAAACCCAAGGTTATGGTTCCTTTGAGATATTTGAAAATCCTTTTTACAGCTGTTAGATGAGGCTCTCTGGGATCTGCCTGAAATCTTGCACAAAGACAGGTTGCATACATGATGTCTGGTCTACTTGCAGTCAGATAAAGAAGAGACCCTATCATGCCTCTGTAGTTTGTCATATCTACTGAAGCTCCTGTGTCTTTGTCTAGCTTGGTTGCAGTTGCCATAGGAGTTGTTGTAGATGAACTATCAAGCATACCAAATTTCTTGAGAAGATTTCTGGTATATTTTGCTTGATTGATAAAAATCCCATCATCTGTTTGCTTTACCTGCAAGCCTAGAAAATAACTAAGCTCTCCCATCATGCTCATTTGGTACCTGGACTGCATAAGCTTGGCAAACTTCTTACAGAGTTTATCATTAGTAGACCCAAAGATTATATCATCCACATAGATTTGAACTAAAAGCAAATCATTACCAGAATTGAAATAGAACAAGGTTTTATCAATTGTACCTCTTGTGAACCCACTCTCTAAAAGAAATTGAGCCAGAGTTTCATACCATGCTCTAGGTGCCTGCTTTAGTCCATAAAGTGCTTTGCCAAGCCTGTAGACATAATCTGGGTGCTTTGGGTCCACAAACCCTGGTGGTTGTTCAACAAACACTTCTTCTTCAAGTTTCCCATTGAGAAAAGCACCATTCACATCCATATGAAAGACTTTAAACTTCTTGTGAGCAGCATATGCTAGAAAAATTCTTATGGCTTCCAACCTTGCAACTGGAGCAAAGGTTTCATCATAGTCAATTCCTTCCTGCTGTGAATATCCTTTTGCCACAAGTCTAGCCTTGTTCCTTGTAATTACTCCATCACTGTCAGTCTTGTTTTTGAAAACCCATTTTGTACCAACAACAGATCTGTTTTTGGGTCTTGGTACAAGTGTCCAGACTTCATTTCTCTAAAACTCATTCAGCTCCTCCTGCATTGTTGTTATCCAGTTAGCATCTTGAAGAGCTTCATCCACTTTCTTAGGCTCTGTTTGAGACAGGAATGCATGAAACAAACATTCATTTGTTGTAGCACTTCTTGTTCTCACACTTGCATCTGGATCTCCAATAATCAGATCAGGTGTATGAGCCTGTGTCCACTTTCTTGCTGTAGGTAAGTGGCTTCATTCATCATTATTGGATCCTCCCCCTTGATCCATGCTCTCCTGATTTTCTTGTTGACCATCTGTATTATCTGAGGCTCCCCCTGAATTGGACTGCTCAATGTTTGAACTTTCAGAGTTTGAGCCAGAGTTTGTGTCAGATTCTTCAGCTGACTCACTTTCAGTATGTTAGTCATCATGTTGAGGTGTTCCCGAAGTATCTTCTTGCTCCCCCTCAACTGGTTCTCTATTATGTTATGTCAGAGAAACTTCCTCAGTGTTTACAAGTAGAGGTTCAGAGTATGCTTCAACAGAGTTTGTTGGATAGGCTTCATCAGAGTTTACATCATCAGAGTTTAGATCTTCATTTTCAAAGCGTAGTTGATCATGATTTTCTTCATCTTCAAGTCCAGTTATTTTCTTGTCATCAAATGACACATGTATAGATTCCATGATCACTTTAGTTCTCAGATTATAGACTCTGAATGCTTTAGTCGCCAGTGGATATCCAACAAAAATTCCTTCATCAGCTTTTAATTCAAACTTGGTCAACTGTTCAGGATGAGTTTTCAACACAAAGCATTTGCACCCGAAAATATGAAAATATTTCAGGTTTGGTTTCTTTTTCTTCACCATCTCATATGGTGTTTTCCCATGCCTGTTGATCAGTGTAGCATTTTGAGTAAAACAAGCAGTTTGAACAGCTTCTGCCCAGAAATAAGTTGGCAATTTTGCTTCATCAAGCATTGTTCTGGCAGTTTCGATTAAAGTTATGTTCTTTCTTTCAACTACACCATTCTGCTGTGGAGTCCCTGGTGCAGAAAATTCTTGCTTCACTCCTCTTTCCTTGCAAAATTCTTCCAATGTTGCATTTCTGAATTCAGTACCATTATCACTCCTGATAATTTTCACTTTATATTGTGATCCTTTGTCCAGTATCTTTACATGTTCCAACAGAGTTAAGGCAGTTTCATCCTTCTTTGCTAGAAAGTACACCCAGGTGTATCTAGTGTACTCATCAACAATAACTAAAGCATATTTCTTTCTGCCAAGAGACATTACATTCACTGGACCAAATAGATCAACATGAAGAAGATGATAAGGATCCACAACTGAATATTCAGACTTACTCTTGAAAGATGACTTCCTTTGCTTGGCCTTTTGACAAGAATCACACAGACCATCTAAGCTGAGTATAGATTTTGGAAGTCCCCTTACAAGATCTTTTCGAATCAACTCATTGATGTTGTTCAGATTTAGATGAGAGAGCTTCTTATGCCATTTCCAGCTCTCTTCACTAGACATCTTTGCAGACAGACACACAGTTTTTCCTTCAGAGTATGTTACCAAACTTGCTTCATAGATATTATTACGTCTATGTCCAACTAAAACAACTTTCCTTGTAGATTTGCTAACAACCTCACAATATTCAGGTTGAAAATCTACATGATAACCTCTGTCACAGATTTGACTCACAGATAGCAGATCATGCCTGAGTCCTGGGACAAGAGCTACATTTGTGATGATGACACTTCCAAGATTGATATTGCCATATCCAAGAGTACGTCCTATGTTGCCATCTCCATAGGAAACTTTTGGGCCAGCCTTCTCCTCATAATCTGATAGCAGGGCTTTATTTCCAGTCATGTGCCCTGAACATCCACTGTCCAAGACTAGGGTGCTCTCCCTTATGCCCTGCAATCACAAACAATTACTGAGAGTTAGTTTTAAGGATCCAGACTTGCTTGGATCCTTTGGCTTTCTTAACATTGTTAGCTTTTGCAGCGGAATTCTTATCAACAGAGTTTAAGCTAACAGTATCAGAGTTTACACTTGCAGAATCAACTTTAACCCATTTCAAATTGGGCTTCAACTCATAATTGTTGTGATAAATAGCATGATAATTCTTGCAAGTATAAATAGAATGCCAAGTACTCCCATAGTGAGTGCATAAGTCTGTGGTCTAACCCTAACATAATCATTCTTCACTCCAGACTTGAAGGGTAAAGAATTAATGTCTTTGTTCTTCCTGCAGAAACTTGCAAGATGGTTAGTACTACCACAATTATGACATGTTTTTCTAGGAGTATCAGTAATAGGTAAATCATTATTACTTTTCTTAATGCCTACTTTTCCATTTCTGTTCTTCGTGGACACTTTCTGTTTCTTGACAGACTTTACCTCTTTGAGCTTATACTTGAATTTTTTCTCTGTCATTAAACCAACATTAACCTGTTTAACGCAAGTTTTTACTGGTTCTTCCTTAACAGTTTCTGTCTCAACTACAGAGTTTAGCTTACTGGATTCAGGAACAAATTTCAAAGGTGGAAGATGTGTTCTAACTTTAACTTTATCTTTAAACCTAAGTTCATCTTCCTCATAGTAACCTAACCCAACTGTATCTGTTTGAAACACTTGATGTGTGTCTTTTCCAGAGTTTGTCCAGGTTTTAATTATCTTTCTCTTTTTTTCCAATTCAGATTCTAGTTGCCTAAATCTCTTAAGCAACTCATGTTCAACATAAACAACATCATCTCTTTCCTTTTGAACTTGTTGCATGTTAACAAGTTCTTCTTCAAGAAATTTATTTCTCTCTCTAAGCTTTAGATTCTCATATTTAATTCTTTCATTTCCTAAAGTCTGATCTCTGTAACTAACATGTATGCTTTTAAGATATATTCTCAATTCAGATATATTATCAGTATCATAAGCATAAGTTGTTAGGGGTACCTTGTTTTTAGATGATTCAGATTCATCTTTAACAGTTGCCATGAGAGCATAGTTGACATCCTCATCTGAGTCTGAAGTGTCTGCCCAGTCTCTCCCTTTAGTGATGAGTGCTTTTTCAGATTTTCCTTTCTTGCACTCTGGAGCATAGTGACCCATCTTTTTACACTTGTAGCACTGGATCTCTGACTTGTCTTTCTTCCCAGATTTGGTATCCCTTCTTTCAGACTTTCTGAAACTCTTACTTTCAGAGTTTGAATCTCTCTTAGAGAATCTCTTTTCTTTCTTGAAGTTCTTGAAACCCATCTTCTTGAAGGTCTTCACCATCAAAGCAGCCATTTGCATCATATGTTCTTCATCATCCCGGATTCAGATGATTCAACAGTGTTTGAGTCATCATCAGTGTTTGATGACTCACTTTCAGAGTTTATGACCAAAGCCTTTCCCTTAGCTTTTTTCTTTGATGACTCTTTCTTAAGAAGCTTTTCTTCAACTTTAAGAGCAACAGATTTTGTCTTCTTACCAGATCTTCTGTCTCTTTGTTCTATCTCAAGTTCATGAGTTTTAAGCAACCCATAGATTTCATCAAGTTCTGTATCTTCAAGCTCATAATTATCTCTTATTGTTGTTGCCTTTAAATCCCATCTTTCAGGTAGAGATAGAAGAAACTTGAGATTAGACTCTTCAAGATCATATTCTTTATCAACCAGAGATAAATCATTCAACAGTTTACAGAATCTGTCATATGTCTCAGTCAAAGTTTCATCAGGTCTCGAGTCAAAGTGTTCATACTCATGTGTAAGTATAGTCTTCCTGATCTTCTTTATAGCACTTGTTCCTTGACATATGACTTCTAAAGCATCCCAAATAACTCTGTTAGACATGACATTATCTAAGGCACTATGGAGAAGATGTCTAACTTTTGCATCCTTTGCAATTGACGAGATGTCTTCAGGAGTCAAATCTTTCTTTTCCTTTGGAATAGTCTTTTGTTCTTCACCAGCAACAACAGTAGACAGTTTAGTCGGCTTATGAGGACCATCATAGATTCTATCAAGGTATTCTGGATCTGTGGCTTCCAGAAACATGGTCATCTTTACCTTCCATATTGGATATTCCGCTGGTCTGAGAATTGGAACCCTAATCGTCTCATATCGACTCACAGAAGTTGGTTGAACCTTTTCGGAATTAGAACCTGCTTGGATATTTTCAGCCATGATTATACTTGTGTTTGGATAAAAAAAACTGTATATATTAAACAGCCTAGGCTCTGATACCAATTGTTAGGCCGAATACACAATATATAATCAAATATATGAATGAGAATAACAATAAGAACACTGTTTATGAATAATAAACTGTATGGAATTAATAACTCCTCTCTCGGTGATGTAAAATATCACAGAGAGCTGCTAGGTTACAAGAATAATATTTCAAGTATTCGCTTCCCTTTTAGGGTTAACTTATCTGTGTTTATATAGTACACAGCTACATACAATCTTTAATTGATATTCCTATAAATCAGCTATACAATTTATATCAATTAAGAATTGCTTCTGTCTTCTGTTCCGTTTCCTTAGCCATCACGATATCTCTTTTCTTCTTCCCTTCTTCAAAGTATATCGCTTCTAGAATCTTCATTGAATATAACACTGACAACTAAGTAAACTCTGACTGTCTGAGTTTAACAATCTCTGACCAGTCTTCCAGCTAAACTCTGATATTTACCTGATACTTTAAACACTGATAAACAAACATCAGCAATTATATCTAACAATCTATCAGTGTAACACACGCGCGCATACAGTTGTCCAACTAAAGTTCAAACGTTTCTCATCAGATACTAACGGGAAAATAGCCACAAATTAAGCAATGAAATACTGACATGTACATCAGGATTGACCAGTTGACTTCCTATCAGGATTTTGTCCTATCAGGATTTGATCAGAATTACATACCTTTCTGAATGACCATCAGGATTTGACAATCATCAGGATTTCCTCTCTGTAGCTTTCCTCAGAAATTCTCAAAATTCATCATTCCAAGTTCATTCACCAACTTATTGAAAGTAGCTACAGGTAGTGGCTTGGTGAATATATCAACTAGTTGTTGATCAGTAGGAACAAAATGAAGTTCAATTGTTCCTTCTAGAACCTGTTCTCTTATGAAGTGATATCTAATACTGATGTGTTTAGTAAGAGAATGTTGAACTGGATTTCCTGTCATTGCAATAGCACTTTGGTTATCACAATAAATAAGGATTTTTGAATATGACAGGCCATAATCTAACAACTGATTTCTCATCCACATTATCTGAGCACAACAACTTCCTGCAGCAATGTACTCAGCTTCTGCAGTTGAAGTAGAAATTGACTTTTGCTTTTTACTGAACCAAGAGACAAATCTTCCACCCAAAAATTGACAGCTTCCAGAAGTACTTTTTCTGTCTATTTTGCATCCTGCAAAATCAGCATCTGAATAACCACACAAACCAAAATCTGATTCCCTTGCATACCAAAGGCCAAGTGAAGAAGTGCCTTTGAGATATCTAAAGATTCTTTTAACTGCAATCAGATGAGATTCCCTAGGTTTTGCTTGAAATCTTGCACACAGACAGGTTTCAAACATGATATCTGGTCTACTTGCAGTGAGATACAATAAAGAGCCAATCATTCCTCTGTAGTGAGTTACATCTACCTCAGTACCTTGATCAGGATCAAGTTTGGTAGCTGTAGCTATGGGAGTACTAGCAATAACACAATCTTGCATGTTAAACCTTTTCAGCAAATTCTTTGTATATTTTGACTGATTGATAAAGATGCCATCATCAGTCTGTTTAACTTGAAGACCAAGAAAGTAACTCATTTCTCCCATCATGCTCATTTGATATCTTGACTACATAAGCTTAGAAAACTTTTCACACAGCTTATTGTTTGTTGACCCAAAAATAATATCATCCACATAAATCTAAATTGAAGCAAATCCTTACCATGATTCAAATAGAATAAAGTTTTATCAATAGTACCTCTTTTGAATCCACTTTCCAGTAAGAATTGAGCTAGGGTTTCATATCATGCTCTTGGAGCTTGCTTTAGTCCATAAAGTGCCTTATCCAATTTGTAAACATGATTTGGATACTTTGGATCAATGAAACCAGGAGGTTGTTCAACATAAACTTTTTCCTCCAGTTCACCATTTAAGAAAGCACTTTTAACATCCATCTGGAAAACCTTGAATTTTTTATGAGATGCATATGCCAGAAAGATCCTGATAGCCTCTAGTCTTGCAACAAGAGCAAAAGTTTCATCATAATCAATTCCTTCTTGTTGAGAATACCCCTTTGCAACTAGTCTTGCTTTGTTTCTGATAATTACACCATCTGAATCAGTCTTATTTTTGAAAATCCATTTTGTACCAACAATTGACCTATTCTTTGGTCTTGGCACCAGTTTCCAGACTTCATTCCTTTCAAATTCATTTAATTCTTCTTGCATTGCAGTAACCCAATCAGCATCCTTAAGTGCATCTTCAACTTTCTTAGGCTCCTCCTTGGATAGAAAGTTGTGATATAAACATTCATTCTGAGTTGCACTTCTTGTTTTAACACCTGCATCAGGATCTCCAATTATCAAATCAGGAGTATGATCTCTTGTCCATTTCCTTGCTGGTGGTAAATTATTCCTTGAACTAGATGCTCCCCCTAGATTGGTGTTGTCTTGATTAGAAGAATTTGCTTCTATGGAAGCTCCCCCTGAATTATTGATGTCACCTCCTGATGGATTATCAGGATTGTCACTTGAATCAGTATCTGAAGAATTTTGTTCTGATGATTGAGTAGACTCAGAATTTGTAGCAGTTTGCTGTTGCTCCCCCTCAACATTTGCACTACTAGATGTATCACCATTATTTGTATCATCAGTATTAGCACCATCAGGATTTGGTGCTTCATCAGGATTTGATGCGTCATCAGGATTTGGTGACCCATCAGTATCTGATGAATTATCAATATCTGATTCTTGTTCTTCAGGATCCTTGGTAGCTTCATTTTCAAAAATTAATCTATCATGAGAGTCTTCATTGATTCCATTTATCTTCTTATCATCAAAAGATACATGTATTGACTCCATAACAGTTCTTGTTATCAAGTTAAAAACTCTGAAAGCTCTTGAGGCAGGATAGCCAATGAAAATTCCTTCATCAACCTTAGTTTCAAATTTTCCTAGCTGTTCAGGATGAGTTCTGAGAACAAAACATTTACAGCAAAACACATGCAAATGCTTCAAACTTGGTTTCTTCTCCTTGAGCATTTGATATAGAGTTACACCATGTCTGTTTATGAATGTGAGATTCTGAGTATAGCATGCTGTATTGACTGCTTCTGCCCAGAAATATGTAGGCAATTTAGCTTCTTCCAACATAGTTCTGACATCTTCAATAAGAGTTCTATTTTTCCTTTCAACTACTCCATTTTGCTGAGGTGTGCCAGGAGTAGAGAATTGTTGAATAATTCCTTTGTATTTGCAGAACTCTTCCATCTTTGAATTCTTGAATTCAGTACCATTATCACTCCTCAGTAACTTGACTTTGTACTTTGTGGTTGTCTCAATCATTCTCACATGATCCAACAGTATTTCTGGAGTTTCATCTTTTCTGTGCATAAAATACACCCAGGTGAATCTAGAATATTCTTCAACAATTACAAGAGTGTACCTTTTCTTACTGATGGACATAATGTTGACTAGTCCAAATAGGTCAAGATACAGCATGTGATATGGTTCTACAATAGAGGATTCAGATTTACTCTTGAATGATGTCCTTCTCTGTTTAGCTTTTTGACATGCATCACAGAGTCCATCAGGAGTATACAATGCTTTAGGCAATCCTCTTACTAAATCTTTATTAACCAACTCATTGATATTGCTGAAGTTGAGATGAGAAAGCTTCTTGTGCCAATTCCAACTTTCATCTACTAATGTTTTACTGATGAGACAAGTAGGAGAGCCATCACTATTTGATTGAATGTTGGCTTCATATATGTTACCATGCCTGTAGCCAGTCAGAGCTATCTTTCATGTTGCTTTACTGACTACTTCACAATGTGTGGAATAGAAGTGGACATGATAACCTCTGTCAGTGATTTGACTAATACTCAAAAAGTTGTGTTTCAGTCCTTTCACTAGAGCTACTTTTTCAATGATGACATTTCCAATGATTATTTTGCCATATCCCAAAGTTTGTCCAATGTTGCCATCTCCATAAGACACAGTTGGGCCAGCTTTTTCCTCATATTCTGATAACAGGGCTTTGTTTCCAGTCATGTGCACAGAACATCCACTATCCATCACTAACACATTTTTCTTTTTACCCTTTTCATCAGGAGCAGCAGCTTCATCAGTATTGGCCATTAGGGCATAATTGACCACCTCAGTGTCAGATTCTGAGGAAGAGTCCATCCGATCCTTGCTTGATGTGATGAGTGCTTTTGTCTTCTTGCACTCAGTAGCAAAGTGTCCCATACAAACACTTGTAGCATCTAACCTTTGACTTGTCAAATTTGCTACCCTTGTTGTCCTTTTTGATGTATTTGTCTTTGTTAGTATTGAATGTCCTTTTCTGGAAGTTGCCTTGTCTTCTAGCCTTCCTGAACTTCATCTTTTTGAAGCCTCTGACTATCATAGCAACCATCTATTCCATGTCTGAGTCAATAGAATCATCATCAGTATTGGCATCAGGATTGCCATCAGTATCTGATGATGAATCATCAGAATCTGACTCTACCATTCTTGATTTCCTTCTCGAGACCTCCACAGCTTTTCCTTTTGATTTAGCCTCTACATTCAAGGCAATAGACTTTGCCTTGCTGCTTCTCTTATTCTTTCTCTGTTGAACCTCAGGATCATGGGTTCTTATCATTCCATAGACTTTATCAAGAGACATAGTGTTGAGATCTTACTGATTTCTAATGATCGAGGTTTGAGTATCCCATTCTTCTGGTAAAGCTCTCAGAAACTTGGTATTTGAATCTTCAGAAACATATTTCTTGCCAACTAAAGATAGATTATTCAGGAGTGTCAGAAATCTATCATATAAATCAGTCAGGCTCTCATCAGGTCTAACATCGAATTGTTCATATTCTTGAATCAAAAGAGCCCTTCTGTTTTTCTTGACAGATGCAGATCCCTGGAATTGAGTTTCCAAAGTGTCCCAAATTTCTTTTGCAGACTTACATGCTGTTAGATATAATTGCTAATGTTTGTTTATCAGTGTTTAAGCAACAGGTACTGACAAGAGTTTATCAGAAGCCGATCAGAGTTTAGTTAAACTCTGATAGGGTGAAGAGTTTAAAGGAAGCCGGTCAGAGTTTATTTAAAGTCTGACAAGGTGATAGTTGAATTAGCTGTCGGTGCAGAATTGAAGATTCTAGAAGCAATACATTCTGAAGATGGAAAGAAGCAGAATATATTGATACAGCTAAGGAAACAGGATAGAAGATAAGAAGCAATCCTTAATTGATATGAATTGTATAGCTAACTTGTAGGAATATCAATTAGAGAAGGATTGTATGTAGCTGTGTACTATATAAACACAGATAGGTTATCCCTAGAAGGGATGCGATCATTGAGATATTTTTTGTGTAACCTAGAAGCTCTTTATGATTCATTAACATCATAAAGAGAGAAGCTGTTAATAAGATTACAGTTTAATTGATTCATAAACAGTGTTATTAATTATTGTTATTCTCATACATACTTGATTATATTGTGTATTCGGCCTAACAATTGGTATCAGAGCCAAGGCTGTTTAATATATACAGTTTTACGATTAAAACACAGTAATAATCATGTCTGAAGAAAATCAAAATCAAGTTCCTCCTGCGGCTGAACAGGTTAAGCCAAATTCTGTGAGTCGATATGAAACTATCAGGGTTCCAATTCTCAGGCCAATAGAGTATCCAATATGGAAGGTGAAGATGACCATGTTTCTGGAGGCTACAGATCCAGAATATCTTGACAGAATCAATAATGGTCCTCATAAGCCAACTAAATTATCTCCTGCTGTTGGTGATAAAGAACAGACACTGATTCCAAAGGAAAAGAAAGATTATACTCCTGAAGACATCTCATCAATTGCAAAGGATGCAAAGGTTAGACATCTACTCCACAGTGCTTTAGATAATGTTATGTCTAACAGAGTAATTGGCTGCAAAACGGCAAAGGAAATCTGGGATGCTTTGGAAGTAAGGTGTCAAGGAACCACTGCTATAAAGAAGAACAGGAAGACAATACTCACACAGGAGTATGAGCACTTTGATTCAAGATCTAATGAAACCTTGACTGAGACTTATGACAGGTTTTGTAAATTACTGAATGATCTGTCTCTGGTTGACAAAGAATATAATCTTGAAGAGTCAAATCTCAAGTTTCTCTTATCTCTACCTGAAAAATGGGATCTGAAGACGACCTCAATCAGAGATAATTATGATCTTGAAGATACAGATCTTGATGAGATTTATGGCTTGTTAAAGACTCACGAACTTGAGATAGATCAAAGAAACAGAAGATCAAGCAAGAAGACAAAATCTGTTGCTCTCAAAGTTGAGGAGAAGCCCATTGAAAAGAAGGAATCATCAAAGAAGAAAGCCAAGGGAAAGGCTTTAGTCATTAAATCTGAAAGTGAGTCATCAAACTCTGATGATGACTCAAACTCTGATGAAGCTTCTGACTCTGAGGATGATGAAGAACAGTTGATGCAAATGGCGGCATTGATGGTGAAGACCTTCAAGAAGATGGGATTCAAGAACTTCAAGAAAGGTAAAAGATTCTCAAGGAGAGATTCAAATTCTGAGAAGAAGAATTTCAGAAAGTCTGATGGAAGGGATACCAAGTCTGGTAAGAAGGACAAATCTGAGATCCAGTGCTACAAGTGCAAAGAGATGGGTCACTATGCTCCAGAGTGCAAGAAAGGAAAAACTGGAAAAGCACTCGTCTCTAAAGGCAAAGACTGGGCAGATACTTCAGATTCTGATGATGGAGAAAATTATGCTCTTATGGCAACTGTCAAAGATGAGACTGAATCATCAGAAAATAAGGGTATAATAAAAAGCACACTTATCTTGGACAGTGGATGCTCAGGACATATGACTGGAAATAAAGCCCTGCTATCAGACTTTGTGGAGAAGGATGGCCCAAAAGTTTCCTATGGAGATGGCAACGTAGGACATACTCTGGGATATGGCAACATTAATCTTGGAGGTGTCATCATCACAAATGTAGCTCTAGTCTCAGGACTCAAGCACAATCTGTTATCTGTGAGTCAAATCTGTGACAGAGGAAACCATGTAGATTTTCATAGTGAATACTGTGAAGTTATCAGTAAATCTACTGGAAAAGTTGTTCTAGTTGGACACAGGCGCAACAATATTTATGAAGCAAGTTTGGTAACAAACTCTGATGGAAAAACAGTGTGTCTGACTGCAAGAATGTCAAATGAAGAGAGTTGGAATTGGCATAAAAAGCTCTCTCATCTCAATTTGAACAACATTAATGAGCTGATAAGAAAGGATCTTGTAAGAGGACTCCCAAAATCAACACTCAGTCTAAATGGCCTATGTGATTCCTGTCAAAAGGCCAAACAAAGGAAGTCATCTTTCAAAAGCAAGTCTGAATCTTCAGTGGTGGAACCTTATCATCTTCTACATGTTGATCTCTTTGGACCAGTGAATATAATGTCAATGGGCAGAAAGAAATATGCTCTAGTAATTGTTGATGAATATACTAGATATACATGGGTGTATTTCTTGTCAAAGAAGGATGAAACTGCTCAAATTCTAATGGATCATGTAAATCTACTGGACAAAGGATCACAGCACAAAGTCAAAATAATAAGGAGTGATAATGGAACTGAATTCAGAAATTCATTCATGGAAGCTTTCTGCAAGGAAAGAGGGGTGAAACAAGAATTTTCTGCACCTGGCACTCCACAGCAAAATGGTGTAGTTGAAAGAAAGAACAGAACTTTAATTGAAGCAGCCAGAACTATGCTTGAAGAAGCAAAATTACCAACATACTTCTGGGCAGAAGCTGTTCAAACTGCTTGTTTTACTCAAAATGCTACACTGATCAACAAGCAAGGGAAAACACCATATGAGATGGTGAAAAATAAGAAGCCAAATTTGAAATATTTTCATATATTTGGATGCAAATGCTTTGTGTTGAAGACTCATCCTGAACAGTTGACAAAGTTCGAGTTAAAAGCTGATGAAGGAATTTTTGTTGGCTATCCACTGTCAACAAAAGCATTCAGAGTTTACAATCTAAGAACTAAAGTGATCATGGAATCCATACATGTGTCATTTGATGACAAGAAAATAATTGGACTTGAAGACAAGGATGGATATGATCAACTACGTTTTGAAAACGAAGATCTATTCTCTGATGATATAAACTCTGATGAAGCAGGGTTGACAAACTCTGACGAAGCATACTCTGAACCTCTACTGGTAAATACTGGAGAAACTAATAATTCTCAAATTGAACAAAATAGAGAACCAGTTGAGGGGGAGCGTGAAGAAGCTCAACATGACACAGCAAGTGAGTCAGTTGAGGAAACTGATTCAAACTCTGACAATTCAAACTCTGAGTCATCAAATTCAGGGGGAGCCTCAGAGAATGTAGAAAGTCAACATATGAATCAGGAGAGCATGGATCAAGGGGGAGGATCCAACAATGATGCAAGAAACCACTTACCATCAGCAAGAAAGTGGACACAGGCACACACACCTGATCTCATAATTGGAGATCCTGATGCTGGTGTAAGAACCAGAAGTGCAACAAATAATGAGTGTCTGTATCATGCTTTCTTGTCTCAAACTGAACCAAAGAAAGTGGAGGAAGCTCTTCAAGATGCTAATTGGATTACAGCAATGCAAGAAGAGTTAAATGAATTTGAAAGAAATGAAGTCTGGACACTTGTACCTAGACCAAAGAACAGATCAATTGTAGGTACAAAGTGGGTTTTTAGAAACAAGACTGACAGTGATGGTGTGATTACAAGGAATAAGGCTAGACTTGTGGCAAAAGGTTATTCACAACAGGAAGGAATTGACTATGATGAAACCTTTGCTCCAGTTGCAAGACTGGAGGCCATAAGGATTCTTCTGGCCTATGCTGCACACAAGAAGTTTAAAGTCTTTCAGATGGATGTGAAAAGTGCTTTTCTCAATGGGAAGCTTGAAGAAGAGGTATTTGTTGAACAACCACCAGGATTTGTAGATCCCAAGCATCCAGATTATGTCTACAGGCTTGACAAGGCATTATATGGACTAAAGCAAGCACCAAGAGCATGGTATGAAACTCTTGCTCAATTTCTTTTAGAAAGTGGGTTCACAAGAGGTACAATTGATAAAACCTTGTTTTATTTCAATTCTGGTGATGATTTGCTGTTAGTTCAAATTTATGTAGATGATATTATTTTTGGATCTACTAATGACAAACTTTGTAAGAAGTTTGCAAAGCTTATGCAATCCAGGTATCAAATGAGCATGATGGGAGAGCTTAGTTATTTTCTAGGCTTACAGGTCAAGCAAACAGATGATGGGATTTTTATCAATCAAGCAAAGTATACCAGAAATCTTCTAAAGAAATTTGGTATGCTTGATAGTTCATCTGCAACAACTCCCATGGCTACAGCAACGAAGCTTGACAAAGACACAGGAGCCTCAGTAGATATGACTAACTACAGAGGAATGATAGGGTCTTTACTGTATCTTACAGCAAGTAGACCTGATATCATGTATGCAACATGTCTTTGTGCAAGATTTCAAGCAGATCCTAGAGAGCCTCATCTAACAGCTGTAAAAAGGATTTTCAAATATCTCAAAGGCACCATAACCTTGGGTTTGTGGTATCCTAGAGAATCAGAGTTTAAGTTGATTGGTTACTCTGATGCAGATTTTGCAGGCTGTAAGATAGACAGAAAAAGTACAAGTGGAAGCTGTCAATTTTTAGGTGACAGATTGGTTTCTTGGTACAGTAAGAAACAGAAATCAATTTCTACATCCACAGCTGAAGCAGAGTATATAGCAGCTGGTAGCTGTTGTGCACAGATTTTATGGATGAAGAATCAATTGCTGGATTATGGATTAAGGTACTCTAGAATACCTATTTTCTGTGATAACCAAAGTGCTATTGCTATGACAGGAAATCCAGTACAGCATTCCATGACCAAGCACATCAGCATAAGATATCATTTTATCAGAGAACATGTGGAAGAAGGGAATATTGAGCTTCATTTTGTGTCTACAGACCAACAACTTGCAGATATCTTCACCAAACCTTTGAGTGAAGCTACTTTTACAAGATTGGTAAATGAACTTGGAATGATCTCTGGTTCTGACTAGAGATACGGGTCAGACTCAAAATTTATACATGTTTAATTCTTGTTGCTCATGATTCCTTGCATGTGTTAACTGTTATGTGAACCAGCATGTTAAACTCTGATGATAAACTCTGTGAAGTGTTAGTCATACTCTGAAAGCATACTCTGAAGATAAACTCTGTTGGTCATACTCTGATAATTACAGTTTAAATGCTATACTCTGATTGTAATTTTGTCTGAAACATATGGACCAATGAAGAAATTTGTATGAAGCATAATTCTCAGTAAGTAACTGTGAATCCTTAAGAGTTGTATAGACTCTGATCTCAAAAATGTGCAGTAAGCTAACACAGCATGATACTGTCTCAATATTTATAGCATCTCTTAGTTTATTGATCCTATACACTGAGTCTGTATTAGCTGTTTGCATTTTCTCTCATAAGTTAATTATATTTACTGATAAAAAGTCTAAACTCTGATTATTAATTTCAAATAATTCACCCTCAAATTCAAAAGATGCCAAACAGAGCACAAATTCCTTTGAGATCATGTTGTGCCTAGGACGATCCAGGAACTTATTGTATGAAATAAGGGCTAAAATCTTTGATTTTTGGTGACTAGTGCCAACCACTGATTACTGGAAAAATAAAAAAAAAAAAAAAAAAAAAAAAAAAAAAAAAAAAAAAATAAAAAAATAAAAAAAATAAAAAAAAAAAAAAAAAAAAAAATTAATTAATAAAGGGGGTGAAAAATAAAAGACATATCCAAATGAAAGGATATCAGTAATACAGAGTTTAGATATAAAATCAGATTTTATGTTATACATGAGAGTTTAGGCAACCAGTTTTTACTACTTTAGATTGTGGATTTTATGCACTTTGAGATGGTCTAAATACTGATTTCGGTAAACTCTGCTACTACACACACATATTTTCACAACTGTACAGATTGAGAAAAGAGTTTAATTGACAAAGAAGGACAAATGGTAAACACTGATGTTTTGTGTGAAATACGCCGAGGTTACTTTATTTTAATCTCTGATGGTTAAAATAATTTCCTTGTTTCAGACAGTTTATGATTTTGGGCTTAGTCATTTGTTTTTCGAAAAAGTGTGATTGAACAGAGAAAAGATAGAACTTGTTTGATAGTGATTGACCAATGTTATTGAGTATGTTTATTAAGTCCTGTTTGTGATTTGTATTGCTGCTGAGTATGTTAGTTAATTGGTTAAAGTTTTTTTGTCTTTCCAATTACTAGGTAAAATTGATAATACTGAAAGTAAAGCAATAAAATGAGTCTTTTTCATTAATTGATTCAAACTCTGTTACATTCAGTCAATTACATACTCATGCTTAGCTAATCTTTCTGGTACATACTAATCACTATGGTTACAAAAGAGAAAATCTATTTAACCAGGACAAGTACTTGAATGCTATCCAACATCGAAGCAGAAGAGCTAGAGCCAGAAGCTATTGTGCTCTACTACTTCTGATGATAGCTACCCAGTTGCTCATCTGGTCATTATACCATTTGGGATAGCTTGAAATCCTCCTAATGATGAATCATCATCATCATCTTCTCGGGATCTCTTTCTGCTTTGCAGCTTGCAGGATTCTAAGAAGAGGTTTTCTTTTGAACCCGACAAGAAACTCAGTTGAAAAAGCATGAAGCAGATCTCCATGGCATCTTCATCTGCGAGGATTGGTGCATCATATGGCCCTGGACGGAAGATGTATACATGAGGGTTGGAGAAAGGCCCTTCGGCTATTTCATCATCTACGATAAGGCCTTCATCATTCAAGAATGAGAGAACAAGAAACTCATCGATAAGATAGTTTTCTTGTTGCTGCCAGTTCATGTTCAAAAACTCTTCCACATCCAGGAATTCGAAAGTTCCAGCCATTTTGGTGTATAGTAAGTTTAAGATATGAAGCCTGTTGTTACATTGCTTTGGTATTTAAAGCATTCAAACAGGGTATCTGAAAGGTTTTTCTTGGAGATTGAAAGGTTTTCGAAGCGCTTGGGATACTAAGGTGCGGAGTTTCGAGACAGTCATTATTATTTTGACTGTTGAGTTCTTTGTACTTTATTATTTAAATTGATAATTTTATTATTATTGATTTTTTTTAACGAATATTTTGAGTGTTATATGTGATGACAGGTGTCTCCACGTTTGCACGTGTGTATAGGAAGTTGTTAGATACAGCTGTCAGCGTATTCACGTTTGACATCTGTCCCACTAACATACTTCTAATCTTTACAGTTATTATTTAATACACTACATACACACGATTCAATCTTTTACGCATTTCATCTTCTCATAACATTTTACTCACACACAAACACTCAAACACTTTCAAAGCCCTGTACTTTTTGTTTTCAAATCTTACAAATGGCAACTACAGCGTTTATTGCTTCTGAATTAGAATTTGTCCCAAATAACTACTCCGCTCCTGTAGCAAATGAGAACGCACCGGAGGCGTTTCATTTGATTCAGAGTTTCTTGTCAAACTCTGATATTGGCACTGCTCTCACCGCACCGTCGAAGCTGTCTGCAACACAAATCAAATCTTTTTGGCAGACAGGTGTGTATGATAATGGAGGAGAGTCTGGATCTCCATCTATCATTTTTCAATATGAGGACAATGACTATGCTGTTACTCCTACTACTGTTCGTGATGCTTTGGGTCTTGAAGATTTCAATTCGTTCACAGTTGCTGTTGGAGATTCTGAGTTAGTTAGAATGATGCGAGAAATAGGTTACTCTGGACCACTGACTAAGATTGGTCAATTGAAGCGACCGCTCTTGAGAAAGGAATGGAGTTTCTTTTTCGACTGCATTACAAGAGCGTTCGGGAAAAAGTGCACAAACTGGGATGCAATTCCCACTGATAGTTTACAGATCGGGTATTCTCTTCTCTATGGCAGTCAATTTGATGTTGCTAGATTAGTTTTAACTAATATTGGTGAGAAAATGCTAGAGAATAGAAATGTTGTTTACTTCTCTAGGTTTTGTCAATTGATATTCAATCATTGCTGCCCTGATGTTGAGATTTTAGATGAGGATGTAATTCTTTCGTTTAAATTACACAAACGTATATTCTCTGATCTTATCAACAAGGACAACAAGAAAGGAGAAGTTGGTCCTTTAATGTTACCTGCTTCTGTGCAACAATTTCTTGACAACTTACAACAGCAAAATGTCTCAACTGCTGAAGCTGGACCTTCTGTATTTCAACCACAGAGGTCAAAGAGATCTAAAGTTCGAGCAGTTAAGTCTAACTTGCAACAACCTGAAGCTGAGGTATCAAATGTTGATGCTGTGCCTCAGAGAAAAAGAATGAAGAAAAAGAGAGCCCAACGACCAAAGACTGTTGCTGCTGATTCTGTTGCAGACTCAGATACTGAAGCTGATGAAGAAAATCTTCATCAGAGAAAGAGAAGATTAGTTGCTAATCAACTTTTTGGTGATATTATTGCCAATATGAACAAAGTTCCTGAGGAAAATGAAGCTCCTGAAGCTTTTGTTCAGGAGGAAGCTGCAAATCCAGAAGCTGTCAATCAAGACAGGCTAAATACTGATGATATTGAAATGGATTTTGATAGAGAAGCTCCTACATCAAATGCTAATGATGTAGTTGAGGAAGCTGCTGCTCATTCTGACAGCAGAATTTTTGATCTTGAAGAAAATGTAAGAGAAGCTGATCAAGCTACTACAGAATTGGTAGAAACTATTGCTTCCCACACAGAAATCATTTCTCTTGATTTTGAGAACGGTGAGGAAGTTGATCAGATTAGAATTGATCATCCTACAGAAGCTGTTGCTGAATCTGCTGATGCAACAGAGAATGTTCCTGTAGCAGCAGAGTTTGTTTCAAACTCTGAAGATGCTCTTGTTCTTGAAGCTCTACAACAATCAGTTGTTGACATTGTTCAGCGAGAAGCAGAGGTACTTGCTAAAGCAAACTCTGATATTCCTGAAACTGTTGCAGAGAAAGTCAATGATGAAGTCACTGCTGAACATGTTCCTGAAGAGATTGCAAGAGAGGATGACAATGTTAATGCTAGTCCTGCTCATTCACCTACACACATATCTGACGTTCAAGCCAACTCTGATGAAGAAAGAGAGTTCAATAGGGCTACTGAAGAACATTTTCAAGAGATGTACTTTAACAACTGGACAGCAGCAGATTGTATTTTCACTTCACAAAGGGCTGCTGATTTAACTGCTAACTCTGTTAAAGAGATTTCAAATCCTGAACTTCTCAGTCATTTCAAAGCGACTGTTGTTCAAATCAAATCATTAAACAATCGTTTTGATGCTTCTGATAAGATGATTGAAGGGTTAAGGAATGATATAGCTACAAGAGAGCTTACACAGCAGAAGGACAAATCTCTATACATCTCTTTGTGTAAAGAGCAAAAGACTTTCAATTCTAGATTGTCGAAAGTTGAGGAGAATCAGACTGCTATGTCTGCTCAACTAACTTCAATTTCTAATGCTCTGGAGTTGCTGACATCAGTACTACTTTCTGATGATGTCAAAAAGGGGGAGAGTGTACCAAGTGACAAATGCAAAGACACTCAAGCTCTGAGACGGAGGGATGATGGTAATGATGGTGGAAGCAAGGGAGGTGAATCTGAAAAGAGTTTAGGCTTAAGACCAAGATCAAGATCAAACTCTGAGAGAAGATCAAACTCTGGTAAGGAAAAAGTAATTTCTGCCAGTGGTTCAAGGCTCAAAGGTTTGATAAACACTGATAAGCCTAGCACTGATGAAGAAGTTGCTGCTAAATTATTTATAGCAGAACACGGAAAAGATGTTACAATTGAAGATATCCAAGCTGAAGAGCAAATGCTTGCTGAAGAACACAGGAAGAATCTTGAAGCTGGGATATACAAAAAGAAAGAAATCAAGGCTCCTAGAAAGAAAGAAACTGGAATTATTATTAAAGAAAATACTCAACAGAGTATACAATACACCAGGAGGCCTATGATTAGAAACTCTGATAAGGGTAAAGGCAAAATGATTGAAAAGTCTAACCTGAAGGAGAAAGAATATTCAACCTCTGACATTGCTCAAGTTGAAACAAGATTATCAAAATCAACCTCTGACGCTGCTCAAGTTGATGATACTATTGAAATTAAGCCAGCCTCTGACAAGGCTCAAGCTGTGCAAACTCAGCTAGCTCCACAACTCCAAGGTATTTTTAGAAGACCTGTACTATCTGAAGCTCTGACACTTCAACCTGTGGATTTTTCTCAAACCAGGACTGTACTTGGAAAAGAAACTTTTGATAAAGCTGGTTTAGGTTCACATAGGGAGAAGAGAATAAACAACAGATCTGGAGATCAATCATCATTGGCAGTATCTGGCACTATTACTCAAGAGAATCTTGATATGCTAGACTCTGTTCAATTGATATTTCACAAGGGTTTGAAGAAAGATTTTCTGTTGTATTTTATGAATGATGGAAGAGTTTACAGAGTTGCAGAGTCTGATATAGATCTCAAATCTTATCAAGAATTGGAGTATGTTCTGTACTTGTTAAAAGTCAAAAACAGAAACACTCACAATGCTGCTACATTTATCAGACAAAAGATGCAAAGATCTAAGGTGATGCTTGGAGGAGGAATTTCAAAGGTATACATTCCTAAGTATAGAGATGCTTATGGAAATGTTATAGAAATGAAGATAAACAGTACAAGACTAAGGACTGATCTGGGAGTTAAAGTCTTAGAATTCAATCTAGAATCTGATAAAGCACATTTTATTAAGCTAGGGAATGAGATGAGGAAGAATTCCATCTATTCTCTGAGAGCTGCTATTTATCAGACTGGTGAATCTGATCCAGAACTCAAGGAACTGAAAGAAATCATGGTTGAAGAGCTGGAAAAGGCTGAAAGAAGACTTCTAATTGATTATCTCAGGACAGTGCCTGATATTCAAGAAATCAAATAAAGTCTGACTGTAAGTTTTTAATATTTTCTATTCTAAGTTAAATTTAAACTCTGTTTTTAAATTAAACTCTGTTATATGTTAAACACTGCATTTGTTAAAAGGTTTTGACATCATCAATTATATGTTTAACTTGTACATTTTATTATGAACAAGTTGGGGGAGATTGTTAGATATAATTGCTAATGTTTGTTTATCAGTGTTTAAGCAACAGGTACTGACAAGAGTTTATCAGAAGCCGATCAGAGTTTAGTTAAACTCTGATAGGGTGAAGAGTTTAAAGGAAGCCGGTCAGAGTTTATTTAAAGTCTGACAAGGTGATAGTTGAATTAGCTGTCGGTGCAGAATTGAAGATTCTAGAAGCAATACATTCTGAAGATGGAAAGAAGCAGAATATATTGATACAGCTAAGGAAACAGGATAGAAGATAAGAAGCAATCCTTAATTGATATGAATTGTATAGCTAACTTGTAGGAATATCAATTAGAGAAGGATTGTATGTAGCTGTGTACTATATAAACACAGATAGGTTATCCCTAGAAGGGATGCGATCATTGAGATATTTTTTGTGTAACCTAGAAGCTCTTTATGATTCATTAACATCATAAAGAGAGAAGCTGTTAATAAGATTACAGTTTAATTGATTCATAAACAGTGTTATTAATTATTGTTATTCTCATACATACTTGATTATATTGTGTATTCGGCCTAACACATGCAATCACTCTGTTGGACATGACAGCATCAAGACTATTGTGCAGGATATTCTTTATCTTTGCCTCCCTGAGTACATGAGCCTTTTCTTCTGGAGTCCATTAACTCTTGGCCTTGACCACATATTGTTCAGGTACAGTTTCTATTCGTCCTATAATTCTGGTAGGAATATATGGTCCATCACGAATCCTGTCCAAATAGTCAGGATCCATAGCCTCCAGGTACATCAGCATCTTTACTTTCCATGTTGGATATTCTGATTTCTTCAGGATGGGAATCTTCATGCTTTCATACTTGGTTGTCGACATCTTAGATCGTATCTGATTCAAATTTAAATCAGTTTGCTCTGATACCAATTGTTGCCCAGTAAATAACAATTGTAGAAGGGGGGTTGAATACAATTGTATAAGATTCTCGACTTTTAATAAACATAAATATGAATAATAACAGTTTTATTAAATCTGTTATAAAACTGTTACAAAACTCTCTCAAGAAATTCCGAGTTCTTAAGAGCTTCAAGGTTACAAAAATACTCGTGTATTTGATCGATAAAAATCTAGACCTAAACTGTGTTTATATACTACACAACTTCTCTATCAATTACATGATAAGTCCTAATCAATTACAAAGATTAAAACCTATCCTAAATTGATAGCTTCATTACTATAAATAAGGAACCGACAAAATAAACTTCCTTATTTAACTAGACTCCAAATATAACTCAAAGTAGGAATCCTGATCAGCTTCCAGTCCTGATGATCAATCCTGATCCCAGTCCTGATGAAGATACTGATGACAATCCTGATACTGACGCTTGAGCAAATACTGATGACCATGCAATACTGATGACGTCAGCAATCCTGATCAGTTGAGTCTAGATCCTGATGATCATTGAATCATGATCTAACAAAAATGTATAATATAATATCAATATTTAATTCTAGCATATAACACCCTACTCCTCCTAGTGAACCTCCCTCCCCTCCCTACAAAGATGTTTCCTTTTAATGAGTCGCTTTCTCGTTATAATAAAATTTAACAGATAACACATCAATCTATTAAATGACTTTCATGATTTTCAAATTTGTTTTGTATTCTTGACATATAATACAATAGTTACAAAAACTTACCTTTATAGCCATGAAGATGAGTTTTTAAAATTTTATTTTTGAGAAATTTTAGACTAAAAGCTACATTCAATAATGATGAGATGTACTACATTGAAGAACCAAAGGAAATTCGAAAAAACACACCAAAAAAAAGAAGATTAAATCTACCAAAACTTTTATCGAAATATAAAAACTAAATTAGATTGCGTAAAATCTCCGCATTGTATAGTAGGGTTCGAGGACAGGAGATTCGTGTGAATCAGAATTGATATATACAAAACGTCATGATACATGCATCCACTTTTTCAATTCGATAATACAACTAATGTCATGGATCAAATTCACCTTCTTTGTAGGACAACATAACTTTTGTATCGGTTCATCTAGAGTAAAACCTCAATAAATTAATAGCCTCGGGACCAGTAAATTTTATTAATTTATTGAGATTATTAATTTATCGAGGTAAAATATACCTTAACTCAATTATATCGGGACTAAAATTTTTTATTAATTTATTGAGGTTCTATTGTAGCTTCCTAAAAACAAAAAAAAAATCAAAATAATTAATAAGTAAGTAAAAGTTCGGCATGGGAATATAAACATTCTAAAAGCAAACACAAATATGAGCTCGATGAAACACAAAGCAAAAACTTTTGGAATCTATAAATTTGTTTATATAATCGTCTGAATTCTTAATAAAAGAAAGTTGTTCTTGATTTTTGTAATTTATTTATATAAATTATAAAATGTAATTAAGTTTGCAATAATAGGATTATAGATATTGTCAATTGATTTTAAAATGTAATAACCCCAAATTTTGTATTTAATTAAATCTTGGATGAATAGTGCATTTTGCTGGCTAAGAAAATTTTCAGACCACTATATATGCAAGACATGGAATGAATGTTTAGAAGTTATATTAGTGATGTATAAGGAGAATAAGTGAATGTAAACGCGATCAGAATCAGGAGATTCCAACTTTAAATTTTGTTCACTATTCATCGAGAAGTCGAGGATTTATTAATTGATCCTTATGAGAATTAAGAGAGCGAGAAGATCCATGATCAAATATTAAGCCAAGGCAATAGAAGATCAAGAGGATATCCCCTAGCGTTAGTGCAACTAAACGTTTTCGGAATCGCTCGAACTTATAACAAGATTTAGCAACGAAGCAAAAGCATGACGAATTATGGATTAAAACCTAACCAAAGGAGAAGTATCATATAAGATCATCAAGTGCAACATATAAGAGGATTGATGACACAAGAAATGACATAAGCAATGACATAGGTAATGACACAAGGGATGACAAGGTGATGAATCACCACCTTGTCACCATTTCTCCAAGGATTCACCCAAAGAATGACAAGTGGCATGGGGTGACTAAACTCTTCCTAAACCACACAAATGAGAAGCATGTAATTAAGGATTATTACACAAAAATAAAAAGAAAACAAAGCAAGTGACCATCTTCCCCATTTCTCAAAATTCTGCTCAGCTTGCACAAGGGAGAAAGAAAATTTCATAACTCAAACTCTACTCATCCTAAAATCACCACATTTGGACCATCGCTTCCTCATATCATAGTTAAGGTACTTTCCAAATTTCAAGATCATTGAACAAGTATTGCATGTTCAAATCCTTAGTCAAAATTGAGGGTGAATAGTAAATCCGGGAATACTAACTTGTTTTCTTGATTTCTTTTGAGAGTTTAAGGATGGTAAGGATAGATCAAGGCTCCCTTAAGGCTTACAAGCTTTTGTTATTATGTTAAGACTTCAAGAAAGGTATGAACACCATCCACCCTTTTGATTTACCTTGAGTTTTATGCTTAAGTTTGTAGTATAGTTCGTTAAACATGTAGTATAAGAGATCCATGCATATTTTAATGATTTTGGTTGGTTGAATGAGTTGTGGTTGATTGAGGGATGAGTTCTTGAGTGAGTATGAACTGTTCTAGAGTTTTAAATGATATATGGATGTATGGATTGTCTTGATTGGATGTTTGGATTGGTTGTGAAATGGAAACGTTCGATGTATAGCTGTCGTAATGACGAAATGTTTATTAACTGCCTTGACAGTGGTATTCGAGGCTCTTAATCTACTGTCAAGTGTGACCACTGACCATGATAGTGTAGTTCTTGTCTTGTAGTTTATTTTGGCAAAATAATAGCATCGATCCGATTTACGGTTTAGGAGAAACACCCGTTTTAGTAAAAGTAGTTTCGGGAAACCAAGACGTGCATTAGGTGAGCTTTGAAACAATGATCAAGCCCTTTAAAAATGGAAATAGGTCATGATACTAAGGTGAATAATAGTATGGACAGTTAGTAAGATAACCGAGAAGGTTTCGTGTTAAAAAGATAATTTTTCGATTTTAGAAAAATGTCGGAACGAAAGTTGCGCGAGGATGAATGGTTTCCGCACTCCGTTGACTTAAACTGCTGCTCTCGGGATTTTCATCCCCTAAACTGTTGGGTTTGACCGGTTGTTCAACCCAATATGGTAATATGAGTTTGGGTGATTAAGACTGTTTTGGTAATAATTGTATGGGTAGACAATTATTATATATGGTAATAATTGTATGGATAGACAATTATTATATATGGTATGTCTTGGTCATTATATTAGGGAATTAGGTACCAAGAATAAAAAGTCTTGTAAAACAAGTATGGTAAGTCTTGTAAAACAAGTATGGCAAGTTTTGGGTGGCTATATAAACATAGTCATATTGTATTTGTTTGATGTATGCTTGAGCATTGTTTGGCTTGAGTATCGTGTGAGTGATACACCGTTGGTGAGATTGATTGTATTATTGATAACTGTTTTGATTAATAATACAAGTTGGGACGTGGTTGTTTCCGCGTCATATATATTGTTTGTGTGCTTTGCTTTGTTTGTTTGTTTGAATCTCGTATTGGTGTGTAGCCCCTAAACCTAACAAGTGGTATCAAGAGCCAAGGTTCGTGATTCGAGATGGATAAGTTTGGGGGAAAGCTCGAGATTGAATTGTTTGATGGAAGAAACAATTTTGCCTTATGGCAGAGCACGGTGAAAGATCTGTTAATTCAATGAGGGTTATATGCAATTCTCGAAGAGAAAAAGCCTACTGATGTTGAGGCCACAAAGTGGGAAGACATGAAGTTACGTGCGGCATCGACGATCCGGTTGGCCCTTGCACCGGAAATCAAGTATGATGTTCTTGAGGAGAATAACCCTAAAAATTTATGGGAGAAGTTGACGAAGACGTATCACTCAAAGTCGTTAGCAAATAAGTTGTTCCTTAAGAAAGATTTGTTCGGGCTCAAGATGGAAGAAGAGGGAGATCTGAGAGATCATATGAATCGTTTTAATGGCCTGATCAACCAGCTGAATAATTTGGATGAAAAATTGAAGGATGAGGACAAAGCTGTTCTTCTACTTGTGTCTCTACCAAAGAAGTATAGTACTGTGATTACTTCTCTGTTGGTTGGGAAAATGAAGTTAGCTTTGGATGAGACCATTGTCGTTCTTCTAGAGGCCGAAAGATTGATGAAGCAAGGATCGAGTGACGCATCGAATGGAAGTGCACTCGTGGTGGATGCGCGTGACAAGAAAAAGAAGTATGGTAAGAAACATAACCCAAATATCAAGTGCTTTTATTGTGAAGAATTGGGGCATATACAATCTATGTGTCCAAAGGCAAAAGAAGACTTGAAGGAGTTGAAGAAAACTCGAGGAGGGGGTAATGTTTCGCTTGTGGCAACTAATGATGATGCTGTTTTGGTTCAAGAAGATAAGGGATCGAAAGAAGAATGGGTGCTTGACTCGGGATGTTCTCATCACATATGTGCTAGGAGGGAGTGGTTCTCGTCCTACAAGAAGTGTGAGGGAAAGATGGTAGTTTTACCAAACGGTAAAAAGGTAAAGGTTGCTGGAATTGGTGAGGTAATGATGAAACTTCACAATGGTCATGTTCGGAAGTTAACTCAAGTAAGGTACGTGCCGGAGTTAAATCGAAATCTAATTTCATTGGGTAAATTAGTTGATTTGGGATATACTATTATGATGAAGAGCGGAATGTTGGAGGTCGCTAAAAGGGATTTAGAGATACTAAAAGGTTGGAAGGACAAGAGAAATCTTTTCGTGCTAGAAGGAGAGGTTCTTGTTCGAGGGGAGGCATGGCGGAGGGACGTCGATGTCGTTGATGGATATCGTTCAACCTGATATGGGTATTGGGTTGAAGGGGAGGATTGTTGGGTTTGACCGGTTGTTCAACCCAATATGGTAATATGAGTTTGGGTGATTAAGACTGTTTTGGTAATAATTGTATGGGTAGACAATTATTATATATGGTAATAATTGTATGGATAGACAATTATTATATATGGTATGTCTTGGTCATTATATTAGGGAATTAGGTACCAAGAATAAAAAGTCTTGTAAAACAAGTATGGTAAGTCTTGTAAAACAAGTCTGGCAAGTCTTGGTGGCTAAGTTTTGGGTGGCTATATAAACATAGTCATATTGTATTTGTTTGATGTATGCTTGAGCATTGTTTGGCTTGAGTATCGTGTGAGTGATACACCGTTGGTGAGATTGATTGTACTATTGATAACTGTTTTGATTAATAATACAAGTTGGGACGTGGTTGTTTCCGCGTCATATATATTGTTTGTGTGCTTTGTTTTGTTTGTTTGTTTGAATCTCGTATTGGTGTGTAGCCCCTAAACCTAACATGAACCAGAAAAACATTTTCAAAATTTTTGTTCCATTCTTTCTCTAGATCGCGCACGCGAAAACGGTGTGTCATTTCAGTTAACGGTTAAGGAGATATGAGCATTTTAGTGAAAATTGTACAAATAGTAACTTTCCGTAGCTCATCCAAGTTTGTAAATACATTTCACCAAGTTAAACCTCTGTTTTGAGATCAAAACTTTTATGATAAATATTAAAAATACTCAAAATGAGTTTAGAAGTGGTTTCATATTTAAATGTAAATTTTCTGATTTATTAAAAGTGTTAGAGTGTGAGTCGCAAAATAGTAACTCTATGAGAAGTCAACTCTAGGGTACTACTTTGACCACCCGTTGTGACTGAGATAAAGAATTATTTCAAGTTGATTAAAACATGGACGTTGTTGAGGAATAACATGACTAAATAACGTGTTTGACTTATGGTTGACTTAAAGTGAGTGTCTTAAGGATAAGCGAAGTATTATGAGTGAGTTTTTATGAGCGAATGATTACGCTAGGGGACTGATCGAGTATTTCTTTGTTTATAGATTTCCCGACAAATTCTCGAACCCCTAACAACCAAGGACTCAAGGCAAGTTTTCTCATTTCATGCTATGTTTCGATTTACAATATTCTGATGATTGCATATGGTATATATATGCAAGTTTTCAAACCCTACATCTTACATAGATGTTGTGGTGTTTAAAACTGTTGAAATTATAATATTGCATATGATATATGTATGCAAGTTTTCAAACCCTACATCTTATATAGATGTTGTTGTAATTTAATGTTGTGATTGTGGTATATGCTGTTTTATTGCTTTAAAAGAACTATGAACTGATTTATGCTTTTGATTAAAAGCTTTCGTAAGATTATATGGTTTATATGCTATGATTATATTAGATATAAACCGAGGTTTTATAAAGGCTCTAAGCGTAGAGTACTTGTATGATGATTTTAAAACTTAGACCGGGAGTCAAATTATTATTTTGTTTTGACTATACTGTCATAAGCTGGAGGGTCCAGAGACAGCTATATGTTAAATATTGATTAAATATTCCAAGATTATATCATTGGATATTTAATGTGAGATATTTAAATAATATTATTATATATTATTTGAATATTTATTTAAATAAGTGAATATTATCTTGGAATATTCACTTAAGTAGAATTTCATTGAATAGTAATTCAATATTTATTATTTGAATATTTATTAAATATTCCCAAAAATGATTTAAAAATCATAGAACCTTATTTAAATATTACTTAAGGTTCCAATAGTTATTTAAAATATTTTCTGATCTCAAAAAGATTTATGTGATTATAGTAGGGGTTCCCAACTACTTTTAATTATTTATCTCAAATGATGATTATGGTTTTGGACTTATCAAAAATTGGGAATCCATTCCAGGAAGTGAACATATGATTTTACATGCCTCTTTCATTAAAAGTGAGTATGTTTTTTAGTTCTGAATTATCAGAACTAAAGATATTTTACAAAAACTCCCGGGTCGTGATTTCAAAATTTCATGACATATTCCCTGTCAGTTGACAAGAGTCAACCCACATTGTGATTTACTCCTTTCAAACATTCTGGAGTAAGAAAATCTGAACTGTTGCAAAGTTTTGACAAGTATTTTGTACTTGGGGAACCAGGATTAAATTCTGGTTCCCGTTTCATTGATTTTTCATCCGGGACTAGGAGGAAACGTGTAAGAGGCTGTGGGACAGTCCATCAAATTATATGGCGTAAGAGGCTGCGGGGCAGTCCAGCAACTATCTCGCGTAGAAGGCTGTGGGACAGTCCAGCAGATACAAAGCCCGTATGCGGCTGGGGTGATAATCGTGTTAAGATATCGTCCATCTACTAGTAGAAAATTGTGAGTTCGATACAACGACTGATCATCATGTATCATGGTGTGCTCCAGAAGGTCCCTTCCCTCCAATTGGAGTTGTGCTGCACATTGTAACGAAAGCCTAGGTGCTGAGTTACTGATAATGTGACAGTGATTGAACAATGATGTTCCTCATCCAGTATTTGAACTGTAAGGCATGTTTTGACAAAAAGATTTCTCTAAACATCATTCTGTATATGAATAAGATTTCAAATGTTGCAAATGATATATGAGCTTGCGGAGCTTTATATAAGCCGCTATATATATTATTGTTGAGCTTTAGTGCTCATTCTTGTTGTTATATATCACAATACAACAGCTTCAAAAATGTGTTCATAACTGATATTTTACAGTGTTTTGAACAGTATGAGATATCTAAATAGATATGTGTATATATATGTTGAGAAGGTATTTAAGATATACAGTTTGTTGAACTGTATAGTATTTTGAATCAATGGATAGGCTTTAAGCCTTGATTCCAATGTTAATATCTATTTTAAAAATATATGTTTTGAGACTTGGTTTATTATATTGATACCAATGATTTCTAAATGATTTACGGGAGTATTTGAGTATGATTATAAGTTATACAGTATATTGAACTGTGTACTATGTTGGGTCAAACCCTAGTAGTTTTAAAACTTTGATCCTATATGGATTATCTACCTTAAAGGTTTAAAGATTTAAACTGGGATAGATTTCTTGCTGAGCGATTTTAGCTCATTCTTGCTTTATTAAAACTTTCAGCATGAAGAAAACATTGTCGATTCACCCCGTATTACGATAGCAAGGGAATGGAGAGACCACCCTTGAGTTAGTTCAGCAGGATGGATATTGCCGGAGTTAGCAGAACAGTTGCAGATGGAATTAGGGAGAATTGTTTTCGAGTAGGTTTGCATTATTGAACCTTGTATAGAATTGTGAGGTATATTATCTTAACTTCAGGTGGAGGTTGTAAATAATAGATGAGATCCTGGATAGTACATTTGATTTGTAATAACAAGTGTTACTTATTGTTGCTCATTTCCAAGGTTATAACTTGTGTGTGTGCGCGTAAGTGATTGGGGTCTTTGGAGTTGTATTATTAGAATATTGTAAGTGATGCAGGTATTGTATGATTGATGGAGTGTGACAACCCAGATTCCTGACCCCGGATCTGGGGGTGTTACAGAAATGGTATCAGAGCGTTAAGTTATAGACTTGGACATGAGACTATTAAGAGTTATATCTAAGTAAGCGAATAACGTGAGGACTCATATAGAGTTCGTTAAGTGGACTACCGGAGGTACTGCCATTGAGGATGTCAAGGTTAAAGAGTTTGGTAGAAGACTTATTGGAGGATCAATAGGATCGTTGAAGACCATCATAATGATGAGACGAACATTTAGAATTGTACACGGATTATCAAGGACATTAAGATAAGACGCGGAGCAGAGTCTCAGTTCCAATTGGGGTAAGGGCGGAATGGCCAATACCAATGGGTAACTTGACTTAGTAAGAAACTAAGTGTTTATAGTTCATCGTAATTTTCCCACGAGAAGGCAACACATGTGAAGATCAAGACGTTTACAGTCCTCTACGCGATCCGGATTACTAAATTGCGTGGACTAGTTAAGGCATTATCCTGTCTATGGAGTCCAAGCCTTGATGGTAAGGCTGTCGCGTGCCTATCAAATTATAATATCTAACTAATCCTTCTAACTGTGTAGCAGGGTAAGTCAGAGTCGATCCCACAGAGACAAACGTATCAATCACTAGTTGTTTCTGATTTAATTCGGCTAAGCAAGTATCACAATAAATATTGAGAATTTATTAAACTAATCTTATACTAAAGCGAATTGTGTTTATATTAAATCAAATATTAAAAACATCCAGAATTAAGTATCCCCACTAGCATGAATTAATGCAATCGTGAATTCCCTCCCCAATTAATCAGATAAACTACTCAAAAGGAAAGATGCGCCCTATAAATACCAAAAACCCCTCTCAGGTATTAATGGCTTCTCTTAAAATACAATCAAACCTATTCTCATGGTATCATGTAATTTAGAGACATTAATCACGGCACCCTAATTTCCTAACAATCCATTCTACCTATTCTCATGGAGAATTTCATGTTCTTATTGGATAAATCACAACCATCTAATTCCAACTCTCGTTGATAATTAGATATTGGTTCAAACAACACATAATCACATCTGATTTGCAATTGTTAATTTAAACAACTCAATAAGCAAGAGCAATTAAATAATTAAATTGGGGGAATTGAGAAATTCACACATCAATCATAACTAGGGTTCAACTTAACCCTAGATTAATAATCTACTCACTCATAATTGAATTAACTAAACAAGAGATATATGAATTGTAAGATGAACACATAATTATAAGGAATAGAGATGAACCTTTAATCTTCTATCTTCAAGGAAAATAAAAGTTCTTAGAAAAATCTCCCCAAAAGAAAGTGTTTACAAAGTTGTGTGTATCGTAAAATCTTCTCCTTAAAAACCTGGTCCTTCTTCTCTATATCAAAGTATTTTGATGATTTAATTAATTATACCCCTAAGTCTTCTAAGCCGAGTAGGATTCTCTACTAAAATTCGCAGTTGTCTGATCTCTGCAGTTTCTGGGCTTCTCCAGTTGGATTTTGCTTACTGGACCATCTCAGAATTAAAGAGAATTCCACAAGCTTCGCGTGGGCTGTAAGATCATCGAAAACGGACTTCTGAAACTCAAGATACGGCCCAAACAATGTAAGGAACCCGCGTAGCCCAATAATTCCGAATTTTCTTCTAATTAAGCTCCAAATAGCCCTTTTTATTCAAATCCTTCCAAATTTAGAACTTCCTTATATCCTACAATAAAACACCAAAATCTATCAAATAAATATCCAAATCAATGCAAAACACAATAAATATGAGAATAAAGTCATCTAAAATATATATAAAAATATATTCTATCAAACATCCCCACACTAAGTATTTGCACGTCCTCGTGCAAACTAAAATAATACACTAAACTAACTAGTACCACTTCCGTAGGTGATCACGGTTGCATTTGGCATATGCAACAAGCCCTTTAAACCCCTAGGCAGCCCTAGTGGACGAGTAAGGTCTCGTGAGGGTTTATAGTAAATCTACCCACAAAATCTTATTTGAGTTGACTGCCAAGTCTCAAACATGAAATATATCATAGCACACCACACATGCAAACTTAACCATGTAATAGCTCTTAGATGTCATATAATGCAATTCCTCAACTTTACACACCAACACAACTATTCAAGTACGCGCACATAGTCTAAAAAGACTAAAATATATCATGAATAACATCAAAGTCTCAATCAACAAGATAATAGCATGCTTTGGATAGAAAATAAACTCACAATCACTCAAAGCACACAAGTGTTTAGGTGTAACTGTATCACTCAAATTCAATCAAATACACATGTGCTACCATAAGCTTGCTTGTCCACCAAAATCTCTAGACTTCGTGCTCGTATAAATCAAAAGGTCTTTGTCAAGGGTTGTAACGAGGCTTAGGTGAGGGGTAGGAAAATGAAAAGGCTGCAGTTGGCTAAACTTGACAACTAATAGAGCATAATGTTCATATACACTTGAAGCACTCAACATGAAACTATCTTGAGATATCATCTCACATAAAAATATAAAACCCGTAAATTTCACATTGTAAGAACCAATGAACATACACTCACTTTTATTTCTTTCTTTCTTTCCATAGAGTGATCTTCTTCTTTTTTCACTTTTTTTTCAATTTCCCCTTTTTTTTTTCTTTTTTTTTTCTTTTCTTTTTGACCTTGGTGATTTTATTTGAAATATCACCGACAAGAAGTAGCCAAACCAATTCAAATCCCACCAAAATTCACACATTAACAAAGATATCCCCACACTCAATATTTTACCAATCTCAAGTATATATCACAAAGCTCTACTAGTCAATCAAGACAAGAACAAATTAATAGGCTCAAGATTGTGATGGTAATATACGAAGAAAAAGGATATAGGCTCAAGGGGGCTCACTAAGGATTATTTTTCAAGGGTACTGTTTGGGACAATACGGTTAATCCTAGTGCCTTTATCATTCTTACACAATACACGATATCAATATACGCACGACCTGGTTTAAAGCAAGTTCTAGAGCAACATGCACAATGACGAATAACTCACCACAAAAAAAAATATAGATTGATAAAAAGATGTATCAATCGCAAATTAAGGCTCAAGATCTCACAAGTGATAGCATGCTAAACTCATCAAAATTGACAATGACGTACATTCAAGTTTTGAAATTTTCGCAAGCACATACAAGACATCATCATGCATAAGGTATTTTACGCCAAGGAAACAAATACATGACACTCGCAAAATAAAAGTCTACATGGTGTGTACTTATCCTTATTAACATGCTTTTTTGACAAGGCAATCAATTTTTTAATTTTCTAATTTTTTTTTTTAACTATCCTAAAACAAATCTAACAAATTAAAAAGAAAAAAAAACCTAATTTTTTTTTATTTTTAATGTTGGAAACCCCTCCCCACACTTAAGCGGTTCATTGTCCCCAATGAATAATAATAATAAATATACACTAACAAGATTCTAAAAAAAATACAAAAATAAAAATAAATAAATAAAATATATACAAAGAAAGGTTCAAAGTACTCCCCTTATGTCCTTGAATGAAGTGCCTGTTGAGTATTATTATTGAAGCTTGCTCATCCCTTTTAGTAATATGCTGAAATTACATCTCCAAATTTTGCTTATTAATTAGACAAATCAACTTCTAACACCAAAAACAAGTTGGTAGAGTGGCTAATGTCTTTGTGTTGCATGCTATAGGTCAGGGGTTCAACTCCCCACTCCACCATTTCCCCTTAAAAGTTTTGCAAAGAACAGCCCTCAACATCTGACCAGTTGGATGAGGTGGCGGTTTACATATGACATGGCGCCAAGTGGTTCTGACAGCAGGCTCGGAATCAGGCTTTGTTGATCTGGGCTTGGCCAGGTGACTGGGCTCAATTAAATCAGGCCTATTACCATGACCTCAAAGTGAAGTTCAACAAACTTACTTCAAGGAAGTGGCACAGCAGAAGTGTTGGACGAGATGGGCTTAGAATGAACAATGAGATGGGCCTGGGCTTGGAATTGGGTTAGTCAAGGAACAGGCTGAACTGAAATAAAACTCTGCCACGAGAAAGCCACGCGCGTGAGCGGGAGTAGCACTCAGCATCCAGGGAATTTAAGCGCTGGTTTGAGAAATTAATGCCGTGGTATTCAAGCCCTGTTGTCTTTCAGAGAAATTAAACTCCGGTATTCCCCAACAATACACCAGTATAACCTCTTTTTTTTTTTTTTTTTTTTTTTTTTTTTGACTTCGTTTTTTTTTTTACACATACACGAATTACATCCACAATCATGGGTTGCCTCCCAAGAAGCGCTTTTCTTTAATGTCTTTGGCTAGACATTCTTATCAATCATTTCGATGAAGGGGTAGAAAGCGGAATCTCCACTTTCTCATTGATTGGCTCACCAACTCTGTAATGTTTGACTCTTTGCCCATTCACCTTAAATGATCCTCCATGAGTATCCAACAATTCAACTGCACCATATGGAAAAACCTTTTGTATCTTGAACGGACCCGACCACCTAGAACGCAATTTTCCGGGAAAAAGTCTTAACCTCGAATTGAACAGAAGAACTAACTCCCCTTCCTTGAATTCTCTTCGTAACAGCCCTTTGTCATGCCACTTCTTTGTTTTCTCCTTGTAAAGCTTAGAACTTTCATAAGCCTCAAAACGAAGCTCATCAAGCTCATTAAGTTGTAGAAGTCTCTTCTCACCCGCTGCTAACATATCAAAATTTAGACCCTTGATAGCCCAAAATGCACGGTGCTCTAACTCTACGGGAAGATGACATGCTTTTCCATAAACCAATCTATACGGAGTTGTCCCAATAGGTGTCTTAAACGCAGTTCTATAAGCCCAAAGTGCATCATCAAGCTTCATAGACCAATCCTTCCTTGATTTTGCAACTGTCTTCTCCAAGATATTCTTTATTTCACGGTTAGAGATCTCCACTTGACCACTGGTTTGGGGGTGATAAGAAAGTCCCACCTTATGATAAACTCCATATTTCTTCAACATAGCTTCAAATCGATTTTCGAGAAAATGCTTTCCTCCATCACTAATCAAAATCCTCGGCACTCCAAATCTAGGAAAAATCGTCTTCTTAAAGAACTTGCTCACAACACGAGCATCATTAGTGGGTGATGCAATGGCTTCAACCCATTTTGAGACGTAGTCCACAGCTACCAAGATATATCTGTTCTTAAAAGATGGAGGGAAAGGTCCCATGAAATCTACTCCCCACACATCGAAAAGCTCCACTTCAAGAATGCTATTTAGAGGCATCTCATTGCGTCTTGAAATATTCCCCGTTCTTTGGCAACGATCACAAGAATGAACATATTGGTAGACATCTTTAAAGAGAGTTGGCCAATAAAAACCGCACTGAAGAATCTTTGCAGCAGTTTTCGTAGTACTTGCATGACCACCACTTGGCAAATCGTGACAATGTGAGATTATAGAGGAAATCTCATAATACGGAACACATCTTCTAATGACTCCATCAGCACAGGATTTATAGAGAAACGGATCATCCCAAAAGTGCTTCCTCACATCATAGAAAAATTTCTTCTTTTGCTGCGATGAGTAACCATGAGGAACAGTTCCACTAGCTAAGAAATTAGCTATGTTAGCATACCAAGGAACCTCTAGACTTGCAAGAGAAAGTAGATGATCGTCAGGAAAAGAATCATCAATCGGAGTAGATTTATCATCATCCTTATCAAGAGTAAGGCGTGAAAGATGATCAGCAACCACGTTCTCAGCCCCTTTCTTATCCTTTATCTCTAAGTCAAATTCTTGAAGAAGCAAAATCCAACGAATCAAACGAGGTTTAGCATCCTTCTTACTCATCAAGTATCTCAAAGCTGCATGATCCGTGTGAACAATAACTTTCGAACCAACGAGATAGGATCGAAATTTTTCCATAGAATACACCACTGCTAGCAATTCTTTCTCCGTTGTTGCATAATTAATTTGAGCTCCATCCAAGGTCTTGCTTGTATAGTATATAGCATGCAGCTTTCCATCTTTCCTTTGGCCTAGGACTGCACCAATAGCTTGATCACTAGCATCACACATGATCTCAAATGGCAGACTCCAATCCGGTGGTTGTATAATTGGGGCAGAAACAAGAGCTTTCTTTAACGTTTCAAAAGCCTCAACACAAGCATCAGTGAACACAAAAGGTACCTCCTTACCCAAAAGCTCAGTAAGAGGTCGAGCAATCTTCGAAAAATCTTTTATGAAACGGCGATAGAATCCAGCATGACCAAGAAAACTTCTGATCCCCTTGACTGAAGTAGGGTGTGGTAAGCGCTCAACAACTTCGACCTTGGCTCTATCAACTTCAATGCCTCTTTTTGACACAACATGACCCAAAACAACTCCCTCTTGTACCATAAAGTGATATTTTTCCCAATTGAGAATTAAATTAACTTCTTGACATCTATGAAGTACCTTCTCCAAGTTATGTAAACATGCATGAAAAGAAGTTCCACCAACTGAGAAGTCATCCATAAAAACCTCCATAATGTCTTCAATGAAATCTGAGAAAATTGCCATCATACATCGCTGAAATGTGGGAGGAGCACAACATAATCCAAATGGCATTCTGCGGTATGCAAATGTACCATAGGGACATGTAAAAGTCGTCTTTTCTTGATCATTCGGATGGATAGGAATCTGGAAAAATCCTGAATATCCATCTAAGAAGCAGAAGTAAGAATGTTTCGCCAATCTTTCAAGCATTTGATCAATAAAAGGGAGAGGAAAATGATCTTTCCTTGTGGCCTTATTCAATTTCCGATAATCAATGCACATGCGCCACCCTGTTACAGTTCTAGTAGAGATCGACTCACCCTTATCATTCTTCACCACGGTCATTCCTCCTTTCTTTGGAATAACATGCACAGGACTAACCCACTTGCTGTCAGAGATAGGATAGATTATACCTGCATCAAGAAGTTTTAAAACCTCCTTTTTGACCACCTCCATCATATTAGGATTGAGTCTCCGTTGAGGCTCAATAGAAGAAGCCTGCTCATCTTCCAAAATAATCTTATGCATGCAGAATGATGGATTAATGCCCTTAATATCATCAATGGAATACCCAATAACATTTTTATATTTTCTCAAGACCGTGAGCAACTGCTCAATTTGAATGTCATCAAGCTCAGAATTAACAATGATAGGATATGTTTCATTAGGGCCCATAAACACATATTTCAAAGATGCAGGTAGTGGTTTCAGTTCTACCTTAGGAGGCGTGGAACTCTCCTTAACTTTTTCATGCTGTAGCACATTAGAATGTTCATGCTTATATGTAGGTGCTGCATCCAAAAGCTTCTCGTAACCCTGACACTCTCCATTTTCTTCATCAACGTTACCCTCAAGAACAGCTTGAAGCGGATCCTCAGATAGTAGAATTTTGGCTTTCATGTCGATCACTTCCTCTAGTGCATCCACCCTATTCACAAACTCATCCGCAGAAGGATGTCCCATTGTACTTTGCAGCTTGAATTCCATCTTCTCTTCGCCTACTTCAAAAGAAATTCTTCCATTTTTCATGTCAATGATAGCTCCAGCTGTTGCTAAGAAAGGCCTCCCAAGAATGATAGGAATATTTGCATCTTCTTCCATTTCCATGACAACAAAATCACATGGAATATAAAACTTCCCTACCTTAAGGGGCACATCTTCAAGAATTCCCAATGGAAACTTCACACTTCTGTCTGCCAGTTGTAAAGAGATACGTGTGGGTTTCAGTTCACCCATCTGAAGTTTTTTACAAATCGACAAAGGCATCAAACTGACACTTGCTCCAAGATCACACAAAGCTCTTTTAATTTCGACATCCCCAAGCTGAACAGGAATTGAGTAGCTACCTGGGTCCGCTAACTTCTTTGGAAGATCATTTTGCAAGATGGCACTGCACTCTGCCGTTAATGAGATGGTAGAGCTTTCTTCAATTTTTCTCTTTCTTGACAAAATATCTTTCAGGAATTTTGCATAAGATGGCATCTCAGTTATAGCATCCATGAATGGGATATTGATATGTAGCTTCTGCAAAATTTCAAGGAACTTACCATACTTCTTCTCTAGCTTCGCTTGTGCCAACCTTTGTGGAAAAGGAACAGGCGGCACATATGGTTTAAGAGGAACAGCTACTAATTCTTTCTTTTCTTTTTCCACGATCTCTGGTTCTACCAGTTTCTCAGTTGCAATCTCCTCTTTACTTTCTTTAGCATTCTCAACATTTTTGCTCGCATTCAATTCCGGCTCTTTCAATTCTTTACCACTTCTCAAAGTTACAGCATTGATATGCCCCCTTGACGGCTGCTCAGTTTGACCAGGAAGTTGGCCCGAAGACTTATTAAGTTGGCTCAACTGTTGAGAAATTTGAGTGATCGTGTTCTCCATCATTTTGTTGTGAGCCTTTATCTCATTGATGCTTGAATCGAAGTGCTCATTCTTCTTCGATTGAGTAGAGATAAATCCTTCCATAAGACTTTCCAAGTTCGATTTCTGCGGCTGAGCTTGCTGAAAACCAGGAGGCTGAGAAAAATTATTTTGTGAAGATTGTCCTTGACCCTGATTGTTCCTGTAGGAGAAATTTGGATGATCTCTCCAACCTGGATTGTACGTGTTGGAGTAAGGATTATACTGCGGCCTCTGATTCTGATTGTAAAGAGCATTAGCTTGCTCAACTGCCATTTCAGAAGGATTGTATTGACAAGCAAGTTTGGTGTGTCCAACAACACCACATATCTCACATGAAGCAACAGTAGATGGAGTGCTTCTGGCATCCAATTGCTCAATCTTTTTGACCATAGCCTGCATAGTGGTATTAATCATGGTTAGAGCATCAACATCATACTTACCACCCTTTTTAGGATGATTTCGATCATTGTATGGATAATTATCATTAGACGCCATCTCGTCTAACAAAGCTTTCGCATCTTCAGTACTCTTCTTCATAATAGAACCACCAGAAGAAGCATCAACAAAGTTTCGGAACTCTTGTGTCAACCCATTGTAGAATGTTTGGATCAACAACCAGTCAGGAATTCCATGGTGAGGGCATTGTCTCTGAAGTCGCTTAAATTTTCTCCAGGCATCATGAAGTGACTCGTCATCATCTTGACGAAAATTAGAGATCTCATTCCGGAGCTTAGAGGTCTTCTTCTGACTGAAGAATTTAAGTAGAAAAGCCTTCGCAAGACTATCCCAAGTAGTGAATGTATTTGGCCCTTCATCCTTCAACCAATCTTTTGCTGCATCCCGAAGAGAGAATGGAAATAATCGCAGCTTAACAGCTTCATCACTTACATTGGTCATCTTTATTGTATCACACTTCTCCAGAAAACTCTCAAGATGATCAACAGGATTTTCATTGGACAATCCTGCGAAAGAGTCATTAGAGATGAATTGGATAAACTGAGGCTTCAATTCAAAGTGAGTAGCTGTGATTGCTGGTCTGACAATGCTTGAGAGTACGCCTGTAGCATCTGGCATACCATGCTCCCTAAGAGCCTTAGCTGCAGGTGCATCACCCATAACTACCTTGTCTTTGTTTTTCCTTCGTAGTCCTGCTTGTCTTCTTGCTGTAGCTTCAATTTCAGGATCAAAAGCAATTAAATTTTTTGTACCTGAACTTCGAGTGTGCATGCAACAAGAAAACTAGAAACAAAGATCAAATAACAAGGGAATAATAGCCGAAGCAACACAACTAAAATACTTAGCTAAATCAATTCAAAATTAACTAATCTAACACTGCTTTGTCCCCGGCAGCGGCGCCAAAAATTTGGTAAGGCTGTCGCGTGCCTATCAAATTATAATATCTAACTAATCCTTCTAACTGTGTAGCAGGGTAAGTCAGAGTCGATCCCACAGAGACAAACGTATCAATCACTAGTTGTTTCTGATTTAATTCGGCTAAGCAAGTATCACAATAAATATTGAGAATTTATTAAACTAATCTTATACTAAAGCGAATTGTGTTTATATTAAATCAAATATTAAAAACATCCAGAATTAAGTATCCCCACTAGCATGAATTAATGCAATCGTGAATTCCCTCCCCAATTAATCAGATAAACTACTCAAAAGGAAAGATGCGCCCTATAAATACCAAAAACCCCTCTCAGGTATTAATGGCTTCTCTTAAAATACAATCAAACCTATTCTCATGGTATCATGTAATTTAGAGACATTAATCACGGCACCCTAATTTCCTAACAATCCATTCTACCTATTCTCATGGAGAATTTCATGTTCTTATTGGATAAATCACAACCATCTAATTCCAACTCTCGTTGATAATTAGATATTGGTTCAAACAACACATAATCACATCTGATTTGCAATTGTTAATTTAAACAACTCAATAAGCAAGAGCAATTAAATAATTAAATTGGGGGAATTGAGAAATTCACACATCAATCATAACTAGGGTTCAACTTAACCCTAGATTAATAATCTACTCACTCATAATTGAATTAACTAAACAAGAGATATATGAATTGTAAGATGAACACATAATTATAAGGAATAGAGATGAACCTTTAATCTTCTATCTTCAAGGAAAATAAAAGTTCTCAGAAAAATCTCCCCAAAAGAAAGTGTTTACAAAGTTGTGTGTATCGTAAAATCTTCTCCTAAAAAACCTGGTCCTTCTTCTCTATATCAAAGTATTTTGATGATTTAATTAATTATACCCCTAAGTCTTCTAAGCCGAGTAGGATTCTTTACTAAAATTCGCAGTTGTCTGATCTCTGCAGTTTCTGGGCTTCTCCAGTTGGATTTTGCTTACTGGACCATCTCAGAATTAAAGAGAATTCCACAAGTTTCGCGTGGGCTGTAAGATCATCGAAAACGGACTTCTGAAACTCAAGATACGGCCCAAACAATGTAAGGAACCCGCGTAGCCCAATAATTCCGAATTTTCTTCTAATTAAGCTCCAAATAGCCCTTTTTATTCAAATCCTTCCAAATTTAGAACTTCCTTATATCCTACAATAAAACACCAAAATCTATCAAATAAATATCCAAATCAATGCAAAACACAATAAATATGAGAATAAAGTCATCTAAAATATATATAAAAATATATTCTATCACTTGAGAACAACGATTCCACCAGAGTTGGTGTCTTTTCCATCGATGGGTACTTTGTTACCTAAGAAGAAGACTTTTGCGTACATGTAGTACCAGAACGTTATCGTGGGATGAACGCGCTAAATCGCATCGCGAGTATATTTCGTACGATAGGCCATGATGGCTCCACTTAGAAATCAAAGACATGAAGAATGGATAGCATGATTCTGATAAAGACACGTATGGTTGCGACGAGTAATGCGACAATCTCAAGACCTACGAGGAACGAGACCTATGGTGGCCTGGGGTTGGATTCATTCGATACGACTAGTGTTAAGAAATTACATATACGTTAATCGACCTTCATCTTTTAAGAATGTGTTTATGCGGCTGTATGAGGCCCAATCTCTGGACGACTATCGGGGAATGACGAATATGTTTTGAACTCCCGACCTATCTAAGGACTTGTACAATTTTGAGGTACCGTTGGTTAGTACCCTAAGCCATAAGGGCAGGAAGATAAGATCATCCTAGAAGGTGATGTGAGAACTTAGGGGTAATAATTGACCCATTTTGCTATCTACTTGCTGGTACGCCATTCAATGAATTTTTTTCTTTTCATAACCCGAGTTACCCTAAAGGGTTTATGTCGAGGTAACCCTTCCTGCATTTCATTATTAAAATATAGAATGCGACCAACAACCGATATGGTCATTACATTTCAATTCTTCTACTCCTCTTACCCTTGGGGTCTGAGTGCGCATCCGAGTAGCCAAAATTTTGTTTTCTTTCTTTCAATGGCTAGACGTTAAGATTTTGTGCTAGTAGATTGAAACTATCTAGTTATATATGCTATTAAGAATGACTAGTTAATCGTTCAAACTAGTTGAGATTTTAAACACTATGATAAAGATCTAGCTAATTGCCCTGGCTAGATATTACATTTCAAACCAGTTGAACTAGCCAGTTTTGTTCGGCTAATTGTTAATGATTCTTGAAGTGGACTAGTTATTGTATCACTAAGTTCAACTTTCGGTCAAATTTATATAACTGAATTCACGATGCATTTTGTATGCAGTGAAGTATGATGAGAAAATTTTCAAATGATAATTTGATTGAGACCTAACAAGGTCGCCCCCTCAGCGAGAATTTTTACAAAGTTTTTTTTATATATATAAAGTATTCTGTTGTTGAAATATTTCTTGTACCATGCAAGTATTTTCCTTAGTATTTGGAAAAAGAGAGTGTTGAAGCTTAGAGCTAAAACAAATGAGTCCGATAAATTATGAATCGAGGTTTACGGAAATTGTCATGGTTTGTTTCGCATGATGCGAATTCAGAATAACGGAGTGTTCGAAACGACTGATTATGTTACCTTGGTTAATGAAACGACTATGATGGAAAATGGAAACAAAGTGGAAGAGAAAGAAATGGGCATAAAGAAAATAGGGTATGAAACGGGAATAGATTGAGAAAGAAAGAAAGTAAGAATTCAGATTATTGGACGAGGGAATGTATGACCTCTAAGGATGTGAAACTTGTTTAGCGACTGTGATGGATATGAAACGGGAAGTACCTAGTGTACAGAATATCCATGTTGTCAACGAATTCGAGGATGTATTTCTAGAAGATCTTCCGGGGTTACCACCCGATAGAGAAATAAAGTTTTCTATAGAATTAGCTCCAAGAACGGCGCCAGTTTCGAAGGCCGTACCGACTAGCTTCATTCGAGATGAAGGAATGATAAGACCAAGGGTGTCACCATGGGATGCACCGATGTTGTTTGTGAAGAAGAAGGACGGCAGCATGTGGCTGTGCATAGACTAACGAGAGCTGAATAGGTTAACTATTTAGAATGAATACCCCTGCCAAGGATCGATGATTTGTTCGATCAGCTAAAGGATGCTAATTTTTCAGAATGACTAATAAGAGGAACAGAAAGGATGAAGTTTGAAGTTAAGAGTACAACAAGGATTATTTAAAGGTCCTGATTGAGCCAGAACGAATCAAGGAATAAAGATCTGTCCTAGAGAGACGGCTACACCGAGAGTACAAAAAGGTAAAGAAATTTAAGGAAATGTGATTGGTGGCCGGATAGATAAAAAGGATATTATCAATTGGTAAACAAATATTGGATATGTCAGAAAAGGAAGGCAGAACAAAGACCTAGTTGACTATCACAACCTGTGGAGATTCCTGATTATGAATGTAACTTCTTGTAATGGATTTTGTGATAGGATCAACAAGAATCAATTCGAACTATGACGTCAATTGAGTTATAATTGATGGATTAAATGAGTCTACTCATATTTTATTATTAGCGGGAGACCTTCAATTGAAGAGTTACAAAAGAGATAGTTGGGTGACATGAAGTTCCAGTCACCATCGTATCAGATAAGAATTAAGAATTAAATTCCAGATTCGGGAAGAGTTTTTCCAAACGTGTTTGGCTACGAGACTAAGCGCGAGCACTACGTAGGATCCGTAGACTGACGGACCGACCGAAAGAAACATTTCAGACAACCGAAGTTACGGTAAGCGTTGTACCGCAGATTTCAAGAGTAGTCGGATGTCGATAAAATATGGATGTTTAAGAGTACAAACAGAATTGGCTTATATAGAGCGCCCGGTAGATATCATAGACCGGAATGAGTAAGTGTTTTAATGGAACCAGAGTGTTGAAGAGTCAACCTGGAAACTGGAGATTACTATATTGGAAGAGTAACCTCAGATATTTTCTTAGATTCCGGGACGGAATCCTTTTAAGAAGAGGAGACTGTAATAACCCCAAATTTTGGACTTAATTAAAACTTGGATGAATAGTGAATTTTGCTGGCTAAGAAAATTTTCAGACCACTATATATGCAAGACATGGAATGAATGTTTCGAAGTTATATTAGTGATGTATAAGGAGAATAAGTGAATGTAAAGGCGATCAGAATCAGGAGATTCCAACTTTATATTTTGTTCACTATTCATCGAGCAGTCGAGGATTTATTAATTGATCCTTATGAGAATTAAGAGAGAGAGAAGATCCATGATCAAATATTAAGCCAAGGCAATAGAAGATCAAGAGGATATCCCCTAGCGTTAGTGCAACTAAACGTTTTCGGAATCGCTCGAACTTATAACAAGATTTAGCAACGAAGCAAAAGCATGACGAATTATGGATTAAACCCTAACCAAAGGAGAAGTATCATATAAGATCATCAAGTGCAACATATAAGAGGATTGATGACACAAGAAATGACATAAGCAATGACATAGGTAATGACACAAGGGATGACAAGGTGATGAAATACCAGCTTGTCACCATTTCTCCAATGATTCACCCAAAGAATGACAAGTGGCATGGGGTGACTAAACTCTTCCTAAACCATACAAATGAGAAGCATGTAATTAAGGATTATTACACAAAAACAAAAAGAAAACAAATCAAGTGACCATCTTCCCCATTTCTCAAAATTCTGCTCAGCAGCTTGCACAAGGGAGAAAGAAAATTTCATAACTCAAACTCTACTCATCCTAAAATCGCCACATTTGGACCATCGCTTCCTCATATGATAGTTAAGGTACTTTCCAAATTTCAAGATCATTGAACAAGTATTACATGTTCAAATCCTTAGTCAAAATTGAGGGTGAATAGTAAATCCGGGAATACTAACTTGTTTTCTTGATTTCTTTTGAGAGTTTAAGGATGGTAAGGATAGATCAAGGCTCCCTTAAGGCTTACAAGCTTTTGTTATTATGTTAAGACTTCAAGAAAGGTATGAACACCATCCACCCTTTTGATTTACCTTGAGTTTTATGCTTAAGTTTGTAGTATAGTTCGTTAAACATGTAGTATAAGAGATCCATGCATATTTTAATGATTTTGGTTGGTTGAATGAGTTGTGGTTGATTGAGGGATGAGTTCTTGAGTGAGTATGAACTGTCCTAGAGTTGTAAATGATATATGGATGTATGGATTGTCTTGTTTGGATGTTTGGATTGGTTGTGAAATGGAAACGTTCGATGTATAGCCGTCGTAATGACGAAATGTTTATTAACTGCCTTGACAGTGGTATTCGAGGCTCTTAATCTACTTTCAAGTGTGACCACTGACCATGATAGTGTAGTTCTTGTCTTGTAGTTTATTTTGGCAAAATAATCGCATCGATCCGATTTACAGTTTAGGAGAAACACCCGTTTTAGTAAAAGTAGTTTCGGGAAACCAAGACGTGCATTAGGTGAGCTTTGAAACAATGATCAAGCTCTTTAAAAATGGAAATAGGTCATGATACTAAGGTGAATAATAGTATGGACAGTTAGTAAGATAACCGAGAAGGTTTCGTGTTAAAAAAATAATTTTTTGATTTTATAAAAATGTCGGAACCAACGTTGCGCGAGGATGAATGGTTTCCGCACTCCACTGACTTAAACTGCTGCTCTCGGGATTTTCATCCCCTGAACCAGAAAAACATTTTCAAACATTTTGTTCCATTCTTTCTCTAGATCGTGCACGCGAAAACGGTGTGTCATTTCAGTTAACGGTTAAGGAGATATGAGCATTTTAGTGAAAATTGTATGAATAGTAACTTTCTGTAGCTCATCCAAGTTTGAAAATACATTTCACAAAGTTAAACCTCTGTTTTGAGATCAAAACTTTTATGATAAATATTAAAAATAGTCAAAATGAGTTTAGAAGTGGTTTCATATTTAAATGTAAATTTTCTGATTGATTAAAAGTGTTAGAGTGCGAGTCGCAAAATAGTAACTCTATGAGAAGTCAACTCTAGGGTACTACTTTGACCACCCGTTGTGACTGAGATAAAGGATTATTTCAAGTTGATTAAAACACGGACGTTGTCGAGGAATAACATGACTAAATAACGTGTTTGACTTATGGTTGACTTAAAGTGAGTGTCTTAAGGATAAGCGAAGTATTATGAGTGAGTTTTTATGAGCGAATGATTACGCTAGGGGACTGATCGAGTATTTCTTTGTTTATAGATTTCCCGACAAATTCTCGAACCCCTAACAACCAAGGACTCAAGGCAAGTTTTCTCATTCCATGCTATGTTTCGATTTACAATATTCTGATGATTGCATATGGTATATGTATGCAAGTTTTCAAAACCTACATCTTACATAGATGTTGTGGTGTTTAAAACTGTTGAAATTATAATATTGCATATGATATATGTATGCAAGTTTTCAAACCCTACATCTTATATAGATGTTGTTGTAATTTAATGTTGTGATTGTGATATATACTATTTTATTGCTTTAAAAGAACTATGAACTGATTTATGCTTTTGATTAAAAGCTTTCGTAAGATTATATGGTTTATATGCTATGATTATATTAGATATAAACCGAGGTTTTATAAAGGCTCTAAGCGTAGAGTACTTGTATGATGATTTTAAAACTTAGACCAGGAGTCAAATTATTATTTTGTTTTGACTATACTGTCATAAGCTGAAGGGTCCAGAAACAGCTATATGTTAAATATTGATTAAATATTCCAAGATTATATCATTGGATATTTAATGTGAGATATTTAAATAATATTATTATATATTATTTGAATATTTATTTAAATAAGTGAATATTATCTTGGAATATTCATTTAAGTAGAATTTTATTGAATAGTAATTCAATATTTATTATTTGAATATTTATTAAAAATTCCCAAAAATGATTTAAAAATCATAGAACCTTATTTAAATATTATGTAAGGTTCTAATAGTTATTTAAAATATTTTCTGATCTCAAAAAGATTTATGTGATTATAGTAGGGGTTCCCAACTACTTTTAATTATTTATCTCAAATGATGATTATGGTTTTGGACTTATCAAATATTGGGAATCCATTCCATGAAGTGAACATATGATTTCACTTGCCTCTTTCATTAAAAGTGAGTATATTTTTTAGTTCTGAATTATCAGAACTAAAGATATTTTAAAAAAACTCCCGGGTCGTGATTTCAAAATGTCCTGACATATTCCCTGTCAGTTGACAAGAGTCAACCCACATTGTGATTTACTCCTTTCAAACATTCTGGAGTAAGAAAATCTGAACTGTTGCAAAGTTTTGACAAGTATTTTGTACTTGGGGAACCAGGATTAAATTCTGATTCCCGTTTCATTGATTTTTCATCCGGGACTAGGAGGAAACATGTAAGAGGCTGTGGGACAGTCCATCAAATTATATGGCGTAAGAGGCTGCGGGGCAGTCCAGCAACTATCTCGCGTAGGAGGCTGTGGGACAGTCCAGCAGATACAAAGCCCGTATGCGGCTGGGGTGATAATCGTGTTAAGATATCGTCCATCTACTAGTAGAAAAGTGTGAGTTCGATACAACGACTAATCATCGTGTATCGTGGTGTGCTCCAGAAGGTCCCTTCCCTCCAATTGGAGTTGTGCTGCACATTGTAACGAAAGCCTAGGTGCTGAGTTACCGATAATGTGACAGTGATTGAACAATGATGTTCCTCATCCAGTATTTGAACTGTAAGGCATGTTTTGACAAAAAGATCTCTCTAAACATCATTCTGTATACGAATGAGATTTCAAATGTTGCAAATGATATATGAGCTTGCGGAGCTTTATATAAGCCGCTATATATATTATTGTTGAGCTTTAGTGCTCATTCTTGTTTTTATACATCACAAAAAGGTGTTTATAACTGATATTTTACAGTGTTTTGAATAGGATGAGATATCTAAATAGATATGCGTATATATATGTTGAGAAGGTATTTAAGATATACAGTATGTTGAACTGTATAGTATTTTGAATCAATGGATAGGCTTTAAGCCTTGATTCCAATGTTAATATCTATTTTAAAAAGATATGTTTTGAGACTTGGTTTATTATATTGATACCAATGATTTCTAAATGATTTACGAGAGTATTTGAGTATGATTATAAGTTATACAGTATATTGAACTGTGTACTATGTTGGGTCAAACCCTAGTAGTTTTAAAACTTTGATCCTATATGGATTATCTACCTTAAAGGTTTAAAGATTTAAACTGAGATAGATTTCTTGATGAGCTCTATTAGCTCATTCTTGCTTTATTAAAACTTTCATCATGAAGGAAACATTGCCGAGTCACCCCGTATTACGAGAGCAAGGGAATGGAGGGACCACCCTTGAGTTAGTTCAGCAGGATGGATACTGCCGGAGTTAGAAGAACAGTTGCAGATGGAATTAGGGAGAATTGTTTTCGAGTAGGTTTGCATTATTGAACCTTGTATAGAATTGTTAGGTATATTATCTTAACTTCAGGTGGAGGTTGTAAATAATAGATGAGATCCTGGATAGTACATTTGATTTGTAATAACAAGTGTTACTTATTGTTGCTCATTTCCAAGGCTATAACTTGTGTGTGTGCGCGTAAGTGATTGGGGTTTTTGGAGTTGTATTATTAGAATATTGTAAGTGATGCAGGTATTGTATGATTGATGGAGTCTAACAACCCAGATTGTTGACACTGGATCTGGGGGTGTTACATAAAATGTGATTAGATTTATATTTTTTTTTGAGTATTTGTCTTTTATAAATATTTCCCTTTATACAAATTAGGAGCTAAAAAAAAGGAAATTTCAATTTTTAATATTTAAAATAGAGGTGATCTACATAAATAGATAAATAGGATTCAGACGATCCTTTGGAATTTTCCTATATATGATATAATAATAAAAGATAAAGATAAAAAAAAATAGCAATGAAGATATTGATTAGAAGTATATTGATAAACAAAAAAAATTAGGAGAATATTAACATTATATATTTAATTTTTCTCAATTAGTAAAGATTTTAAAGATGAGAATATTAAAATTGTATATTTAGTTTCCTCCATTAGGAAATATTTAAAAGGCAGTTGAGATATTTACTAATTAAAAATTTCGTGAGATATTTAAATTGTATATTTACTTTCTTACATTAGTAAAGATTTTAAATACGAGAATATTAAAATTGTATATTTAGTTTCCTCTATTAGTAAATATTTTAAAGACAATTGAAATTTTTACTAATCTTTATTATTATTAAAATTTAGTAGGATATTTAAATTGTATATTTACTTTCTTCCATTAGTAAATATTTCAAAGTCAAGAATATTAAAATTGTATATTTAATTTCCTTCATTAGTAAATATTTTAAAGCTAATAGAGATTTTTTCTGATCTGTAGTATAAGTATATTGACTAGATTAGTCCTCCGGTTATATTATTTTAATTTTATTAAAATAATTTTAAATAATAATAATAATAGTAAGTGTTACATCTATACTATATTATTAAAGACGAAACATTAAAAGTTTTGGTCGGTCGGTTGATCGGTATTTGGGCCGGGCATATATATAATTTGGGTTGAATCTATCTATAACCAATTTATTTATAACCAATTACTTTTTCCAGCTAAAACACATTACCTATTTTATATATTTTTCTAACCAAAACAACCCATCTTCTAAAAATAAAATAGGTAACATATATATAAAATGGTAATATTATTACATATTTATAACCAATTAAAACACATTATTTGTTTTATATTTTCTAAGTAAAACAACTCATCTTCTGAACATAACACATGAAAAATAAATATGTAATGATAATATTGTTATATATAATTATTAATAAATATCCACTTATCTTTTTCAGCTAAAGACATAACTTTTTTTATTTTTTTCTAACTTAAACAACTAATTTTCAAAAAGTAACACGAGCAACATATATATATAAAAAGATAAATGTAATATAATTTTATATAATCAATATACTTATATAAAGGAGAAGACGAGGGCGGTGAGGTGGCGCTCTCAAATCGCTTGAATCTATTTTTCTAATTTTCTCAAATTTTTGAATTAATAATACCAAAGATTAGAAAATGTCTCAATTTCCGTTTAAATCTCTACTAATAGAGGAAACTAAATATACAATTTGATACTAATTGAGGAAACTAAATATAAAATTTGACTTTAAAATTTTCACTAATTGAGGAAAGTAAATATACAATTTTAATATTCTTACATTTAAAATTTTCACTAATGGAGGAAAGTAAATATACAATTTTAATTAGAAAATGTCTCAATTTCCGTTTAAATCTCTACTAATAGAGGAAACTAAATATACAATTTGACTTTAAAATTTTCACTAATTGAGGAAAGTGAATATACAATTTTAATATTCTTACATTTAAAATTTTCACTAATGGAGTAAAGTAAATATACAATTTTAATATTATTGCATTTAAAATCTTTACTGATGGAGGAAAGTAAATATACAATTTAATCTATTTTTATAGAGCACCTCTATCTTAAATATTAAAAACTGAAATTTTCTTTTTTAATTCATAATTTGTAGAAAATATAGTACTTATAAAAGACAAGTATTCTAAAAATCTTTTATATATATAAAGGAAAATCTCCAAGAGCTCCAGAATCGCTCGATTCATATTTATCTAATTTTCTAGAGCTCTATATTTAAAAATTTTAAAATTAAAACTTACGTATTTAAGTCCTATATTTTAGAAGAAAAATCTAAACCTTTTTAAATTTAAAATTGTATAAAAGAAATAATTGTATAAAAAGTAAGTATACCTCTAATTGAAACTTTTTTAAAATATTTATCTTATTCTTTATTATATCTTTATATTTTTATATAAAAAGAAATATTTTTTTTTTCTAGGGCTTCTCTATTTTAACTCAATAAAATTAAATTTCTTTTTTTTTCCTTATTAATTATGGGAATGTATCTCATCCTCATCTCTATATAAATCAATACAAGCGTATTAACTCTCCAATTTGTTTAATTATCTCTTCATGTTCTCTTACTTTATTTTAGTCAATTTTAATAGATAATTTTTTTTTATGTTATCTTTGTTGTGTGTTATGTTTATGTGATGACCTACCGACTAACAATGTTTAATTGTTTTGACAGATTTCATAAACAATGTTGGGATGAAGGAGATGACTACGGTGGTTTAGTAACTGTACCTTATTTGTATCTTTATTTTCCTTTAACATGAACTTTTAATCCAATTACATACTACTACTCTGTTATATTAGTTTGAATATGAATTTTGATAGTGTACCAATTGATCAGAGTTTCTTTTATATATTGTTTTAAGTAATTTGTAATTATACATATTAATAGATTTATTACTTTTGTATTTGACCATGCAAGTGCGTTGAAAAACATGACAATATTATATGAATTTATGCAATAGCTTTATTTGATTTCTTTTTTATTTTACAAGTCAACTAATGTTTGTTATGGTGTTACAGATTTTGAACCCAGACACACCTTTTTGTTGATTGTTACAATCAGTTTAGTGTTTTGCGTTTGCGTATTCTCACTTTTAATTTAATCAGGTAATTTGGGGGTTGCTTTGTATTTTATGTTTTTGTGTATTGTGTTTATGAATTTATGTAATGATCGATACTTATTAAGACTAATCAGTTAGTTTTGATAGAACTTATCTTAATCTAGAGGATCATTCGATCCTTGTGATGGATAATAATCATACATACCAAGACAGATTTTTTATCCTACGCTTATCAGATTTTTTATCTCTGCTATTGATTTACAAAATTTTGCACTTCGATGTGATTTCTATTTTGCTAGCTTCTGGATTGAATTTTTTCTTCTAATTCTTCACAATATTTGTTCTCCATTACTTTCTCGGGGGAAACATGATGTTTTCTAAATTTAATCTTACTCAACATCCTTTTTTGTTGGATTTTATGGTGTAGACATGCAGCGTTTATTTAAAGATTTGAATAGAGTAAAATCTTTGTTTTAGCTGAAAATATAATTGCCCGTAATTAAAAATATTAAAATAGGTTTTAAAATAAATAAGTAAGGAATTGCTCATGATATTTTTGGAAAAAGAGGGGTTTTTAGTAAGGAAAAATAGAAAGAGTAACATATTTTAGTTGAAAAAAATAATTGCCCGTGATTATTTTTTATTTTTTAAAAAGAGAGAATTTTGTTAAAAACGATAATGTATTTTAGCTGAAAAAAGTAATTGGTTATAAATAATGTTATTATTTAATAATAGTTTCTTTAAAAAATAAAAAAAATAGAAAAAGTAACATGTTTTAGATGAAAAGGTAAGTGCCCATAATTAAAAATTCTAAAATAGGTTTCAAAATAAATAAGTAAGGTTTATCCGGGATATTTTTGGAAAATAGGGGGTTTTAGTAAGGAAAAATAGAAATAGTAACATGTTTTACGTGAAAAAATTAATTGCCCGTGATTTGTTTTTTTAAATAAGAGAGAATTTTGTTAGAAAAAATATAAAAGGTAATTGGTTATAAATAATGTTATTATTTAGTAAAGAAAAATATAAATAGTAACCTGTTTCAGTTTGAAAAGGTAATTGCACGTGTTTTTTTTTTAAGAAAAAGAGATAATTTTGTTAGAAAAAATATAAAATGTAATGTATTTTAGCTGAAAATGTAATTGGTTATAAATAATGATATTATTTAGTTTAGTAATAGTTTTTTTTAAAATAAGTAAGGGTAAATAAGTAAAATCATTAATTACCGACTGTCCGTCCGACTACCAAAATTTTAAAATTTCATCTTTAATAATATAATAATATAGAGCTCTAGAATCACTCGATTCATATTTATTTATTTTTTAAAGCTCCTCGATTTTGAAAAATTAAAATCAAAACTTCCTCAATTAGCTCCTATTTTTTAGAGAAAAAAATCAAAACTTTTTAATATTTTCTTTTATAACTCCTACTTCTAAAAAATAAGTTCTCTAAACATTATAAACCTAATAAAATTATATAACTAGAGTTTCTCAATTTTAATTATATAAAAATTAATTTGTTTATTAACATTCGAATTTATAGCAAAGATATTAAATATGTAAAAATCAATCATGTTTACAATTTAATTGAACAACTATTTATTTTAGTTTTAGTTTATTTAAATAATTGAATCATAATTGTTTCTGAAATAGATTTTAATGAAGGAATTTTTTGTTACTTTTACAAAGTTTAGCTCCTCTATTTTAATTAAATAAAATTAAATTTTCTTATTTATATTCGAATTAACTGGAATGATAATAAATATATAAAAATCAATTATATTTAGAATTTAATTCAAGTAAGGTAACAATATTATAATAATCAAATTATAAACCTAATCAAATTGTATAAATTGTATAAATTGTATAAATATTATAAATTGTATAATATTTTAATTAATTGTATAAATTAATATTAATTTAAAAAAATTGTATAAAGTAAGGTAAATATTTTAAAATTTGTAAAATATTATAAGGCCGCTGCGAAGCGCGGCTTAGTAAACTAGTTATTAATAAGTAACTAACTGTCTTTTTAAGGACATTGTCTGTTTTATATTTTTTAACAAAAACAACTCATATTCAAATTAAAAATAACACAAACAAAATATAGATATACTGACAATATTATTAAATTAAACTCATAAAATCCATGTTTAATATAATTTTTTATAACATACATTTTAAATAAGATAATTAATAAAAAATAAAAGTAATAGCATACGAAAGAAACTCGGTACATTACAAAGCACATATTTTGTTATTTGCACGTTAGTCACTTTTAAATTTTATAAGAGCAAATAAATACAAACCGTTAGATCTATTATTTAAAAATATTTTATATTTTAATATCTAAAATACTACTAAAGATTACGTAAAAAATTTATTAAATTAAAATATTTATATTATTAGATATATAAATTTAATTTATTATATACACATATAAATATATATATATATATATATATATATATATTAAAATTTCATAAAATAAAATATAATTACAAAAATCTAAATAAAAATAATAAAATATTAAAAAAAACGTGCATCGTAGGGATATAAGCTAGTATAAATAAAATGAGAAATAATACTTTGATAAAAATAGTAATACAATTTTGAATACTTTTAACCATCAATTTCCTATCTATACTATATTATTAAAGCCGAAACATTGAAACTTTTGGTTTTCGGTTTTTGGTTTTCGGTCCTTTATTCTATTTAATAAATAATAAAATAATATAAAAATAGTAACTAGATGATTGACTTTTATAATTAAAACATCTTTTTCTAACAAAATCTACTCATTTTCCAAAAATATCACCGACAATTACCTTTAAATTAAAACATATTACCGGACAATTATCTTTAAATTAAAACATATTACATTTTATATTTGTTATCACTAAAATCTCTCTTTTTTAAAAAATATCAGGGGCAACCTTACTTATTTATTTTAAAACATATTTTAATACTCTATTTAATAAATAATAAAATAATATAAAAATAGTAACTACCTGATTGACTTTTATAATTAAAACAATATTTTCTAACAAAATCTACTCTTTTTTCCAAAAATATCACGGACAATTACCTTTAAATTAATATATATTACCTTATATATTTGCTATCACTAAATTCTCTATTTTCCAAAAATATCAAGTGCACCGTTACTTATTTATTTTAAAACATATTTTAATACTTTTAATTATTTCAAAAAACTTACCTATTTTAACATGTCAACGTATTTTTTTAACAAATACAATTAATATAATTAAAACACATCTAAAAATATAATCGACAATTATTTTTTTAATTAAAACATGTTAGATTTTATATTTGTCCTTATTAAAAAAACTTACATATTTTAACATGTCAACGTATTTTTTTCAATAAATACAATTAATATAATTAAAACACTTCTAAAAATATCACAAAAAGTTACTTTTTTTAATTAAAACATGTTTGCTTTTCTATTTGTCCTTATTATTAATATTATTTTAATAAATAAAAAAAATATTAATAATAGCTCATTTATCTTTCTCACCCCATCTGTAGTTTTTTTTTTTTAATTTCTATGTTCCAATTAATATTTAAGTTTCTAATTTTATAATTTATCATTTTAATTTATATTTTTTTCTTTAATATTTTTCGTTTGCATTAATTTTTTTTAATTTATTATTTTTTAAGTCCGGTGCAAGGAAGCTAGTATATTGAAAATAAATTCATAAATATCTTTTCTACTAAACTATAATGAAGAAAGATACAAAAAGTGCATAGTACAGAGAATGAAACATAGAAAAAAATGCATGGTAATTACTCTATTAATTAATTTAACAACATGGGCAGATCAGATGGGAAAGGATTCTTCAAACTCAAGAGTCAAGATCGAGCAGTATAGTACAAAGAGCAGTAATGGATCCCCCGATGTCCAGGTTGCATGCATGCCAGTATGCCACGCGGATGGTTATGGTTGAATGATGATCTGCCAATGCCTCATGTAACAACATGCAGTGTAATAACGCGTCGTTCTTTAAATTATTTGAAGTCGTGAAACATTGTTCGGAGAATCAAAGCTTGTCGACCAAATTCATTCGCTTCAAATTTGATGCGGAGCTCTTATTATGACAATTAAAGAAACCCTTCTTCTACGTATATTTACAACGGGAAGCTCGTCCATTTCAGGATGAGATGGTGTAGCAGCGTCATCGCTAGAGGTGGCCAAATGGGAGGGTTTATTCAGCTCGCCCAGCCCGACACGTTACTTTAATCAGATATTATTCAGCCCGATTGAACCGCGAATAATTCGACCCAACCCGCGTATTAATTAGTGCCGGTTACGAGTTCAATTTCCGAAAACCGTGAATCGGCCCGGCCCGCACGGACCGCACGAACCGCACGGACCGAGCCGCACAGCCCGCACAGCCCGCGAACCGCACAGACCAGATCACTTCACTGCTAGATTTGCTTAGATCATGGCTTCAACTGACTGATGCGCGTGTTCTTTTTTTCTTTTGGGAGGTAACCAAATGTCATGTTTAACTTTGATTATATATCATAAATTAAATCTACCGAAAAGGATGTAAATTACGAGATAAAAACTAATTTAATTTATACTCTTTATTAATAAGCAAAACAATGTGAAAATGGCGCGCGGTACTAAAATACCAAAGTACCAAAATACCAAATTTGTATTGTATTTTTATATATATGTTTATGCGGTTTGTTCCATTTTTTAAGAGAGGAGTCCTCTCAAATAATTTGTAAAATATTTTTGAAATTAATAAAATTTATATGAGGTACCGTCCTATTTTATCACAAATTAACAAATTAAAATTTAATAAGTAAATTATAAGATTAAAAATAATATGTAATACTTGCATAAATGTAAATTATTTGTCTAGCCACGTGTGGTCGTGTGGAGTGTTGACACTGACAAGTGGACGCCTGTCGCCTGAAGACGGGAAACTGGAGTGGACGGTGCAAACAAAGCACGAATTATTCGCCCGTTATTCGCAAATTATTCGCCCGTTATTCGCCCAACCCGCAAAAACCGCCCAACCCTCTTATTCGGTAAACTCACCGTGTCGGTTCAGTGTTTACTTTTCCGATTCGAGCCCGACCCGTATTCGGCTCGTACATATTTAGTGCCGGTTCCGTGCTCGCCGGAGTCGAGCTCAACCCGTGCCAAGACCGGCCCGGCACGCACGGACCGCACGACTTGCCAGCTCTAGTCATCGCCCACTCACGTATGGGCTAGGATGGGTCATAGTCCGGATAAATTTTCTAATTTTTCAAAAATTATTACTTATATTGTATTGTATGATAATTTTAATTTACGTATGGGCTAGGATGGGTCATTCTATATGGCCCTTGTGCATATCAACATTGCCAGCTATATCGAGAACATGAACATTGGGCAGAATGCCCTTTGGACGACATCATCAGCCATAACTCCCCCACGAGTCTCCAACATACTTTTACCCTGCAAACAAATACCATAAGAGTCTATTGGCCTAGGTCTTTTTGAACTAGGCTCAAAGAAGTGCACGCCCCTATTTCTAGCAGCAGCTGATCCTTCACCCAATCATTCCTTGGTCAAAAAAGTACAAATGCAAGCCCGTTTTCCTAACAACAGCTGGTCCTTCACCTAATCCTGCATGCAGACCCTGCTCAATCACCCTGTCTTCGAAATCACTAGAAATCAAATTCCAAGCTTCCTCATCTTCAATATTGTCCGACATTAATCCATCACGATACCCACTACTAAGAGAGTCCTCTTCCTCCGAGAATATAGACCCATCCACTAATCTTTTAACATCAGTAGGACATCAATCCCCAGGATGTCCACAGCTCAAGGTTCTATGCTTAAAGACAGACAGAATCGACAACAAACAATATCATACTCCCTTTGTCCCTCTCATTTCTTTAAACTTTCCTTTTTGGTACGTCCCTCTCATTTCTTTACATACCAAAAATAGTAACATTTTATAATATAAAATTCAATCACATCTACTACTTTCCTCCACTATACCCACTTTATACCCACTTTATATATTAAATATTGATTGACCCCACCACTTTACTCATTTTTCTTACTTTTCCCTATTAATTTTCACTTTTTCTTAACCTCCGTGTCGTCCCGTCAATGTAAAGAATTGAGGGGGACAGAGGGAGTATCTGATTAAGACCATGGCCATTGTGTCCATTGAATGAGCAACAAGCACAAGTTTAATATAACTAGGTCTAGGTGAAAATGAATCCATAACAAGAATCCTAGATATTCCTCTTGGTTCATTGTGTAGAGCAGCATTGAAAGTATTTTTATCACAAGCAATCCGCTTTCCCAAAATATAAGCGACATAACAAATTCCCTCCAAATTCTAATAAAGAAAAGGCAAATTTTCCCGATCTATCCAAATTCTAATTCGAGTTTAGGGTTCGGGATGTGAATATGTTCAAAGCAAGAACTAAGCTGAAATGAATTACCATTAATAATTAATGAACTATGCTTAACCGCTTTTGTTATCAGGTGCGCAATGAAATCAATGCATCAAATTGATTAACTGTAACGAAATCTATAGACATATGAACATAAGTTTCTTATACATTGTAATTGATCACCATTGTTTTCAGAGAGATAAATGTGAGAGAGAGAGAGAGATTGAGTTTTTAGAGAGAGAGAGAGAATACAAAGATGAACTAAAATATTACAATCTACTTGTGTGGTTCAGAATGTAAGTACCAAAACTCTAACAAACTTTCTCGCTTAAACTACAAACTTAAAACTTATGCTTCAACTAATAATATGTCAATTAGATGATTTAACAAAAAAAAATATGTCAATAATAAGGCGAACCAACCATGTAATCTCATATGCAGCTGCAGCCATGACACGATATTCGGCCTCTGATGACGAACGAGAAACAATAGACTGTTTCTTGGATTTCCAGCTAATGGGTGAATTTCCAAGCAAAACAAGATAACCAGTAACAGACCTGCGAATATTCGTACAAGAAGCCCAATCAGAATCCGAAAAAGCTTGCAAGGTTAGAAGAGAGTTGCCCTGCAATAAGATGCCCTGGCCTGTAGTGGAATGCACATAATGGAGTGTGTGATATAGAGCTTGTAAGTGTGGTTCACGAGGAGATTGCATAAATTGGCTAAATGTTTGTACAGTGTAAGACAAATCCGGCCGAGTATGAGTCAGAAAATTTGGTTTTCCCAAAAGACAACGATAGTAAGAAGGATCAGGTAGTAAAGCACCAGAATCAGATGATAGTTTAAGAGAACATGGAAGTGGTGTAGTGACAGACTTGAAAGTAGTGATACCACTATCATTAAGGAGTTCTCGAGTAAACTTCCCTTGAGTTAAAGTAATACCATATGCAGAATATCCAACTTCAATGCCAAGGAAAAAACTAAGATGGCCCAAGTCCTTGATGATAAAGGTCTGATGCAAATGATCTTTTAAGGACTGAATTGAATCAAGATCACTACCTATGAGAATTATGTCGTCCACATAAACGGAAGCAATTGTAAGAAGAGAACTAGAATGTTTGATAAAGAGAGAAAAATCGTTCTTAGACTGAACGTAACACTGAAACTTGAGTTCAGTCAAAAGCTTGGAAAACCATTCCCGGCTAGCTTGCCTTAAACCATATAGAGATTTCTTGAGACGGTAGAATTTATTACCAGCAAGTAACCCCTCAGGAAGTTTCATGTACACTTCCTCGTGTAAATTACCATGAAGAAAGGCGTTATTAACGTCCAGTTGAAACAGTTTCCAACCTCGACTAGCAGCCAAAGAACTGATAGTGCGAACCGTGATCATTTTAACAACGGGAGAGAACGTTTCATGGAAATCAATACCATGTTTCTTAGTGAAGCCTTTATCCACAAGGCGTGCTTTGTATCTTTCAATAGTACTATCAGACTTAAGCTTGATTTTATACACCCACTTGCAACCGATTGCCCGTTGTAAAGCATAATGTAACATAAGATGTTAAAGAGATAACTACAACTCAATAAAGGACAAGACAAACAATAGTATTAACAGAAGCACAGGAATCCAGAATTAAAGAAGAAAAGGTAAACTCGAAAAATCAAAATATGATATGTATTCTTGAAGTCCGTAAACTGGTCACGGAAAGAAGTTCATGAAAATGTTCAAGCCTCGGTGACAGTTAAAGAAACAAGACTACAGAAGTATGTGAATGATTTAGGGTTAGTACCACAGGATTCCAGTGATCTATTTGAAGCAACCAGATCGACAAAGGACTTATCAGCAGCATTGAATTGAAGACATAGAAGAATTGATCAAGTGTTATTCATCTGTGAACCAGACCAGTTGCACTAGTTGACGACACTTAAAAAGATCAAGTTGTTTTATCATCTCAGAAGAAATTGGTACAGTCTAAAACTGAAACACCCTGAAGTACAGAAGCTTTTCTAAAAGGTCAAGGACAAGAAAAGATTTCGATGGTTTTTCTATTTAGAAAACCATCGAATGTGAGATAAAGAAAACTAATTAAGTTAATGTTTCATTCGATAGTTTTTATTAAAAACCATCTAATGGAATATTAACTTTATTCATTCGATAGTTTTCAATTTGGAGAAGCAGGTGAAGATGTGACTTTGTTGTCAGGTTGATGAAGATCCAACGGCCAAGAATATTCAAGTACTTTTGGTTCGATGGTTTTTCAAATCAAGACTATAAATAGAGAATGAAGACAGTGTCTTCTTCAGTTGGTTGGCAGAAGTAATCGTATTTACTCTGAAGAATTTAGTGCTCAAGAACATATTCTGAAGAAAATTTATAGTGCCTTAATTTACAAAGTTTGTATTGATTACGTTAACCTGAACTCATTGAAGCTAATCTACGGATTAGAATTTGTAGCACCCCTCGAGGTTTATATTTATAAAAAGGTATATTCCCTGACTCTTGGTTTGATTTGGTGCAGTTGATTTCGTTATAGAACTCAATGATTAATCCGGGAACGAAATTGAATAATTTATAGGTATCGTATTCAACCCCCCCCCCCCTTCTACGATACTTTGGACCTAACACCCGTTTCCCTTTAGGCAAATCAACAAGATCCCACGTGTTGTTCTGAGCTAAAGCTTTGAGCTCAAGATCCATAGCATGTACCCAGTTGGGATCTTTGATAGCCTCTTGGTAAGAAACCGGCTCAAGAATCTGAGAAGTACGAGCTATAAAAGCCTTATGGATTGAGGGTAAGTGAGTATAAGAGACTAAGTTACACCAATGTTTGGTAGATAGAGAATGATGAGTAACATTGGCACAAACATAGTCACTTAAATGAGAGGGTCTATGAGATGACCGTGTAGATCGTCTAGGTTATGTATGAACAATCTCAACAGAAGAATCAGTAGATGATTCAGTAGAGGAATGAGTTTGAGAGTGAGGAGTAGTGAAATTAAAGACATTAATTTCAGTATAACTAGTAGGAGAATGAATTTCAGTATGAACAGACAAATATATAGGTGGGGGATGCTGAGGAAAACTTGCAGAAATGTGGAAGGGAAAATGACTTTCAAAGAAACGGACATCCCTAGAAACTGAAATTTGTTTAGTAAGTAAGTTTAGGATTCGATATCCCTTTTGAGAGACAGGATACCCTATGAAAATACAAGAATTAGCCCTGGGATCAAGTTTACTGCGATCATGTTTCAATGTGGAGACAAAACAGAGACATCCAAATGGTTTAAGTATAGAATAATCGGGTTTATGATGAAACGATATCTCAAAAGGGGAAAGATTATTAAGTCTTTGAGATGGCATTCGATTTATCAAATAGGCAGCAGTTTTAACACATTCTCCCCAGTAAGGAATAGGTACCTTAGATTGAAGATAAAGAGAACTCGAGTTGTTTCCATAAAATGACGGTGTTTACGCTTCATAACACCATTTTATTGTGGAGTTTCACTGCAACTACTCTGATGAGAGATCCATTTAGACTGATACAAAAGCTGAATAGGTCCATGACATAATATGGAGCATAATATGGCCTCGGGTTGTACCAACTTTAAAAATTTTAGAATATTTTTTTTAAGTAAAAAAACAATAACCCCGGTCTGGAGCAATAAGCACAATGTGGCACTGGTTCTCATCTACCTAAAAAATCTTAGAATATTTTTTTAAGTACAAAAATAACGACCCCGGTCCGGAACAATAAGCATAATACGGCCCGAGGTCCTACCATCTTCAAAAATCTTAGAATATTTTTCTAAGTACAAAAATAACGACCCTGGTCCCGAGAAATTAATAAGCATAATATGGCCCGGGGTTCTAACATCTTCAAAAATCATAGAATATTTTTCCAAGTACAAAAATTATGTTGCCCAGTAGATAACAATTGTAGAAGGGGGTTGAATACAATTGTATAAGATTCTCGACTAAGTAAGATATATATATTACAAATATAAAAGAACAATAACAGCTTTATTAAATCTGATATAAAACTGTTACAAACTCTCTCAAGAAATTCTGATGTTCTTGAGAGCTGCTAGGTTACACAAATACTCAATTGTATGATCGTTCAATGTTGTGTATCATAAAACAAAACCTAAACTTTGTTTATATACTTCACACAGCTTCTCTATCAATAACAAGATAAGTCCTAATCAATTACAAAGATTGAAACATATCCTTAATCGATAGCTACATTCTACAAACCAGGAACCGACAAAATAAACTTCCATGTTTAACTAGACTCCAAATATAACTCGAAGTAGGAATCATGATCAGCTTCTAGTCCTGATGATCAAACCTGATCCCAGTCCTGATATGCATCTTGATTCTGACGACCATGCAATCCTGATGACGTCAGTAATCCTGATCAGTAGAGTCTAGCTCCTGACGATCATTGAATTCTGATCTAACAATCTCCCCCAATCTCATACTTTGTGAAATAAAGTATAGATTCCTAAGATTCAATGATGTCAAAAACATATATACAAAATGTACAAGTATCTTCAGAAACAACTTATCTGTTTAAATTCTTTGATAGAACAGATTCATCTTCAAGAAGTTGGATAACAAATTTTCTTCTTTTTCTTCAAGAATTTGAATCAGTCTTTCCTTAAGATTTCTGAGTTCTTCATCTTCCTCATTAATCTGCTAGATAGCTGCTCTGAGATTCAATATGGAGCTTCTCTGAAGACTATGCTCTTCAAGCAAAAGATAAGCAATTTCCTTCCCATCAGGATTGAGAGTAAGTTGAGTCATGCCAAAAATTACTTCTTTAACAGTAGTACCCCTTTGCATTTCCACATCCTGACCTCTTTGATTTAAGTACATGGGAGTATAATTACCATTGAAATTACTGTTTCCATCCAGTCTTCTTCTTATTGTTGATAAAAACATGTCACTCCATACTTTGCATATTTGATTCTTCGATCTCAAAAGATAATGAACATATTTCAGTTCCTGTGTAGTTTTCATCAGCAGATCTTGAATAGATAGAATCTTCACACTACCATCTTTCATGAAGTACAGAAGCTTTTCTTTCTTGTCAAAACCATCATGACAATCTATAACTATATCAACAGCTAGTAAATTGTTCAGGTTTTCAGAAGTTAAAGTACCTCCAATTTCAGTCAAGGAGTATGGATCAACATATGACATATTCAGATATTCAGCATCCCTGTGTCCAATACCTCCTCTTGAATTACTTGTCAATTGCTTCAGATTTGAAAACATCTTTAACCAGGGTGCTTTTGATCTAACCATATCAGATAAATCAACAACACTTGAAGCACTTGTAATAATTCCTCCAGTCTGAAAATTGATAGGTGTATCACACCTCAGTGTACTTATGTGTTTCCACTTCTTATCTTTTTCCTTTTCAAAGGCATAGCTTCTTTCCAGTAAAGATTCTTGTCTGCTTGGGTTCCTCCAGTTTCTTTCATTTGAACGTTTAAGCCTTTGTTTATAGAGATTCAAATCTCTATTTGTTCTTCTTGTGATTTCTCTTCTTCTGGCTTCTTCTTCTTCATCTACTTCTTTGTTGTGAAAATCAACCACAGTAGATAAGATCATCAAATCAATCTCTTGCATAATTTCAGAATCATCAGGATCTTGAATACTATCAGGAACAACATCAGGATTAGATTCTTCAATTTGATTTGTATTGCAGAGAGTTGATTTTCTTGATTTTCTTCTCAATTCATGTTCTTCTTCGACATTTCCATCATCACCAAAAGTAGATCTGTCAGGAACTACTAGAGTTTGAATAGGTTCAGGAATTTCTTCAATTCTTAACCCTCTAGACCTTGTCTGTCTAGGTACCGTTTGAGTTGAAGAACCTCTTCTACTTCTTCAAGCACCTCTCCTACCTCTACTTCCTCTACCTCTAGTAGAAACAGAATAGATTTCCATTATCTCTTTTTGTTTTCTCAAGAATTCTTCATTTGAGAGATCTGGATATTCTTTACTTGCTGTAGAGAGTGCTTTTCTGGCAAATAATTGTTGAACTCTTTTATCAGTATGATAAAGAGTAACAATTCTACCATCCTTTGTAGTAAACTTCTGAAATAAATTTGATGCATCTTCAGGATTATCAATAAAAATATCTTCATCACCTTCAGGAATTGTAGCAAGAGTATGTCCATGACCAGGTGTCAGGATTTGTTCTTCCGTCAGGATCTGAGATTGCACCAACGTTCTTACTGTCTTTACTCCAGAATCAGAAATATGAGTTGACTGCGTTGTTTGACTTTGAGAAGTTTGAATTGTAGACTTCAAAACAGCAGCATCAGAGGTTTCTCCTTGTATCGCTTTGTCACTACCATCATCTCCAGTATCATCATCATTATTCCTTAATACTAGATCAGGTGTGCATTTTGTCTGACTACCCTTCTCCCCCTTTTTGACATCAGGATTTGACAATAAATTCAAAATTAAGGAAAGAGGGGCTTGAATGTCAGTTACCTTAGTATCCAGAGAATCAATCCTTCTGTTGATGGAGGTTTGTTCAGAAATGACAGATTTCACTTGGGATTCTACTACCCTTAGCTGAAAAGCAGTAGGCACCTTTGTAAAACTTTGAGAAATATCATTCCTCACCAACTCAGTTGAGTTCTTGATAGAATCAATCTCACTTTTTAGGCTTTTGGATAACAGAGTTGTAGCCTTCAGATGATTCTTCAAGTCTTGATTCTCTATAGATTTCACTGCATCATAGGCATGTTCCAAAGTAGAAGAATAACTTACAGATTCAGCAGATCTGTACCATGAATTGTTCCATTCATTCTGTCTAAGTGCCTCAGCAGGATTAAAGGAAGGAATAGAAAAATCTTGTCTCTGATCTTTCCTAGTGGAAGCTTAGCCAGCCATATATGTACTTGATGAACCAAAATTAGTTCCAAGACTAACTTTGAGTGCTGTAGCAAGTTGTTCCTTCTCTTTTCAATTCTCATCATTATCACTATCATCAGAGTCATCATCATCAGTACTATGAGTAACATCAGGATCAGGAATAGCTATACCTTTCATTTTATCCTGTGAATCTGTGATAGGATAATCCATTGGTCTTGAACGAAGTGGCTGTATCAGGATAGACTCAGCATCAGGAGCACCACTAGCGTCAGGATGAACACCGTCAGGATTTGATATGCTTGCATCAGTATTAGCTACCAATGGTTCTTGTGGAGCTTGAGGTTCAGAAGCTGCTTCAACACTTTGAGTCAAAGGTTCTTGTGTGCTTCCCTCATTGATAGTGTCCTCGACCAATCTTTGAACTTCATCTGCACCGGAAATCCCTTGAGCTGTGTCAGGAAATTTCTCAGAAACTGTAGCTTGGCCCGCATCTTCACTTTGAGAAGATGGTTCTTGTGTAGCTGGAATGTTGATGTCTGCATTCTCCCTTTGAGAAAATGGTTCTTGTGTGACCATTCCACTAGCTAAGCTTTCACCCAAACTTTGATTGAGTGGTTCTTGTGTGACTGGATCATCAGAAAGAGCTGCTGAACCACTTTGAGGTTCAGGTTCTTGTGGGCTTGATCCTTTCAGTTTCTTCTGTCTCTGATAGACTAACTCTTCTGCCTTCCTTAGTTTTTCCATTGGATGTTTTATCCCAAGATTGGAAGCAGCAGCACCATACTTCTCCCATGAAATATCAACATGTCTTTTTGTTGGAGAGTCCTGTGCTGGAGAGTCTGAAATAGTAACCACTTGACTTGGTGCAGCATCAGGAATACTAACATCAGGATTTGCTTGAGTAGTTGAAACTGATTGCTCATTCAGAATAGAAGTGTCTTGTACATCAGTATCCTGCTTCTTTTCTAAAGGAATTTGATACATGCCCTTAGTTAATCTTCTTTTCTTCTGTGGTGTAAACAATGAAACCACAGCTGCAGTAGCAGTATCAACAACTTCCTTATTCACATTCATCACAGAGGATATAGGTAAGTCATCCTCTGAATCAGTCTCATCCCTGAGAACTAATTTTCTTTTAACAGAAACAGCCTCAACACCTTTTGCAGCTTTCTTCACCAGGACCCCTTTTACACCCCCTTGTAACTTCTTTTTAGTGAGTGGTGTAGAGGAAAAATCCTTTGAACCTGATTGCCTTCCTGACACATCAGTTCTAGCTGACTTCTTTGATTTTTCAACTAAAGTCTTTTGAGAGACAATAGAGGTGGCTGTTGACTGTTTATTCTGTTTGGGAGGCATGTTTGGGTTAGGACCAAGGTGTGATTGGCCTTGCCCCATAGCATTAGAAATTAAACCATAACGAGTAGGCATTTTCCTATGTAATAAAAACCTAACCTCATCAGGAATAAAAGCATTGCCTATAAAACTGTTTGCCTTATCAGGATTGAATAATGCAAAAAAATTTAATATGAAGTAAAATAAAATTTTATTTATGAAAATAAAATTTATTTTGACAAACCTGATAAATGCTGTTTTGAAAAAAAATGATTACAAAATAAATAGCACCTCTTTTGAATCCACTTTCCAGTAAGAATAGAGCTAAAGTTTCGTACCATGCTCTTGGAGCTTGCTTTAGTCCATAAAGTGCCTTATCCAATCTGTAGACATGATCTGGATATTTAGGATCAATGAAACCAGGAGGTTGCTCAACATAGACTTCTTCCTCCAGTTCTCCATTTAAGAAAGCACTTTTAACATCCATCTGGAAAACCTTGAATTTCTTATGAGCTGCATAAGCAAGAAATATCCTGATGGCTTCTAATCTTGCAACAGGAGCAAAAGTTTCATCATAGTCAATTCCCTCTTGTTGAGAATACCCCTTTGCAACTAGTCTAGCTTTGTTTCTGATTATTACTCCATCAGAATCAGTCTTGTTCTTGAAAATCCACTTTGTACCAACAATTGATCTATTCTTTGGTCTTGGTACCAGTTTCCAGACTTCATTTCTTTCAAATTCATTCAGTTCCTCTTGCATTGCAGTAACCCAATCATCATCTTTAAGTGCATCTTCAACTTTCTTTGGCTCCTCCTTGGATAGAAAGTTATTGTATAGACATTCATTCTGAGTTGCACTTCTTGTTTGAACACCTGCATCAGGATCTCCAATGAGCAAATCAGGAGTATGACTTGCAGTCCATTTCCTTGCTGGTGGTAAATCAGTCCTTGAAGTAGATGCTCCCCCTGGATTGGTGTTATCTTGATTTGAAGAATTTGCTTGATTTGAAGCTCCCCCTGAATTATTGCTATCTCCTCCTGATAAATTATCGGGATCATCACTTGAATCAGTATCTGAAGAATTATGTCCTGATGATTGAGTTGACTCTGAACTTGTAGCAGAATGTTGTTGCTCCCCCTCAACATTAGCACTACTAGAAGTATCACTATTGATTGCATCATCAGTATTAGCACCATCAGTATCTGGTGTGTCATCAGGATTTGGTGACCCATCATGATCTGATGAATTGACAGGATCTGATTCACTTTCTTCAGGTTCCTTGGTAGCTTCATTTTCAAAAATCAATCTATCATGAGAGTCTTCATTGATTCCAGTTATCTTCTTGTCATCAAAAGATACATGTATTGACTCCATGACAGTTCTTGTTCTCAAATTAAAAACTCTGAAGGCTCTTGATGCAGGATAGCCTATGAAAATTCCTTCATCAGCCTTTGTTTCAAATTTCCCTAGCTGTTCAGGATGAGTTCTGAGAACAAAACATTTACAGCCAAACACATGCAAATGCTTCAGACTTGGTTTCTTCTCCTTGAGTGACTGATAAGGAGTACTACCATGCCTGTTTATTAATGTGAGATTTTGAGTATAGCATGCTGTGTTGACTGCTTCTGCCCAGAAATATGTAGGTAATTTAGCTTCTTCCAACATAGTTCTGCCAGCTTCAATAAGAGTTCTATTTTTCCTTTCAACTACTCCATTTTGCTGGGGTGTGCCAGGAGCAGAGAATTGTTGAATAATTCCTTTGTATTTGCAGAACTCTTCCATCTTTGAATTCTTAAATTCAGTACCATTATCACTTCTCAGTATCTTGACTTTGTACTTTGTGGTTGTCTCAATCATTCTCACATGATCCAACAGAACTTCAGGAGTATCATCTTTTCTGTGCAGAAAATACACCCAGGTGAATCTAGAATATTCATCAACAATTACAAGAGTGTACCTTTTCTTACTGATGGACATGATGTTGTTGGGAAATGAAGATTTAATGAGTGCATCAGGATCGGATAACATCAGTATTTAGAGCATCAGGAGATGACGTCTGATGATGTCATCATCAGTGGCAGGATAAGTCGGCTGTTGATAATTGATACTATTCCGCGATTTCAGGAAAGGATTGATATGCAGAAGATATACCTCATAGAAGCTGTTACAGAAGATAAGCGACAAGAAGATCAATCTAATTAAATGAAGATTATCTTGTGTAACAGAATGTGTAGCTGTGTGTGTATATAAACACATGATAGGTTTTACGAGAGTAATATCTTAACACGAGTATTTTTGTAAACCTAGCAGCTCTTAAGAACTCATAGTTTCTTGAGAGAGTTTGTATCAGTTTTTATAAAGATTAATAAAAGCTGATATTGATTGTTTTTATCTTTGTCTGTTCGATTATTTCATACGATTACATTCAACCCCCTTCTGTAATCGACATATACTGGGTAATAATTGGTCTCAGAGCAGACTGATAGTTTATCAAATCAGAAACGATCGAAATGTCGGGGAACAGATATGAAACCATGAAGATTCCGATGTTGAAGAAATCAGAATTTTCAACATGGAAAGTGAAAATGCTTATGTATCTTGAAGCTTCAGATCCTGATTACATAGACAGGATAAGCAATGGACCGTTTATCCCAACTGAACCAGTCACAGCAACTGAGACAACTCCTGCGGGACTGGCACCAAAGAAAAAGGGTGATTGGACTCCTGAGGATAAGGCTGAAATGATCAAAGATGCAAAGGTTAGAAATATCTTACATAATAGTTTAGATACTGTTTTATCTAACAGAGTTATTGCATGTAAGACTGCTAAAGAGATATGGGATGCCTTGGAAGTTCAATGCCAAGGAACTGAAGAAATCAAGAAAAATAGGAGGGGAATTCTCATTCCAGAATATGAGCAATTCGAGGCAAAGCACGATGAGGACATCACAGAAATTTATGATAGATTTCTTACCTTGCTGAATGAATTATCGTTGGTGGGAAAGGTGTATGACGTTGAAGACTCAAACGTCAAGTTTCTAAGATCCTTACCCATGGAATGGATAACTCAACAGAATCTTAGAAGGCACACCTATAGAATGAACTTGATGACACTTGATGAAATTTATGGAATGTTGAAAACATATGATCTGGAGGTCAAGCAAAAGGAAGGTACAAGATCAAAGCGTAAATCTGTGGCCTTGAAAGTGGAATCAAAGGAAAGACGTGTGCACCAAAGAAAAATGAAGGCTAAAGCTCATGTAGTAATAAAGTCAGACACTGATGTTGATACTGATGAAAGTACGGATGAGGAATCAGATGACGATTCTGACAAAGAACTGGTGCAGATGATGGCCATGATGGTGAAAGGTTTCAAAAGGATGAAGCAGGGCAAATTCAGAAAGGATGGAAGAAAGTCAAAAGGAGATCAATATTCTGACAGGAAAAATAAACAGAAGAAAGTTGATCTCTCTAAGATTAAATGTTTCAATTGTGACAAGATGGGTCACTATGCAACTGAATGCAAGAAACCCAAAGTTGGAAAATCAACTGGAAAGGCGCTTGTCACATCGAGCAAAGGATGGATGGAGTCTTCTGATTCTGAAGAAGAAGAAGAAGAAACAAACTATGCATTGATGGCTGAAATTGAAGAAGCATCTGAAAAGGTACCTATAACTGCCTATGCTTTTGATACTGATAACATGTGTGAATTAAAGTCCTTCCTCAGAAACTTGCATATTAGTTATAATAATCAATCTAAGGAGAACATCAGGATTTTAAAGGAGTCAGCTGATATAAAGGAAAGGAATGAGTATTTAGAGACTAAGTTAGTCATTCTAAAAAATACTCAAAAATTGTGTGAGAAACTTAAAGGGATAGAAATAGAACAGATGTTAAAGATAGAATCCCTAAAAGTAGAGTTAAGAAAAGAACGAGAACAAATAAGAGTGTGGACTCATTTTGGTAAACAGACTCATTTACTTATAAATGATAGAAACTGGAAAGAGTGTCTTGTATATAAGAAGAATAAGGCAAAAGAAGATGAAAACATAAATTTGTCCACTCACATAAAGTTTGTTCCTGCTAGTGATATGAAAGTCAACTCTATCTTTGAGAAAGGATCAAGTTCTAATATTGAATTAATCTCTGAGAAAGAAATAGAAATTGTTTCTGATACAGAAATTAACTCAAATACAGAAATTGAATCTACTGATACTCTTTGTTCTAATGTCAACACTAAAACCTCTGGTAAGATTGATGTTAAAATATGCACTGAGACTGTTCAGAAAAGAATCACAAAAGAAAAGAACTTAGGACATCTCTCCTCTGGTAAGTTAAAGAAAAAAATCAATGCAGTGACTGGTAAGAAAAATGAGAAGATTTCTAAAAGGCATAGGAATGGAAAATTAGGTATAGACAAGTCGAACAATTATAAATATATTCCTAATGCTCCAAGAAAGACATGTCATACCTGTGGTAATACTAATCATCTTGCCATTGATTGCAGGAAGAGTAAAAAGAGAAGAGTTGAAATTTCTATTTCTGATGTTAGGAGTAGAAATGTTAATTATAAACCACAGAATCCTTGTTCTCACTGTGGTAGAAAATGGCATTCAGTTTACACATGTACTAGTTATCACAATTTGTACCATGACAATTATGTTCCCTTGCCTAAATTTAATAAAGGTACAAATTTTTGTGATAAATTGAGTTTGTTAACTAGAAATGTGTATGTTAAGAAAGACTCTGTTAAATCAAGTTCAAGTGAAGATAATTCAGTTGAAAAAGATTTAAAAAAAACCGCTGCAAATCTTAACAAGAAATTGAAAAACAGGACCCAACAAATGTGGGTTCTTAAAAATTCTAACTGATTGAAATATTGATTGCAGGGCAACAGGAAAAATGTTTTGGTTCTGGATAGTGGATGTTCAGGACATATGACCGGAAATAAGTCCCTGCTGTCAGATTTTGAGAAGAAAGCTGGCCCAAAGGTTTCCTATGGAGATGGCAACATAGGACTCACCTTAGGATATGGCAATATTGTGATTGGAAATGTCATCATTCAGAACGTAGCTCTGGTAGAAGGACTGAAGCATAATCTCTTAAGCATCAGTCAAATTACAGACAGAGGTTACCATGTCAATTTTTATGAATCTCACTGTGAAATAACAAGTAAGAAAGATGGAAAAGTGATTCTTACGGGTTATAGACGTGGTAACATATATGAAGCCAAGTTACACTCTGCTACTGATGGGAAAATGACGTGTCTTTTGTCAAAGGCATCAGTAGATGAAAGTTGGAACTGGCATAAGAAGCTTTCTCATTTGAATTTCAACAACATCAATGAGTTAGTAAGAAAAGACTTAGTGAGAGGTCTCCCAAAACCAATGTACTTCCCTGATGGACTCTGTGACTCCTGTCAAAAGTCAAAGCAAAAGAGAATCAGCTTCAAGAGTAAATCAGAACACTCAATAGACACAGCTTATCACCTGCTACATCTGGATCTCTTTGGTCCCGTGAATGTGATGTCTATCAACAAGAAAAGATACACTCTAGTAATTGTTGATGAGTATACAAAATTCACATGGGTATACTTTCTACATAAAAAGAGTGAAACACCAGAGTTTCTGATAGAGCATGTCAAGTTACTGGAAAACGAATTAAGTAACAAAGTCAAAGTTCTTCGAAGTGATAATGGAACGGAGTTTAAAAACTCAACAATGGAAGACTTCTGTAAATCAAAAGGAATTGTGCAGCAATTTTCTGCTCCTGGTACTCCTCAGCAGAATGGAGTAGTCGAAAGGAAAAACAGAACTCTAATTGAAGCAGGAAGAACAATGCTGGAAGAAGAAAAGCTCCCAACTTACTTCTGGGCAGAAGCTGTCAACACTGCATGCTATACTCAGAACTGTACTCTGATCACAAGACATGGCAAGACTCCATATAAAATGATTAAGGGAAAGAAACCAAGCTTGAAACACTTGCATGTGTTTGGGTGCAAATGCTTCATTTTACGGACTCACCCAGAACAGCTTGGAAAATTTGAAGCAAAAGCAGATGAAGGAATTTTCATTGGATACCCTGATACAACAAAAGCTTTCAAGGTATACAATCTGAGAACTAAGATTGTGAATGTCTCAGTAAATGTATCGTTTGATGACAGGAGAATCACTGGGATTAATGAAGATACTCATGAAGAATTGATTTTTGGAGATGAACTAGAAGCTGAAATCAGTAGTGATGACGTTGAGGGGGAGCTTACTGATATCACAAATACTACAAATAATGAACCTCTTGAAAACAACTCTTCCATAGATACTGATGGAAGTACTGATAACAGCACTGATGCCAGTACTGACAGTACATCAAGTGAAAGCCATCAGAGTAATTTCAATTCCAGTGGATCTTTTCAAGACACTGATGCAGGGGGAGCTTCGCATACAACTCAAGAAAGTTCTTTTGAGGAAGACATTGATGCAGGGGGAGCATCAAGTTCAAGAACTCTGTTACCATCAGCAAGAAGATGGACACAAGCGCATCCTCCCGATCTCATTATTGGAGATCCTGATGCTGGTGTTCAAACAAGAAATGCAACTCAGAATGAGTGTCTATTTCACAATTTTCTCTCACAGGAAGAACCAAAGAAAATTGAAGATGCCTTGAAAGATGCTGATTGGGTAACCGCAATGCAAGAAGAACTAAATGAGTTTGAAAGAAATGAAGTCTGGCAACTTGTTCCACGACCCAAAAACAGATCTATTGTGGGAACTAAATGGGTGTTCAGAAACAAAACTGATTCTGATGGAGTGATTACAAGAAACAAGGCCAGACTTGTAGCAAAAGGGTATTCTCATCAAGAAGGCATTGATTATGATGAAACATTTTCTCCAGTTGCCAGATTGGAGCCCATCAGAATATTCCTAGCGTATGCTGCTCATATGAAATTCAAGGTCTTTCAGATGGATGTTAAGAGTGCCTTCTTAAATGGAGAATTGGAGGAAGAAGTTTACGTTGAACAACCTCCAGGCTTTGTTGATCCTAAATATCCAGATCATGTGTATAGACTGGATAAAGCTCTGTATGGACTCAAGCAAGCACCATGGGCCTGGTATGAAACACTTACTCAGTTTCTTCTTGATAGTGGATTCACACGAGGCACCATTGATAAAACCTTGTTCTACATTCAAAAAGGCAAAGACTTGCTCTTAGTTCAAATATATGTTGATGACATAATTTTTGGATCTACTAATGCTACAATGTGTCAGAAATTTGCTAAGTTAATGCAGTCAAGATATCAGATGAGTATGATGGGAGAAATGAGCTATTTTCTGGGGTTGCAAGTAAAGCAATCTGATGAAGGGATTTTTATCAATCAATCCAAGTACACCAAAAATTTGCTCAAGAAATTCAACATGCAAGACAGTACTCCTGCTAGTACTCCCATGGCTACTGCCACTAAGCTCGACTCTAAGGAAGGAATTGAAGTGGATATCACAAGCTATAGAGGAATGATTGGTTCTCTCCTCTATCTCACTGCCAGTAGACCAGACATTATGTTTGCAACTTGTCTCTGTGCAAGATTTCAGTCCCAACCACGAGAACCGCATCTGATAGCTGTAAAGAGGATATTTCGATACCTTAAAGGAACACCAAATCTTGGTTTATGGTATCCCAGAGCATCAGACTTCACACTGATAGGATACTCTGATGCTGATTTTGCTGGTTGTAAGATTGACAGGAAAAGCACTTCTGGTAGCTGTCAATTTTTAGGTGGACGACTGGTTTCATGGTTCAGCAAGAAGCAGAAGTCAATTTCTACTTCGACTGCAGAAGCTGAATACATAGCTGCGGGAAGCTGATGTGCTCAGATTTTATGGATGAAAAATCAACTGCTGGATTACGGTTTGCACTTTTCTAAAATTCCTATTTATTGTGATAATCAAAGTTCTATTGCAATGACAGGAAATCCAGTCCAACACTCGCTTACAAAACATATCAGTATCAGGTATAACTTTATTCGTGAACATGTAATGGAAGGAACGATTGAACTTCATTTCGTTCCCACAGATCAACAACTGGCTGATTAGTTCACAAAGCCTCTGGCAGAGGCGGTCTTTACAAGACTCGTGAATGAACTTGGAATGATTACAAGCGAGTAACTCCTGATACTTGATACTGATTGTTGCTACTGATGGTTGATACTGAATGTTACTACTGATGGTTGATACTGATGTCAGTACTGATAAGAAGTAATTGTGCTAAGTACTGATGGTGACAAGTGGCACTGATGAGTAGGTTGGTTTATTGTTTAAAGTGATATCATTTTTTTCACTTTGCAATTTATATGAGATGCTGATGACTGTAGTTCTAATAATTCATTCATGTTTATGCATTCATCAAAACAATTATAGTGATATGTAAAGCAAAACAATGGATCTTTTTCATTAATTGATTCAAATCATCTTTACATTCAAACAATCTCATACATTTGTCTAGCTAATCTTTCTGTTGAACTCTACTCACTATGTTTACAAAGAGATGCCCTATTTAACCAGGACAAGTACTTGAATGCTACATCAGAGGCAGAAGAGCTAGAGCCAGAAGCTATTGTGGTCTCTTGCCTCTGATGTCAACTATTTGTCCGTTCATCTGGTCATAATACCATCTGGGATTTCAAGCGCTTGACAACCTCCTAATGTTGAATCATCATCATCATCCTCTCGATTTCTCTTTCCTGCTTGCAGCTTGTAGGATTCCAAGAAGAGTTCCTCCTCAGAACCCGTCAAGTAGCTCTGTTGAAAGAGAATCATACAGATCTCCGCAGCTCGATCATCTGCAAGGATGGGCACATCATATGGCCCAGGTTGGATGATGTGAATATAGGGATTGGAGATAGGACCCTCAGCAATCTCATCATCAGCAATGAGACCTTCATCGTTCAGAAATGATAAAACAAGAAACTCATCAATCATATAGTTTGCTTGTTGATTCCAGTTCATATTCAAGAATGCTTCCACATCCATGAATTCAAAGGTTCCTGCCATTTGATGTATGGTATTATTTTCTTGAAAATATGTGTATTGCCTGTTGTTACAATGCTCCAGCTTTTATAGCATACAACAGGGCAACTGAAAGGTTTTGCTTGGCTCGAAGCTATGGGGATAGTAAAGTGCGGAGTTCCAAGACAGTCATTATTCTTCTGACTGTTGAACTCCTTCGTACTTTATTATTATTTTTTTTAGAAATATTCAAATCGATAATTCTATTATTGATTTTTTATTATCTAACATAGCTAATTAGCGGATATTTTGAGTGCATTAAGTGGTGCCAGGTGTTCCCTCGCGTGCCCTTTACGCGCTGGTATATACAACCGTTGTGTATAGCCCTCTCATCATGCGTCCTTGGAAATCGTGAATGCCCATTTTTTACACGATATCTGTCCAATAGTCATCATTAGTCTGGTTTTTCGGAGAAATTGTGTTGCTAGTTATACTCAAAAGATTTGTTTCTTTTACACTTTATTATCATTGTTGAATATCCATAATATTCTCTCTGTATTTGTTTTCTCTCAACAATGGCACCAACTCACTTCCCATCTCCTACGAACAAGAATCTGACTAATAATGGGGTTCTTTTTGTCACCAACAATTACTCTGCTATTCTGGATAAGACAAAAGCCCCATCTGAATTTCATCTCATTCAGGACTTTTTGGCTTCTAGCTCAATTGGGTTTGCTCTAACGGAACCCAAGGCAATTTCTGCACAAGCAGTGATGCAGATTTGGAGTACTGCAACCTACACTCCATGTACCTCTAATACTCAACCTGGTCTTACCTTCTCTTATGGGAATGATCTCTATGAGGTTACTCCCACTACTGTTCAAAGAGCTTTGCACCTAGGTAGCCCTACATCTTTTACTCCCTTCTTTTCGGAGGCGGTGCTTAGGGAGTTTTTCACCAAAATTGGCTATAATGGTGATATGACCAGAATGGGCAGATTGGTCAGAACGAAGCATCGCCAAGAATGGAATTTTTTCTTTGATTCCATAGGTAAGTGTTTTATGAACAAGAGCTCAAACTTTGATGCTCTCACTCAAGCAACTCAAAACATTGGGTACTCTCTAATCTATGGATCTGATTTTAATATAGCTAGTATGCTAATTGATTCCATAGGAAGTAGAATAACTGAGAATCGGGAAACTGTCTACTTTGGTCATTTTCTGCATTTGATTTTTCAATACTTGTGCCCTAATGTTGCTTTTCAAGATGAGTGCTTGTTGCCTGTGTTTCAGAATACTCCTCGCTCCTTTCAGGAGTACATGATAAAGGGAAAACAAATGTTTCAGGGTGATGTCGTATATCCTGAACAGGTCAGGCAACTTCTACGACAGAGATTGCCTACTGTTTATGGACTAGATCCTCGTACTCTGATTCAGAGGTCTGATGTTGCTACCCCCTCTGGATCTAACCCAAGTACAAAACCCAAACAGATTCCTAAACACTCAAATCCCACCTCTGATGGCTCTCAACAGTAATCAGTTGTAAGACACACAAGGTTAGCCAAATCAGTGCGACATTCTCAGTCGTCAGGATCAAGGACCTTGCTACATCCCCACACTGATTTTCTGGAGAAACAAGGTGATCAACCAGTTGGTATAGCATCCAAAATTTTAGCCTCACGAAGAAAGCATACAACTGTTGTTGATACTGATACTGATACTGATGATGATGATGTTCCACTGTCATCGATATTCAAGATATCTCCTGAGGCTGTGGCACATGTTCCATCACCATCTTTCAAAAGACGGAGATTACGAAAGTCTACTCTCTACTCTCATTTTGACGCTGTTGATGCTCTGCACAAATCTTTTCATAACAGTTCTGCTACTGATGCTCCTGTCAGTGTTGCTCCGGACAGTATCTTCTCTTCTGATACCGGACTTGATGACAATGCAGTATCTGTCACTGACGCTAAAGCCTCTGATGTGCAACCCTCTCTTGATAATGTGGTTGTTTCTGACTCCAGTCCTCCTGTATCTCCACAGGCACGAAAGGTTGAAATGTCTTATGATCGTATCAAATGACTGGAAACTGAAGCCAGAAAAGAAATAGCTGAGTCAGCTGGTCGGAAAAGGAAGATTTGTTTTGCGCGAACCAAGAAAAGGAATGTTAAGGCAAAACCATCAGGAGCTCCAACTATTGATCTGGATACACAAGAACCTGGTTCTCAAAGTGAACTAGCAGTCCACATAGATCAAGTCACACAAGAACCATCTACTCAAAGGGTGGATGACGACGAGGAGCAGTTCCTGCCTGAAACTGGTCAGGGCAATTTTATAAGGGATATTCCAGCTTCTGTTTTTGAAGACAAATATCACGGACAGGATACACAAGAACCTTCAGTACACTTTACTGAAGCAGTCCAGATTGTCCAGGCTCCACAAGAACCTTTCATTCAAAGTATGGAAGCATGCCAGTTTAATGCCAGTCAGGCTCTCATGGTTCAACCATTATCCTCTCGTCCCTTGGACACTGAGGACTCAGGTACTGTCACTAACCCTGACTCTGCTATGGTTGTTTACTCTCCTGGTGTCAGGATGACTATTGACAGACCATTGTCTGAGGGATCCCCTGTCAGTATGACTGCACTTTACCCTTCTCTGCCATCTCTTATTTCTTCATTTCTGAGTGCTCTGAGCCTTTTTCATGAGAATGAAAGAAAAGATCTAGAGAAAAACAGAATTGTTGAGAGGCAGTCTCCTGAACTAGCAAAAGGAGAGATAGAAATGAGTGTAAATGCTATGCATTTGAGTGAGGAAAATCTGACTCTCAAAAGTTCAGATATTGTGCTGGTGAGCGGTGATGAGATCACTGAAAAAGAAAAGAGAGATCTAGGAGTTACTGACGTTGATGCAGGTACATCCAATACTCCTGCAGCTTCTCAGGATCAGTCTCACAGTTCTCATTCCAGCTCTGATAAGTCTGGTTCTGATAATTCGTCCACGGACATTCTGACTAGTCACAGACGAGCTCAGTGGGATCATTCTTGGACTGATCCTTCATCTTTTGTTGGTATCACTGGGGCTCATGGTCATTTGGCCACTGCATTTAAAGAGATTCAAAGTCCGGATCTTCAAGTTCATCTTAAAGGTACTTCTCTCATGCTTAAGGCTATCTTTGAAGAGACTAAAGATGTCAGGACTTCGACTGAAAAGAGTATTGCTGATGTTGTGGCTGCGAATACTCAATCTGTTTCTCGCACTTCAAGAGACTTTTCCTCTGTTCATCGAGATCATGTTTCTCTTGAACATCGAATTGCGACTCTGGAGAAAAAGGCTGAATCTATGGATACTAAGTTGGATTTACTTCTCTCTGCTTTGGTTCCTGATGCTCGTACTGATGCCAAAAAGGGGGAGAAAGTAGTGTCAACCAAATGCTCTCCGGAGTTGGGTATTTCAAAAAAGGATGATGCTCCTGATGGAGGTTCTAGTCAGAAACAGGTATCTACTGGTGATGCTGCAAGGACACGAATCACTGTGTCTAATCAAAGTCTAAGACAACAGTCAACACAAGTCTCTGGATCTAGTTCTCAAAAGCAATCTCATGATATTATAGTGACAACAGCTGAGCAGGCAAAGAGGTTTCATCAAACTGTGAATATTGATGGAATAGAATACACTGCGCACTATAAAGATCCCAGACTTGAAGCATTCAATGAGCAGCAAGCTAGAAAACTTCTTCAAGAAATGTATCCTAATGAGGATGTAGAAGAAATGGTGGAAGCTCAGAGGATAGAGTATGAAATGTTGAATTCACAGAAAGGAACTGTTAGAAGTGAAAGGAAGGGAAACAGGTCTAGAGGTAGAGGTCATGGTAGAGGAAGAGGAAGTACTATCAAACTACCTTCAAAATCTCAAAAAGGTATTGTGATCAAAGAAGGATCAAATACTGGTGCATATATGTCATTTGAATTATCTGCTGTTTCTGCTAAGGGAAAAGGAAAGAAAGTTCTTGAAGGTCCATCTCAAGTGATGATTGCTGAACAAAGTGCTGAAATTTCACATCAAGAAGAAGAAGAGGATGATTATCTTCCTTTAGATCAAAGAAGGAGAAGAAGAGAAGATTCAAGGAATGATAGACAGATATTTCTTGTAAGAACATCATTAAATGTGGAAGCAGCTAAGTAAGCGGAAAAAGACTATTTTAAGTCTTTACAACAACGAAGCTTCACAAAGTCAGGAATTGTGTTGGAGGAATATCTGAGAAAGAAGGATAATGTTGTAAGGAGTTCAAGAGATGCTTATGGATTCAAGAAGGTTAGAGGGTACAAAGGAAGAGGCTATGATGTCAGGGAAGATAAATCTCATTTTCAGCTCAATGAGATATTCAAATCAAGTGGACATATCAAAAGTCTCCCTGGAATTTCTTGTATTAATGGATCTGGAAAGTTCAAGAAATCTTATGAAGAAGTTGCGAAAAAGAAGAATGAATGCAGACGGACAGGAACATATGGAGGAATTGGTCATCCTGCCGCAGAAATAGTTCCTCAGGTAGCATCATTTGATCAAGCATGTCTAACAGAAAATCTGAGTGATAAAGTTACTCAAAGGCATCTTGACAAACTTATCTCTGTTCAAATGGTGTATGATGTTCATGATGGAAATCTTCCTAAAGAAAAGTTAGTGTATTTTCTTAAGGATGGATCAACGTTTGTACTGACGGAACTGGATGTTTCAATGAAGAACTTAGAAGAATTGAGGTATGTACAGTATATGTTTGTTCCTAAAGATGATTTGTGTATAAAATGGAGAAGGAAGATTCAATCCAGTATCAATTTTCATCTGATGGGGTTAAATCAGAAAAATACTGGATATGCTCCTAAATACATTGACATGGATGGACGAGAGGTGGAAATGAAGAAAGGAAGTGCATTCGTTGAGAAGACTCTGGGTGAAGAGTATTTGTCTTTCTGTCCTGATAGTGAGAGAGTTAAACTTATTTATCTGGATGAAAGAATGCTGAGAAGTTCTATTGAGGATCTGAGAGCAGCAGTTTATCAGACTAACAATGATGATGAAAGTCTAAGGAAGCTGAGAAGAAGAATGATTGATCTGTTATTGGAGAAAGAAGATGAGTTGATGAAGCAGTTTCTTCAGAAGAACATGGGGTTTATTAGAGTGTCTGATTATGAAGGATATCTTAAGCGAAATCCTTATATTAATCCTACGAGTATTTGATTGAAGTTTTGGCATCATTAAATCCAGAGAATTTATGCTTTATTCCAGAAAGTATAAATTGGGGGAGATTGTTAGGAAATGAAGATTTAATGAGTGCATCAGGATCGGATAGCATCAGTATTTAGAGCATCAGGAGATGACGTCTGATGATGTCATCATCAGTGGCAGGATAAGTCGGCTGTTGATAATTGATACTATTCCGTGATTTCAGGAAAGGATTGATATGCAGACGATATACCTCATAGAAGCTGTTACAGAAGATAAGCGACAAGAAGATCAATCTAATTAAATGAAGATTATCTTGTGTAACAGAATGTGTAGCTGTGTGTGTATATAAACACACGATAGGTTTTACGAGAGTAATATCTTAACACGAGTATTTTTGTAAACCTAGCAGCTCTTAAGAACTCATAGTTTCTTGAGAGAGTTTGTATCAGTTTTTATAAAGATTAATAAAAGCTGATATTGATTGTTTTTATCTTTGTCTGTTCGATTATTTCATACGATTACATTCAACCCCCCTTCTGTAATCGACATATACTGGGCAACAGATGTTGACTGGACCAAATAAATCAAGATGCAGCATGTGATATGGTTCTTCAATAGAGGATTCTGATTTACTCTGGAATGGTGTCCTCCTCTGTTTTGCTTTCTGACATGCATCATAAAGTCCATCAGGAGTATACAAAACTTTAGGTAATCCTCTCACTAAATCTTTCTTAACCAACTCATTGATATTGCTGAAGTTGAGATGAGAAAGCTTCTTGTGCCAATTCCAACTTTCATCTACTGATGCTTTACTGATCAGACAGGTAGGAGAGCCATCAGTATTTGATTGAATGTTGGCTTCATATATGTTACCATGCCTGTAGCCAGTCAGAGCTATCTTTCCTGTTGCTTTACTGACTACTTCACAATGTGTGGAATAGAAGTGGACATGATAACCTCTGTCAGTGATTTGACTAATAATCAACAAGTTATGTTTCAGTCCTTTCACTAGAGCTACTTTTTCAATGATGACATTTCCAATGATTATATTGCCATATCCCAAAGTTTGTCCAATGTTGCCATCTCCATAAGACACAGTTGGGCCAGCTTTTTCCTCATATTCTGATTACAGGGCTTTGTTTCCAGTCATGTGCACAGAACATCCAATATCCATGACTAACACATTTTTCTTTTTACCCTTATCATCAGGAGCAACAGTTACATCAGCATTGGCCATTAGAGCATAGTTGACCACCTCAATATCAGATTCTGAGGAAGAGTCCATCCAATCCTTGCTTGATGTGATAAGTGCCTTTGTCTTCTTGCACTCAGAAGCAAAGTGACCCATACCATTACACTTGTAGCATCTGACCTTTGATTTGTCAAATTTGCTACCCTTGCTGTCCTTTTTGATATACTTGTCTTTGTCTGCATTGAAAGTCTTTTTCTGAAAGTTGCCTTGTCTTCTATTCTTCCTGAACTTCATCCTTCTAAAGTTTCTGACAATCATAGCAACCATCTCTTCCATGTCTGAGTCAGAAGAATCATCATCAGTATTGGCATCAGGATTGCCATCAGTATCTGATGAAGAGTCATCAGGATCTGACTCAACTATTCTTGATTTACTTCTAGAGACTTCCACAGTTTTTCCTTTTGATTTAGCCTCCACAGTGTTGAGATCATACTGGTGTCTAATGATCGAGGTCTGAGTGTCCCATTCTTCAGGTAAAGCTCTTAGAAATTTGGTGTTTGAATCTTCAGTTTCATATTCCTTGTCAACTAAAGATAAACTGTTTAATAGTGTCAGAAATCTATCATATAGATCAGTTAGGTTCTCTTCAGGTCTTGCATCAAATTGTTCATATTCTTGAATCAAAAGAGCCCTTCTGTTTTTCTTGACAGATGCAGATCCCTGGCACTGAGTTTCCAAAGTATCCCAGATTTTTTTTGAAGACTTGCATGCAATCACTCTGTTTGACATGACAGCATCAAGACTACTGTGCAAGATATTCTTTATCTTTGGTTCCCTGAGTACATGAGCTTTTTCTTCTGGAGTCCATTCACTTTTAGCCTTGACCACATAATGTTCACGTACAGTATCTGTTCGTTCAACGAACTTCGTAGGTATATATGGTCCATCACGAATCCTGTCCAAATAGTCAGGATCCATAGCCTCCAGGTACATCAGCATCTTTACCCTCCATGTTGGATATTCTGATTTCTTCAAGATGGGAATCTTCATGCTTTCATACTTGGTTGTCGACATCTTTAGATCGTATCTGATTCAGAATTAAATCAGTTTGCTCTGATACCAATTGTTGCCCAGTAAATAACAATTGTAGAAGGGGGTTGAATACAATTGTATAAGATTCTCGACTAAGTAAGATATATATATTACAAATATGAAAGAACAATAACAGCTTTATTAAATCTGATATAAAACTGTTACAAACTCTCTCAAGAAATTCTGATGTTCTTGAGAGCTGCTAGGTTACACAAATACTCAAGTGTATGATCGTTCAATGTTGTGTATCATAAAACGAAACCTAAACTTTGTTTATATACTTCACACAGCTTCTCTATCAATAACAAGATAAGTCCTAATCAATTACAAAGATTGAAACATATCCTTAATCGATAGCTACATTCTACAAACCAGGAACCGACAAAATAAACTTCCATGTTTAACTAGACTCCAAATATAACTCGAAGTAGGAATCCTGATCAGCTTCCAGTCCTGATGATCAAACCTGATCCCAGTCCTGATATGCATCTTGATTCTGACGACCATGAAATCCTGATGACGTCAGTAATCCTGATCAGTAGAGTCTAGCTCCTGACGATCATTGAAATGTGATCTAACAAATTAAGACCCCGGTCCAAAGCGATAAGCAAAATATGGCCCGCCGTCCTACCATCTTCAAAAATCTTAGAATATTTTTCTAAGTACAGAAACAATGATCCCGATCCAGAGCAATAAACATAAATATGTCCCGAGGTCCTACCAACTTCAAAAATCTTAGAATTATTTTTCTAAGTACAAAAACAATGAACTCGGTCCGTAGCAATAAGCATAATATGGCCCGGGTTCCTACCAACTTCAAAAATCTTTAAAAAAAATCAACCTACTTTCAACTCAGGCCACGTACCTTGTCTATAGTATGGGCTGGAGGGTAGAAATCAACCAAATTCTTCCTCTAAGTTACCCAAACTCATGATTTTTGGACTTATGAGAAATCCAAACTACTTCCAACCCGAACCACGTACCGTGTCCATAGTCCAGGCTGGGGGCAGAAATCAACCAAAAGTTTCCTCTAAGTTACCCAAATTCATGATCTTTGGACTTAAGAAAAATCCAAACTACTTCCAACCCGGACCACGTACCTTGTCCATAGTCTGGGCTGGGGGCAGAAATCAACGAAAAAAATTCTCTAAGTTACCCAAAGTCATGATCTTTGGACTTGTGAGGAATCCAAACTACTTTCAATCCGGACCACATACCTTTTTCATAGTCTGGGTTATGGGGCAAAAATTAACCAAAAGTTTCCTCTAAGTTACTGTAATACCCCGGTCCCACATCGAGTAGATTTGGGACTTCTGTTCAGTTTATAAGGCAAAGTACGTACTACTACTAATTAGCACCAACAAATCATGATCTTTTGAGGGCCTGTGGTGGGCTAGTTGTTACCCAAGTTGGCTGCGTTTAGGCAAGTAGGCTTCGGCTTATTCGGAATCGGGACTTGACCTGATTTTTGAGAAAGGCTCGGGATTTGACCTGAGTTGTCACAGTTGGTATCAAGAGCAGGCTGTCCTTCGGAGTGTGTTAGGTATGGGACTAGTACATTCCCTAGGATGTGATCCTTTAGAGTCGTTTAGAACTTGACTTTTGGAATGGACGTGTCACGAACTTTTGAGTATATGATTGTTATGAATTTAGGGACCAAATTCGTTTTAAGGAGGATAGTATGTAATATCCCGTGATTTTTAGATTAATAATAATAAAAGAATAATTAGAAAAAAAAAGATTAAAATTTGATATAGATTAAGATTTAAAATTTAATTAGATTAATGGACCTAAAATATGGATTAGATTTGAGTACGGATCACGAGTAGGTTTGGACTTAGGGTTTCATAACTCTATATATACATCTTATTCTCCTTCCTCGTGTTTCATATCAAAATTCGTAGGGCTTTTATACATACAATTCAGCAGTCTTGTAAAATTCTTAGTTAATTTATTGTAAGTCAAAATTCGTTGATTTTGGACTTTTCAGAAAGCTCTCTCAATTTCCTACAACTTCTATTTCATAGTGTGTTTCCAGATTATGCTCTGAACTGTTCTTAAATTCACAAAACACAAACAGATCTTGTTTTTTAGTTTCTGTTCAAATTCAGCAAACGTTTTATTTAATTCCCGATTCGTTATAAATCCGTTTCTGATGAGCAATACCTTGTCGGAAAGAAATTTTCATTCTCTACAACATTCGTGGTTTAAGAATTTCAAGAAAATGTCGTTTAGAGGGTCAAAAGAGTAAAAACAGTTCTGATCAGAAACGTGCTCAAGGATGATTTGATTCTTAATTTTTATCGTTGAGGTAAGTTTCCGATTGATTTATCTGGTATTTTCGAAATTATGTGTTGTGTATGTATATTTGATTATATAAACTTGAGCTAAGTGATGATATACTTTGAACATATATATGTTAGTGTATCTATGTGGTGTCTATACGATAATTTTGGGATTCTGATTTGTACCATGGTTTGTGAAAATATCGAATAAGAATAACGACCGAGTCACCAGGTTGTAGTGACAGTTTTCTGAAAATTTAGGACCGTTATCACCGGGTTGTAGTGATCGTGGCATGAATTAGGGGTTTCAAGTTATTGTTGTTATGTGGTATCGTATTTATCGAATAAGAATAAGAATATGTGAATAGAAAGTTATGTATTGTGTATCGTATTGAATATCGTATTATCTTGTATGTATACATGTTATTTGCCCGACTAGTTGGATCAATTGGTTTCTTGTTGGGTTGTATAGCTCATTCCTTACAATTTTCAGGTTTGGTGTAACTCAAGTGGGATAGCGTTGCGATTCGAAGATCTTAGGTTCAGATTAGTTTGACTTATTGATCATCGTTAGATACACTTTTGTATTAGATATTTTTGTAATTCAACTTTTGTCACGCTTCCATATGTAATTGTCATTGTATAGTTTATTTTTTATGTTTATTGTAAGATTAATAGTCCGAAAAGTTCGGGCTGTTACAGTTACCCAAAGTCATGATCTTTGGACATATGAGAAGTCCAAACTACTTCCAACCCGGTTCATATCCATAGTCCGGGTCATATTTTTTTCCTATTATTTACTCCCCTATCCAAAAAATCCGCATAAGGGAGTGGGGGGCAAATGATAGGCTACAAATAGCCCAGACCCATTATAATCCTGATTAGGCCCAAACCATGCGCCGCGGTCCATTTCATAAAAAATAAGATAAGAGTCCAAACTAGGCTGCTATGTACAACAGGTGGTGCATGAGTCATGGTTAAGGTCCCCACATGATTTGGACAGCTAATGATTGGCACAGTCCTGGCCACAATAACCACACGCTAGAGTGGTCCAGGCGCACACCACCACCATTATCACCTAAACACGTGTGAACCATCTACATCATCAGTATGTCCAGACCATTAAGGATCCAACGCTCCAGATTACAGGTACCCCCTTGAACTCTAATCCACAGCCTATAAATAGCACAAAGAAAGAAAGGAGGTTTAGGGGTTACACACTCATTTCTATACACACACCCTCTATATCATATATATCTAGCTATATTTCTATCTATTATTCCAAAGCCCAGACTTACTCTCAAGCCGAAAGTGCCGCCGGGTCCAAACCCGCCACCGGTGTTGTTTTGTAGAAACCCACCAACAGCTATACCACTTCCGGGCATGGAAACGACGAGGAAGGACCAGATCGAGAAATAGAGTTATCAATTATATTACATATCCAGATGTAAATGTGATTAAATTTATATTGAATTATGAGAAAAGGCATGTAAGCAATGTATTAAATCATAAAGGTTGAAAATGAAAAGGAGTAAATAATTTATAAAATTCCAGTTCATTAAATCAGTTATTATCAGTTAATAATGTACAAAAGTTGGTTGGTTAATGATATATTAAAACATTGAAATTTGTTTAACTATATTTAGTAAATATTAAATTATGTTTTTTTTCAACATGTAGTAAATTTTTAAATCAAATTTTTTTAATTAAATTTTTTATTTTAACTAAGGGGGTGTTTGTTTCATGATTAATTAGTCCGGTTAACAAAAATTGGAACCTCAAACTCATGTGTTGGTGTTTGAATTGGCAATTTGATGGTAAATAATGAGAATTTCATTCCCACTAGGTTATAGCCAGTGCTACGCACACGGGTATTTAAAAAAATAATTTAATTATAATAAATTAAATAATTTTAGATTTAAGATCAAATGTATAATAACTGTTTTGCTTTAAATGTTAAAATAAATTTGTTCAAATTTTTTTTATCTATATTTTGTTGTATATGTAACATATATTTTAAGATAATTTACATTAAATGCTTACCTAAAATTAAAAGATTAGTTTATATTTTAATTAATGAACTTACCATAAATATTATTACGGTATTGATGATATTCAAAAATGAAATAGAAAGTTTCTATAATTAAATATGGGTCAAAATAAGTATATGGATATTCTACAAACCTAAATATGGATACCAAGCCTAAAATGGATAGTCCATTGGATCAAATTTATATATTAAAATGTTATCTGAACCTAAATATGGATCCCAAACCTAAAGTATGGGATGTCCACAAATTTATAATATATAGATTAGATAGGTAAATCATACCATCTCCCTTGATATCATATCATTTCTGTAAAGCATAATGTAACATAAGATGTAACAGAGATAACTATAACTCAACAAAGCACAAGACATACAATAATATTAACAGAAGCAAAGGAATCCAGAAGTAAAGAAGAAAAGGTAAACTCAAAAAATCAAAATATGGTATGTATTCTTGAAGTCCGTAAACAGGTCACAGAAAGAAGTTCATTACTATGTTCAAGCCTCAGTGACAAATAAAGATACAAGACTTTCAAGACTCCAGAAGTATTTGAATGATTAAGAGTTAGTACCATAGGATTCTAGTGATTTTATTGAACCAACCAGAACGACAAAGGACTTATCAACAGCATTGAATTGAAGACATGGAAGTATTGATCGAGTGTTAGTCATCTGTGAACTAGACCAGTTGCACCAGTTGTCAACACCTAAAAGATCAAGATGTTTATCGTCTCGGAAGAAGTTGATTTAAGTCTAAATCTGAAACATCCTAAAAGTGAAAAGAATATTACAAGGTATGTTTAGGTTTAAATGGAAGGACAAATCACTTGCTGAAAAAGAAAAGAAACTTCAAAGGTCAAAGTGAAAGAAGAAAGGATTCGATGGTTTTCTTTTTAGAAAAACCATCGAAGTGAATCAAATGAAGTGGAACAAAAAACCATCGAAGGAAAGCTTTTCCATTCGATAGATTTTATTTAAAATCTATCGAATGAAGTAAAAAACTACTCCCTTCGATAGTTTTTAAATAAGGAGCAGGTGAAAGAATTCTTCACTTTGTCAGGTTGATGAAAGATTGGACGGTCAGGATTATTCCACAAAATGGTTCAATAGTTTTTCTAAAGAAGTCTACATTTACGAGGATGAAGACAGTGTCTTCTTCAGTTGGTTGTTGGAAGTTAATCATATAGACAGAAGAATTTAAGAGCTGAAGAACTTTGACAGAAGAAAATTTATAGTGCCTTAATTTCTATAGTTTGTATTGATTACGATAACCTGAACTCATTGAAGCTAATCCTACGGATTAGATTTGTAGCACCCCTCGCGGTTTATATTTATAAAACGATATATTCCCCGACTCGTGTTTTGATTTGGTGCATTTGATTTCGTATTAGAACTCAAAAAGAATTATCCACGAACGAAATTGAATAATTTGTGAGTATAGTATTCAACCCCCTTCTACGATATTTTGGACCTAACAATCCCTTTTTCCATCAACTCTCATTCTTATTCCTGGTTCCAATTCCAATTTTCATATTACAAATTAAATAAAAAAGAATCCATAATTGTTAATAAAAAATATATTATAATCCGAGATATCTAACTATGGATGATGCTACGTTATGCAATATATTCACCATTTAATAATTAGAACTAGCGTAAAAGCCCGTGCGAGGCACGGGCACTACAATAATTTCTCGCCTGAAATTGTTTATATATTGAGATAATTTTATAATTTAAAATTCGAAAAACGATAATATTTCGATTTTAGCTCATATTTTAATATTATTTTTGTAATATGGCTTACCAATTACATTAACCATATATTCTATAACTTGATTAAATTTCATAAAATTTGGATAAATATCCATACGATAATAATCGCATGATTACATTTAATTCCTAAAATATTTATATGATTTTCGATGACGTGATAGGAACTTTATCAAATTGAACATTTGAGTATATAATAATATGGTTTTTGATGAAGGAACTTTATCAAATTGAACATTTGAGTAAAAAATAAATAAATATTTTTGAAAATTATCAATATATAACATAAGCAACGTGATTTTAACTTAGTTAGAGTACATTTACAAAGAATCGATATATGCGTAAGGCGAAAACATATTATGAAACTATTAATATTATGTGAAAGCGTCCTTGCGGTGTATAGCTCATTTTTTATATATATTACATACATATTTTTACATTTTTAAACTCAAATGTTTAGTTTTAGTCTAAAATTTATTACACAATATCGAAATTCTATTTTAAAATTTTGGTAAATTGAAACATTTTTTTATCTTATAATATGAATTATTTTTTAACTCAACTTGAATTTTTACAAATATTTTGATCAATGTAAATTATGATTAGACGACGTTAATGACTGTGCATTAACATAATATCTAAGATGGAACCTTTTGGTTTCATCATAGGCTGATCTAAGTATATGTTATAACTCAACCATCATATAATATGCTGATTGTTTGATCAATTTAGTATACTATATAAAATTCATATTATCATACTTTGAGTTATAGTCTAATTGGTCATTGCTAATAATTATTGCAATTTTTTAATATTTATAATTAAAAAAAGCATATTTTTTTTCATTTTATATTGAATATTAATTATGTTATTTTTTATATATTGTTGTGGATTAAAAAACGTGCTTGTGTAATTAATGCTAAGGTTTAATGAGCTTCGAGCTTTAATGGTTTCACTCGTGTTTCCGGACTAAATCGGTCCTCACAAGATGCCTACGTATCTCAAATCGTTATTGAGAATCAAGCCAAAGACGTAGTTCTGATTGTAGAATCAGGGACCTTATATAGGCGTCTGGAGCCTAGTATTTATGGTATGTTTAGGAGTCTTAGCGAATAAGTCTCCTTTTTGTTATTGGATAAGCATTGTATTGCTTGCAGGATAAGTCTTTTCCTTGTTGATAAAGGCTATGACTCATTAATTGCCTTTAATTGGGATTCTGGATCCTTCTTTGACCAATTTTCCATAATTTGGACTCTTTTCATGAGCTGTATATTTTCCCTATTCATTAATTACGAAATTAATGAATAATTAGGGTTTCGGTCCTTAAATATCGGCCTTTTAATTGAATCAGCAATTATATTTCTATAATTACTTTTCTGTCCATATCATTTGCCCCCCAACTTCTAGGAAAATCTCTTTTAGATTATCATAGAAGTTAGCTTATTCGGGAGTTACGAAATTTTCTTCCGTATTGTGGCTTGGTTTGACGAACATATAGTTCTAAATCCATTTTGTAATTTTCCCAAAACAGGAATCGGGATTTTTCATCAATTCCATAGAAGATAAATCAATTTTTTGATTTTTCAGTTTATTTTCGACCAGGATCTTGGTCGAATTCGACCTCACTTTTGGGTCCTGGTCGAACACTTTCGACCAGGATTCTGGTCGAATTTTGGCTGGCTTTTTCCTCCTGGTCGAATGGTCTCGACCAGGTTTCTTGTCGAACATGGGCACAGTTTTACCCCCTGGTTGAATGGTTTCGACCAGGTTTCTGGTCGAATTTCATTCCCATTTTGCTTCCTGGTCGAATGCTTTCGACCAGGTTTCTAGTCGAAGTAAAGTCTCATTTTCCCTCCTGGTCGAATAATTTCGACCAGGATTGTGGTCGAACATGACTTTCAATTTTGATGCCTGGTCGAATGATTTCGACCAGGATCATGGTCGAACATGACTTCAATTTTGATGCCTGGTCGAATGATTTCGACCAGGATCATGGTCGAACATGACTTCAATTTTGATGCCTGGTCGAATGATATCGACCAGGATCATGGTCGAACATGACTTCAATTTTGATGCCTGGTTGAATGATTTCGACCATGATCATGGTCAAACATGACTTCAATTTTGATGCCTGGTCGAATGATTTCGACCAGGATCATGGTCGAACATGACTTCAATTTTGATGCATGGTCGAATGATTTCGACCAGGATCATGGTCAAATAATTGGTTCGTTTCAGACTAATAAGGCCCACATATATTGGGCTTCAATTTTGGGCTTCAAAAAGAGGTACCCCTATTCCTATTCATTCAAAATACATGTCTTTGCATGATATGATTAATGAACGTGGGGATGAATACCCGTTAGTGTCTGCTTTAGATTCGTATGATTGTAGTAATAAGTTTCACGAAGTAGATCTAATTAGAAATTATAATAAGATGTATAGGGTAAAGCCCCCTTTAAGGCTAGTTCCCGCCGGTGCCGGTGACCGTTCATGTCACTGGAGGCCAAATGCTTTGTGTATTTATAAAGATGCCATAGTTGCCGGCCTTAGGTTCCCATTCCATGAGTTCATCCCTAGACTCTTGGCAGATGTCCAAATTAATCCTTGCCAATTACCCCTAAATGCTTGGAGGATAATCCATTGTTTTATGGTTTTATGCCTTCGTAAAAACTTTCCTCTTTCTGTACCTTTGTTTAGAAAGATCTTTCATTTTAAGAATAGCTCAGCCAACAACTTGGGTTGGGTGTATATAAGCCATAGGGTAGGCTTCCCTTTCATTTTTCACCCCAAGTCAATCCCAGATAATAACCCCAAATGGAAAAATGAGTTCATGTATGTTGTATGGGAAGGAGGGGACTGGGGAACCCTGTTCCGTACATCTTTTGGGAGAGTCTCTGATGGTAGTCCCGGTAACATTGTCTTGAATGAGGAGGAACTTCATGCCTACTCAGAGCTCATCAAGGATAATGGGACTACCATGGCTTGGGAGCTACTGGATGAGTTTGTCCTCAAGTCCGTTGGGCTTTCTACTGTTCATGATAAGGGTATTTTTGCTTATCCCTTTTCATTATGTCTAATTTTCTTTCTTTGTGATTTTCTGCTAACCATTTTCTGGCTTTTCTTGTAGCTGCGGCCTTTATCAACAAGACCAATGAGCCCAAGGATGTAGAGACATCCAGGATGAAAAGGGCTAGGATTGGGGATGATCCAAGGGGGAAGGCCAATGTTCCCAGCTTCTTGATCCCTTCTGTGGATGAGGTGGACATTCCTGTGTCTGCCAAGTCCTCAGTGTGGCGCCCCAACTGGGGTATCAGGAAGAAGGACACCATTACTGGGGTGTCCAAACATGCTGTGGACTGGTCGTACCACTCTCTTACCCCTTGTGATTACAAGGATTTCGTTGCGGATTCCACCCTTGAGGGTGCTGAGCATCTTGGGGCTCAAGCTATTGCTGCGATAATTTTCTTTACCTTAGCTATTTCTTTGAAGTTTCTGCTTATATTTTTCTAACTTTTATCTTTCGGCAGACCAATGCCAACTTTCAGGGGGTATTGTTCCAAGCCAAGGCTTGGTGCACCTCCTCTGAGGCCAACAGGGTCAAGCTGGAGAGGTCCGAGGAGGAGGTGAAGTCTCTTAAGGAGACTCTTGCCAGGAGGGAGAAGGAGCTTGCTGACGCTCAAGCTGATATTTTTGAGCTGAGGAAAGGCAAGGATGATTGCATCGATGAGTACCTTGACTCTCAGGAGTACAAGGACTTGATCGAGAAGCATGACGAGATCCTTTTCCCAATCCAGCATACTTCAGGATGGGAGGATGCTGTTCAGGCTATCTTGGCCAAGCATCCTGGAGTCTTTGATGCTGCTGACTTTCCTGCTCCTCACCCTCCTACTCCCTTGGAGCGTATTTTGGCTGGAGTTGACGATGTGGAGGAAGATGCTAGGATTTTAGATCCAGAGAATTTATCACCCCTCAGTGACGCTTCTGCTGATGATGCTGAGGATGCTGATGTGCATTCTTCCAGCTCTAGTTCAGGGGAGGAGATAGATGCGGGAGCCAAGGATGGTGAAGCGCAGCCGTAGTTTGTAGTTTACTCAGGCCATTCATGGCTTTGTATTTTCTTTCTATGTATTTCTAGCCTTTGGGCTTAACTTAAACTTTTGTAAGTTTAGTTTTATTTATATTTTGTGGCCATTCATGGCTTGTGTTGTTTTCTAGATTTTCCATGTTTAGTTAGCATTTTGCACATATCTATCAGTATGTAATGCATTCAACACATGATGAATAGGAGTATATAATTCATAACTTTGAAGAATGGGCTCAACCCTTACATAATACTCAAGTTTTTAAAAACTTGGGTTGGTTTTATCAAACCTTATTTCTAGTAGTGAATCCACTTAGGAAACACCTTAAACATAATAAACTTTCAAGTTGGAGGCATGCCAAGTTCTTGGCACCTCATGCCCTTCAAGGGTTTCTAGCTTGTATGAGCCTCGACCAAATACGTTTTTGACGCGATATGGTCCTTCCCAATTTGGGGCCAACTTCCCTTTTTTGTCCAACTCCGGATGCTTCAATCTTTCTGAGAACCAAGTCTCCTTGACGAAAGAACCTTTCTTTAACCCTTAGGTTGTAGTAGAAAGAGGCTTTCTTTTGATGTTCAACTATCTTGGCGTTTGCTTCATCTCTAACTTCATCAATTAGATCCAAAGCTAGCCTCAAGCCTTCTTCATTTTCTTCCGGTTCATAAGCCTCAACTCTTGGAGACGTGTGAGTAATTTCCACTGGAACCACTGCCTCTGCCCCATATGCCAACAGAAAGGGGGTAGCTCCAGTGGTGACTTTCCAGGTAGTACGATATGCCCAAAGTATGGGGAGTAGTTCGTCTACCCAAGTGTTTCTGGAGCGTTCAACTCTTTTCTTTAGTCCATCAAGGATTATTCGATTTGCAACCTCGGCTTGCCCATTTGCTTGAGGATGGGCAACAGAAGTGAAGCGCAACTTGATATCGTTCTTATCACAATATTTCTTGAACTCATCATTGTTAAACTGAGTCCCATTGTCCGTAACCAGGACTCGTGGAATTCCGTATCTGCATATCACATTTTCCCAGAAGAAGTGCATTACTTGCTTGGTGGTTATCTTGGCTAATGGCTTAGCCTCAATCCACTTGGTGAAGTAGTCAATTGCCGCTATCAAGAACTTTCTCTGAGCACTTGCCATAGGAAATGGCCCAAGTATATCCATTCCCCACATGGCAAAGGGGATGGGTGAGTTAATGGATGTCATCATCTCTGGTGGTTGTCTAACCACTGGTGCATGTTTCTGGCACCGTTCACATTTCTTCACATAGCTTTTAGCATCAGCAAGTATGCTTGGCCAATAGAAACCTAGACGAGTGACTTTATGAGCAAGGGCTCTGCCCCCCAAGTGTTGCCCACAGATTCCTTCATGCACTTCCTTTAGGGCCAATTCTGCGTCTTGGGGTCTCAAACATTTCAGATATGGAATGATGAAAGACTTCTTGTATAGGAGTCCCTCAATCAGGGTATACCTTAGTGCTCTGACGTGTAGCTTTCGTTCTTCTGAAGTATCGTTGGGTAGCCATCCAGTTTCCAGATGAGCTTTGATGGGATCCATCCAACAGCTGCCAACATCAATGGGTGCTACCAACTTTCCGTTGATGCTTGGGGTCTTCAAGACTTGGAAGTATACACTCTCTGCATAGTTTTCAATTTCAGAAGAAGCAAACTTAGACAGGGCATCAGCCTTTATGTTTTTTTCCCTTGGAATGTGTTCCACATAGCATTCGTCGAACTGAGTCATGATGGCCTTGACAAGTTTCAAGTACTTGGCCATGACTTCATCTCTGGCCTCAAATTCCCCATTTACTTGGGAAACCACTAGCCTCGAGTCTCCACATACTTTCAGAGTTTTGACCCTCAAGGCTCCAGCCAGCCCTAAGCCAGCTATCAGAGCTTCATACTCAGCCTCATTGTTTGTCGTTGGGAAGTCAAGTTTTAGTGCATACTCTATGAGGAATCCATCAGGACTTTGTAGCACTAAACCGGCTCCACTTGATTTTGTTTTTGATGCTCCATCAAAATAGAGCACCCAACATTCTTTGGAGATTATGTCTTCAGTTTCCTTGTCTTCCATTGTTACTTCCTGCCCCCCGACTTCTTGGTTGTCAATGGTACATTCAACCATGAAGTCAGCGAGTGCTTGAGCTTTTATGGCCGTTCGAGGCTTATACTTGATGTCGAATTCACCCAATTCAATGGCCCATTTGATCAATCTTCCACTAACTTGAGGGCTATGCAAGATGTTTCTTAGAGGTTGATCAGTCAAAACCTCTATCTTGTGTGCCTGGAAGTACGGGCGTAGCTTTCTTGAGGCCATTATCAGGGCTAGGGCAAACTTCTCAATCATTGAGTAGTTTATTTCTGCCCCATGTAGAATCTTGCTCACGTAGTAGATGGGTTTCTGAACCTTTAACTCTTCTTTTACCAAAACTGCTCCCAGGGCAGTGTTGGATACTGCCAAGTATAGATAAATAACCTCTCCTGGTTTTGGTTTGGCCAATAGTGGTGGCTCAGTCATGTATTTCTTCAGGGCCTCAAAGGCCTCTTGGCTTTCAGTTGTCCATTCAAAATTTTTCACTTTCTTGAGTGCTTTAAAGAAGGGTAAACACTTCTCTCCCGACTTGGAGATGAATCTTCCTAATGTAGCCACTCTCCCTGTTAGTTTTTGGACATCCTTGACAGTCTTCGGTGGTTCCATGTCTAGGATCGCTTTGATTTTGTCGGGATTAGCCTCGATTCCTCTCTTGGAAACCATAAGGCCTAAGAACTTTCCCGAGCCTACACCAAAGGCACACTTAGCTGGATTCAACATCATCTTGTGGTGCCTTAGCACTTCGAATGCCTCTCGGAGGTGCTCAATGTGATTGGCCTTATCGAGGCTTTTGACTAACATGTCATCCACGTAGACCTCCATGGTTTTTCCAATTAGGTGTTCAAAGATTTTGTTTACCAACCTTTGATAGGTCGCTCCTGCATTCTTAAGCCCAAAAGCCATGACTAAGAAACAGAAGACACCAAAGTCAGTGATGAATGATACCTTGGCGATGTCATCTTTGTGCATCTTGATTTGATTATATCCACTAAGCCATCCATGAAACTTAGCATCTCATGCCCAGCAGTGGCATCTATTAGAGCATCAATCCTTGGTAAGGGAAAACAATCCTTAGGACATGCATCATTCAAGTCGGTGAAGTCGACGCACATCCTCCACTTCCCGTTAGCTTTTTTGACCATCACGGGGTTAGCTAACCATTCTGGGAATTGGATTTCTTCAATGAACCCAGCTTCCAAAAGCTTATTCACTTCTTGCTTAATGGCTTCAAGCCTCTCTGGAGCAAAATTTCTTTTCTTTTGTTTCACCGTCTTCCTTTCAGGATCCACATTCAGTTTGTGAGTTATCAATTGGGGATCAATCCCTGGCATGTCGGCCGTTGTCCAAGCAAAAACGTCATTGTTTTCTTGAAGAAAAGATGTGAGTTTGCTCTTCAATGGTTCGGGCAGTAGTGCCCCAATATAAGTCACCTTCTCTGGTTCTCCTGGGACTAAGGGAATTGGGACCAAGTCCTCAGCCGGTTTCCCCCTTCTGTCCTCGTTGTCGCTGACATTCATGTCTTCAATTGGGAGAACTTGCCCCCCGGTTCCATCAGGCCTTAACGCGGCTACATAACAACTTCTAGACATCTTTTGGTCTCCTCGTTCTTCACCAATCCCATTCCTCATTGGGAACTTGATTTTTAGATGATAAGATGAGGCAACAGCCTTGAACGAATGAAGACCAGACCTTCCAAGGATTGCATTATAGGTTGAAGTCGCTTTTATAACTATGAAGTTCAACATCTGAGTAGACGTATTCATCCCTTGCCCCATGGTCATTGGGAGTTGGATAGTGCCTTCCACTTTTGACTCCACCCCGTTGAATCCGTATATAGGCATATTTGAGGGTGTTAGCTGAGAATCAATGTAACCCATCTTGATAAAAGCATCGTGGAACAAGATATCCACTGAAGCTCCATTATCAACCAGGACTCTCTTTGTTTCGGAGTTGCCTATCACAGGTACTATGACAAGAGGATCATCATGGGGGAACTTCACCCCTTCCAAGTCTGAATCGTCAAAACCTATTGACACTTCAGTTCTGGCACGCTTTGGTGCTTCTCCAACCACAGTCATTACTTCTCGGGCATAAGCCTTTCTTGAGTTTCGGGAGGACCCAGCAGCAGTTGGCCCTCCGAATATCATGTTGATCACTGGCCCTCGGGGCTTGGGATTCCGATCTTGATCGTTGTCCCTTCTATCATAATCCTTCCTTTCATAGTTCCCCCTTTGGCTCCCTTGGCTTCCATCCTTAGTGAACTTGCTGAGTTTTCCTCTTCGTATCAGAAACTCAATCTCATCTTTCAATTGTCTACAATCATCGGTGTCATGACCGACTTCTTTGTGGAACCGACAAAACTAATTTTGGTTCCGTTTGGACAAATCAGCCCTCATTGGCTTAGGCCATTTAATATCTTCTTCCTTGGCTATCTCCATCAGAATTTGACTCCTAGGAGTATTCAATCTTGCATATTCTGTGAATTTTGGCCCAAAATTGTTTCTCTTGGGGGGAGAATCGGAGTTCTTTGACGTTCTGGGGAACTTTTCTTTGACGTCGTACTCCTGAGTTTCTTTTCTTTTCTTTGAGTTTCCACTACCGCTAGTAGTAGGTTCATACTTTCTCATGCTTTCTTCAGCCTTAATATACTTTCCGGCTCTATCTTGGAGCTTCAGCATGCTCTCGGGGGGATGTTTAGCTAACGACCGTTTGAAGTGGTCATCAGTGGTTCCTTGTTGCAGGGCTATCATAGCCACTCTATCCTCTAATTCCGGGACTTTTAAAGCCTCTCGGGTAAATCGATTGATGTAGTCCCTTAGGGCCTCATTCTGTCCTTGCCGGATTACCATGAGTGATGCAGAACTTTTCTCATGCACCCTTCCACTAATGAACTGATTGATGAAAGCCTTGCTTAGTTCCTTGAAGGACCCAATAGAGTTGGGAGGTAGACGGCTATACCAACGTTGGACCATGCCTGCCAAGGTTTGTGGAAACGCCATACACTTGACCGCATCATTGGTTGGCTGCAACAGCAGTGCATTGGAGAAGGTCCTTACATGATTTGCGGGATCTCCCGTTCCATCATAGGCTTTGATCGAAGGCATCTTAAACTTTCTGGATATAGCCGTTTTCATGATGTCTTGAGTAAACGGTGGTGTAGGATCATCAGGATCTCCTAGGGGCAACAGAATACTAGGATCACCCCTTGGGGCTTCAGCCCTCTTGGTCCTTCTTGGTGGATCCAAGTTGATTATCGGGATTCCTTCAGTCGTTCGGCCCCGAGATTGAGCGGCCTCTTCTTCAGCAAGGAGTTTTTTGAGCCTTGCAGTCTCTGCCTCATGGGCTACAAGTTTCTCCCTAGTAGTTTGGGGTGGCTCCCGATTTGTCTGGGAAGAACGTCTCCTTCTTGGGGCGACATCCTCTCCAGTTGTATAACCCTCATCCTCGGTGTATGGGCCAGAGTAATCTTGAATGAGAGGGGTCTGACTAGTTTGTTGTTGTTGGGGTCCCAGACCTTGAATATAAGGGGGCACATATGCCTCATGGTAGATTGGATTAGTTCCACTACCGCCCGCCATGGGTCGAGGGGGCATGCCGTAGCTTGGCATCCCCAAAGTCTGATTCGCGTATTGAGGGAGATCAGTAGTATGGAGTTGAAGGCTCCTTGGTGCACTCATGAGCAGCGGGGAGGTCGTGATTGGTTGCTGGTGAACGGTCTCTTGTGGATTAGATCCATGAATGACCATCTGCAGGGGATTCGTCCCTTCAACCGAAATCGGTATTTCCGGTCCTTGAGTGTTGGTGGGGATATTCACCCCTTGTGTGCCAGTAGTCGGCGGTGGCTGATCAGCCTCAGAGGTGATATGGCGATCATCGAGAGTTTGAGTATCCCGAGCTGTTCTTCGTGTGTTTGCCATGGTTGATGTTGTCTTCCCACAGACGGCGCCAAATGTTGTGGATTAAAAAACGTGCTTGTGTAATTAATGCTAAGGTTTAATGAGCTTCGAGCTTTAATGGTTGCACTCGTGTTTCCGGACTAAATCGGTCCTCACAAGATGCCTACGTATCTCAAATCGTTATTGAGAATCAAGCCAAAGACGTAGTTTTGATTGTAGAATCAGGGACCTTATATAGGCGTCTGGAGCCTAGTATTTATGGTATGTTTAGGAGTCTTAGCGAATAAGTCTCCTTTTTGTTATTGGATAAGCATTGTATTGCTTGCAGGATAAGTCTTTTCCTTGTTGATAAAGGCTATGACTCATTAATTACCTTTAATTGGGATTCTGGATCCTTCTTTGACCAATTTGCCATAATTTGGACTCTTTTCATGAGCTGTATATTTTCCCTATTCATTAATTACGAAATTAATGAATAATTAGGGTTTCGGTCCTTAAATATCGGCCTTTTAATTGAATCAGCAATTATATTTCTATAATTACTTTTCTGTCCATATCATATATAAAACTTAAATCCTATTTTTGGAGTTGTCATTTTTTTAAACATAAATTCAATTATTTTAGTTTCTTTTAATATTTATGTTTTTAGATCAATCACACTTTTAAATCGCTGAAAGTCTAAATAGTTAGTCGATCAAAAATCTCTAATAGGACTCGCGTATTTAAAATTTTATATACATAAAAATTATGCGAGACAATCATTTATTATGTATAATTTTATAAATAAAATTAAATATTTCTTAAAACCAAATATTATTTTTTTTTTCAATAGTTTAATATCTACACAAAGGAGAATGTAAATAAATTCATATTTTTTTAGGACTCGATTACATTTATGTATAATTTTATATTATTGATAATTTTATTTTTTATATCAATCATTTAAAATGGCAAAAGAGAATTATAGAGTATACTCAATCCATTAAAATATTTTTTGTAATTATATATTATGCAACATTCTATAAATAACATAAACCAACGTTTTATTTACTCAAAAGTAAAAATAAAAAAAATAGTAGAAGAGGAGAAAATTTGATTTATCTAAAAATATTTCTAAAGAAAACTCAAAATAGCGTATATTATAATGGTTATGGTATGAGTTTGATTAGAGAAGGTTAGTGGTTCGATTTTCAACACTAACATAATTCCATCTACTCTTTGCATAAATATAAAAGAGAATGTGTTTTTTGTAATTTTTTAACATATAGGAGCCAAATTATAAATTCATAGGTATCAAAATGACATATATCAATCATTTAAATTGACAAAAAAGAATTGTAGATTATGCTCAATCGATAAAAATATTTATTGTAATTATATATTATGCAATATTCTAGAAATAATATAAATCAATATTTATTTACTCTATAATAAAAATAAAAAAAAGATGGGAGAATATTTGGTTTATCTTTTAAGATTTTGAAAGTAAACTCAAAATAAAGTGTAGCACAATGGTTATGGTGCAAGTTTGAGTGTAGAAGGCCGCATGTTCAATTCTCAAGACTAACATAATATAATTTATTTTTTTCATAAACATTAAAGGGGTGGAATTTTTGTAATTTTTTAAAAAATAGGGGCAAAATCGTAACTTTACAAGCATTAAAGTAGCACTTTTTGCCCTTGTGTTGTGGTTTAATATATAGTAATAGATGATGAGTAAAATCAGGTAACTTAGAGCAGCTGCAGCGCTATTTGCCCAACTTGTACAATTCTTAACCCCACAATACAGCCACGTAGCTCAAACTTGTCCCCTGAGAAAGTTGGCCAAAACCCTCCACCACACTGGCCACTTTCTGTACTACTTTAATAATAGTTTTTATATTTTTAGATCCCACTACACTCAATCATATATAATTTATTTAACATATAATTATTTTATAAAATTTTCGTTAGCATATAGTTTAATTAATAAATTATTATTTTTAATAAAGATAAATTTAGATATAAAATTCGAAACATTTTTCATAATTCAAATAATTCAAATACATGACATATAATTAAAAAATTACGAGAAGACATAATTATAATTCGGAATTTAAAAACTTAGATATTTTGACGGGTAGCGTGAAATTGTGAGATGTGCTCCACCAAATCAGTCTGTAGTTGACGATATTTTTGTCGATCACGAATTTGAGCAGTTTTTTCGACATAATTTTGATACGGGATAAAAGGCTCCTCGCCTAAATTTGGTTGTGGTATTCCATTTGTTGTGTCATCGTAAGATGGTAGCGGACCAAATGGAGTAGCATATGTGTCTCTTTCATCTTCGACAATCATATTGTGCATTATAATGCATGCTCTCATTATTTTAGCAAGATCTTCTTTATCCCAGAAACACGCAGGACCACGTACAATTGCAAAGCGAGACTGCAGTACACCAAATGCTCGTTCAACATCTTTTCGTTGACTTTCCTGATATTTTGCAAATAACTTTCGCTTCTCACCTTGTGGACGTGGAATCGTTTTGACAAATGTTGCCCATTCTGGGTATATTCCATCTGCTAAATAATATCCTAAATTATAGTTGTGACCATTCAACGTATAATTTATTTCTGGGGCACTGCCTTGTAGCACTTCGTCAAATACTGGTGAACGGTCTAAAACATTTATGTCATTGTTAGATCCGGCAACTCCAAAAAATGCATGCCATATCCATAGATCAGAAGAGGCGACCGCTTCAAGTAAGAGAGTTGGAACCCCCTTGTGACCACTCAAAAACATCCCCTTCCATGCTTTAGGACAATTCTTCCATTGCCAATGCATACAATCAATACTACCCATCATACCGGGAAAACCACGGACCTCGCCCATCTCTAATAAACGTCGAACATCATTTGAGTTGGGCTTTCGCAAGTACTCATTTTCAAATATCAAAATAATATCGGTGACAAATTTTTTCAAGCATTCAATGGCAGTTGATTCACCAATTCACACATAGTCATCAACAGCATCAGCAGCCACTCCATATGCCAACATACGCATGGCTGTAGTGCATTTTTGTAGAGGGGATAAGCCTTTTCTTCCCAATGCATCAGCCCTTTGTTCAAAATATGGATCAAAATTTGAGAGCGCGTCAACAATACGAAGAAATACATGTCTTCCCATTCGGAACCTTCTACGAAATGTTTCCGGAGTATAGACTGGATTTTCTGCAAAATAATCTTTCAATAGACGTTCATGGCCTGCTTCACGGTCTCTGTATATCGTTCTCCGAGGTGTTGATGAAGAACCTTCGCCGTGAAGTTTGTTAAAAAGATGAAGTCGATATTTCTCGTATTCATCATCATCTTCAGTGAACATCTCCTTAACAAAATCTCTGTGTATATCAAAATTATTTGTCATATTTGATATTTTGCTGATAACAAGATATGTGATGGATATGATTATAATGATGATCTTATATAGAGCATAAAACGAATTTATTCCAATGACTTTCAAACAAGAACAACATTACAATGACTAGCTTACAAACACTACAAACCAAACACTACAAGCCAAATACTACAAGCCAAACAGTACAAGCCAAACACTAAAATTCAAATACTAGAAACCAAATAACACTAATTGTTTTTACTTGCTCTTTTCCTTCTTATTTCATCAACCAATGATGCATGCACTTCACGCTGAGCTTCAGTCATTATAGTCGTGTCCGCCATAATGATCTTTAATTCCATCTCCCTGTCTCTGGCTGCCATCTCCCTTTCATGATTTTTATTAAATTCTTCCAATAGAGATAACTTCCTACATTGAACAGCTGTCATTTCTTCATAGCGTTCAACATCTAAATCGCAAATGACTTTCTTCTTTCCCTTCCCTTTCCTTTTGGTTGCTTTTGTTCCTTTAGGACGAACCGGGGATTCCACGACATTGTTACCTGATGACGAATAAGCTCCAGAATCACTTAACTTAGTTCTTTTTGTACTCCCACTACTTGTAGTAGGATCTCTCCATTTTGGTTGCCTACGAAGCTCCATCCAATGCAACTCAAAGTTACATTTCTTTCCATAAGTACTTTTATGGAGACTATGAGCTCTTTCTACAATATCAGTCATGTTTGAACCACTTCCAACTATTTTTTGTGCTTTATTAATGCATGCTCCAAATTTTTGAGCCCCTTCATTGATTCGTTGCCATCTTTTTCTTATAGCCGCAACGCCTCTTTTGATAAGACCAGGCTCGCTTTCTTCGCAATACTCCCGAATTCGTTCCCAAAATGTTTCGCCCTTTTGATCAGTACCAATCAGCGGATCAATCGAAACATTCAACCAAGCACTAATTAAAAGCTTATCTTCTTCCCATTTCCATTGAACACCACTTTCTCGTATATCTTCAGGTTCAACGAAATCATCATTTAAATCTATGACATCTCTACTATTAAAAGTAGAAAATTGTGAAACTGGAGATTCTTCGACATTTGTTGGCATCGGATTGTTTCCGAATTGTGGAAGCGATGTTGGAAAATTTTGGGAATATGGAAAAGGATACATTTGAGAATTTTGAGTAAATGGAAATAAATTATTTAAAAATGGAAAAGAAGGATTAGAAATTTGAGAATTGAAATTTCGTTGGTCTGAAAATTGAGCATTTTCCATATTTGCATTTTGAATAAATGGAAAGTATGGATTTGGATATTGAAATGGAAAATTTAAATTTGGAGCTTGAGGATTGAGATTTGAATTTTGGGAATTTGGAGGTTGAGAATTATTGGGATTCATAATTTTTGAGTATAATTTTAGAGTAGAAAAATTGTTAAAGAGATGAAGTTTGTAGTACAAAATGAATGAAAATGAATTACTATTTATATCCTAAAATTTTCTAACCGTTAATAATTCAACGGCTATGTCTGTAAATTACTACTACAATGAATAAAAGAAACATAAAAAAGGTCATTAAAAAGTGTGCCATGCAGGTCCTGTCCATGGACACCATAGTGTCCACATGCCCCTTTTTTAATTTTCTTCCAGCGCATATGGATAGGCCAGGGACAGATTGTTCTTTCCGAGGCGGGAGTTGTCCACCCAAATATGTTGCGTTGCAGCTGCTCTTAGGAAGACATTTGTTTAGTGATTAATGAGTCGTTGGTTAATGGGAATCGGAACAAACTCAAACTTATGTGTTGGTGTTTGAATTAACAATTTAATAATTGAAAATCATGCGCCCCTCCGCCCTTAGATACTGCTATCATTTCTCATTTTCATTAACCTTTCCCTCCCCATTTCCAATTCTAATCGATTCTTATTAACAATCCATACTTGCCTTAAGTCTAGTTCATATTACTTGTTTTAATAAATAAATGAAAATGAGGTCATTTAAACGAAATGGACTGAAATTTTGTGGACATTTATGAAATTAAATTTCCGAGGAAGAGTAATTTGTAAAATACATATCTATATATCAATGACGAAACATTAAAAGTTTGGTTGGTCGGTTTGGTACGTTGTGATTTTACTTAATTGCTCTTAACTGTATTTCGTGTTTTTACTTGATTAACCGTACTTATTTATAGAAATATATTATTAAATAATAATATTACCTATTTATAACCAATTACCTTTTTTCCTTAAAATACATTATTTTTATAACAAATTTCTCTACTTTTTCAAACATGGCAATTACCTTTTTTAACTAAAACATGTTAGTTTTTCTATTTTTCCTTACTAAAACCCCTCATTTTCCAAAAATATCACGGACAAACCTTTAGTTATTTATTTTTAAACCTATAATATTATAATTATTTTTTAAAAGTTTACTTATTTTAACATGTCTACTTATTTTTCTTAAAAAATGCAATCACTAAGAATATTAAAATATAAATAATCAAATACCTATTTATAACCAATTACTCTAAAACACATTATAGAGTTTTTCTAATATTTAAGTTTCTCATTTTATAATTTATCATATTAATTTTTATTTTTATTTTAATATTTTCAGTTCATATTAAATTTTTTAGTTTAATATTTTTTAAGGTCACGGGTTTGAGGCTAGCAGACCATAAAAACAAAGAGCTTAGAAATGAGAAACTGAAAGGCTTGTACAACAAGTTTACACAAGGGAAAAGATGAGCCCACCACCACCACCAGTCTTTGCTTCTGGTTGCTAACTTGTTTGTAAGCCTGACGCCACTCAATCGCAATGTGAACAAATGAAAATCAATTAAATTTGGCTACATCATAAAATACACACACACACACACACATAGAGACAGACAGATCGACCATAAGAGGGGAAGAGGGAAGTAGTGATTGAGTTTCCGCGTAAAAGGATGAGTAAAGAGCAGCTGGCTACCTCTTGGATTCATTTTCTTCATACATGAACACCATCATAAATCAAACATAAAATCAACAATCATTCTTTCCCATTTATTCACACCATCCTTCATATAAATCTCTTTTTCTTTGCTTCTCTACTACACCTATCTTTTCTCTTTCAATTCCGATCAGAAGCAACTTTTTATTTGACATGGATGCAGGGCAGCATCAGTACCACCATCTTCATCATCATCAACAAATAAGTTGTGTTAATATCGATACGGGTGGGGATAGGTTTCCTCAATGGAGTCTTCAAGAAACACGAGATTTCTTGATGATTCGAGCCCAACTGGACCCGACTTTTATGGAAACCAAAAGAAACAAGCCTTTGTGGGAAATTATTTCAACCAAAATGAAGGATAAAGGTTACAATCGTAGCTCCGAGCAGTGCAAGTGCAAGTGGAAGAATCTTGTTACCAGATACAAGGTACGATTTATTATTAATTACTCCATATTGTTTAATACGCGTTTTGTTTTGTTACCAGATACAAGGTACGATTGTCCTCTCTATTTGTATCTATCTAATCAGTTGTTTCAATATGAAATTTATGTATCAATCTGTTGTTTCAATATATATATTTGACGCCGGTTCCATGTTCAACTGACCCGAATTCCAACGTCACTGGCTCAAAACATAATGACCGCGCGCGGAAATGAACTAGAAGTTGTTTTTGAATTTTAGCAACTATTTTTGAATGGGGGTATATACTTGAAATGAATTTTATTTTCGAATATGTGTGTGTTTTACCAGAGTAGCACTAGAAATTGAGTGATGTTTAAGTAGAAGCCAAATTTCTACTATGAAACTCTTTAGGCTTGGAGTAGTTGTGAATAATGATTTATATATAGGGATGTGAAACAATGGAGCCGGAAGGAATGAAGCAACAGTTTCCCTTTTACAATGAACTGCAAGCAATTTTTGCAGCAAGGATGCAAAGGATGGTGTGGAATGAGGCAGAAGGAAGCGCGGCAGGAGGTTCTAAGAAGAAAACTACACACGAATTATCATGGGATGATGAGGATGAGAAGAATGAAGAGAGCGAGGGAGATGAAAAAGGAACTACCGGTGGTAAGAAGAAGCGGAAGATAAACAAGAACAATCCTGGCGGAAGTAGTAATACAAGTGGTGGAAATGTGAGTAATTGCGTGAAGGAGATGTTGGAGGAATACATGAAGCAACAAGGTGAGATGGAAATGCAATGGATGAATGCGTACGAGGCGAGGGAAGAGGAGAGGAAAATGCGGGAGATAGAATGGAGGCAAAGAATGGAAGCATTGGAGAATGAGAGGAATCAGATGGAGAGGAGGCGGAGGGAGAGGGAAGAAGAAAGAAGCGCGAGGGAAGAAGGTCGAGCTGAGAAGAGAGATGCTTTGATAACTGCACTTCTTAACAAGCTTAGAAGGGAAGATAGTAGTCATAATAGATAGAGTTTCGGTAATTAATATTTTCTAGGCCAATGTCTGCAAGTAGAACCAAGGATTCCTTTGGGAGGTTTGTTTAAGAAATTGTTTAATTTTATGCATGCTCAAGTTTTAATATTCGAATTTTAATATTTTAGCATGGATTATCTACAGGGCTGAGCAAAAAAAAAATCAAACCGCCCGAACCGAACTGATAAACAGCCTTTTTCGATTTTTTGGACGGTTTGGTTTGGTTTAGGTTTGGTAAAACAATAAACCGTTATTTTCTGGTCCGGTTTGGTTTTCATATCTAGACCGATCGTTTAGGTCAAAGCGGACCGCTTCAGTTTTTATTAATATAATATATTATATTTAATCATTCAATTTTATACCTCACATATTTCTTAGACTTTCTTTAAGATATTTATAATTTTATGTTGAGTATGAAGACTACTGGAGTGGATCTTTGTCTATATTTTTGCTAAGACTTTCATATTTTAATGATGTGTATCATTAAAAACATGGTTTATTAGATAGACACAAGTAGTATATTTTGTAATTTAATTCAAGAACAGTGTTTTTATGTTTTTATTTTGTGAACTGCAAGTTTATTTTGTGAACTACAAGGATGTTAGTAGAAACAAGTTTGCAACTGAGTTTGTAACATTGTCGATATTTTTTTCGGTCCATTTATTTTAAATATTTAGGTGTCTAGTTAGGTTTAAAACCGAAACCGACCGAACTGAACCGTTTAATTGCGGTCTGGTTCGATCTGGTCACAATCTCCAAACGGTCTGATCTAGTCTGATTTCCAATAAAACCGTCATATATGGTCCGGTCTGATTTGATCGATAAAAACCGACCAAACCGACTGTTGCTCGACCCTAATTATCTACGAGTATCCTTTTCTACCCGGGGCGGAGCCATGTTGGAGCCAGAGAATTGCATTTGCATATATAATATAAGCTTACATAGATCATGTGTTGCAGAGATTTAAAGTTACGGTGGTTTCCCTTTTTTTTTTGTTTTCTTAATGTGGTCTACGTAACATAGGTATTCCTTTTGGGGGGAAATGAGTTTGCCGGGTTGTTTTGAGGCCCGTCGATTTTGATGGAATTATTGTCCAGGCTCGATTTTGATTTTCTTCAATGTTTCATTTATATTGATTATTTCGTCATGATAGTTGTGGATAAATTTCAGAGAATTCACATATTTATTGCGGAAAGTAGCTTAAATTTCCAATTTCTCAATTTTAGGTTGTTTGGATATAAATTACGTTCCATAATATTGTTGTGGTTTTTTAGAGTTTTCAACCTCCAAGTCAGCCAGAAGTTTCATCACATCTCACAGTTTATTCATTTTTCATCAGGATGTGTGAGTGTGATCATCACAGAATTATAAGCTATATGTGGGCTCGTGTATTTTTTAACATCAGTATGTTGATAACATAGCATAATCACCGGAAGCTCTACCAAAGATATAATCATCATCTCAATATGATTGAAAACAAAACAAATCTATTATATATGTTCGTTCATAAAATATATCTTGAAACGTTTGTTCTTCTGTTTTACCCACATATATCTGTTACCTTTTCTATTTGGCTTTGATTGCTGCAACACATTCAACACAATGCAAAAAGCCTCAAGCTGTCAACTTCATCAATCCAACTTGCTCTTTCCAGGATCAACTGTGGAAACAGACAACTGATTGCCTAGATGCTAATGGTGTTCCCTCCAATCCCGAATCTATGTTAGCATTATCATTTCATATATCAAATATTCAAATGCAGGGGTGAGTGACTCCAGAAGCCTTTTAGTTCTATCAACACATTTAGTTAGTGCCTTCTCTTCTTCTTTAACTAAAAAGCTTGTCAGATTTCGTGTTTTGCTTTCCTTGGACTTCTCATGACTTTTATTAAGTAATCTGTGGATCCTTTTTCTCTATTTATATAAGCTAATAAATGGTATTCAGGAGCCTGGCTGCTTGGTCTATTCTACTTTTCTATCTCCTGTTATACACAAACATCTTCACCTTGGTGACCTCGCCAAACCCCTCCTAGTGATATGATGAATGTCCACTCTGTTCATTAATAGCCGACACTTACAAGTGACAACAAACCTTACCTAGATATCACAATTGGAGTCCCTCTTTACAGCGTGTAATCTTTATCCTTTGTTGATGGTTCCAACCTAGTACCCTTGAAAACCTTAACCAAGGCCGCAAAACTGAATCTAACCTGCCTATTTATCTCGAGTTTACTAAGCTAAACTATTCTTTGCTGCACCTGCTGATAACTTTTCCTTGCCCTTGGCCCTCTAGTCACTCCAGCCACAATCAGCATTTACAAAGGAGGCGCGACATATCCTGGCTCATACAAAATGTAAATTCATCTCGCCGTTATGTCGAAGATTGAAAGCTCAACTCCGCTTCCACGTGGGATGGGACATTGCGTTGAGCCACAGGACTTGGTCAAGTTCGTGAAAATTCGAAGAATCTGGCAGAGTAGGTGTGGTGGTGCCACTATGTGGCTAACTGGCCAAGTTCAACACAACAATGGTGACAGAAAAGTTTGGTTCTTTTGCTGTCACAATCGTCATCTATCATTTCTGATTTAATTTATGACTGCAATAGACAACTGATGGTTGGGCATTTTTACAATGGTGGTACATATATGCAGGTCTATGGTGTGTGGGTCTATGGTATTTTTGCCTTTTGATTCTGTTTCTTTCTATTTGGGCGCATTTGCTTTGAATACCATAATGGAGTACCCTCGATCAAACAAGAAGGTGTGCATGACTCTTACTCTTATTTTTTTGTTAGCCTAATAAATCTTCAGCTGATATTGTTAGTTGCGATGAATTGAGTTCCTTGTGCAATTCTGAACTGTCATTTGTAATAATGAAATCTAAAACTACGAATGAGGAAGTTGGCTAACATTATTTCGAACTAGCTAGGGGACTTCGGATTCACATTAGCAAATACATTTTAGAGAAAAAAATCAAAATATATCAGATAAAGAAACTAAGCTCTGTCAACAAAGTTCATCCACCACCTGTTGCAGCAACATATCAAGGATATGTTGTTCAAAATCTAAGCATATATCTTCACTGTCTTCAAACTTTACAGTCTCTGTCTTTATCCAGCGCCAATCATGAGAATTTTTTGTATCTTCTTCATTTAATCTACAAACTTCGAAAAAATTCTTCATGTATAAAAAATCAATCTCTTTACTCTTCATCAAACCATCACTTTTTGTAATCTGATTTGCACTCGTAACTTCTTGATCGTCACTGCCATTTGATCTTCTATACGAATTACTCGGACATGGATATTCAACCTTCTCAGGTTTTGGTATAGAATTCTTCTTGGTATTTGAATTAAGACCTATCTTTCTTGAAATTTCTGTGGATAAACATGATTTGGTCAGTAACAATTTGATATTCGTTCAACACATAGGCTTGATATACGTACAATATTAAGGCCTTAAATATACATATTAAGCTCTCATAATTTACTTAACACATGACCTTTAAATTATACAATAAAGATTAGTGTTAGGTTCTTCTGTTGAAAATGGTCTATATATGCTGAAAAGGCTAACCTGATGTTTTGGTTGATGATTCTGAGCTTGAACCAGTATTTGAGCTAGATTCGATCCGTGCATGACTGGTTGGCCTTGTATTTGTTCTTATCCTTGCATGTTTCATTCCACTAGAGACCTCTTCACAAAAGCTATTTGGTGGCTTTGTTGGTCTCTTTTTCTTTAATCTTGAGCTTGATCTTATATAAACTTCATTCGATTTGTTGTAGTAGGGCAATATATTATCTGCTTTCAAACAACTTCTCTTTGGTTGAAGATTATTTTTCTTGTTTTGTTGTTTTTCTTTCTTCTTCACCGCTACTCTTCTACTACTTCTCTTTACGTTCTTGGAATCTTGAAATCCCACCACCTCATCTGGACTTGTGATCATCCTTAATCCTGATGCGTTTTTATTGTTTGTTTCGTCAAAACAAAGCACAAAAAGATCTTCATTTTGTTGATGCACAAAGGTTGGAGTCTCACGAAAAGACACTGATGTTTTGACTCTTCGATGCTGTGATTCTTGTAATAAATAATCAAATTTTGGGAAGTAATCTGCAGAACTAACTGATCTGCTTCGAAAATTGATTGTATCATTCGGAATCCATTTGATGTCTGGCAATGAGTCAAGTCCCATTAGTCTTGCTACAACTCCTGGGGTACCCTGACCATCAACTTGAATATTTTTGTTTTCCAAAATTACCTTGTCGGATTCCAGGACGCTATCAGAATTGGATGGATGAGTCGGAAGGCTTCCCGTGCATAAAACCCGTCGAAGGATACCGGAGAAACATGATTTGGTGCTGTCATCCTCTGAATCTCTGGTCATTGTAAAACAATGCAAGTAAAATGTTAGAGAACTAAAAAAATGTAGAGCAACAAGAACAAGTGTTAAGTGTTAAATAAACAGAAGGACGGTGACAGACTGAAAAATGGTCATATACAACTGTGAAAAAAACTCTGGCAGGACATTGGAATGGGAAGGGTGTGAAACGGATGGGGTTGAAATTGTGATGAAAGTTTGGTCAATGGATTCACACAAGGCCAGGGTAAGGGTGGGATGTTGACCCACGCGCAATTAGGTGTAGTAATTAGACTAAACAAGTAAACACAAAGTCCTGCCGTCAATTTCATTTGTGCAACCCAGCTATGTGCCAATCAAACATGCATGCATATTGTTAGATCAACTTCACTTTTATTCTGTTAGAGCATCTCCAACCACAAACAACTATTAGTTAAAAATGGATAAAATATATCAAAAATAAAAATTATAGTTAATATGTAAAATTTTACAATTTTCAATGGGACAATTACTATAAATTTAGCCAACCTCAACCCATTGGCTATATTTGTCCAATCTGTAGGAACATGTAATTAAATTCCACATCATCTATTATCATATTAAAATAATACATTCTATGTATAACAACTTAAAATATTAATAACATACTATTTTTAAAATATAATCAATAATTTGAACAAATTTTACATAATCACCATTTTATATGATTTTAACCAACCAATTTAACCAAACCCGTTGGAGATGCTCTAACCACGATATTTTCCGACTACGCTACCTAAGGAAATTCAAATTATATTACTTACCAATCCATTCATTTTCGCTGTACAAAATTTTCACATTCCTTTGAAAATGATGATAATTTTTCTGGAAATCAAATCCATTTTCAAATATAGTTACACAAATAATAGAGTTATATTTATTTTTATCTTAAAATATGCGAAAATATTTGTAAGATAGATGGATATATTTTCTAAACTTTTGGTATTTGTTTAATTTTTTTTGAAATCAAACAAATTCATAAAAATTCTGAGCAATAATTTATTGTATTTGTTTGATCTCCATAAACAAAATATTATTTTCAAAAAAATGTATTTTTAACTAAATATATAGTCAAAAATTTACAATATTATTGCCAACACAGAAACGGTCTTAACAAAAGGATAGAGGGACAGCAAGTAACTTGAACGCAAGACGCGTCTCGTGTAAATTACAGTACAAACATCATGTGCTGTGACTGCCGTAATTGTTGACTTTTTCATTTGCGTTGAATCTTGGAGTAATCTATCTATTATATATCTTATACTGCAACAAGCACTTTGTGAACCATTTTATTCAACACTTGAAATTACATAACTGCCCCTCCAAAGTCAAATGTTATAAAAATGTAAGAAAATTTTGATCTTGATGGGAATCGAACCTAAGACACTTCAATACTAATTACTAAGAATTTCAAGTCACCAATTTAACCATTGAGCTACTTGGGTTTTTTTGTTGTGGTATAGAACCCATTAGTGTGGTAATATCTTTCACAAATATTATTTTACACTTTAGTTTTTATTCAAGATTCTTTCATGATAATTTCATTTGTCTGATTATTGATAAAAGTGGTTATTGGTATAAAGTATATCCAATAGACTCGTATCTCTTTAATTAAATTTAATTATGTTTCTTCCTTTGTATTCACAATTTTAAGACAAAGTACAAATGCATTTTTAGTCACATAATATCACTTTTTAGTCCGAGCATCCAATAATATAAAATAATACAAAATAGTAATCATTTTGTCTCAACTATATTCATACATATCAGATAATATAAGTAATAATATAAGCACCTCTATAGTTGTTACCCTGAATAGAGATACGTAATCCGGATTCAGGTCGGATTTTTCGATAACCGATAGGGCCGGGCTTTTTTAAATCGAGACAAATTTTCTCTAAAATATTTATACATGTAGATAGGGTCGGGTCAGGAGGGGCCAAATCGGATTTTTACAAATTATTTTAGATATTGATAACTTTAACTTTAACTTTACCTTTTTTTTTATTTTTTCGGATTTAATTAAAAAAATTAAGCTTTTATCTGATATTTAATTGAAAATTCTAGCTTTTTGGATTGGACTTTTATCCTGATCAAGACTACGTCCAAATCGAGATATTATTTGGGTTTATTCGGCTCGAACCGGATCGGGGTTTTGTGAAAAATATGCGATTCGTTTAAGCCTGCGGGCTGGATCCAATTGATGTGGACTTTTTTTTAATCAGATTTTTTCCGATTTTTTTAACCAGTTCGAACAGTTTTTTTCGAATACGAATTTGTGTGCATCTCAATCCCGCCACCTCATGCATTAAGGACATGTATACTACTCCGGCCGCTTATAGAGAATTATGGAGCCCGAAGAGTATTGGTACTTTCGAAATGGAGCATTTATTTGACACCTTTAACTAATTCCTATCTGATTATTAATTAGCTTATAAAACTAATCATCAAATACATTCAACTAAGAACAAAATCTTCTTCGGACTAATACCAAACCGATCTTCCTTGCAAATCTTCTCAACCATGTCACGTAGTGTCACCAACAAGTTCAAACCGGTGGCAGGATCACCACAACAAACTGAAGAATACTTATCATCACAAAATTAAACTGACGTGAACTAGAAAATATCGTCACAAAATAACATCAAGTTCTGTCGGTTAGAGCGATCCCGTGCCTTGCACGGGGGGTTCGTGAGACAATTTATTCATCATAAAATTACTAAATTACCCCTATATAATAGCACAACAACAAAATTGTTTCTGATGGAAATTAAACTCTTGACCTCTAAATTAGAAGTAACATACCTTACCACTATTTTAGACATCTATTTTAATTGTATTTTTGAAACTTTTTATTAATATGCACAAATACTCAATATGTTATACTCTATTTTAGTACAAAAAAATTGTTTCTGATGGGAATTGAACCCTTAATCTCTAAATTAAAAGTAACATTCCTTACCACTATGATAGACATCTATTTAGATTATATTATGAAGTTTTTTATTAATCTGCGCAAACACTCAATATGTTATACTCTATTTTGGTCTCTTTTTGTAATCTACTTGGTAAGGTAGATAATTTATTTTCGCAAGTGCCTTAAATAAATATTTCTAACCATATTTGAGAAAAACTCGCGCAAAATGTTATAAAATTGTATTTTAAAAAAATGTTATAAAATTGGAATTGATCCATAAAAAAAGATTATATTAATATTCTTATATTATAAATCATGTTTATTTGCATTAAGTACATAATGGCTCATATTATATATATACTATTAGATTACAAATTCTATATACTATCAGATTATATATATATATAAATCAAATCTAAACTAAATTGGTTTAATTTTTTTGAATATCTATGATAAAATATTAAAAGTACTAAATGTTAAATTATTTGTGTCAAGTGGCAATTGTAAGGTGAAACGAGTAACTTATCACGAATCAGTTTAGCATTATCTTGAAAGGTATAAGTAATAGTTTTCTAAAATAAATTATATCCACACCTGTACAATTATTGTATTCAACGTGTCTGCAAGGAGACCCTTCTTAAAACGGGCAAAGTGGTATGCATTCGTTTAAATAGTGTATCCACACATACTAATACAACTTGTACTTCTACATATTTACTCTATTATGCACACCGATCAAATTTTACAACACCCACTTAACGACTACCCCATGAACTACAAACAGGTAAATGGAGTGCTAACGTTCCCCCTGCAATGAAAATGATAAAAGGCGCCCAATTCTCTTTCAAAGTGACACTAAAACCATCTTATCATTCAAATACAATTGGAAAAATTATAATCGCCGAAATCTTGCAGTACACAAGGTCACGACTACCCCATGAACTAAAAACAAGTAAATGGAGTGCCAACGTTCCCCAGGCAATGGAAATGATAAAAGATGCCCGATATTCTTTCAAAGTGACACTAAAACCATCTTCTCATTCAAATACGATTGGCAAAATTATAACCGACGAAATCTTGCAGTACAGAAGGATCGTGCGTGCTAACAAAACATGTTAATTAGTCAAAATATTTGCGCCTACTCAGGTCATAATAACAACCTTATAGACTGGGATTTTGTAAAACATGTATCATCAAACCTTCGACATATTTCCTACTGATATACCGTTACATGCTTATGTCTTTTCTTCTACATGCATTCCACCAAACGATGAGACCAACATAACCGAAAATAACTAGAGCATGCCCGTACCTCGCACGGGCTATAAAGCTAGTTCTGTATGATTGTGCATCGGGGTCCACGCACAACGGGTTTCAATACTCGCAGATAGTAAATGATGACTACAAATTTGGGAAAAATATCAAAGTGATCACTCATTTCATTCAAATATATCAAATAAGTCACTCATTTCAAAAATGACTCAATTTAGTCACTAATTGTAAAATTCGTGTCAAGAAGATCACCTGGGAATGACTAGATTGATACAAATTTTCAACTTTTAAATAACTGAATTGATACAAATTTTCAAATTTGTGACTAAATTGAGTCATTTTTGAAATGAGTGACTCAACTGATGTATTTGGATGAAACGAGTGATGACTTTGATATTTATCCCCTACAAATTTAGATACTCCAATTTACCCGATCATTCTACATACACGTTCATCTCATAAATAATTATGAAAATTGCCCCACCCATTAAATTGAGCACCAAATATTTATTACTATATGATTTCTTATATTTTAATTAATACATGAGTAAATTGCAAAATGGTGGCTGAACTTTACCCGGATTAGTATTTTGGTGGCCACACTTTCAAATTTGCAATTTGATGGCCAGATATTGGTTTTAATTTACAAAAAGGTGGCTAAGAGCCACTTTTTTTAGAACTTTTTTTTCAAAAAAGTGGCCTTTAGCCATCTTTTTGAAAAATAAAAGTAATGTCTGGCCACTATATTGCAAATTTGAAAATCTGGTCACTAAAATGCAAAATGAGGTTAAGTTTAGCCACAAATTTGTAATTTACTCTTAATACATTAATCTAAATATAATCATTTCCCGTACATTACCATTTAATAAATAGGGTCGCGCTCAAATGAGAACTCTCATTATTGTGAGATATGAGATCTAATCATAGCCATTTATTTAAATACACTATATTAATCTCCCACCACTCATTAAATTTATTAATATTTTAATTTTTCACCATCCCCACCCATCCACCACCTCTGGCCATCGGGAACCTCCATCTCCGGCGACCAATTCCGGCCAACCCAAAAAATCACCACCGGAAATAAAAAATCACCCCACTACCATCACCTCCGACCACCACCGGAAAACAAAAAATCACCACCGGAAAACACAAAATCACCAACTATTGTCATCACAAATCACCATCTGTTAACAAAAATCACCACCGTCACCACCAATAATCAGCATTGTCACCACCAGTATCAACATAATCACCACAATGTCAACACTAATCACCAACCACCACCATATTCAAATTTCATATCGGGCAAAATCGGAGATGATGAACATGTTATACAAATAAAATAAAAATTATATGTATATATATGTCTATGTATATGAGGGATGGAGGTTGATGTTTATAAAATATTTATGAATTAGATCGGAGAGAAGGCAATGAAATGGTGGTGGCCGGAATAAATATGTAGGTGGGAGAGAGAGAAAGAGAGAGATAGATGGGGAAAGAGCGGATAGAGTGGTGGGGGGGGGGGGGGGTGGCGACGGCAGCGGCAGCGGCGACGTTGTTGGTGGGTGGAGGCAGGTGGTGGTGGTGGAGGCAGGTGGAGACGCCGGAAATGACGTGATGGGGGGGGGGGGGGGGGTGTGGTTGCTGGGTGAATAAAAGAAAGAGTGAAAGAGACATAAATGGGGTAAAGAGAGATGTGCTGGTGGGAGGGAATAATTTATATTTAATTATGTGGCTAGGATTTAATATACATATAAAATTTATGTGGTTCAGATTAAGTCTCAGTTCTCATGATAAATGTGGGTTCTCATTTGAGCACCTCCCTTAATAAATATACTACTCCCTCCATCTCATATTATGTGTCTTGTTTGATTTTTTAGTGGTCAAATTGACTAAAGTTTGACTTAAAATTACACATATTATATAATTGTAAAAAATTATATCATTAGAAAGTATTTTTAATATACTTTATAATGTATTTCTCATATATCCAAAATTATAAACGAATAGTTTCTAATTTTCAGTCAAATTTGAGTCAATTTGACCATAAAAAAATCAAACATGACACATAATATGAGATGGAGAGAGTATAACACTAACTTAATATAATATATAATTTTCTATCTTTTCACCTTTATTAATAAGCGAAATCTTTTTTTATCGGTATTTTTTACCAAATTTGGTACGCACCTTTTTTGGTTATTCTATCTGTAATATCCCAAAATTTTGTAATATTTGAAACCCTGATGAATAGTAAATTTGCTGATAAATTTTTTTCAGACCACACTATGTGGATGACATGGAATGAATGTTTCGAAGTTATATTATTGATGTATAGGAAGAATAAGAGAATGTAAACGCAATCAGAATCAGGAGATTCCCATTCGAATTTTAAATCACTATTCATCGGACAATCAAGGATGTATTGATTTGATCGTTTTGAGAAAGTATGTAGAATGAGAAATCCATGATCATATCTTAAACCAAGGTGAGAAATCTATGATCATATATTAAGCCAAGGTAATGGAAAGATGAAGGAAGTATCTCCTAGCATTGGTACAGAGAAACGTTTTTAAAATCACTTGAACCTATCGCGAAACAAAAGCGTATCGAATTATGGATTAAACCCTAACCAAGGAAGAAGTATCATATAAGATCATCAAATGTAACATATAAGATGATTGACGACACAAATTATGACATAATCATGATGCAGGAGGATGACATAGGTGATGACAAGGTGATGAATCACCACCTTGTCACCACTTTCACCACAAAACCACCAATGCTTGACATGTGTCCATGGGATGACAAAACCAATCCAAGACAACACAATTAAATGACATGTATTAAGGGTTAATTAACAAAAAGAAAAGAAAATCAAATCAAAGAAAGAGATGCATCAAGGAGAAGAAGAACATTCGACTATTTCTTCTTCAACAAAAGCTTAGAAAATTTTCTACAAGTTCTACTCAACCATAATTCATGTTCTTGGGCTCTAAATCACCCTCAGCCATAGACTAAGGTAAATCCTTGATCCTAGCTTCATCCATGGTTGTTATCATGCTCAAATGTTGAGCTAAAGTTGATGATGAATAGTAGAAATGAATAGTAATGTTTGAATTTCTTGTTTGATCTTGAAGTTTTAAGCTTGTAAAGGATAATCAAGGAGCAAGGAAGGGCATACTAACCATTTCTAGTCTATATTAAGTATCAAGGAAGGTATAAACCCTCTCACACTTGTGTTTATACTTTGATAGTAGTGATTTAAATGATAGTGATTAAGGATGGTGTGATGTAGAAGTGTTATGCATGATATGTATGATGTTTAGTGGATTAAATGATGGTTGAACTTGTGAATAATGTTATGAGCATGTTTAGACAGAAATAAGTTGGTTTAGATGAGATCCTTGAGATATGATTGCTTAGGTATTGATTGATGAATGAATTTGAGTGTTTTAAACACGGGAATCATGTTTAGCGTCGTTACCATGTCGGATTTCACTTAGGAAGTTTGGACAGAGACCACGGTTACTGTCACAGGGTTATATTTTTTTCACTTAAATAAGCCCCTGTGCGGCCTGCCCTTATGTCCCAGCACACCAAGAACAGCAGCCAACACCCCAATAAATAAAGCACACAGCAGAATTTACAGGAGACACCCTCCCAACCTTTTCATTGCCAATACAACCCAAAAGGAATACAAGAGATTACAAGCCAAAGACTATACAATGTTTGCCTATCTCTCTCAATACTATTTTCTATGTGCAGAATATTGAACACAAGATACAGATTACATCAAAATATGCCTATCTATATCTATACACGTTTTTCTCCCACTTGCTGAGCAGTTACAAGCAGTTACTCTCAGCCAAGTTAGTTACCAGCAGTTCCAAGGACACCTGTCAGCCAACCAGACCATTGCACAAACTGTTGGGAAGTTACTTGCCACGTCTAGACACCAACAAATATATATATATAACATATATATATACCCCATCAGTTAGCCACGTTTTCATTGCCTCCAGCCCAATGTCACTTGTCCAGCCCAAAACAATATTCCTCTCATAAGCCCAACTAAGGACCCAAGCCTTTGGGCCTCAACCAGAACACTATTGGTCTGCCCAACCAGCCAATGTCTAAGCCCAACTCTAATGCCACAACAACCCTGCTAAAGCACACTAGTTCACTAGCCAAGCCAACCACTAAGCCAACATCCCACAACTTTGACGCCTGAGCGCCTGGCCTTGGCGGGCCTTGGGAATCAGTCACCGCCAAGCCAAAATCAACCTTGAGCCTTACTCCCTTACAAACCCTCCCCCACTAGAAGAGGCCAATGTCCTCATTGGAGGGTTGTCCAAATACTCTTTAATCTGATCTTCAAATTGCCACAAAGTCACATCTCTCTCGCACGTAGCATCAACTTCTGATTCTCCTTTCCACTTCACCAAGTAATCGGTCCTTAGATTCTGCCTACTCATTCCCATGGTTCGATGATCAAGAACTTTATCAACAATCTTATCAAACTGCTTTCGAATAGTAGGAGGCGCCCGCTTTAGCTGCTGCCTTTGACCCAATAAACTTTCATGAAAAGGTTTCAGAAAACTTACATGGAATGTTGGATGAATCTTCATCCTAGCAGGTAGATCCAAACGATAGGCTACAACACCAACCTTCTTGATAACTTCAAACGGCCCATCATATTTCTGAACCAAACCCCTATGTACTGACTTTGAGCTAATCTTTTTCCAAATCTGTGGTGTTAATTTCAGTAACACCTTGTCCCCAACCTGAAATTCCAAAGACCTGCGTTTCTTATCAGCATACTTCCTCATTCTATGCCGTGCTTTACTAAGGTTATCACGAGCGTCCTCAAATAACTCCTGTTTTCCCACAGCATATTTATAAGCAGCAGGGCAATTTCCACCCGTTCTCTGAATCGCTACCTCATTTGGAGTTCTAGGCTATACTCCCAAAACCATCTCAAAAGGACTCTGACCTGTTGATGACGAACGCTGCAAGTTATAACAGAACTGAGCAGTGTCCATCAAGTCTAACCAATTCTTCTGACTTGCAGTAACAAAGTGCCTCAAATATTCCTCTAGCAGAGCATTTAATCTTTCTGTTTGGCCATCCGTCTGAGGATGATTAGTAGTAGAGAACTTCAGTTCAGAACCCAACAACCCAAACAAAACCGTCCAAAACCTGCCAGTAAACCTTGCATCTCTGTCACTAACCACATCTTCAGGTAAACCAAAGTACTTCACTACGTTCTTGAAAAACAGCCCAGCAGCTACATCAGCCGTACAAGCATGCGGTGTAGGGATAAATACTGCATACTTTGAGAATCTATCCACAATGACAAGGATAGATCTCATCCCCTCAACACTAGGCAACCCAGAAATAAAATCCAACGATATTGACTGCCATGGTCTACTAGGGATTGGAAGAGGCTGTAACAAACCCGCTACCTTCTTCTTTTCCGTCTTGTCAAGTTGACAAACCAAACATGACTTCACATACGCTTCTGTGTCTTCCAACATCTTAGGCCAAGTATAAGTTCTACACAGCAAAGCATACATCCTTTCAGCACCAGGATGACCAGCCCACTTAGAATCGTGAGACTCCCTTAAAATCTGTAATCTCAAATTCCCACCACAAGGAACATAGAGTCTATTGCCTTTAGCATGCAACAACCCGTCTTCAATCCAATACTTTCGAACAATGCCTTCACGTACATCTTTCATGAGTTTCTTATAAGCTTCGTCACACCCCGAGAGTGATCTGATCAACCCAATGAAATCTGAGTTCACCACAGTAAGAGTATTTACAAACTCTTTCACTGCAACCTTCCTACTCAAAGCATCAGCCACATGATTCTGAGCCCCCGGTTTATGCACCCAAGTGAAATCAAATTCTGCCAAGTATTCCTGCCAACGAGCTTGTTTGGGAGTCAATTTCTTCTGAGTCTTGAAGTAAGTATTAGCCACATTGTCTGTACATACAACAAACTTTGTACCCAGCAAGTAATGTCTCCACACCTTCAAACAATGAATCACTGCAGTCATTTCTTTTTCATGAGTAGAATATCTCTGCTCAGCATCCTTCAATTTCTGACTTTCATATGCAACCGGATGACCTTCCTGAACCAATACACCACCAATAGCTTTATCAGATGCATCAGTGTGTACCTCAAATGGCTTCTCAAAATCTGGAAGACTAAGTACCGGCTCCATTGCCACAACCTGCTTCAATTTTGCAAAAGCTTCCATGCAACTACCAGTCCACTCCCATTTCTTGTCTTTCTTCAACAAATCAGTGAGGCTTTGCACAATTTTTGAATACCCCAAAATGAACTTTCTGTAGTAATTCGCCAACCCAAGAAAAGATCTCAGTTCTGCAACTTTAGTAGGGGCAGGCCAATCAACAATGGCTTGAACTTTCCTCGAATCCATCTTCACAATTCCTTGACTAATAACATGTCCAAGGAACATAATTTCTGTACTACAGAATTCACACTTCTCTTTCTTTACATAGAGACTATATTCACGCAACTTCAAGAATATGCATTTTAAATGTTCCAAATGCTCATCTAGACTTTCACTATATATGACAATATCATCGAGATATACTACCACAAATTTATCTAAGTAGTCATATAGCACATCATTCATTAAGTTGCAAAACGTAGCAGGAGCATTTGTTAAACCGAAAGGCATCACCAAGAATTCAAATGAGCCATACCTCGTAACACATGCTGTCTTAGGCTCATCTCCTGCTGCGATTCGAACCTGCCAATAACCTGACCTTAGATCCAACTTTGTGAAGTACTTGGCCCGTGAAAGTCTATCAAAGAGCTCAATCACATTTGGAACTGGATACTTATTCTTGATTGTTACTTTGTTCAGTGCCCGATAATCCACACACATTCTCAAAGACCCATCTGCCTTCCTCTGAAATAATACCGGCGCACCATAGGGAGCCTTAGAGGGACGCAGCAACCCTGATTCCAACAAACCATCCAACTGCTTTCTCAACTCCGCTAATTCTGATGGACCCATTCTATAAGGGGCTTGTGCAGGAGGCCTAGCACCAGGCTCCAACTCAATTTTGTGATCAACAGCACATCTAGGTGGCAAGGACTTAGGCAACTCACGGGGCATAACATCATCAAATTCCCTTAGTATCTCAGCAACAGAATCTGGAACTTCAACCATCTTATCCGGCTTAACTTCAACCAAGGCTGCTAGATATGTTACTTCACCTCTTTTCAACCCAGCTTCAACCTGCAAGGCTGACAATAACCCATTCTTTGCTTTTCCCTTGACCGACTTCTCCAGAACACCTTTCACAAAACAAGGCTGCTGTTCGTCACCAATAAATATCCCACCGTAACGAGGCAGTATAGACACATTCGCTGCCAACAAGAAATCCATCCCCAGTATCACGTCAAAATCATCTAGGGGCATTGCTAACAGCTTGCACTTCCCTTCCCATGGTCCAACCTTCAAACTCACACAAGCCATACCTCCAACTTGTTGAGTATCAGCATTCACAGCTTTGAATTGACTTGTACTACGCTCCAAATCAATTTCTAACAACTTCCCATTTTTCTCAGCCACAAAAGTATTAGTAGCACCTGAGTCCACCATGGCCATCACATTATGACCATTAATGAGAACATTCACATACATTAGCCCATGAGATTTAACCATTTCCTCAGTTTGTAGAGCATTAATCATTCTGATCAGATTCACCCTCCTAGGTCCATCATTCTGACCTTCGTCTTCCTCGGTTTCAATTATGGCATTCAGCTTCTCCTTCCTAGGACATTACCTCATTTGGAGTTCTAGGCTATACTCCCAAAACCATCTCAAAAGGACTCTGACCTGTTGATGACGAACGCTGCAAGTTATAACAGAACTGAGCAGTGTCCATCAAGTCTAACCAATTCTTCTGACTTGCAGTAACAAAGTGCCTCAAATATTCCTCTAGCAGAGCATTTAATCTTTCTGTTTGGCCATCCGTCTGAGGATGATTAGTAGTAGAGAACTTCAGTTCAGAACCCAACAACCCAAACAAAACCGTCCAAAACCTGCCAGTAAACCTTGCATCTCTGTCACTAACCACATCTTCAGGTAAACCAAAGTACTTCACTACGTTCTTGAAAAACAGCCCAGCAGCTACATCAGCCGTACAAGCATGCGGTGTAGGGATAAATACTGCATACTTTGAGAATCTATCCACAATGACAAGGATAGATCTCATCCCCTCAACACTAGGCAACCCAGAAATAAAATCCAACGATATTGACTGCCATGGTCTACTAGGGATTGGAAGAGGCTGTAACAAACCCGCTACCTTCTTCTTTTCCGTCTTGTCAAGTTGACAAACCAAACATGACTTCACATACGCTTCTGTGTCTTCCAACATCTTAGGCCAAGTATAAGTTCTACACAGCAAAGCATACATCCTTTCAGCACCAGGATGACCAGCCCACTTAGAATCGTGAGACTCCCTTAAAATCTGTAATCTCAAATTCCCACCACAAGGAACATAGAGTCTATTGCCTTTAGCATGCAACAACCCGTCTTCAATCCAATACTTTCGAACAATGCCTTCACGTACATCTTTCATGAGTTTCTTATAAGCTTCGTCACACCCCGAGAGTGATCTGATCAACCCAATGAAATCTGAGTTCACCACAGTAAGAGTATTTACAAACTCTTTCACTGCAACCTTCCTACTCAAAGCATCAGCCACATGATTCTGAGCCCCCGGTTTATGCACCCAAGTGAAATCAAATTCTGCCAAGTATTCCTGCCAACGAGCTTGTTTGGGAGTCAATTTCTTCTGAGTCTTGAAGTAAGTATTAGCCACATTGTCTGTACATACAACAAACTTTGTACCCAGCAAGTAATGTCTCCACACCTTCAAACAATGAATCACTGCAGTCATTTCTTTTTCATGAGTAGAATATCTCTGCTCAGCATCCTTCAATTTCTGACTTTCATATGCAACCGGATGACCTTCCTGAACCAATACACCACCAATAGCTTTATCAGATGCATCAGTGTGTACCTCAAATGGCTTCTCAAAATCTGGAAGACTAAGTACTGGCTCCATTGCCACAACCTGCTTCAATTTTGCAAAAGCTTCCATGCAACTACCAGTCCACTCCCATTTCTTGTCTTTCTTCAACAAATCAGTGAGGCTTTGCACAATTTTTGAATACCCCAAAATGAACTTTCTGTAGTAATTCGCCAACCCAAGAAAAGATCTCAGTTCTGCAACTTTAGTAGGGGCAGGCCAATCAACAATGGCTTGAACTTTCCTCGAATCCATCTTCACAATTCCTTGACTAATAACATGTCCAAGGAACATAATTTCTGTACTACAGAATTCACACTTCTCTTTCTTTACATAGAGACTATATTCACGCAACTTCAAGAATATGCATTTTAAATGTTCCAAATGCTCATCTAGACTTTCACTATATATGACAATATCATCGAGATATACTACCACAAATTTATCTAAGTAGTCATATAGCACATCATTCATTAAGTTGCAAAACGTAGCAGGAGCATTTGTTAAACCGAAAGGCATCACCAAGAATTCAAATGAGCCATACCTCGTAACACATGCTGTCTTAGGCTCATCTCCTGCTGCGATTCGAACCTGCCAATAACCTGACCTTAGATCCAACTTTGTGAAGTACTTGGCCCGTGAAAGTCTATCAAAGAGCTCAATCACATTTGGAACTGGATACTTATTCTTGATTGTTACTTTGTTCAGTGCCCGATAATCCACACACATTCTCAAAGACCCATCTGCCTTCCTCTGAAATAATACCGGCGCACCATAGGGAGCCTTAGAGGGACGCAGCAACCCTGATTCCAACAAACCATCCAACTGCTTTCTCAACTCCGCTAATTCTGATGGACCCATTCTATAAGGGGCTTGTGCAGGAGGCCTAGCACCAGGCTCCAACTCAATTTTGTGATCAACAGCACATCTAGGTGGCAAGGACTTAGGCAACTCACGGGGCATAACATCATCAAATTCCCTTAGTATCTCAGCAACAGAATCTGGAACTTCAACCATCTTATCCGGCTTAACTTCAACCAAGGCTGCTAGATATGTTACTTCACCTCTTTTCAACCCAGCTTCAACCTGCAAGGCTGACAATAACCCATTCTTTGCTTTTCCCTTGACCGACTTCTCCAGAACACCTTTCACAAAACAAGGCTGCTGTTCGTCACCAATAAATATCCCACCGTAACGAGGCAGTATAGACACATTCGCTGCCAACAAGAAATCCATCCCCAGTATCACGTCAAAATCATCTAGGGGCATTGCTAACAGCTTGCACTTCCCTTCCCATGGTCCAACCTTCAAACTCACACAAGCCATACCTCCAACTTGTTGAGTATCAGCATTCACAGCTTTGAATTGACTTGTACTACGCTCCAAATCAATTTCTAACAACTTCCCATTTTTCTCAGCCACAAAAGTATTAGTAGCACCTGAGTCCACCATGGCCATCACATTATGACCATTAATGAGAACATTCACATACATTAGCCCATGAGATTTAACCATTTCCTCAGTTTGTAGAGCATTAATCATTCTGATCAGATTCACCCTCCTAGGTCCATCATTCTGACCTTCGTCTTCCTCGGTTTCAATTATGGCATTCAGCTTCTCCTTCCTAGGACATTCTTTCATCATATGAGGACCCCCACAAATATAACAGCCCTTGCTCTTAGCCTTAGACTGACCATCATATTTGGGTTTACCCTGGGCATCACCATCTTTCTTCTTGAATTTCTTCTTGTCTTTCTGCCCTTTTACCTTCCCAGCAACACTCTTACTTTTTCCAGCATCACTTGAAGGATTCCCAACCTTGTAATCAACCAGCCCATCAGCCGCAGCAATTGCACTAGTCAAATCCTTAACATTTTGCCTTCTCAATTCAGACTGCGCCCATGGCTTTAGTCCCGACACAAAGTTGAACAATTTATCCTCATCTGACATGTTTTTAATGTCCAACAATAGAGAACTAAACTCTTTAACGTAATCACGAATAGTACCCATTTGCCTTAGATTCTTCATGCTTTCTCTAGCCAACCATGCAGCATTATTGGGTAAGAATTGATCCTTCAATTCTCTTTTCAGCGTTTCCCAACTATCAATCTGAGGCCTCGCTGAATCCTCATCATCATCTGTACGTGTACGCCACCATAATTTCGCATCCCCAATCAGATACATACTTGTGATCATTACCTTCTCATTTTCTGTAATGTGGGCAGCCTTAAAATACTGTTCCATATCCCACAAGAAGTTTTCAAGTTCCTTTGCATTCCGGCTTCCCCCAAACGACTTTGGTTCTGGAACTTTAAACTTAGAGTACCATCATTTGTACTACTCGAGGCACCACCAGCAATAGCCCTCTTCAAGATGGCGATTTCATCACTCATCTTCTGCATCTCATCTTTAACCAAATCCGCAGATGCAGCCATTGTTGCAAACAAGTCTGTAAACTTGCCTTCATTCACCGTAGTGATATTATTCACCAGAGTCTTCATTTCGTCCAAGCCTTCATGAAGGTTATGGACATGATTCTCCAAGGAGATGTCATCTGTGGACAGTGGCACCCCAACAAATTCTTCCAAACGCCCAACTCTCTCTTGCAGTACAACATTTGGATTCACCATGCTTCTCGAAACACAGCTCTGATACCAGTTGTCACAGGGTTATATTTTTTTCACTTAAATAAGCCCCTGTGCGGCCTGCCCTTATGTCCCAGCACACCAAGAACAGCAGCCAACACCCCAATTTGTTTTCCTTATCACTAAGAACAATAAATAAAGCACACAGCAGAATTTATAGGAGACACCCTCCCAACCTTTTCATTGCCAATACAACCCAAAAGGAATACAAGAGATTACAAGCCAAAGACTATACAATGTTTGCCTATCTCTCTCAATACTATTTTCTATGTGCAGAATATTGAACACAAGATACAGATTACATCAAAATATGCCTATCTATATCTATACACGTTTTTCTCCCACTTGCTGAGCAGTTACAAGCAGTTACTCTCAGCCAAGTTAGTTACCAGCAGTTCCAAGGACACCTGTCAGCCAACCAGACCATTGCACAAACTGTTGGGAAGTTACTTGCCACATCTAGACACCAACAAATATATATATATATAACATATATATATACCCCATCAGTTAGCCACGTTTTCATTGCCTCCAGCCCAATGTCACTTGTCCAGCCCAAAACAAAATTCCTCTCATAAGCCCAACTAAGGACCCAAGCCTTTGGGCCTCAACCAGAACACTATTGGTCTACCCAGCCAGCCAATGTCTAAGCCCAACTCTAATGCCACAGCAACCCCGCTAAAGCACACTAGTTCACTAGCCAAGCCAACCACTAAGCCAACATCCCACAACTTTGACGCCTGAGCGCCTGGCCTTGGCGGGCCTTGGGAATCAGTCACCGCCAAGCCAAAATCAACCTTGAGCCTTACTCCCTTACAGTTACCTTCTAGGCATAACCATAAGGCTTTCTGACCATGATCATGTAGACTCTGTTTTGTAGTTTGTTTTAGCGAAAGAATCGTATTGTTTCGATTTACGGTTTAGGAGAAACATCCGTTTTAGTGAAAGCGGTTTCGGATAACTAAGTAGTTCACTGCATGAACTTTGAGATTGTGATCTTTAAAAATGGAATTGGGTCGAGATATTAAAATGGATACTAGCATGGATAGTCAGGAAAGGAACCTAGGAGGTTTCGTGTCAAAAAGATAAGTTTTCGATTTTATAAAAATGCGGGAACAAAAGTTGCGCGAGTGAAATACCCTTAAGGGGATGGTTAAAAACAATGAGTTAACAATGGTAAAGTACTTGGGTTTTGAGGATAGATTTCCACCCAAACTTTTGACTTAAGAGTTTACGGAATGTCATGAGGTTATAAGTGACCAAGAGCGAGACATTTGATTTTCATCAATAGAACTTTAGTGCTTAAGTTATAGCACATTAATTGGTTCGATGGGACTGATTATGTATTGTGTATCTTATTATAGATCGACGAGCACACTCCCAAGCCCCCACTACCACTTCACCGAGACACCAAGGCAAGTTTTCAAACCCTACATCATATAAGTGATGCTGTTGTGATTACTGTTGTGTACGTGATATATGTTCTACTTTAATGCTGTGAAAAGATTTATAACTATTTACGCTTTTGATAAAAAGCTTTATAAGATATAAGGTTTATATGCTATGTAAATACTAGATATAAACCGAGGTTTTAAAGGCTCTAAGGATAGAGCACTCGTACGATGATTTTAAAATATTAGACCGGGAGTTAAATTACTATTTTGGCTTGATTATACTGTCAGAAACTGGAGGGTCCAGGGACAGCTATATTTTAAATATGTTGATTAAATATTCCAATATATATATTATTGGATATTTAATGTGTGATATTAAATAATATTATTAAAAATATTAGTTTGAATATTTAATTAAATAAGTGAATATTATTTGAATATTCACTTAAGTGGAATATTATTGAATAATAATTCAATATTTATTATTTGGATATTTATTAAATATTCCAAATATGATTTAAAAATCATAGAACCTTATTATATTATTATTTAAGGTTCTAGTATTTACGCAAATATTTCTGATCTTCAGAAAAGATATTTAAAACATAGATTCCCAAATATTATCTTAAGTTATTAAAAATATTTAAATGCGATTAAATATTTTCTAACTCATCAAAACTTGGGAATCCAGTTCAAGTAGTCGAGGAAATAGTTTTACTTCCTCTATTCCTCTAGAGTACCTATAGCTGGGGATGACTCCCCTATTCAATCAAAGAATTTCAAACTTGCTGAACTCTGAAAATATCGATGAACTCCCAGGTCATGATTTCAAAATACGTGGTAATCATTCGTAGTTTCGTTGACTGATGTCAACCCACACTGTGACTTACTCCCTTCAAATACTCTGGAGTAAGGAATCTGAACTGTTGTAAAGTTTGACAAGTATTTGTACTTGGGGGAAATAGGAGTAAATTCCGATGCCCGTTTCATTGATTTTATCCGGGACCAGGAGGAAACGTGAAGGAGGTTGTTGGACAGTACCTCTGATTATAGCGTAAGAGGCTGCTGGGCAGTCCAGCACTTATCTCGCGTAGGAGGCTGTGGGACAGTCCAACAGATACAAAGCCCGTATGCGGCTGGGGTGATAATCGTGTTAAGATGTCGTCCATCTACTAGTAGAAAAGTGTGAGTACGATACAACGACTGATCATCGTGTATCGTGGCATGCTCCAGAAAAAGGTCCCTTCCCTCCAATTGGAGTTGTGCTGCACATTGTAATGAAAGCCTAGGCGCTGAGTATCACGTATGTTTATTAATGTTTATTTATAAGTATCACGTATGTTTATTAATGAACAAGAACAAACTTTTGCGCTGCCTTTCTGGTTTCACATAGAGATCATATTGGCAGTAGGTTGCAAGTATTTTACTTTTGGGTTGTAATAACTTTAATTTATGGATCATATGACTACTTCTTGTGCAATTTCGTTTCTGAGACATAACTAGCGTGAGTATATTGATGGTGGGTCACCATGTGTGTTGATTTATATTATTATGATTCATGTATCAAGTGTTTGTACGGAAAAAAGGAACGTGACAACCTAGATCTCCGACCCCGGATCTGGGGGTGTTACAGAAATGGCATCAGAGCCTATAGTTATTAATCTCAGAAACGATAGGGCGTTAGGAATAATAAATGTAACTATAATAATAAGAAGAACTCCCATTGAGTTCATGGTTGGGCTACCGGATGTAGCACTGACTGTTAAAACCCGCAAGGGAACTTTTATTCCACAGTAAAGTAACCTAGTTTTCGCTTGTATAGGTGTTTGCGGCCGAGGAGGCCGATGACTTTGAGACCCAGCATGACGATGCTCTGCTGGCGGCTGAGGACGACCCCATGGACGACCCCATGGAGGATCTAGATGAGGATCTCGAGGAGGATACAGAGGACCCGGACGAGGATCCGAAAGAGGACCCCATGACTGTGTTTGACTTTCCTACTTCTCCTGCTCCCACTATTGATGGAGAGTCGACTGAGGATGATGATTCCACTGAGAGGGATCAAGTTGTGCCTGATGTAGTTACTACGGAGGACGATGAGACTTCCGAGGACAGTGCTATCCGAGGAGGCATCAGGATGTACCCTCTGCCTACTGTGAGAGCCCTTACCCCTCCTGTGCCCCCACTGAGCCCGTTAACATTAGACGATGACTATGACCTTGCCCCTGAGGGATATGAGGAGGACCAGCCCATGACTGATCCGGATACACCTCCTCCCTCACCTACTAGAGTACCTACTGTGATCCATGATTGGATGATTGGCCGGCTGACCACTGACTTGGCAGCGATAGAGGCTAGAGCTGATGAGCTGAGGAGACAGTTGGCTGCAAAGAGAGAGACCCGTCGTTCCTATTAGGACAGGATGAGGTTTATGACTCCTACGGAGATGAGACGTGAGATTTCCAGCATTGAGTGGCGAGCTATGGTCCGCATGAGAGGCCTGTCTGTTATTGCTGAGGGACTGGTACCCCGACTGGCCACAGAGATGATTTGGGCAGATGTTATGGCGCGTGTCAGGAGCCTGACCCACCCGGAGGGGGAGCCTTGATAGATGATGGATAGCTTAGTTCTCTAATCTCAGATGGCCGTTAGTAGTGCCAATTTTGTGGGAGGGTTCCGATGTATAATAGTATCCTTTCTGAGTTAAAGATAGGCTGATCAGACTGACGTTAGTAGATGTTGACTGGTTGACTGGTAGTACTTAGCTTTTGACTATTGTACGGATGATGTATTTCAGCGATGTGTTCGCTTTTGTGGGAACTTTGACTTCAGTATCTCGTGACTTTATGTCACTTATGTATATATTCGTGCATTTCAGTTTCTTTAAAGCTTTCAGTCTTAAATTTGATATCCCCTGCTATTTCAACTGTTTTACAAGTTATTAGTTTTGACATATAAACTGTGCAACCCCCCATTTTGACAAAAAAATATATATATAAAAGAATATTTTTTTTGTGTGAGAAATGATGATTTCCAAGATTTTCACCGATAAACTCAACCGATCCAACCACCTATTTTGAAGGAACAAATGCTTTTTAATAAAAGTTCTTGTTTAAAAACATCAGGAAAATGCCACCCCGACGTATGGGAACGCGAGCACGCCCTGCCAATCCTGCGGCTCAGGGCAGTGTTAACTAGGGAGATGTAAGGCAAAACTTTCATAATGAGGAAGAAAACTCAGACTTCCACGAGTTGGAAGAACAGAATTATGAGGAAGGTGAGTATGAAGGAAGCGGAGATGATGATGATTATAATGAGTTTGATGATCAGGACTACGAAAAGGAAGAGTATGAAAGTACTTAGAATGTGGAGGTCCCCGGTGGAAACCCGATGGACCAATTCATGCACCTACTCCGACAGAATTTGAATCAGCACCCACCGCCACCAGCACCAGGTCCCAATACTACGGGACAGAATGCTTTCAAGGCTTTTAAGTCCCTAAGACCCCCGTAATTTCAGGGATCTGCTGACCCTATTGAGGCAAGAGCTTGGTTCTAAGCCAACATCCCACAACTTTGACGCCTGAGCGCCTGGCCTTGGCGGGCCTTGGGAATCAGTCACCGCCAAGCCAAAATCAACCTTGAGCCTTACTCCCTTACAAACCCTCCCCCACTAGAAGAGGCCAATGTCCTCATTGGAGGGTTGTCCAAATACTCTTTAATCTGATCTTCAAATTGCCACAAAGTCACATCTCTCTCGCACGTAGCATCAACTTCTGATTCTCCTTTCCACTTCACCAAGTAATCGGTCCTTCGATTCTGCCTACTCATTCCCATGGTTCGATGATCAAGAACTTTATCAACAATCTTATCAAACTGCTTTCGAATAGGAGGAGGCGCCCGCTTTAGCTGCTGCCTTTGACCCAATAAACTTTCATGAAAAGGTTTCAGAAAACTTACATGGAATGTTGGATGAATCTTCATCCTAGCAGGTAGATCCAAACGATAGGCTACAACACCAACCTTCTTGATAACTTCAAACGGCCCATCATATTTCTGAACCAAACCCCTATGTACTGACTTTGAGCTAATCTTTTTCCAAATCTGTGGTGTTAATTTCAGTAACACCTTGTCCCCAACCTGAAATTCCAAAGACCTGCGTTTCTTATCAGCATACTTCCTCATTCTATGCCGTGCTTTACTAAGGTTATCACGAGCGTCCTCAAATAACTCCTGTTTTCCCACAGCATATTTATAAGCAGCAGGGCAATTTCCACCCGTTCTCTGAATCGCTACCTCATTTGGAGTTCTAGGCTATACTCCCAAAACCATCTCAAAAGGACTCTGACCTGTTGATGACGAACGCTGCAAGTTATAACAGAACTGAGCAGTGTCCTTCAAGTCTAACCAATTCTTCTGACTTGCAGTAACAAAGTGCCTCAAATATTCCTCTAGCAGAGCATTTAATCTTTCTGTTTGGCCATCCGTCTGAGGATGATTAGTAGTAGAGAACTTCAGTTCAGAACCCAACAACCCAAACAAAACCGTCCAAAACCTGCCAGTAAACCTTGCATCTCTGTCACTAACCACATCTTCAGGTAAACCAAAGTACTTCACTACGTTCTTGAAAAACAGCCCAGCAGCTACATCAGCCGTACAAGCATGCGGTGTAGGGATAAATACTGCATACTTTGAGAATCTATCCACAATGACAAGGATAGATCTCATCCCCTCAACACTAGGCAACCCAGAAATAAAATCCAACGATATTGACTGCCATGGTCTACTAGGGATTGGAAGAGGCTGTAACAAACCCGCTACCTTCTTCTTTTCCGTCTTGTCAAGTTGACAAACCAAACATGACTTCACATACGCTTCTGTGTCTTCCAACATCTTAGGCCAAGTATAAGTTCTACACAGCAAAGCATACATCCTTTCAGCACCAGGATGACCAGCCCACTTAGAATCGTGAGACTCCCTTAAAATCTGTAATCTCAAATTCCCACCACAAGGAACATAGAGTCTATTGCCTTTAGCATGCAACAACCCGTCTTCAATCCAATACTTTCGAACAATGCCTTCACGTACATCTTTCATGAGTTTCTTATAAGCTTCGTCACACCCCGAGAGTGATCTGATCAACCCAATGAAATCTGAGTTCACCACAGTAAGAGTATTTACAAACTCTTTCACTGCAACCTTCCTACTCAAAGCATCAGCCACATGATTCTGAGCCCCCGGTTTATGCACCCAAGTGAAATCAAATTCTGCCAAGTATTCCTGCCAACGAGCTTGTTTGGGAGTCAATTTCTTCTGAGTCTTGAAGTAAGTATTAGCCACATTGTCTGTACATACAACAAACTTTGTACCCAGCAAGTAATGTCTCCACACCTTCAAACAATGAATCACTGCAGTCATTTCTTTTTCATGAGTAGAATATCTCTGCTCAGCATCCTTCAATTTCTGACTTTCATATGCAACCGGATGACCTTCCTGAACCAATACACCACCAATAGCTTTATCAGATGCATCAGTGTGTACCTCAAATGGCTTCTCAAAATCTGGAAGACTAAGTACCGGCTCCATTGCCACAACCTGCTTCAATTTTGCAAAAGCTTCCATGCAACTACCAGTCCACTCCCATTTCTTGTCTTTCTTCAACAAATCAGTGAGGCTTTGCACAATTTTTGAATACCCCAAAATGAACTTTCTGTAGTAATTCGCCAACCCAAGAAAAGATCTCAGTTCTGCAACTTTAGTAGGGGCAGGCCAATCAACAATGGCTTGAACTTTCCTCGAATCCATCTTCACAATTCCTTGACTAATAACATGTCCAAGGAACATAATTTCTGTACTACAGAATTCACACTTCTCTTTCTTTACATAGAGACTATATTCACGCAACTTCAAGAATATGCATTTTAAATGTTCCAAATGCTCATCTAGACTTTCACTATATATGACAATATCATCGAGATATACTACCACAAATTTATCTAAGTAGTCATATAGCACATCATTCATTAAGTTGCAAAACGTAGCAGGAGCATTTGTTAAACCGAAAGGCATCACCAAGAATTCAAATGAGCCATACCTCGTAACACATGCTGTCTTAGGCTCATCTCCTGCTGCGATTCGAACCTGCCAATAACCTGACCTTAGATCCAACTTTGTGAAGTACTTGGCCCGTGAAAGTCTATCAAAGAGCTCAATCACATTTGGAACTGGATACTTATTCTTGATTGTTACTTTGTTCAGTGCCCGATAATCCACACACATTCTCAAAGACCCATCTGCCTTCCTCTGAAATAATACCGGCGCACCATAGGGAGCCTTAGAGGGACGCAGCAACCCTGATTCCAACAAACCATCCAACTGCTTTCTCAACACCGCTAATTCTGATGGACCCATTCTATAAGGGGCTTGTGCAGGAGGCCTAGCACCAGGCTCCAACTCAATTTTGTGATCAACAGCACATCTAGGTGGCAAGGACTTAGGCAACTCACGGGGCATAACATCATCAAATTCCCTTAGTATCTCAGCAACAGAATCTGGAACTTCAACCATCTTATCCGGCTTAACTTCAACCAAGGCTGCTAGATATGTTACTTCACCTCTTTTCAACCCAGCTTCAACCTGCAAGGCTGACAATAACCCATTCTTTGCTTTTCCCTTGACCGACTTCTCCAGAACACCTTTCACAAAACAAGGCTGCTGTTCGTCACCAATAAATATCCCACCGTAACGAGGCAGTATAGACACATTCGCTGCCAACAAGAAATCCATCCCCAGTATCACGTCAAAATCATCTAGGGGCATTGCTAACAGCTTGCACTTCCCTTCCCATGGTCCAACCTTCAAACTCACACAAGCCATACCTCCAACTTGTTGAGTATCAGCATTCACAGCTTTGAATTGACTTGTACTACGCTCCAAATCAATTTCTAACAACTTCCCATTTTTCTCAGCCACAAAACTATTAGTAGCACCTGAGTCCACCATGGCCATCACATTATGACCATTAATGAGAACATTCACATACATTAGCCCATGAGATTTAACCATTTCCTCAGTTTGTAGAGCATTAATCATTCTGATCAGATTCACCCTCCTAGGTCCATCATTCTGACCTTCGTCTTCCTCGGTTTCAATTATGGCATTCAGCTTCTCCTTCCTAGGACATTCTTTCATCATATGAGGACCCCCACAAATATAACAGCCCTTGCTCTTAGCCTTAGACTGACCATCATATTTGGGTTTACCCTGGGCATCACCATCTTTCTTCTTGAATTTCTTCTTGTCTTTCTGCCCTTTTACCTTCCCAGCAACACTCTTACTTTTTCCAGCATCACTTGAAGGATTCCCAACCTTGTAATCAACCAGCCCATCAGCCGCAGCAATTGCACTAGTCAAATCCTTAACATTTTGCCTTCTCAATTCAGACTGCGCCCATGGCTTTAGTCCCGACACAAAGTTGAACAATTTATCCTCATCTGACATGTTTTTAATGTCCAACAATAGAGAACTAAACTCTTTAACGTAATCACGAATAGTACCCATTTGCCTTAGATTCTTCATGCTTTCTCTAGCCAACCATGCAGCATTATTGGGTAAGAATTGATCCTTCAATTCTCTTTTCAGCGTTTCCCAACTATCAATCTGAGGCCTCGCTGAATCTTCATCATCATCTGTACGTGTACGCCACCATAATTTCGCATCCCCAATCAGATACATACTTGTGATCATTACCTTCTCATTTTCTGTAATGTGGGCAGCCTTAAAATACTGTTCCATATCCCACAAGAAGTTTTCAAGTTCCTTTGCATTCCGGCTTCCCCCAAACGACTTTGGTTCTGGAACTTTAAACTTAGAGTACCATCATTTGTACTACTCGAGGCACCACCAGCAATAGCCCTCTTCAAGATGGCGATTTCATCACTCATCTTCTGCATCTCATCTTTAACCAAATCCGCAGATGCAGCCATTGTTGCAAACAAGTCTGTAAACTTGCCTTCATTCACCGTAGTGATATTATTCACCAGAGTCTTCATTTCGTCCAAGCCTTCATGAAGGTTATGGACATGATTCTCCAAGGAGATGTCATCTGTGGACAGTGGCACCCCAACAAATTCTTCCAAACGCCCAACTCTCTCTTGCAGTACAACATTTGGATTCACCATGCTTCTCGAAACACAGCTCTGATACCAGTTGTCACAGGGTTATATTTTTTTCACTTAAATAAGCCCCTGTGCGGCCTGCCCTTATGTCCCAGCACACCAAGAACAGCAGCCAACACCCCAATTTGTTTTCCTTATCACTAAGAACAATAAATAAAGCACACAGCAGAATTTATAGGAGACACCCTCCCAACCTTTTCATTGCCAATACAACCCAAAAGGAATACAAGAGATTACAAGCCAAAGACTATACAATGTTTGCCTATCTCTCTCAATACTATTTTCTATGTGCAGAATATTGAACACAAGATACAGATTACATCAAAATATGCCTATCTATATCTATACACGTTTTTCTCCCACTTGCTGAGCAGTTACAAGCAGTTACTCTCAGCCAAGTTAGTTACCAGCAGTTCCAAGGACACCTGTCAGCCAACCAGACCATTGCACAAATTGTTGGAAAGTTACTTGCCACATCTAGACACCAACAAATATATATATATAACATATATATATACCCCATCAGTTAGCCACGTTTTCATTGCCTCCAGCCCAATGTCACTTGTCCAGCCCAAAACAAAATTCCTCTCATAAGCCCAACTAAGGACCCAAGCCTTTGGGCCTCAACCAGAACACTATTGGTCTACCCAACCAGCCAATGTCTAAGCCCAACTCTAATGCCACAGCAACCCCGCTAAAGCACACTAGTTCACTAGCCAAGCCAACCACTAAGCCAACATCCCACAACTTTGACGCCTGAGCGCCTGGCCTTGGCGGGCCTTGGGAATCAGTCACCGCCAAGCCAAAATCAACCTTGAGCCTTACTCCCTTACAGTTACCTTCTAGGCATAACCATAAGGCTTTCTGACCATGATCATGTAGACTCTATTTTGTAGTTTGTTTTAGCGAAAGAATCGTATTGTTTCGATTTACGGTTTAGGAGAAACATCCGTTTTAGTGAAAGCGGTTTCGGATAACTAAGTAGTTCACTGCATGAACTTTGAGATTGTGATCTTTAAAAATGGAATTGGGTCGAGATATTAAAATGGATACTAGCATGGATAGTCAGGAAAGGAACCTAGGAGGTTTCGTGTCAAAAAGATAAGTTTTCGATTTTATAAAAATGCGGGAACAAAAGTTGCGCGAGTGAAATACCCTTAAGGGGATGGTTAAAAACAATGAGTTAACAATGGTAAAGTACTTGGGTTTTGAGGATAGATTTCCACCCAAACTTTTGACTTAAGAGTTTACGGAATGTCATGAGGTTATAAGTGACCAAGAGCGAGACATTTGATTTTCATCAATAGAACTTTAGTGCTTAAGTTATAGCACATTAATTGGTTCGATGGGACTGATTATGTATTGTGTATCTTATTATAGATCGACGAGCACACTCCCAAGCCCCCACTACCACTTCACCGAGACACCAAGGCAAGTTTTCAAACCATACATCATATAAGTGATGCTGTTGTGATTACTGTTGTGTACGTGATATATGTTCTACTTTAATGCTGTGAAAAGATTTATAACTATTTACGCTTTTGATAAAAAGCTTTATAAGATATAAGGTTTATATGCTATGTAAATACTAGATATAAACCGAGGTTTTAAAGGCTCTAAGGATAGAGCACTCGTACGATGATTTTAAAATATTAGACCGGGAGTTAAATTACTATTTTGGCTTGATTATACTGTCAGAAACTGGAGGGTCCAGGGACAGCTATATTTTAAATATGTTGATTAAATATTCCAATATATATATTATTGGATATTTAATGTGTGATATTAAATAATATTATTAAAAATATTAGTTTGAATATTTAATTAAATAAGTGAATATTATTTGAATATTCACTTAAGTGGAATATTATTGAATAATAATTCAATATTTATTATTTGGATATTTATTAAATATTCCAAATATGATTTAAAAATCATAGAACCTTATTATATTATTATTTAAGGTTCTAGTATTTACGCAAATATTTCTGATCTTCAGAAAAGATATTTAAAACATAGATTCCCAAATATTATCTTAAGTTATTAAAAATATTTAAATGCGATTAAATATTTTCTAACTCATCAAAACTTGGGAATCCAGTTCAAGTAGTCGAGGAAATAGTTTTACTTCCTCTATTCCTCTAGAGTACCTATAGCTGGGGATGACTCCCCTATTCAATCAAAGAATTTCAAACTTGCTGAACTCTGAAAATATCGATGAACTCCCAGGTCATGATTTCAAAATACGTGGTAATCATTCGTAGTTTCGTTGACTGATGTCAACCCACACTGTGACTTACTCCCTTCAAATACTCTGGAGTAAGGAATCTGAACTGTTGTAAAGTTTGACAAGTATTTGTACTTGGGGGAAATAGGATTAAATTCCGATTCCCGTTTCATTGATTTTATCCGGGACCAGGAGGAAACGTGAAGGAGGTTGTTGGACAGTACCTCTGATTATAGCGTAAGAGGCTGCTGGGCAGTCCAGCACTTATCTCGCGTAGGAGGCTGTGGGACAGTCCAACAGATACAAAGCCCGTATGCGGCTGGGGTGATAATCGTGTTAAGATGTCGTCCATCTACTAGTAGAAAAGTGTGAGTACGATACAACGACTGATCATCGTGTATCGTGGCATGCTCCAGAAAAAGGTCCCTTCCCTCCAATTGGAGTTGTGCTGCACATTGTAATGAAAGCCTAGGCGCTGAGTATCACGTATGTTTATTAATGTTTATTTATAAGTATCACGTATGTTTATTAATGAACAAGAACAAACTTTTGCGCTGCCTTTCTGGTTTCACATAGAGATCATATTGGCAGTAGGTTGCAAGTATTTTACTTTTGGGTTGTAATAACTTTAATTTATGGATCATATGACTACTTCTTGTGCAATTTCGTTTCTGAGACATAACTAGCGTGAGTATATTGATGGTGGGTCACCATGTGTGTTGATTTATATTATTATGATTCATGTATCAAGTGTTTGTACGGAAAAAAGGAACGTGACAACCTAGATCTCCGACCCCGGATCTGGGGGTGTTACAGAAATGGCATCAGAGCCTATAGTTATTAATCTCAGAAACGATAGGGCGTTAGGAATAATAAATGTAACTATAATAATAAGAAGAACTCCCATTGAGTTCATGGTTGGGCTACCGGATGTAGCACTGACTGTTAAAACCCGCAAGGGAACTTTTATTCCACAGTAAAGTAACCTAGTTTTCGCTTGTATAGGTGTTTGCGGCCGAGAAGGCCGATGACTTTGAGACCCAGCATGACGATGCTCTGCTGGCGGCTGAGGACGACCCCATGGACGACCCCATGGAGGATCTAGATGAGGATCTCGAGGAGGATACAGAGGACCCGGACGAGGATCCGAAAGAGGACCCCATGACTGTGTTTGACTTTCCTACTTCTCCTGCTCCCACTATTGATGGAGAGTCGACTGAGGATGATGATTCCACTGAGAGGGATCAAGTTGTGCCTGATGTAGTTACTACGGAGGACGATGAGACTTCCGAGGACAGTGCTATCCGAGGAGGCATCAGGATGTACCCTCTGCCTACTGTGAGAGCCCTTACCCCTCCTGTGCCCCCACTGAGCCCGTTAACATTAGACGATGACTATGACCTTGCCCCTGAGGGATATGAGGAGGACCAGCCCATGACTGATCCGGATACACCTCCTCCCTCACCTACTAGAGTACCTACTGTGATCCATGATTGGATGATTGGCCGGCTGACCACTGACTTGGCAGCGATAGAGGCTAGAGCTGATGAGCTGAGGAGACAGTTGGCTGCAAAGAGAGAGACCCGTCGTTCCTATTAGGACAGGATGAGGTTTATGACTCCTACGGAGATGAGACGTGAGATTTCCAGCATTGAGTGGCGAGCTATGGTCCGCATGAGAGGCCTGTCTGTTATTGCTGAGGGACTGGTACCCCGACTGGCCACAGAGATGATTTGGGCAGATGTTATGGCGCGTGTCAGGAGCCTGACCCACCCGGAGGGGGAGCCTTGATAGATGATGGATAGCTTAGTTCTCTAATCTCAGATGGCCGTTAGTAGTGCCAATTTTGTGGGAGGGTTCCGATGTATAATAGTATCCTTTCTGAGTTAAAGATAGGCTGATCAGACTGACGTTAGTAGATGTTGACTGGTTGACTGGTAGTACTTAGCTTTTGACTATTGTACGGATGATGTATTTCAGCGATGTGTTCGCTTTTGTGGGAACTTTGACTTCAGTATCTCGTGACTTTATGTCACTTATGTATATATTCGTGCATTTCAGTTTCTTTAAAGCTTTCAGTCTTAAATTTGATATCCCCTGCTATTTCAACTGTTTTACAAGTTATTAGTTTTGACATATAAACTGTGCAACCCCCCATTTTGACAAAAAAAAATATATATAAAAGAATATTTTTTTTGTGTGAGAAATGATGATTTCCAAGATTTTCACCGATAAACTCAACCGATCCAACCACCTATTTTGAAGGAACAAATGCTTTTTAATAAAAGTTCTTGTTTAAAAACATCAGGAAAATGCCACCCCGACGTATGGGAACGCGAGCACGCCCTGCCAATCCTGCGGCTCAGGGCAGTGTTAACTAGGGAGATGTAAGGCAAAACTTTCATAATGAGGAAGAAAACTCAGACTTCCACGAGTTGGAAGAACAGAATTATGAGGAAGGTGAGTATGAAGGAAGCGGAGATGATGATGATTATAATGAGTTTGATGATCAGGACTACGAAAAGGAAGAGTATGAAAGTACTTAGAATGTGGAGGTCCCCGGTGGAAACCCGATGGACCAATTCATGCACCTACTCCGACAGAATTTGAATCAGCACCCACCGCCACCAGCACCAGGTCCCAATACTACGGGACAAAATGCTTTCAAGGCTTTTAAGTCCCTAAGACCCCCGTAATTTCAGGGATCTGCTGACCCTATTGAGGCAAGAGCTTGGTTAAAGGAAATGGAAAAAATCTTTTGAAATCCTAGGTATTGAGGAAGCCCAAAAGACCGTCTTTCCTACTTACCTCCTGAAAGGGGAGGCTAACTACTGGTGGGAATCGAAGAGAAACCTAGAAACAGATGTCGTTATTACCTGGAAAAGGTTTACTACCTTATTTCTGGAAAAGTATTTTCCTGTATTCATGGAAGCACAAATGGAGAGGAAGTTTTTGGAACTGAAACAAGATAACATAACTGTGGCGGAATATGAAGCCAAGTTTACAGAGTTGTGTCGGTTTGTGTCAGATTTTGTCAATACCGACTTGAAGAGGTCAAGAAGGTTTCAGCAAGGGCTAAAGCAATGGATTCAGAATAGAGTAGCTGTGTTGGCAATAACGGACTATGCCTCACTAGTGCAAAAGGCAACCATAGTGGAATAAGGTAATGAACAGAGTCAGAAAGGAAGGGAGAAGAAAAAGAGAAAGTTTGGTAGTCAAGGAGGAAGCTTGGTGAACAAGAGTTTTCCAGCAAGGCCATTTGGAGGAACCAGGTCCCAACCCTTAAGGAATTCCGAGTTGAGGAAAACTGAGAATAAGAGCCTAAGTCAGGGCGGCGGACAGATGGGAGTGTCCCATTTCAATCAACCCCGACCCCCACTACCTGACTGCAAGACGTGTGGGAGAAAACATCTAGGAGAGTGTACTTTAAAGTCGGCAACATGCTTCAAGTGCAAGAAGACAGGGCACTACTCCAGAACATGCCCTCTGAACAATCAGAAGTGTTTTCAGTGTGGGAAATTAGGACACCTGAGAAGAGACTGCCCTATGGCAAACCCCGCTGGCTCAAGAATCAGTGGAGCCGCCTCTAACAAGCCCCCGACTGCTAGAACTTTCAACATGACTGTGAAAGATGCCGTGAGGGACACAAATGTGATAGCAGGTACCCTTCTACTCAACACCATCAATGCAAATGTTTTATTTGATTCGGGAGCTACCAAGTCTTTTATTTCGAGGGATTTCGCGAGTCAGTTAAGACTTAGAGCGGAACCATTCATTAAAAGAAGTATTAGAGGTAGAGATAGCAAATCGGGAAGTAATTCCGGTTGATAAGATACATTTAGACTGTAGTCTAGAGATAGAAGGTCAACATTTTCGTGTAGACTTGGTCCCATTTAAATTAGGGGAATTTTATGTTATTCTGGGAATGGATTGGTTGTCGAGCAATGGTGCTCAGATCGATTGTGAACGAAAGAAAATTTGGATCAAAACATCCGAAGGACGGGAGGTCGTGTTCAAGGGGCAACGACAAACCCGTAAGTTTTTAACCATGGCCCAAACCAAGAGGTTGTTGCGGCATGGGTGTGAGGCTTACTTAGCCTATGTGATAGATACAAATCGAGAGGTTCCTAAGTTACAAAATATTCCAATTGTTAATGAATTTGAAGACGTATTTCCAGAAGACCTTCCGGGATTGCCACTCGATAGGGAGATAGAATTCGCTATAGAATTAGCTCCAGGGACGGCGCCAGTTTCGAAGGCCCCGTACCGGTTAGCTCTAGTAGAAATGAAAGAGTTAGCTATTCAATTGCAGGAATTGCTAGATAAGGGAATGATAAGACCAAGTGTGTCATCATGGGGTGCACCAGTGCTGTTTGTGAAAAAGAAGGATGGTAGCTTGAGATTGTGCATAGACTATCGAGAACTAAACAAGTTAACCATTAAGAACCGATATCCTTTACCAAGGATTGATGATTTGTTTGACCAGTTGAAAGATGCGGTTTACTTCTCCAAGATTGACCTGAGGACTGGATATCACCAGTTAAAGATAAAACCTGAAGATATACCCAAGACTGCATTTCACACTAGGTATGGGCACTACGAATTTTCAGTGATGTCGTTTGGGCTGACGAATGCCCCGACAGCTTTCATGGACCTAATGAATAGAGTCTTCAAACAATATTTGGACAAATGTGTCATAGTTTTTATTGATGATATTTTAGTCTACTCCAAGACAGAGGAAGAACACACAGAACACTTGAGAATAGTGTTAGACACATTGAGAAAGGAAAGGTTATATGCCAAGTTCTCCAAGTGTGAGTTTTGGCTAAAAGAAGTGCAGTTTCTAGGCCATGTGGTTAGCAGTGATGGAGTACTAGTTGACCCTGCTAAGATAGAAGCCGTTTCAAATTGGGAAAGACCAACCACCCCGACTGAGGTGATAAGTTTTGTAGGCTTAGCCGGGTATTATCGGAGATTTGTGTAAGATTTTGCTAGAATAGCAGCCCCACTGACCCGACTGACCCGAAAGAATGAAAAGTTTGAATTGACTGAGAAATGCGAGAAGAGTTTCCAGGAATTGAAAAGGAGGCTAGTTACTGCCCCTGTACTGGCACTGCCAGACGGAAAGGGGAATTTCGTGATCTGCAGTGACGCATCACACAAAGGGTTAGGATGCGTGCTTATGCAACACGAAAGGGTGATTGCATATGCTTCCAGGCAGTTAAAGAAATATGAGAGCAGATATCCTACCCATGATTTGGAGTTAGCAGCAATAGTCTTCGCCTTCAATATTTGGAGGCATTCTTTATATGGAGAAAAGTGCGAGATCTACACAGACCATAAGAGCCTTAAGTACATTTTCACTCAGAAAGAGCTCAATATGAGACATAGTAGATGGTTAGAATTAATCAAAGATTATGATTGCGAGATTCTTTACCACCTAGGGAAGGCCAATGTGGTGGCCGATGCCCTTAGCAGGAAAGAGAGACTCAAAATGATAACCTCCTCAGAGAAGTTAATCCAAGAGTTTGAAAAGATGGAGATTGAGGTTAAAATAACCGGAGATGGCACGGAGAAATTATTTGAGATCGCACTACAATCGGAATTGCTGCAAAAGATCAAATTAAGTCAAGAACGCATGATGAGTGAAGGGAAAGAGCTAATGACGGAAGAGGAATTAAGGACTGAAAGAGATGATAAGGGAATCATGAGGTATACTTATCGGATTTGGGTTCCTAATGATCAGGAATTAAAAGATGAGATTTTACATGAAAGTCATAGCTCAAGATATTCAATTCACCCAGGAAGTACCAAGATGTATAGGGATCTAAAGGAATATTATCGGTGGCCTAACATGAAAAAGGACGTAACAGAGTGGGTAAGCAAATGCTTGACCTGCCAAAGAGTAAAGGCGGAACACCAGAGACCCGGTGGACTCTTACGACCCCTAGAGATTCCAGAATGGAAATGGGTGTTAGGAATATGTTGTTCTTGATGATAATTATAAAAACACTTAGTAGATTTTGTGTTAAGTCAATTTTGTAGCTGTCAACGGAATGGTATGATTTGCAGCTTTCGCTGACAGGTAGCTCATCAACGGAATGAGTCTCATCAACGGAATGAGTAATGTAGCAATTGCACTGTACAATACTTCACTAGTTGATAAACAATTGTTGTAGGTATTAGATAGGTTTTCCAAGTCATGTTGACTAAGTACTAGATAGGCAAAATAGGTTGGTTAATTGTAAATATAATGTGCCTTGTAATTTTGCCTAAGTGAAGACATGTCAACGGATTGGAGATTACACTATCAACGGATTGAAGAATGTACCATCAACGGATTGAAGAATAAAGCTATCAACGGAATACATCTCACTACTATCAACGGATTACTATCACTTTTCTGAACAGTTGCCAAAGTGATAGTGACAGTTTTCTGACAGATCAAAAGGTGATGTAGAAGTGTCTTTGTATTGGGAGCCATTAAAATGGTTACTGGGAATGAGGAAACATTCCAATTACCAATAGAGTTCTTGAGTGGGATCATAATAAGCATGAAGAAAAAAGACAAGATCTCCAAGGACCATTGGATAAAAGGAATGAAAAGCAAGCTGTTGGCGGTTACCTTTAGTACTTTTTAGTGTAGCTAAAAATAGCATTGTAAATTTGGGATATATAACCAAGTGTAGCAGTTCATTTTATTGTAGGAAGTGAGATAGAATAATTTTGTATTAGCTTTCTTTGAAGATCACTCTCACTCTACATTTGTAACTGAGCAGCTGTGCTACGTTTGTAACACAGATTATTCCCACAATAAAAACATCTCAGTTGGATCCTCAAAACATCCAACTGAAATTTTATATTTGCTTGTGTGTTTTAATTTTCTCTGTCAAGTTATTTAAAAGTTGTTTTAAGTTTAAAAATATCTAGAATTGTATTCAACCCCCCCTTCTACAATTCTGTTAGGTCATTTGGGATTAACAATTGGTATCAGAGCAAGCTTCTAACAAACAAGGAGTTTAAAAATCAAGGCCAAAACAGAAACCATGGTGAAGAAGGATGCAAGTGTAAAGATACCAGTTCTAGATAAGGACAATTACTTTCACTGGAAAGTAAAAATGCATCTACATCTCATGTCTATGGATGAGAGATATGTAGACTGCATTGAGAAAGGTCCACACGTTCCCATGAAGTTTGCATCTAGAGTTGGACTGCCAGATGATGCCGAGGATGTGGAAATTCCAAAGCCTGTCTCAGATGGACTGTTGAAGATGTTGCAGAAGTCTATAAAGATAAAAGAACCATGAACATTTTGTTCAATGGCTTGGAGCAAGAGATGTTTGACAATTTTATCAACTGTACAACTGCTAAAGAAGTATGGGACACTGTTAGAACACTCTGTGAAAGAACTGAGCAAGTAAGGGAGAACAAAATGCAACTCCTCATACAACAATATGAGCACTTTCATTTTAAAGTTGGTGAAACCCTAAATGATACATTCAGTAGGTTTCAAAAGCTTTTGAATGGATTAAAGTTGTATGGGAGGGTCTACCAAACCAAGGATTCAAACCTCAAATTTCTTAGAGCTCTTCCAAAAGAGTGGAAGTCTATGACTGTTTCTCTGAGAAACACTCAAGAGTACAAAGACTATACTCTTGAAAGGCTTTATGGAAATTTAAAGACATATGAGCTGGAAATGGAGCAAGATGAAGAAATTGAGAAGGTGCAAAAGAAAGGTGGATCTATTGCATTGATTGCATCTGTGAACCAACTGGAAGATGACAATGAAGAAGCTGTAAGAGCCACAACTAGTCGAGCTAGTTGTAGGAGTGATGTTAGCAAGGGTAAAGGCAAGATGACAGAAGAAGAAGAAGAAGAACCAGCCAACTTGGATGACTTAGATGAGATTGATGAACACATTGCTTTTCTTTGAAGAAAGTTTTCTAAGTTTAAATTCAAGAGAAACTCAGAAGCAAGGCCACCAAGGAGAGACTTTCAACCTAGCAAAAATAATTGGGTTGAAAAGTCTAAGTCTAAATGTTTCAACTGTGGAATGATTGGTCACTATGCTGGAGATTGCAGAAAGCCTAGAGCTGAGAAGGGCAATAGGAAAATTGAGCCTGTTGATTATAAAAAGAAATACTTTGAACTTCTCAAGCAAAAAGAAAAGGCTTTTATGTCTCAAGAGTATGATTGGACTGGTAATGGTGAAGATTCAGATGATGATGTTGAGTATGTCAACTTGGCTCCAATGGCTAACAATCATGAGCAGGAAGCAAGTTCCTCTAGCTACCAGGTAACAACTACTATTCCTTCTGAGCTTTCTAAAGAGGATTGCAATAGTACAATTAATGAAATGTCTACTGTATTGTATAATTTCCGTGTTACTCTTAAATCACTTACCAAAGAGAACTCAAGAATTAAAAAGACTAATTTGTTCTTAAGTGATAGAAATGCCATGTTAGAAGCACAACTCATTGAGTTTGAGAAAATGAGGTGTGTTATTAGGGATGCTAAGCTGGAACTTGAGAAAGTGTTAAAAAGGGAAGAGATTCTTAAAACACAACTAGAAATAGAACAGAGATTGATTGCAAAATGGAAAGATTCCAGGAATGTTGCTAGCAACATCATTAATGTTCAAGGTATGGAATCTTTATGTGAGCAATCTTGGAAAAAGAACAAAGAGAAGCTAGGGTATGCTGTTGAAACCTTAGAATCAGAATCAGAGTCAACAAACAACAATGATCATTCGTTGAAGGTTGATGCGTCAACGGAATGCAAGCTTCCGTTGACAGATGAACTATCAACGGATCATGTTGTTCCGTTGATAGAGGAAAAGAAAGAAGAACTCACTAGACTTAATAACAAGTATGGTCCTGTCACCAAGAACTTTGTTCAAGGTGAGTCTAGTAAATCAAAGAAAGTTGAGAAGCCTGTTGAGAGAGCTAATGTAGGTCACTTGTCTAACAAGCAATTGAAAGACAAGTTAGAGAAAATTCAAGTTGAGGTTAAGGGCAATAAAAAGAATAACAGAAATGGCAAAGTAGGGATTAACAAACATAACAATTACACACCTGATAAGTATGCTCCTAGAAAAACATGTGTTAATTGTGGTAGTGTTAGTCATTTATCTGCTAATTTCAAATCTGTTAAGAAGCCTACTAATGTGAAAATGCCTAAGCCTGCAATGAATGCCTCCATGCCTGCAATGCCTGTTATGTCTAATATGTTTGCTCCATATGCACAATTTCAAAATCCATATGCTAGCATGCCATTTGTGCCTAATCCATACATGAATATGTTTAATGTGCCACAAATGCCATGGAATGTGAATAACATGTTTGTTCCTCCAAATATGCATGCTATGAATGAAAATGTGAGCAACCCTCAGAAATCAACACCAAAGGTAAAGGTTGATTTAACTCAATCTGAGCCCAAGGTGAAAAATGATGTGAAGAGAAAATTAAAGGCTAACAAAACAGGACCCAAGGAAACTTGGGTACCAAAATCAACTTGATTTGGTTTTATTGTGTGCAGGGAGACAAGATGAATCTTTGGTACTTGGATAGTGGTTGTTCAAGACACATGACTGGTGATTCTACCCTGCTCACAGAGTTCCAGGAAAGAGCTGGCCCTTGTATTGCTTTTGGAGATGACAACAAAGGCTACACTAAGGGATATGGCTTGATTTCAAAAGAAAATGTCATCATTGATGAGGTTGCATTGGTGGATGGTCTAAAGCACAATTTTCTTAGTATCAGCCAACTTTGTGACAAAGGATTTTTAGTTACTTTTTCAAGAGAAGCCTGTGTTGTTTCTAAAGGTGGATACAACAATGTGGTAATGACTGGATTCAGAAGAGGGAATGTGTACATTGCTGACTTTAGTAGCACAAGTCCAGACACCATCACTTGTCTTTTCAGCAAGGCAAGCAAGGATGAAAGTTGGCTATGGCACAAGAAATTGTCTCATTTGAATTTCAATGTTATGAATGACTTGGTGAGGAAAGATCTTGCTAGAGGAATTCCACAGGTGGAATTCTCCAAGGATGGTTTGTGTGATGCCTGTCAAAAAGGGAAACAAAAGAAGGCATCATTCAAAAGCAAGACAGAGTCATCAATTGTTCAACAACTTGAGTTGCTTCATATGGATCTATTTGGCCCTGTCAATGTCTTGTCTATTTCAAAGAAGAAATACTGTCTTGTGATTGTTGATGATTTTTCTAGATTTACATGGACTTTCTTTTTGCACTCCAAAGATGAGGCAAGTGAAATCATTATCAATCACATCAAGATAGTAAACAATCATCCTGATTTAAAAGTAAGAAGGATTAGGAGTGACAATGGGACAGAGTTCAAGAATTCAACTATGAAGATGTTCTGTGAAGAAAATGGTATTTTGCATGAGTTTTTAGCTGCAAGGACACCACAACAAAATGGTGTAGTCGAAAGGAAAAATAGAAAACTCATTGAAGCTGCAAGGACAATGCTAGATGAATCAAAGTTACCAACTTATTTTTGGGCTGAGGCAGTTAACACGGCTTGCTTCACTCAAAATATTTCTTTGATTAATCAAGCGAAGGGAATGACCCCTTATCAACTACTCAAAAGAAAGAAGTCACTATTGGATTTTCTTCATGTCTTTGGATGCAAGTGCTTTGTTCTGAGAAATCAAGCTGAGCATTTGGGGAAATTTGAAGGAAAGGCAGATGAAGCAATATTTGTGGGATATGCAGCAGGGAAAGCTTACAGAGTCTATAATCTCAGAACCAACATTGTTATGGAATCTGTACATGTTGTTTTTGATGATCTCAAAATTCAAGGTCTCTGTGATGAAGGTTTCCATGAAAGTCTTTCTTTTGAGAATGAGGAAGGAGATCAAGTGAATCATGTTAAGGCTATTGAGAAACAGCCTAAAGTTGTTGTGTCTAGCACAGATGAAAGCAGTAGTGAAGATGAAATTGCTGCATTAAGATTGAGAAGAATAGCTGCTAGCAGACCAATTGGTCATTCCGTTGACAATCATGGTGGAGGATTCGTTGACAGTCAAAATGAGCATTCCGTTGACAGTCAAAATGGGCATTCCGTTGACAGTCATAGAAATGCTTCTAGGAGTGATCACTTAGGGACAACAAACTCAGGGGGAGTTTCTCAAGGACAAACATCTAATCAAGGCAATCATGATCACGAAGCTACATCTTCTAGAGTTAATCTACCTCCCTCAAGGAAATGGACTAAAGATCATCCCTTTGAACTCATCATAGGTGATGTTTCTTCAAAAGTCCAAACTAGAAGAGCAACTCAAGAGGAATGTCTATATAGTAGCTTTCTGTCTCAAGATGAGCCAAAGAAAGTTGAGGATGCACTTCTAGATCCAGATTGGGTTTTAGCTATGCAAGAGGAGCTAAACCAATTTGAGAGAAACAAAGTTTGGAAGCTGGTGCCCAGACCTAAAAACAGGAGTGTTATAGGCACAACATGGGTGTTCAGAAACAAGATGGATGAAAATGGCATAGTCACAAGGAACAAAGCTAGATTGGTTGATAAAGGCTACTCACAGGAAGAGGGAATTGATTTTGACGAAACTTTTGCTCCTGTTGCAAGACTAGAAGCAATAAGAATTTTCCTAGCCTATGCAGCCCATGCCAATTTTAAGGTCTACCAAATGGATGTGAAGAGTGCTTTTCTGAATGGGGAATTGGAAGAGGAGGTGTATGTGAGTCAACCTCCTGGTTTTAAAGATGATGATCTTCCAGAGTATGTGTACTTTCTCCTCAAAGCACTCTATGGTTTGAAACAAGCACCTAGAGCCTGGTATGACACACTTTCACAGTTCCTCCTTGAGAATAACTTCACTAGAGGTACTGTAGATAAAACTCTTTTTCATAGGATTGTGAATGGCTCTACTATACTTGTTCAAATTTATGTAGATGACATAATTTTTGGGTCTACAGATGAAAAACTTTGTCAAAAGTTTGCCAAGTTAAGCAAAGTAAATATGAAATGAGCATGATGGGAGAATTAATTTATTTCCTTGGTCTCCAAGTGAAACAAGTTAATGAAGGCATTTTCATTAGTCAAACAAAGTACATTCATGATTTGTTAAAGAAATTTAACATAATGGATTGCTCTCCTGCCAAAACTCCCATGCCTATTGTTACTAATCTTGAATTGAATACTAAGGAAAAATATGTGGACATTTCAAGTTACAGAGGCATGGTAGGCTCACTTTTATATTTAACAACTAGTAGACCTGATATTATGTTTTCTACATGTCTATGTGCTAGATTTCAAGTTGATCCTAGGGAATCCCATTTAGTTGCTATTAAAAGAATTTTCAGATATATCAAAGGAACACCAAACCTTGGCATTTGGTATCCTAGAGAATCTGGCTTTGAACTAATTGGTTATTCAGATGCAGATTATGCAGGATGTAAAATTGACAGGAAAAGCACAACTGGCACCTGTCAATTCCTAGGAAATAAGCTTGGGTCATGGTTTAGCAAGAAACAAAACTCAGTTTCTACCTCCACAGTTGAGGCTGAGTACATTGCAGCTGGAAGTTGTTGTGCACATATTTTATGGATGAAAAATCAACTACTTGATTATGGATTAAAAATTGAGAAAATTCCTATTTTCTGTGACAACACTAGTGCCATTGCCATTATTGAGAATCTAGTGCAGCATTCAAGGACGAAGCACATTGACATCAAGTACCATTTCATTAGAGAACATGTTATGAATGGTACTGTGGAGCTACATTTTGTTCCAAGTGAACAACAACTTGCAGACATCTTTACCAAGCCACTTGATGAATCAACATTCTCAAGATTAGTAAGTGAGCTAGGTATGCTAAATTTCTCTTAATTATTTATGAGATTTTTTCAAGTTAAAAATTGCAGCCAGAAATTTGCTATGTTTTTCTGTGGATTAATTTTCTCAGAAAAAGGTGAAATTTTGTCTAAGTCAAAATTACTATGTCAACGGTTGTCTTAATCCGTTGCCAGTCTTAGCATTTTTCTGGGTATTCCGTTGACAGCTCTTTTATGTCAACGGAATGCAGCTTTATCAACGGAATAGGCTGGATTTTATACGCCCATTTCTAATCCGTTGATATAGCGCTTTTAATCTAAACCGTTGATTTGCACACCTTTTTACCACGATCTATGCATACACCCCTGTAAGTATAAATCATGGTCATATTTTAATTATAACGGTCAAATTTTAAGCCAATCCAGTAATTTACAATTATTATTAGACTTAATTTTTGAGAAATTTTGGGGGAGTATTTAAGCAATTTTGCTTTCTTTAATTCATTTTTATCTTACTCTCCAAATTTCCAAAGGCTTTCTCATTTCTTCTCTCTCAAAGCAAAACACAGTTCGAACTCAACTCAACTCAACAATGACGCCCATAGTTAAACTTATGTCTGTTGGAGGGTTCATTTATGAGAAGAACAACTCCATACCATTTGTTGACAAGGAAAGCTCGAACGAAATCTTTCACAAGATGATGGATTTCTTGGTGAACTGCAAGCTTAGTTATGCTATGTTTCACTCCACTCCACCTTTTCATGAAATCATCGAGGAGATTTGGACCTCCTGTGAGTTCAGTGAAACTAACTGCACTATGCAATTCACACTTCAAGGTAAAGAGTATATTGTTAATTCAGATGTTTTGCAAGCATGCCTTCATATTCCTGAGAATAACTGCTTAGCTTTACCCAAAAATTCTGAAATTGTTAATGTTGGAAAATGGTGATTTAATGAGTGCGTCAGGATCGGATAGCATCAATACTTGGAGCATCAGGAGCTGACGTCTGATGATGTCATCATCAGTGGCAGGACAAGTCAGCAGATATTGATTGATACTATTCCGCAATTTCAGGAAATGATTAATTTACAGAAGATATACTTCACCGAAGCTGTTACAGAAGATAAACGACAAGAAGATCAATCTAATTAAATGAAGATTATCTTATGTAACAGAATGTGTAGCTGTGTGTGTATATAAACACAGGATAGGTTTTACGAGAGTAATAGCTTTTCACGAGTATTTTTGTAAACCTAGCAGCTCTTAAGAACTCATAGTTTCTTGAGAGAGTTTGTATCAGTTTTTATAAAGTTTAATAAAAGCTGATATTGATTGTTTTATATTTGTTTATTCGATTATTTCATACGATTACATTCAACCCCCTTCTATAATCGACATCTACTGGGTAACAATTGGTATCAGAGCAGACTGATAATCTATCAAATATGAAATGATCGAAATGTCGGGAAACATATATGAAACCATGAAGATTCTGATGTTGAAGAAATCAGAATTTTCAACATGGAAGGTAAGAATGCTTATGTATCTTGAAGCTTCAGATCCTGACTACATAGACAGGATAAACAATGGACCGTTCATTCCAACAGAACCAGTCGCAGCAACTGAGACAACTCCTGCAGGGCTGGCAACGAAAGAAAAGAGTAAATGGACGCCTGAAGATAAAGCTGAAATGATAAAAGATGCAAAGGTTAGAAATATCTTACACAATAGTTTAGATACTGTCTTATCTAACAGAGTTATTGCGTGTAAGACTGCTAAAGAAATATGGGATGCCTTGGAAGTTCAATGTCAAGGAACTGAAGAAATCAAGAAAAACAGGAGAGGCATTCTTATTCAAGAATATGAGCAATTTGAGGCAAAGCATAATGAAGACATAACGGAAATATATGATAGATTTCTTACTTTGTTAAATGAATTGTCATTGGTGGGAAAGGTGTATGACGTTGAAGATTGAAACGTCAAATTCTTAAGATCCTTACCCATGGAATGGATAACTCAACAGAATCTTATAAGGCACACTTATAAGATGAACAAGATGACACTTGATGAAATCTATGGAATGATGAAGACATATGATATGGAGATCAAGCAAAAGGAAGGTACAAGATCAAAGCCTAAATCTGTGGCCTTGAAAGTGGAATCAAAAGAAAGGCGTGTGCACCAAGGAAAAATGAAGGCTAAAGCTCATGTAGTAATAAAGTCAGACACTGATGCTGATACTGGCGAAAGTACTGATGAGGAATCAGATGATGATTCTGACAAAGAACTGGTGCAGATGATGGCTATGATGGTTAAAGGGTTAAGAAGGATGAAGCAGGGCAAATTCAGAAAAGATGGAAGAAAGTCAAAAGGAGATCAATATTCTGACAAGAAAAACGAACAGAAGAAAATCGATCTTTCAAAGATTAAATGTTTTAATTGTGACAAGATGGGTCACTATGCAACTGAATGCAAGAAACCCAAAGTTGGAAAATCTTCTGGAAAGGCGCTTGTCACATCAAGCAAAGGATGGATGGATTCTTCTGACTCTGAAGAAGAAGAAGAAGAAACAAACTATGCACTGATGGCTGAAATTGAGGAGGCATCTGAAAAGGTACCTAAAACTGCTTATGCTTTTGATACTGATAACATGTGTGAATTAAAATCCTGTCTTAGAAACTTGCACATTAGCTATAATAATCAGTCTAAGGAAAACATCAGGATTTTAAAAGAAGCAGCTGATATAAAGGAAAGGAATGAGTATTTAGAGGCTGAGTTAGTCATTCTAAAAAATACTCAAAATTTGTGTGACAAACTTAAAGGGATAGAGATAGAACAGATGTTAAAAATAGAATCCCTAGAAGTAGAGTTAAAGAAAGAACGAGAACAAATAAGAGTGTGGACTCATTTTGGTAAACAGACTCATTTACTTATAAATGATAGAAACTGGAAAGAGTGTCTTGGATATAAGAAGAATAAGGCAAAAGAAGATGAAAATATCAACTTATCCACTCACATAAAGTTTGTTCCTGCTAGTGATATGAAAGAAAACTCTTCCTTTGAAGAAGGATCAAGTTCTAGTACTAAAGTAGTTTCTGAGGAAGAAATGACAGAAGAATTAATTTCTGATATAGAGATTGAATCAATCTCCAGTAAAGAAAATAAATCATCTATTTCTAAAACTAGTACTTATATTCCTATGAATACTCATTCTGAAATCAGGTATGAATTTGTAAAGAAGAGTATCAAGAAAGAAAAGAACATAGGTCATCTCTCCTCTGGAAAGTTAAAGAAGAAAATCAGTGCAGTTACTGGTATTAAGAATGTAAAAACTCCTAAAAGGCATAGGAATGGGAAACAAGGAATTGACAAGTCTAATGGTTACAAGTATATTCCTAGTGCTCCAAGAAAGACATGTCATACCTGTGGCAATATTAATCATCTTGCCATTGATTGCAGGAAGAATAAAAAGAGGAGAGTTGATATTCCTATATCTGATGTTAAGAGTAGAAAAGTTGGTTATAAACCACAGAATCCATGTTCTCACTATGGTAGTAGTTGGCATTCAGTTTACACATGTAGCAGTTATCATAACTTGTATCATGACAATTATGTGCCTTTACCCAAATTCAATAAAAGTGCAAGTTTTGATAATAATATGATTCTGTCATCTATGCATGTGTATGTTAAGAAAAACTCTGTCAAATCAAGTTCAACTGAATCAATGTCAGTTGAAAAGATTTTGAAGAAAAATTCCGCTGCAATTCTTAACAAGAAATTGAAAAATAGGACCCAACAAGTGTGGGTTCTTAAAAATTCTAATTGATTGAAATATTGATTGCAGGGCAACAGGAAAAATGTTTTAGTTCTGAATAGTGGATGTTCAGGACATATGACTGGAAATAAGTCCCTGTTGTCATATTTTGAGAAGAAAGCTGGCCCAAAGGTTTCCTATGGAGATGGAAACACAGGACATACCTTGGGATATGGCAACATTGTGATTGGAAATGTCATCATTCAGAACGTAGCTCTGGTAGAAGGACTGAAGCATAATCTCTTGAGCATCAGTCAAATTACAGACAGAGGTTATCATGTCAATTTTTATGAATCTCACTGTGAAATAACAAGTAAGAAGAATGGAAAGGTGATTCTTACGGGTTATAGACGTGGTAACATATACGAAGCCAACTTACATTCTGCTACTGATGGGACAATGACATGTCTGCTATCAAAGGCATCAGTAGATGAAAGTTGGAACTGGCACAAGAAACTATCTCATTTGAATTTCAATAACATCAATGAGTTAGTAAGAAAGGACTTAGTGAGAGGTCTCCCAAAGGCAATGTATTCCCCTGATGGACTCTGTGACTCATGTCAAAAGTCAAAGCAAAAGAGAATCAGCTTCAAAAGTAAATCAGAATACTCAATAGACACGGCGTATCACCTGCTACATCTGGATCTTTTTGGTCCCGTGAATGTGATGTCCATCAATAAGAAAAGGTATATGTTAGATATAATTGCTGACGTTTGTTCATCAGTGTTTAAGTACCAGGTACTCATCAGAGTTTACTGGAAGCCAGTCAGAGTTTATTAAAGTCTGACGGGGTGAGAGTTTGCCTTAGCTGTCGGTGCTAATATCAAGATTCTAGAAGCAATATATCTTGAAGATGGAAAGAAGCAAGATATATTGAGACAGATAAGGAAACGGAACAGAAGACAGAAACAATCCTAATTTGATATGATTTGTATAGCTAATTTATAGGAATATCAATTAGAGATTGATTATGTAGCTGTGTACTATATAAACACAGATAGGTTAACCCTAAAAGGGATGCGAATACTGAATACATTATTCTTGTAACCTAGCAGCTCTCTGTGATTCTTTAACATCACTGAGAGAAGAGTTATTTATATAATTCAGTTGTTGATTCATAAACAGTGTTCTCAATTGTTATTATCATACTTATATTGGTTATATATTGTGTATTCGGCCTAACAATTGGTATCAGAGCCAAGGCTGATTAATATATACAGTTTATCGATCCAAACACAAGTATAATCATGACTGACAACTCTCAGGAAGGTTCAAATGCAGGTTCTAATGCTCAGAAGGTTCAACCTACTTCTGTGAGTCGATATGAGACTATCAGGGTTCCAATTCTGAGACCAGTTGAATATCCAATATGGAAGGTGAAGATGACTATGTTTCTAGAAGCCACAGATCCAGAATACCTTGATAGAATCAATGATGGTCCTCATATGCCAACTAAATTGTCTCCTGTTATAACTGGTCAAGAACAAAAGACTGTTCCAAAAGAGAAGAAAGATTTGACTCCTGAAGATATCTCATCAATTGCAAAGGATGCAAAGGTTAGACATCTACTCCACAGTGCCTTAGATAATGTCATGTCTAACAGAGTCATTGGCTGCAAAACTGCCAAAGAAATTTGGGATGCTTTAGAAGTCAGGTGTCAAGGAACAAGTGCTATAAAGAAGAACAGGAAGACTATTCTAACACAGGAGTATGAACACTTTGACTCTAGATCTGATGAAAGTTTGACAGATACATATGACAGATTTTGTAAATTGTTGAATGATTTGTCCCTAGTTGATAAAGAATATGAACTTGAAGAGTCAAATCTCAAGTTTCTTCTATCCCTACCTGAAAGATGGGATTTAAAGGCGACAACAATCAGAGACAATTATGATCTTGCAGATACAGATCTTGATGAAATCTATGGGTTGCTTAAAACTCATGAACTTGAAATAGAACAGAGAAACAACAGATCTGGAAAGAAGACAAAATCTGTTGTTCTTAAACTTGAAGAAAAGCCTGTCAAGAAGGAATCATCAAGAAAGAAAACCAAAGGAAAGGCTTTAGTCATTAAATCTGACAGTGAGTCATCAAACTCTGATGATGGCTCAAACACTGATGATGAAGCTTCTGATTCTGAGGATGATGAAGAAGAGATGATGAGAATGGCTGCTTTAATGGTGAAGACCTTCAAGAAGATGGGATTCAAGAACTTCAAGAAAGGAAAGAGATTCTCAAGGGAAGATTCAAATTCCGATAAGAGAAATTTCAGAAAGTCTGATGGAAAATATACCAAGTCTGGAAAGAAAGACAAGTCTGAGATCCAGTGCTACAAGTGTAAAGAGATGGGTCATTATGCTCCAGAATGCAAGAAAGGAAAATCTGAGAAAGCACTCATCACTAAAGGCAAGGACTGGGCAGACACTTCAGACTCAGATGAGGGAGTCAATTATGCTCTCATGGCAACTGTTAAAGATGAAGCTGAGTCATCTGGAAACAAGGTACCCCTAACAACTTATGCTTATGATACTGATAATATATCTGAATTAAGAATTTATCTTAAAAGCATACATGTTAGTTATAGGGATTAGACTTTAGAAAATGAAAGAATCAAATCTGAGAATCTAGGTCTTAAAGAGAGGAAAAAATTTCTTGAAGATAAACTTGTTAACATGCAACAAGTTCAAAAGGAGAGAGATGATGCTGTTTATGTTGAACAGGAGTTGCTTAAAAGATATAGGCAAATAGAATCTGAGTTGGAAAAAGAGAGGAAAGTAATTAAAACTTGGACCAATTCTGGAAAAGACACACATCAGGTTTTTCAGACAGATACTGTAGGTTTAGGTTACTGTGAGGAAGATGAACTTAGGTTTAAAGATAAAGTTAAAGTGAAACCACAACTTAAACCTATGAAATTTGTTCCTGAATCCAGTAAGCTAAAGTCTGTAGTTGTGAAAGAAGCTGTTATGAAGCCAATTGAAACTTGTGAAAAACAGGTTAATATTGGTTCAATAACAGAAAATAAGATTGAGATAGAAGCTGTTAAAGAACCAGTAAAAATCTGTGATAAACAGGTTAATGTTGGTTTAATGACAGAAAAACAATTCAATCATAAGCTCAAAGAAGTAAAGTCTGTCATGAAACAAAAAGGGTTCAAGAAGAACAGGAATGGAAAGATAGGCATAAATAAAAGGAATAATCACTTGCCTACTACTGTTGCTCCAAGAAAAACTTGTTATAACTGTGGAAGTACTAACCATCTTGCTAGTTTTTGCAAGAAGAACAAAGATATTAATTCTTTACCCTCCAAACCTAGAGTAAAGAATGATTATGTTAGAGTTAGACCACAGACTTTATGCACACACTGTGGGAGCACTTGGCATTCCATTTATACTTGTAAGAGTTATCATGCTATTTATCACAACTATTATGAGCTAAAACCCAACTTAAAATGGGTTAGAACAAACTCTGCAAGTGTAAAGTCTGACAATGTTAGTTTAAACTCTGTTGATAGTGATTCCGCTGCAAAAGCTAACAATGTTAAGAAAGTCAAAGGATCCAAGCAAGTCTGGATCCTTAAATCTAACACTCAGTGAATGTTTGTGATTGCAGGGCATAAAAGAGAGCACTCTTATCTTGGACAGTGGATGCTCAGGACATATGACTGGAAATAAAGCCCTGCTATCAGATTTTGAGGAAAAAGCTGGCCCAAAAGTTTCCTATGGAGATGGCAACATAGGACATACTCTGGGATATGGCAATATCAATCTTGGAAGTGTCATCATTACAAATGTAGCTCTAGTCTCAGGACTCAAGCATGATCTGCTTTCTGTGAGTCAAATCTGTGACAGAGGATACCATGTAGATTTTCATACTGAACATTGTGAGGTTATCAGCAAATCTATTGGGAAAGTTGTTCTAGTTGGACACAGACGCAATAACATTTATGAAGCAAGTTTGATAACAAACTATGAAGGAAAAACTGTGTGTCTATCAGCAAGAATGTCTAGTGAAGAGAGTTGGAAATGGCATAAGAAGCTCTCTCATCTAAACTTGAACAACATCAATGAGCTGATTCGAAAAGATCTTGTAAGGGGACTTCCAAAGTCAATACTCAGCTTAGATGGTTTGTGTGATTCTTGTCAAAAGGCCAAGCAAAGGAAGTCATCTTTCAAGAGTAAATCTGAATCTTCGGTTGTGGAACCTTATCATCTTTTACATGTTGATCTTTTTGGTCCAGTGAATGTAATGTCAATAGGCAGAAAGAAATATGCTTTGGTAATTGTTGATGAATACACCAGATACACCTGGGTGTACTTCTTAGCAAAGAAGGATGAAACTGCCCTAACTTTGATGGATCATGTGAAGCTATTGGACAAAGGATCACAGTACAAAGTGAAAATTCTAAGGAGTGATAATGGTACTGAATTCAGAAATTCTGAAATGGAAGCTTTCTGCAAGGAAAGAGGAGTAAAGCAAGAATTTTCTGCACCTGGAACTCCACAGAAAAATGGTGTAGTTGAAAGAAAGAACAGAACTCTAATTGAAGCTGCCATAACGATGCTTGATGAAGCAAAATTGCCAACTTATTTCTGGGCAGAAGCTGTTCAAACTGCTTGTTTTACTCAAAATGCTACACTGATCAACAAGCATGGGAAAACACCGTATGATATGGTGAAAAATAAGAAGCCAAATTTGAAATATTTTCATATTTTTGGATGCAAGTGTTTTGTGTTGAAAACTCATCCTGAACAATTGTTATTCCCAAATGACCTAACAGAATTGTAGAAGGGGGGGGGGGGGGTTGAATACAATTCTTGATATTTTCTTGAAACTAAACACTTTATGAAATTAAACTGAACTGAATAAATAAAAACACAAGATATAAATAATTCAGTTGGATTGTTTGATGATCCAACTGAAGTGTTTTTATTGCGGAAATAATCTGTGATACAAATGTTCACAGCTACTCAGTTACAATGTTGTAGAGAAGAAATGCTCTCAAAAATAGCTAATACAATCTATTTGTTTTTCTTCTCTCTTTCTAAAGTGACTGCTACACTTGGTTATAAATCCCAAGTTTACAATTCTACATTTGGTTAAACTAAAGAATAATAGAAGTAACCATCAGTAGCTTGCTTTTCATTCCTTTTGTCCAATGGTCCTTGGAGATCTTTGCTTTTGTCTTCATGCTCATTATAATCATTCCCAAGAGCCTTATTGGAAATTGGAATGTTTCCTTATTTCCAGTAACCACTTTGATGGTTTCCAATGCAAAGTACACTTCCATATCTCCTTTTAGATCTGTTCAGTAAACTGTCACTATCACTTTGTCAACTGTTCAAAAAGCAACATTGATTCGTTGATAGCAAGGAGATGTGTTTCGTTGATAGCTTCATTCTTCATTCCGTTGATGGTGTTTCCCTCGTTTCGTTGATGGGTAAACTCCATACCGTTGACAGAGTAATCTTCATACCGTTGACATGTCTTCACTTAGGCAGAATTACAAGGCATAACATATTTACAATTAACCAACCTATTTTGCCTATCTAGTACATAGTCAACATGACTTAGAAAACCTATCTAAAACATATAATAGAATGCCTATCATACTGTGAAGTATTGTACAATGCAATTGCTACAACACTCATTTCGTTGATGAGCTTCCTGTCAACGAAACACTGCTAAGCATGCTATTTCGTTGACAGCTACAAAATTGACTTTACACAAATTCTACTAAGTGTTTTATGCTTATCATCAAGAACAACATATTCCTAACAATCTCCCCCAATTTATGACTGATAGAATAACAGCCATAAATCAAGAGACTTGATGATAACAAAAACACTCAGATACATCATAAATTACAAAAGTAGAAAATGTATTAAGCTTCAAAACTTTATAGACAAAATATAAGACTTACAAGACTAATGCCCACAAGTGCTCCTCTAGTCTGAGCAAATGTTTCATCTGTGACTTCTTTGTGGCATAGTCTTCTTCCCTCTCTTGGAGTTGTTTTCCTCAATCTGGACCTGTAGTCTTCTGTAGAAGATTTTCTCCTCTTCATCTTGATCACCAAGCTTGGATTGCATCAGCTTTAGAGTTTGATTAGATGCCTTCTCCAGCTGGTCTTCCATTCTGAAGAATCTTCTGCAATTGTCCTTGTCCTTAAACTCCATCATCCAATAAGGTTGAAGATGGATTTTCTTTCCTGTTGAGGGAACTCTAAGTATCCTTGGAAGAGCCTCAGGCTTGTTCCAGCTAGCCTTTAACTGACAGATTTTGGAGACCACCTCAGACTTGGCTGTTTTGGTGAAACCGAAGTCCTTTTTCAAGCATCTAAACACTGAGAGTAGTGTTTGATAGTCTTCTCCTAAAATTCTGTAGAGAGGCCACACTTGTTCTCTACCACCCTTGAATGTGAACACTAGTCTTTCAGGCAACTTTTGAGAAGCTGCAATTCCCCTTACTTCCACCAGGTTGTCTAAGTCAAGATGTAGACTGGATTCTTCCCTGATGTCAGCAATGTACATGCAGTCCTCTGGGTTTGAAGGGGGTTTGAAGGGGGTTTTTGAGATTGTGGCTTTCTCACAAAAACAGGCTTTGCTTTGACAGGCCTCTTCTTTGTCTTCATTGGTTGGTCCTTTTCTAACAGGAACTTTGGAAAGTATGCCTCATCAAAATCAATTGGTTCCTCTTTTGGCATGATTGGTTGATCATGAAAATTGACAGGATGTGCAGGATCACAGGCCAACTTTCCCTCAAAAACTGGATTAGCAATTGTTGGAGGTGCAATAGGTATAGAAGAGTCTGATGCAGTACTCTGAGAATCAGCACTCTCAAAGTCTATGTTTCTCCTAGCTCTCTCTTTGGGTTGCCTTGTGCTCTTCTTTGAACTCCTTTCCTCTCTAGTGCTTTCCTCTTGCTTCCTTTCTTCTTCATCTAGAGCTTGAGCTACTGCAAGAGCTTGCATAGCTGCTCTTTCTGATTCCTCAGCCTTGGCTTCAGCAAAGTTTGGATGACCAGCCCAAACACAGATTTGTTGTCCATTCCTGTAGACAATTGCCCTTTGCTTCCTTATCTCATAATCATTACTTTCCTTGCTTTTTGTGATGAGTAGACCAAGAAGCTTGTGCTCATCTGGATAAGGTGCAGGATAGAAAGTCCTTGCTATGTTTTTGCCCTTTGGTTTAGCAGGGGACTTGGGAGATAGGCTTCTTTGAATTGTAGCTTGTTCCACATCCCTAATGCATGAAGTTTGTCCTTTTTCCTTCCTTGGTCCTTGAGTGACTCCATGTAGAAGGGGCTCTTGGTGATAGAAAGAATTTGTCTGTGGCTCCCATTCCGTTGATGCTAGTGCCATGGCATTCGTTGATGGCTGTTCCGTTGATGGATTTGAGTCCTTATCTTCAGTAATCTTCTTGTATTTTGCTTCTATGTTGGACCAATGTTCTTTGATTTGTTCTGCAAGTCTCATCCTCATAGAAGCTTCTTGTATAAGGTCAATACCATCCTTTTGCTGCTTGCCAAGCTCCCCCATTGCTAATGGCTCCTTTGGTAGGGAAATGGCTGGGACCATAACCTTGGTAATCTGAATGTCTAGCTCCTTAGATTTCTCCCCCTTTTTGTTATCATCAAAAGAGATGGCTGGGAGTCCTTGAGCTGCCACTAGCTGGGCCAATAGTTGAGTTTGTTTCTCCTGTTCCTTTTGCATCTGTGATAGAGTGGCTTCCACCTTGTCCACTCTAGAAGAGAGAGTCTTCAAGGAGGAATCCACTTCAGGTTCTTTAGAGAAAAACCTGTTCATCCTGGACACAGTGAGAAGAGGAAGCTTTTCATCTAGCCTCCTATCATTAGCAGCCCTAAGGTTGCTGATTGAATCCTTGATCTCTGTAGCCTCAATCCTTGTCTGCAACATTTGTAGCCTTTGAATTTCCAGAGAATCCATTATGGCTTTGTAGAATTTCTTGTCCCTTGCTCCTGCAGACTCATGAGCTAGATATGCTTCTTTGTACTGCCTTGTGATAGCAGCATCCAAATTGCTTCTACCATGCATATCTTGAGAAAGCCAGTTTGGTGTAGGAGGCACCACAGAAGTCCCAGTCTGTGCAGTAGTGGCCACCTGTAGAGTGTCACCAAAGCTATCCTCATTATCAGAAAAATCAAAGTCTCCACTTGCTTCAGCTCCTGGAGGTAGATTGGTCAAGGCATCCTTTGCTCTTTGCATTGATGCAGTTGTGTGAATTAGTTGTAGTGACCTCTCTGCCTCCACATTGCCCTGTTGAGCCAAAATTTGATAGGCTGACACAGGATGAGTAAAGGTCTCAGGATCCAGGGAAATACTATCCAGAGTTTGCTGATAAACCTCTTGGAAAGTAAGTTCCCTTTCTCCCTCACTGACCTCCATTAACTCATTAGCAATGGCTGCTTCCATCCTTATTTCTCCTGTAGTCCCTTCTCTCTCTCCACTCTGTTCTTGCATCATGGGCTCCCCATGGCTCACACCTCTCACACCCTCACCTTCACCTTCTAAGGTGGAACTCTCAATCTCTCCTTTTGCCTGGCTGGAAGAAATAGCCAGCCTCTCACTCACATTCTCTCCTTTTGCCTGGCTGCAAGCCAGCCTCTCAGTTTCACTCCCTCTCAGTCCTAGAAGTGTCTCAACTACCACTAGATCATCTGCACTAGTTGTGGGAACAACTTGATTTTCAATTAAAGGTGCAGAGTGAACTATCAACGGAATGGTAGTTTGAACTGTCAACGGTATGGATACCGTTGATGGAGAAACACTTGTCAACGAAATAGACTGTTTCGTTGATGAAGTCAAGAAAGCACTTTGAGAATGAGAAATTACAGTAGAGTCTGTGGTGATTGATTTTAGAGATTGGTCCACAGATCCCCTTGCAATTTCAGGAAAAATTGGTTGATGGCCCAACAAATCACTTAGCAAGTGATGGCCACCAGCTTCAGAGTGGGGCTTCTCCAAGATTAGAGTTGGAGAATCAGGAATAGATGTATGGATCATGTCCACATCCAAAGATTGAGTTGGTGAATTTGATGGAGATAATTCAAGATTGATGTTTAGAGAAGAGGACTGTAACCCCAGAGAAATGATAGGGGTTACATCAAACTGAATTTGAGAAACTGGAAGTGTTGCTTCCAGTGTGTGTGCACCCTGTGTACCCTTGGACTTTTGCTTCACTCTCCTTTGGTATTGGGAAAATGTAGACTTTGGGCTTGAAGTGTCCCTTACCCTTTTGGACTGTACTCTAGGAGGAGAGCTTGTTTCAATAATCACATCCTTTTGGGAGGATGCAATTAGACTTGTGTTTAAATCCATGTTACTCATTGTGCCTTGTTGGGAAGACACAATGGGGCTTGGCTGGTACACACTAACCTGTCCTTCCTTATCCTTGGGGTTTCTTTGATGTTCACCCCTTCCCTCACCTCTCACAACTCCAGACTCACTCCCCTTAGGTTGTGTGGTAGTTTTTACAACAGGTGCCTTTTGAGAAGCACCTGAGGTTGGCTTGGAGGATTTCTTTGTTTTTGGTTTTGTTGCTAGGGTAGGAGCCTGTTGGGTCACAGCTACAGACTCCATAGCAACATTGGAAGGTAAAACAGTAGAGGTGTTAGCTACACTAACAGGGATAGTAGTAGTTACCTCAATGATTGGCAGATACACCACTGGAACATCACCATTGTGGTTCAGCCTCAGTATGTCTGTCAATACTCTCTTTTCTTGCACAAAGCACTCGAACCTGGCATTAGGGTTAGAGATAACTAATGGTGCTGGACTAACATGGTTAGCCAACATCATCAGAAACCTAGCATAATAGATATTTTTCTTCCTATTTGCTTTGTCACCCAACTTAGCACCAATTTCATACATAAGTTGGGTGCTAAAGTTGTGATATCTATCATTTAGAAGCATGGTTAGGAGAATTAACATAGAGTTAGTTAATGCATCAAAATTACTAATCTTTCCAGAAAAGACCTTAATGAATGCATCAGCTAAATAACTGTATTCCCTAACCAAACCTCTCCTAATTATTCTACCCAGATTATCAGTAGGCAAAGAGTAGTTTATAGAATTTAACATGGTAGTTATTTCAGTGTTAGTAGGCAAAGCATCACAGTTATTATCAGGAATATGTAAACATGCTTGCAAAACATCAGAATTAACTATGTACTCATTACCTTGAAGAGTGAATTTTAGTGTGCAGTGTGTTCCACTATACTCACATGAGGTCCAAATTTCCTCGATTATCTCATTGTAGAGTGGTGTAGAGTGAAACATTGCATAGCTCAACTTGCAATTCTTCATGAAATCCATCATTTTGAAGAACAGTCTGTTCGGGTTTTCCTTGACAACAAAAGGGATGGAGTTGTTCTTCTCATAGATGAACCCTCCAGCAGACATAAGCTTGACTATAGGTGCCATTGTTGATTAAAGGAAAGCTTCGAACTGAATTGCTTGTTAGAGAGAAGAAGAGAGAAAAAGCCTTTGGAATTTTTGAGAACAGGTAAAAAGAAATAATGAAAATAAAATTTCTTAAATACTCCCCCAAAAATTCTCAGAAAATGAATCCAATAATAAATGTAAATTACTGGATTGGCTTAAAAATATAACCGTTACTCTTAAAGTATTACCATGATTTATACTTACAGGGGTGTATGCATAGATCGTGGTAAAAGACGTGTCAATTTTTTAACGGTTCAGATTAAAAGCGCTTTATATCAACGAATCAGAATTGGGCGTTTAAGGTCCTGTCTATTTCATTGATAAAACTGCGTTTCGTTGATACAAAAGAACTATCAACGAAACACCCAGAAAAAGTGCTAAGACTGTCAACGAAATGGTGCATTCCGTTGGCATAGTAATTTTGACTTAGACAAAATTTTACCTTTTCCTGAGAAAATTCATTCACAGAAAAACATAGCAAATTTCTGGCTGCATTTTAACTTGCAAATATCTCAAAAATAATTAAGAGAAATTTAGCATACCTAGCTCACTTACTAATCTTGAGAATGTTGATTCATCAAGTGGCTTGGTAAAGATGTCTGCAAGTTGTTGTTCACTTGGAACAAAATGTAACTCCACAGTACCATTCATAACATGTTCTCTAATGAAATGGTACTTGATGTCAATGTGCTTGGTCCTTGAATGCTGCACTGGATTCTCAGTAATGGCAATGGCACTAGTGTTGTCACAGAAAATAGGAATTTTCTCAACTCTTAATCCATAATCAAGTAGTTGGTTTTTCATCCATAAAATCTGTGCACAACAACTTCCAGCTGCAATATACTCAGCCTCAGCTGTGGAGGTAGAAACTGAGTTTTGTTTCTTGCTGAACCATGACACAAGCTTGTTTCCTAGGAATTGACAGGTTCCAGTTGTACTTTTCCTGTCAATTTTACATCCTGCAAAATCTGCATCTGAATAACCAATTAGTTCAAAACCAGATTCTCTAGGATACCAAATGCCAAGGTTTGGTGTTCCTTTGAGATATCTGAAAATTCTTTTAATAGCAACTAAATGGGATTCTCTAGGATCAGCCTGAAATCTAGCACATAGACATGTAGCAAACATAATATCAGGTCTACTAGCTGTTAAATATAAAAGTGAGCCTACCATGCCTCTGTAACTTGAAATGTCCACAGATTTTTCCTTAGTATTCAATTCAAGTTTGGTGGCAGTAGGCATGGGAGTTTTGGCAGGAGAGCATTCCATTAGGTTAAACTTCTTTAATAAATCATGAATGTATTTTGTTTGACTAATGAAAATGCCTTCATTAACTTGCTTTACTTGAAGACCAAGAAAGTAAGTTAATTCTCCCATCATGCTCATTTCATACTTACTTTGCATAAGCTTGGCAAACTTTTGACAAAGTTTCACATCTGTAGACCCAAAGATTATATCATCTACATAAATTTGAACAAGTAAAGTAGAGCCATTTACAACCCTGTGAAAAAGAGTTTTATCTACAGTACCTCTAGTGAAATGATTCTCAAGGAGGAACTGTGAGAGAGTGTCATACCAGGCTCTAGGTGCTTGTTTCAAACCATAGAGTGCTTTGAGAAAGAAGTACACATAGTCTGGAAAATCATCATCTTCAAAACCAGGAGGTTGACTTACATACACCTCCTCTTCCAATTCCCCATTCAGAAAAGCACTCTTCACATCCATTTGATAGACCTTGAAATTGGCATGGGCTGCATAGGCTAGGAAAATCCTTATTGCTTCTAGTCTTGCAACAGGAGCAAAGGTTTCATCAAAATCAATTCCTTCTTCCTGTGAATAGCCTTTTGCAACCAATCTAGCTTTGTTCCTTGTGACTATGCCATTTTCATCCATCTTGTTTCTGAACACCCACTTTGTGCCTATAACACTTCTGTCATTAGGCCTGGGCACCAGCTTCCAAACATTGTTTCTCTCAAATTGGTTTAGCTCTTCTTGCATGGCTAAAACCCAATCTGGATCTAGAAGTGCATCCTCAACTTTCTTTGGCTCATCTTGAGATAGAAAGCTACTATATAGACATTCTTCTTGAGTTGCTCTTCTAGTTTGGACTTTTGAAGAGACATCACCTATAATAAGTTCAAAGGGATGATCTTTAGTCCATTTCCTTGAGGGAGGTAGATTTGCTCTTGAAGACGTAGCTTCATGATCATGATTGCCTTGATTGGATATTTGTCCTTGAGAAACTCCCCCTGAGTTTGTTGTCCCTAAGTGATCACTTCTAGAAGTATTCCTATGACTATCAACGGTATGACCGTTTTGGCTGTCAACGAAACGCTCATTCTGACTGTCAACGAATCCACCATCATGACTGTCAACGAAATGACCATTTGGTCTGCTAGCTGCTATCCTTTTTAACCTTAATGCAGCAATTTCATCTTCACTGCTGCTTTCATCTGTGCTAGATACAACAACTTTAGGCTGTTTCTCAGTAGCCTTATCATGATTCACTTGATCTCCTTCCTTATTTTCAAAAGAAAGACTTTCATGGAAACCTTCATCACAGAGACCTTGGATTTTGAGATCATCAAAAACAACATGTACAGATTCCATAACAATGTTGATTCTGAGATTATAGACCCTGTAAGCTTTCCCTGCTGCATATCCCACAAATATTGCTTCATCTGCCTTTGCTTCAAATTTCCCCAAATGCTCAGCTTGATTTCTCAGAACAAAGCACTTGCATCCAAAGACATGAAGAAAATCCAATAGTGGCTTCTTTCTTTTGAGTAACTGATAAGGGGTCATTCCTTTGGCCTGATTAATCAAAGAAATATTTTGAGTAAAGCAAGCTGTGTTAACTGCCTCAGCCCAAAAATATGTAGGTAACTTTGATTCATCTAGCATTGTCCTTGCAGCTTCAATAAGTGTTCTGTTTTTCCTTTCAACTACACCATTTTGCTGTGGTGTTCTTGCTGCTGAAAACTCATGCAAAATACCATTTTCTTCACAGAACACCTTCATGCTTGAATTCTTGAATTCTGTCCCATTGTCACTCCTAATCCTTCTTACTTTGAAATCAGGATGATTGCTTACCATCTTGATGTGATTGATAATGATTTCACTTGCCTCATCTTTAGAGTGCAAAAAGAAAGTCCATGTAAATCTAGAAAAATCATCAACAATCACAAGACAGTATTTCTTCTTTGAGATGGACATAACATTTACAGGGCCAAATAGGTCCATATGAAGCAATTCAAGCTGCTGGACAATTGATGACTCTGTCTTGCTTTTGAATGATGCCTTCTTCTGTTTTCCCTTTTGACAGGCATCACACAAACCATCCTTGGAGAACTCCACCTGTGGAATTCCTCTAGCAAGATCTTTCCTCACCAAATCATTCATAACTTTGAAATTCAGATGGGATAACTTCTTGTGCCATAACCAACTTTCATCCTTGCTTGCCTTGCTGAAAAGACAAGTGATGGTGTCTGAACTTGTGCTACTAAAGTCAGCAATGTACACATTCCCCCTTCTGAATCCAGTCATTACCACATTGTTGTTTCCTCCTTTAGAAACAACACAGGCTTCTCTAGAAAAAGTAACTAAAAATCCTTTGTCACAAAGTTGGCTGATACTAAGCAAGTTGTGCTTAAGACCATCCACCAATGCAACCTCATCTATGATGACATTCTCTTTTGAAATCAAGCCATATCCCTTTGTGTAGCCTTTGCTGTCATCTCCAAAAGCAATACAAGGGCCAGCTCTTTCCTGAAACTCTGTGAGCAGGGTAGAATCACCAGTCATGTGTCTTGAACAACCACTATCCAAGTACCAAAGATTCCTTTTGTCTCCCTGCACACAATAAAACCAAATCAAGTCGATTTTGGTACCCAAGTTTCCTTGGGTCCTGTCTTGTTAGCCTTTGCATTCCCTTTTGTACCATTTTTCACTTTGGGCTCAGATTGATTCAAATCAATCTTTACCCTTGGTGTTGATTTCTGAGGGTTGCTCATATTTTCATTCATAGCATGCATAGTTGGAGGAACAATCATGTTATTCATGTTCCATGGCATTTGTGGCATGTTAAACATATTCATGTAAGGATTAGACACAAATGGCATGCTAGCATATGGATTCTGAAATTGTGCATATGGAGCAAACATGTTAGACATAACAGGCATTGTAGGCATGGAACTGTTCATTGCAGGCTTGGGCATTCTCACATTAGGAGTTTTCTTAACAGATTTGCAGTTAGTAGACAAATGACTAACACTTCCACAATTAACACATGTCTTTCTAGGAGCATATTTATCAGGTGTGTAATTGTTGTGTTTGTTAATTCCTACTTTGCCATTCCTGTTATTCTTTTTATTTCCCTTAGCCTCATTGTGAACTTTCTCTACCTTGTCTTTCAATTGCTTGTTAGACAAGTGACCTACATTAGCTCTCTCAACAGGCTTCTCAATTTTCTTTAAAATACTAGACTCACCTTGAACAAAGTTCTTGGTGACAGGACCATACTTGTCATTAAGTCTAGTGAGTTTATCTTTTCTTTTGTCTGTCAACGAAACAGCCTGATCGGTTGATGGTTCATGTGTCAACGAAACATTGCATTCCGTTGACATATCAACCTTCAACAAATGATCATTGTTGTTTGTTGACTCTGTTCCTGATTCTAAGGTTTCACCAACATACCCTAGCTTCTCTTTGTTCCTTTCCCATGATTGCTCACAGAAGGATTCCACGCCTTGAACATTAATTATGTTGGTAGCAACATTCCTGGCATCCTTCCATTTTGCAATCACACTTTGTTCTATCTCAAGTTGTGTTCTAAGAATTTCTTCCCTTTGTAACACGTTCTCAAGTTCCTTCTTAGCATCCCTACTAACACATCTCATTTTCTCAAATTCAATGAGCTGTGCTTCTAACATTGCATTCCTATCACTTAAGAGCAGATTGGTCTCTTTTATTCTTGAATTCTCTTTAGTAAGTGATTTAAGAGTAACACGCAAATTATATAATACAGTAGACATTTCATTTACTGCATTGTCGCATTCCTCTTTAGAAAGCTCAGAAAGATTAGTAATTGTTACCTGGTTGCTTGAGGAACTTGCTTCCTGCTCATGATTGTCAGCCATAAGAGCCAAGTTGACATACTCAACATCATCATCAGAATCTTCACCATTACCAGCCCAATCATACTCCTGAGACATGAAAGCCTTTTCTTTTTGTTTGAGAAGTTCAAAGTATTTCTTTTTATAATCAACAGGCTCAAATTTCCTGTTGCCCTTCTCAACCTTGGGCTTTCTGCAGTCTCCAGCAAAGTGACCAAGCATTCCACAATTGAAACATTTTGACTTAGACTTTTCAATCCAGTTTGTTTTGCTAGGTTGAAAGTCTCTTCTTGGTGGCCTTGCTTCTGAGTTTCTTTTGAACTTGAACTTAGAGAATTTTCTAGACAGAAAAGCAATGTGTTCATCAATCTCATCTAAGTCCTCCAAGTTGGTTGGTTCTGATTCTTCTTCTTCTGTCATCTTGTCTTTACCCTTGCTAACATCACTCCTACAACTAGATCGACTAGTTGTGGCCTTTGCAGCTTCTTTATTGTCATCTTCAAGTTGGTTCACTGATGCAATCAATGCAATAGATCCACCCTTCTTCTGTACCTTTTCAATTTCTTCATCTTGCTCCATTTCCAGCTCATAAGTCTTCAAGGTTCCATACAGCCTTTCAAGAGTGTAGTCTTTGTACTCTTGAGTGTTTCTGAGAGAAACAGTCATAGGCTTCCATTCTTTTGGAAGAGCTCTAAGAAATTTAAGGTTTGAATCCTTGGTTTGATAGATCCTCCCATACAACTTTAATCCATTCAAAAGCTTTTGAAACCTACTGAACGTGTCATTTAGGGTTTCACCAGCTTTAAAATGAAAATGCTCATATTGTTGTATAAGGAGTTGCATTTTATTTTCCCTGACTTGCTCAGTTCCTTCACAGAGTGTTCTAACAGTATCCCATACTTCCTTAGAGGTTGTACAGTTGATAACATTGTCAAACATCTCTTGCTCCAAACCATTAAACAGAATGTTCATGGTCCTTTTGTCTTTATGAACTTCTGCAATATCTTCAACAGTCCATTCTGAGACAGTTTTTGGAATCTCTACATCAGGTGCATCATCTGGCAGTCCAACTCTAGAGTCAAGCTTCATGGGAACGTGTGGACCTTTCTCAATGCAGTCTACATACCTCTCATCCATAGACATGAGATGTAAATGCATCTTTACTTTCCAGTGAAAGTAATTGTCTTTATCAAGAACTGGTATCTTCACACCTGCATCCTTCTTCACCATGGTTTCTGTTTTTGGTCTTGATCTTTAAACTTCTTGTATGTTAGAAGCTTGCTTTGATACCAATTGTTATTCCCAAATGACCTAACAGAATTGTAGAAGGGGGGGTTGAATACAATTCTTGATATTTTCTTGAAACTAAACACTTTATGAAATTAAACTGAACTGAATAAATAAAAACACAAGATATAAATAATTCAGTTGGATTGTTTGATGATCCAACTGAAGTGTTTTTATTGCGGAAATAATCTGTGATACAAATGTTCACAGCTGCTCAGTTACAATATTGTAGAGAAGAAATGCTCTCAAAAATAGCTAATACAATCTATTTGTTTTTCTTCTCTCTTTCTAAAGTGACTGCTACACTTGGTTATAAATCCCAAGTTTACAATTCTACATTTGGTTAAACTAAAGAATAATAGAAGTAACCATCAGTAGCTTGCTTTTCATTCCTTTTGTCCAATGGTCCTTGGAGATCTTTGCTTTTGTCTTCATGCTCATTATAATCATTCCCAAGAGCCTTATTGGAAATTGGAATGTTTCCTTATTTCCAGTAACCACTTTGATGGTTTCCAATGCAAAGTACACTTCCATATCTCCTTTTAGATCTGTTCAGTAAACTGTCACTATCACTTTGTCAACTGTTCAAAAAGCAACATTGATTCGTTGATAGCAAGGAGATGTGTTTCGTTGATAGCTTCATTCTTCATTCCGTTGATGGTGTTTCCCTCGTTTCGTTGATGGGTAAACTCCATACCGTTGACAGAGTAATCTTCATACCGTTGACATGTCTTCACTTAGGCAGAATTACAAGGCATAACATATTTACAATTAACCAACCTATTTTGCCTATCTAGTACATAGTCAACATGACTTAGAAAACCTATCTAAAACATATAATAGAATGCCTATCATACTGTGAAGTATTGTACAATGCAATTGCTACAACACTCATTTCGTTGATGAGCTTCCTGTCAACGAAACACTGCTAAGCATGCTATTTCGTTGACAGCTACAAAATTGACTTTACACAAATTCTACTAAGTGTTTTATGCTTATCATCAAGAACAACATATTCCTAACAACAATTGACCAAGTTTGACTTAAAAGCTGATGAAGGAATTTTTGTTGGATACCCACTATCAACTAAAGCATTCAGAGTCTACAATCTGAGAACTAAAGTGATCATGGAATCTATACATGTGTCATTTGATGACAAGAAAATAACTGGAATAGAAGATGAAGAATATCATGATCAACTTCGCTTTGAAAATGAAGATCTAAACTTAGATGACGTAAACTCTGATGAAGCAAATCCAACAAACTCTGACGAAGCATACTCTGAACCTCTACTGGTAAACACTGAGGGAATTTCTCTGACAGAAAAGAATAGAGAACCAGTCGAGGGGGAGCGTGAAAATACTTCAGAAACATCTCAAGATAATAACTCAAATTCTGAAAGTGAATCAGCTGAAGGATCAATCCCAAACTCTGAGTCAAACACTGAAAATCCAAACTCTGAGCAGTCCAATTCAGGGGGAGCCTCAGAGAATGCAAATGGTCAAGAAGAAAATCAGGAGAGCATGGATCAAGGGGGAGGATCTAATACTGATAATAGAAGCCAATTACTAACAGCAAGAAGGTGGACACAAGCTCATACACCTGACTTGATAATTGGAGATCCAGAAGCTAGTGTAAAAACTAGAAGTGCTACAAATAATGAATGTCTGTTTCATGCATTCTTATCTCAAACAGAGCCCAAGAAAGTGGAAGAAGCTCTTCAAGATGCTAACTGGATAACAGCAATGCAAGAGGAGTTAAATGAATTTGAGAGGAATGAAGTCTGGACACTTGTACCAAGACCAAAGAACAGATCTATTATTGGTACACAGTGGGTTTTCAGAAACAAAACAGACAGTGATGGAGTGATAACAAGGAATAAGGCTAGACTTGTGGCAAAAGGCTATTCACAGCAGGAAGGAATTGACTATGATGAAACCTTTGCTCCAGTTGCAAGATTGGAGGCAATAAGGATTTTTCTGGCCTATGCTGCTCACAAAAAGTTTAAAGTCTTTCAGATGGATGTGAAAAGTGCTTTTCTCAATGGGAAACTTGAAGAAGAAGTGTTTGTTGAACAACCACCAGGGTTTGTAGATCCCAAACATCCAGATTATGTCTACAGGCTTGATAAGGCATTATATGGACTAAAGCAAGCAACTAGAGCATGGTATGAAACTCTGGCTCAATTTCTTTTAGAAAGTGGGTTCACTAGAGGTACAATTGACAAAACATTGTTCTATTTTAATTCTGGTGATGATTTGATGTTAGTTCAAATCTATGTGGATGACATAATTTTTGGGTCTACTAATGACAAACTCTGTAAGAAATTTGCCAAGCTTATGCAGTCAAGATATCAAATAAGTATGATGGGAGATCTTAGTTATTTTCTAGGCTTACAGGTCAAGCAAACAGATGATGGGATTTTTATCAATCAAGCAAAATATACCAGAAATCTTCTCAAGAAATTTGGTATGCTTGATAGTTCATCTGCTACAACTCCCATGGCTACTGCAACAAAGCTAGACAAAGACACCGGAGCCTCAGTAGATATGACAAACTACAGAGGGATGATAGGGTCTCTTCTTTATCTGACAGCAAGTAGACCTGATATCATGTATGCAACATGTCTTTGTGCAAGATTTCAAGCAGACCCCAGAGAGCCTCATCTAACAGCTATAAAAAGGATTTTCAAATATCTCAAAGGAACCATAACTCTTGGTTTGTGGTACCCTAGAGAATCAGAGTTTAAGTTAATTGGTTACTCTGATGCAGATTTTGCAGGCTGTAAGATAGACAGAAAAAGCACAAGTGGAAGCTGTCAATTTTTAGGTGACAGATTAGTTTCTTGGTACAGCAAGAAACAGAAATCAATTTCCACATCCACAGCAGAAGCAGAGTATATAGCTGCTGGTAGCTGTTGTGAACAGATTTTATGGATGAAAAAATCAATTGCTGGACTATGGATTACGGTACTCTAAAATACCTATTTACTGTGATAATCAAAGTGCTATTGCTATGACAGGTAATCCAGTACAGCACTCCATGACCAAGCACATCAGCATAAGGTATCATTTTATCAGGGAACATGTGGAAGAAGGACATATTGAGCTTCATTTTGTATCTACAGACCAACAGCTTGCAGATATCTTCACCAAACCTTTGAGTGAAGCTACCTTTACAAGGCTGGTAAACGAACTTGGAATGATCTCTGGTTTTGACTAGAGATACTGGTTAGATTCAAAATCTATACTTGATTGCTTTTATGCTCATGGTTCTTTGCATGTGTTAACTGTTATGTGTACCAGTATGTTAAACTCTGATAGTAAACTCTGTTAGTCATAAAGTATCAGTCATACTCTGTCGGTTAAAGTCTGAAGTTAAACTCTGATGTTATACTCTGATTGTGATATTGTCTGAAACATATGGACCGATGAAGAAACCTGTATGAAGCATGATTCTCAGTAAGTAATCATGAATCTTTCTGAATAATATATGATCTAATCTCATAATGTGCAGTAAATTAACACAGCATGATACTGTCTCTATATTCATAGCATCTCTTAGTTTATTGATCCTATACACTGAGTCTGTATTAGCTGTTTGCACTTTCTCTCATAAATTAATTGTATTATCTGATGAAAAGTCTAAACTCTGATAATTAGTTGCAAATATTTCACCCTCCAATCAAAAGATGCCAAAAAGTGCACAAATTCCTTTGAGATCATGTTGTGCCTAGGAAGACCCAGGAACTTATTGTATGAAATAAGGGCTAAAATCCTTGATTTTTGGTGACTAGTGCCAACCACTGATTACTGGAAAAATAATAAAAAAAAAATTAAAAAATAATAAAAATTCAAAGGGGGTGAAAATAATAAATTTTATAGTACAGAGTTCAGATAAAATCAGATTTTATTTTATAAATGAGAGTTTGGACAACCAGTTTTTACTGATTTATTGTGTGGATTTTATGCACTTTAAGATGCTCTAAATATTTATATTCAGTAAACTCTGCTATTCACACACAATTTTTCACAACTGTGCATTGAGAGAAAAGAGATTATGAATAAAGAAGGAGGATTGGTAAACACTGATGGACTGTGTACTCTACACTGAGGTAATTTTATTTTAATCTCTGATGATTAAAATTAATTATTTGTTTCAGACAGTTAACAATTTTTGAGAAAACATTCTTGAAAATAAAAGAGTATGATTGGTAACGGTTCCAATTTGTATTTAACAGAGGAGAGAGGTTAATTGTCTAGGAAAGTGTAAAAGGCGGTAATTATTGCTGTTTTTACTGCGCATGCGCATTGGAAACTGTCAATTACTGCTGTCAGTCATTGCATGTGTGCCACGTGTCCCACTCACACAATTAACGGAGTAAGACAGTTGTGTATTAATGATTAAAAACTGTTCAGTTTTTAATTTTGAATTTCATATTTAAACAATACACACACATACGTCTAAACCTTTCACATCTTACTCTAATTCACTTCTATTGTCACACACACATATTCACAAACACTTTTCTGCTTTCAAACTCTTTCGTGCTTTTACATCTGTTTCTTTGTTATTCTTTCAAATCTTGCTAATGGCAACTACAGCGTTTGTTTCTTCTGGGTTAGAGTTTGTTCCTAACAACTATTCTGCTCCTTTGAGTAATGAGAATGCACCGGCGGCGTTTCATTTGTTACAAAGTTTTCTTGCTCAATCTCCTATTGGGCGTGCTCTTGTCGAACCAGGGAAGCTGTCTGCAGTTCAAATCAAAAGCTTCTGGGAAACTGGTCTTTATGATAATGGTGGAGATTCTGGTACTCCATAAATTGTTTTTGAGTTTGAAGAAGCCGAGTATGTTATTACTCCTGGTACAGTTCGTGCAACTATGGGATTTCCTGACCTCAATGCTTACACTATTGATGTTGGTGAGGTTGAATTATTGAGGATGATGAGGGAAATTGGTTATGGTGGATCTTTAGCAAAGATTGGTCAACTGAAGCGACCGTTCTTGAGGAAAGAGTGGAGCTTTTTCTTCGACTGCATCACTAGAACGTTCGGTAAGAAGTGCACAAACTGGGATGCCATACCTACTGAAAGTCTTCAAATTGGGTATTCTCTGATCTATGGTACTTCTTTTGATTATGGTAGATTAGTTCTTAGCAATTTGGGTGATAAAATGACAGAAAATAGGGGAGTTGTTTACTTTTCAAGATTTTGTCAACTTTTATTTACTGCTTGTGTTGCTGGGGTGGAAATTTCTGATGAAGATGTGATTCTTTGTTTTAAATTGCACAAACGTATATTCTCTGATCTTATTAATAAGGATGTTAAGAAAGGGGTTGTTGGAGAATTGTTGCTACCTGCTTCTGTGCAACAGTTTGTAAATGATCAACTTAATCCACAAACACAACCACAACCACAATTACAACCAGAACCTCAAACTCTAAATACTGAACCTCTACCCTCTAATTCTCAACAACCACAATCTGGTGGTAGAATTAAGAAAAGAGCCTTCAAGAGGAAAATTAGAGCAAATAGACCAAAGTCTGATGATGAAGATGATGCTGATCATGAGGTTCTTCATCACAAAAAGAGGAAGTTGGTAGCCAATTATCTTTTTGATAATTTGGATGAAGCTGTTCCTGAAGCTGTCCAGCATGAAGCTCCTGCAGTTGTTGTTGAGGAGTCTACTGCAAATGCTGATATTGATGACAGGGTTTTTCTAAACACTGAAGCTCCTGAAGTTATTGTTCAGGAGGCTACTGAAGATGATGCAGCAGCTACTGAGCCTGAGATGGCACAAGCTGATAAAGAGGCTGAAGTTTTTGAGCAAGATAATTTATTTGCTGATTTTGAAATTGAAGCACATCCTAGTATCAGTGTTTGTGATACTGAGGATGTGGCAGCTGATCAACCCACCCAAATTCTAGATGAGTCTCTTGCAACTCATACAGAGATTCTCTCTGTCAATAATACAATTCCTGAACAGGGTGAGGAGGTTGATCAGGTAATTGAAGCTGTTGTCAATAACTTGGATGAAGCTACAGCAGAGAAATTGAATGACATTGTTGCAGAGTCTATTCCTGTCGAAACAGAGGTTCGTGTAAACTCTGACATTCCTGAAATTGCAAAGATAAATGCAAACAATGTAGATGAAGAATTTGTTGAAGCTGTTGCAGAAAATGTTGAAGAAGCTGCACAGTTAAATACTGAAGCTACTGCAGAAGCTGCAAACTCTGAACATTCTCTTCATGCCAACTCTAACATTAATCTTGAATTTTCAAACTCTGATGAATCCATACCTTTTCTAAGGGATCCTACAGCTGAGCATATCAAGGAAAATGTCAATGCCACTAAAGCACATTATAGAGATATGTACTATGCCAACTGGTCAGGGGCAGATTGTATTTTCTCCAAGCAAAGGACTGCTGATTTTATCGCTCAATCTGCCAAGGAGATCACAAATTCTGAGCTTTTATCACATTTTAAGGCTACCATTGTTCAAGTCAAATCATTGCACAATCGCTTTGATGAGACTCACAAGGTAGTTCTTGGATTATGTAATGATATAGCTCTTAAAGAATTAGCTTTGAAGAAAGACAGAGCTCAGTTTTCATCTTTGATCATGGATCAAGACACCATCAAGCAGAGGCTAACAAATGTTGAGAGCAATCAGGCTGAACTATCTACTAAGATAGATTCTATTGCTGCCTCACTGGAGTTGCTGACATCAGTGCTTATTCCTGATGATGTCAAAAAGGGGGAGAGAGTTTCTAAAGACAAATGCAAAAGGACTCCAACCTTAAGACTGAGGGATGATGCAAATGATGGTGGAAGCAGAGGAGCAGAGCAAAGGTCAAAATCTTCTCAAGAGCAAGGGAGACTTAGGTCAAACTCTGCTAGACAGACAAACTCTGATATGATAAACTCTGGTGCTACTGGTTCTGGTACTCATGCTCAATCTTCTTCAAGACTTAAGAGTCTAGTGATTTCAGCTAATCCAATAACTGATGAAGAGATTGCAGCCAAGCTGTTTTTAGATGAGCATGATGGTGAAGTGACAGTTGAGGATTTGGAAGCAGAAATGAAGATGCTATCTGAAGAACATAGAAAGAAAGTTGCTTCTGGAAATTACAAGAAGAAAGCTGTAAAAGTTCCAAGAAAGAAAGAACTAGGTATCTCTATCAAGGAAAACTCTCAACAGAGCATGCAATATTCAAGAAGGCCAACAGATATTATTTCTGGTAAGGGCAAAGGGAAGCTGATAGAAGATATAGTAACAAAGAAAAATTATTCAACCTCTGACATAGCTCAAGTTGAATCTGTTCTAAATCAATCAACCACTGACAAAGCTCAAGTTGATGATTCTTCTAAAGTTGTGACAACCTCTGACATTGCTCAAGTTGTGCAAACTCAATTATCTACACAACTCCAAGGATTCAAAAGACCTATACTGCCTGAAACTCTGAAGCCAGAATCTGTGAATTTTCTTCAAACCAGAACAGTACTTGGAAAAGAATCTTATGATAAGTCTGGTTTGGGTTCACATAGAGAGAAAAGGATAAATAACAGACCTCTAGATCAAACATCACTGGCAGAACCTGGTGTTGGGGTTACTCAAGAAAATCTTGACAAACTCGTGTCTGTTCAGATGATTTACCACAAAGGGTTAAAGAAAGAGTTTCTGTTATACTTTATGTCTGATGGAAGAGTATACAGAATAGGAGAAGCTGATGTTCAAATGAAGCTATGGGAAGAGCTTGAGTATGTTCTATATCTTCTCAAAATCAAAAATAGAAGTACTCACAATGTTGCTCTAGTTCTAAGAGAAAGGATGCTGAAAACAAAAGCTATGCTTGGAGGAGGTGTTTCAAGTGCATATATTCCTAAGTACAGAGATGCTTATGGAAAGATTGTTGAGATGAAGAGAAACAGGGCCAAGTTCAAGACAGCACTGGGAATAAAAGTCTTGGAGTTCAACTTAGAGTCTGACAAATCATACTTTATCCGGCTAGGGAATGAAATGAGGAAGAACAACATTTATTCTCTGAGAGCTGCCATCTACCAGACTGGAGAAAGTGATCCAGAGCTTAAGGAGTTGAAGGAAATTATGGTGGATGAGCTAGCAAAAGCAGAAAGGAGGCTTCTCATCGATTATCTCAGGACAGTGCCTGATATTGAAGAGATTAAGTAAAGTCTGACTGTAAGTTTTTATAGTTTTCTGTTCTAAGTTAAAGTTAAACTCTGTTATATTTAAACACTGCATTTGTTATATGTTTTGACATCATCAATTATCTATTTAACTTGTACATCTTCATTATGCACAAGTTGGGGGAGATTGTTAGATATAATTGTTGACGTTTGTTCATCAGTGTTTAAGTACCAGGTACTCATCAGAGTTTACTGGAAGCCAGTCAGAGTTTATTAAAGTCTGACGGGGTGAGAGTTTGCCTTAGCTGTCGGTGCTAATATCAAGATTCTAGAAGCAATATATCTTGAAGATGGAAAGAAGCAAGATATATTGAGACAGATAAGGAAACGGAACAGAAGACAGAAGCAATCCTAATTTGATATGATTTGTATAGCTAATTTATAGGAATATCAATTAGAGATTGATTATGTAGCTGTGTACTATATAAACACATATAGGTTAACCCTAAAAGGGATGCGAATACTGAATACATTATTCTTGTAACCTAGCAGCTCTCTGTGATTCTTTAACATCACTGAGAGAAGAGTTATTTATATAATTCAGTTGTTGATTCATAAACAGTGTTCTCAATTATTATTATCATACTTATATTGGTTATATATTGTGTATTCGGCCTAACAGTATACTCTAGTAATTGTTGATGAGTATACAAGATTTACATGGGTATACTTTCTGCATAAAAAGAGTGAAACACCAGAGATTCTGATTGAGCATGTCAAATTGCTGGAGAATGGATCAAGCAACAAAGTCAAAGTTCTTCGAAGTGATAATGGAACTGAGTTTAAAAACTCAACAATGGAAGAATTCTGTAAATCAAAAGGACTTGTGCAGCAATTCTCCGCTCCTAGTACTCCTCAACAGAATGGAGTAGTTGAGAGGAAAAATAGAACTCTAATTGAAGCAGGAAGAACAATGCTGGAAGAAGCAAAGCTACCAACTTACTTCTGGGCAGAAGCTGTTAACACTGCATGCTATACTCAGAACTGTACTCTGATCACAAGACATGGCAAGACTCCATATCAGATGATAAAGGGAAAGAAACCAAGCTTAAAACACTTGCACGTGTTTGGGTGCAAATACTTTATTTTACGATCACACCCAGAGCAGCTTGGAAAATTTGAAACAAAAGTAGATGAAGGAATTTTTATTGGATACCCTGATAAGACAAAAGCTTTAGAGGTATATAATCTGAGAACTAAGATTGTGAATGTCTCAGTAAATGTATCATTTTATGACAGGAGAATTACTGGAATTAATGAAGATACTCATGAAGAATTGATATTTGGAGATGAACTAGAAGCTGAAATCAGTGGTGATGATATTGAGGGGGAGCCTAATGATATCATAATTACTACTGATAATACTACAAATGATGAATCTCTTGAAAACAACTCTTCTACAGATACTGATGGAAGTACTGATAACAGCACTGATGCAAGTACTGACAGTACATCAGGAGATGTCCATCAGAGAAATTCCAATTCCAGTGGATCTTATCAAGATACTGATACAGGGGGAGCTTCGCATACAACTCAAGAAAGTTCTTTTGAGGAAGACATTGATGCAGGGGGAGCATCAAGTTCAAGAACTCAGTTACCGTCAGCAAGAAGATGGACACAAGCACATCCTCCTGATCTCATTATTGGAGATCCTGATTCTGGTGTTCAAACAAGAAATGCAACTCAGAATGAGTGTCTATTTCATAATTTTCTTTCACAGGAAGAACCAAAGAAAATTGAAGATGCTTTGAAAGATGCTGATTGGGTAACAACAATGCAAGAAGAACTCAATGAGTTTGAAAGAAATGAAGTCTGGAAACTCGTTCCAAGACCCAAAAATAGATCTATTGTGGGAACTAAATGGGTGTTCAGAAACAAAACTGATTCTGATGGAGTAATCACAAGGAACAAGGCCAGACTTGTCGCAAAAGGGTATTCTCAGCAAGAAGGCATTGATTACGACGAAACATTTGCTCCGGTTGCCAGATTGGAGGCCATCAGAATATTCCTAGCATATGCTGCACATATGAAATTCAAGGTCTTTCAGATGGATGTTAAGAGTGCCTTCTTAAATGGAGAATTGGAGGAAGAAGTTTACGTTGAACAACCTCCAGGGTTTGTTGATCCTAAATATCCAGATCATGTGTATAGACTGGATAAAGCTCTGTATGGACTCAAGCAAGCACCACGGGCCTGGTATGAAACACTTACTCAGTTTCTTCTTGATAGTGGATTCACACGAGGCACCATTGATAAAACTCTGTATTATATCCAAAAGGCAAAGACTTGCTCTTAGTCCAGATATATGTAGATGACATAATCTTTGGATCTACTAATGCTACAATGTGTCAGAAGTTTGCTAAGTTGATGCAGTCAAGATATCAGATGAGCATGATGGGTGAAATGAGCTACTTTCTGGGATTACAGGTAAAACAAACTGATCAGGGGATTTTTATCAATCAGTCCAAGTACACCAGAAACTTGCTTAAGAAATTCAATATGCAAGATAGTGCTCCTGCCAGTACTCCCATGGCTACTGCCACCAAACTTGACTCTAAGGAAGGAATTGAAGTGGATATCACAAGCTATAGAGGAATGATTGGTTCTCTCCTTTATCTCACTGGCAGTAGGCCAGATATTATGTTCGCAACATGTCTCTGTGCAAGATTTCAGTCTCAACCACGAGAACCGCATCTGATAGCTGTAAAGAGGATATTTCGATATCTTAAAGGGACACCAAATCTTGGTGTGTGGTATCTGTTAGATCAAGATTCAATGATCGTCAGGATCTAGACTTCAACTGATCAGGATTGCTGACGTCATCAGGATTGCATGGTCGTCAGGATCAGAATGAATATCAGGACTGGGATCAGGTTTGATCATCAGGACTGGAAGCTGATCAGGATTCCTACTTCGAGTTATATTTGGAGTCTAGTTAAATAAGGAAGATTATTCTGTCGGTTCCTGGTTTGTAGTAATGAAGCTCTCGATTATGGATAGGTTTCAATCTTTGTAATTGATTAGGACTTATCATTTATAGAGAAGCTGTGTAGTATATAAACACAGTTTTAGGTTTGGTTAAAAAAAAGAAGAGCGAGAGAGAATCAAACGCATAGAAGCTCTCAAGAACATAGAATTTCTTGAGAGAGGTTTTTGTAAGCTAGAAGGTCTCAAGAACATCAGAATTTCTTGAGAGAGTTTTGTAACAGTTTTATATCAGATTTAATAAAGCTGTTATTATTCTTTCATATTTGTGATTCATATCTTATTAAGTCGAGAATCTTACACAATTGTATTCAACCCCCCTTCTACAATTGTTTATTACTGGGCAACAATTGGTATCAGAGCAAACTGATTTAATTTTGAATCAGATACGATCTAAGATGTCGACAACAAAGTATGAAAGCGTGAAAATTCCCATCCTGAAGAAATCAGAATATTCAACATGGAAGGTTAAGATGCTGATGTACCTGGAGGCCATGGATCCTGATTATCTGGACAGGATTCATGATGGACCATATGTTCCTACCAGATTCGTAGAAAGAACAGATACTGTACCTGAACATTATGTGGTCAAGGCTAAAAGTGAATGGACTCCAGAAGAAAAAGCTCATGTACTCAGGGAACCAAAGATAAAAAATATACTGCATAATAGTCTTGATGCTGTCATGTCAAACAGAGTGATTGCATGCAAGTCTGCAAAAGAAATCTGGGATACATTGGAAACTCAGTGTCAGGGATCTGCATCTGTCAAGAAGAACAGAAGGGCTCTCTTGATTCAAGAATATGAACAATTCGATGCTAGACCTGATGAGAGCCTAACTGATTTATATGATAGATTTCTGACACTCCTTAACGACCTATCTTTAGTTGACAAGGAATATGAAACTGAAGATTCAAACACCAAGTTTCTAAGAGCTTTACCAGAAGAATGGGATACAGAGACATCAATCATTAGACATCAGTATGATCTCAACACCGTGTCTCTTGATGAAGTCTATGGAATGCTATGAACTCATGATCTTGAAGTTCAACAGAGAAAGAATAAGAAAGGCATCAAGGCAAAATCTATTGCTTTGAAGGCAGAGGCTAAATCAAAAGGAAAAGCTGTGGAAGTCTCAAAAAGGAAAACTAGAGTAGTCGAGTCAGATCCTGATGACTCTTCATCAGATACTGATGGCAATCCTGATGCCAATACTGATGATGACTCTTCTGACTCGGACATTGAAGAGATGGTTGCTATGATTGTCAGAAACTTCAAAAGGATGAAGTTCAGGAAAGCTAGGAGACAAGGCAACTACCAGAAAAGGACCTTCAATGCAGATAAAGACAAGAACATCAAAAAGGATAGCAAAGGTAGCAAATTTGACAAGTCAAAGGTTAGATGCTACAAGTGTAATGGTATGGGTCACTTTGCCAGTGAGTGCAAGAAGGCAAAGGCACTCATCACATCAAGCAAGGACTTGATGGACTCTTCCTCTGAATCTGATACTGAGGTGGTCAACTATGCACTGATGGCCAATACTGATGATACTACTATTCCTGATGATAAGGTACTTAATACTGTCTTGATTTTGACACTGATAATGCTTCTGAGTTAAGACGTTTTCTAAAGTCATTGCATATTAGCTTTAGAAGTCAAACTGCTGAGAATACTAGAATCTTATCTGAGATGTCTGAACTTAGGAAAAGGAATGAGCACGTAGAAGCTGAATTTTCTCTGATGCAAAAAGTACAGATAGAATGTGATAATGCTAAACACTTGTATTTAAAGATAAAACTTAAATGTACTGCTCTTGAAAAGGAACTTGAGCATGCTAATGAGAAAATCAGAACCTGGACAGACTCTGGTAGAAAATTTCATGAGATTAATACCTCTAAGAATTGGAAAGAGTGTCTAGGGTATAAGTCAGATGAGGATAAGAAACTTAAGGAGAAAATTATTGTTGATGAGACAGTCAGTCCAAAAACCTATAGAAATGTTATAGACAAAACCAAATCTAAGATTACTCCTGTTAATTTTGTTTTTGGTAAAGATTCCAATTCAACTTTTGAAAAGGGATCTACTTCTGTTCAAAATATCAAAGTTATTCAGTCTAAACTTGTCTTGAGTAAAGTTACTAAGAATGTAGGTTTACTGTCTCAGAAACAACTTAAGGATAAAATCTGTGAAGTTACAGATAGGAAAAAGGAAGCTACTGTTAAGAGAAACAGGAATGATAAGATTGGGATCAATAAAGAGAATGGTTATAAGTATATCCCAAATGCACCTAGAAAATGTTGTTTTAACTGTGGTAACTCTAATCATCTTGCTATTGATTATAAAAAGAGTTTTAAGAAAAGTACTGAAATTCCTATTTCTGATATGAGGAGTAGATCAGTATTTTATAAACCATAGAAGTCCTGTTTTCATTGTGGTAGTATATGGCATTCTATTTATACTTGTAAAGATTATCATGATTTGTACTATAACTTTTATGATCCATTGCCTAAGTTTGATAATAGTACAAAGTCTGGTAGAATTGATAATGTCATAGTGAAGCATGCTTTTGTTAATAATGAAACTGACAAAGCAAATCCTGATGGAGTGAATCCTGTCAGGACTGCTAAAGTCTTAAAGTCTTCTGATGCTAAAATTAATAAATTGCATGGAAAAGGAACCCAACAAGTATGGGCTCCTAAATGTTCTAACTAGTGTGTTTCTATTCTGATTGCAGGGAAAAAGGAAAAATGTGTTACTCATGGATAGTGGATGTTCTGTGCACATGACTGGAAACAAAGCCCTGTTATCAGAATATGAGGAAAAAGCTGGCCCAACTGTGTCTTATGGAGATGGCAACATTGGACAAACTTTGGGTTATGGCAATATAATCATTGGAAATGTCATCATTGAAAAAGTAGCTCTAGTGAAGGGACTAAAACACAATCTGTTGAGTATTAGTCAAATCACTGACAGAGGTTATCATGTCAACTTCTATTCCACACATTGTGAAGTAGTCAGCAAAGAAACAGGAAAGATAGCATTGACTGGCTACAGGCATGGTAACATTTATGAAGCTAACATTCTCTCAAATACTGATGACTCCCCTACATGTCTCATCAGTAAAGCATCAATAGATGAAAGTTGGAATTGGCACAAGAAGCTTTCTCATCTCAACTTCAGAAATATCAATGAGTTGGTTAAGAAAGAGTTAGTGAGAGGATTACCTAAAGTTTTGTATACTTCTGATGGACTCTGTGATGCATGTCAAAAAGCTAAATAGAGAAGGACATCATTCCAGAGTAAATCAGAATCCTCTATTGAAGAACCATATCACATGCTGCATCTTGATCTATTTGGTCCAGTCAACATTATGTCCATCAGTAAGAAAAGGTACACTCTAGTAATTGTTGATGAATATTCTAGATTCACCTGGGTGTATTTTCTGCACAGAAAAGAAGAAACTCCTGAAATACTGTTGGATCATGTGAGGATGATTGAGACAACCACAAAGTTCAAAGTCAAGATACTGAGGAGTGATAATGGTACTGAATTTAAGAATTCAAAGATGGAAGAGTTCTGCAAATACAAAGGAATTATTCAACAATTCTCTGCTCCTGGCACACCTCAGCAAAATGGAGTAGTTGAAAGGAAAAATAGAACTCTTATTGAAGCTGGCAGAACTATGTTGGAAGAAGCTAAGTTACCTACATATTTCTGGGCAGAAGCAGTCAACACAGCATGCTATACTCAAAATCTCACATTGATAAACAAACATGGTGTTACTCCTTATCAATCTCTCAAGGAGAAGAAACCAAGTTTGAAGCATCTGCATGTGTTTGGCTGTAAATGTTTTATTCTCAGAACTCATCCTGAACAGCTAGGAAAGTTTGAAACAAAGGCTGATGAAGGAATTTTCATAGGCTATCCTGCATCAAGAGTCTTTAGAGTTTTTAACTTGAGGACAAGGACTGTCATGGAGTCAATACATGTATCTTTTGATGATAAAAAGATAATAGGATTGAATGAAGACTCGCATGATAGACTGATTTTTGAAAATGAAGCTACCAAGGAAACTGAAGAAACTGAATCAGATCCTATCAGTTCATCAAACATTGATGACACTCCAAATCATGATGGCACACCAAATACTGATGATGCTAACTCTGATGATACAAATAATGGAAATTCATCTAGTAGTTCAAATGTTGAGGGGGAGCAACAACATTCGACTACAAGTTCAGAGTAAACTCAATCATCAGGACAGAATTCTTCAGATACTGATTCAAGTGATGATCCTGATAATTCATCAGGAGAAGATAGCAACATCTCAGGAGGAGCTTCATCTGAAGCAAGTTCATTAATTCAGAATAACACCAATCCAAGGGGAGCATCTACATCAAGGAATGACTTACCATCAGCAAGGAAATGGACTGCAAGTCATACTCCTGATTTAATTATTGGAGATCCTGATGCATGTGTTCAGACAAGAAGTGCAACTCAAAATGAATGTTTATATAATAACTTTCTGTCAAAGGAGGAGCCAAAGAAAGTTGAAGATGCACTCAAATATGCTGACTGGGTTACTGCAATGCAAGAAGAATTGAATGAATTTGAAAGGAATGAAGTCTGGAAACTAGTACGAAGACCAAAGAACAGGTCAATTGTTGGTACAAAATGGATTTTCAAGAATAAGACTGATTCAGATGGTATAATTATCAGAAACAAAGCAAGACTAGTTGCAAAGGGGTATTCTTAACAAGAAGGAATTGACTATGATGAAACTTTTGCTCCTGTTGCAAGACTAGAGGCCATCAGGATCTTTCTGGCATATGCAGCTCATAAGAAATTTAAGGTTTTCTAGATGGATGTGAAAAGTGCTTTCTTAAATGGTGAACTGGAGGAAGAAGTATATGTTGAACAACCTCCTGGTTTCATTGATCCAAAATATCCAAATCATGTTTACAGATTGGATAAGGCACTTTATGGACTAAAGCAAGCTCCAAGAGCATGGTATGAAACCTTAGCTCAATTCTTATTGGAAAGTGGATTCAAAAGAGGTAGTATTGATAAAACTCTATTCTATTTGAATCATGGTAAGGATTTGCTTTTAGTTCAGATTTATGTGGATGATATCATTTTTGGGTCAACAAACAATAAGCTGTGTGAAAAGTTTTCCAAGCTTATACAGTCAAGATATCAAATGAGCATGATGGGAGAAATGAGTTATTTTCTTGGTCTTCAAGTTAAACAGACTGATGATGGAATTTTTATCAATCAGTCCAAATATACAAGGAATTTGTTGAAAAGGTTTAACATGGAAGACTCTGCTACTGCAAGTACTCCCATTGCTACAGCTACCAAACTTGATCCTAATCAAGGTACTGAGGTAGATGTAACTCACTACAGAGGAATGATTGGCTCTTTATTGTATCTCACTGCCAGTAGACCAGATATCATGTTTGCAACCTGTCTATGTGCAAGATTTCAAGCAAAACCTAGGGAACCTCATCTGATTGCAGTTAAAATAATTTTCAGATATCTCAAAGGCCCTCCTTCACTTGGTCTTTGGTATGCAAGGGAATCAGATTTTGGTTTGTGTGGTTTTTCAGATGCTGATTTTGCAGGATGCAAAATAGACAGGAAAAGTACTTCAGGAAGCTGTCAGTTTTTAGGTGGTAGACTAGTTTCATGATTCAGCAAAAAGCAAAAGTCTATCTCTACTTCAACAGCAGAAGCTGAGTACATTGCTGCAGGAAGCTGTTGTTCTCAGATAATGTGGATGAGAAATCAGTTGTTAGATTATGGCATGTCATACTCAAAAATCCCTATTTATTGTGATAACCAAAGTGCTATTGCAATGACAGGAAATCCAGTTTAGCATTCTCTTAATAAACACATCAGTATTAGATATCATTTCATAAGAGAACAGGTTCTGGAAGGAACAATTTGTTAGTATTAGTGCCCTAGAGACAATACAATTGTACTTCTGGGAAACACTATTTTGTTATTTAATAATGATTATGTTCTATTGATTATTCGACAACAATTATTGTCTTTATTTACTGCGATATTAATGTTAGAGTAATAAATGTCCTTGGAATATCGAACACGTATTCTATATCTTTAAGTATGTGACTTAAAAATGAGATTATAAGAATAGTGTTTATATTCCTAAATTATCCCTAATTAAGCATTATGAATTGGGACAATTATGATGCATAAAGATTAGTATGATCGTTGACTAAATGACCACATCTCATTGGTCATAGGTATAGTGATACTAAAGTCAAGAACATAGGTGCATGTAATATTCTACATGGCACCGGATTAACCCACAGTGATATTCTACATGGTAATAAAGTCATTAGAATAGCTCACAGTGATAATGGTGTAATGATCCTTAGACTTGAGATCATTATATTTCTATACGAGGATTAATATACTTTGATTACATTAAAAGTTACCTTTGACCGGGTGATGATAAAAGTGGACATCGGGTATATTATGAGTCGTATGAGAAATATGAATGATAGATATAGGATTTAACCATCCTATTATTATGAGAGATATTATTGGCCTCTTGATTGAGTGAGACTATGAAAATGCATGGCCATGCTCAAATATTGATTTGTTTTAATAGTCTACTCATTGATCAAGGAAACCTGGATTAAATGTTGAAGAGGATGACTAATAACATGCCTCGAGTTTAATCTATAATATTTGGTTAAAGGGATTATATTACACGGAAACATTAGTCACGAAAGGTTTAATTGGATCACCAATTATTATTATTACTTGGGTAGCAATGATGTATTACTAGATGCCGCTCATTGTTTATAATTTTATTATGAGATATTAAAATTATTGCCAACGTAATAATAACCTAAAGGGTTACACATAAAGAACGTTTTAGACGGAGCAATAATTAAATTTCGAATTTAATTGAATTATTATTATTATTGAATTATTGGATTGATTTAAGTAGGACTTGATTAATTGTATAATAATTCGAATATAATAACTATTACTACTAATAATCAGATTGGGTTTTGGAAGCCCAATCAGATTAGGTATAGGCCCAATATCCCTCTCCATATAAATACATAATGATGTATTGTTTTTAGGTTTGAGTGACACAATACGTTTTTCACACAAAACCCTAGCAGCTCTACATATTAGAGAGGCTAGAGACAAGAGAGAAAGGTTTTTCGAGGGCGGTTCTTTTGGCTAGTACCAACTCCGTAATCGTGCGTTCGTGTGGACTGCTTTGGCGACGCAGATCTTGAACAAGGGCTGCGTGGTGGTTTCAACAAGGACCTCCATCTTTCTGAATTATATAAGCTCAATTAAGGTATGATTTCGTTTCTCCATAATCAACCATGTCTTGTACACGGATCCTATGGTTAGGGTTTCGGATTTTTATTGTTTTACGACTGTTTTCGCTGCGTTTGTTGCCCCGAAACCCAACACAATTGAACTTCATTTTGTTCCTACTGATCAACAACTAGCTGATATATTCACCAAGCCACTGCCTGAAGCTACATTCATTAAATTGGTGAATGAACTTGGAATGTTGAACTTTGAGAATTTCTGAGAAAAGCTATAGAGAAGAAATCCTGATGACTATCAAATCCTGATGGTCATTCAGAAAGGTATGTATTTTTGATCAAATCCTGATAGTACTCTATTCTACAGGGAAGTCAACTGGTTAATCCTGATGTACAGGTCCGTATTTCATTGCTTAATTTGTGCCTGATTTTTCTTCAGTTTCTGATGAGAAACGTTTGAGTTTTGGACAACTGTATGCGCGCATGTGTCACACTGATATATATATACATATAGATACACATAAAAAGCGGTGCAGTTATGTTTAATTACACACGTAATTTGTCCACTAATTATTTTTGCACAAATTATAATTTGCCACCTGTCATTGAGAGTAATATTTTGTTGTAACAAAATACTTTTGATTTGCTAAATTTCTGATTACTCTCTCTTCATCAGTTTTACATCTTATTTTTCTCTCTGTGTTCAAGAACCCTTATTTCTAAATCTCAATTCTTAAGTTTTTGATACTGTTTTAATGGCGTCTTCATCATTCATAAACAAACAGACTATGGTTAGTGGTGTTACGTTTGCCACTAATAATTTTGTAGCTATTCTAGACCATCAGGAATTACCCAATGAGTTTCACATAACTCAGGATTTTCTAACTTCAAGCCCATTGAAGTTTGCTTTAACAGAACCTGCAAGTGTTTCTTTTAAGTCAGTTATGCAGGTGTGGAACTCAGTTACTTTTGACAAAGGGCATTCTGACTAAATCTTGATGAGTTTTGAATATGATGGGATTACTCACTATGTGACTCCTGCAATTGTGGAGGATGCATTGCATTTACCTGTTCTTGGTGATGCTGTTCCTGATAATGTTTCGGACTCTAATCTCTTTAAGTTTGTTACAAAGTTGGGCTACAATGGTGAAGTAAAGAGATATGGAAATCTTTTCAGGACGAAGCTTAAGAAGGAATGGAATTTCTTCTTTGATACAATCAGTCGCTGTTTCCTGAACAAGACATCAAATTTTGATGCTCTTCCATCAGGATCTCTCAAAATTGGGTACTCTCTAATTCATTCTACAGTGTTTGATTATGGATCTTTTATCTTAAAATCTTTAAGTGATAGGAAATCAGATAAGTTAGGTTCTGTCTGTTTTCTTAGATTTTTACAGTTGATATTTAATCACTTATGTCCTACTATTGTTTTTGAGGACGATGTAGTTCTACCAATCTGTAGAATTACTGAGAATAATATTAAGTCCTTAGTCAACAGTGATAAGGCAAATGGTTTTTATTGGTAATGCTTTCATTCCTGATGAGGTTAGGTTTTTCTTACATCAGAAAATGCCTACTTGTTATGGATTGCTTTCTCATGCTATGGGGCAAGGACAATCACACCTTGTTCCTGACCGTAGCATACCACTTAAACAGTCCAAACAGTCAACAGCCACCTCTAATGTCTCTCAAAAGACTTTAGTTGTAAAATCAAAGAAATGAGCTAGAACTGATGTGTCTGGAAGGCAATCAGGTTCAAAGGATTTTTCCTCTACACCACTCACTAAAAAGAAGATACAAGGGGGTGTACAAGGGGTCCTGGTGAAGAAAGCTTCTAAGGGTGTTGAGGCTGTTTCTGTTAAAAGAAAGTTAGTGCTCAGGGATGAGACTGATTCATAGGATGATTTACCTATATCCTCTATAATGGATGTGAATAAGGAAGTTGTTGATTCTGCTATTGAAGCTGTGGTACCATCATCAAAACCACAGAAGAAAAGGACATTATCGAAAAGCAGGTATCATATTCCTTTGAAAATGCAAATGAAGGATACCAATATTCAGACATTAAATCCTGATGAGTCATCTCCTGATGCTCTAGCAAATCCTGATGTTGGTTTTCCTGATGCAAAAACAAAAGTTGTCTCTATCTCAGACTCTCCAGCAAAGGCTTCTCCATCTGCAAAGATTGTTGAAATTTCATGGGAGAAGGTTGCTGAGACTGCTTCAAAGCTTGGATTTTCACATCCCTTGGAGAAGAAAAGGAAAGCAGCCGAGATAGTCTACAACAGACAAAAGAAGCTGAAAGGATCTAGCCCACAAGAACCTGAATCTCAAAGTGATTCAGCAGCTCAAATTAAAGATCCTGCCACACAAGAACCACTCAATCAAAGTTTGGGTGAAGGCTTAGCTATTGGAATGGTTCCACAAGAACCACTTTCTCAAAGGGAGAGTGAAGACATCAACATTCCAGTCACACAAGAACCATCTTCTCAAAGTGAAGATGCAGGCACAGCTACAGCTTCTAGTGAAAGATTGGTCAAGGACACTGTCAATGAGGGAAGCACACAAGAACCTCCAACTCAAAGTGTTGAAGCAGCTTCAGAACCTCATGCTACACAAGAACCATTGGTAACATATACTGATGCAAGCTTATCAAATCCTGACGGTGTTCATCCTGATGATAGTGGTGCTCCTGATGTTGAGCCAATTTTGATTCAACCACTACGATCAAGAGCAATGGACCATCATATCACAGATTCACAAGATAAACTGAAAGGTATAGCTATTCCTGATCCTGATGTTACTCATGATGATGATGATTCTGATGATAGTGATGATGATAATAATGACGAGAAGGAACAACTTGCCAGAGTTATAAAATCTAGTCTTGGAACTAATTTTGGTTCATCAAACACATTCATGGCTGGCAAGGCTTCTACTGGAAAAGACTTCAGACAAGACTTTTCTATTCCTTCTGAGATCAATCCTGCTGAGCAATTGAAAAGGCATCAATGGGAAAATGAATGGTATAGGTCTAATGAATCTGTCAACTATCCATATGCCTTGGATCATGCTTATGATTCAGTGAAGATGATAGAGAATCCAGATTTGAAGAATCATCTGAAGGCTACAACTCTTTTATCTAAAAGCCTAAAACATGAAATTGATTCTGTCAAAGCTGCAACTGAGTTGGTGAGGGACTATATTTCTATGAGTTTTACAAAGGTGCCTACTGTTCTTCAACTAAGGATAGTGGAATCTCAAGTGAAATCTGTTGTTTCTGAACAAACCTCCATCAACAGAAGAATTGATTCTCTTGATACAAAGGTAACTGACATTCAAACCTCTCTTGCCTTAATTTTGAATATATTGTCAAATGTTGATGTCAAAAAGGGGGAGAAGGTAAGTCAGACAAAATGTACACCTGATCTAGTATTGAGAAATAATGATGATGATGATAATACTGGAAATGATGGTGGTGACAAAATTCTACAAGGAGAAACCTCTGATGCTGCTGTTATGAAGACAATTCAAACTTCTCAAAGTCAAACAACGCAGTCAACTCATGTTTCTGATTCTGGAGTAAGGACAGTAAGAACATTGGTGCAATCTCAGATCCTGACGGAAGAACAAATCCTGACAGGTGATCAAATCCTGATACCTGGTCATGAACAGACTCTTGCTACAATTCCTGAAGGTGATGAAGATGTGATTATTGATAATCCTGAAGATGCATCAAATCTATTCCAGAAGTTCTCTACAAAAGATGGCAGAATTGTTACTCTATATCACACTGAAAAAAGAGTTCAACAATTGTTTGCAAGGAAAGCACTCTCTACAGCAAGTGAAGAATATCCTGATCTCTCACATGAAGAATTCTTAAGACAACAGAGAGAAATGATGGAAAGTTTTAATAACCCTGCTCCTGCTAGAGGTAGAGGAAGCAGAGGTAGGAGAGGAGCTAGAAGAGGTAGAAGAGGTTCTTCAACTCAAACAGTGCCTAGACAGACAAGGTCTAGAGGTTTATTAATAGAAGAAATTCCTGAACCTACTCAAAATCTAGTAGTTCCTGACAGGTATACTTTTGGTGATGATGGAAATATTGAAGAAGAACCTAAATTGAGAAGAAAGCCAAGACAATTAATTCTCTGCAAAACAAATCAAATTGAAGATTCTAATCCTGAAATTGTTCCTGATAATGTTCAAGATCCTGATGAATCTGAAATTCTGCAAGAGATTGATTTGTTAATCTTATCTACTGTGGTTGATTCTCACAACAAGGAAGTGGATGAAGAAGAAGAATCCAGAAGAAGAGAAATCACAAGATCAACAAATAGAGATTTCAATCTCTATGTACAAAGGCTTAAACTCTCAAATAGAAGATTGTGGATAAATTCAAGCAGACGGGAATCTTTATTAGAAAGAAGCTATACTTTTGAAAAAGAAAAGGATAAGAAGTGGAAACACATAAGTACACTAAGGTGTAATACACCTATCAATTTTCAGAATGGAGGAATTATAACAAGTGCTTCAAGTGTTGATGAATTATCTGACATGGTTAGATCAAAAGCACTCTGGCTACGAATGTTTTCAAATCTGAAGCAATTGTCAAGTAATTCAAGAGGAGGTATTGGACACAGGGATGCTGAATATCTGAATATGTCATATGTTGATCCTTACTCCTTGACTGAAATTGGAGGTATTTTAACTTCTGAAAACCTAAACAATTTATTAGCTGTTGATATAGTTATAGATTGTCATGATGGTATTGAAAAGAAAGAAAAGCTTCTGTACTTCATGAAAGATGGTAGTGTGAAGATTCTATCCATTCAAGATCTGCTAATAAAAACTACACAGGAACTGAAATATGTTCATTATCTGTTAAGATGGAAGAATAAAGTGTGCAAAGAATGGAGTGACATGATCTTGTCAACTATAAGAAGAAGACTGAATGGAAATAGAAATTTCAATGGTAATTATACTCCCATGTACTTAAATCAAAGGGGACAGGATGTGGAAATGCAAAGGAGCTCTGCTGTTAAAGAAGTGACTTTTGGCATGACTCAACTTACTCTCAATCCTGATGGGAAGGAAATTGCTTATCGTTTGCTTGAAGAACACAGTCTACAAAGAAGCTCCATACATAATCTCAGAGCAGCTATTTACCAGATTAATGAGGAAGATGAAGAACTCAGAAATCTTAAGGAAAGACTGATTCAAATTCTTGAAGAAAAAGAAGAAAATTTGTTATCTAACTTCTTGAAGATGAATCTGTTTTATCAAAGAATTTAAACAGATAAGTTGCTACAGAAGATACTTGTACATTTTTTAAATATGTTTTTGACATCATTGAATCTTAGGAATCTATACTTTATTTCACAAAGTATAAGATTGGGGGAGATTGTTAGATCAGGATTCAATGATCGTCAGGATCTAGACTTCAACTGATCAGGATTGCTGACATCATCAGGATTGCATGGTCGTCAGGATCAGAATGAATATCAGGACTGGGATCAGGATTGATCATCAGGACTGGAAGCTGATCAGGATTCCTACTTCGAGTTATATTTGGAGTCTAGTTAAATAAGGAAGATTATTCTGTCGGTTCCTGGTTTGTAGTAATGAAGCTATCGATTATGGATAGGTTTCAATCTTTGTAATTGATTAGGACTTATCATTGATAGAGAAGCTGTGTAGTATATAAACACAGTTTTAGGTTTGGTTAAAAAAAAAAAAGAGCGAGAGAGAATCAAACTCATAGAAGCTCTCAAGAACATAGAATTTCTTGAGAGAGGTTTTTGTAAGCTAGCAGCTCTCAAGAACATCAGAATTTCTTGAGAGAGTTTTTTAACAGTTTTATATCAGATTTAATAAAGCTGTTATTATTCTTTCATATTTGTGATTCATATCTTATTAAGTCGAGAATCTTACACAATTGTATTCAACCCCCCTTCTACAATTGTTTATTACTGGGCAACAGTATCCCAGAGCATCAGACTTCACACTAATAGGATACTCTGATGCTGATTTTGCTGGTTGTAAAATTGACAGGAAAAGCACTTATGGAAGCTGTCAATTTTTGGGTGGTCGACTGGTTTCATGGTTTAGCAAAAAGCAGAAGTCAATTTTTACTTCAACACCAGAAGCTGAGTACATAGCTGCAGGAAGCTGCTGTGCTCAGATATTGTGGATGAAGAATCAACTGCTGGATTACGGTTTGCACTTTTCTAAAATTCCTATTTATTGAGATAATCAAAGTGCTATTGCAATGACAAGAAATCCAGTCCAACACTCGCTAACCAAGCATATCGGTATCAGGTATCACTTTATTCGTGAACATGTAATGGAAGGAACGATTGAACTTCATTTCGTTCCCACAAATCAACAACTGGCTGATATATTCACTAAGCCTCTGGCAGAGACAGTATTCACTAGACTTGTGAATGAACTTGGAATGGTTACAAGCGAGTAACTCCTGATACTTGATACTGAATATTGTTACTGATGGATGAAACTGATGAGAAGGAATTGTGTTAAGTACTTATGCCCTAATGTTGTTTTTCAAGATGAGCGTTTGTTACCTGTTTTCCAGAATACCCCCCGCTCCTTTCAGGAGTACATCTTGAAGGGGAAACAAATGTTTCAAGGTGATGTTGTGTATCCTAAACAGGTCAGGCAGCTTCTAAGACAGAGACTGCCTACTGTTTATAGAGTTGCTCTTCGTACTATGACTCAGAGGTCTGCTGTTGATACCCCCTCTGGCTCTAACCCAAGTACACAATCAAAACAGTTTACCAAACACTTGCTCCCCACCTCTGATGGCTCTCAAAAGCAATCAGTTGTAAGACATACAAGGTTAGCCAAATCTGTGCGACATTCTCAGTCGTTAGGATCAAGGACCTTGTCACATCCACCCACCAATACCATGGAGAAACAAGGTGATCAACCAGTTGGTAAGGCATCCAAAATATTGGCCTCACGAAGAAAACATACAACTGTTGTTGATACTGATGATGATAATGATGATGATACTGATGATGATGATGTACCTCTGTCCTCAATTTTTAAGATATCATCTGTGGATATGGCATATGACACTCCTCCTTCACCACCGTCTTCCAAAAGACGAAGACTGAGGAAATCTAATCTTTATTCTCACTTTGATGTTGTTGATGTTCTCCACGAATCTCTTCATGCCAGTACTGCTACTGATATTCCTATCAGTTGTGCTCCAGACAGTACTTTCACCTATGATACCGGATGTGATCCTGATGCAGTACCTACACCTGATGATAACACGTCTGATGTGCAACCCTCACCTGAGAAAGTGGTTGTCTTTGATTCCAGTCCTTCTGTTTCTCCACAGGGACGAAAGGTTGATATGTCATATGATCAAATTAAAGACTGGAACATGCAGCTCGTAAGGAAATTGCTGAGACTGCTGGTCTGAAAAGGAAGATATGTTTTACAAGAACAAAGAAAAGGAATGTTAAGGCAAGAACTTCCTTTGCTCCTAATATTGATCTGGATACACAAGAACCTGGTTCTGAATGTGAACTAGCGGTCCACATAGATCAAGCCACACAAGAACCATCCACTCAAAGGGTGGATGAAGGCGTAGAGCTGTTATATCAAGATTCTCTACCTTCTTCTGTGTTACTTCCTGAACCAGTTCAAGGCACTTTAGAAGAGGAGGTCACTGCTTATTTTGATGAAGACAAGTCTCAAGGACAGGACACACAAGAACCTCCAGTACACTTTACTGAAGCAGTCCACATTGTCCAGGCTCCACAAGAACCTTTCATTCAAAGTATGGAAGCATGCCCGTTTGAAGACAGCCAAGCTCTCATAATTCAACCATTGTCCTCTCGTCCTTTGGATATTGAGGAATCAGGTAATGTGACTAATCATGACTCTGCTATGGTTGTTTACTCTCCTTGTGTCAGGATGACTACTGACAGACCCTTGACTGAGGGATCCCCTGTCAGTATGACTGCACTCTACCCTTCTCTGCCATCTCTTATTTCTTCATTTCTGAGTGCTCTGAGCCTTTTTCGTGAGAATGAGAGAAAAGATTTAGATAAAAACAGAATTGTGGAGAGGTAGTCTCCTGAACTGGCAAAAGGAGAGGTAGAATTGAGTGCGAATGCTATGCATTTGAGTGAGGAAATTCTGACTATCAAAAGTTCAGATAGTCTGTTGGTGAGTGGTGATGAGATCACTGAAAAAGAAAAGAGAGATCTAGGAGTTACTGATTTTTCTGCAGGTACATCCAATACTCCTGCAGTCTCCCCGTCTCAGGATCAGTCTCACAGTTCTCATTCCAGCTCTGATAATTCTGATCCTGATGATTCTTCCAATGACATTCTGACTAGTCACATGCGAGCTCAGTGGAATCATTCTTGGACTGATCCTTCTTCTTTTGTTGGTATCTGTGACGCCCTCCAAACCCGGGGTACAGATTTGGGGAGTCACCCGACCAACGGTACACAGCATAAACCTGAATATAACACATGCATAATATATAATAACATAAAATACCTCTTATCCAAGACCGCATCCAAATTATGGCATGAAACAAGCTTCTAAGTCATAATTATTACAAACCAGTTTCAGAGTTATTACAACTTAATATACAAAGCTAGACATCTAGTCTAACTTCCAAGATAAAACAACTACCCGTCCAATGACAATCACTCGGGGTGGTCTCCTAGCATCGGGAGAACTGTCACTAGCGCTGTGTCTGCTCATTCTCTCGCTTCACTGGAATAGGGTTAGAAACAAAACAAGTATGAGCCACATGTGCTCAGAAAGCATGATATATGTATCAATCACAGTTCTATAATGAAAGGAAATAATTCAATTATCTGAATCAACAATACACAAGTCAAACATATGCTTTTAACAATCTTTAATGAAGAAAGAGGAATTGAAATTGGACTTCTACATTTTTCAAATACAAAGGTTGTGTTGCTGATCAGTCACGCAACAACCCCGGACTTGCTTATAGCAAAGTCCTCTACTGGATCCTAGGCCAATCTGGACCTTAAATTATTCCGACCATAAGTATGGCCCGACCATTACTGGTCCTATTTAAAAACATGCCAATTTTATCACAAGGTATAAGCAATAATATGCATAACAAGATAAGTACACAATAACAGGGTGTAATAGTTGCAAAAGAGCTTCAACTATTCATTATCAAAGAAAGTCCGACAAATAGATTCAGAATGGTTTCAACGATTCGATGCACTCGTTCAAGAAGGTAATCAGTAGTTGTAATCAATAATCAATGACTGTAATCAATAGTCAATGATAGAATCAAACTGTCAATGGTTGTAGGCACTAATCAAATGATGATAATCAACAATCAATGGTTGTAGACAAAATCAGATGAATTTGGAAATAAGGGTTTCCGATGCAGATCAAATCAAAGAGTTAAGAAACTTTACGAAAATGGAATCAGTTGCCCAAGTACGGGTAAGGATTGATAATCTAACTTTTTCTGGGGTAATGACATGTAAGTATTGAAAACAATAACAATTTATCACAAGTAAAGGCACATATACTTGCCTGGTCTACGTCGCTGTCGGTTTTCTATCTCGTTCACTCTACTTTCCCCTTTCCCTTGCTCCGGGAACTCGATTCTATAATAAACAACTTAGAATAGTAAGTCTAACTATCCTCATTCTATCCTTGACACACAATTGATCAATAACACATTTTAAACTAGTAACCGGTTACGTATCGGACGTCCGGTCTAATTTACGGTATTTAAAACTCAGACACTAGCCCTCGTACGGGCATTTACGGACCATTAAAACACATTAATCGACTCATATAAACCATATAGCACTTATAAATATTTTTAAAACAATATTCAAGGCTTATTTGAATTTAAATAAGTCACAAATAATTTTTAAATCAAAAATCGGATTTTAATCCCATTATAAGTATTTAAAAGTAATTAAATCAATTAATACAAAATTAATTGACACTCTTTGAATGCTCAAACTATTTTTAAATAATAAATCAGGCTTGAAAATAATTAAACTGAATTTTAAATTAATTAAATCTAATTAATAATTAATTTTTAAGAATTAACTGATTAAAAGAATTAATCAATTAATTAATTAAATAAATTAATTATTTATTAAAAATAATTGTTATGGATTAAAAAACGTACCTTGTAAATTAAATGCTAGGGTTTATGAGCGTTCAAGCTTTAATGACTGCTCTTGTGTTTCGGGACTAAATCGGTCCTCACAAGATGCCTACGTATCTCTGCTGTATAGAGAATCAAGTCAATAAAACGTAGTTCTAGGATAAAGGACGAGGGTCCTTATATAGGCGTCAGGAGCCTTGTATTTAGAGTAAGTTTAGGAGTCTTAATTGATAAGTCTCGTTATTGATAACTGATAAGGAGTATATTACTTGGCAGGCAAGTATTATCCCTATCTGATAAGTGCTGTGACTCATCATATTATTTGATTGGGATTCTGGATCCTTCTATGAAGATATTATCATATTTGGACTCTTTTATGAGCTGTGTATTTTCCTTTATTTATTAATTACGAAATTAATAAATAATTAGGGTTTTGGGCCTTTTGTCGGGCCTAATCTTTGGACCAAACTAGGTCTAATTAATGTATCATTAATTATATTTCTGTCCATATCATTTTCCCCCCAATTTCTGGAAAAATCCTCCAAGGTTTTTGTAGAAATTATTCCATATTCTTCCAGGAATTTTCCATTTTTTCAAAGCATTTTCGACCAGAAAATCAAGTCATTTTCGACCAGAAAATCAAGTCATTTTCGACCAGAACTGGAATGAGGTCGAACATTTCGACCAGGAATTTTAGGTCAAATTCGACCTCAAATTTTCGACCTCATTCCTTTGCATTTTCGAGCAGGAATTTTTGATCTCATTTCTTTATATTTCCGAGCAGGAATTTTTGATCTCATTTCTTTATATTTTCGAGCAGGATCTATAGATTAATTTCGATCAGAACAGTATTGAGGTCGAACACTTCGACCAGAAAGTTTAGGTCTTTTTCGACCTCAAATTTTCGACCAGAAATTAGTATTATTTCGATCTCATTCCCAGTATTCATTTTCGACTAGGAAGTGGAGTGAGGTTGAACATGTCGACCTTGATTTTTAGTATGAATTCGACCAGGAATTTTCGACCAGGAATCCAAGTTATTTTCGACCAAGAAGGGGGACAAGGTCGAACATGTCGACCAGGATTTTTGGTATGAATTCGACCAGGAATTTTTGACCAGGAATCCAAGTTATTTTCGACCAAGAAGGGGGACAAGGTCGAACATGTCGACCAGGATTTTTGGTATGAATTCGACCAGGAATTTTCGACCAGGAATCCAAGTTATTTTCGACCAAGAAGGGGGACAAGGTCGAACATGTCGACCAGGATTTTTGGTATGAATTCGACCAGGATTTTTCGACCAGGAATCCAATGTCATTTTTCAACTATGATTCTTTAGACCAGGATCCTAGGTCATTTTCGACCTCATATTGCCACGAGGTCGAATAATTCAATCTCTTTTCCCAGTTTATTTTCGAACTCAATTCCCCGATCTCGATCTTTGGCATTTTCGAGTTCGATTTTGTAGTTGTTTTTCGACCTCAAATAGGTTTCAAGTTGTTTAGTCCGATTTGGATTTTAAGGTAATTTCAAACTCAATTTCTCGAACTTATTTTCAGCATATTTTCGACTTTGAATTCGCTTTATTGCCTTAGAATTATTTCTAAACTTTAAGTTAGAATTTTCCCAAGCTTTCAACCTTTTGGGCCTTGATTTTATATTGGGCCTTGGGCCTAGTCCTTTTTTTGGGCCCTAATTTTTCATTAGTCCTTGAACCCTCTTTAAATTTTTAAGCCTTTCTTTTATTTGGGCCATGGGCCTTGTCTTTTATCGATCGTAACTCTTTGGGCCTTAATTCCAGAAGCCCAAAGAGTAATTGTGGGCTTTGACTGGCTGCAACCGGTTAGTCATCCCTAACCGGTTGAGTTTCCAGTCACTTCGCCTATAAAAGAGTGAGGTTTCACTTCTTACTCCCCACTCGAATCTTTCCAAAAATTTCTTTCCTTAAACCTCACTGTCTTTCTCTCTTTTTCTCCGTAGTCAGGCGATTTCCGGCGAGTTTTTGTGGCGGTGTTCTTATATTTCTGGGTTTCAATCTCCTTCCCAAGAAGGTTTCTGGGTTTTGATCTTCTTCCCAAGAAGGTTTCTGGGTTTTGATATTCTTCCCAAGAAGATTTCTGGGTTTATCTTCAACCGTTGAAGATTTTCTGGGCTTTCACCTTCATCCCTTGAAGGTCTTCTGAGTTTTTGTTGAAGATTTAAGAATGGCCGATCGTTCTGCTAGCCGTCTTCAGAAAATGAATCAAGCGTCCAAAAGGGGTATCATCGTTCGTTCTCCCACTATGTCTTTGCAAGATATGATATTAGAACGTAGTGATGTATATCCCTCAGTGTCGCATTTAGATTCATTTAACCATAGAAATAGATTTAATGATGCTGATGCAATTGCTAATTACAAGAATATGTATAGAATTAGGCCACCTTATAGGTTAGTCCTAGCTGAACCTGGGGATCGTTCCTGCCATTGGCGCCCAAATGCTCTTTGCATTTACAAGGGGGTCCTGGCTGCAGGTGTTCGATTCCCATTCCATCCTTTCATTCCTCAACTTCTAGCTGATGTAGGAATCAATCCTTGTCAACTCCCTCCCAATGCTTGGAGACTTATTATGTGCTTTATTGTTTTGTGCTTGAAAAACAATTTCCCTCTTTCTGTTGCTCTCTTTAGAAGGATTTTTCAATTTAAAAATAGCTCTTCCAAAACTTTGGGTTGGGTATATATTAGTCATCGACCCACAACACGCCCCATCTTTCACCCAAAATCGATTCCCGACAACAATCCCAAGTGGAGAAATGAATTTATGTATTTGGTGTGGGATGGAGGGGACTGGGGCACCTTATTCCAAAGCTCATTTAGTAGAGTTTCGGATGGTAGTCCTGGTGACATAGTTCTGACTGAGGAGGAGGCCCTTGCCTATGCTGAACTCACCAAGGATAACTATGCCACCATGGCTTGGGAGCTCCTGGACGAGTTTCTACTTAGGTCTCTGGAACTTTCAAGAGTTTCTGACAAGGGTAATTCTTTTTCTTATTTTCTTATAGTTGTATCAAGATTGCCTTATACCAATTGTTTTCCTTGACTTTTGTTTGCAGCTGCTGAGTTTATCAACAAGCAGAATGAGCCAGAAGGCGGGCAGACAGCAAGGATCAAGAGGGCTTGCTTGAAGGATCCTAGGCTGATCGAGAAAGGCCCTGCCATTTTGAGGCCTCATGTGGCTGAGGTTGATGAGGTCGAGGCCTCAACTAAGAGTTCTGTATGGCGCCCCAACTGGGGGATAAGGAAAAAGGACACCATAGTGGGGGTGTCTGCTCATGCTGTTGAATGGTCACACCATTCCTTGACTCCTTGTGACTACAAGGATTTTGTTTCTAACTCCACCCTGGAAGGGGCAGAGTTTGCAGGAGCCCAGGCCTTTGCTGCTGTAAGTTTCTTTTTCTTTCTTTCTTTTTTATGCCCCAAGTTATTATTTCTAACTTGTGTTTTATTTGTAGGCTAATGCCAATTTCCAAGGGGCTTTATTTCAAGCCAAAGCCTGGCGCTCATCTTCTGAGGCCAACAAGGCTAAGTATGATCAAGCCCAGGTGGAGGTTGGTTCTCTTAAGGCTTCCTTGGGTCGAAGGGAGAAGGAGCTGTTGGAGGCTCAAGCTGAGCTGGTCGAGCTAAGGAAGGGGAAGGATCGCATCATTGATGAGTACTTTGATTCTGCTGAGTATCAGGAGATCATTACTCAGCATGATGATCTTCTTTTCCCCGTCCAGTTCACTCAAGGATGGGATGAGGCTTTGGCTGAGGTATCAAGGAGAATTCCTGGATCCCTTACTATTTCTGACTTCCCCAGCCCCCATGCTCCTAATCAGTTGGAGAAGGCCTTGGCTGGAGTGGATGATATGGATGAGGATGACAGGATTCTCAATCCTGAACATGCCTCCCAGCCTGATGAAGAGTTAGAGGAATCCAGCTCCGGTGAGGAGGAGTCTGGTGAAGAGGAGGCTGGTGAGGGAGAGGGTTCTGGAGAGGAGTCTGGCTCTGAGGAGCCATAGCTGTTTGTAGCTTTCATTTATTTTATGTAATTCTGCCTTCGGGCATAACTTTAACTTTATTGGAAGTTATTTAACTTATTTTCTTCATGCCTTTTAATTTCTCGTGTTTGCGTACTTAATTCGTACTTTGAATCAATATGCAATGCTTTGTAGAATATTTTGGAAATTGCTGAATAAATTCATAACTTGAAGAAATGGGTTGAACCCTTACATAGTTTGCTACTTCTACCTCAAGTTTAAAAACTTGGATTGGTTTCGTCGACCTTATTTCTACTTGTCCTAATAGTGAGTCCAATTAGGATACACTTAAACATAGTAAACTTTCAAGTTTGCAGCATGCCAAGTCCTTGGCACCTCATGCCCTTCAAGGGTTTCCAACTTGTACGAGCCACGACCAAATACGCTCTTGACACGATATGGTCCTTCCCAGTTTGGGGCTAACTTTCCCTTTTGTCCAACTCCAGATGCTTCAATCTTTCTAAGGACCAAGTCCCCTTGACGAAAGAATCTCTCTTTAACCCTTAGGTTGTAGTAGAAAGATGCTCGTTTCTGATATTCAACTATCTTGGCATTCGCCTCATCTCTAACTTCGTCAATTAGATCTAAAGCTAGCCTCAAGCCTTCTTCATTCGCCTCTGGCTCATAAGCTTCAACTCTAGGAGATGCATGAGTGATTTCTAAAGGAACCACTGCTTCTGCTCCGTAAGCTAGTAGAAATGGAGTTGCCCCGGTAGTGACTTTGCAAGTGGTACGGTAAGCCCAAAGTATGGGGAGTAATTCGTCTACCCAAGTGTTTCTGGAGCGCTCAACTCTTTTCTTCAGTCCATCTAGGATAATTCGATTTGCAACCTCAGCTTGCCCATTTGCTTGAGGATGGGCAACAGAAGTGAAGCGCAACTTGATATCATTCTCATCACAATACTTCTTGAACTCATCATTGTTAAACTGAGTTCCATTGTCTGTAACCAGGACTCTTGGAATTCCATATCTGCATATCACACTTTCCTAGAAGAAATGCATCACTTGCTTGGTGGTTATCTTGGCTAAAGGTTTAGCCTCAATCCACTTGGTGAAGTAGTCTATTGCTACTATCAGAAACTTTCTTTGAGCACTGGCCATTGGAAATGGCCCGAGTATATCCATTCCCCACATAGCAAAAGGGATAGGTGAATTTACGGATGTCAACATCTCAGGTGGTTGCCTAACCACTGGTGCATGCTTCTGGCACCGTTCACATTTTCTCACATAGCTTTTAGCATCAGCAAGCATGCTTGGCCAATAAAAACCTAGACGGGTGACTTTATGTGCTAAAGCCCTGCCCCCCAAGTGTTGCCCACATATTCCTTCATGTACTTCTTTTAGGGCCAATTCTGCCTCTTGGGGTCTCAAACACTTCAGATAAGGAATGATGAAAGACTTCTTGTATAGGATTCCCTCAATTAGGGCATACCTTAGTGCTCTGACGTATAGCTTTCGTGCTTCTGAAGTGTCGTTGGGCAGCCACCCAGTTTCCAGATGAGCTTTAATAGGATCAATCCAACAACTGGTAATACCAATGGGTGCTATCAGTTTTCCATTGATGCTCGGGGTCTTCAAGACTTGGAAGTATACACTTCCTGCATAATTCTCGATTTCAGAAGAGGCAAACTTAGACAGGGCATCTGCCTTCATGTTTTCTTCCCTTGGAATGTGCTCCACATAGCATTCATCGAACTGAGTCATGATGGCTTTGACAAGTTTCAGATACTTAGCCATGACTTCATCTCTGGCTTCGAACTCTCCATTTACTTGAGAAACGACTAACCTTGAGTCTCCACATACTTTGAGAGTCTTAACTCTCAGGGCCCCAGCTAGGCCCAAACCAGCTATCAGAGCTTCGTACTCAGCTTCGTTGTTTGTTGTCGGGAAGTCTAGCTTTAGTGCATATTCTATGAGCAATCCATCAGGACTTTGTAGCACCAAACCTGCTCCACTTGATTTTGTTTTTGATGCCCCATCAAAATAGAGCACCCAACATTCCTTGGACACCATGTCTTCATCTTTGTTGTCTTCCACTACTACTTCCTGCCCCCCGACTTCTTGGTTGTCAATGGTACATTCGACCATGAAGTCAGCGAGTGCTTGAGCTTTTATGGCCGTACGAGGCTTATACTTGATATCAAATTCCCCCAACTCAATAGCCCATTTGATCAATCTTCCACTAACTTGAGGGCTGTGCAGAATGTTCCTTAGAGGTTGATTAGTCAAAACTTCTATCTTGTGCGCCTGGAAGTATGGACGTAGCTTTCTTGAGGCCATTATCAAGGCTAAGGCAAACTTCTCTATGGTAGAGTAGTTTATTTCTGCTCCATGCAGAATTTTACTCACATAGTAGATGGGTTTCTGAACCTTCAATTCTTCATTTACCAAAACAGCTCCAAGGGCAGTGTCGGAGACTGCCAAATACAGATAGAGAATTTATCCTGGCTTTGGTTTTGCCAACAGTGGTGCTTCAGCCATGTATTTCTTCAAGGCTTCAAAGGCTTCTTGGCTTTCAGGTGTCCACTCGAAATTTTTCACATTTTTGAGTGCTTTGAATAAAGGTAAGCACTTTTCTCCTGACTTGGAGATGAACCTTCCCAAAGCTGCAACTCTTCCTGTCAATTTTTGCACATCCTTAACAGACTTGGGTGGTTCCATGTCTAGGATTGCCTTGATCTTGTCGGGGTTAGCTTCGATTCCTCTCTTGGAGACCATCAGGCCTAAAAACTTTCCCGATCATACCCCGAAGGCACATTTTGCTGGATTTAACATCATTTTGTGGTGCCTCAGCACTTCAAACGCTTCTTGAAGATGTTTTATATGGTCTGCCTTGTCGAGGCTCTTGACTAGCATGTCATCCACATAAACTTCCATTGTTTTACCAATCAGTGGCTCAAAAATCTTGTTCACCAATCTTTGGTATGTTGCCCCTGCATTCTTAAGTCCAAATGCCATGACTAAATAACAGAAAACACCAAAGTCGGTGATGAATGATACCTTGGAGATGTCGTCCTTGTGCATCTTGATTTGGTTGTACCCACTGAAGCCATCCATGAAACTTAGCATCTCGTGCCCAGCAGTGGCATCTATCAAAGCATCAATCCTTGGTAAGGGAAAACAATCCTTAGGACATGCATCATTCAAGTCGGTGAAGTCTACACACATTCTCCACTTTCCATTAGCCTTCTTGACCATCACTGGGTTAGCCAACCATTCAGGGAACTGAATTTCTTCAATGAAGCCTGCTTCCAAGAGTTTTTCTACCTCTTGCTTGATGGCTTCTTGCCTTTATGGGGCAAAATTTCTTTTCTTTTGTTTCACTGTCTTCCTTTCAGGATCCACATTCAATTTGTGGGTTATCAATTGAGGATCAATCCCTGGCATATCAGCTGCTGTCCAAGCAAATACATCACTGTTTTCTTGAAGAAAGGATGTCAACTTGCTTTTCATAGATTCAGGTAGTAGAGCTCCAATGTAGGTGACCTTGTCTGGTTCTCCTGGGATCAAGGGGATGGGAACAAGATCCTCAGCTGGCTTTCCTCTTCTTTCTTCATCGTTTCTGATGTCCATGTCCTCAATTGGGAGAACCTGCCCCCCAACTCCATCAGGCCTCAACGCGGCTACATAACAACTTCTAGCCATTTTATGATCTCCTTTCTCTTCTCCAATTCCATACCTGGTAGGGAACTTGATCTTCAAATGATAAGATGAGGCAACAGCCTTGAATGCATGAAGACCCGTTCTCCCCAGAATTGCATTGTAGGTTGAAGTCGCTTTGATTACTATGAAGTTCAGCATCTGAGTAGACGTCTTTGAACCTTGTCCCATTGTCATGGGGAGTTGAATCGTGCCTTCTACCTTCGATTCTACTCCATTGAACCCATATATGGGCATGTTTGAGGGTGTTAGCTGAGAGTCAGTGTAACCCATCTTGATGAAAGCATCATGGAACAAGATGTCCACTGAAGCTCCATTGTCAACAAGAACTCTCTTCGTTTCTGAGTTCCCAATCATAGGTACTATGACCAGAGGGTCATCATGGGGAAATTTCACTCCCTCAAGATCTGAATCGTCAAAATTCAAAGATACTTCAGTCTTGGCACGCTTCGGTGCTTCTCCAACCACAGTCATTACCTCACGGGCATACGCTTTTCTCGAGTTTCTGGAAGGTCCGGCCGCAGTTGGCCCTCCAAATATCATATTGATGATAGGCCCTCGGGGCTTGGGATTTCTGTCTTGATCATTGTCCCGTCTATCGTAGTCTTTCCTTTCATAATTTCCTCTCTGACTTCCCTGGTTTCCATCTTTGGTGTACTTACCAAGCTTTCCTCTTCGAATCAAGAACTCAATTTCATCTTTCAGTTGCCTGCAGTCATCTGTCTCGTGGCCTACTTCTTTGTGAAACCGGCAGTATTGGTTTTGATTTCTTTTTGACACATCGGCCCTCATAGGCTTCGGCCATTTAAGGTCTTCTTCCTTTGCAATCTCCATCAGAATTTGGCTCCTAGGAGCATTCAATCTTGCATACTCCGTAAACTTAGGCCCAAAGTTGTTCTTCTTGGGTGGTGAATCAGAATCCTTTGATGTCCTAGGATACTTCTCTCTTGCATCATACTCTTGAGTATCCTTTCTCTTATTTGAATTTCCATTGCCAGTAGCAATGGGCTCATACTTTCTCATGCTCTCCTCAGCTTTGATGTATTTTCCAGCTTTATCTTGTAGTGACAACATGTTTTCAGGGGGATGCTTAGCCAAAGACCTCCTGAAGTGGTCATCGGTAGTTCCTTGCTGTAGGGCTATCATAGCCACTTTATCTTCCAAATCTGGGACTTTTATAGCCTCCTTAGTGAATCTGTTAGATATAATTGCTGACGTTTGTTTATCAGTGTTTAAGCAACAGGTACTGACCAGAGTTTATCAGAAGCCGGTCAGAGTTTAATTAAACTCTGACAGGGTGAAGAGTTTAAAGGAAGCCGGTTAGAGTTTATTTAAAGTCTGACAAGGTGATAGTTGAATTAGCTGTCGGTGCTGAATTGAAGATTCTAGAAGCAATATATTCTGAAGATGGAAAGAAGCAGAATATATTGATACAGCTAAGGAAACGGAATAGAAGATAAGAAGCAATCCTTAATTGATAACAATTGTATAGCTAATTTGTAGGAATATCAATTAGATAAGGATTGTGTAACTGTGTACTATATAAACACAGATAGGTTATCCCTAGAAGGGATGCGATCATTGAATATTTTATTCTTGTAACCTAGAAGCTCTTTGTGATTCATTAACATCACTAAGAGAGAATTATTTAATATAATTCAGTTTGTTGATTTACAAACCTGTGTTCTTAATTGTTATTCTCATACATACTTGATTATATATATTGTGTATTCGGCCTAACAATTGGTATCAGAGCCAAGGCTGTTTAATATATACAGTTTTACGATTCAAACACAGTATTAATCATGTCTGAAGAAAATCAAACTGCTCCTAAGGCTGAACAGGTTAAGCCCAATTCTGTGAGTCGATATGAAACAATCAGGGTTCCAATTCTCAGGCCAGTAGAGTATCCGATTTGGAAGGTTAAGATGACCATGTTTCTGGAGGCTACAGATCCAGAATACCTTGACAGAATCTATGATGGTCCTCATATGCCAACTAAATTGTCCCCTGTTGTTGATGGTCAAGAACAAAAGACTGTTCCAAAGGAAAAGAAAGATATGACTCCTGAGGACATCTCATCAATTGCAAAGGATGCAAAGGTTAGACATCTTCTCCACAGTGCTTTAGATAATGTTATGTCTAACAGAGTAATTGGCTGCAAAACTGCCAAAGAGATATGGGATGCTTTAGAAGTCAGATGCCAGGGAACAGGTGCTATTAAGAAGAACAGAAAAACAATACTCACACAGGAGTATGAGCACTTTGATTCAAGAATTAATGAAACCTTGACTGAGACTTATGACAGATTTTGCAAACTGTTGAACGATCTGTCTCTGGTTGATAAAGAATATGAACTTGAAGAGTCTAATCTCAAGTTTCTGTTATCTCTACCTGAAAAGTGGGATTTAAAGGCAACAACAATCAGAGATAATTATGATCTTGCTGATACAGATCTTGATGAGATCTATGGATTGTTAAAGACTCGTGAACTTGAGATAGAACAAAGAAACAGGAGATCCAGCAAGAAGACAAAATCTGTTGCTCTCAAAGTCGAGGAGAAGCCCATTAAGAAGGAATCATCAAGGAAGAAAGCCAAGGGAAAGGCTTTAGTCATTAAATCTGAGAGTGAGTCATCAAACTCTGATGATGATTCAAACTCTGGTGAAGCTTCTGACTCTGATGATGATGAAGAACAGATGATGCAAATGGCTGCATTGATGGTGAAGACCTTCAAGAAGATGGGGTTCAAGAACTTCAAGAAGGGAAAGAGATTCTCAAGGAGAGATTCAAATTCTGAGAAGAAGAATTTCAGAAAGTCTGATGGAAGGGATACCAAGTCTGGAAAGAAGGACAAATCTGAGATCCAGTGCTACAAGTGCAAAGAGATGGGTCATTATGCCCCAGAGTGCAAGAAAGGCAAATCTGAGAAAGCACTCATCTCTAAAGGCAGAGACTGGGCAGATACTTCAGACTCTGATGATGGAGAAAATTATGCTCTTATGGCAACTGTCAGAGATGAGACTGAATCATCTGAAAATAAGATACCCCTAACTACTTATGCTTATGATACTGATAATATATCTGAGTTAAGAGTATATCTGAAAAGTGTTCATGTTAGCTATAGGGATCAGAGCTTAGAGAATGAGAGAATTAAAGCTGAGAATCTTAGTCTTAAAGATAGAAACAAGTTTCTTGAAGGAGAACTTGAAAGAATGAAGCAGATTCAAAAAGAAAGAGATGATGCTGTTTATGTTGAACAGGAGTTGCTTAAAAGGTATAGGCAACTAGAATCTGATTTAGAAAAAGAAAGAAAAATAATCAAGACTTGGACAGATTCTGGAAGAGACACTCATCAAGTGTTTCAGACTGATTCTGTAGGTTTAGGTTATTGTGAAAATGATGAACTCAGGTTTAAAGATAAGGTTAAGGTAAAACCACAACTTAAACCTGTGAAATTTGTTCCAGAAGCCAATAAGTTAAAATCTGTTGTAATAAGAGAAGCTGATATGGAATCAGGTGAAGCCTGTGAAAGACAGGAAAATATTAAAACAGAAAAACTTAAGGAAAGAGAAACTGTTAGAAAGCCAGTAAAAACTTGTGAAAAACAGGTTAATGTTGGTTTGATGACAGGGAAACAGTTTAATCATAAGCTGAAAGAGATAAAATCTGCCATGAAACCAAAAGGGTCCAAGAAGAATAGGAATGGAAAGATAGGCATAAATAATAGAAATAATCATTTGCCTACTGGTGCTGCTCCAAGGAAAACATGTTATAATTGTGGTAGTTCTAATCATCTTGCTAGATTTTGCACTAAGAACAAACATATTAATTCTTTATCTTCTACATCAGAAGTAAAGAATGATTATGTAAGGGTTAAACCACAAACTTTATGCACACACTGTGGGAGCACTTGGCATTCCATTTATACTTGCAAGAGTTATCATGCTATTTATCATAACTATTATGAGCTAAAACCCAATCTGAAGTGGGTTAAAGCAAACTCTGCAAGTGTAAAGTCTGACAATGTGAGCTTAAACTCTGTTGATAGTAATTCCGCTGCAAAAGCTAACACTGTTAAGAAAGACAAAGGATCCAAGCAAGTCTGGGTCCTTAAAACTAATACTTAGTATTTGTTTGTGATTGCAGGGTATAATAGAGAGCACACTTATCTTGGACAGTGGATGCTCAGGACATATGACTGGAAATAAAGCCCTGCTATCAGACTTTAAGGAGAAGGCTGGCCCAAAGGTTTCCTATGGAGATGGCAACATAGGACACACTCTGGGATATGGCAATATCAATCTTGGAAGTGTCATCATTACAAATGTAGCTCTAGTCTCAGGACTCAAGCATAATCTGCTATCTGTGAGTCAAATCTGTGATAGAGGAAACCATGTAGATTTTCATACTGAATACTGTGAAGTTATCAGTAAATCTACTGGAAAAGTTGTTCTAGTTGGACACAGGCGCAACAACATTTATGAAGCAAGTTTGGTAACAAACTCTGATGGAAAAACAGTGTGTCTAACTGCAAGAATGTCAAATGAAGAGAGTTGGAACTGGCATAAGAAGCTCTCTCATCTCAATTTGAACAACATTAATGAGCTAATAAGAAAGGATCTTGTAAGGGGACTTCCCAAGTCAATACTTAGCTTAAATGGCCTATGTGATTCTTGTCAAAAAGCCAAGCAAAGGAAGTCATCTTTCAAGAGCAAATCTGAATCTTCAGTAGTGGAACCTTATCATCTTCTTCATGTTGATCTCTTTGGACCAGTGAATGTAATGTCCATGGGCAGAAAGAAATATGCTCTAGTAATTGTTGATGAATATACTAGATATACATGGGTGTATTTCTTATCAAAGAAGGATGAAACTGCTCAAACTCTGATGGATCATGTAAATCTACTGGACAAAGGATCACAGCACAAAGTCAAAATTATAAGGAGTGATAATGGAACTGAATTCAGAAACTCAATTATGGAAGCTTTCTGCAAGGAAAGAGGAGTGAAACAAGAATTTTCTGCACCTGGAACTCCACAGCAAAATGGTGTAGTTGAAAGGAAGAACAGGACTTTAATTGAAGCAGCCAGAACTATGCTTGATGAAGCAAAATTACCAACATACTTCTGGGCAGAAGCGGTTCAAACTGCTTGTTTTACTCAAAATGCAACATTGATCAACAAGCATGGGAAAACACCATATGAGATGGTGAAAAATAAGAAGCCAAATTTGAAATATTTTCATATATTTGGATGCAAATGCTTTGTGTTGAAGACTCATCCTGAACAGTTGACAAAGTTCGAGTTAAAAGCTGATGAAGGAATCTTTGTTGGCTATCCATTGTCAACAAAAGCATTCAGAGTTTATAATCTAAGAACTAAGGTGATCATGGAATCTATACATGTGTCATTTGATGACAAGAAAATAATTGGACTTGAAGACAAGGATGGATATGATCAACTGCGTTTTGAAAATGAAGATCTATTCTCTGATGATATAAACTCTGATGAAGCAGGGTTGACAAACTCTGACGAAGCATACTCTGAACCTCTACTGGTAAATACTGGAGAAACTGGAAATTCTCAAATTGAACAAAATAGAGAACCAGTTGAGGGGGAGCGTGAAGAAGCTCAACAAGATACAGCAAATGAGTCAGTTGAGGAAACTGATTCAAACTCTGACAGTTCAAACTCTGAGCCATCCAATTCAGGGGGAGCCTCAGATGCTACAGAAAGTCAACATATGAATCAGGAGAGCATGGATCAAGGGGGAGGATCAAATAATGATGCAAGAAACCACTTACCAACAGCAAGAAAGTGGACACAGGCGCACACACCTGATCTCATAATTGGAGATCCTGATGCTAGTGTGAGAACTAGAAGTGCAACAAATAATGAGTGTCTGTATCATGCTTTCTTGTCTCAAACAGAACCAAAGAAAGTGGAAGAAGCTCTTCAAGATGCTAATTGGATTACAGCAATGCAAGAAGAGTTAAATGAGTTTGAAAGAAATGAAGTCTGGACACTTGTACCTAGACCAAAGAATAGATCAATAGTAGGTACAAAGTGGGTTTTCAGAAACAAGACTGACAGTGAAGGTGTGATTACAAGAAACAAGGCTAGACTTGTGGCAAAAGGTTATTCACAACAGGAAGGAATTGACTATGATGAAACCTTTGCTCCAGTTGCAAGATTGGAGGCCATAAGAATTTTTCTGGCCTATGCTGCACACAAGAAGTTTAAAGTCTTTCAGATGGATGTAAAGAGTGCTTTTCTCAATGGGAAGCTTGAAGAAGAAGTGTTTGTTGAACAACCACCAGGATTTGTAGATTCCAAGCATCCAGATTATGTCTACAGGCTTGACAAGGCATTATATGGACTAAAGCAAGCACCAAGAGCATGGTATGAAACTCTTGCTCAATTTCTTTTAGAAAGTGGGTTCACAAGAGGTACAATTGATAAAACCTTGTTTTATTTCAATTCTGGTGATGATTTGCTTTTAGTTCAAATTTATGTAGATGATATTATTTTTGGATCTACTAATGACAAACTCTGTAAGAAGTTTGCAAAGCTTATGCAATCCAGGTACCAAATGAGCATGATGGGAGAGCTTAGTTATTTTCTAGGCTTACAGGTCAAGCAAACAGATGATGGGATTTTTATCAATCAAGCAAAGTATACCAGAAATCTTCTAAAGAAATTTGGTATGCTTGATAGTTCATCTGCTACAACTCCCATGGCTACAGCAACGAAGCTTGACAAAGACACAGGAGCCTCAGTAGATATGACTAACTACAGAGGAATGATAGGGTCTCTACTGTATCTTACTGCAAGTAGACCTGATATCATGTATGCAACATGTCTTTGTGCAAGATTTCAAGCAGATCCCAGAGAGCCTCATCTAACAGCTGTAAAAAGGATCTTCAAATATCTTAAAGGAACCATAACCTTGGGTTTGTGGTATCCTAGGGAATCAGAGTTTAAGTTAATTGGTTACTCTGATGCAGATTTTACAGGCTGTAAGATAGACAGAAAAAGTACAAGTGGAAGCTGTCAATTTTTAGGTGACAGATTGGTTTCTTGGTACAGTAAGAAACAGAAATCAATTTCTACATCCACTGCAGAAGAAGAGTATATAGCAGCTGGTAGCTGTTGTGCACAGATTTTATAGATGAAGAATCAATTGCTGGATTATGGGTTAAGGTACTCTAGCATACCTATTTTCTGTGATAACCAAAGTGCTATTGCTATGACAGGTAATCCAGTACAGCATTCCATGACCAAGCACATCAGCATAAGGTATCATTTTATCAGAGAACATGTGGAAGAAGGAAACATTGAGCTTCATTTTGTGTCTACAGACCAACAACTTGCAGATATCTTCACCAAACCTTTGAGTGAAGCTACTTTTACAAGATTGGTAAATGAACTTGGAATGATCTCTGGTTCTGACTAGAGATACGGGTTAGACTCACTTTTTATGTTCATGATCTCTTACATGTGTTAACTGTTATGTGAACCAGCATGTTAAACTCTGATAATAAACTCTGTGAAGTGTCAGTCATACTCTGAAAGTAAACTCTGATGTTAAACTCTGTTGGTCATACTCTGGTAGTTACAGTTTAATGCTATTCTCTAATTGTAATTTTGTCTGCAACATATGGACCAATGAAGAAATTTGTATGAAGCATAATTCTCAGTAAGTAATTATGAATCCTTAAGAGTTGTATAGATTCTGATCTCAAACATGTGCAGTAAGTTAACACAGCATGATACTGTCTCTGTATTTATACCATCTCTTAGTTTATTGATCCTATACACTGAGTCTGTATTAGTTGTTTGCATTTTCTCTCATAAGTTAATTATATCTACTGATGAAAAGTCTAAACTCTGATTCTTAATTGAAAATAATTCACCCTCAAATCAAAAGATGCCAAACAGAGCACAAATTCCTTTGAGATCATGTTGTGCCTAGGAAGATCCAGGAACTTATTGTATGAAATAAGGGCTAAAATCTTTGATTTTTGGTGACTAGTGCCAACCACTGATTACTGGAAAAATAAAATTAAATATATATATATATATATATATATAAATATATAAAGGGGGTGAAAAATAAAAGACATATCCAAATGAAAGGATATCAGTATACAGAGTTTAGATATAAAATCAGATTTTATGTTATACATGAGAGTTTAGGCAATCAGTTTTTACTACTTTAGTTTGTGGATTTTATGCACTTTGAGATGATCTAAATATTGATTATGGTAAACTCTGCTATTGCACACACATATTTTCACACCTGTACAGTTTGAGAAAAGAGTTTATTGACAAAGAAGGACGAATGGTAAACACTGATGTATTGTGTGACATATGCCGAGGTAACTTTGTTTTAATCTCTAATGGTTAAAATAATTTCTTTGTTTCAGACATTCTATAATTTTGAGATTAGACATTTGTTTTTCGAAACAGTATGATTGGTAACGAATATATTTTACATTCAACAGAGAACAGAAAGAGTGTGTTTGATAAGTTCTGATGGTGATTAGTAGCGCTGATGAGTATGTTAGTTTATTGTTTAAAGTGATATCATTTTTTTTCACTTTACAATTACTATGAGATACTGATATGTAAAACAAAACAATGGATTTTTCTCATTAAATGATTCAAACTTTGTTTACATTCAGACAACTTTATACTCTTGTCTAGCTACTGTTCGATTAACAGGCTACTATAACATCTGGGATTTCCAAGGCTTGACAACCCCCTGATGTTGAATCATCATCATCATCCTCTCGACTTCTCTTTCTGGTTTGCAGCTTGCAGGATTCCAAGAAGACATTTTTTTTTCGAACCCTTCAAGTAGCTCTGATAGAAGAGCATCATACAGATCTCCACAGCCTCATCATCTGCAAGGATGGGCACATCATATGGTCCAGGACGGATGATGTGCACATAGGGGTTGGAGATAGGTCCTTCCGCTATTTCATCATCAGCGATGAGCCCTTCATCATTCAGAAATGACAACACAAGAAACTCATCGATGATATAGTTTGCTTGTTGACGCTAGTTCAAATCCAAGAATGATTCTACATCCATGAATTCAAAGGTTCCTGCCATTTGATGTATGGTAATTTTTTTTGATATGTGTATTGCCTGTTGTTACAATGCTCCAGCTTTTATAGCATCCAACAGGGCAACTGAAAGGTTTTGCGTGGTTCGAAGCTTGGGAACATGAAAGTGCGGAGTTCCAAGACAGTCATTATTCTTCTGACTGTTGAGCTCCTTCGTACTTTATTATTATGTTTCTGAGATATTCAAATCGATAATTTTATTATTATTGATTTTTTTTAATAAGCGGATATGTGATGCAAGGTGTCTTCTCGTTTGCACGTATGTATTGGAAGTTGTTCAATACAGCTGTCAGCGTCTGTCCGTTTGCCACGTGTCCCACTCACATGATTATAGGAGTAAGACAGTTGTGTATTAATGATTAAAAACTCTTCAGTTTTTCATCTTTAATTTTCTTTTAAATACAATACACACATCTTCAGTTAAACTTTTCACATCTTACTCATTTACATCTATTATCACACACACATATTCACAAACACCTTTCTACACATAAACTCTGTTATTTCTTCAAAATCTTCTAATGGCAACCACAGCTTTCGTTTCGTCTGGGTTAGAGTTCGTTCCAAACAACTATACCGCAACACTAAACACTGCAAACGCACCAGAAGCATTTCATATGATTCAGAAATTTCTTGCTCACTCAGCGATTGGGCGTGCTTTAGTTGAACCAGCCACACTTTCTGGTTTACAAATCAAGGCATTCTGGGAGACAGGGGTTTATGATGATGGTGGTGAAACTGGGAGCCCATCCATAATCTTTGAGTTTGACGAAACAGAGTATGTTATTACTGCTGGTACTATTCGCGCTGCAATGGGGTTTCCTGAGTATTCTTCTTACACTATTGGAATGGGTGATGAGGATTTAATCCGAATGATGCGAGAGATTGGCTACTCTGGGCCGTTGACAAAGATTGGGCAACTCAAAAGGCCGTTTCTGCGCAAGGAATGGAGTTTCTTCTTCGATTGCATCACCAGGACATTTGGCAAGAAATGCACAAATTGGGATGCTATTCCCACAGACAGTCTGCAAATCGGGTATTCTTTATTATATGATAATCATTTTGATTTTGCACGACTTGTGTTGACTAACTTAGGGGAGAAGATGACCGAGAATAGAGGAGTTGTTTATTTTTCTCGATTCTGTCAGCTTTTGGTTTCTTATTGTGTTGAAGGAGAAAATGTATTTGAAGCAGATGTTTCTTGTTTTAAATTACATAAGAGAGTATTTACTGATCTAGTAAATAAAGACATTAAGAAAGGCATTGTTGGAGATCTTTTGCTACCTACTTCTGTGCAATAGTTTGTGGATGCTCAAGTCAATCCACAACCACAAGCTGAATCTCAACCAGAACCTCTATCAACTTCTGTTAAACCTACAAGGGGAGGTAGGACCAAGCACATTGGTACTAAACCTGCAAGGAAACCATCTTCTGAAGCTGGGGCATCAAGATCTGAAGAGCTGCAGAAGACAAGGCTAAAGAAAAGAAGAGCCAATAGGGCACAGTCTGTTGTTGAGACCTCAGAGACTGAAACTGATGAAGAAACTCTTCATCAGAGAAAAAGAAGACTAGTGGCTGCACATCTTTTTGGTGCTATAAATGTAAACATGGACAGAGTCTCTAAGGACACTGAAGCTCCTGCATCAGAGAATGAGGAGATTGTGGATGAAGCTGTTCCTCAAGATACTCCTGAAATTGTTGTTGAGGAGGATATTATAAATGCTGATGAGAACAGAGTGTTTGTAAACACTGAAGCTCCTGAAGTGTTTGTTCAGGAGGATGCTGCAAATGCTGAAGCTGTCAATCTAGACAGGATCCATACTGATACTATGATGGATTTGGATTTGGTAACTCCTACATCAAAGGCTAATGATGTAGTTGAGGAAGCTGCTACTCGTTCTGATAGCAGAGTTTTTGATCTTGAAGCACACACCTCTATCTATTCTGATCTTTATACAGAGGGTGTGGAAGCTGATCAAGTCACTGATCAGGTAGAAGAATCTCTGGCCACTCACACTGAAATTATTTCTTGTGATCTTGACAAAGGTGAGGAGGTTACTCAGCTGATTAAAGTCACAGAGAAAATTGATGAAGCTGTGATGGAAAAGGAACACGAGGCTACTGATGAGCTAAACTCTGAGAACATTATTCTTGAAGCTTTGCAACAATCTGTTGTTGAGGTTGTTCAAAGAGAAGCAGAGGTTTTTGCTCAGGCCACCTCTGATATTCCTGAAGCTGTAGCAGAGGAGAACATTGATGAAGCTGCACAGTTTACTGCTGACAATATTCTTAATGCAAATGAAGCAGCCAATAATGAAGAAACTGGAAATGATGCTGAGGGTTCTCATTCACACCCTAGTATTCAAGTTTCATTGGCTGATGATGTCAATAGTGCTGACGCAAGGGAAGTCCACAGACAGACCAATGAGCATTTCCAGAATATGTACTACAAAAATTGGGCTACTGCAGATTGCGTTTTCCCAGCACAAAGGGCTGCAGATTTTCTATCTGATTCTGTCAAGAACATCTCAAATACTGATGTACTTACAAGCTTACAGGCAACTGTTGTTCAAGTCAAATCTCTTAATAATAGATTTGATGAGAATCAACAAATGCTTACCAATCTAAGGAATGAAGCTAGTATGAAGGATCTTACTTTCAAGTCTGACAGAACTTTTTATTATACTATGCTCAAGCAACAAGCCAAGGATTCTGAGGAAATCAAGAAGAGGCTTGGGAAAGTTGAGGAAAATCAGACTGCAATGTCTACTCAACTGTCTTCCATTTCTACTGCCATTGAATTGCTGACATCAGTACTACTTTCTGATGATGTCAAAAAGGGGGAGAGTGTACCTAAAGACAAATGCAAAGACACTCGAGCTCTGAGACAGAGGGATGATTCTACTGATGGGGGAAGCAAATGAAATAAAAGAAAGATTTTTGCTCCAAGGCAAAGCAGGACAAGAGTAAACTCTGAAAAGATAAACTCTGGTGGCCAATCTACTTCTGGTGGCCAATCTACTTCAAATCTCAAATGTTTAGTTGTTTCAACTAATCCATCTACTGATGAAGAGATTGCTGCTAAGATATTCATAAAAGAGCATGGAAAGAATGTAACTATTGAAGATATCCAGGCTGAAGAGCAGATGCTTGCTGAGGAACACAAGAAAAATCTTGAAGCTGGAATCTACAAGAAAAAGGAAATCAAGGCTCCTAGAAAGAAAGAAGTTGGTATTTCTATCAAAGAGAATACACAACAGAGTATACAATATACAAGGAGACCTGTGATTGGAAACACTGATAAGGGTAAAGGCATAATGATTGAAGAGCCTAACCTGAAAAAGAAAGATAATTCAACCTCTGACATTGCTCAAGTTGAAACAAGATTAGCTAAATCAACCTCTGACGCTGCTCAAGTTGATGTTTCTATTGAAGATATGACAACCTCTGACGTTGCTCAAGTTGTACAGAAATCTACACTACTTCCAGGATTCAGCAAACCAAAAATTCTTGAAGACTTAAAGCTTGAAGCTGTGAATTTCTCAGAAACCAGAACAGTATTGGGAAAAGAAGCCTTTGACAAATCTGGACTGGGTTCACACAGAGAGAGAAGAACTAATAACAGATCTCAAGACAAGTTTTCATTGGCAGAATTTGGAGTTGGAATTACTCAAGAAGGCCTTGACAAACTAGAATCTGTACAGATGATTTTTCACAAAGGAATCAAAAAGGAATTCTTGTTATATTTTATGGCTGATGGCAGAGTGTATAGATTTGGTGAATTTGATATCCAGTTAAAACTTTGGGAAGAGCTAGAGTATGTTCTATATCTACTTGAAGTAAAGAATAGAAGTACTTATGATGCTGCTCGAGTTTTGAAGGAAAGGATGATGAAATCCAAAGTTTTGAGTGGAGCTGGAGTATCAAATGCATACATTCCTAAATACAGAGATGCACATGGAAAGTTGGTAGAAATGAAAAGGAATAGTGCTAGGTTCAGAACTGCACTAAATAAAAAGGTTCTTGAGTTCAATCTAGAGTCTGATAAACCTTTTTATATCAGACTTGGCAATGAAATGAACAAAAACAGCATATATTCTTTGAGGGCTGCCATTTATCAAATTGGTGAAGATGAACCAGAAATGAAGGAGCTGAAGAAGATTATGATTGCTGAATTGAATAGAGCTGAGAAGAAACTATTATCAGACTATATCAGGACAGTGCATGATATTCAAGAGATTAAGTAAAGTCTGACTGTAAGTTTTTATGATTTCTGTTCTAAGTCAAATTTAAACTCTGTTTTAAATTAAACTCTGTTATATGTTAAACACTGCATTTGTTAAATGTTTTTGACATCATCAATTATATGTTTAACTTGTACATTTTATTATGAACAAGTTGGGGGAGATTGTTAGATATAATTGCTGACGTTTGTTTATCAGTGTTTAAGCAACAGGTACTGACCAGAGTTTATCAGAAGCCGGTCAGAGTTTAATTAAACTCTGACAGGGTGAAGAGTTTAAAGGAAGCCGGTTAGAGTTTATTTAAAGTCTGACAAGGTGATAGTTGAATTAGCTGTCGGTGCTGAATTGAAGATTCTAGAAGCAATATATTCTGAAGATGGAAAGAAGCAGAATATATTGATACAGCTAAGGAAACGGAATAGAAGATAAGAAGCAATCCTTAATTGATAACAATTGTATAGCTAATTTGTAGGAATATCAATTAGATAAGGATTGTGTAACTGTGTACTATATAAACACAGATAGGTTATCCCTAGAAGGGATGCGATCATTGAATATTTTATTCTTGTAACCTAGAAGCTCTTTGTGATTCATTAACATCACTAAGAGAGAATTATTTAATATAATTCAGTTTGTTGATTTACAAACCTGTGTTCTTAATTGTTATTCTCATACATACTTGATTATATATATTGTGTATTCGGCCTAACAGAATCTACTCAAGTATTCTCTCAATGTTTCATTCTTGCCTTGTCTAATCCCCATAAGAGAGGCGGAACTTTTCTCGTGTATCTTCCCACTAACAAATTGATTGATGAATGCCTTACTCAGCTCCTTGAAGGATCCAATAGAATTGGGCGGAAGGCGACTATACCAACGTTGAGCCATACCCGCTAGGGTTTGTGGAAATGCCCTACACTTTGCAGCGTCATTGGCAGGCTGCAACAGCAGTGCATTTGAGAAAGTTCTTACATGATTTGCGGGATCTCCCGTTCCATCATAATCTTTGATGGTTGGCATTTTAAATTTCCTGGATATAGTGGCCTTCATTATCTCTTGAGTGAAGGGTGGTGTAGGATCGTCAGGATCTCCTAGGGGTAATAATACAGTAGGATCTCCTCTTGGGATTTCAACCCTTCTGGATCTCAGAGGAGTAGGATCCAGATTGATTACCGGAGTCTTCCCGGCTGCTCTTGCAGCCTCTTTTTCCTCTAACTTCTTTTTGAGTTTTGCAACCTCTGCCTCATGGGCTGCAATCCTTTCCTGAGTGGTTGGCTCCTTGTTTGCAGAACGTCTCCTTCGTGGGGGATAGTCATCATCAGTATTATAATTTTCATCCTCAGTGTGAGGACCAGAGAAATCGTCTCGAAACATCTGAAGAGTTTGGGTTTGTTGGTTCAGGGGTTCCAAACCTTGGACGTAAGGGGGCACGTAGGCCTCATGGTGTACCAGAGTGGTACCACTACCGCCCACCGGGGGTCGAGGGGGCCTGGTATGGATAGGCATCCCAAGGGTCTGATTCACATATTGAGGGAGATCAGTAGTATGTAGTTGAAGGCCCCTTGGAGCACTCATGAGCAGTGGGGAGGTTGTGATTGCTTGCTGGTGAGTGGTCTCTTGTGGATTAGATCCATGAATGACCACCTACAGGGGATTCATCCCTTCATTTGGGATCTCCGATCCTTGAGTATTGGCGGGGATATTCGTCCCTTCAGTGCTGGTAATTGGTGGTGGTTGAGCTCTTTGAGCACTAGCCTCAGAGGCAACAGGAGTTCCTTCATAAGTTTGATTTGTTCTTCGTGTAACTGCCATGGTTGATATTCGGTTCCCACAGACGGCGCCAAATGTTATGGATTAAAAAACGTACCTTGTAAATTAAATGCTAGGGTTTATGAGCGTTCAAGCTTTAATGACTGCTCTTGTGTTTCGGGACTAAATCGGTCCTCACAAGATGCCTACGTATCTCTGCTGTATAGAGAATCAAGTCAATAAAACGTAGTTCTAGGATAAAGGACGAGGGTCCTTATATAGGCGTCAGGAGCCTTGTATTTAGAGTAAGTTTAGGAGTCTTAATTGATAAGTCTCGTTATTGATAACTGATAAGGAGTATATTACTTGGCAGGCAAGTATTATCCCTATCTGATAAGTGCTGTGACTCATCATATTATTTGATTGGGATTCTGGATCCTTCTATGAAGATATTATCATTTTGGACTCTTTTATGAGCTGTGTATTTTCCTTTATTTATTAATTACGAAATTAATAAATAATTAGGGTTTTGGGCCTTTTGTCGGACCTAATCTTTGGACCAAACTAGGTCTAATTAATGTATCATTAATTATATTTCTGTCCATATCAATAATTAAAATTAAAATATGAATTTTTAAAGATTTTAAACTATTTTCGAATTAAATTTAAAAATAAAATTCAAAAATTGTTTTCTGAAAATATTTTAGGGTTTCGAAGATTGAAACCGGGTGAAGAAAACGGGTCAACGGGTCGGGAAGAACACAAACGGATCGGGAAGAACAACCCGGAAAAATCCCAGAATCCGGTGACAATTCCAGATTCCAACGAGCCAAAAACTTAACAGAAATTGGGGCTTTTTGTACCAAAACAATCCTCAACAACACATCAATCTATTCTGATAAAAAACAAACCAAAACAAAGCCGGAATCTCAATCCCGATCAAATTCCGGCGACCTTGAACAAATTTTCCGATCTACCAAAATCGTACATGAAACTCTACGTTCTTTATGTTAAAATGAAGCTAAGAACACATACAACAAAAGCCCTCTATCAAAAACAATGTCAGATCATTCATATGAACGGACTATTAAAAAGAAAAATCGGGCAAAACCCTAAAAATTACCAGATGATGATGAGGTTGGAAGATTCTGAAACTAAAACTCAATATATTTGATTTGAGTACTTGAACTTTGAATTTGGATTTCAATAACACCTTCAAAAGTTGGTTTGATTATTCAAGAACACGAAGAACACGGTTCAGGAATTTTGTATTTTTGTATATTTGTAATACGGATTATATGAGGTATAATGTACGATTCTCCTTTTTATACTTATTGAAAAATAATACCCTAAACGACATTTTTGGATCGATATTGATCCACTGGTTCGTTTAAAAACCCTAATTAGGTTAAAAACACGTTTTACGAAAAGATAATCATCTACAAATACTGATAATTATCCAAATCAATACATATCATTATATAACTAATGCTCAAGAATACTGGGGCTATAACAGATGTATTTATTGATACGGACGATATATCAATTACCCTTAAAAAAATTAGGGTTAGGGTTTAGAATAATTTTTCTTCCTTTGAATAAAACAATTACTAGTGATCATATCGGATAATAAGGGATATAATAATATGAAGAAATCCTCCGATAATGATTCGAACACATATGATGAAGGAATAATAATGATGTACAAAATTTCAACGGGGCCCTTGAATTTTCAAAACGGGGCTCAAAATTGAATAAGATTTCAAATGACGAAATATTTGAAAGGGGTCTTCGACTCACCAAATAACACATAAACACTTAACAATCCTTATCATATAACTCAAAATACTTCATAATAAGTATTCCACACATATAATACAATTTATATTATTAATAAAGTTCACGGATCTTACATCCTTCCCCCCTTAATAGGATTCTGTCCTCGGAATCAGATCAAGGAAACAACTGGGGATACTTCTCTAACATATCGCTCTCTAACTCCCAGGTAGACTCTTCCACCTTAGGATTCCTCCACAAAACTCTTACTATCACTACAGTCTTATTTCTTAGTACTTTTTCCTTACGATCCAATATCTGAATTGGTTTCTCTACATAAGATAAATCTGACTGGACCTCTATGGGTTCATACTCTATGACATGGTTCGAATCTGGTCGATACTTCTTAAGCATGGATACGTGAAACACATTATGATCGTGCTGCATATGCGGGGGTAATGCTAACTCGTAAGCTACTTTCCCAATTTGATTCGAAATCTCAAATGGTCCAACGTATCTCAGACTCAATTTCCCTTTCTTTCCAAACCTAACCAATCCTTTCCATGGTGAAACTTTTAGTAACACTTGTTCTTCGACTTCGAATCCCATATCCTTTCTTGCTAGGTCAGCATATTTCTTCTGCCGGTTCTGAGATGTTATCAACCTTTTCTGAATCAATTCAATCACTTCCTTTGTCTACTGTACTAATTCTGGTCCTATCACTTTCCGTTCACCGACTTCTTCCCAATATACTGTTATTATATGAAAATTCTACTAAGGGTAGATGATCATCCCAATTACCTTTAAAATCAATTGCACGCGTCCTAAGCATGTCTTTGATGGTTTGAATGGTCCTTTCACTTTGACCGTCTATCTGCGGGTGATAAGCCGTACTCATTCTCAATTCGGTGCCTAAGCATTCTTGAAAACTTCTCCAGAATCTTGATTTGAATCGAGGGTCTCGATCAGATACTATTGACACTGGAACTCCATGCCGTACCAAGATTTCTTTAACAGATAAATGAACTAACTTATCCAGCGAGAATCTCTCGTTAATATGATGAAAATGTGCGGATTTCGTCAATTGATCTACAATAACCCAAATAGCATCATGGTTAGTTTTCGTTCTAGGCAATCCTACCACAAAGTCCATTGCGATGTGTTCCCACTTCCATTCAGGAATTTCTAACGGCTGCAGTAATCCACTTGGTCTTTGATGTTCCGCCTTGACCCTTTGACATGTAAAGCATTTACTCACCCATTCGGCAATTTCTCTTTTCATATCTGGCCACCAAAAGTTCATTTTAAGATCTCGATACATCTTCGTGCTTCCAGGATGAATTGAATACTTCGAGTTATGCGCTTCATGCAAAATTTCACTCTTTAGTTCTGCTACATTAGGTACCCATATTCGAGAAGCAAACCTTAAGATTCCTTTGTCATCCAGTTGGCTACATATTTCCTCGCTTGTTAAATTATTTGCATTGTCGTTCATGACTTGCTCTTGGAATTTCCGTATCTTTTCCAACAATTCAGATTGAAACGTTATGGCGTAAATCATTTCTGTCGCGTCCTTCGGAACACGTACTTCTATTTCTAACTTCTCAAATTCTCTGTACAATTCTTTGGTCATCGTCAGCATATTCAATCTTTCTTTTCTGCTCAATGCATCTGCTACCACGTTTGCCTTGCCGGGGTGATAATTTATAGAAACGTCATAATCCTTGATTAGCTCCAACCATCTTCTCTGTCTCATGTTCAGATCTTTTTGAGTAAAGATATACTTCAGACTTTTGTGATCGGTGTAAATTTCACATCTCTCTCCGTACAAGTAATGTCTCCATATCTTCAGTGCAAATACGATCGCTGCAAATTCCAAATCATGTGTAGGATATTTCTGTTCGTGAGGTCTCAATTATCTCGACGCATAAGCAATTACTTTGTCATGTTGCATAAGTACACAACCCAATCCTTTGTAAGACGCATCACTATAGATTACAAATTGACCTTGATCGTCTGGTAGCATTAACACTGGTGACGTAGTTAATCTTTTCTTTAACTCTTGGAAACTCTCTTTGAATTTGTCGTTCCATATGAATCGTTCGCTTTTCCTTGTCAGCTTGGTCATTGGAGTAGCTATCTTTGCAAAGTCCTGTACAAATCTCCGATAATATCCGGCTAATCCCAAGAAACTTCTAACTTCAGTTGGTGTCCTTGGTCTTTCCCAATCCTTCACTGCTTCAATCTTTGTTGGATCTACTTTGATGCCTTCACTACTTACCACGTGCCCTAGGAAATGAACTTCCCTTAACCAGAATTCACACTTTGAAAACTTTGCATATAGTCTTTCTTGTCTTAAAATCTCCAACACAATCCAAAAGTGATTCACATGTTCTTCTTCCGTCTTAGAGTATATCAAAATATCATCGATGAATACCACTACAAACTCATCCAAATACTTCTTAAAAATCCTGTTCATTAAATCCATGAAAGCTGCTGGTGCATTCGTCAATCCAAACGCCATTACTACAAACTCATAATGTCCATACCTTGTTCGAAAAGCTGTCTTCGGTATATCGTCTGGTTTAACCTTTAATTGGTGATATCCTGATCGTAGATCAATCTTAGAAAAATGAACTGATCCTTTTAATTGGTCAAACAGATCATCTATTCTGGGCAATGGATACTTGTTCTTGATGGTTAGTTTGTTTAACTCCCGATAATCTATAAAAAGTCTCATACTCTCATCCTTCTTTTTGACAAACAACACTGGTGCTCACCACGGTGAAACGCTAGGTCTGATAATTCCTTTGTCTAACAATTCCTGCAATTGCTTAGCTAACTCCTTCATCTCCACTAGTGCCATTCTGTATGGTGCTTTGGATACTGGTTCCGCGCCTGGTGTTAAGTCTATCGCGAACTCAATCTCTCTATCCGGAGGTAGTCCGGTAACTCTTCTGGAAAAACATTTGGAAACTCACTCACAACTGGAATATCTTCTAACTTAGAAACTTCCTTCTCTGTATATATCACATATGCGAGATAAGCCTCACATCCTTGTTTTAATAATCTCTTAGTCTGAATCATTGAGAAAAATTTCTTCGTTTGTTTCTCTCCTTTAAATATCACTTCTTTCTTTTCTGGGGTAACTAAAGTAACCCTCTTATCCTTACAATCAATACGCGCATCATAATTAGTTAACCAATCCATTCCTAATATAACATCAAATTCTCCCAACTTTAAAGGTAATAAATCAACATAAAAATGACTCCCTAAAATCTCAATTTCACAATGGGGACAATACGAGCTGACCGGTATACGATCCTGGTTAGCTATTTCTACACTCAACACTCCATTTAAGGGTTCCATTAAACAATTCAATTTACGAGCAAACGTTTCCGAAATAAACGACTTAGTAGCTCCTGAATCTATCAGCACTTTAGCATTAACAGAATTTACTAGAAGTGTACCTGCCACCACATCGGAGTCTCTCACCGCTTCCCTCATTGACATATTATAGGTTCTGGCTAACGGCTGAACATCAACAGCTGGAGGTGCCTCTATAGCTCGAATCATGTTGTTCACGGGTGCCGGCGCTCTACAATCCTTGATCATATGGCCTAGTCTCTTGCATCGATGGCACACAATACCTATTTTACAATCCCTGGCATAATGCCCCTTCTGGTTACACTTAAAACATGTGACACTCAATCTGTGGCATATACCTGGATGTCTTTTCCCGTATGCCTTGCATTCTGGAAGTGGAGGTCTGGAAACTACTTGCTGATTATTGTTTGGTGGACGATTGATTGGTCCTACATTTCCGGTGTCTGGTTTCTTGAAAGTTGTACCTCTGCTCGGCTGGAATCCTGGCTTCTTGTTTGGATGGTTCTGAATATCTCCCGGTGACTGGACCTTATCAGATGTCCCTACCTTTATTTTCTTATTCTCTTTCTCTTTCATATATGAATCACTTTCTCATTCCATAAACATTGCCTTCTGTACCACGACTGCATATGTATCTAATTCCAAAACTGCTAACTTACTACGAATCCATGACCTCAGTCCCTGTTGGAACCTCTTGGCCTTCTTCTTCTCCGTATCAACGTATGTCGGAACAAACCTAGACAACTCGGTAAACTTGGTCTCGTACTGCGAAACAGTCATACTACCTTGCTTCAATTCTAAAAATTTCAACTCCATTTGATCCGCATAAAGTTAGGAAAATACTTCTCTAAAAACAATTCTGTAAATCTCTCCCACGTAATTAATCCTTCAGGTTCTAAAGCCTTACTAGTCTTCCACCAATAACTTGCCTCATTTTTTCAGAAAATAACTAGCATACTCAGTTTTATTTTCTCCCGTTACCTCTATCAACGTAAAAGTTTTCTCCATTTCCTTCAACCATGCCTTTGCCTCAACTGGATCAACAGATCCTTTGAACTCTGGAGGTTTTGCTGCTTGAAAGGATTTGAACGTAACCACGGGTACTACCTGCTGGTGCGGCTGTTGGTGATGTTGATGTTGCTGATGCTGCTGCTGCTGCTGTTGTTGCTGCTGCTGTAGTAACTGTTGTTGGATCTGTTGTTGTTGTTGAGCTAGAGCAGTAGTTTGTTGAGTGAGGGTGTTCAAAAGATGTATTACAACCGGATCTAAATGACCCGTTGGGGGTGCATTCTGTTGACCTTCTTGGTCAGCTGAATTATTCGAGCGGGTATTTCGTCTAGGAGGCATATTGCTGATGAACAAACAATAACTGATTTAATAATTCATAAATAGAAGAGAAAAGAACACAATTGGTAGAACCCTGATTTACGGATTTTCAACGGCGTAAGGGTACACTCGTTGCACAAGTAGAATAACAATTACAATAGTGAAAATGAATAACAAGAGAATAATAATAGTTCTATAAAGGATGATTATCATAAATATATATATAGATTCGATACAAGCGTAGAACGCTTTCAAAAGTAAAGTGTGTCATAGCTGAACTACAACTGCCGATCAACAGTACAACAACAAAATACAACAATAATCCAAGGCGATACTATAAGCCTGGTGCACTGCTGGTACTATACTATGCATCTATGTAATATCTGACTGGGATCCAAAGAATATCCATCCTCGTCTCTACCGGCTCATGGATCATGTTAGGTCCTGATAAGTTTGTAGAAGGGAGGTTGAATACAAACTATACCGATTTATCGAAATTTGTTCGTTTAAGATTAAACAAATTAGAACAAATTAATGCGGAATAAAAACTGAAACAATATTCAAGTTAAATAGAAACTCTATTAAACTTGAGGGGTGTTACAATTTTGATCACTAATTACAAAGAACTTGATAAAACAAATCTAGAATAAATTCGACATGAATTTATCTATTTTTGTAATAAAAAGGATCGAATACTAAAAAGTAGTTCGATATAAAATCTAGGGATTATGATCCGCTAGAAAGTCAAAGCAGTACAAGTGAAATGATTCTTATGGATTAAATGTTAAGAACAAATCAAGAATTAATTCACTGGCATAAAAGAATTGCTCAGACTGTTTAGAAGTTATGAAGACAGAGAGAATGAAATGTGTTTTGTTGCAGTGTCTTTTCTTCTGTATGTTTGAATGATAGTAGTACACATCTTCAAGTCTTCTGTCTTGATTTATATATCAATGCTTTTCTTTTAATCCATCCCACGTGCAATGCATTAACTGAATGTAATTTGCACTAGGAAGACAAGCAGAAAAACAACCATTTTTGTCTTAGAAGACTCTCGGGAAGACGAGGAATGTGAAGGGAAGACAATCGGGAAGACTAGGGTTTGGCCTAGGAAGACAATCGGGAAGACTCACTTGTGAGTCTTCCTAGTTCAAAAAACAGAGTCTTCCTAGTTCAAACCTAAGTCTTCCTAGTTCATTTTTATTCTAATTTAAATAATTAACTAAATAAATTATGTATTAAATTAATTCTTCACAGAATTAATTTAATAAATAATTTACTTAATAGTATTAATTATTTATAAGAGAATAAATAGAATTAGTTGACTTCTTAATTAATTTCAGAATCACTTAAAACTTAGATAAATAACAAACACAATAGTACGTTGACACTCAATGCACTGTCTGGTTCATGAGTGACTAACGACAATGTTTGTTCTTTAGCTATTTGACTTTAAGCAGTGATTCACTTCCTTCTCATTCAAGAACTCCGTAATCAGTATCTTTTGTTGTCACCACTTGAAATCTCTGTCACTTTAATAAATCCACTGAGCTTGAATACTTCATTGAGGCTTGATCAATAAATTGAGCTTCTTTCAATGTAGAATCACTTCAAGTCTGTAGATGCTTTTAATCTTCATTCTTTGACAGATATAATCTTCTGAGATTCCTGTGACATTTGATTTTTATTATTTACTTATTACATCTTAATTAAAGTTGAGTAGAATCCTCGGTGTTTACAAATAGGCCTAGACATATGCCTTTCAGATCATCATCTCTAGTATCCCATAGTGCTGGTCCGGAAATCTCCCCAATCTCCCTCATCACAAAGTCCAAAATCTCTCTCATCCCTGCTACAGTCTCTCCCTCTCTACTAGTAGCTAGTCCATGCAACCTCGTCTCTACCTATGTCCTCACAACCCTGAGTCTCATCCGTGTCTCTCCTATCTGATCTCTGAATCTATCTCTATCTCTGGCTACACGTGCCTCCGATGTGCGCATCCCACGCATCTCTAATACCTGTCTACGAAAATAATCCCTCTCCTCTCCCATCCTCTGATAACGGTGATGTGGAACTGGTGGTTCGGAGATCTGGAACAAAGGTCCGGAAACTGAAGCCTGAGAACGCGGTGTTGCGGGCATGCGTCGAAGTGGAACGTGACAAGGTATATGATCTCTCCTGACCACTATAGGTCCAGACTGAGGTGGTGTCGGTCGCGACGGTCCTGCTCTCATCTCTGGTACAGGTCTCTCCTCTATCGGGTGCTATGACGGATCTGAATCGGAACTAGAGCTAGGTGGCTGCAATAATAACCATACTCGATTACTACACATAATATCTCTAATCGACCTTCTATGACCATTAGGTGATTTCCTAACCCTCTATGTTATCCTGGACCCTAAATCCTAACTTGTTTCAAATGCCATAACCTGTTTCTCTGAAACCAACCTGTGACGCCCTCCAAACCCAGGGTACAGATTTGGGGAGTCACCCGACCAACGGTACACAACATAAACCTGAATATAACACATGCATAATATATAATAACATAAAATACCCCTTATCCAAGACCGCATCCAGATTATGGCATGAAACAAGCTTCTAAGTCATAATTATTACAAACCAGTTTCAGAGTTAATACACACTTAATATACAAAGCTAGACATCTAGTATAACTTCCAAGATAAAACAACTACCCGTCCAATGACAATCACTCGGGGTGGTCTCCTAGCATCGGGAGAACTGTCACTAGCGCTGTGTCTGCCCATTCTCTCGCTTCACTGGAATAGGGTTAGAAACAAAACAAGTATGAGCCACATGTGCTCAGCAAGCATGATATATGTATCAATCACAGTTCTATAATGAAAGGAAAGAATTCAATTATCTGAATCAACAATGCACAAGTCAAACATATGCTTTTAACAATCTTTAATGAAGAAAGAGGAATTAGAATTGGACTTCTACATTTTTCAAATACAAAGGTTGTGCTGCTGATCAGTCACGCAACAACCCCGGACTTGCTTATAGCAAAGTTCTCTACTGGATCCTAGCCCAATCTGGACCTTAAATTATTCCGACCATAAGTATGGCCCGACCATTACTGGTCCTATTTAAAAACATGCCAATTTTATCACAAGGTATAAGCAATAATATGTATAACAAGATAAGTACACAATAACAGGGTGTAATAGTTGCAAAAGAGCTTCAACTATTCATTATCAAAGAAAGTCCGAGAAATAGATTCGGAATGGTTTCAACGATACGATGCACTCGTTCAAGAAGGTAATCAGTAGTTGTAATCAATAATCAATGACTGTAATCAATAGTCAATGATAGAATCAAACTGTCAATGGTTGTAGGCACTAATCAAATGATGATAATCAATAATCAATGGTTGTAGACAAAATCAGATGAATTTGGAAATAAAGGTTTCCGATGCAGATCAAATCAAAGAGTTAAGAAACTTTACGAAAATGGAATCAGTTGCCCAAGTACGGGTAAGGATTGATAATCTAACTTGTTCTGGGTTAATAACATGTAAGTATTGAAAACAATAACAATTTATCACAAGTAAAGGCACAGATACTTGCCTGGTCTACGTCGCTGTTAGTTTTCTATCTCGTTCACTCTACTTTCCCCTTTCCCTTGCTCCGGGAACTCGATTCTATAATAAACAACTTAGAATAGTAAGTCTAACTATCCTCATTCTATCCTTGACACACAATTGATCAATAACACATTTTAAACTAGTAACCGGTTACGTATCGGACGTCCGGTCTAATTTACGGTATTTAAAACTCAGACACTAGCCCTCGTACGGGCATTTACGGACCATTAAAACACATTAATCGACTCATATAAACCATATAGCACTTATAAATATTTTTAAAACAATATTCAATGCTTATTTGAATTTAAATAAGTCACAAATAATTTTTAAATCAAAAATCGGATTTTTAATCCCATTATAAGTATTTAAAAGTAATTAAATCAATTAATATAAAATTAATTGACACTCTTTATAGGCTCAAAATATTTTTAAATAATAAATCAGGCTTGAAAATAATTAAACTGAATTTTAAATTAATTAAATCTAATTAATTTTTAATTTTTAAGAATTAACTAATTAAAAGAATTAATCAATTAATTAAATAAATTAATTATTAATTAAAAATAATTAAAATAATTAAGTTTAATAAATTTTCGAATTTAAAATAATAAATATAATTTTCCAGAATTTTTTTGAATTAAAAATATATTTTTAAAATTAAAATATGATTTTTTAAAGATTTTAAACTATTTTCGAATTAAATTTAAAAAAAAAATTCAAAAACAGTTTTCTGAAAATATTTTAGGGTTTCGAAGATTGAAACCGGGTCAAGAAAACGGGTCAACGGGTTGGGAAGAACACAAACGGGTCGGGAAGAATAACCCGGAAAAATCCCAGAATCCGGTGACAATTCCAGATTCCGGCGAGCCAAAAACTTAACAGAAATTGGGGCTTTTTGCACCAAAAAAAATCCTCAACAACATAGCAATCTATTCTGATAAAAAACAAACCAAAACAAAGCCGAAATCTCAATCCCGGTCAAATTCCGGCGACCTTGAACAAATTTTCCGATCTACCAAAATCGTACATGAAACTCTACGTTCTTTATGTTAAAATGAAGCTAAGGACACATACAACAAAAGCCCTCTATCAAAAATAATGTCAGATCATTCATATGAACGGACTATTAAAAAGAAAAATCGGGCAAAACCCTATAAATCGGATTTCTCAAAATCGAACATAAACATGAAATTAAAACATGAATTCCTACTAATTAGAACCCTAGGAACATGTTGGAAGCAATCAATTCAACGTAGAATCAACAGAATGAAAATCCCCAATTCGAATATAAACCCTAATTTAAATTCGAAATTTGTAAAATTCATATAAAATCGAAAAATTACCAGATGATGATGAGGTTGGAAGATTCTGAAACTAAAGCTTAAGATCTTTGATTTGAGTACTTGAACTTTGAATTTGTATTTCAATAACACCTTCAAAAGTTGGTTTGATTATTCAAGAACACGAAGAACACGGTTCGGAAATTTTGTATTTTTGTATATTTGTAATACGGATTATATGAGGTATAATGTACGATTCTCCTTTTTATACTTATTGAAATATAATACCCTAAACGACATTTTTGGATCGATATTGATCCACTGGTTCGTTTAAAAACCCTAATTAGGTTAAAAACACGTTTTACGAAAAGATAATCATCTACAAATACTGATAATTATCCAAATCAATACATATCATTATATAACTAATGCTCAAGAATACTGGGGCTATAACAGATATATTTATTGATACGGACAATATATCAATTACCCTTAAAAAAATTAGGGTTAGGGTTTAGAATTATTTTTCTTCCTTTGAATAAAACAATTACTAGTGATCATATCGGATAATAAGGGATATAATAATATGAAGAAATCCTCCGATAATGATTCGAACACAGATGACAAAGGAATAATAATGATGTACAAAATTTCAACGAGGCCCTTGAATTTTCAAAACTGGGCTCAAAATTGAATAAGATTTCAAATGACGAAATATTTGAAAGGGGCCTTCGACTCACCAAATAACACATAAACACTTAACAATCCTTATCATATAACTCAAAATACTTCATAATAACTATTCCACACATATAATACAATTTATATTATTAATAAAGTTCACGGATCTTACAGTATCACTAGTGCTCACTGTCATTTAGCTACTACCTTTAAAGAGATTAAAAATTCAGATCTTCAAGCTCATCTCAAAGGTACTTCTCTCATGCTTAAAGCTATCTTTGAAGAGATTACTGATGTCAGGACTTCAACTGCAAAGAGTATTGCTGATGTTGTGGCTGCGAATGCTCTATCTGCTGCTCGACATACAAGAGATTTTTCCCGTGTTCACAAAGATCATGTCTCTCTTGAACATCGAATTGCAACTCTGGAGAAAAAGGCTGAATCTATGGATGCTAAGCTGGACATAATTATCTCTTCTCTTGTTCCTGATGCCAAAAAGGGGGAGAAAGTAGTGTCAACCAAATGCTCTCCGGAGTTAGTGGTTTTAAGGAGGGATGATGCTCCTGATGGAGGATCTAGTCAGAAACAGGTATCTACTGATGCTGCTGCTAGGACACAAATCACTATGTCTAATCAAAGTCAAAAACAACAGTCAACACAAGTCTCTGGATCTAGTTCTAGAATGTAATCTCATGATATTATAGTGACGACCGCTGAGCATGCAAAGAAGTTTCATCAGACTGTGAATATTGATGGAATAGAATACACTGTGCACTATAAAGATCCCTGACTTGAAGCATTCAATGAGCAGTAAGCTAGGAAACTTCTTCAAGAAATGTATCCTGATGAGAATGTAGAAGAAATGGTGGAAGCTCAAAGGATAGAGTATGAAATGCTGAATTCACAGAAAGGAATTGTCAGAAGTGAAAAGAAGGGAAACAGATCTAGAGGTATAGGTCATGGTAGAGGAAGAGGAAGGACTATCAAATCACTTTCAGAATCTCAAAAAGGTATTGTGATCAAAGAAGGGTCAAATACTGGTGCAAATACATCATTTGAATTATCTGCTGTTCTTGCTGAGGGAAAAGGAAAGAAAGTTCTTGAAGGTCCATCTCAAGTAACAGTCACTGAACAAGTTGTTGAAGAAGCACATCAAGAAAAGGAAAAGGATGATGATACTTCTCTAGTACAAAGAAGGAGAAGAAGGGAAGATTCAAGGAATGATAGACATATATTTCTTGTAAGAACATCATTAAATGTGGAAGCAGCTAAGCAAGCAGAAAAAGACTATCTTAAGTCTTTAAAACAACGAAGCTTCACTAAGTCAGGAGTCATGTTGCAAGAATATCTGAGAAATAAGGAGGATGTTGTGAGGAGTTCGAGAAATGCTTACGAATTCAAGAAGGTTAAAGGGTACAAAAGAAAAGGCTATGATGTCAGGGAAGATAAATCTCATCTTCAGCTCAATGAGATATTCAAATCAAGTGGACATTTCAAAAGTCTCCCTGGAAATTCTTGTATTGATGGATCTGGAAAATTCAAGAAGTCTTATGAAGAGGTTGCGAAGAAGAAGAATGAATGTAGACAGACAGGAACACATGGAGGAATTGGTCATCCTGATGCAGAAATAATTCCTCAGGCAACATCATATGATCAAGCATGTCTAACAGAAAATCTGAGTGATAAAGTTACTCAAAGGCATCTTGATAAATTTATCTATGTTCAAATGGTGTATGATGTTTATGATGGAAATCTGCCTAAAGAAAAGTTAGTGTATTTTCTTAAGGATGGATCAACGTTTGTGCTGACAAAGCTGGATATCTCAATGAAGAACTTGGAAGAATTGAGGTATGTTCAGTATATGTTTATTCCTAAAGATGATATGTGTGTAAAATGGAGAAAGAAGATTCAATCCAGTATTAATTTGCATTTGATGGGGCTAAATCTGAAAAATACTGGATATGCTCCTAAATACATTGACATGGATGGACAAGAAGTGGAAATGAAGAAAGGGAGTGCATATATTGAAAAGACTCTGGGAGTAGAGTATTTGTCTTTCAGTCCTGATAGTGAAAGAGTTAAGCTTATTTATCTGGATAAAAGAATGCTGAGAAGTTCTATTGAAGATCTGAGAGCAGCAATTTATCAGACAGACAAAAATGATGAAAGTCTGAGGAAGCTGAGAAGAAAAATGATTGACTTGTTATTAGAAAAAGATGATGAGTTGATGAAGCAGTTTCTTCAGAAGAACATGGGGTTCATAAGAGTGTCTGATTATGAAGAATATCTTAAGCAAAATCCTTATATTGATACTGCGAGTATTTGATTGAAGTTTTGGCATCATTAAATCCAGAGAATTTATGCTTTATTTCAGAAAGTATAAATTAGGGGAGATTGTTGGAAAATGGTGATTTAATGAGTGCGCCAGGATCGGATAGCATCAGTACTTGGAGCATCAGGAGCTGACGTCTGATGATGTCATCATCAGTGGCAGGACAAGTCAGCAGATATTGATTGATACTATTCCGCAATTTCAGGAAAGGATTAATTTACAGAAGATATACTTCACCGAAGCTGTTACAAAAGATAAACGACAAGAAGATCAATCTAATTAAATGAAGATTATCTTATGTAACAGAATGTGTAGCTGTGTGTGTATATAAACACATGATAGGTTTTACGAGAGTAATAGCTTTTCACGAGTATTTTTGTAAACCTAGTAGCTCTTAAGAACTCATAGTTTCTTGAGAGAGTTTGTATCAGTTTTTATAAAGTTTAATAAAAGCTGATATTGATTGTTTTATATTTGTTTATTCGATTATTTCATACGATTACATTCAACCCCCCTTCTATAATCGACATCTACTGGGTAACAGTTAACATGCTTAATACTATTAATTACTCTTTGTCAACTGTGAATTTGGGTAAGATTATTAGGAGAGGTTTGATAAAGGAGTGGAGCTATTTAGCAGATGCTTTTATTAAAGTGTTTTCTGGAAAAATCAGTAATTTTGATGCTTTAAGTAACTCCATTCTAATTTTGTTTGCCATGCTTCTCACTGATAAATATTATAACTTTAGCACCCAATTAATGTATGAACTTGGTGCTAAGTTCGGTGATAGGAAAACTAGGAAAAATAATATTTATTATGCTAGATTTCTAATGATGTTCGCCAACCATGTTAGTCCAACACAATTGGTTATCTCTAACCCCAATTCCAAGTTTGACTGTTTTGTTCAAGAGAAGAGGGTACTAACAGACATCTTGAGGCTCAATCACAATGGTGATGTCCCAATGGTGTACTTGGCAATCATTGAGGTAACACTTTCTTAACCTGTTAATTTATATGTTACTTCAATTTCTCCTACTACAACTGCTGTTGTTGCAATGGACCCTGTAGTTGTGACCCAATAGGCTCCTGCCCCTGCAACTAGACCTAAATCTAAAAAGCCTAAATCTACCAAGCCAACCTCAGGTGCTTCTCAAAAGGCACCTATTGTAAAATCCACTACACAGCCTAAGGGGAGTGAAGCAGGTGTGGTGAATGGTGAGGGAAGGGGTGAACATCAAAGAAACCCCAAGGATAAGGTGGGAGAGGTGAGTGTTGCCCAGCCTAGCCCCATTGTGTCTTCCCAACAAGGCACAATGAGTAACATAGATATTAGCTCAAGGCTAACTACATCCTCTCAAAAGGGTGTAGTTATTGAAACAAGCTCTCCTCCAAGAGCACACACCAAAAGGTTAAGGGACACATCTAGCTCCCAAACATCTATTTCCCACTACCAAAGAAGGGTGAAACAGAAATCCCAGGTCACACAGGGTGCACACACACTGGAAGCAACAATTCCAGTTTCTCAAATTCAGTTTGGTGTAGCCCCAATTATTACTCTGGGGTTACAGTCCCACTCCCTCAATATTAATATTGAGACAACTCCACAAAATTCTCCTTCACACTCATTAGATGTGGATATGATCCATTCATCTATTCTTGATTCTCCATTTCTATTCTTGGAGAAGCCCCACTCTGAAATTGGTGGTCATCACTTTTTAAGTGATTTGTTGGGCCGCCAATCATTCTTTTCTGAAACTACAAGAGGATCTGTGGAACCATCTTTAAAATCAATCACCACAGATTCTACTGTAATTTCCATTTCTCAAACTCCTTTATTGACTTCATCAACAGAATTATCTCTTCCGTTGACAAGTGTTTCTCCATCAACGGAATCCATTCCGTTGATAGTTCAAACTACCATTCCGTTGATAGCTCATTCTGCACCAATTATTGAAAATCCAGTTGTTCACACAACTAGTGCAGATGACCTAGTGGTAGTTGAAACACTTTTAGGATTGAAAGGGAGTGATTCTGAGAGGCAGGCTTGTAGCCAGGCAAAAGGAGAGAATGAGAGTAAGAGGCTGGCTATTTCTTCCAGCCAGACAAAAGGAGAGATTGAGAGTTCCACCTTAGTAGGCGAAGGTGAGGGTGTGAGAGGTGTGAGCCATGTGGAGCCCATGATGCAAGAAAATAGTGGAGAGAGAGAAGGGACTACAGGAGCTCTAAGGGAGGAAACAACCATTGCAAGTGAGTTAATAGAGGTTAGTGAGGGAGAAAGAGAATTGTCTTTCCAAGAGCATTATCAACAAACTCTGGATAGCATTTCTCTGTATCCTGAAACCTTTACTCACCCTGTGCCAGCATATCAAATCATGGCTTAACAGGGTAATGTAGAGGCAGAAAGGACATTAAATCTAATTCATACAACTGCATCCATGATGAGGGCTAAGGATGCACTTGCCAATTTGTCTCCAGGAGCTGGTGGAAGTGATCAGTTTGCTGAATATTCAAGTGATGATGATAGTCTTGATGCTGATTTACAAGAGGTGGCTACTACTACACAGACTGGGACATCTGTGTTGCCTCCTAAGCCAAGATGGCTTTATCAAGATTCACTTGGATTTCATGGTTTGGATACTTCAATCACAAGGCAGTATAATGAAGCTTACTTGGCTCATGAGTCTGCACCTCAAAATGAAAAGAAATTCTACAAGGCAATTTTGGACTCTCTAGAGATCCAGAGGCTCCAAATGCTACAGACAAGGATTTAGGCTAGGGAAATCAAGGACACAATTGCAAGCTTTAAGGACTCCACTGATAGGAGGTTTGATGAAAGACTTCCTCTTCTCACTATGACTAAAATGGACAAATTCTTCAGAAGGGATCATGAGGTGGCAACCACTTTGAAAACCCTTACTGATAGGGTGGACAAAGTGGAAGCCACATTAACTCATATGCAACAGGCACAGGAGAAGGAAACTCAGTTACTGACTCAGTTAGTGGCAGCTCAAGGTCTCCCTCTCATCACTCTTGATGATAACAAAAAAGGGGGAGAAATCAAAGGAGCTTAATATTCAAGTCACAAAAGTTATGGTCCCAGCCATTTCTTTAACACATGAGCCACTAGCTATGGGGGAGTATATCAAAGATAAATTGGATGGAATTGACCTGATTCAACGTGCATCTCTGAGACTGCAACTTGCAGAACATATAAAAGAGAAAATGAAGGATATAGATGTACGTGCTAAGAAGATAGCTGAAAATGCAAGAAAACATCCATCAACGGATCAAGCTACTTCTACATCAACGGATCTCAGAATTATAGTGTCAACGGATGAGCCCATCCCCTCATCAACGAATGCTATGGTCTTAGTGTCAACGGATTTGGAGCCACAGATTAAATTCTCATATGATCTAAAGCCTCTTTTACATGGAGTGATTCCTGGTCCAAGGAAAGAAAAAGGACAAACTTCATGTATTAGAGATGTGGACCCAAGTACTTTTCCAAGATGCTTATCTCCAAAATCCCCAGCTAAATCAAAGGGCAAGAATATTGCTAGGACCTTCTATCCTCCTCCATTTCCAGATGAGCTCAAGGTTCTGAGTGAACTTATTATAAAATGCAAGGAAAGCAATAAGCCTGAGATTAGAAATCAAAGAGCAATAGTCTACAGGAATGGGCAAGAGATCTGTGTTTGGGCTGGTCACCCAAATTTTGCTGAAGCTAAAGCTGAGGAATCAGCTAGGGCAGACATGCAAGCTCTTGCAGTTGCCTAAGCTCTAGATGAAGAGGAAAGATTGCAAGAAGAAAGAGCTAGGGCTGAAGCTGAGCAAGCAAAAGGAAAAAGAAAAAGTACAAGGCAATCTAAAACAAGAGTTAAAAGAAACTTGGCTTTTGATAAGGATAATTCTCAAAGCACTGTGCCTTCAACTTTTTCTGATCCAGGTATTGGAGTAAAATTAGCTTATGACCCTGAACATCTAGTCAATTTTCATGACCAACCAATTGAGCCAAAGGAGGAGCCATTTGAGTTTGATGAAGCTAATTTTCCCAAATTTCTGGTTGAAATGGAATCAAAGAAGAAATCAAAGCAGAGGGCTACTAAGGCTAAACCAGCTTTTGTGAGAAGGCCACAGGTTGAAAAACCACCTACAAACCCATAGGACTTTATCTACATTGCAGATATAAGGGAGGAGTCAGACTTAAAACTATATCTTGATGACTTGGTGGAAGTGAGGGGAATAGGAGCTACTCATAAGATACCAGAGAGATTAGTGTTTGTCTACAAGGGTGGAAGGGAACATATTTGGCCTCTACACAGAATTCTAGGAGAGGATTATCAGACATTGCTAGTGGTGTTCAAGTGCTTAAAGAAAGATTTTGGGTTCACCAAAACTGCTAAGTCTGAGGTTGTCTCCAAGATTTGTCAAATAAAAGCTAGCTGGAACAAGCCTAATGCACTTCCTAGAGTTCTAAAGGTCCCTCAAACAGGAAAGAAAATTCATCTCCAACCCTTTTGGATGATGGAATTCAGAGACAAGGACAACTGTAGGAGATTCTTCAGAATAGAGGACCAATTGGAAAAGGCATCTAATGAAACTCTAAGATTTATGCAATCCAAGTTGGGTGAACAAGATGAAGAAGAGAAGATTTTCTACAGGAGGCTCCAAGCTCAAATTGAGGAGAACAATGCTAAGAAGGGGAAGAAAACAAGGCCACAGAGACAAAGATGGTAAATCTGCTCAGGCTAGAGGAGCAACTCTGTGCACCTGTGTTGTAAGAACTTCTACTTTTCTTTCAATAAATTTTCAAAGTATCATGAAGCTCAATACAATTTCTACTTTTGTAATTTGTTTAAGTGTTTTTGTTATCATCAAGGCTCTTGATTTATGGCTGTTATTCTATCAGTCATAAATTGGGGGAGATTGTTAGGAATATGTTGTTCTTGATGATAATTATAAAAACACTTAGTAGATTTTGTGTTAAGTCAATTTTGTAGCTGTCAACGGAATGGTATGCTTTGCAACTTTCGTTGACAGGTAGCTCATCAACGGAATGAGTCTCATCAATGGAATGAGTAATGTAGCAATTGAACTGTAAAATACTTCACTAGTTGATAAACAATTGTTGTAGGTATTAGATAGGTTTTCTAAGTCATGTTGACTAAGTACTAGATATGAAAAATAGGTTGGTTAATTGTAAATATAATGTGCCTTGTAATTTTGCTAAGTGAAGACATGTCAACGGATTGGAGATTACACTATCAACGGATTGAAGAATGTACCATCAACGGATTGAAGAATAAAGCTATCAACGGAATACATCTCACTACTATCAACGGATTACTATCACTTTTCTGAACAGTTGACAAAGTGATAGTGACAGTTTTCTGACAGATCAAAAGGTGATGTAGAAGTGTACTTTGCATTGGGAGCCATTAAAATGGTTACTGGGAATGAGGAAACATTCCAATTACCAATAGAGTTCTTGAGTGGGATCATAATAAGCATGAAGACAAAAGACAAGATCTCCAAGGACCATTGGATAAAAGGAATGAAAAGCAAGCTGTTGGCGGTTACCTTTAGTACTTTTTAGTGTAGCTAAAAATCGCATTGTAAACTTGGGATATATAACCAAGTGTAGCAGTTCATTTTATTGTAGGAAGTTAGATAGAATAATTTTGTATTAGCATTCTTTGAAGAGCACTCTCACTCTACATTTGTAACTGAGCAGCTGTGCTACGTTTGTAACACATATTATTCCCACAATAAAAACATCTCAGTTGGATCCTCAAAACATCCAACTGAAATTTTATATTTGCTTGTGTGTTTTTATTTTCTCTGTCAAGTTATTTAAAACTTGTTTTAAGTTTAAAAATATCTAGAATTGTATTCAACCCCCCCCCCCTTCTACAATTCTGTTAGGTCATTTGGGATTAACAATGGGAACAAATAGCCATGGACTTCGTAGTAGGATTGCCACGAACCAAAGCTAATCACGACGCCATCTGGGTAATCGTAGACCGGTTGACAAAGTCAGCCCACTTTCTTCCGATTAATGAAAGGTACACTGTCAATAGGCTAGTGGATACTTATATGAAGGAAATTTTGGCGTGACATGGAGTTCCAGTCGCCATTGTGTCAGACCGAGACCCTAGATTTAACTCCAGATTTTGGAGAAGCTTTCAAGAATGTGTAGGAACCAAGCTAAACATGAGTACCGCTTACCATCCCCAGACGGATGGGCAAAGTGAAAGGACAATCCAAACATTAGAGGATATGTTGAGAGTTTGTGCCATAGATTTCAAGGGAAATTGGGATGATCACCTACCCCTGATTGAGTTTTCCTACAACAACAGTTTTCATGCAAGCATCGGGATGCCCCCGTATGAGGTCTTGTATGGAAGAAGATGTCGATCCCCCTTGTACTGGGATGAAGTTGGAGAGCGAAAAATGCTCAGACCCGAAATGGTCCAACAGACTAAGGATGCAATAGACCTTATCAGAGGACGACTGGTAGCAGCCCAAGATAGACAAAAGAAATATGCAGACTTGGCCCGAAAAGACAAGGAATATGAAGTGGGAGATCTTGTGCTATTGAAAGTATCCCCATGGAAAGGATTGATGAGATTCGGAAAGAAAGGGAAATTAAGCCCTAGATATATTGGACCGTTCGAGATCTTGAGACGCATCGGGGAAGTAGCTTACGAGCTAGCCTTGCCCCCAAACCTGCAGCAAGTTCATAACGTGTTCCATGTGTCCATGTTAAGGAAGTACAATTTGGATGCCAGACACGTGGTAGAATACGAGCAAGTAGACATACAACCAGACCTGTCATACATAGAGCAACCAGTGGAGATAATTGACCGCAAGGACCAAGTGCTAAGGAACAAGGTTATAAAGCTGGTAAGAGTTCTGTGGAAAAATCATAATGTTGAATAATCTACTTGGGAACTAGAGAGCACAATTCTAGAAAAGTACCCTAATCTATTTTGATTTGATTCCGGGACAGAATCTTTTTAAGTAGGGGAGACTGTAATATCCCAAAATTTTGTAATATTTGAAACCCTGATGAATAGTAAATTTGTTGATAAAAATTTTTCAGACCACACTATGTGGATGACATGGAATGAATGTTTCGAAGTTATATTATTGATGTATAGGAAGAATAAGAGAATGTAAATGCAATCAGAATCAGAAGATTCCCATTCGAATTTTAAATCACTATTCATCGGACAATCAAGGATGTATTGATTTGATCGTTTTGAGAAAGTACGTAGAATGAGAAATGCATGATGTAACAACCCCAGATCCGGGGTCAGGGATCTAGGTCGTCACTTCACCATCCAATCATATAATACCTGTATTAACTCAATGATCCAATCAAAACAACATCATAGACCCCAATCTCTTACTCACACAAGTTATAGCCTTAAAACGATATATAGTAACATTAGTTATTACAAACCAAATGTACTATCCAGGATCTCACACTATTAATCTACAACCACTACATGTAGTTATTACAACCCATTTGTAAACACCCTAAATAAGGATAGCTGAACCTATCCAACTTACTCATACGGTATCCTTCTTGAACTGCACTATCTCGAGGGAGTATCTTCCACATTCCTTTCCTCGCAATACGGGACGACTGACTATGGTCTCACTGAAAATATAATTTTTAACAAAGCAAGAATGATCGAAAGAATGCTCAGCAAGTTAACTAGTTACTAATATAAAGTTCTTCTAACAATATAAAAGTAGTACATAGTTTTCCAATTAAAGTATTCATACTTAATATGAAGTTTAGAATACTACCATATGAACGAGTTTAGTTCGTAATTTAGAAATACACTATCAGTGACTTGGCACAATTTGTAGAAATCAACAAGTACGCAGTTCTATATACTGCGAGATGAACAACACTAGTTCACAAGTTTTGAAATACCGTTTGTCTTTCATCAATAATTAAACAGAATCATTTGTAAGAGAACAATCTTTAGTTCTTATCAACACTATCGGTAACTCAGCACCTTGGCTTTCATTACAGTGTTAATATCAATTTCCAAATTGGAAGTTTGGGACTTATATAAAAACAAAACATGACATGGATTGACGATGATCAGTCGTCACATCCATATCAACCGCGGGTCTTTTCTACTAGTAGAAGGGCAAAAACTCCATTCGTAATTACCCTGGACGAAAACTCCATCCGTAATCGTCCTGGATGAGAACTCCATCCGTAATCATCCTGGCGCATTCGGCCAATAATTGATGGACCGCCTGGCTAACGGCCTCTTACACTAAACTCGGGATCGCCCGTCGACGATCTTGCCACCGCCAGAGTCCCCTTGTTTTACTTTCTTTCAAGAATCATTTTGAAATAGAAAATCGAGTAGTTGAGGTCTGACCTCAGTCGACCCATACTTACTTGAAAACAACGCTACTTGAGCAAAACATGACCGGGGTTTTCACAAAAAGATTTCAAGTGAGAAGGTACACATGTTTAAACTTTTCGAAGCATCTTGGATAACTTTTAAATAATATTTGAAGTATTTTTGGAAACGTTTAAAGTGTTTGATAGATATTTAATAATGTATTTAATCCAAGATAAATATTTTTGGAATCTTTAAGTAAATAAAGTTCATTAAATAATCGTAAGTACATATACTATCTCCCGAAGAACCTTTCGAGTTTACATAGTTATAATACGTCAAAACAAAATACCGCTCCCCGGTCAACTCTACTTTTTGAACCAACGCGCTCTATCCCTAGAGCCGTCATCCGAATATTAAATATAACATACCCTTATTAACGAAGTATGCTTTGTCAAAACTTTAACATATAGAGTTCATAATATAAATCGAACAATTACACTTGATATCAAAACCGTAAACACAACATGATATATCATTGGTATATGTGTTTGAGAAAGTAAACTTGCATAAACATGCTCCATATATATTTTCATAAGTAAAACATAGGATTAGAAAACTTGTCACGATACTCTGATCAAAAGATTGTATATATATATATGTGAATAAACTAGTATTAAGCAATGGAAAATATACCTACTCTGAACAATAGAGTAAGAGTTAGTTAAACTTGCCTGATGTCCAAGCTCTAACTGGATGTCATCTTTTCTAGTCCTGGAACCTCTACCAAGACAATACATAACCTTAATTAGTCACTTGATTGACAATTCACTTATTTTAAGTAAACTCCATTTTACCTGACTTTTACTCTCTCGGGTCCACTTAACTTACGATCTTCTATACCGTTTACTCATCATTTCTAATCTCGTTCTTCACGCCAATATGTTATCTTAATAATCCTTAACAAGTTTCGTATTTTAGTCGACTCGAAATAACGTTTTTAACTTAGTCAAAACGGATGGTCAAAGTAGTCCTCTAGAGTTGACTTTCTATAGAATCACTATTCCGCAACTCACACTCTAACACTTTTAGTAAATTAGAAAATTAATAATTAATTACGAAACCTCCTCAAGGAGTTTCTTGAGTATTAGTACAATTTATCAAAAATATCTTGATTTGAAAAACCTGAGTCGAAATAGGTGAAAGGCATTTTAAAAGCCGAGTGAACTACGGAGTTTTACTATTTGCGCTCGTTTCACGAAAACGCTCATAAATCATTAATCGTTAACTCTATTGACACACCGTTTTCGCGTGCACGATCTAGAGAATGTCTAGAACAAAATGGTTTAAAAATATGTTTCTGGTCTGGGGAGTGAAAATCCCGAATGGGCAGTTTATAGCAGTGGGGTGCAGAAATCGTTTAATTGTCGCGTAGCTTCATTTCCTACATTTGTGTAAAATTAAAAGCTATTGTTTTAACACGAAACTTTTTCGAGGACCTTCCTAACTGTCCTTATCATGCCATACCAAAGTTTCACATTTTATTATGACCTCTAAGTGGTTCGAACATAGCCTCAAAGTTGACTAGATGGTGTAGTTTGGTTTTACGGACGACTTCCACTAAACCGCGTGTTTCTCCTAAACCGTAGTTCATAATGACATGATTCTTGCGCTCACGTAAACTAGAAACAAATCTCTACAGAAACATTGACAGTGGTCATTTTTAACAGTGGGGGATACTCTCGAATTTTTAACTCAAAACAGGGCTATGCAAAATCGGGCATTACGACGGCTTAAAACGTAACGTTTTCCATTTCTAATTAACTCCCAAAATCAATACCAATCAATCCCAAACCCACCATCCACCTTATACTCCCTCCACTTAGTCAAATCCTCCATAAATATTCAAGATAATTTCATAACCCATCCTCCAAACTCAACCAACAATTCATCTAATCACTTAAAACATCAACCCATTACATATACTACACATACATGCTTTCAAACTTAAATTATAAACACAAAACTTTTTGAAAACACTATTCATCATCTTCTTCATATCAAGAAAAGATCATTCTAGAGTTAGTGGGTATGGGAGATGTTACCTTAGTTAAAACAAACTTGATTCACTCTTTCTTTTAAGCCTAAAAACTCAAAGTTTGGTGGAGGTTTGCTAGCTTTGCCATCTCCTTTCTTCTTCCTCTCCATTCGGTTTTTTCTTCAAGAAATGGGGGAGGAGGCTGTTGCTTTTTGTGTGGGAGAGGTGTGGTACATGTGTGGTTATAAGGTTTAGGTATTTGTTTGCCAAAATGCAAGTTAGTCACTGCAAACTAGTCCCTCAAGTTTGCTAAGTTACAAAGCTTCTTCCACACACTTCTTTCACCCATTCTCTTTCTTTTAATACATATATTCTTCTTTATTTCCTAAGTTATAATACGTCCAAGGTTGCTCCTTCAAGAGGATTTTCGATTCTCGTTTTCGTTTGCGATTTCTGACTGCGCGATTGGTAACCGTTTATTATTCCGGAACTTCTACTGAAATATGGGATCGATCGGAGACTATAAATTTTTACTATTCACCTTGGACTACTATTCATAATGTTACTATCCATATTTGTTTTTGTTCTTCTTGAAACGATTCGAAAATATTTTCTAAAAAGAGCGAATAAAACTCTACGCGATTCTCGCCTTGAATAGTAACTATTCACTGTTCGCACAAAATCACGCAAGCGTACGCGGTCACAAGTAATATAAGAATAAGTAGAGTTCGTTCCCACAGAGACTGCTTTGGTTATTATAGTTATGCACTTATGCAACAATGTATGGCTATTGTTCAATGCTAAGACAAGTGTCAAAGTTATGTTTGATTAACTAAATTAACTATTCAACGTAACAAGATTATAATTAACTAAAGAGATTGATGTTGAATTACTTATGAGAATAAAACATGAGATCCTAACTTTATTAAATACTTCATCTAGAGTCTTTTGTCTTTAATCAATGCATGTGACAGTTGTGACAACTAATCGGATAACACGAAATCAGTACACGCTACCTTTCAGTATACGTATACCATACCACTCAAACATCCACAAAAGAGATAGAAGTTGAGCAGACACCAATTATGCTTAGACCCTATATGTCTATAAGATTTGAAAACATAACGGTTTAATGAGAAAGTTATCCATTCAGATTACATAGGGCAGGTAAGATGGTTAAAATTACCTACGAATCATGCATGACAAACATACATAAACCTATGCTAGCATGACAAGTTCTAAATCTCTATATCCACTTTCGCAATCAATAGAGATTAACAAACAACATAGATGTTAGCTACGCATCCAAGAAGAGTAAGCACAACCAAACTAGGATATCAATTAGCCATCACACACACATCTTTAAATCAATTAACTACTAAAATCCATAAATAAATCCGTTAGAATCCCATGATAACGATTAGTTCATAATCGAACTGTTCATCATCATGGGTTCTGATGAAAACATGATAATCAATATGTCTGGAATACTGAATAAAAGTACTAGGGTTTATGAAAAACAAACGTGATTCCAAAGTATCGCCTAATTAGAAGAATACAAAGATAAGTTGAAAACTAGATCTTCGTAATCAGCCGTCTTCTTGTTCTCCTCGCCGGTGGATGGATATGTATGATTGTATGTCAATGTATATCTCAGAAATCGTCCACCAATTACTTATATAGGCCTTTCTGTTGACTAGTCTTCTGCTGGTTTCCTTTTCAGAGTTGAAATTGCCTTTTCCAGCATCTTTCAAGCGCGGGCGCGCCTCATTCAAGCGCGGGCGCGCTTCACAATATCTTCTAGGGCGCGGGCGCGCCTCATTCAAGCGCGGGGGCGCCTGATCTCTGACAAAAATCCTTCATACTTGTTTCTTGACTTGCCTCGCGCTCTCACGACTCGTAACTCCTAGCTTTCACAAAGATGCTAAATCACCACCGTATAACCTACTTAGCTCCACAACTCTGCTGACGAAGCACTCTGCACGATCTAACACAAAACGCATCAAAAACACCACGTACTTGAGTACAAACAATCAATTTAAGCCGATTTAGAGCGATCCAAGTAGATATGAAATCCACTTATCACACCCCCAAACTTAAACCGATGCTTGTCCTCAAGCATAAACAGACTCTATATAACTATAATGCAATGCATGAATGCAACTAATATGCTAATGCAAGTGATCCCCTCAGACTAACCACAACCACTCAACAAGCCAACATCTCAAGGAATGCAATCTTTCAAACAGAGTTCGACCAAATTCCCGTATACTAACCATACAAACATAGAAACGTGCGTGTGTGCGATGTTCATCAATATACTCCCCAACTAAACCAAGACCATATCCTATTCTTCACCAAAACAACCACAAGCTTATAAACAGAATGAACTCTAGACACAAGAAACCACTTAGAGACACCTCCATAAACCACTTGAGTTAGACAGGAATTCATGCTTTATTACGACACAACATACTAAACACAACACACATGCTTATTTGACCGTGCAATGGATGAGACCCCAAAAGGCTTATACAATAATACCCATGTAGCGAGCGTTAGGTTAGTGGATCCCAGACCGGAAAAGTCTTAGGTCACTAGGCACAAAGTCCCCTAGAACTTAATTGCTCGAGTATTAAAGAGCTCAACCTGATCAATTCTGCATAAACACAACTCTTTTTTTTTTTTTCTTTTTTTTTTATTTTGGAATGAGTGCGCTTTGCTGTTTCTCATCCCACCCTAGACTACTCATTTTCATGAGCGGCTACTAGCCATTTGACGCTTAGTCTTTATTAACAACTAGCATGAAATCCCTGTTTTCCCCGAAACTTAGACTTAAATGCTTCTTTGTTTTCAAGAGAATAGAAGACATTCTAAATATAAGCAAGTGATTAAATTCTAACTTCCAAACAAACATGGTCTGATCAAATCCAAAAGCAACCAATGAGACTTATGAAATTAATTTGTTTCTGGCATGCAAGTCAATTCATAGGAACTTAATCAACCCTCTATTCATCACTACCACACTCCCATCAACATCGACTCATCAACGGAAATAGTCAAGTCCTACGGGATCATGAAATATGCTATGCTATGCAAATGCAACTAAATGAACTCACATGATAGATATAAACAAATATGCAAACAGAATGCTCTAAATGACATAAACATGCAAAGATATGAATGAACTAACTACATATGCAATATGAATCCTATATGAACACATACTGACAATCCTCTATTATCACCCCCAAACTTACAATATTCAATGTCCTCATTGAAGGTAATAACAAGGAAAGATGCAGAGAATACCTAATCATCAGCAGTACCACCCTCCGCGGGTGGTGTATCCGGTGATGGATAAACAGGTGCCGCTCCAAAGTCAGGCCAAGCAATATCAACTCCAGTGGCTCTGAATGCAGTACCCAAAGCCTGAGTCAAATCCTGAGCAAAACGACGATGTATGTCATGCATGACGTCTATACTCCGAGTCAGCCGCCTATATTGAGCATCACCAAAGTTAGACCATCAACCTCTCGCTGAATCCTAGATGGATCCTAGGGGGAAACAACACAAACTCTTTTTTGTCTTTTTTTTCCTTTTGTTTTCCCGTGAACAGTGCCCCCGCGCGGGCGCGCTCCTGGAGGCGCGGGCGCGCTCCACATTCTGTCCAGAAATTTTTTTTCTGATTTTTTTTTATTTTATTATTATTATTTTTATTTTTATTTTTTTTAACAGAACAATACTATAACAATTGTGTGGGTTGCCTCCCACGAAGCGATTGTTTTACGTCAATAGCTTGACGTGAATCCTTTTTCATCCAGTCGCAAGAACGGTGAACGTTGACTCACGGTTCACCGTATTACCAACGTCATGCTTCAGCCACTGACCATTAACCTTGAACGCTTCATCCGGAAACTTATGGAAAATCTCTACTGCATCATGCGGAAATGCTGATTTAACCGTGATAGGCTCCGACCACCTCGACTTACGCTTTACTGGAAAAAATCTGAAACGAGACTTGAAATGCAGAACTAGCACTACACCATAGATTGCCTACCGCAACATCGTCCACCTAGATGTTGCCAAATTATGTTACCCTAGCTATGCTCTCTTTGGCCTACTATTACATTGTGTTTTTGGTGTTAGCTTAGCCACAATCGTGGTGTTACCTTAGCTAAAAAGTGTTTAATATGGTAACATGCATGTTAAATGTTGCGTTAGACTTTAAATAAATGAACATATTAGTATTTTAAGATCAAATAAGAATTTAATAAGAATTTTTTTAGGACAATGCAAGAATTTATAAATAAGATAAAGGATGACATATGAATTTTAAAAATAATAATATTTTAAAATAATAAATCTTAAAATGTAAATTTACAATTTTAAAATTAACTATTATTTTTTTTTTTAAAAATGTATAAAATTTTAGGACAATGCACAAATTTATAAATAAGATGAATGAACTATTATTTTAAAAAACAAATTAAACAATTATTTAAAATATTAATTAAAATATGTATTTATTATAATAATTTGTAACATAAATTTTTAAAATTTTAAAAAATAAAGATAAAATTTTTTGAGTAGCACAGGAATCGGTGAAATATGAGAGCGGCATTATTTCACTAAAACTCCCCCCAAATTTTCACTAACTCCCTCCCAGTACACCTTTCTCTCTCAGTACACCTTTCTCCCTCTCAATCTCACTCTCTCGTTCCCACTTTCACTCTCACTCTCTCGCTCCAAAATTCATACGTAATTAGGGCTTGTAAATTTCTTAGATTTCAAATTACGGCTCAATTGATTTGAGGGGTTGAGGCTTTTGTTCTTCGAGGCTTTCGTTCTTCAAATTAGGGCTGGGTTTAAATTAGGGCTTTGATTTTTGAGTTCAATTACTTAATATATCTTGACGTAAACTTCATCTAATCAACTCTATATCTTTGATTTCAGGCAGTCTTCGGCTGTGCTTTGCATTTCAAGGCTTTTATTTAAGGTCTCTCTCTCCCCGTTTCGATTTCTGGGCTTTGCTTTTAGGGCTTTTTCTTTGTATTTTTTACTTTAAAATTTGACTGGATTTATGATTTGGATTTTATTATTTTTTTGGTTTTTTTTAATTTTTATGTGGATTTTTATGTGAGATTACACTCTGTTTTCGATATGTAAAGTTTTAGTATGTGAGATTACACTCTGTTTTCGATATTTCAAAATTGTATGATGTTGAAATGGTTTATTGTTGTCAATTTTATATGTTCGATTGATTTTCAGTACTTGAATATGGTTGTTGTGCAGAACAGTTGTGGAAATTGTTAATTTTGTGTAGTGTTTGTAATTTTCTGAGCAATCGATATGGCTGCAAATACAAGAAGTGTGCAGAGCCATATGATAGATCATACAATGAACACATGTCCAATTCAACAGACCTAAAATTTTATAATTTTTTCCTAAACAAAAATTCAACAGACCTATGTTCTCAATTTCTCTAAGTATAAGGAGCTTGTGTTCAGTTATGCTGACCAAAGTTGTTGGACCAGTCGATTATAATCTGATTCCATGTGGACCCAAAAGTTGACAGGGATTTTCACATTTTAAAATAATGCCTTAAGTGAAAATGTTTATAGCTAATATCCAGGATATATTTTCTTTATATTCAATTGGATTGTGAGTTTGTATTTAGGTAGTGATATATTTTTTTACTTTATGTTCTGTATAATTTATGCAAGTAAGGAAGGAAATAGATCTATCAACTAGAGCTGCTCAGTTTTTACTTTATGTTCTGTATTACTACAGTTCATTTATGCAGCAGTTATGTATTTGTTCTCTAATATGACTTCACATCATCAATTTCATAACACATTGTTGTATTTGTTGCTGCTTGTCATCAATTTAAAGAGTGTTGATCCACTTATTTGTGTTTATTAATTTGTTGTGTAATCTTGTGGTACATCTATGTTCTTAATGTTTGTTTCCTAGGTCCTACAAGCTTCAGTTCTCTTATTAGCTAGGCTTGGAATTTCATTCAGCCATTTCTCCAATAGAATATAATGTTCTGATCTTCCTTCAGCCCAGTAGTCCCTCTGGCCTTATTTGTAACCTTTGTAGAATTCTGCTATATCAAGTGGTTCCACCATCCTCCTATAGTTATTTCCTTCCATGAGGAGATGAAACAGGAAATCTTTTCCATCAGTTTTCTTTGCTTCATTAACAGCATCTGTCCAACACCTTGTGCTATTTAAAAATGGGTGCTTTTAAGATCTGTCACCCTTGACATTGTCGCTTCTATAAGCTATGATCTGTACTTCTGCTTGATGTTCCATAATCCTGATGTTTACCTGTATCCATTTTCTCTGGTGCAGGGAGTGTAGAAGTTGCTTCAGACTGAATGGAAGTTGTTTCTGATCTAAGTAGATGTTCTGGCTAGGTGGGATTGTGTTATATTTGTATGTGTTAGTGGATTGTCCCTATGCTTTAATTCCCACATGCTACAGTTCAAATATTTTTGTGGTTCATGGCTACTGGGAATGTGTTTATTACTGTCTTGTTATAAACCTTGTATGTTTTTATACCTATTAAAGATTGTTGGCAGATTTGGTTGTGGTTTATGTATCATGCTTGAAATGGGAAAACTTTTTTTATCAATACTATTGTTAATTTCTTATCCTTGTTGCTGGCTACCATTTTGATATTTTTGCAGCGAGTTCATATTCACCACTTTTTTTGGATGAGCTCTTTTTGGGTGTTGAAGAAATATGTCTGCTATCTTCTCAGGTTTTAAAATTGCAACCAATTTTTTTTTTCAAGAATATGAAATATGATATACCGGAACTAAACAGAAAAATAGTTGCAACACAGAAAATATAATCTGTGGATATTGGAAGCTGGAAAATGTCATAAGATATAAGTAGCATTGAGTGTGAGTCTATATATATTGCTGGGTATATGTATTGCACTTTTCTGGTTTAATGTTGAATTTTGACCGTTTATGCATCTGCTGGTTGGCTTGTCTGACACAATTTTGTGGTTTTTGTTGGTTTGCTGCATTACGGAGAGGAGAATCTAGATTTATGTCATTGTTATGGCAAATTAAGAACCTTCCTCCGGTAGATCTGGGTTGTAATGGGTCATTTTCAGAAAACTGCCCCGATTTTATCTTGCATCACACAGTAATGGACAATTGCTCTGATATGATGTATATGATCTGTTAGCGGATTTTACAGATTAACTGCACGAGTGACTTTTAAGCAAATGACCGAGTTGCTTTTAGGTTGATGTATATGATGTATATGGTATTATGCATATACCATCTAAGCTATTACTGAAGCTGTTGATTGCTAAATACAATGTATTTACTTCTAATAATTTGTGCAGGTCTTTACTTGTGGAGATAATTCATCTTTCTGTTGTGGTCACGCTGATACAAACCGACCTATATTCAGACCTAGGCTGGTTGAGACATTAAAGGGAGTTCCTTGCAAGCAGGTATTATACATTACTTATTCGTAATATCTCATTCATTCTGTTTTAAAGGATTTTTCCCCCTTGAATGATGCTAATATACAAATGTCAAATCACTACTATCGACTGCATGATGTTGATGTTGTAACATTGTGATTCTTATCGTAACTCAGATGATCCGGCATCCAAGGCCCTTCTTTGTCAAAGCATATCAATATCAGATCAGATTATTATGGTGAAGTTTGAACACCAAGGGATAGCAGATCAGTGTATCGTAATCTGATGAAAAAGAGGCCGGCAATACTCCCTGCCTTAAAGCTATAGAAGATATTATATTTTTTTATCAACGTTTTTTACTGTTAAGTATGGATGTGAACTAGTTAGTTTAATTAAGTTTGTGAAATATCAGTATGTTGTTGACTATGTAGTAGTGTATAGAATGTTTGATGTGTTTTTGGGAGTTGGTTTAGTATGTTTGGATTATGGATTTTTGGAATGGTGTATTGGAATGAATTGGTTATTTTGGTAAAATATTTTTTTGTAAGGATGATAAATGTTTCTATAGCAAAAATATTGCAAAAAAATGTGGGGCCCATATTGTGGGTCCCACAAGGTGGGCCCCATACTGTGAGGCCCACTATTTTAAAAAAAAAATTAATACTCTAAGGTAACAAAACATTATGTTAGTTTAGCTCTAGTTATGTTGCTATAGAGTTCTAGGACAACAGAAAACCCATGTTGCCCTATTCTCGTAAGATGTTACCTTAGACGCCCTAGGGCAACACCGTAAAAACTATCATAAATTTTATGCTACCTTAGCCATATTGTGGGGCTATAGCAACATATTGACCCCCTGATACAACATATATTTTATGTTACAGTAGGCAATCTATGGTGTAGTGTAGCTGACCTGGCACAAATGAATGTTTCACCACCCCTCTTTCATGCCAGTCCTTAACCTTCTCCTTATATAGCCTGTTGCTCTCGTAGACTTTATCATACCTCAATTGATCCTGCAGTGGTTGGAGTTCAAGTGTAGGAGCTTCTTCCATAGATGGGTTAAGTCGCTCCTGAGAATTGTTCAGCTCTGTTAATCCAAGAGATTTGAATGGCGCATCAATTTTTCTTTTCCACGGAGGTGCATTCAACAACTGAAGTTGCTCTGCTCTTTCTTCGTCTTCGATATCAGAATCCCCTATCAAGACTCTCTCCACTATATCTGACTTCAGCGGTTGTTCAATCTCTGTATTGACGACAGAATCGACCATCTCCAATTTAAAGCACTCTTCTTCCTCAGTTGGAAATTTCATTGTCTTGAACACGCTAAAAGTGACCTTCTGATTTTGAACCCTCATTGTAAGCTCTCCTTTCTGCACATCTATCAAAGTACGGCCTGTAGCTAAGAACGGTCTTCCCAAGATAATCGGAATCTTCTTGTCTTCCTCAAAGTCCAGAATAACAAAATCAGCAGGAAAAATGAGCTTATCCACTTTAACCAAGACATCCTCTACTATACCTCTAGGATATGTGATCGACCGATCAGCCAGATGTAAGGACATGTTTGTAGGTTTAGGCTCAGGAAGTCCAAGTTGCATGAAGACAGACAACGACATCAGATTAATACTAGCTCCCAAGTCACACAAGCACTTGTTGAAAGATAGATTGCCGATAGTGCACGGTATGGTGAAACTCCATGGATCTTTGAGTTTAGGAGGTAACTTCTGTTGTAGGATAGCACTACGCTCTTCTGTAAGAGCAACGGTCTCCAACTCCTTGAGTTTCAACTTCCGAGATAGAATACCCTTCATGAACTTTGCGTAGCTCGACATTTGTTCTAGAGCTTCCGCAAAAGGTATATTGATATGCAACTTCTTGAAAACTTTGAGAAATTTTGCAAACTGCTTATCCAACTTTTGCTTCTGAAGACGTTTAGGGAATGGCGGAGAAGGATAGACCTCCTTGGTCTCTGTACTTTGCTTCGAAACAGATTTCTCATTAGAATGGTCACGCTTTTTCGCTTCGTTTCCTCCCAAACTTGTTTTTTCCTCTTTTTCTTCAACTTCTGGCAGAATGTCAGGCGCGGGCGCGCTCCCTAGGGCGCGGGCGCGCTCTAGCTTCTTCTGGGAATTCAAAATTTCTCTGTTTTCTGTCGTTTCTGAGTTCTGATCAATTGTAACCATCCCAGATCGCAAGGTAACTGCCTTTACATGTTCCTTGACCTCTCTTTTGCCAGGATTAGCTTCCGTATCACTAGGGAGAGTTCCCTGTGGTCTATTCAACAAGCCATTGGCGATCTGACCGATTTGATTCTCCAGAGTCTTGATTGAAACAGCTTGGCTCTTGCACATTAGCCTCAATTCCTCCAATTCAGATTTTTCGTTGAACGACTGACCAGCATTGCCATGAGACGGTTGTTGAAACCCTGGTGGTTGATACGGTTGCCTTGGAGCATACTATTGCTGAAAACCAGAAGAGTTGAATGGCTTAGCTCCAAATTGTTGACCTTGATACTGTTGATACGGCTGTTGTGGTTGTTGCTGACCTCCCTGATTGTTACTCCAGCTGAAATTAGGATGGTTCCTATTATTGGGATGATAGGCATTAGGCACTGGATGCTGTGGTCTCTGAAAATTGCTCATGAACTGCGCCGATTCACTAGATATGGCACACTGAGTCGTGTCATGTGCGCCTGCACATAGCTCACACACACTAGCCACCTGCTGCACTCCATAGTTAAGGAATCCACCTTCATAGATAAAGCCTTTAACTGAGTTGCTATTGCCGTAGTTGCATCCACTTCCAGAACTCCTGCTACTTTACCTTGTGATAACCTCTGAGTTGGATTCTGATATTCATTAGCAGCCATCATCTCAATAAGTTCATACGCTTCCTCGTAGCTTTTAGCCCAAAGAGCTCCACTTGATGCCGTATCAAGCATTGGTCGAGATTGACCTCCCAGACCATTATAAAAGCAATTGATCACCATCCAATTAGGCATTCCATGATGAGGACACTTCCTAAGCATCTGCTTGTAGCGCTCCCAAGCTTCACATAAAGTTTCTCCAGAATGCTGTGCAAACTGAGTAAGAGCATTCCTGATTGATGTTGTTTTGGCCATAGGAAAGAATTTAGTGAGAAACTTCTGAGCAAGATCCTCCCATGTAGTAATAGAACCTGCTGGTAGAGAGTGCAACCAGCCTTTAGCCTTATCCCTTAGAGAAAATGGGAAAAGTCTCAGCTTCACAGCATCTTCCGACACTCCGTCGAACTTGAAGGTGTCGCAAATCTCAAAGAAATCCCTAATATGCATATTAGGGTCTTCCGTTGGAGCACCCCCAAACTGAACTGAATTCTGCACCATCTGAATCGTGCCAGGCTTGATTTCGAAAGTATTAGCTGTAATGGCTGGCCTGACAATGCTAGATTGAATGTCATTGATATTTGGCTGAGAATAGTCCTTCAAAGCCTTCGTTTCTTCTACTAGTTCACCCGTAACTAGACTTAATTCAAGTTCTTCTTTCCGAGATTGAGAACGTGTTCGCATACACGCTCACTAAAGTATCTGAAACACACCAAACAAAGTAAAATTGATGAGTATAATCCGAGTCAGTGAACTTTAACGACCACTGATGACAAGCACATAAACTATATAAATAACACCGAAGTCCCCGGCAGCGGCGCCAAAAACTTGTTCGCACAAAATCACGCAAGCGTACGCGGTCACAAGTAATATAAGAATAAGTAGAGTTCGTTCCCACAAAGACTGCTTTGGTTATTATAGTTATGCACTTATGCAACAATGTATGGCTATTGTTCAATGCTAAGACAAGTGTCAAAGTTGTGTTTGATTAACTAAATTAACTATTCAACGTAACAAGATTATAATTAACTAAAGAGATTGCTGTTGAATTACTTATGAGAATAAAACATGAGATCCTAACTTCATTAAATACTTCATCTAGAGTCTTTTGTCTTTAATCAATGCATGTGACGGTTGTGACAACTAATCGGATAACAAGAAATCAGTACACTCTACCTTTCAGTATACGTATACCATATCACTCAAACATCCACAAAAGAGATAGAAGTTGAGTAGACACCAATTATGCTTAGACCCTATATGTCTATAAGATTTGAAAACATAACGGTTTAATGAGCAAGTTATCCATTCAGATTACATAGGGCAGGTAAGATGGTTAAAATTACCTACGAATCATGTATGAAAAACATACATACACCTATGCTAGCATGGCAAGTTCTAAATCTCTATATCCACTTTCGTAATCAATAGAGATTAACAAACAACTTAGATGTTAGCTACGCATCCAAGAAGAATAAGCACAACCAAACTAAGATATCAATTAGCCATCACACACACATCTTTAAAACAATTAACTACTAAAATCCATAAATAAATCCGTTAGAATCCCACGATAACGATTAGTTCATAATCGAACCGTTCATCATCGTGGGTTCTGATGAAAACATGATAATAACTATGTCTGGAATACTGAATAAAAGTACTAGGGTTTATGAAAAACAAACGAGATTCCAAAGTATCGCCTAATTAGAAGAATACAAAGATAAGTTGAAAACTAGATCTTCGTAATCAGCCGTCTTCTTGTTCTCCTCGCCGATGGATGGATATGTATGATGGTATGTCAATGTATATCTCAGAAATCGTCCACCAATTACTTATATAGGCCTTTCTGTTGACTAGTCTTTTGCTGGTTTCCTTTTCAGAGTTGAAATTGCCTTTTCCAGCATCTTTCAAGCGCGGGCGCGCCTCATTCAAGCGCGGGCGCGCCTCATTCAAGCGCGGGCGCGCTTCACAGTATCTTCTAGGGTGCGGGCGCGCCACATTCAAGCGCGGGGCGCCTGATCTCTGACAAAAATCCTTCATACATGTTTCTTGACTTGCCTCGCGCTCTCACGACTCGTAACTCCTAGCTTTCACAAAGATGCTAAATCATCACCGTATAACCTACTAAGCTCCACAACTCTGCTGACGAAGCACTTTGCACGATCTAACACAAAACGCATCAAAAACACCACGTACTTGAGTACAAACAATCAATTTAAGCCGATTTTGAGCGATACAAGTAGATATGAAATCCACTTATCATTCACTATTCGTCCTAACAACCGAATACTTAATTAAAATGGTTCGAGCGTGAATCTTGGAATATAAATGGGATTTACATACTCTCATTTGTGTCATATATACGGCTTCGGAATTTTACGAAATATTTCCAAGTTGTGAATTTCTGAAATCCGATTTGATCTGCATACACTCATTTACATAGTAAAACAATAATACAACTTCGAAACTTCAGTTTTCCTACGCGTATATAGTGTGGTATGAAAAGTTTTTCTTAAATGGGAAAATTACTATTCATCAAGGGTTTTAATAAGTACAAAAATTGGGGTTATTACAGTCTCCCCTCCTTAAAAGGATCCCGTCCCGGAATCTATCGAAAGAGCTGAGGTATCATTCCGAGATCAAAATCTTCAGTTCCAAGGTTGACCATCCATCCTCTAGTTCTCTCACATCACTCTTACTATTGCTACCTTATGTTCTTTCAACGCGTTCTCTTTTTGGTCTATAATCTCTACCGGTTGTTCCATGTAAGACAATTATAGTCGCACTTCTATACGTTCATATTCTATCGCATTCCCAACATTCGTGTTGAATCTTCGTATCATAGGCATGTGAAATACATTATGGACACGTTCGAATTTGGAGATAACATCGTTGTCTTCTTTGATCGTCGAACTAGCACGATTCCCATCCTTCTCTTCATGATAAGCTCCATGGGATGGTATTTCTATGTTCGCACGATAAATACCTTTTATGAGAATCCTATCAGTGATAAGTGATCACTTTCTTGAAATCTGACGCACGACACGTAACATAACTTCATTTGTCTAGATAGTTCGTTTGATCTGTCCGTTGGTCCACCGGTGTAGGCGGTGCTCATGCTTGATCTCGTCGTCACATTTTTGAAAGCTCCTCCAGCATCTGGAATTCAGTCTTCGGTCTCTATATGACATGATTGTCACAGAAACTCTACGTTGCATCACTATATAGTTCATATATGCATTAATAACGTTTTGGAGTTCTCGTTGACAAGTCGACTTGGTTAGTCTCTCAATTATAACTCAACTAATCGTCATTGCTTGACTTGACCCTTGGTAATCCTACCACAAAATTCATTGCTATATACTCATATTCCCATTTAGGAATCTCTACGGCTATAATATTCTACTAGGTTTATGTTGTTCCGCTTCAATTCTCTGCATGCCAATTATTCACTTAATAACTGCCGATATTTCCCTCCATATTCGATCACCAATAATATTTTCTTAGATTTTCCATTCACCGTTGTACCCTCGGGTAAATATGATACTTATACTATGGACTTATTGCAAGATCTTATCATTTAATTCTTAAATATTGGGTATCCGCACTCTGTGAACATATTTTCACATTCCTTTCTCATCTCTCATACTCTTTTACTCTTCCTTGTCCTTAAACCATTTTCCCTTTCTAATATTCTTCCTTTAATTTAATTTTATCTTTTCAGTCGATTCTGACTGAATCCTAATTCCAATTAATTTCTCTCGTTCTTTTTCTGAGAATAATCACTTGAAGCTCCTTCCTTCCCAATCCTTATATCAGTTGTTCAAAAAAAAAAAAATTAGCATATGTAAACTCTCTTTACTACTTATAGTATCGACCACCATATTGGCCTTTCCTGGTGATAATGGATCTCACAGTCATTATTCTAGATTAGTTCCAACCATATTCTTTGCCTCATGTTTAGTTCCTTCCATTTGAAGATATACATTAGGTTCTTGTGGTATGAAAAAAAAAATTCACTTTTCTCCATAAACTAAGTCTCTAAATTTTCAGAGCGAACACTATCTCGACTAACTCCAAGCCAGGTGTAAGATATCTTATCTCATACTTCTTAAGTTGCTTAGATGCATCACTATAGTTCATAAAGTCCCCTCTATCATTAGCTATTTCTAACAACGGTGTTGTTACTAACTTCAGCTTCAATCCTTTAACTCTATCTATTAAGTCCATGTGTATATCAAATATCGTCTATGAATACAATAATCAATTTGTCCAGAAATATCCTCTAAATCAATAAAGGTTGTTGGCGCATGCCTACCCAAATTACATCGTCCAGAACTTATAACATACATAGGTGCAAAATGCCATCTTTGGCACATCATCATGGTTATTCTTAAATTGGGTGATACACTATCCTCAAATCTATCTTTGAAAAACAAATTACATCCTTTAATTGGTCAAACAAATCATTTATCCTTGGTGAGAAGTATTTATTCCTCATGGTTAGTTCATTCAGCTCTTGATAATTTAGGTACAGTATTATGCTACCATCCTTCTCTTGGCAAACAAAACTGGTGTACTCCAATATGACACAATGAGTCTTATTTCCTGTACTCGAGTAGCTAATTCTTTCATCTCAATGGTGGTAATGGATATGGGTCTTAAATACTGACGCAACCCCTGGCAATAAATCAATGGCAAGTTCCATGCTTCGATCAGGTGGTAGTTCCTGGAGATCGTAAAATTACGTCCATGAATTCCTTTCAAATTGGGGTGCCCATTATATTCGGTATCTCCCTATTTGTATCGATTTGCATGTGCTCAATAACTTTCACATTTTTGCTGCAACAATCTCTTTGTTTGTACTAACATTATAAACTTTGTAGTTCACTTCTATCCTTAAAGGACAACTCCCCCTTACTGGGCAATCCATATTTTACCTTCTTATCTCCTCAATCAATTTGCACATCATATTTGATCAATCAGTTTATTTCCAAAATTTCATCGAATCCTTCCTTTTTGAAGGAAAAATAAATCAATGTATACTGTTGCCTTAAAACCTCAATTTCACATTATGGGCAAACAAGGTTCACCAAGATAATTTCTTAGTTTGCTAATTCTATTTCTATTTCTAGGGTTCCATAGGATTTCCACATATGTGGCTCCCTCAATAGTCCTCAGACTCATGTCCCTCTATAATTATTTCTTTCTCATTCGCTAAGCTTCATTTTTCTATCATAGTCATTTCTTAATCAATGTATCATCATCAGTTATTTCGAATACTACGTCATTCTGAATTCTCAACAGACGGAACAACCTTGATACTTCCTGCAAACCTCTATTCATAATTGTCGTATTTCTCTACTTTGGTTTTTGTTCTAAAACTTCAACATACTTATCTTTCAAATACTTAGGAAAATACTTGCATGGTACAAGGAATATTTTAAGCAACAAAAAGTTCATAGAAAGAACTTTGTAAGAAATCTCGTTGAGTGGGCGACCTTGTTAGGTCTTAATCAAGTTATCTTTTGGGAAAATTTCATCATCATACTTCACTGCATATAAAATGCATTATAAATTCACTGAATAAATTAAGTTGGGATTCGAACTAGTGAAGCAATAACTAGTCCATTTAAAGAAGTATTAGCAACTAGCTAAACAAAATTAGCTAGTTTAATACGTTTAGGACATAACAACTAGAGAAGACAATTAACTAGATTTTCATCATGACGCTAAAATTTCAACTAGTCAGAACAATTAACTAGTCGTTCATAATGACATATAAAAATAGTCAGTTTCAACCTGTTAATGTAAAATATCAACATCATAGCCACTGAAGAAAATTTTGGGCTACTCGGATATCGAGTTGATAAAAAGAGTAATTAAGTTTGGGCTGAACAAGGTAAATATAAACTTTGAATAGAATGTTCTTGGTACCGAATAATCGATAGCCTCTCATCAAATATTTCTCATCAGTGAAACGGTGCACCCAAAGGGGTCTCCGTACATAGACTTTATCAAATTCATTAATAGAATTGAATTCAGAATACCAATATCAAATGGATATCCTTTTGATGGTTTAAACATCCGATGTACAAATCTCATCTTATAATAGAAGAAAATAATTCACGAGGAATCTCTGAACAGTAGATCATCCATGTTTTAACAAATAGTTGAATATTTATGAACTCAACTGAGGAGTCCAAGTATGAAAGAAAGAATCGAATATCAATAATCATTGAAGAATATTCATCAAACAGTTAAGGAAAGATTAATTGAATATTCCTTGAATGAACAGGATACTTAGAGAAAATTATATAAATATTCTTGGAAAATTTAAAGAATGTTAATAACCATTCTTTGAATAAAAGTGGCGTAAAAGCCGAATGAGGTTAGCATCAACTACCTCCTGGTCGCCTCTCGAGTAAACGATGTACCTCGAGGCATGAATAAAAGACGTGTTTTCCAACCCTTGAGTCAACACAAAGGTTGATAAAGAATAAAAGTGAAAGAAAACATAGCAATACGAGTATCAAGTTTATCTTCAAAATATGACACAACGAACCCTTTATGAATCAAAAGTAGAAGCACAGTCAAAAGGTTCAGAACTTGCATTCATAAGAATTAAAATATAGATTCGGAAGGCTAGACAAATAATGATTTCCTATTCTGGTCATCTTGGAGCACGAACAAGGCACTCCGATAAGTAATGGTAACTTAAATACGCATACTCCACCTTAAAGGTAATAAGATGAGAAGAAGAAATGAAATGAAATAACCATATCGGCTGTTGGTTACACTCCAAGTTTAAAGTAGGAAATAAATAGGGTTACATGACATAGTTATTCAAGGTAACACATGATAGGAACAATTTTAGATTGAGTAATGCACCAGCAAGAAAATACCAAGGCCGGTCAATGATCATCCGTAGTTCTAACATCACTGGTACGAGGATGATCCCATCTCCACACCTTCATAACATAGGATACTAACTAAATAGTTCCTCAAAATCATACCAAACTCACTTAATAAATTGGGGGTTCGTAAACATATCTGTCATTCCCCTATAGTTATCCAAAATTTGTGCCTCACATGGTCGAGTCCATATGTTCGAACAAGATGGAGGCCTACTAGTTACTATATACGTAGTCTCAAACAAGAGTTGTATCGAAAGAATCCAACTCCAAACGCACTGACCTCATTTCCAATAGGTTCTGGGACCGCCGTATCGCTCGTTGCGACCGTACACAGCCTTCATCGAAATCATGCCATCAGTTCACAACGTTCTTAATCTCTGAGTTGAACCATCGTGGCCAAACATACGAAGCATACTCATGATGTCGTCTAGTGTGCTCGTCTTACAATAACGTTCTCGTAATACATACACACAAAAGCTTCCTCGAGGGCAACGAAATCCCCGATGGTGTAGTAGACACTATCTCTGGTGGAATCGTTGTTCGTGGGGTATTGAAACCTCATAGACAAAACAATGCCTTTAACTAGTCCAGGTATCCAAGTAACCTTAATCGCGTAAGCAATTTGAAACGCCTTTTTCCTCACACTTGCTGCTCCCTTGTGGGAAAATTATGAAGGGCTACGTGTAACAAAATTCACACCAGTCAAATCGATATATGGTATTGGCAATCCCGCCTCTACCTCAACTACTCTTGAGACTCTGCTCCACGTTCGATAATAATGTCTTTGATAAATTATGTACGTTTCTAGACTCTCTTTCTCATCATTCTGATGGTCTCCAAGGATTCTATCAGTCCTACAATAAGACCTCGGGTAAATGCTCCACTAATATCTTACTCAATGGTACTACATCTGGTAGTCCAATAACGAACTCTATATGAGATCTTACGTTATTCTCTTACTTAGACATAACTCTTAACACTCTCGTCTCTGAGTACTATAACTTATTTCTCTGATACCATTTCTGTAACAACCCCAGATCCGGGGTCAGGGATCTAGGTCGTCACCTTACCGTCCAATCATATAATACCTGTATTAACTCAATGATCCAATCAAAACAACATCATAGACCCCAATCTCTTACTCACACAAGTTATATCCTTAGAAACGATATATAATAACATTAGTTATTACAAACCAAATGTACTATCCAGGATCTCACACTATTAATCTACAACCACTACATGTAGTTATTACAACCCATTTGTAAACACCCTAAATAAGGATAGCTGAACCTATCCAACTTACTCATACAGTATCCTTCTTGAACTGCACTATCTCGAGGGAGTATCTTCCACATTCCTTTCCTCGCAATACGGGACGAATGACTATGGTCTCACTGAAAATATAATTTTTAACAAAGCAAGAATGAGCGAAAGAATGCTCAGCAAGTTAACTAGTTACTAATATAAAGTTCTTCTAACAATATAAAAGTAGTACATAGTTTTCCAATTAAAGTATTCATACTTAATATGAAGTTTAGAATACTACCAAATGAACGAGTTTAGTTCGTAATTTAGAAATAAACTATCAGTGACTTGGCATGATTTGTAGAAATCAACAAGTACGCAGTTCTATATACTGCGAGATGAACAACACTAGTTCACAAGTTTTGAAATACCGTTTGTCTTTCATCAATAAATAAACATAATCATTTGTAAAAGAACAATCTTTAGTTCTTATCAACACTATCGGTAACTCAACACCTTAGCTTTCATTACAGTGTTAATATCAATTTCCAAATTGGAAGGTTGGGACTTATATAAAAACAAAACACGACATGGATTGACGATGATCAGTCGCCACATCCATATCAACCGCGGGTCTTTTCTTCTAGTAGAAGGGCAAAAACTCCATCCGTAATTACCCTGGATGAAAACTCCATCCGTAATCATCCTGGCGCATTCGGCCAGTAATTGATGGACCGCCTGGCTAACGGCCTCTTACACTAAACTCGGGATCGCCCGTCGACGATCTTGCCACCGCCAGAGTCCCCTTGTTTTACTTTCTTTCAAGAATCATTTTGAAATAGAAAATCGAGTAGTTGAGGTCTGACCTCAGTCGACCCATACTTACTTGAAAACAACGCTACTTGAGCAAAACATGACCGGGGTTTTCACAAAAAGATTTCGAGTGAGAAGGTAGACATGTTTAAACTTTTCGAAGCATCTTGGATAACTTTTAAATAATATTTGAAGTATTTTTGGAAACGTTTAAAGTGTTTGATAGATATTTAATAATGTATTTAATCCAAGATAAATATTTTTGGAATCTTTAAGTAAATAAAATTCATTAAATAATCGTAAGTACATATACTATCTCCCGAAGAACCTTTCGAGTTTACATAGTTATAATACGTCAAAACAAAATACCGCTCCCCGGTCAACTCTACTTTTTGAACCAACGCGCTCTATCCCTAGAGCCGTCATCCGAATATTAAATATAACATACCCTTATTAACGAAGTATGCTTTGTCAAAACTTTAACATATAGAGTTCATAATATAAATCGAACAATTACACTTGATATCAAAACCGTAAACACAACATGATATATCATTGGTATATGTGTTTGAGAAAGTAAACTTGCATAAACATGCTCCATATATATTTTCATAACTAAAACATAGGATTAGAAAACTTGTCACGATACTCTGATCAAAAGAGTGTATATGTATATATGTGAATAAACTAGTATTAAGCAATGGAAAATATACCTACTCTGAACAATAGAGTAAGAGTTAGTTAAACTTGCCTGATGTCCAAGCTCTAACTGGATGTCATCTCTTCTAGTCCTGGAACCTCTACCAAGACAATACATAACCTTAATTAGTCACTTGATTGACAATTCACTTATTCTAAGTAAACTCCATTTTACCCGACTTTTACTCTCTCGGGTCCACTTAACTTACGATCTTCTATACCGTTTACTCATCATTTCTAATCTCGTTCTTCACGCCAATATGTTATCTTAATAATCCTTAACAAGTTTCGTATTTTAGTCGACTCGAAATCACGTTTTTAACTTAGTCAAAACGGATGGTCAAAGTAGTCCTCTAGAGTTGACTTTCCATAGAATCACTATTCCGCAACTCACACTCTAACACTTTTAGTAAATTATAAAATTAATAATTAATTACAAAACCTCCTCAAGGAGTTTCTTGAGTATTTTTTAAAATTTATCAAAAATATCTTGATTTGAAAACCTGAGTCGAAATAGGTGAAAGGCATTTTAAAAGCCGAGTCAACTACGGAGTTTTACTATTTGCGCTCGTTTCACGAAAACGCTCATAAATCATTAACCGTTAACTCTATTGACACACCGTTTTCGCGTGCACGATCTAGATAATGTCTAGAACAAAATGGTTTAAAAATATGTTTCTGGTCTGGGGAGTGAAAATCCCGAATGGGCAGTTTATAGCAGTGGGGTGCAGAAATCGTTTATTTGTCGCGTAGCTTCATTTCCTACATTTGTGTAAACTTGAAAAGCTATTGTTTTAACACGAAACCTTTTCGAGGACCTTCCTAACTGTCCTTATCATGCCATACCAAAGTTTCACATTTTATTATGACCTCTAAGTGGTTCGAACATAGCCTCAAAGTTGACTAGATGGTGTAGTTTGATTTTACGGACGACTTCCACTAAAACACGTGTTTCTCCTAAACCGTAGTTCATAATGACATGACACTTGCGCTCACGTAAACTAGAAACAAATATCTACACAAACATTGACAGTGGTCATTTTTAACAGTGGGGGATACTCTCGGATTGTTAACTCAAAACAGGGCTATGCAAAATCGGGCATTACGACGGCTTAAAACGTAACGTTTTCCATTTCTAATTAACTCCCAAAATCAATACCAATCAATCCCAAACCCACCATCCACCTTATACTCCCTCCACTTAGTCAAATCCTCCATAAATATTCAAGATAATTTCATAACCCATCCTCCAAACTCAACCAACAATTCATCTAATCACTTAAAACATCAACCCATTACATATACTACACATACATGCTTTCAAACTTAAATTATAAACACAAAACTTTTTGAAAACACTATTCATCATCTTCTTCATATCAATAAAAGATCATTCTAGAGTTAGTGGGTATGAGAGATGTTACCTTAGTTAGAACAAGCTTGATTCACTCTTTCTTTTAAGCCTAAAAACTTAAAGTTTGGTGGAGGTTTGCTAGCTTTGCCATCTCCTTTCTTCTTCTTCCTCTCCATTCGGTTTTTTCTTCAAGAAATGGGGGAGGAGGCTGTTGCTTTTTGTGTGGGAGAGGTGTGGTACATGTGTGGTTATAAGGTTTAAGTATTTGTTTGCCAAAATGCAAGTTAGTCACTGCAAACTAGTCCCTCAAGTTTGCTAAGTTACAAAGCTTCTTCCACACACTTCTTTCACCCATTCTCTTTCTTTTAATACATATATTCTTCTTTATTTCCTAAGTTATAATACGTCCAAGGTTTCTCCTTCAAGCGGATTTTTGATTCTCATTTTTCGTTTGCGATTTCTGACTGCGCGATTGGTAACCGTTTATTATTCCGGAACTTCTACTGAAATATGGGATCGATCGGAGACTATAAATTTTTACTATTCACCTTGGAGTACTATTCATAATGTTACTATCCATCTTTGTTTTTGTTCTTCTTGAAACGATTCAAAAATATTTTCTAAAAAGAGCGAATAAAACTCTACGCGATTCTTGCCATGAATAGTAACTATTCACTATTCGTCCTAACAACCGAATACTTAATTAAAATGGTTCGAGCGTGAATCTTGGAATATAAATGGGATTTACATACTCTCATTTGTGTCGTATATACGGCTTCGGAATTTTACGAAATATTTCCAAGTTGTGAACTTCCGAAATCCGATTTGATCTGCATACACTCATTTACATAGTAAAACAATAATACAACTTCGAAACTTCAGTTTTCCTACACGTATATAGTGTGGTCTGAAAAGTTTTTCTTAAATGGAAAAATTACTATTCATCAAGGGTTTTTATAAGTACAAAAATTGGGGTTATTACACATGATCATATCTTAAACCAAGGTGAGAAATCTATGATCATATATTAAGCCAAGGTAATGGAAAGATCAAGGAAGTATCTCTTAGCATTGGTACAGAGAAACGTTTTTAAAATCACTTGAACCTATCGCGAAACAAAAGTGTAGAGAATTATGGATTAAACCCTAACCAAGGGAGAAGTATCATATAAGATCATCAAGTGTAACATATAAGAGGATTGACGACACAAATTATGACATAAGCATGATGCAGGAGGATGACATAGTTGATGACAAGTGATGACAAGGTGATGAATCACCACCTTGTCACCACTTTCACCACAAAACCACCAATGCTTGACATGTGTCCATGGGATGACAAAACCAATCCAAGACCACACAATTAAATGGCATGTATTAAGGGTTAATTAACAAAAATAAAAGAAAAGAAAATCAAAGAAAGAGATGCATCAAGGAGAAGAAGAACATTCGGCTATTTCTTCTTCAACAAAAGCTTAGAAAATTTTCTACAAGTTCTACTCAACCATAATTCATGTTCTTGGGCTCTAAATCACCCTAATCCATAGACTAAGGTAAATCCTTGATCCTATCTTCATTCATGGTTGTTATCATGCTCAAATTTTGAGCTAAAGTTGATGATGAATAGTAGAAATGAATAGTAATGTTTGAATTTCTTGTTTGATCGTGAAGTTTTAAGCTTGTAAAGGATAATCAAGGAGCAAGGAAGGGCATACTAACCATTTCTAGTCTATATTAAGTACCAAGGAAGGTATAAACCCTCTCACACTTGTGTTTATACTTTGATAGTAGTGATTTAAATGATAGTGATTAAGGATGGTGTGATGTAGAAGTGTTATGCATGATTTGTATGATGTTTAGTGGATTAAATGATGGTTGAACTTGTGAATAATGTTATGAGCATGTGGTAGATTCTTGATCAACCAGTACTGCTATCCGTAGACAGTATAGTGTACATATCTGTGGAAGGCTAGTCAAGCTATCCGCAGACAGTCAATTTCATGTATGCGGAATTACAAGGCATCGACTATATACAATTCGCCTCCCTATTCTACATATCTATTGATAGTCAACATGACTCAATTAACCTATCAAGACTACTTCAACTTCAACATCAGAAATACACAAGCATGTTACATTTGATCTTATCCGTAGATAAGCTACCCATCTACGGATACCACAATGGCAAACTATCCGTTGATGGCTACGTATACTTGTATAATTTTTTTACTAATTCAGTTTGGTTATCATCAAGAAACAACATAATTCCTAACAATCTCCCCCAATTTATGCCTGGTTGAGAATCAGACATAAATTAAGAGTCTTGATGATAACAAAACCACTTTCAACATATGGATACTAGCAGTAAAAATTATGTCAAGCTACATGAATTGAAAATCAGAAGAGTAGAGATAGTTACATAGAGAGTGCTCCTTCAGTCTGAGCAAAATCAATTTCTTTTCTTCTCTCTCGGAGGTTGAATCTTATGTCTCCCTTCCTTAGCATAGTTTGCATGAATTTGTTCTTGAAGCTTTCTGTAGAATGCATCTTCTTCAGCAATTTTTGGATCCAGCTTGCCTTGCAACCATCTAAGATACCTATTGTTGGCCTTAGACGGTTGATCTTCAATTCTAAAGAATCTTCTACAGCCCTTTTCATCCTTGAATTCCATCATCCAGTAAGGTTGAAGATGAATTCTTTGTCCATTAAAAGGGATCTTCAGCTTCCTTGGCAAACAATCAGGAGGATTCCAGTTGTCCCTGATTTCCAAAATCTTCTTTAACACAACACCTTTGGCAACCTCAGAGAATCCCCTTGTGTTTTTGAAGCCTGAAAAGACTTTCACTAAGGTAGAGTATCCTTCATTCAACACTTGTTGCAGGGGCCATGCTCTCACGTTTCCTCCTTTGTAGACAAAAGTTAGTCTTTCAGGCAACTCTTTGAACTTGTCTGTGCCTCTGATTTTACTAACTTCCTCAAGGAATAGATCCATGGTTGAGTACTCCTGTATCTCTGTAATGTACAAAAAGTCTGCCTTGTTCTCAACTGGTTTGGCAACTTTTGGTGCAACATTAAGCTTGATTGGTCCCTGTTGAGCTTTCTTGACTAGTGTCCTTTTCCTTGATGTCTTTTCTTTCTCAATTAAGAACTTAGGAAACACTAGGTCTTCAAGCTCAATAGGTTCTTCTTTAAATTCCAGAGGAGTTCCATGGAAGGTGACTTGAGATTGGGTTGAAGCTGGGACAGAATCTTCAAAGACAATTCTCCTCTGTGTATCTCTTCTCTCTTCTTCCTTCACAGGAGAGACATGCCTATTTGATCTCTTCTTCCATCTAGGGGGCTTGGATTTAGGCACTGTCTTCCTTTTCTTCAATTTCTTCTTAGTAGGGGCCTCTTCCACCACAGCCTCACTACTTTCTTCCTCCAATTCCCTCTCTAGTTCTTGGGCTAATCTTGCCTGTCTTTCAGGTGTAGATTCATAACCCTGGGGATTGGCTTCTCTCTTTATCCTGGAAATCTCTTCTGCCTTTGCTTCATTGAACCTGGGGTGGCTGCTTGTGATGTGAAGTTCTATGCCATTTCTGTAGATAATAGCCAGCCCTTGTCTCAGCATTACATCCTTGGAATTTTTGAGATCCATGATAAGAGTTGCAAGCACCTTATTCTCATCAGGCTTAGGAGGTGGGAAGCCCAACTCTAGCTTGTTCTTGCCATGATGTTTAGGTGGTGATCCATTCCTGCCACTGAAGAGAGGTTCAAACTCCTTGATACTAGAATGCTCAGCATCATAGTTGCTTTGCATAACAATGGTGTCAGGAGTGAGGACCTTTAGAATTGTTGTGGGGACAGGATGGCTGCTTGTGGATGAAGTCACAGCCTGGAAGATGGATTCCTTGATCAGCTTTTCAGAATTGAGAAACATTTGGACATCCTCAGCTCGAGGAGAGACCACCTTTGTGAGTTGAAACTCACTCGGATTAGCTATGATTTGAGGTGACTCCCCCTGACTTGATGGCACACCTTGAGTTGTAACAACTAATGCACTCTCCCCCTTACTTGAATTCTCCCCCTTTTTGTTATCATCAAGGATTTGAGTGACAGCAGTTGACTACAGCAACTGTAGAAGAAGCAGAGTCTGTAGATTTTGGTTAGCCAAGAAGGTGTCCATTTTCTTTTCCATCGTATCCATTCTCCCAGTAAGAGCAGCCACATCCTTTACCAGCTTGTCTTGCTTGCATCTTTGAGATGTGAAAGGAGCAACATCATCAATTCGTCTTGCCAAAGCATCCTTCACCCCATCCAGATGGTTCTTGATATCATCAGTGCTGGCTCTTTGTTGCAGGATGTGGGCTTGATGAAGCTGAAGTGATGCCACAAAGTTCTGAACTGTGGTGGCATGTTGTGAATTTGATGTTTTAGCTTCATCATGTGCCCTTTGATGATTCCTGAGAATGACTGACTTGGTGACATTGTGATCATAGGAGTTGGAGAACAACCAAGTAGGCATCTCTTGAAGAGTAGAAGGTCCTTCATCTCCTCATTCACCACTCTCAGAATCATCACTGTCTTCATCATAACTGAAATCTTCACCAGCTCCTGGAGGCAGATTTTGAATGGCTTCCTTTGCCCTAGACATTGATTCAGTTGTGTGTACTAAATTCAACATTCTTTCTGCCTCCACATTTCCCTATCCAGCCAAAACTTGATAGGCTAGATCAGGATGAGTAAATGTCTCAGCATTCAGGTTGACTTGTTCCAACGCATTTTGATATTCAAGTTGGAATAGTCTTTCCCTGTCTGCATCACTGACATCCATTGATTCACTTGCAATGGTTGAGTCTTCCATCCTTATCTCTCATGTACCTGTTTTTCTCTCATTTTCTCTCTTTTCTTGCATCAGGGGCTCCCCCTGGCTCACACCTCTCACACCCTCACTGTAATACCCCCAGATCCGGGGTCAGGAATCTGGGTTGTCACGCTCCATCAATTATACAAGACCTGCATTACTTACAACATTCTAATAATACAACTCCAAAGACCCCAATCACTTACGCACAGACACACAAGTTATAGCCTTGGAAATGAGCAACAAAAGTAACATTTGTTATTACAACTCAAATGTACTATCCATGATCTCATCTATTATTTACAACCTCTACCTGAAGTTACAATAATAGACCTCACCGTTCTATACAAGGTTTAATAATACAAACCTACTTCTGCAACTGTTCCGCTAACTCCGACAGTATCCATCTTGTTGATCTAACTCAAGGGTGGTCTCTCCATTCCCTTGCTCTCGTAACACGAGGTGAATCGACAATGTTTTCTTCATGCTGAAAGGTTTAATAAAGAAAGAATGAGCTAATAGCGCTCAGCAAGAAATCTATCCCAGTTTAAATCTTTAAACCTTTAAGGTAGATAATCCATATAGGATCAAAGTTTTAACACTACTAGGGTTTGACCCCCAAAATAGTCTATCGTTCAAAATACTGTATGACTTATAATCATACTCAAATACTCTTCGTAAATCATTTAGAAATCCTTGGTATCGATATAATGAACCAAGATTCAAAACATATCTTTTAAAATAGATATCAAATATTGGAATCAAGGCTTAAAGCCTATCCATTGTTTCAAAACACTATACAGTTCAATATACTGTATCTCTTAATTCTCTTCTCAACCTATATACACACATATCTATTTAGATATCTCCTACTGTTCAAAATACTGTAAAATATCAGTTATGAACACCTTTTTGACTCGGTTGTGTTGTGATATATAAAAGAAGCAAGAATGAGCACTATAGCTCGACAATAAGATATAGCAGCATAATCATATATGTAAGCTGATATCATAATTGAAAACCTTTGAAACTCCGTTCATGTACAGAACAATATGTTTAAAATATTTTTTTCGTCAAAATATGCCATACAGTACCTCTACTGTATGAGGAACATCATTACTCATCACTGCCACATGATCAGTCGTTGTATCGTACTCACACTTTTCTACTAGTACATGGACGACATCTTAACACGATTATCACCCTAGCCGCATACGGGCTTTGTATCTGTTGGACTGTCCTATAGCCTCTTACGCGAGATAAGTGATGGACTGCCTTGCATCCTCTTACGCTATAATCAGAGGTACTGTCCAACAACCTCCTTCGCGTTTTCTTCTGGTCCCGGATGAAAATCAATGAAACGGGAATCAGAATTTAATCCTATTTCCCCGAGTAAAAATACTTGTCAAAACTTTGCAAAAAGTTCAGATTCCTTACTCCATAGTATTTGAAGGGAGTAAGTCACAGTGTGGGTTGACATCAGTCAACGAAACGACGAATGATTACCACGTATTTTGAAATTACGACCCGGGAGTTTTTGTAAAATACCTTTAGTTCTGATAAATCTGAACCCGAAAACATACTCACTTTTAATGAAAGAGGCAAGTGAAATCATATGTTCACTTCCTGAGATGGATTCCCAATTTTTGATAAATCAAATCAAAATCATCATTTGGGATAAATAATTTAAAAGTAGTTGGGAACCCCTACTATAGTCACATGAATCTCTTTTGAGATCAGAAAACATTTTAAATAACTATTGGAGCCTTTCGTAATATTTAAATAAGGTTCTATGATTTTTTTAAATCATATTTGGAATATTTAATAAGTATTCAAATAATAAATATTGAGTTATTATTCAATATAAATCCCCTTAAGTGAATATTCAAAATTATATTCACTTAATCAAATAATTATTTAAATAATAAATGTTGAATTATTATTCAATAAGATTCCACTTAAGTGAATATTCAAAATAATATTCACTTAATTAAATAAATATTCAAATAATAAATATTGAATTATTATTCAATAAAATTCCACTTAAGTGAATATTCAAAATAATATTCACTTAATTAAATAAATATCCAAATAATATTTACAATAATATTATTTAAATATCTCACATTAAATATCCAATAATATATATATTGGAATATTTAATCAACATTTTAAAAATATAACTGTCCCTGGAACCCTCCAGCTTTTGACAGTATAATCAGTACAAAATACTAATTTGACTCTCAGTCTAAGTTTTAAAATCCACGTACGAGTGCTCTACCCTTAGAGCCTCTATAACACCTCGGTTTATATCTAATATTTACATAGCATATAAACCCTTATATATCACAAAGCTTTTTACCATAAACATAATTAGTTATAACTCTTTTCACAGTATTCAAGCAGAAAATATATCACAAACACAATGTTAGGCCGAATACACAATATAATCAATATAAGTATAATAATAACAATTGAGAACACTGTTTATGAATCAACAACTGAATTATATAAATAACTCTTCTCTCAGTGATGTTAAAGAATCACAAAGAGCTGCTAGGTTACAAGAATAATGTATTCAGTATTCGCATCCCTTTTAGGGTTAACCTATCTGTGTTTATATAATACACAGTTACATAATCAATCTCTAATTGATATCCTATAAATCAGCTATACAATTTATATCAATCTAGGATTGCTTCTGTCTTCTGTCCCGTTTATTTAGCCATCTCAATATATTCTGCTTCTTTCCATCTTCAGAATATATTGCTTCTAGAATCTTCATATTAGCACCGACAGCTAAAGTAAACTCTCACCCCGTCAGACTTTAACAAACTCTGACTGGCTTCTAGTAAACTCTGATGAGTACCTGTTGCTTAAACACTGATAAACAATCATCAGCAATTATATCTAACAATCTCCCCCAACTTGAGCATAATAAAAATGTACAAGTTATCAGATAATTGATGATGTCAAAACATATAACAAATGCAGTGTTTAAAATATAACAGAGTTTAACTTTAACTTAGAACATAAAACATTAAAAACTTACAGTCAGACTTTACTTAATTTCTTCAATATCAGGCACTGTCCTGAGATAATCAATGAGTAGCCTCCTTTCAGATTTTTCTAGCTCTTCCACCATGATTTCTTTCAATTCCTTAAGCTCTGGATCACTTTCTCCAGTCTGGTAGATAGCAGCTCTCAGAGAATAAATGCTGTTCTTTCTCATTTCATTCCCTAGCCGAATAAAGTAAGATTTATTTGACTCTAGGTTAAATTCCAAAACCTTTATCCCCAGTGATGTCTTGAACTTGGCACTGTTTCTTTTCATTTCAACAATCTTTCCATAAGCATCTTTGTACTTAGGAATATATGCACTTGAAACACCTCCTCCAAGCATAGCTTTTGTTTTCAGCATCCTATCTCTTAGAACTAGAGCAGCATTATGAGTACTTCTATTTTTGATTTTGAGAAGATATAGAACATACTCAAGCTCTTCCCATAGTTTCAATTGAACATCAGCTTCTCATACTCTGTATACTCTTCCATCTGACATGAAGTATAACAGAAACTCCTTCTTTAATCCTTTGTGGTAAATCATCTGAACAGACTCTAATTTGTCAAGGTTTTCTTGAGTAACCCCAACACCAGGTTCTGCCAGTGATGAATGGTCAAAAGGACTGTTATTGATTCTCTTTTCTCTGTGTGAACCCAAACCAGATTTATCATAAGATTTCTTTCCATGTACTGTTCTGGTTTGAGAAAAGTCACAGCTTCTAGCTTCAGAGTTTCAGGAAGTACAGGTCTTAAGAAACCTTGGAGTTGTGGAGATAGCTGAGTTTGTACAACTTGAGCATTGTCAGAGGTTGTCACAACTTTAGTAGAAATATCAACATGAGTAACGTCAGAGGTTGAATAATTCTTCTTTGAAAACTGTCCTTCTTCTACCAGTTTTCCCTTTCCTTTTCCAGAAACATCTACTGTAGGCCTCCTGGAATATTGTATACTCTGTTGAGTATTTTCCTTAATAGATAGTGCAGTTTCCTTCTTCCTAGGAGCCTTAACAGCCTTCTTCTTGTAAGTACCAGCTTCAACCTTTTTCTGGTGTTCTTCAGCAAGAAGCTTCAACTCAGCATCCATATCTTCTACTGTGGCTTCACCACCATGTTCTTTCATAAACAGTTTAGCAGCAATCTCTTCATCAGTAGTTGGATTTGATGAAATCACTAGACTCTTAAGTCTTGAAGAAGATTAACCACCAGAGTTTAACCTTTCAGAGTTTGTCTGTCTAGCAGAGTTTGACCTAAGTCTCCCTTGCTCTTGAGAAGACTTTGACCTTTTCTCTGCTCCTCTGCTTCCACCATCATTAGAATCATCCCTCAGTCTCAAGGTTGGAGTCCTTTTGCATTTGTCTTTAGGTACTTTCTCCCCCTTTTTGACATCATCAGGAATAAAAACTGATGTCAGCAACTCTAGTGATGTAGCAATAGAAGTAAGTTGAGAAGACATAGCAGTCTGATTTTCTTCCACCTTGCTTAACCTTTGCTTTATTTCCACTTGATCCTTGATCATGGAAGATAATCTAGTTCTATCATTATTCAAAGCCAACTCCTTAGCAGCAATATCATTACTCAATCCAATGACAACTTTGTGAGTCTCATCAAAGCGATTGTGCAATGATTTGACTTGAACAACTGTAGCCTTGAAATGTGTCAACAACTCAGGATTTGAAATCTCCTTAGCAGATTGAGCAACAAAATCAGCAGTCCTTTGCTTGGAGAAAATACAATCAGCCCCTGACCAATTTGCATAATGCATTTCCCTGTAATGAGCTTCAGTTGCATGTTGATTTTCTTTGATAGACTCTGCAGTAGGATCCCTTAGAAAAGGTATTGACTCATTATCATCAGAGTTTGAAAGTGCAGCATTGATCCCAGAGTTTGCATGATTAGAATTTACAGATGTGTGATCAGCATTATCAAAATCAACTCTAGCTTCATTAAAATTTTCTGTTATCTGCTCTGCAATTTCTTCAGCAACATTGTCTGTAGTAGCCTCAGCGTTTATCTGTGCAGCTTCATGAATCTCAGAGTTTGCATTTACAAGAACCTCTGCTTCTACAGGAACAGACTCTGCAACAACTTCTTCTATTTGAACAGTATTCTCTTTCAGAGTCTCTGCTGTAGCTTCATCCAATTGCTCTACAGCAGCTTCAACTACCTGATCAACCTCCTCACCCATTTTAGGAATTTGATTAGTAACAGAGAGATTCTCTGTGTGAGTAGCAAGGGACTCTTCAATAATCAGGGTGGGTTGATCAGTTGCCACATCCGCAGTATCACAAACACTGATACTAGGATGTGCTTCAAGAATTTTATCCATATCAAAATCAGCAAATAAAGCATCTTGCTCAAACATTTCAGCCTCTGTATCAGCATTTGCCATGTCAGGCACAGTGGCTGCTTCAACATCTTCAGTAGCCTCCTGAATAATAACTTCAGGAGCTGCAGTATCCACAAAGACCCTGTCCTCATTATCATCATTTACAGCAGACTCCTGAACAACAACTTCTGGAGCTTCATCCTGGACAGCTTCAGTGTCTGGTGTAGATTCATCCAAATTATCAAAAAGATAATTAGCTACTAATCTTCTTTTCCTCTGATGAAGAGTTTCATTATCAACATCATCCTCATCATCAGTTTTTGGTCTATTTGCTCTTCTCTTATTAGAATGACCAACACCCTTTGGCACAGAAGACTTGGACACTCACACTTCAGTAGCTGGTCTTACAGACTTTACAGGTTTGGAACCAACATGCTTAGTCCTACCACTGGATTTAGGTTTGACAGATGTAGATGGAGGAAGTTCTGTTTGTAAAGGTTCTGGTTGGGGTTCTGATTGAGAAGGAGTTTGTGTTTGTGGATGGATTTGATCATTTACAAACTGTTGCACAGATGCAGGAAGTAACAAATCTCCAACAACCCCTTTCTTAACATCCTTGTTGATAAGATCAGAGAATATCCTCTTGTGTAATTTAAAACAAGAAATAACATCTTCATCAACTATTTCTACCCCTTGAACACAGGCAGAGAATAAAATCTGACAAAATCTAGAAAAGTAAACTACCCCTCGATTCTCTATCATTTTCTCCCCTAAATTAGTTAAGACAAGTCTTGCAAAATCAAAATGATTATCATATAAAAGAGAATACCCGATTTGCAGACTGTCCGTGGGAATAGCATCCCAGTTGGTGCATTTCTTTCCGAACGTTCTTGTTATGCAGTCAAAGAAGAAGCTCCACTCCTTCCTCAAGAACGGTCGCTTCAACTGTCCTATCTTTGTCAAGGGCCCAGAATACCCAATCTCTCGCATCATCCTTAGCAAATCAGTGTCACCCATTCCAATTGTATATGAAGAAAACTCAGGAAACCCTATTGTATTTCGAATTGTACCAGAAGTAATTACATACTCTGCTTCTTGAAATTCAAAGATTATAGATGGGTTGCCAGAATCACCACCATCATCATAAGTACCCGTCTCCCAGAAAGCCTTGATTTACGAACCAGAAAGTGTTGTTGGTTCTACTAGAGCACGCCCAATCGCTGACTGAGCAAGAAATTTCTGAATCATGTGAAACGCCTCTGGTGCGTTGGCAGTGTTTAGTGGTGCTGCATAATTGTTAGGAACGAACTCTAACCCAGAAGAAACAAACGCTGTAGTCGCCATTAGTAAGATTTGAAAGAATAACAGAGAATCAGATGCAAAAGCTCGAAAGAGTTTGAAAGTAGAAAAGTGTTTGTGAATATGTGTGTGTGACAATAGATGTGAATTGGAGTAAGATGTGAAAGGTTTAAACGTATGTGTGTGTATTGTTTAAATATGAAATTCAAAATTAAAAACTGAACAGTTTTTAATCATTAATACACAACTGTCTTACTCCGTTAATCGTGTGAGTGGGACACGTGGCACACATGCAATGACTGACAGCAGTAATTGGCAATTTCCAATGCGCATGCGCAGTAAAAACAGCAATAATTACCGCCTTTTACACTTTCCTAGACACGCAACCTTTTTCTTCTGTTTAATACAAATTAGAACCATTACCAATCATACTCTTTTGTTTTCAAGAATGTTTTCTCAAAATTGTTAACTGTCTGAAACAAATAATTAATTTTAATCATCAGAGATTAAAATAAAATTACCTCAGCGTAGAGTACACAGTTCATCAGTGTTTACCAATCCTCCTCCTTTATTCATAATCTCTTTTCTCTCAATGCACAGTTGTGAAAAAATTGTGTGTGAATAGCAGAGTTTACTGAATATAAAAATTTAGAGCATCTTAAAGTGCATAAAATCCACACAATAAATCAGTAAAAACTAGTTGTCCAAACTCTCATGTATAAAATAAAATATGATCTCATCTAAACTCTGTACTATAAAATTTATTATTTTCACCCCTTCGATTTTTTTTTTTTTTTTAATTTTTTTTTTAATTTTTCCAGTAATCAGTGGTTGGCACTAGTCACCAAAAATCAAATATTTTAGCCCTTATTTCATACAATATGTTCCTGGGTCTTCCTAGGCACAACATGATCTCAAAGGAATTTGTGCACTTTTTGGCATCTTTTGATTGGAGGGTGAAATATTTGCAACTAATTATCAGAGTTTAGACTTTTCATCAGTTAATACAATTAATTTATGAGAGAAAGTGCAAACAGCTAATACAGACTCAGTGTATAGGATTAATAAACTAAGAGATGCTATAAATATAGAGACAGTATCATGCTGTGTAAAATTTCTGCACATTTTGAGATCAGATCATATATTACTCAGAAAGATTCATGATTACTTACTAAGAATCATGCTTCATACAGGTTTCTTCATCGGTCCATATGTTTCAGACAATATCACAATCAGAGTATAACATCAGAGATTAACTTCAGACTTTAACCGACAGAGTATGACTGACACTTTATGACTAACAGAGTTTACTATCAGAGTTTAACATACTGGTACAAATAACAGTTAACACATGCAAAGAACCATGAGCATAAAATCAATCATGTATAGATTTTGAATCTAACCAGTATCTCTAGTCAAAACCAGAGACCATTCCAAGTTCATTTACCAGTCTTGTAAAGGTAGCTTCACTCAAAGGTTTGGTGAAGATATCTGCAAGCTGTTGGTCTGTAGACACAAAATGAAGCTCAATATTTCCTTCTTCCACATGTTCCCTGATAAAATGATACCTTATGCTGATGTGCTTGGTCATGGAGTGTTGTACTGGATTACCTGTCATAGCAATAACACTTTGATTATCACAGAAAATAGGTATTTTAGAGTACCGTAATCCATAGTCCAGCAATTGATTCTTCATCCATAAAATCTGTCCACAACAGCTACCAGCAGCTATATACTCTGCTTCTGCTGTGGATGTGGAAATTGATTTCTGTTTCTTGCTGTACCAAGAAACTAATCTGTCACCTAGAAATTGACAGCTTCCACTTGTGCTTTTTCTGTCTATCTTACAGCCTACAAAATCTGCATCAGAGTAACCAATTAATTTAAACTCTGATTCTCTAGGGTACCACAAACCAAGGGTTATGGTTCCTTTGAGATATTTGAAAATCCTCTTCACAGCTATTAGATGTGGCTCTCTGGGGTCTGCTTGAAATCTTGCACAAAGACATGTTGCATACATGATATCTGGTCTGCTTGCAGTAAGATAAAGAAGAGACCCTATCATGCCTCTATAGTTTGTCATATCTACTGAAGCTCCTGTATCTTTGTCTAACTTTGTTGCAGTAGCCATGGGAGTTGTGGCAGATGAACTATCAAGCATACCAAATTTCTTGAGAAGATTTCTGGTATATTTTGCTAGATTGATAAAAATCCCATCATCGGTTTGCTTTACTTGCAAGCCTAGAAAATAACTAAGCTCTCCCATCATGCTCATTTGGTATCTTGACTGCATAAGCTTGGCAAATTTATTACAGAGTTTGTCATTAGTAGACCCAAAAATTATGTCATCCACATAGATTTCAACTAACAGCAAATCATCACCAAAATTAAAATAGAACAAGGTTTTGTCAATTGTACCTCTAGTGAACCCACTTTCTAAAAGAAATTGAGCTAGAGTTTCATACCATGCTCTAGGTGCCTACTTTAGTCCATATAATGCCTTGTCAAGCCTGTAGACATAATCTGGATGTTTGGGATCTACAAATCCTAGTGGTTGCTCAACAAACACTTCTTCAAGTTTCCCATTGAGAAAAGCACTTTTCACATCCATCTGAAAGACTTTAAACTTCTTGTGAGCAGCATATGCCAGAAAAATCCTTATTGCCTCCAATCTAGCAACTGGAGCAAAGGTTTCATCATAGTCAATTCCTTCCTGCTGTGAATAGCCTTTAGCCACAAGTCTAGCCTTATTCCTTGTAATCACTCCATCACTGTATGTTTTGTTTCTGAAAACCCACTTTGTACCAACAATAGATCTGTTCTTTGGTCTTGGTACAAGTATCCAAATTCATTTAACTCTTCCTGCATAGCTGTTATCCAGTTAGCATCTTGAAGAGCTTCTTCCACTTTCTTGGGCTCAGTTTGAGATAAGAATGCATGAAACAGACATTCAATATTTGTAGCACTCCTTGTTCTCACACTTGCATCTGGATCTCCAATAATTAAATCAGGAGTATGAGCTTGTGTCCACCTCCTTGCTGTTGGAAAGTGGCTTCTTTCATCATTATTAGATCATCCCCCTTGATCCATGCTCTCCTGATTTTCTTCTTGACCATTTGCATTCTCTGAGGCTCCCCCTGAATTGGACTGTTCAGTATTTGAACTTTCAGGGTTTGACTCAGAGTTTCTGTTTGATTCTTCATTTGACTCAAATTCAGAATTTGAGTCATCATTTTGAGAAGTTTCTGAAGTTTCTTCACGCTCTCCCTCAACTGGTTCTCTATTTTGTTCTGTCAGAGAAACTTCCTCAGTGTTTATCAGTAGAGGTTCAGAGTATGCTTCGTCAGAGTTTGTTGGATTTGCTTCATCAGAGTTTACATCATCAGAGTTTAGATCTTCATTTCCAAAGCGAAGTTGATCATGATATTCTACATCTTCTATTCCAGTTATTTTCCTGTCATCAAATGACACATGTATAGATTCCATGATCACTTTAGTTCTCAGATTATAGACTCTGAATGCTTTAGATGATAGTGGGTATCCAACAAAAATTCCTTCATCAGCTTTTAAGTCAAACTTGGTCAACTGTTCAGGATGAGTTTTCAACACAAAGCACTTGCATCCAAAAATATGAAAATACTTCAAATTTGGCTTCTTATTTTTCACCATCTCATATGGTGTTTTCCTTTGCTTGTTGATCAGTGTAGCATTTTGAGTAAAACAAGCAGTTTGAACAGCTTCTGCCCAGAAATAAGTTGGCAATTTTGCTTCATCAAGCATTGTTCTGGCAGCTTCGATTAGAGTTTTGTTCTTTCTTTCCACTACACCATTTTGCTGTGGAGTTCCAGGTGCAGAAAATTCTTGCTTCACTCCTCTTTCCTTGCAGAAAGCTTCCATTTCAGAATTTCTGAATTCAGTACCATTATCACTCCTTAGAATTTTCACTTTGTACTCTGATCCTTTGTCTAATAGCTTCACATGATCCATCAAAGTTAAGGTAGTTTCATCCTTCTTTTCTAAGAAGTACATCCAGGTGTATCTGGTGTATTCATCAACAATTACCAAAGCATATTTCTTTCTGCCCATTGACATTACATTCACTGGACCAAAAAGATCAACATGTAAAAGATGATAAGGTTCCACAACTGAAGATTCAGATTTACTCTTGAAAGATGACTTCCTTTGCTTGGCCTTTTGACAAGAATCACACAGACCATCTAAGCTGAGTATTGACTTTGGAAGTCCCCTTACAAGATCTTTTCGAATCAGCTCATTGATGTTGTTCAAGTTTAGGTGAGAGAGCTTCTTATGCCATTTCCAACTCTCTTCATTTGACATTTTTGCAGACAGACACACAGCTTTTCCTTCAGAGTTTGTTATCAAACTTGCTTCATAAATGTTATTGCGCCTATGTCCAACTAGAACAACTTTTCCGGTAGATTTACTGATAACCTCACAGTGTTCAGTATGAAAATCTACATGGTATCCTCTGTCACAGATTTGACTCACAGAAAGCAGATCATGCTTGAGTCCTGAGACTAGAGCTACATTTGTGATGATGACACTTCCAAGATTGATATTGCCATATCCCAGAGTACGTCCTATGTTGCCATCTCCATAGGAAACTTTTGGGCCAGTTTTTTCCTCAAAATCTGATAGCAGGGCTTTATTTCCAGTCATGTGTCCTGAGCATCCACTGTCCAAGATAAGAGTGCTCTCTTTTATGCCCTTGTTTTCAGATGACTCAGCTTCATCTTTAACAGTTGCCATGAGAGCATAATTGACTCCCTCATCTGAGTCTGAAGTGTCTGCCCAGTCCTTGCCTTTAGTGATGAGTGCTTTCTCAGATTTTCCTTTCTTGCACTCTGGAGCATAATGACCCATCTCTTTACACTTGTAGCACTGGATCTCAGACTTGTCTTTCTTTTCAGACTTGGTATCTCTTCCATCAGACTTTCTGAAATTTCTCTTGTCAGAGTTTGAATCTCTCCTAGAGAATCTCTTTCCTTTCTTGAAGTTCTTGAATCCCATCTTCTTGAAGGTCTTCACCATCAAAGCAGCCATTTTCATCATCTCTTCTTCATCATCCTCAGAATCAGAAGCTTCATCATCAGTGTTTGAGCCATCATCAGAGTTTGATGACTCACTGTCAGATTTAATGACTAAAGCCTTTCCCTTGGCTTTCTTTCTTGATGATTCCTTCTTGACAGGCTTTTCTTCAACTTTAAGAGCAACAGATTTTGTCTTCTTTCCAGATCTTTTGTTTCTTTGTTCTATTTCAAGTTCATGAGTTTTAAGCAACCCATAGATTTCATCAAGATCTGTTTCTGCAAGATCATAATTGTCTCGTATTGTTGTCGCCTTCAAATCCCATCTTTCAGGTAGGGATAGAAGAAACTTGAGATTTGATTCTTCAAGTTCATATTCTTTATCAACCAGAGACAGATCATTCAACAGTTTACAAAACCTGTCATATGTCTCAGTCAAAGATTCACCAGGTCTTGAATCAAAGTGTTCATACTCCTGTGTGAGAATAGTCTTCCTGTTCTTCTTTATTGCACTTGTTCCTTGACACCTGATTTCTAAAGCATCCCAAATTTCTTTGGCAGTCTTACAGCCAATGACTCGGTTAGACATGACATTATCTAAGGCACTGTGGAGAAGATGTCTAACTTTTGCATCCTTTGCAATTGACGAGATGTCCTCAGGAGTCATATCTTTCTTTTCCTTTGGAACAGTCTTTTGTTCTTGACCATCAACAACAGGAGACAGTTTGGTTGGCATATGAGGACCATCATTGATTCTATCAAGGTATTATGGATCTGTGGCTTCTAGAAACATGGTCATCTTTACCTTCCATATTGGATATTCCACAGGTCTGAGAATTGGAACCCTGATTGTCTCATATCGACTTACAGAAGTTGATTGAACCTTTTGAGCATTAGAACTTGCCTGGATGTTTTCAGCCATGATTATACTTGTGTTTAGATCGAAAACTGTATATATTTAACAGCCTTGGCTCTGATACCAATTGTTAGGCCGAATACACAATATAATCAATATAAGTATAAAAATAACAATTGAGAACACTGTTTATGAATCAACAACTGAATTATATAAATAACTCTTCTCTTAGTGATGTTAAAGAATCACAGAGAGCTGCTAGGTTACAAGAATAATGTATTCAGTATTCGCATCCCTTTTAGGGTTAACCTATCTGTGTTTATATAATACACAGTTACATAATCAATCTCTAATTGATATCCTATAAATCAGCTATACAATTTATATCAATCTAGGATTGCTTCTGTCTTCTGTCCCGTTTATTTAGCCATCTCAATATATTCTGCTTCTTTCCATCTTCAGAATATATTGCTTCTAGAATCCTCATATTAGCACCGACAGCTAAAGTAAACTCTCACCCCGTCAGACTTTAACAAACTCTGACTGGCTTCTAGTAAACTCTGATGAGTACCTGTTGCTTAAACACTGATAAACAATCATCAGCAATTATATCTAACACACAACATTAATTACAACAACATCACTTATATGATGTAGGGTTTGAAAACTTGCATCCATCATATGCATATATTATAATCTCAATAGTTTTAATACTATCACATCTATATACGATGTAAGATTGAAAACATGCATGATATCATATCATATGCATCATCAGTAAAATGTAATCTGAAATACAACATGGGATTAGAAAACTTGCCTTGGGTCCTTGGTTGTTAGGGGTTCGAGGATTTGTCGGAAAATCTATAAACAAAGAAATATTTGATCAGTTCCCTGGCTTAATCATTTAAAGTGCATTTAACTTAATCACTAACGTTCTATTAATGAACATCAAATGTCTCGCTCTTGGTCACTTATAACCTCATGACATTCCGTAAACTCTTAAGTCAAAAGTTTGGGTGGAAATCTATTCTCAAAACCCAAGTACTTTACCATAGCTAACTCATTGTTTTTAACCATCCCCTTAAGGGTATTTCACTCGCGCAACTTTTGTTCCCGCATTTTTATAAAATCGAAAAATCATCATTTTAACACGAAACCTCCTCGGTTCCCTTCCTAACTGTCCATACTAGTATCCACATTAATATCTCGACCCAATTCCATTTTGTAAAGGGTTTGATCAAAATCTCAAAGTTCATGCAGTGAACTACTTAGTTATCTGAAACCGCTTTCACTAAAACGGATGTTTCTCCTAAACCGTAAATCGAAACGATATGATTCTTTCGCTAAAACAAACTAAAAAACAGAGTCTACATGATCGTGGTCAGAAAGCCTTATGGTTATGCCTAGAAGGTAACCGTGGTCTCTGTAAAATCTTTCTAAGGAAAATCCGACATGGTAACGACACTTAAACGTGATTCCCGTGTTTAAAACACTCTAATCAATTCACCAATCCATAACCAAGCAATCACAACCCAAGGATCTCATCTAAACCATCTAATTTCTGTCTAGCATGCTCATCACATCATTCACAAGTTCAACCATTATTTAATCCACTGAACACCATGATTATCATGCAAATCATATCTACATCATACTATCACTAATCATTCTTAACATAATCACTAATAACAAAGTATAATCATAAGGGTGAGAGGGTTTATACCTTCCTTGATGCTTGGTAAAGACTATCAAGAGATTATATATCCTTTCTTGATCCTTAAACATCCTTAACAAGCCTAAAACTTCAAGATCAAAATAAGAAAATCAAGAATTACTATTCATTTCACTATTCAGCATCAACTTTAGCTCATGATTTGAGCATGATAACAACCATGGATGAAGCTAGGATCAAGGATTTACCTTAGTTTATGGATGAGGGTGATTTAGAGACCAATATCATGAATTATGGTTGAGTAGAACTTGTAGAAAATTTTTTAAGCTTTGTTGAACAAGAAAGGGGCCGAAAGTTTGAAGGTGTTTTGATGCATCTTCTTTTGATTTTCTTTTCTTTTTGTTTTTGTCTAATTAATACTTAATTGGATGCATCTCTTTTGTGTGGTTGTGGTGAAGTTTTGTCATCCAAGACACATGGCTTTTTAACTTGTGGTTTGTGGTGAAAGTGGTGACTAGGTGGTGATTCACCACTTGTCATCACCTATGTCACCCTCCTGCATAATGCTTTTGTCCTAATTTGTGTCCTCAATCCTCTTATATGTTACACTTGATGATCTTATATGATACTTCTCCTTCGGTTAGGGTTTAATCCATAATTTGTTATGCTTATGCTTTGTCGCTAAGTTTCGCGATAGGTTCAAGTGATTTTAAAAACGTTTCTCTGTACCAATGTTAGGAGATACTTCCTTGATCTTTCCATTACCTTGGTTTAATATATGATCCTAGATTTCTTACCTTGGGTTAAGATATGATCATGGATTTCTCATTCGACATACTTTCTCAAAACGATCAAATCAATACATCCTTGATTGTCCGATGAATAGTGATCAAAATTTAAAGTTGGAATCCCCCGATTCTGATCGCGTTTACATTCACTTATTCTCCTTATACATCACTAATATAACTTCAAAACATTCATTCTATGTCTTCTATATAGTGTGGTCTGAATATATATTTCATCAGCAAATTCACTATTCATCCACATTTACTATTCATCAAAAAATTTTAACTAAGTCCAAAATTTGGGGTTATTACAGTCTCCCCTTCTTAAAAGGATTCCGTCCCGGAATCTAAGAAAATAGCTGAGGTTACTTTTCCAGTATAGTAATCTCCAGTTTCCAGGTTGACTCTTCAACCCTCTGGTTTCATTACCACTCTTACTCATTCCGGTCTGCGTTATCTATCGGGCGCTCTATATAAGCCAATTCTGGTTGTATTCTTATACACCCATTCTCTATCAACATCCGATTATTCTTGCAATCGGCGGTACAACGCTTACCGTAACTTCGGTTCTCTGAAATGTTTCTTTCGGTCGGTCCGTTGGTCTGCGGATCCTACGTAGTGATCGCACTCAAACTCGTTGCCAAATATGTTTGGAAAACTCCTCCCTTATTGGGAGTTCAATCATTGGTTCTTATCTGACACGATGGTGACTGGAACTCCACGTCACCCAACTATCTCTTTCGTAACTCTTCGATTAAAGATCTCTCGCTAAAAACAAAATATGAGTAGACTCATTTAATCCATCAATTATAACTCGATTGACGTCATAGTCCGACTTGATTCTTGTTCATCCTATCACAAAATCCATTATAGTAACTTACATTCCTAATTAGGAATCTCCACAGGTTGTGATAGTCAACTAGGTCTTTGTTCTGCCTTCATTTTCCGACATGTCCAATATTTATTTATCAATCGATAATATCCTTTTTATCTATCCGACCACATATAACATTTCCTTTCTTTCTTTACATTTTTGTACTCTCGGTGTAGCTGTCTCTCTAGGACAGATCTTCATTCCTTGATTTGTCCTGGCTTAATCAGGGCCTTTAAATAATCCTTGTTGTATTCTCAACTTCAACTTCATCCTTTCAGTTCCTCTTATTAGTCCTTCTGAAAAATTAGCATCCTTTCATTTCTTGAACATTTGGAATCCCAACTAGGTAAAAATACCTTATGATTCCTTTATCATTCTTTCTCGGTCTTTACTGCTTTCTCCAACATTGACTTTATACCTTTACTCGTCATTTGCTCGTGACATAACCTGATTTTCTGTAGCAATTCTGGTTGCATTGCAACCTCAAATAGTCTCTCAGTACCATTTCCGGTTATTTTAACCTCAATTTTCATTTTCTCAATTTCTTGGATTAACTTTATGCGACGATGTTATCACCTTAAGTCTCTCAGACTAAGGGCATCGGCCACCACATTGGCCTTCCCCGGGTGGCAATGAATCCCACTGTCATAATCCTTGATTAGCTTTAGCTATGTTTTAAATTCTCACGGTAAGTTCTTTCTGGGAAAGTGTATCTAATGCTCTTATGATTTGTATAAGTCTCGCACTTCTTTCCATCCAATTAGTGCCTCCAAAACTTTTAAAGCGAAAACTATCGCTGCCAATTCTAAGTCATGCGTAGGGTATCTAAATTCATATTCCTTTAATTGTCTGGATGCATACACAATTACCTTTCCGTGCTGCATAAGCAGACACCCTACTTCTTTATGCGATGCGTCGCTATAGACCACAAAATCTCCTTTCTCGTCTGGCAGTACCAGCACAGGGCGGTGACTAGTCTCTTCTATAATTCCTGAAAACTTTTCTCACATTTCTCGGTCTATTCAACTTTTCAGTCTTTCGATTAAGTCTGGTCAGTGGGGCTGCTATTTTAGCGAAATCTTGTACACATCTCCGGTAATATCCGGCTAAACCCACAAAATTTCTCACCTCGGTTGGTGTGGTTGGTCTTTCCCAGTTCGAAGCAACTTTTATCTTAGCAAGGTCAACCAGCATTCCTTCACCGTTGACCACATGTCCTAAAATTGTACTTCCTTTAGCCAAAACTCGCACTTTGAGAACTTGGCATATAACTTTTCCCCTTCTCAGTGTCTCTAACACTATCCTCAAATGTTCTGCATGTTCTCCCTAAGTCTTTGAGGTAAACCAAAATATTGTCGATGTCGCTATGACACACTTATCCAAATACTTCTTGAAAACTCGATTCATCAAGTCCATAAAAGTTGTAGGGGCATTCGTCAGCCCAAACGACATTCCAAAAAACTCGTAGTGTCCATACTTGGTGCGAATCGTAGTCTTGGGTACGTCATCAGGTTTAATATTCAACTGGTGGTATCCAGTTCTCAATCAATCTTCGAGAATTTAACTACATCATGCAGCCGATCGATCCAATCACCGATCCTTGTCAGGGGTATTCATTCTTAATAGTTAGCCTATTTAGCTTCGATAGTTGATGCACAGCCTCATGCTGTCGTCCTTTTTCTTCACCAATAACACGGGTGCATCCCACGGTGACGCACTTGGTCTTATCTGTTAGATCAGGATTCAATGATCGTCAGGATCTAGACTTCAACTGATCAGGATTGTTGACATCATCAGGATTGCATGGTCGTCAGGATCAGAATGAATATCAGGACTGGGATCAGGATTGATCATCAGGACTTGAAGCTGATCAGGATTCCTACTTCGAGTTATATTTGGAGTCTAGTTAAATAAGGAAGATTATTCTGTCGGTTCCTGGTTTGTAATAATGAAGCTATCGATTAAGGATAGGTTTCAATCTTTGTAATTGATTAGGACTTATCATGTAATTGATAGAGAAGCTGTGTAGTATATAAACACAGTTTAGGTTTCGATCTAAAGAGATGCAATACACGAGAACAAGATTAAAACACTCGAGTATTTTTGTAATAGGAGCTCTCAAGAACATCAGAATTTCTTGAGAAAGTTTTTGTAATCTAGCAGCTCTCAAGAACATCAGAATTTCTTGAGAGAGTTTGTAACAGTTTTATATCAGATTTAATAAAGCTGTTATCATTCTTTCATATTTGTGATTCATATCTTATTAAGTCGAGAATCTTATACAATTGTATCCAACCCCCCTTCTACAATTGTTTATTACTGGGAAACAATTGGTATCAGAGCAAACTGATTTAGTTTGAATCAGATACGATCTAAGATGTCGACAACAAAGTATGAAAGCATGAAAATTCCCATCCTGAAGAAATCAGAATATCCAACATGGAAGGTAAAGATGTTAATGTACCTGGAGGCTATGGATCCTGACTATCTGGACAGAATTCGTGATGGACCATATATTCCTACAAGGATTGAAGAACGAACAGACACTGTACCTGAACATTATGTGGTCAAGGCCAAGAGTGACTGGACTCCAGAAGAAAAAGCTCATGTACTCAGAGAACCAAAGATAAAGAACATCCTGCACAGTTGTCTTGATGCTGTCATGTCCAACAGAGTGATTGCATGCAAGTCTACTAAAGAAATCTGGGATACCTTGGAAACTCAGTGCCAGGGATCTGCATCTGTCTAGAAGAACAGAAGGGCTCTTTTGATTCAAGAATATGAACAATTCGATGCTAGACCTGATGAGAGCTTAACTGATTTATATGATAGATTTCTGACACTTCTAAACAGTTTATCTTTAGTTGACAAGGAGTATGAAACTGAAGATTCAAACACCAAGTTTCTAAGAGCTTTACCTGAAGAATGGGAAACTCAGACCTCGATCATTAGACATCAGTATGATCTCCACACGGTGTCTCTTGATGAAGTCAATGGAATGTTAAGAACTCATGATCTTGAAGTTCAATAGAGAAAGAATAAGAAAGGCAGCAAGGCAAAATTTATTGCTTTGAAAGAAGAGGCTAAATCAAAAGGAAAAGCTATGGAGGTCTCTAAAAGGAAAACAAGAATAGATGAGTCAGATCCTGATGACTCTTCATCAGATACTGATGGCAATCCTGATGCCAATACTGATGATGACTCTTCTGACTCAGACATGGAAGAGATGGTTGCTATTATAGTTAGAAGCTTCAAAAAGATGAAGTTCAGGAAGGCTAGGAGACAAGGCAACTTCCAGAAAAGGACAGTCAATGCAAACAAAGACAAGAATATCAAAAAGGACAGCGAGGGTAGCAAATTTGACAAGTCAAAGGTTAGATGCTACAAGTGTAATGGTATGGGTCACTTTGCTAGTGAGTGCAAGAAGACAAAGGCACTCATTACATCAAGCAAGGATTGGATGGACTCTTCCTCAGAATTTGATACTGAGGTGGTCAACTGTGCACTAATGGCCAATACTGATGATACTGCTATTCTTGATGATAAGGTACTTAATACTGTCTTTGATTTTGATACTGATAATGCTTCTGAGTTAATACGTTTTCTAAAGTCATTGCATATTAGCTTTAGAAGTCAAACTGCTGAGAATACTAGGATCTTATCTGAGATGTCTGAACTTAGGAAAAGGAATAAGCATTTAGAAGCTGAATTTTCTCTTATGCAAAAAGTACAGATAAAATGTGATAATGCAAAACACATGTACTTAGAGATGAAACTTAAATGTACTGCTCTTGAAAAGGAACTTGAGCGTGCTAATGAGAAAATCAGAACCTGGACAGATTCTGGTAGAAAATTTCATGAGATTAATACCTCTAAGAATTGGAAAGAGTGTCTAGGGTATAAGTTAGATGAGGATAAGAAACTTAAGGAGAAAATTGTTGTTGATGAGATAGTTGGTCCAAAAACCTATAGACATGTTATAGACAAAACCAAATCTAAGATTACTCCTGTTAATTTTGTTTTTGATAAAGATTCCAATTCAACTTTTGAAAAGGGATCTACTTCTGTTCAAAATATCAAAGTTATTAAGTCTAAACCTGTCTTGAGTAAAGTGACTAAAAATGTAGGTTTACTGTCTCAGAAACAACTTAAGGATAAAATCTGTGAAGTTACAGATAGAAAAAAGGAAGCTACTGTTAAGAGAAACAGGAATGGTAAGATTGGGATCAATAAAGAGAATGGTTATAAGTATATCCCAAATGCACCTAGGAAATGTTGTTTTAACTGTGGTAACTCTAATCATCTTGCTATTGATTGTAAAAAGAGTTTAAAGAAAAGTACTGAAATTCCTATTTCTGATGTCAGGAGTAGATCAGTATTTTATTTTCATTGTGGTAGTATATGACATTCTATTTATACTTGTAAAGATTGTCATGATTTGTATTATAACTTTTATGATCCATTGCCTAAGTTTGATAATAGTACAAAGTCTGGTAGAATTGATAATGTCATAGTGAAGCATGCTTTTGTTAATACTGAAACTGACAAAGCATATCCTGATGGAGTTAATCCTGTCAGGACAGCAAAAGTCAGAAAGTCTTCTGCTGCTAAAATTAATAAATTGCATGGAAAAGGAACCCAACAGGTGTGGGTTCCTAAATGTTCTAACTAGAATGTTTATATTCTGATTGCAGGGAAAAAGGAAAAATGTGTTAGTCATGGATAGTGGATGCTCTGTGCACATGACTGGAAACAAAGCCCTGTTATCAGAATCTGAGGAAAAAGCTGGCCCAACTGTGTCTTATGGAGATGGCAACATTGGACAAACTTTGGGATATGGCAATATAATCATTGGAAATGTCATCATTGAGAAAGTAGCTCTAGTGAAAGGACTAAAACACAACCTGTTGAATATTAGTCAAATCACTGACAGAGGTTATCATGTCAACTTCTATTCCACACATTGTGAAGTAGTCAGCAAAGAAACAGGAAAGATTGCATTGACTGGCTACAAGCATGGTAACATTTATGAAGCCAACATTCTCTCAAATACTGATGACTCCCCTACATGTCTCATCAGTAAAGCTTCAGTAGATGAAAGTTGGAATTGGCACAAGAAGCTTTCTCATCTCAACTTCAGCAATATCAATGAGTTGGTTAAGAAAGATTTAGTTAGAGGATTGCCAAAAGTGGTATATACTCCTGATGGACTCTGTGATGCATGTCAAAAAGCTAAACAGAGGACATCATTCAAGAGTAAATATGAATCCTCTATTGAAGAACCATATCACATGCTACATCTTGATTTATTTGGACCAGTCAACATTATGTCCCTCAGTAAGAAAAGATACACTCTTGTAATTGTAGATGAATATTCTAGATTCAGCTGGGTGTATTTTATGCATAGAAAAGATGAAACTCCTGAAATACTGTTGGATCATATGAGAATGATTGAGACAACCACAAAGTACAAAGTCAAGATATTGAGGAGTGATAATGGTACTGAATTCAAGAATTCAAAGATGGAAGAGTTCTGCAAATACAAAGGAAATATTCAACAATTCTCTGCTCATGGCACACCTCAGCAAAATGGAGTAGTTGAAAGGAAAAATAGAACTCTTATTGAAGCTGGCAGAACTATATTGGAAGAAGCTAAATTACCTACATATTTCTGGGTAGAAGCAGTCAACACAGCATGATATACTCAAAATCTCACATTGATAAACAGACATGGTGTTACTCCTTATCAATCTCTCAAGGAGAAGAAACCAAGTTTGAAGCATTTGCATGTGTTTGGCTATAAATGTTTTGTTCTCAGAACTCATTCTGAACAACTAGGGAAATTTGAAACAAAGGTTGATGAGGGAATTTTCATAGGCTATCCTGCATCAAGAGCCTTTAGAGTTTTTAACTTGAGAACGAGGACTGTCATGGAGTCAATACACGTATCTTTTGATGATAAGAAGATAATTGGATTGAATGAAGACTGACATGATAGATTGGTTTTAGAAAATGAAGCTACCAAGGAACCTGAAGAAAATGAATCAGATCCTGTCAATTCATCAGATACTGATGGGTCACCAAATCCTGATGATCCATCAAATCCTGATGACACACCAATTCCTGATGGTGCTAATACTGATGATGCAAATAATGATGATTCATCAAGTAGTGCAAATGTTGAGGGGGGGAGCAACAACAAACTGCTACAAATTCAGAGTCAACTCAATCATCAGGACAAAATTATTCAGATACTGATTCAAGTGACAATCCTGATAATCCATCAGGAGGAAATAGCAATATTTCAGGGGGAGCTTCTAATGAACCAAATTCTTCTAATCAAGATAACACCAATCCAGGGGGAGCATCTACATCAAGAAATGACTTACCATCAGCAAGGAAATGGACTGCAAGTCATACTCCTGATTTAATAATTGGAGATCCTGATGTAGGTGTTCAGACAAGAAGTGCAACTCAAAATGAATGTTTATATAATAACTTTCTGTCAAAGGAAGAGCCAAAGAAAGTTGAAGATGCACTTAAAGATGCTGATTGGGTTACTGCAATGCAAGAAGAATTGAATGAATTTGAAAGAAATGAAGTCTGGAAACTGGTGCCAAGACCAAAGAACAGGTCAATTGTTGGTACAAAATGGATTTTCAAAAATAAGACTGATTCAGATGGTGTAATTATCAGAAACAAAGCAAGGCTAGTTTCAAAGGGGTATTCTCAACAAGAGCGAATTGACTATGATGAAACTTTTGCTCCTGTTGCAAGACTAGAGGCCATCAGAATCTTTCTGGCATATGCAGCTCATAAGAAATTCAAGGTTTTCCAGATGGATGTAAAAAGTGCTTTCTTAAATGGTGAACTGGAGGAAGAAGTATTTGTTGAACAACCTCCTGGTTTCACTGATCCAAAATATCCAAATCATGTTTACAGATTGGATAAGGCACTTTATGGACTAAAGCAAGCTCCAAGAGCATGGTATGAAACCTTAGCTCAATTCTTACTGGAAAGTGGATTCAAAAGAGGTACTATTGACAAAACTTTGTTCTATTTGAATCATGGTAAGGATTTGTTGTTAGTTCAGATTTATGTTGATGATATCATTTTTGGGTCAACAAACAATAAGCTGTGTGAAAAGTTTTCCAAGCTTATGCAGTCAAGATACCAAATGAGCATAATGGGAGAAATGAGTTAGTTTCTTGGTCTTCAAGTTAAACAGACTGATGATGGCATTTTTATCAATCAGTCAAATACACAAAGAATTTGTTGAAAAGGTTTAACATGGAAGATTGTGCTATTGCAAGTACTCCCATTGCTATAGCTACCAAACTTGATCTTGATCAAGGTACTGAGGTAGATGTAACTCACTACAGAGGAATGATTGGCTCTTTATTGTATCTCACTGCAAGTAGACCAGATATCATGTTTGCAACCTGTCTGTGTGTAAGATTTCAAGCAAAACCTAGGGAACCTCATCTGATTGCAGTTAAAAGAATTTTCAGATATCTCAAAGGCACTCCTTCTCTTGGTCTTTGGTATGCAAGGGAATCAGATTTTGGTTTGTGTGGTTATTCAGATGCTGATTTTGCAGGATGCAAAACAGACAGGAAAAGTACTTCAGGAAGCTGTCAGTTTTTGGGTGGTAGACTAGTTTCATGGTTCAGTAAAAAGCAAAAGTCTATCTCTACTTCAACAGAAGAAGCTCAGTACATTGCTGCAGGAAGCTGTTGTGCTCAGATAATGTGGATGAGAAATCAGTTGTTAGATTATGGCATGTCGTACTCAAAAATCCCTATTTTTTGTGATAACCAAAGTGCTATTGCAATGACAGGAAATCTAGTTCAACATTCTCTTACTAAACACATCAGTATTAGATATCATTTCATAAGAGAACAGGTTCTGGAAGGAACAATTGAACTTCACTTTGTTCCTACTAATCAACAATTAGCTGATATATTCACCAAGCCACTGCCTGAATCTACATTCAATAAGTTGGTGAATGAACTTGGAATGATGAACTTTGAGAATTTCTGAGAAAAGCTACAGAGAATAAATCCTGATGACTATCAAATCCTGATGGTCATTCAGAAAGGTATGTATTTTTGATCAAATCCTGATAGGACTCTATCCTGACATGAAGTCAACTGGTCAATCCTGATGCATAGATACTGAAGCTGGTGTGAAAACCAGATGTTTTAAGGCAATTTGAAAACAACAGTGCTGGTATTCTCTGGAAAGTAAAAGCTATACTTAGTCTCTGATTAAGTATTAAGTTTTACTTTTAAATCTCAATTTATTTTCTAAGGAATTACCATTCATCATTTTAAATGTCATATGCACTATTGCTAACAATTTGTATAGGAAATAAAGGAAGATGAACAATTGAGAGAATTGATAAATTTCATTGATACTTGAAGCTGTTTACAAATGGAAAAGGAAAATTACATTGTTTTCTAGTCTAGTTTTCTATTCGGGAACACGTGCACTGCAAATTAGCATGAAAGCTCCTGAGCAGCTTCACAGTCCATCAGGATTGGAAGGTCTCTTGTTCCATCCTTAAAGGACAAGAAGAGGAGCTGATGCACTTGAAGGCGGATCATCACCGTGACCACCGGGACTCTTCCGTGCCTCCAACTTGCATGACATACAAGCATCACGGATCCTCTTTCTTCTCTCAAGCTCTCGTTCGAGCTCCTCAGCATCATCATCTTCATCCTCATCGTCTTCATCCTCTTCATCATTGACAATGATGAGATTGTCAAGAGGATTCCAGTCAGGATTTGCCTGCTGAAAGTTGTTCCAAAGCACATCGGCCATTGCATTAACAAAGGCCTCATGTTCCTGAGGATCAGGAATAGGTTGAGGTCCTTCATTTTCTGCAATTTCTGCTAGAACCTGATCCATCTCCTGCCATATTAACTCTATGTCACCGAGTTCTTGATCAGGTAACGCATCTTGTTGGTTATTAGCAGCCATGGAAAAACGAAGAAGATGAAAGGTTTTCGTAAGTTTTTTCTGTGGAGAGGGTTTGTGTATTTTTGGTAAATGATAATACTGTTTAACACTCTCTTTTATAGAGATTATTTGTTAAAGCTGCAGATCATTTTCTTATTCTCGAGGCGACGGTTCAGTTTTCCATGACTATTTTGCTTTGATAAATGGTAAGAATGTTTTAGTGGGTTCTACATCATTCATTTGGTGAATTTTAAAAAAAAAACATTTTTCAGGATTAGTGAAATAAAATTTTGTTTTCTTAAATGAAATTTTATTTTTACTTCAAATAGAAAATATTTTTTAATCCTGACAAGGCAAATGGTTTTATTGGAAATGCTTTTATTCCTGATGAGGTTAGGTTTTTCTTACATCAGAAAATGCCTACTTGTTATGTATTACTTTCTCATGCTATGGGGCAAGGACAATCACACCTTGTTCCTAACCCAAGCATTCATCCCAAACATTCTAAACAGTCAACAGTCACCTCTAATGTCTCTCAAAAGACTTTAGTTGTAAAATCAAAGAAATCAGCTAGAATTGATGTGTCAGGAAGGCAATCAGGTTCAAAGGATTTTTCTTCTACACCACTCACTAAAAAGAAGTTACAAGGGGGTGTACAAGGGGTCCTGGTGAAGAAAGCTGCTAAGGGTGTTGAGGCTGTTTCTGTTAAAAGGAAGTTAGTGCTCAGGGATGAGACTGATTCAGAGGATGATTTACCTATATCCTCTATATTGAATGTGAATAAGGAAGTTGCTGATACTGCTATTGAAGCTGTGGTACCTTCATCAAAATCACAGAAGAAAAGGAAATTATCTAAGAGCAGGTATCATATTCCTTTTGAAAAGAAGCAGGATACTGATGTACATGACACTTCTATTCTAAATGAGCAATCAAGTTCAGCTGCTCAAGCAAATCCTGATGTTAGTATTCCTGATGCTGCACCAAGTCAAGTGGTTACTATTTCAGACTCTCCAGTACAGGACTCTCCAACAAAAAGACATGTTGATATTTCATGGGAGAAGTATGGTGCTGCTGCTTCCAATCTTGGGATTAAACATCCAATGGAAAAGCTAAGGAAAGTAGGAGAGTTAGTGTATTCTAGACAGAAGAAACTGAAGGGATCAAGCCCATAAGAACCTGGACCTCAAAGTGGTTCAGCAGCTCTTACTGATGATCCAGCCACACAAGAACCACTCAATCAAAGTTTGGGTGAAGGCTTAGCAATTGGAATGGTCACACAAGAACAATCTTCTCAAAGTGAAGATGCAGGCCAAGCTACAGTTTCTGAGAAATTTCCAGACAATGCTCAAGGGATTTCTGGTGCAGATGACGTTCAAAGATTGGTCGAGGACACTGTCAATGAGGGAAGCACACAAGAACCTCCAACTCAAAGTGTTGAAGAAGCTTCAGAACCTCATGTTACACAAGAACCATTAGTAACAAACACTGATGCAAGCTTATCAAATCCTGACAATGTTGCTCCTGACGCTAGTGGTGCTCCTGATGTTGAACCAATTTTGATACAACCACTAAGATCACGACTGTGACACCCTCCAAACCCGGGGTACAGATTTGAGGAGTCACCCGACCAACGGGACACAATATAATCACTAACTATAACACATGCATAATATATAAAGACAATAAATACCCCTTGACCAAGACCGCTATAGATTATGGTATTGAACACAAGCTTCTACAATCTTTTATTATTATAAACCAAATTTTATCAGAGTTATTACATCACAACTAAGTTCAGAACTAGACATCTAGTCTAATCAAGACAAGACAACAACTACCCTGCCAATGACAACCACTCGAGGTGCTCTCCTAGCTGCCGGTGAACTATCTGTCACGCTGTTCCGACTCATACTCTCGCTTCACTGGAATGGGGTTAGGAAACAACAATCAAGAGTGAGCCAAAAGTGTTCAGCAAGCATCACAATATATATATATCATCAAAATTTAAGATATGAATTTCAAGATATCTGATTCAACAATGTTTAAGCCAACACATGATTTATATCAATATCAACTGAAGAAAAAGGAATTAGAATTGGACTTCTACATTTTATTCAAAACAAAGGTTGTGGTGCTGGCCAGCCCCGCAACAACCCCGGACTAGCTCATGACAAAGTCCTCTACGGATCCAAGGCCAATCTGGGCATAAATTACATCGACCATAAATGGCCTGACCAATAATTGGTACATTTTAAAAACATGCCAATTCTATCACAAGGTATAAGCAATAACATGCTCGATAAGTAATGCACAACATCAAGGTATAATAATTGCAAAAGAGCTTCAACGGCTTGATATCAAAAGAAAATTGGGAATAGTCATGAAATAATTCCAACAGTAATATATACTCGTTTGGAGAAAGAAATCAATGGTTAAGATCGATTATCAATTACGGTAGCCAATTGTCAATAACGGAAAATCAACAATCAATAGTTGTAACAATAATCAAGTGGTGGTAATCAACCGGTAATGGTTATGAGAAATAATCAAACGATGGTATTCAACAATCAATAGGTGAAAGCAATAATCAAATGGTGGTAATCAACCGGTAATGGTTATGAGAAATAATCAAAGAAGGTAATTAACAATCAAGGGTTGAAAACAATAATCACTGGATTGGAAATAAGGGTTTCCGATGCAGATCAAATCAAAGAATTTAGGAAATTTATAAATGGAATCAGTTGCCCAATTACGGGTCAAGGATTAACAATCTGAACTATTCTGGAGTCTCAACATTTAAATATAGATGACAATACAATATATCACAATAACGGCACAGATACTTGCCTGGTCTATGTCGCTGCCGGTTCTACTCGTTCACTCAACTTTCCCCTTTCCCTTGAATTTAAATAAGTCACAACAAATTTTTCAATAAAAAAAATAGGATTTTTAAATCCAATATAAGTATTTAAATGCAATTAAATCAATTAATAAAATTAATTGACACTCATTAAATGCTCAAACTATTTTTAAATAATAAAACAAGCTTGAAAATAATTAAACTGAATTTCAAATTAATCAAATCTAATTAAAAATTAATTTTTAAGAATTAACTGATTAAAAGAATTAATAAATTAATTAATAAATTAATTATTAATTAAAAATAATTAAAATAATTAAGTTTAATCAATTTTCGAATTTAAAATAATAAATAAATAATTTCAGAATATTTCTGATACAAAAATATATTTTTAAAATAAAAATATGAATTTTTAAAGATTTTAAATTATTTTCGAATTAAATAAATAATTAAAATCCAAAAACAGTTTTCAGAAATGAAATTAGTGTTTCAAAGATCGAAACCGGGTCAGAAAACGGGTCAAGCGGGTCGGGAAGAACGGAATCGGGTCACCAAGAACAACCCACCGGATTCTGGGTTTTCCAGAATCCGGCCGGTGTTCAGCGACCGGAATCCTTCATTCCTGATCAAACACACATGAAACTAGAGGGCTTTTGTTCGCCCTTCCAAGACAAACACAACCAACACACAAACATACATGTATCATGCCGGAATCGAGCCCAGAATTCGGTCAAAGAATCCCGACGGCAACAACTCCGGCCGGAAACACGATCTACTAATTCTGTACATGAAACTCAACGTCTAATATGTCAAAATGAAGCTTATAACTCATACAATAAAACCCCTATTTCAGTATCAATGTCAGATCAACAACAAGAAAGAACGAAGCAAAAGAAAAATTCGGGTCAAAACCCGAAAATTAAACCCATCAAAATTGAACTTAAACATGAAATTAAATCATGGATTCTTGCTAATTAGAACCCTAGGAACATGTTAGAAGCAACCAATTGAACGGAGAATCAACAAAATGAAAATCCCCAAATCGGGTATAAACCCTAATTTAATTCGAATATTGAAAAATTCATAATAAATCGAAAAATTACCAGATGATGATGAGGTTGGAAGATTCTGAAACTAGAGATCAAGAGCTTTGATTTGAGTACTTGAACTTTGATTTCTGAATTCAATAACACCTTGAACGAATGGTTTGATTATTCAAGAACACGAAGAACACGTTTAGGGAATTTTTACTTTTTGATTATACGTAATGCAGATTATGAAGGCTATAAGGTACGATTCGTCTTTATATATTTTTGGAAAAATAATACCCCAAGGAACATTTTTCGATCGATATAGATCCACTGGATCGTTTAAAAACCCTAATTAGGTTAAAAACACGTTTTACGAGGAGATAATTATCTACAAGGACTGATAATTATCCAAATCAATACATATCATTATATAACTAATGCTCAAGAATACTGGGGCTATAACAAATGAAATATTGAGATAAACGATATATCCGTCCCCCCCAAGCAATTAGGGTTTGGAACAATTTTTCCCTTTTCGAACAAAATGAATTATACTAGCAAGATCAAATAACTAGGGATGAAATGATACGAATAATCCTTTTGATAACGTTTCGAATACAAAAGACGAAGAAATAATAATTATGTACAAAATCTCAACGGGGCCCTTGAATTTTCAAAACGGGGCTCAAGATTGAAGAAAATTTCAAACGACAAAATATTTGAAAGGCTTCCGACTCACCAAATAACACATAATTACTTAACACTCTCACCTTAATAATATTCAAATATCCCCCAAAATATTTTATACCAAATATATCATTTATTCATTAATAAAAAAAAAATTCACCGATATTACATCCTTCCCCCTTAATAGGATCATGTCCTCAGGATCTGATCAAGGAAACAACTGGGGATACATCTCTATCATGCCACCTTCTAGTTCTCAATTATACTCGTTTACCAAAGGATTTCCTCCACACGACTCTTTAACACTATCTCCTTGCGATACCATATTGACTCAGTCGTTCTACATACAAAGAATCTGTCGGGACCTCTACGGTTTCATATTCTATCACACATCCCTCTTACCCTTACAATCAATACTCGCATCAAACTCTCTTACTCGTAAGGCAACAATTCTCACAAAACAATTTTCCAAAACTTAGCTCACCACGAAGATTATATGAACTGGTCGCTATACGATTCTAACTTTCATTACGCAATTCAATATACGAGCAATGCTTCTAAATAAAAGACTTGGTGTACCTGGCATCACGTCGGAGTCTCTTTCTGCTTCTCCCATTGACATATTATAAGTCCTTGCTAACGGCTGGATATTAACAGCTGGGGGTGCCTCTATGGCCCGGATCATGTTGTTCACGGCTGCTGGCATTCTGCAATCCTTAACCACATGTCCTGGTTCTTGGCAATGGTGACACACAATGCCTGCAGTGCAATCCCTGGAGTAGTGACCCTTCTGGTTGCACTTAAAGCAGGTGACAGTCAACCGATGGCATATTCCTGGATGTCGTTTCCCGCATGTCTTGCATTCAGATAGTGGGGGTCTTGTAACTCCCTGGTAACTGTCGGCTGGTAGGCCGTTATCCTGCCCTACACTTCCGGTATCTGGTTTCTTAAAACTTGTATCCCTACCGGGCTGAGATCCCGGCTTCTTACTTGACTGACTCTGAAAACTTCCTTGCTGCAGCCCATTCTCGGGTATCCCTACTTTCCTCTTCTTATTCTCCCTCTCCTTCATGTATGAATCACTCTCTGTTTCCGCAATCATTGCTTTCTGTACCACTACTGCATAAGTATCCAACTCCAAAATGGCTAACTTGCTACGAATCCATGACCTTAGTCCCTGTTGGAACCTTTTGGCCTTCTTCTTCTCCGTGTCCACATATGTTGGAACAAACCTTGACAACTCCGTAAACTTTGTCTCGTATTGGGGAACAGTCATGCTTCCCTGCTTCAACTCTAAAAACTTCAATTCCATCTGGTCTCGCATATAATCTGGAAAATACCTTTCTAGAAACAATTATGAAAATCTAGCCCACGTAATCAATCCCTCGGGCTTCATAGCCCTACTTGTTTCCCACCAATAACTTGCCTCGCTCTTCAAGAAATAACTAGCATATTCTGTCTTCTTATCTTCTGTCACTTCTATCAGGGTAATAGCCTTCTCTATCTCTTTTAACCATGCCTTTGCCTCTACTGGGTCTGCGGATCCTTTAAACTCTGGAGGTTTCGCGGCCTGGAAAAATTTGAACGTTACCGCGGGTGCTGCCTGTTGGTGAAGCTGCTGCTGCTGATGCTGTTGGTGCTGTTCTAAGAGCTGTTGCTGAATCACTTGCTGCTGTTGTGCTAGCGCGGCCGTCTGATGGGTAAGAGTATTCAAAAGTTGAATTACCATCGGATCTATATGTCCCGTGGGAGGTATATTCTGCTGACCTTCCTGGTCAGAGGAATCATTTGAACGGATTTGTCGTGTAGGAGGCATATCGCTGATGAATAAACAATATTTGATTTAAGTAAACAGTTCAAGGAAATAGAAGGGAGGGTCACAATTGATATTTTGAAGGTTTACAGATCTTCTCAATGGTGTATGGGTACACTCGTTGTAACAAATAGAATGACAATTATGATGCTGAAAATGAATGATAAGTGAATAATACCAATTCTGCAAAAGATGATTATCATATATATATGGGGTCAGTACAAGCGTAGAACGCTTCAAAAGTAAAATACGTCACAGCTGAACTACGACTGCCGATTACAATACAAAAAAAAATGTAACAAAAACCCGAGGCGATCCTATAAGCCCGGTGCACTGCTGATACTACCATATGCATCTATATACTGTCTATCTGAAATCCATATACCATACCAAATCTGACTTCTCCTAACCCGCTCACAAATCACCTGCTCCTGTCTGCCATAACGGTGGTCCTGCAATCTCTGCAATCTCTCCCATCGCGTAATCCAAAATCTCTCTCATCCCTGGTACTGTCTCTCCCTCTCGGCTAGAAGCTAAACCATGCAGTCGAGTCTCAACCAATGTCCTCGTAACTCTAAGTCTCATCTGAATATCTCCTACCTGAACTCTGAGTCTGTCCCTCTCTCGGACTACCGTTGCCTCTGCCGAACGAATCTTCCTCATCTCTAATACCTGGCTACAGAAGTACTCTCTCTCCCTACTCACCCTCTGATACTCATGGTGTGGAACTGGTAAATCACAAAGCTGATACCTAGGTCCAGAAACTGATGCCTGAGAAAATGTTGTTGGGGCTACTCGTCGGAGTGGAACATGCCAAGGTATCTGATCCCTCCTAACTACTGGTTGCCTCGGCTGGTTCCGTGTCGGTCGAGACGGTCTCGACGGTCCTGCTCTAATATCCAGTATAGTTCTCTCCTCTGTCGGATCTTCTGATGGGTCTGACTCTGAGCTAGAGCTAGGGGCTGCAATCATAACCACATTTAATTACCACTCGTAATACTCTAAACTGACCTCCTAATATCCTTAAGTGAATTTCTAACCCTATATGTTATCCTGGACCCTAAGTCCTAACTTGTTTCAAATGCCATAACCTTTAGCTCTGATACCAACCTGTGACGCCCTCCAAACCCGGGGTACAGATTTGAGGAGTCACCCGACCAACGGGACACAATATAATCACTAACTATAACACATGCATAATATATAAAGACAATAAATACCCCTTGACCAAGACCGCTATAGATTATGGCATTGAACACAAGCTTCTACAATCTTTTATTATTACAAACCAAATTTTATCAGAGTTATTACATCACAACTAAGTTCAGAACTAGACATCTAGTCTAATCAAGACAAGACAACAACTACCCTGCCAATGACAACCACTCGAGGTGCTCTCCTAGCTGCCGGTGAACTATCTGTCACGCTGTTCCGACTCATACTCTCGCTTCACTGGAATGGGGTTAGGAAACAACAAGCAAGAGTGAGCCAAAAGTGCTCAGCAAGCATCACAATATATATATATCATCAAAATTTAAGATATGAATTTCAAGATATCTGATTCAACAATGTTTAAGCCAACACATGCTTTATATCAATATCAACTGAAGAAAAAGAAATTAGAATTGGACTTCTACATTTTATTCAAAACAAAGGTTGTGTTGCTGGCCAGCCACGCAACAACCCCGGACTAGCTCATGACAAAGTCCTCTACGGATCCAAGGCCAATCTGGGCATAAATTACATCGACCATAAATGGCCTGGCCAATAATTGGTCCATTTTAAAAACATGCCAATTCTATCACAAGGTATAAGCAATAACATGCTCGATAAGTAATGCACAACATCAAGGTATAATAATTGCAAAAGAGCTTCAACGGCTTGATATCAAAAGAAAATTGGGAATAATCATGAAATAATTCCAACGGTAATATATACTCGTTTGGGGAAAGAAATCAATGGTTAAAATCGATTATCAATGACGGTAGCCAATTGTCAATAACGGAAAATCAACAATCAATAGTTGTAACAATAATCAAGTGGTGGTAATCAACCGGTAATGATTATGAGAAATAATCAAACGATGGTATTCAACAATCAATAGTTGAAAGCAATAATCAAATGGTGGTAATCAACCGGTAATGGTTATGAGAAATAATCAAAGAAGGTAATTAACAATCAAGGATTGAAAACAATAATCACTGGATTGGAAATAAGGGTTTCCGATGTAGATCAAATCAAAGAATTTAGGAAATTTATAAATGGAATCAGTTGCCCAATTACGGGTCAAGGATTAACAATCTGAATTGTTCTGGAGTCTCAACATTTGAATATATATGACAATACAATTTATCACAATAACGACACAGATACTTGCCTGGTCTATGTCGCTGCCGGTTCTACTCGTTCACTCAACTTTCCCCTTTCCCTTGCTCCGGAAACTCGATTCTATAATTTAAACAACTCATCACAGTAAGTCTAACTATCCTCATTCTAACCTCGACACATAATCAATTAATAACACACTTAAACAAATAACCGGTTACGTATCGGACGTCCGGTATGATTTACGGTATTAACAACTCAAATCTTAACCCTAGTACGGGTATATACGGACTATAAACACATTACACAACTTATACGAACCATATAGCACTTATAAACATTTTTAAACACGTCACACAGAACTTATTTGAATTTAAATAAGTCACAACAAATTTTTCAATAAAAAAAAAATCGGATTTTTAAATCCAATATAAGTATTTAAATGCAATTAAATCAATTAATAAAATTAATTGACACTCATTAAATGCTCAAACTATTTTTAAATAATAAAACAAGCTTGAAAATAATTAAACTGAATTTTATATTAATTAAATCTAATTAATAATTAATTTTTAAGAATTAACTGATTAAAAGAATTAATCAATTAATTAAGAAATTAATTATTAATTAAAAATAATTAAAATAATTAAGTTTAATCAATTTTTGAATTTAAAATAAAAAATAAAAAATTTCAGAATTTTTCTAGATATAAAAATATATTTTTAAAATAAAAATATGAATTTTTAAAGATTTTAAACTATTTTTGAATTAAATAAATAATTAAAATCCAAAAACAGTTTTCAGAAATGAAATTAGGGTTTCAAAGATCGAAACCGGGTCAGAAAACGGGTCAACCGGGTCGGGAAGAACGGAATCGGGTCACCAAGAACAACCCACCGGATTCTGGGTTTTCCGGAATCCGGCCGGTGTCCAGCGACCGGAATCCTTCATTCCTGATCAAACACACATGAAACTAGAGGGCTTTTGCTCGCCCTTCCAAGACAAACACGAGCAACACACAAACATACATGTATCATGCAGGAATCGAGCCCAGAATTCGGTCAAAGAATCCTGACGGCAACAACTCCGGCCGGAAACGCGATCTACTAATTCTGTACATGAAACTCAACGTTTAATACGTCAAAATGAAGCTTATAACTCATACAATAAAACCCCTATATCAGAATCAATGTCAGATTAACAACAAGAACGAACGAAGCAAAAGAAAATTTCGGGTCAAAACCCGAAAATTAAACCCATCAAAATTGAATTTAAACATGAAATTAAATCATGGATTCTTGCTAATTAGAACCCTAGGAACATGTTAGAAGCAACCAATTGAACGGAGAATCAACAAAATGAAAATCCCCAAATCGGGTATAAACCCTAATTTAATTCGAATATTGAAAAATTCATAATAAATCGAAAAATTACCAGATGATGATGAGGTTGGAAGATTCTGAAACTAGAGATCAAGAGCTTTGATTTGAGTACTTGAACTTTGATTTCTGAATTCAATAACACCTTGAACGAATGGTTTGATTATTCAAGAACACGAAGAACACGTTTCGGGAATTTTTACTTTTTGATAATACGTAATGCAGATTATGAAGGCTATAAGGTACGATTTGTCTTTATATATTTTTGGAAAAATAATACCCCAAGGAACATTTTTGGATCGATATAGATCCACTGGATCGTTTATAAACCCTAATTAGGTTAAAAACACGTTTTACGAGGAGATAATTATCTACAAGGACTGATAATTATCCAAATCAATACATATCATTATATAACTAATGCTCAAGAATACTGGGGCTATAACAAATGAAATATTGAGATAAACGATATATCTGTCCCCCTAAGCAATTAGGGTTTGGAACAATTTTTCCCTTTTCGAACAAAACGAATTATACTGGAAAGATCAAATAACTAGGGATGAAATGATACGAATAATCCTTTCGATAACGTTTCGAATACGAAAGACGAAGTAATAATAATGATGTACAAAATCTCAACGCACTATGCCATAAATGGCCTTCTGCAACCCTTGAAAACCATTGCCGGAAGTTCAAAATTTGTTGGCATAGCCTCAAAAATCTCAAAGGCAACACTTTTTTTCACTGTTAGTTTTTTCCCCGTTGCCTTAGGGGTCAACGCCAACACTTTTCTACCTATGCCAACAGGTTAAAATATGTTGCATTAGATTAGACTTTGTTCAGAAAAACGTGGGCCCCACATGTGGGCCCTACTGTTTTGGGCCCCACATGCGGGCCCCACATGCGGGCCCCACATGTGTACCCCTTTAGCAACACTTTTTTTTGAGCAAATGGCAACACTAAATTAAACTATTACAACATTTTTTAAACAATATTTGCAACACTTTATCATAGCTACTGCAACACTTTTGTAATGGTAAACTAAAAATATACTGCAGATATATAAGCAATTCTCGGTACCACAGTACTTCAAACATGTCTTTGCATTTCATTCATCAACCTGAAAATAAAACATTATAATTCAGTACAGAACTAAATACACATTATCTTCTCAGACATCAATAATAAGAAGAAAATGAATGTAAATAGGTCTTGTTGATCCATTAACCAGAATATCTTGGAGTAAGCTTTGATTCCGATAAGTAAATGAATGCATGTAGGTTTTGTTGATCCATTAGCAAGAATCGATCTAATGGTTGTGACAAGGTACTTTGCAACCTGCAAAGGGGAAGTAAAAGAATCTCTTAAAAAACCCAAACTTTAACTAGTGTTACTACTACCAACTATCAAAAAATGTGCATAAATTTGTGGCATCAATAATAAGCACAAAGCACCAGACAATTAATATCAGCTATAGCCATACGACCATACCTGTTTGTATTTTTGAAGGAATGAATAGTTGAAAAATTAGTGGACTCAAAATCAAATCCAGATGTAAAGATAAAAGAAAAGCAGCAGCAGAGCAAAACCTTCAGAGCATGCATATTTTTAATATTTTCTTAATATTAGAAGTAAGATTCAACTTGCTATTAATTGAATGGGGATTTGTTCCACCTGATTGATTTGAAGTTTGTGAAGTCCCATACATGCTCTCAGATATTCCTTTAATAGCCTCAACCTGCAATGATTTAAAAAGCAATAGCCAATAAGCATACAAGTTTTTTGAAATGAGAGTACACAAATATAAAGAGAAGTAATATAATTAAACTCATAATAATAAGCAGTCAATAGTGAAGAGTATCATTACAAAATAATGGAACATGGGATTTTTACAACCAAAAGATAAGACTAGGTTACATTAATGCAAGTTGTAGGCAATATACTAAAAATAAAAATAAAATAAGTGAAGGCAATATCCAGTATTAGAGAATCAGAAATGCAATGCACATTTGAATTGCTCCTCTATGTAGTTTAATCATTTATAGGCAATCAGTTTAGGTTTATACATGAAATCTATGTATTGTTCAGGACAGGTCCATCTCAAATCCACATTAGCATAAGAGAAAGATTTTCAGGTTTTAATATTGTTGAACATAATAAAGATTTTATAACTTATAAATGAGACCAAAAGTTACAGCTAGTGTTATTTTTATAATTAAGGTTGTAAATTTACAAGCCTAACTACCAGGTAGATAGTAAAGCTTCTATTTTAAGTGGGTAAACATGAGGGCAATTCTAATTTGAAAAGTGTTCCAACTAGAATCCTAAATGTTTAGCAAATATAAGTAATGACCAAACTGTCTAGTGTATCCCAAGCTTAGTTTATCGTCACAAATTCCGAGCTAAGCAGACCAGCTCAAGTTAAAGTCAAACTAATTCCGAGCTTGGCTTTACTTGGTGCGAACTGCAGCACTATTATTATTAAACAACACAACAATAGAAGTTCAATCAGCAGGCAAAATTCAAAATTTATAAAGAAGAGGAGCATTTACCTGCTCCATTGGTATCAACCAGTTTCTCCTTAGCTAACAAGATTACGGGAAACAGTGTAACGTTACTGTTCTGGATTGTAAAATGATTAATTTGGTCATTTCCAGCTTGAGTCCTTGTTTGCATCACCACACCCAGCCTCGCTTCTACAAATTCTTCCCTACTTTAAACATTCAGCTGAAGTAGTAAATCCTCTGTAACTTAATTAATTTTTTTTAACAGCTTTCAACTTTTATATAAGGTCGTAGTCATGAGTCAAATTAGAGTTCTCTGGAATCTCTCTAGTACATATTTCAGGTCTTTTAATAAATAGAAAGTAAAACAAATTAACAAAGGACACAACCTAGTACATTGGGCAGGCATATACTAGAAGAATTATTTGGCTACATGATTATTTACTTATCGTAGCTATTTAAATGTAGAAGCTTTTCTGAAATGTGAAATGCACATTATATTAGTTTAAAAATTCTTAGGTTGCCACTTTCTCATTGCGCAACTGAGAAAAACATAAATTGAAATAAGAGTAGACAAGAAAAAGAGCATAACTGATCCAGAAAGGTTTAAACCACACGACTTTTGTGTCACATTTATATATCTCATATCTGCACAGGAGTACCAGGTTCATAACATATTGTTGTCATAATAAATTTCATGTGTGTGTGTGTAATCATGTAGGCATTCGTGTATGCATTTTTCTCCGCTTAGAAAGTATAAACCCCTTTTTTTTCCCAACATCTAATTAATTCAGTCACATGTTTTGTGTTTGTAATTTCTGAAACAATTTAAAGTTTGAAGATACTAAAAAATATTTCAAAACTGGACCACATGTGAAAGCAGGTAAAACACTAAATGAAAAAATCTTTAAAATGATGTAATTGATTGACTACAACTTTATCCATTGTAGCTAATGAATACAGGGACTCTACTGTTCTTTGCCTGGAATTCTCAATAAGGTATAAATTTACTAGAAAGGAAACAAAAAATCGTTATTCTATAAAGGATGCCTTCATATTAAAGAATACCTGAGTAGAAATGGATTTAGAGTCACAATCACTAACTTGGTGCTACTGAATCTATAATGATCTATAATGATAAGTTAGAACTCCTTGCAATTACCCAATTACTAAAAAATCTGGCCTAAAGGAAAAGAGAACTAGGCATTCCGAGTAATTAGATAAAATCAAAATGTAGGATCAGTGTTAACAAGCAAATACTTGAGGCCTTGAGGGGGGAAAATTACCAACATAAATTGATATTAGCCAGCATCTCACTAAAAAGAAAACTGATATTAAAACACTAGTTTTATATATTAAACTTTTGTTCTCTTTCTTTCACAAGCTAAGAAAGTTAATAATGGTGTGCTTGCGGATTAGTCCGCATATGTAAACCTATATAAGTCTTAGAAGATTAGAGAAATAGTATCGTAATTTGAGAAACATGAATAATTATATCAAAATCCCAATAACAGCAAAGCATTACAGTTGGTGCATAGAAATTGACCTAAAAGTCTCAAGGGTAGATGTTAGATATAATTGCTGACGTTTGTTCATCAGTGTTTAAGTAACAGGTACATATCAGAGTTTATATAGAAGCCAGTCAGAGTTTGATAAAGTCTGACTGGGTGAAGAGTATACATGGAAGCCGGTCAGAGTTTGTTATAGTCTGACAGGGTGATAGTTGACTTAGCTGTCGGTGCAAAGATAAAGATTCTAGAAGCAATATATTCTGAAGATGGAAAGAAGCAGAATATATTGATACAGCTAAGGAGACTGGACAGAAGACTGAAGCAATCCTTAATTGATAATAATTGTATAGCTGATTTATAGGAGTATCAATTAGATAAGGATTGTATGTAGTTGTGTACTATATAAACACAGATAGGTTATCCCTAGAAGGGACGCGAACATTGAATATATTATTCTTGTAACCTAGTAGCTCTTTGTGATTCATTAACATCACTAAGAGAGAAACTGTTAATATAATTACAGTTTGTTGTGTTCTTGATTGTTATTCTCGTATACATACTTGATTATATTGTGTAATCGGCCTAACAATTGGTATCAGAGACAAGGCTGTTTAATATATACAGTTTTACGATTCAAACACAGTATTAATCATGTCTGAAGAAAATCAAACTTCTCCCAAGGTTGAACAGGTTAAACCTAATTCTGTGAGTCGATATGAAACAATCAGGGTTCCAATTCTCAGAGCAGTGGAGTATCCAATTTGGAAGGTGAAGATGACCATGTTTCTGGAGGCTACAGATCCAGAATACCTTGACAGAATATATGATGGTCCTCATCTGCCGACTAAATTATCTCCTGTTGTTGATGGTCAAGAACAAAAGACTGTTCCAAAGGAAAAGAAAGATATGACTCCTGAGGACATCTCATCAATTGCAAAAGATGCAAAGGTTAGACATCTTCTCCACAGTGCTTTAGATAATGTAATGTCTAACAGAGTAATTGGCTGCAAGACTGCCAAAGAGATATGGGATGCTTTAGAAGTCAGATGCCAGGGAACAGGTGCTATTAAGAAGAACAGAAAGACAATACTCACACAGGAGTATGAGCACTTTGATTCAAGACCTAATGAAACCTTGACTGAGACTTATGACAGATTTTGAAAACTATTGAATGATCTGTCTCTGGTTGATAAAGAATATGAGCTTGAAGAGTCTAATCTCAAGTTTTTGTTATCTCTACCTGAAAAGTGGGATTTAAAGACAACCACAATAAGAGATAATTATGAGCTTGCTGATACAGATCTTGATGAAATCTATGGGTTGTTGAAAACTCATGAACTGGAGATAGAACAAAGGAATAGAAGATTGAGTAAAAAGACAAAATCTGTTGCTCTCAAAGTTGAGGAGAAGCCCATCAAGAAGGAATCATCAAGGAAGAAAGCCAAGGGAAAGGCTTTAGTCATTAAATCTGAAAGCGAGTCATCAAACTCTGATGATGACTCAAACTCTGATGAAGCTTCTGACTCTGAGGATGATGAAGAACAGATGATGCAAATGGCTGCATTGATGGTGAAAACCTTCAAGAAGATGGGATTCAAGAACTTCAAGAAAGGAAAGAGATTCTCAAGGAAAGATTCAAACTCTGATAAGAGAAATTTCAGAAAGTCTGATGGAGGATATACCAAGTCTGGAAAGAAAGACAAGTCTGAGATCCAGTGCTACAAGTGTAAAGAGATGGGTCATTATGCTCCAGAGTGCAAGAAAGACAAATCTGAGAAAGCACTCATCTCTAAAGGCAAAGACTGGGCAGATACTTCAGACTCTGATGATGGAGAAAATTATGCTCTAATGGCAACTGTCAGAGATGAGACTGAATCATCTGAAAATAAGGTACCCCTAACTACTTATGCTTATGATACTGATAATATATCTGAGTTAAGAGTATATCTGAAAAGTGTACATGTTTGCTATAGGGATCAGACTTTAGAGAATGAAAGAATTAAAGCTGAGAATCTTAGTCTTAAAGATAGAAACAAGTTTCTTGAAGGAGAACTTGAAAAGATGAAGCAGATTCAAAAAGAAAGAGATGATGCTGTTTATGTTGAACAGGAGTTGCTCAAAAGATATAAGAAATTAGAATCTGATCTAGAAAAAGAAAGAAAAATAATCAAGACTTGGACAGATTCTGGAAGAGACACTCATCAAGTGTTTCAGACAGATTCTGTAGGTTTAGGCTATTGTGAAAATGATGAACTTAGGTTTAAAGACAAGGTTAAGGTTAAAGCACAACTTAAACCTGTGATATTTGTTCCAGAAACCAATAAGTTAAAATCTGTTGTAATAAGAGAAGCTGATATGGAATCAGATGAAGCCTGTGAAAAACAGGAAAATATTATAACAGAAAAATTTATGGAAAGAGAAGCTGTTAGAAAGCCAGTAAAAACTTGTGAAAAACAGGTTAATGTTGGTTTGATGACAGGAAAACAGTTCAATCATAAGCTTGATTAGTGCATATTTTTGCATTCTTTTGTACCTATTTTATTGTTAATTTTCGTATTTTTAAATAAATTAACTAGTTGTATTTTCATATTTTGTAGATATTTGGAAAAATAAAGAAAAAAGAAGAAAAAGGGACAAAGAAGGGCAAAAGTGGAAAAGAAAAATCAAGGATGGAAGAAAAAGACAAAATAAGGTGTTGGTTGATTAGATTTCAAGATGAAGGGCCAAGATTAAACCAACATTTCCCCAAAACCCTAATTTTCCCCTATAAATACCCCCCTCATTCCCCTTTGTACATAACCCTAGTTTTAGCCTAGCCTAAATTTTTAGTTAGCTTCTCTTTTCTTTTCCTAGATCTAGTTTTCTCTTTCATTGTAGTAGCTTAAACTTTGTAAACTCTCTTTCATATTAATGGTAAATCAAACATTTATTTTAAGTCTCCATCTTGTTCTCTTCATTTCTTGGCTATGAACTTTTGTAAATCCAATAAAGTGGGTCAAATAGCTTTTGTGCTACCACTTGAGGTATAAAGGAGCTCTTTTTATTTAATGTTAAGTAGTGTTAATGCTCTAGATTTACTTTTGATAGTGTTCTTGAGTTGAGCCCCTTTAAATTTGATTTTAATGTTGGGTTTGATGATTAGAGCTTATTATTTACATTTTCTTGTTAATTTTGGTGAAATATTGTAATGGGTTTGTTGATTTAGTGGTAGATTTGAATTTAATAGTGTTATGAAGCTTGTAGATTCACTTTTGGATTTAATTTTTATGTTTGAGTTTGTCATTTAGATGAAATGGGTTTGATACTTTAGTGATGTTGACAGTGTTAAAGTAAGTCTTTTTATTTTATTTAGGGTATAATCTTAATATTTGGTGGTTTAATTTTTCCGGTTAGAGTCATTTTTCCGGGCAGTTTTTGAGCTGTTTCTGCCCCTTCTTGGCCTGAAATCCGCGCAGCAGCGAACCAGTTTTTTTCTTATTAATTTTCCCCGCGCGTGGGAGTCACGCGCGCGCCTAGAATTATTTTTTCTGTCCTTTTTTTCCACGCGCGTGAGCGCCAAATTACACCTGCCAGTTCAGTTTTGTCCACCAGTTTTTGTTTCTTTTTTTTTTTTTTGTCTTTTCTTTCGCTTTTCGTGTTTTCCTATTTTCTGTTTTTTCTATTTTTCTTTCTTTCGTTTTTTTTGTTTTTTTTTTCTTTCGCTCCTAATTTTTTTCTGTTTTCTGTTATTTCCTGTTTTTTTATTGTTTATCAATTTTCTATTTTTTAGTTATATCTAAAATGTTTCTTTTAAATAAAAAATATTAATTAGATATATCATTTTTAATAATTAGATAATTAATTGTTAGTTGTTAAATGTTTTATTAATTCTAGAATTTCTCTTTATGACTCCTTCTATTGTTAACTTAGATTAATCAAAAACTTCTCCCAAAATTATTTTTTCTAATTTGCCTAAATTAAAAGTTAAGGATTTGCGAAAAATAAAATAGTCTCTGTGCATCGAATCATAAATATTAAAACGACGATCGTGCACTTGCGATATTAAATGTTTATTTCTAGCACATCAAGTTTTTGGCGCCGCTGCCGGGGACTATAATTATTTTTCGCGCCTTAATTTTTAGTTTTTCGGATTAGTTGTTACTTGCTTTATTATTATTTGGAAATTGAGCATTCGGGAAACTTGGTGAGACGTGCTAAAAACTCGAAGAATTTTGGAAGCTTGCTTAGGTAACCCGTATCCCTCTCTTTTCAATTTTTGTTCACTAGATATTAAAAAAATCGCAAAAAAATTGAAATATTAAAAATAAAATAAAAAAAAATTAGTTAGTTAAATACATATTTGTTGCATCATGCATTTAATCACTTAGGATCACATCATCTAGATTTTATTTTCTTGTTTTTAATTTTTCGTACCTTATAAATTGTGGTGATTGCTGGAGGAATAAGGTACGTTAAATTTCTCTTTTCTTTAGATTAGAACACGTAGTGTAAAACATCCATAGTGGTTTATCGCTTTTATTATCTCGTTGTGTGCTGTATCATTTTAATAAATCTTAAGGGCAAAACCCAATCATAAGATAAGGGGAGGGATTTCATCACTCTTTCCTTGGCCCACAACCACTAATCCATCATTTTGCATGCCTAGCTTTTTAATAAAATTAATTAGACATTAGCCCCTAGGATTTCGCGCTCAACTAGGAAGAGAACCTGGAACGAATAATTCTTTACGTATATATCCTTTTGGTGTCTAGGCAAGCGAAAGCTTACCTGGCCATTCAGGTTGGTGTCTAGGTTGGTGTTTAGCCTCTTGGCAATGCTTGCTCCTACCTGGCCAATCGGGATTTATACTTATTGAATTAGGACTTCTAGAATTATCTTGTTGTTAGGAGCAAGTCTAGATTTTTAGGTAACCCTAGATTAAGTTTTTATTTCTCTTTTCTTTCTTCTTTTGTGTGTTTAATTTTTCGCACTTATTTGCTACTTGCTTGTTTATGCAAACTACTTGGATTAGGAATAATTCATCTAGGTTGGTGAGAACGATAGAATATTCATCTTCTTCGGACTCCGAATCTTTAGAAATTCCTGAACCAGTAGTGACCATGGCAGTAGCACTTAAGGATCGTTGTTACCCGTCCCGTTCGACCCAACCCTCTTGTATCACTCTTCCCCCGGTTAGTGCTAATAATTTCGAGATTAAAGGTCATCACATTAGCATGTTACCTAAGTTTACCAGGAGTGAGGGTGAGGATCCGTATCTTTTTCTTCATGAATTCGAGGAGGTTTGTGCTTTACAAAAACTCCAACAATTAACCGAAGACTCCATTAGGCTTAGACTCATCAACTTTGCTTTAAAAGAAAATGCTAAAAAGTGGTTGTATAGTCTACCTGTCAACTCTATTTCAACTTGGGAGGGATTTGTAGTCATTTTTCTTAAAAAATATTTTCCAAATCACAAGACTACAAGAATCACAAATGAGATAAATCAATTTCATCAAAAGGAAAATGAGTCTTTTTGGAAATATTTTGACCGTTTTAAAAATCTTTTGTCCCAATGTCCCCATCATGGAATAGAGAAATGGAGACTTTGTAAGATTGTCTACGAGGCCTTAGATAGCTCTACAACCGCTTTGTTAGAGTCTCTGTGTCAAGGTAAATTCATGGAAAAAGATGAGGACGAAGGGTGGGCATTTTTCGAAGAATTGGCGGAAAAGACAATGTTGTGGGAGTCTACTAGGGAACCTAGTAAATCGAATGAGTCGTCTAGTACACCTAGGGGTTTGAATTCGATTGGTAACTCGATTGCATCTGATGCCAAATTAGCTACTCTAACTAGAAGACTCGAAGCCCTAGAAACTAGTAAGGCCCCACAACAAGTGTCTTCGTGCCCGAACTTTAATCAAGGTTTTTCGAACTTTCCCGAGTATGAGCAAGTCAATGCTATGTTTCAACCAACCCCGAGAAATGACCCTTTTTCACCCACGTATAATCCCGGTTGGAGGAATCATCCTAATTTCTCGTGGAACCGAGGCCAAAATTTTCAATCTCCGCCACCTTCATTTCAAAAGCCCAATCCAAACTCTTACACTAGCTCTAGTCAAAGTCCTTATCCAAACCCAATTCAAACACCTTTGAATCCTCCCGGGTTTAATGATTCGGATAAGAGACTTAATTCCTTAGAGAAGAGTATTGAGGCTTTGTTAAAATCTCAAACTAATTTGACTCATTCTCAACAAAGTTTCATGCAAACCGTGACCCAAGATAGGCAATTGTTGAATTCTAATGCTCAAGCCATATCTAAGTTAGAGGTTCAAATGAGTCAATTAGCAAACACCATTTGTGAGCGGGAGAAAAATAAGCTTCCTAGTCAACCCGAGGTTAATCCTAGATTCCCACTCAATCAAAGACCTCATGAAAATGTCAATGCTATAATTTCTTTAAGGTCGGGAAATAAGGTTGATAACCAAGTAGGTGTTGACTCTCACGAAGAAGATGATTTAGATTCTGAACCCAATCCTTCTCTTTCAAATCCGATTCTTGATCAATCAAAGTCTGAACCTGTTGTTTCTCCTTGCAAATCACCTTCACCCTGTGAACCTTCATCTTCTAGCAAAGCACTTTCAAATCCTATTCCCGATGTGTCTAGTGAAAGAGTCTTTATACCGAAAGCTCCTTATCCTCAAAGACTCATTTCAAATAAACAATCGGATCAAATGGATAAGATTTTGGAAGTTTTCAAGCAAGTCAAAGTCAACATTCCCCTTTTAGATGCCATTCAACAAATTCCTTCATATGCTAAGTGTCTAAAAGATTTGTGCACTCACAAATGATCCACTCATGTTCCTAAAAAAGCCTTCTTGACCTCTCAAGTTAGTTCAATTCTTTCGAATCAAATTCCTGTGAAATATAAGGACCCCGGTTGTCCTACAATTTCTTGTGTCATAGGCGATACTTTTGTGGATAAAGCTTTACTTGACTTAGGAGCTAGTGTGAATCTCCTTCCTTTTACGGTCTATCAAGCCCTAGGTTTAGGCGAGCTCAAGAAGACGAACATGACGCTCCAGCTAGCTGATCGTTCTGTCAAAATGCCTAAGGGGATTGTAGAAGATGTGTTGATCAAGGTTGGTGATTTTTTCTTCCCGATTGACTTTGTTGTTCTCGAAACTCAACCTGTCATGAATCCTAAGAACCAAATTCCTATCATTCTAGGAAGACCTTTTCTTGCTACATCTAATGCCTTGATTAATTGTAGGAATGGTTCTATGAAACTCACTTTTGGAAACATGACCATTGACCTTAACATCTTTAATGTAGGAAAAGAACCCAATGAGCTTTATGAGCAACCATTAGGGGTTAATCTAGTCAATGAGATTGTTAATTGGTCAAATGTTGAGGATAGTGAGATTGAGTCTCTTCTTGAGGAAGATTTTAAAATGAATTTTGAGTCTAATCGAGAGCTTCATGAGTCCGTTAAGGACATGACTTCCGAAGAGTTGTTAGAAGAGTTGGATGACCTTTGCTCGAAATTGGAAACCAGGCCGGGGGATGTCTCTTTTAAACCTCGCACCTCTGTTCAAACTCCTGTTGGTGAACCACCTACATTTGACTTAGCTTCACATCATTCCATTTTTGATAAAACTTTTTTTCCTATTATCACTAATGATTTACACCATGACCAAGAATCTCAAATAATTAATTTGCTTAAACAACACAAAGAAGCAACAAGTTGGTTTATGGAGGACATTAGTGGTATAGATCCTTTTAATGTGGAAGATTGCCTTAGATTACTTGAGAAAGTCAATGTAGTGGTAAATTTTCAACGATTTCTTGACTCCTTCTCGAAGCTTCCTCCCATTTTTCCTTGTGGTATTGGTTAATTAGTTTCCAATTGGAGTCTCCCGTCATAAAGTTCAGGCATGGGGGAGTAAAAGTGTGTGTGAGTGGGTTGTTTTAGTTCGTTGTCTTTCAGAATTTTCATTCTCCGTCATCCCTTGTCAGGTATTATCTCATCATTCTCCTTTGTCATTTCTCTTGCATTTGCATACATTGAGGACAATGTATGATTTAGGTATGGGGGAGGGTTTTTAGTGAAAAAAAAAATCAGAAAATCCAAAAAAATTAAAAATGAAAAAATCACAAAAAGAGTTACATTGTTGTAAATAGTAGAGTCCTAGTCTTATTCTAGTCTTGTTAAATGATTGTTAGTTTCTTGATGCACCTTTACATGCTATGATAATCTTGTGTTTCTGATATTTGGGATTGAGAAGTGATTTGCTAAGTTCTTGTCCACACACATACACACTAGCAAGGTGAAACTAGTAGATTTATTGAATTTTGCAAGTAATTAGAAGGACATGAATATGTGCAAGATGACTTGGTTTTTATGCTTTGAGTACAAGTAGGTGCATTAAGGAGACCTTTGCTTGAGATTGATTATGCTTTACCACACTAAGTGAGTTTTTGAGCCTATATGCACATCTTTTGCATTTATATTCATTTTCTTGAGTGTCCACATGTCATTTGCATTGCTAGCACTTGTTTGAGGTCTTTCTTGAAATACATGACATCATTGATGATAAGATGATAAAGGCACTTAGGAATAACCCATATTTCCAAAATTTCCACACCATTCTTATTTGATCATTAGTTACCCATTTGAGCTTAATCCTATTTTTTTGGTGACACACCACATTACTTGCCTAAGACCTTTTTCTTGTACAGCCTTACTTATTCTTGATCCCAATTTGTCAAAGGCTAGTAGGAACTTGAGGGAGTAATAAGGTGTGTGAGATGGGTTTATTTTTGTTCATTACTTTCGGGAAATATATGTTTTGGTTGTTCACTTGTTAGTCAATGTTCAAGCTAAATTTTAAGGAGGATTATGGTTGTTTATACATCTTAGCTCTCAAAAAAAAAAATACAAAAAAAATACAAAAAAAAAAAAAAATACAAAAAAAAAAAAGAAAAAAGAAAGAAAGAAAAAAATAAATAAAATGAGAGCATACTTAAGTTTTTTTAATCCTCCTTCATTCGACTAATCAAGCCTTTTTGTTGAAAAATAAATTAGAAAATCAATGTGTGGGTAGAATGTTTGGTGATGTGTATGATTTATCATGGTGACTACTAGCTTTTGACACTTCACCTCATTTGGCCTTTCTTGACATACCTTGTCCCTAGCCCCCATTACAACCCAAATAAAGACCTTTTGATTGTCATTATTGATGTATGTTGTGTTAAAGATAGATTGATACCAAGTGTCAAGCATGCTTATGATTTTGTTGGAAAAGAGTGATACACTTACCCTTGTTCTTGAGTGAATATTCTTTTTGGAGTGAAATGTGAGGTATTGCTTGTTTATTTTGCATATGAGATCTCAAGTTTTGACTCTAAGGTGTGCTCTTGTGTGCTTAGCATGTTTTCCAACTATTTTTGCACTTGACATGGACTTTTAAGCACTCTTGCATATTTCTTTAAGTCTACTATGTGAATCCTTGCACCTTCCACACCAAGACTTTGCAAATTCACTTTGATTCTTAAGTTGATGTAACATGAGAGGACATGTATGTGTGGCGTTGCATTGCCATGCAATCTTTTATATGAGCTAGATGGATTTTGTGGGTACATTCACTATAGGCCCTCACGAGACCTCACTCGTCCACTAGGGCTGCCTAGGGGTTTAAAGGGCTTGTTGCATATGCCAAATGCAACCGTGATCACCTACGGAAGTGGTATTAGTGTTAGATAGTTTTTAATAGTTTTGTTTTTGTTTTACTCGAGGACGAGCAAAAGATAGGTATGGGGGCATTTGATTAGTGCATATTTTTGCATTCTTTTGTACCTATTTTATTGTTAGTTTTCGTATTTTTAAATAAATTAACTAGTTGTATTTTCATATTTTGTAGATATTTGGAAAAATAAAGAAAAAAGAAGAAAAAGGGACAAAGAAGGGCAAAAGTGGAAAAGAAAAATCAAGGATGGAAGAAAAAGACAAAATAAGGTGTTGGTTGATTAGATTTCAAGATGAAGGGCCAAGATTAAACCAACATTTCCCCAAAACCCTAATTTTCCCCTATAAATACCCCCCTCATTCCCCTTTGTACATAACCCTAGTTTTAGCCTAGCCTAAATTTTTAGTTAGCTTCTCTTTTCTTTTCCTAGATCTAGTTTTCTCTTTCATTGTAGTAGCTTAAACTTTGTAAACTCTCTTTCATATTAATGGTAAATCAAACATTTATTTTAAGTCTCCATCTTGTTCTCTTCATTTCTTGGCTATGAACTTTTGTAAATCCAATAAAGTGGGTCAAATAGCTTTTGTGCTACCACTTGAGGTATAAAGGAGCCCTTTTTATTTAATGTTAAGTAGTGTTAATGCTCTAGATTTACTTTTGATAGTGTTCTTGAGTTGAGCCCCTTTAAATTTGATTTTAATGTTGGGTTTGATGATTAGAGCTTATTATTTACATTTTCTTGTTAATTTTGGTGAAATATTGTAATGGGTTTGTTGATTTAGTGGTAGATTTGAATTTAATAGTGTTATGAAGCTTGTAGATTCACTTTTGGATTTAATTTTTATGTTTGAGTTTGTCATTTAGATGAAATGGGTTTGATACTTTAGTGATGTTGATAGTGTTAAAGTAAGTCTTTTTATTTTATTTAGGGTATAATCTTAATATTTGGTGGTTTAATTTTTCCGATTAGAGTCATTTTTCCGGGCAGTTTTTGAGCTGTTTCTGCCCCTTCCTGGCCTGAAATCCGCGCAGCAGCGAACCAGTTTTTTTCTTATTAATTTTCCCCGCGCGTGGGAGTCACGCGCGCGCCTAGAATTATTTTTTCTGTCCTTTTTTTCCACGCGCGTGAGCGCCAAATTACACCTGCCAGTTCAGTTTTGTCCACCAGTTTTTGTTTCTTTTTTTTTTTTTTGTCTTTTCTTTCGCTTTTCGTGTTTTCCTATTTTCTGTTTTTTCTATTTTTCTTTCTTTCGTTTTTTTTGTTTTTTTTTTCTTTCGCTCCTAATTTTTTTCTGTTTTCTGTTATTTCCTGTTTTTTTATTGTTTATCAATTTTCTATTTTTTTAGTTATATCTAAAATGTTTCTTTTAAATAAAAAATATTAATTAGATATATCATTTTTAATAATTAGATAATTAATTGTTAGTTGTTAAATGTTTTATTAATTCTAGAATTTCTCTTTATGACTCCTTCTATTGTTAACTTAGATTAATCAAAAACTTCTCCCAAAATTATTTTTTCTAATTTGCCTAAATTAAAAGTTAAGGATTTGCGAAAAATAAAATAGTCTCTGTGGATCGAATCATAAATATTAAAACGACGATCGTGCACTTGCGATATTAAATGTTTATTTCTAGCACATCAAAGCTCAAAGAGGTAAAATCTGCCATGAAACCAAAAGGATCCAAGAAGAATAGGAATGGAAAGATAGGCATAAATAAAAGAAATAATCATTTGCCTAATGCTGCTGCTCCAAGGAAAACATGTTATAATTGTGGTAGTTCTAATCATCTTGCAAATTACTGCACAAAGAATAAAAATATCAATTCTTTACCTTCTACATCAGGAGTAAAAAATGATTATGTTAGGGTTAGACCACAGACTTTATGCACACACTGTGGGAGCACTTGGCATTCCATTTATACTTGCAAGAGTTATCATGCTATTTATCACAACTATTATGAGCTAAAACCCAATCTGAAGTGGGTTAGAGCAAACTCTGCAAGTGTAAAGTCTGACAATGTTAGTTTAAACTCTGTTGATAGTAATTCCGCTGCAAAAACTAACACTGTTAAGAAAGACAAAGGATCCAAGCAAGTCTGGGTCCTTAAAACTAACACTTAGTGTTTGTTTGTGATTGCAGGGTATAAAAGAGAGCACACTTATCTTGGACAGTGGATGCTCAGGACATATGACTGGAAATAAAGCCCTGCTATCAGACTTTAAGGAGAAGGCTGGCCCAAAGGTTTCCTATGGAGATGGCAACATAGGACACACTCTGGGATATGGCAATATAAATCTTGGAAGTGTCATCATCACCAATGTAGCTCTAGTCTCAGGACTCAAGCATAATCTGCTATCTGTGAGTCAAATCTGTGACAGAGGAAACCATGTAGATTTTCATACTGAATACTGTGAAGTTATCAGTAAATCTACTGGAAAAGTTGTTCTAGTTGGACACAGGCGCAACAACATTTATGAAGCAAGTTTGGTAACAAACTCTGATGGAAAAATAGTGTGTCTGACTGCAAGAATGTCAAATGAAGAGAGTTGGAATTGGCATAAGAAGCTCTCTCATCTCAATTTGAACAACATAAATGAGCTTATAAGAAAGGATCTTGTAAGGGGACTTCCAAAATCAATACTCAGTCTAGATGGCCTATGTGATTCTTGTCAAAAGGCAAAGCAAAGGAAGTCATCTTTCAAGAGCAAATCTGAATCTTCAGTAGTGGAACCTTATCATCTTCTACATGTTGATCTCTTTGGACCAGTGAATGTGATGTCTATGGGCAGAAAGAAATATGCTCTAGTAATTGTTGATGAATATACTAGATATACATGGGTGTATTTCTTATCAAAGAAGGATGAAACTGCTCAAACTCTGATGGATCATGTAAATCTACTGGACAAAGGATCACAGCACAAAGTCAAAATTATAAGGAGTGATAATGGAACTGAATTCAGAAACTCAATCATGGAAGCTTTCTGCAAGGAAATAGGAGTGAAACAAGAATTTTCTGCACCTGGAACTCCACAGCAAAATGGTGTAGTTGAAAGAAAGAACAGAACTTTAATTGAAGCAGCCAGAACTATGCTTGAAGAAGCAAAATTACCAACTTATTTCTGGGCAGAAGCTGTTCAAACTGCTTGTTTTACTCAAAATGCTACACTGATCAACAAGCATGGGAAAACACCATATGAGATGGTGAAAAATAAGAAGCCAAATTTGAAATATTTTTATATATTTGGATGCAAATGCTTTGTGTTGAAGACTCATCTTGAACAGTTGACCAAGTTCGAGTTAAAAGCTGATGAAGGAATCTTTGTTGGTTATCCATTGTCAACAAAAGCATTCAGAGTCTACAATCTGAGAACTAAAGTGATCATGGAATCCATACATGTGTCATTTGATGACAAGAAAATAACTGGACTTGATGACTTAGATGGATATGATCAACTGCGTTTTGAAAATGAAGGTTTATTCTCTGATGATGTAAACTCTGATGAAGCAGTACCGACAAACTCTGATGAAGCGGTTCTGATAAACTCTGACGAAGCATACTCTGAACCTCTACTGGTAAATACTGGAGAAACTGGAAATTCTCAAATTGAACAAAATAGAGAACCAGTTGAGGGGGAGCGTGAAGAAGCTCAAAAAGACACAGCAAGTGAGTCAGTTGAGGAAACTGATTCAAACTCTGACAGTTCAAATTCTGAGCCATCCAATTCAGGGGGAGCCTCAGATACTGCAGAAAGTCAACATATGAATCAGGAGAGCATGGATCAAGGGGGAGGATCCAATACTGATGCAAGAAACCACTTACCAACAGCAAGAAAGTGGACACATGCACACACACCTGATCTCATAATTGGAGATCCTGATGCTAGTGTGAGAACTAGAAGTGCAACAAATAATGAGTGTCTGTATCATGCTTTCTTGTCTCAAACAGAACCAAAGAAAGTGGAGGAAGCTCTTCAAGATGCTAATTGGATTACAGCAATGCAAGAAGAGTTAAATGAATTTGAAAGAAATGAAGTCTGGACACTTGTACCTAGACCAAAGAATAGATCAATTGTAGGTACAAAGTGGGTTTTCAGAAACAAGACTGACAGTGAAGGTGTGATTACAAGAAACAAGGCTAGACTTGTGGCTAAAGGTTATTCACAACAGGAAGGAATTGATTATGATGAAACCTTTGCTCCAGTTGCAAGATTGGAGGCCATAAGAATTTTTCTGGCCTATGCTGCACACAAGAAGTTTAAAGTCTTTCAGATGGATGTAAAAAGTGCTTTTCTCAATGGGAAGCTTGAAGAAGAAGTGTTTGTTGAACAACCACCAGGATTTGTAGATCCCAAGCATCCAGATTATGTCTACAGGCTTGACAAAGCATTATATGGATTAAAGCAAGCACCAAGAGCATGGTATGAAACTCTTGCTCAATTTCTTTTAGAAAGTGGGTTCACAAGAGGTACAATTGATAAAACCTTGTTTTATTTCAATTCTGGTGATGATTTGCTTTTAGTTCAAATTTATGTAGATGATATTATCTTTGGATCTACTAATAACAAACTTTGTAAGAAGTTTGCAAAGCTTATGCAATCCATGTATCAAATGAGCATGATGGGAGAGCTTAGTTATTTTCTAGGCTTACAGGTCAAGCAAACAGATGATGGTATTTTTATCAATCAAGCAAAATATACCAGAAATCTTCTCAAGAAATTTGGTATGCTTGATAGTTCATCTGCTACAACTCCCATGGCTACAGCAACAAAGCTAGACAAAGACACAGGAGCCTCAGTAGATATGACAAACTACAGAGGAATGATAGGGTCTTTACTGTATCTTACTGCAAGTAGACCTGATATCATGTATGCAACATGTCTTTGTGCAAGATTTCAAGCAGATCCCAGAGAGCCTCATCTAACAGCTGTAAAAAGGATTTTCAAATATCTCAAAGGAACCATAACCTTGGGTTTGTGGTATCCTAGAGAATCAGAGTTTAAGCTAATTGGTTACTCTGATGCAGATTTTGCAGGCTGTAAGATAGACAGAAAAAGTACAAGTGGAAGCTGTCAATTCTTAGGTGACAGATTGGTTTCTTGGTATAGCAAGAAACAGAAGTCAATTTCTACATCCACTGCAGAAGCAGAGTATATAGCAGCTGGTAGCTGTTGTGCACAGATTCTATGGATGAAGAATCAGTTGCTGGATTATGGTTTGAGGTACTCTAAAATACCTATTTTCTGTGATAACCAAAGTGCTATTGCTATGATAGGAAATCCAGTACAGCACTCCATGACCAAGCACATCAGCATAAGATATCATTTTATCAGAGAACATGTGGAAGAAGGAAACATTGAGCTTCATTTTGTGTCTACAGACCAACAACTTGCAGATATCTTCACCAAACCTTTGAGTGAAGCTACTTTTACAAGATTGGTAAATGAACTTGGAATGATCTCTGGTTTCGACTAGAGATACGGGTTAGACTCAAAAACTATACATGTTTGATTTTTATGCTCATGATTCCTTGCATGTATTGACTGTTATGAGTACCAGTGTCATAAACTCTGAAAGTAAACTCTGATGCTAAACTCTGTTAGTCATAAAGTGTTGGTCATTCTCTGATGGTTAAAGTCTGATGTTATACTCTGATTGTAATTTTGTCTGAAACATAAGGACCAATGAAGAAATTTATATGGAACATAATTCTCAGTAAGTAATTGTGAATCCTTAAGAGTTATATAGATTCTGATCTCAAATATGTGCAGTAAGTTAACACAGCATGATACTATTTCTATATTTATAGCATCTCTTAGTTTATTGATCCTATACACTGAGTCTGTATTAGTTGTTTGCATTTTCTCTCATAAATTAATTGTATTAACTGATGATAAGTCTAAACTCTGATTATTAATTGCAAATAATTCACCCTCAAATCAAAAGATGCCAAACAGAGCACAAATTCCTTTGAGATCATGTTGTGCCTAGGAAGATCCAGGAACTTATTGTATGAAATAAGGGCTAAAATCTTTGATTTTTGGTGACTAGTGCCAACCACTGATTACTGGAAAAATAATAAAAAAATAATAATAAATATATATATATATATATATATATATATATATATATATATATATATAAAGGGGGTGAAAAATAAAAGATATATCCAAATGAAAGGATATCAGTATACAGAGTTTAAACATAAGAATCAGATTTTATTTTAAACATGAGAGTTTAGGCAACCAGTTTTTACTACTTTAGTTTATGGATTTTATGCACTTTGAGATGGTCTAAATATTAATATTCGGTAAATTCTGCTATAGCACACACATATTTTCACATCTGTACAGTTTGAGAAAAGAGTTTATTGACAAAGAAGGACAAATGGTAAACACTGATGTATTGTGTGAAATACGCCGAGGTAATTTAATTTTAATCTCTGATGATTAAAATAAATTTTATTGGTTTCAGACATTTTATAATTTTGAGATTAGACATTTGTTTAGAAATTCGAAAGAGTATGATAACAAACGGTTCATATTTGTATTAAACAGAGGAGAGAGAGATTAAGTATTTTGAACAATGTGACATGCGGTAATTATGGCTATTTTTACTGCGCGTGTGTATTGGAAGTTGTTACATACAGCTGTCAGCATATGCACGTTTGACATCTGTCCCACTCACACACTTTTCAAAGAAGCCTGCTGTGTGTAGTAATGATTAAAACGTTTGAGTTTTAATCTTCACAGTTATTATTTAAATATACTACACATAAACGGTTCAATCTTTTACACACCTCAACTTTTCATAAGCTTTTACTCACACACATTGTCTCAAACACTTTCACTGCATACACTATAATCTATTCTCTGTTTGTTTTCTTCTAAACTGTTCTAATGGCTACAACAATGTTTACTGCTTCTGGGTTAGAATTTGTTCCTAATAACTACTCAGCTCCTTTGGCAAATGAGAACGCACCGGAGGCGTTTCATTTGATTCAGAGTTTCTTGTCAAACTCTGATATCGGCACTGCTCTCACCGCACCGTCGAAGCTGTCTGCGTCACAAATAAGGACTTTTTGGCAGACAAGTACTTATGATGATGGAGGAGAGTCTGGATCTCCATCTATCATTTTTGAGTTTCAAGGAGAAGAATTTACTGTTACTCCTACTACTGTTCGTGATGCTTTGGGTCTTGAAGATTTCAATGCATTCACAACTGTTGGAGACTTTGAGTTAGTCAGAATGATGAGGGAGATAGGATACTCTGGACCTTTGACAAAGATAGGTCAACTCAAAAGGCCATTTTTGCGCAAGGAGTGGAGCTTCTTTTTCGATTGCATTACTCGGGCTTTTGGAAAGAAGTGCACGAATTGGGATGCGATTCCCACGGATAGTCTACAGATCGGGTATTCTCTTCTCTATGGCAGTCAATTTGATGTTGCTAGATTAGTTTTAACTAATATTGGTGAGAAAATGCTAGAGAATAGAAATGTTGTTTACTTCTCTAGATTTTGTCAGTTAATATTCAACTTTTGTTGTCCTAATGTTGAGATTGTAGAGGATGATGTTATCCTCTCATTTAAATTGCATAAACGCATATTTTCTGATCTCACTAACAAGGATAACAAGAAAGGAGATGTTGGTGTGTTACTGTTGCCTGAGTCTGTGCAACAATTCTTGGTAAACTTACAACAACAACAACCACAACTGGCAAACACTGATGCTGGACCATCTGTGTCTCAACCACGGAGGTCAAAGAAATCTAAAGTAAGGGCTGTTAAGTCTGTCAGGACAAACACTGAAGCTGGGGCATCAAATGCTGATGATATGCCTCAGAAGAGAAGAATGAAGAAAAGAAGAGCCAATAGGGCAAAGTCTGATATTGTTGATGAAGAGACTGAAACTGATGAAGAAACTCTTCATCAAAGAAAGAGAAGATTGGTAGCAGCACATCTGTTTGGTGCTGAAAATATCTCTTCAAATGCTGTTGAAGATCTTGAAATTGAGATTCCCGAAGATGAAATTGTTCCTGAGGACAGAGTTTTTATGGAGACTGTTCTTCAAAAGGAAGCTCCTACATCAAAGTCTGATGATGTAGTTGAGAATGCTGCAAATGAAGCTCCTATGCCCACAGAGGTTAGAGCACATGTTGAGATTGCAGATGAAGAGGCTACAGAGCCACAAGGATTTTATATGGAAATTGAAGCAAATCTCTCTATAAACTCTGAACATTTCACTGAGGATTTGGAAGCTGATCAAGATACTGTTGAACTTGCAGAATCTATGGCTTCTCACACTGAAATAATTTCTTTTGATCTTGAGAAAGGTGAGGAAGTCGATCAGACTTTTGGATGCTAATGCTACAGAAACTGTTGCTACAAATCCTGATGTTGCTGATAAGGATGCAACAGAGAATGTTCCTGTTGAAGCAGAGTTTGTTATAAACTCTGAGGATGTTATTGTTCTTGAAGCTCTACAACAATCTGTTGTTGAGATTGTAACAAAAGAAGCAGAGTTCCTGCATACTGCAAACTCTGAGATTCCAGAACCTGATGCTGAGAATATTCCTGCAGAGAATACAGCAGAGAATGATAATGATAATGATAGTTCTGATCATTCTCAAGAGGAGTTATTTGAGAGTCAAGCAAACTCTGATGAGCTACGAGAGGTCAATCGAGCTACAGCTGAGCATTTTCAAGATATGTACTACAATAGATGGGCTGCTGCGGATTGTATCTTTTCAGCACAGAGGGCTGCTGATTTTCTTGGTGATTCTGTGAAGACGATTTCAACTCCTGATATTCTTACAAGTCTGAAGGCTACTGTGATTCAAATTAAATCTCTCCACAACAGATTTGATGAGTCTCATAAGGAAGTCACTGCTTTGAGGAATGAAGTTGGTCTGCGAGATCTCACTCTGAAGAATGATAGAACGTATTACAATTCCATGTTTAAGAAGCAAGCTAAGGACTCTGATGACATTCAGAAGAGGCTTGGGACAGTTGAGGACAACCAGACTGCTATGTCTGCCCAACTGACATCAATTTCTAATGCTATTGAGTTGTTGACATCAGTACTACTTTCTGATGATGTCAAAAAGGGGGAGAGTGTACCAAGTGACAAATGCAAAGACACTCAAACTCTGAGACGGAGGGATGATGGTAATGATGGTGGAAACAAGGGAGATGGAAAGAGCTTAAGGTCAAATGCTGATAGCAGACTACTTTCAAGAAGATCAAACTCTGATAAAAGATCAAACTCTGGAAAGGGACATGCAAACTCTGCCAGTGGTTCAAGATTCAAAAGTTTGATAATCTCTGATAAGCCTACTAAAGATGAGGAAATTGCTGCCAAGGTGTTTATGGCAGAACATGGAAAAGATGTTACAATTGAAGATATTCACGCTGAAGAGCAAATGCTTGCTGAGGAACACAGGAAGAATCTTGAAGCTGGAATCTACAAGAAGAAGGAAATCAAGGCTCCTAGAAAGAAAGAAAAAGGAATTGTTATCAAAGAGAATGTAAACTCTGATCAGAGTTTACAGTACTCAAGGAGGCCTGTGATTAAAAATACTGACAAAGGAAAAGGTAAACTGGTAGAAGAAGAACAATTACCTAAGAAGATTTATTCAACCTCTGACATTGCTCAAGTTGAAACAAGATTAGCTAAATCAACCTCTGACGCTGCTCAAGTTGATGTTATTGTTAAGAATGTGCCAACCTCTGACAATGCTCAAGTTGTGCAAACTCAGCTATCTTCACCACTCCAAGGTTTCAAAAGATCTTCATTACCTGAAACTCTGAAGCCTAGACAGGTGAACTTTCTACAAACCAGAACAGTACTTGGAAAACAATCTTATGATAAATCTGGTTTGGGTTCCCACAGAGAGAAAAGAGTTAATAATAGTCCTTTAGATCATACATCACTAGCAGAACCTGGTGTTGGGGTTACTCAAGAAAACCTTGATAAACTAGAATCTGTCCAGATGATTTACCACAGAGGCTTGAAGAAGGAGTTTTTATTATACTTTATGGCTGATGGCAGAGTTTACAGAATTGGAGAAGATGATATTTGTCTAAAATTCTGGGAAGAGCTAGAGTATGTTCTCTATCTCCTGAAGATCAAAAATAGAAATACTCATAATGCTGCTTTGGTTTTAAAAGACAGAATGATGAAATCGAAAGTTCTTTTTGGAGGAAATGTTTCCAGTGCTTATATTCCTAAGTACAGAGATGCACATGGAAAGTTGGTGGAAATGAAGAAAAATAGTGCTAGATTCAGGACTGCACTAAATAAGAAAGTTCTAGAGTTCAATCTAGAGTCTGATAAGGCTTTTTATATCAGACTTGGCAATGAAATGAACAAGAACAGCATCTATTCTTTAAGGGCTGCCATTTATCAAATTGGTGAAGATGAACCAGAATTGAAGGAGCTGAAGAAGGATATGATTGCTGAACTAGATCGAGCTGAAAGAAAGTTACTGTCAGATTATATCAAGACTGTACCTGATATCCAAGAAATTCAGTAAAGTCTGACTGTAAGTTTTTATGTTTTCTGTTCTAAGTTAAATTTAAACTCTGTTTTAAAATTAAACTCTGTTATATTTTAAACACTGCATTTGTTATATGTTTTGACATCATCAATTATCTTTTTAACTTGTACATTTTTATTATGCACAAGTTGGGGGAGATTGTTAGATATAATTGCTGACGTTTGTTCATCAGTGTTTAAGTAACAGGTACATATCAGAGTTTATATAGAAGCCAGTCAGAGTTTGATAAAGTCTGACTGGGTGAAGAGTATACATGGAAGCCGGTCAGAGTTTGTTATAGTCTGACAGGGTGATAGTTGACTTAGCTGTCGGTGCAAAGATAAAGATTCTAGAAGCAATATATTATGAAGATGGAAAGAAGCAGAATATATTGATACAGCTAAGGAGACTGGACAGAAGACTGAAGCAATCCTTAATTGATAATAATTGTATAGCTGATTTATAGGAGTATCAATTAGATAAGGATTGTATGTAGCTGTGTACTATATAAACACAGATAGGTTATCCCTAGAAGGGACGCGAACATTGAATATATTATTCTTGTAACCTAGTAGCTCTTTGTGATTCATTAACATCACTAAGAGAGAAACTGTTAATATAATTACAGTTTGTTGTGTTCTTGATTGTTATTCTCGTATACATACTTGATTATATTGTGTAATCGGCCTAACAGTAGAGAAGGGAACAGTAAAACTGTAAACATCATCTTTGTTTAAGCAACAAACAAATAGCTTGCATTGGGAAAAAAAAGTGGAAACTATGATAGTCTGTTCATGTGCAAAAAAATCTTTCATCAGTATGTTTTTGTTTAAAACTGCAAGAACAAATAATACTAATACATATTACTTCCACAAACATATCTTACACAGGTGAAAAAAGTCCTAGCAAAAGGACCTGCTCCAAAACATATCAGCCAGAAACTAGCTTCACAACAATGCAGAGGGAGTTGAGTATTATCAGAAGAAATCTAACCCAAATACAAACAAGTATACGGAGATTAAGTTCAAGATTTAATCAATTACCCTACACATCAATGTACTTAAAGCCTTTCTGCACAAATTCAACTAGATTTCTCACATCATTGTCATCTCACCATCACATTGGGTACCCTACAGGCTGAAACAGAGGGAGAGAGATACATATATATACATCTATACATACAAAACACAAAGTTAACAACACAAATTAACAACACTAACACAAATTAGCAAATTAAAGTCAGAGAGAATGTTACCTTTACTTTAAACCCGAATTTGCAGCCCCTAATTAAACCCTTTAACTTAAATCGGAACCCTAATTGAATCCCGTAACATGTAAATCAATCTTGAAGCTCCTCTCAGCTTGAAGCCCCTAAAAGCCCCTTACTCCGAAACATTGAAGCCCCTGGCTCCGAAACCCTAATTGAACTGCTGCGACTGGAGAGCTAGAGGGAGGGTTGCTATTTTGAAGAAAATAATTGACCAAGGTTTTTTTTTTGATTTAAAAGACTATAATATTCAAAATTTGGGCAAAGTAGGGAGGCGGTAGAATTTGCCGCTCTCTCACTAATTGTCTCTTATTTTCGATTAATAATGTGTATTGTTGCACTTTCTATAATAATTTAACTTTTGACAAGGTAATTTTTTTAAATTGGTCATTTTAAAATTATTGAATAAATCATCATGAAACTCCTAGTTGAATAACATTTTCAATATAACTAATAAATGCTTTTCTTTAATTAATTATTTAATTTAGCTTTTTATAAATGTTATAAAGTTTTTCTTCAAAAACATGATTTATTTTATTTTTAAAATTTGTTCATTTTAAAATTATTCAAAATACATTAATTTTATAAAATAAAAATTTTCCTTCACTCCAATTCAAATTTCAATGAATTTATAAATAAATCATTTTCATAAAATTTTATCACTTTTTATATAAAATTATTATTTAATTTAATTTTTATTATAGTCGTAATAGAAGTTTTGTTTTGTACAATAACTATGCCAACACTTTATCAGGTCTACGCTAACACATTGAATGTAGGTTGTAATAGGTAGGATTCAATAGGGCTATTACAACACTTGTAGTTGGCAACACCTTGCAAAAGCGTTGTAGAAAGTCATCTATGGCGTAGTGACGGGGCCCTTGAATTTTCAAAACGGGGCTCAAGATTGAAGAAAATTTCAAACGACGAAATATTTGAAAGGCTTCTGACTCACCAAATAACACATAATCACTTAACACTCTCACCTTAATAATATTCAAATATCCCACAAAATATTTTATACCAAATATATCATTTATTCATTAATAAATAAAAAATAAAATTCACGGATATTACAACGACCAATGGACCATCCTATCACAGATTCACAGGCTAAAATGAAAGGTATTTATATTCCTGATCCTGATGTTACTCATGATGATGATGATGATTCTGATGATAGTGATGATGAAAATAATGATGAGAAGGAACAGCTTGCCAGAGTTCTAAAATCTAGTCTTGGAACTAACTTTGGTTCGTCAAGCACCTTCATGACTGGCAAGGCTTCTATTGGAAAAGACTTCAGACAAGACTTTTCTATTCCTTCTGAAATTGATCCTGCTGAGGTATTGAAAAGGCATCAATGGGAAAATGAATGGTATAGGTCTGATGAATCTGTCAGCTATCCATATGCCTTGGATCATGCGTATGATGCAGTGAAGATGATAGAGAATCCAGATTTGAAGAATCATCTGAAGGCTACAACTCTTTTATCTAAAAGCCTGAAACATGAGATTGATTCTGTCAAAGCTGCAACTGAGTTTGTGAGGGAAGATATTTCTATGAGTTTTACAAAGGTGCCCACTGCTCTTCAACTAAGGATAGTGGAATCCCAAGTGAAATCTGTTGTTTCTGAACAAACCTCCATCAACAGAAGGATTGATTCTCTGGATACAAAGGTAACTGACATTCAAACCTCTCTTGCCTTAATTTTAAATATATTGTCAAATGCTGATCTCAAAAAGGGGGAGAAGGTAAGTCAGACAAAATGTACACCTGATCTAGTATTGAGAAATAATGATGATGATACTGGAAATGATGGTGGTGACAAAATATTTCAAGGAGAAACCTCTGATGCTGCTGTTATGAAGACAATTCAAACTTCTCAAAGTCAAATAACGCAGTCAACTCATGTTTCTGATTCTGGAGTAAGGACAGTAAGAACATTGGTGCAATCTCAGATCCTGACGGAAGAACAAATCCTGACAGGTGATCAAATCCTGATGCCTGGTCATGAACAGACTCTTGCTACAATTCCTGAAGGTGATGAAGATGTGATTATTGATAATCCTGAAGATGCATCAAATCTATTCCAAAGTTCTCTACAAAAGATGGCAGAATTGTTACTCTATATCACACTGATAAAAGAGTTCAACAATTATTTGCAAGAAAAGCACTCTCTACAGCAAGTGAAGAATATCCTGATCTCTCACATGAAGAATTCTTAAGACAACAGAGAGAAATGATGGAAAGCTTTAATAACCCTGCTCTTGCTAGAGGTAGAGGAGTCAGAGGTAGGAGAGGTGCTAGAAGAGGTTCTTCTACTCAAACAGTGCCTAGACAGACAAGGTCTAGAGGTTTATTAATAGAAGAAATTCCTGAACCTACTCAAACTCTAGTAGTTCCTAACAGATCTACTTTTGGTGATGATGGAAATATTGAAGAAGAACCTAAATTGAGAAGAAAGTCAAGACAATTAATTCTCTACAATACAAATCAAATTGAAGATTCTAATCCTGATATTGTTTCTGACAATGTTCAAGATCCTGATGAATCTGAAATTTTTAAAGAGATTGATTTGTTAATCTTATCTACTGTGGTTGATTCTCACAACAAGGAAGTGGAAGAAGAAGAAGAAGCCAGAAGAAGAGAAATCACAAGAAGAACAAATAGAGATTTCAATCTCTATGTACAAAGGCTTAAACTCTCGAACAGAAGATTATGGAGAAATCCAAGCAAACAAGAATCTTTACTAGAAAGAAGCTATGCTTTTGAAAAAGAGAAAGATAAGAAGTAGAAACACATAAGTACACTGAGGTGTAACACGCCTATCAATTTTCAGAATGGAGGAATTATAACAAGTGCTTTAAGTTTTGTTGATTTGTCTGATATGGTTAGATCAAAAGCACTCTGGCTACGAATATTTTCAAATCTGAAGCAATTGACAAGTAATTCAAGAGGAGGTATTGGACACAAGGATGCTGAATATCTGAATATGTCATATGTTGATCCTTACTCCTTGACTGAAATTGGAGGTACTTTAACTTCTGAAGACCTGAACAATTTATTAGCTGTTGATATAGTTATAGATTGTCATGATGGTATTGAAAAGAAATAAAAGCTTATGTACTTCATGAAAAATGGTAGTGTGAAGATTCTGTGCATTCAAGATCTGCTGATGAAAACTACACATGAACTGAAATATGTTCATTATCTGTTAAGAAGGAAGAATAAAGTGTGCAAAGAATGGAGTGACATGATCTTGTCAACAATAAGAAGAAGACTGGATGGAAACATAAATTTCAATGGTAATTATACTCCCATGTACTTAAATCAAAGAGGTCAAGATGTGGAAATGCAAAGGGGTACTGCTGTTAAAGAAGTGACTTTTGGCATGACTCAACTTCCTCTCAATCCTGATGGGAAGGAAATTGCTTATCTTTTGCTTGAAGAGCACAGTCTTCAAAGAAGCTCCATATAAAATCTCAGAGCAGCTATCTACCAGATTAATGAGGAAGATGAAGAACTCAGAAATCTTAAGGAAAAACTAATTCAAATTCTTGAAGAAAAAGAAGAAAATTTGTTATCCAACTTCTTGAAGATGAATCTGTTCTATCAAAGAATTTAAACAGATAAGTTGCTGCTGTTATTTGTACATTTTGTAAATATGTTTTTGACATCATTGAATCTTAGGAATCTATACTTTATTTCACAAAGTATGAGATTGGGGGAGATTGTTAGATCAGGATTCAATGATCGTCAGGATCTAGACATCAACTGATCAGGATTGCTGACATCATCAGGATTGCATGGTCGTCAGGATCAGAATGAATATCAGGACTGGGATCAGGATTGATCATCAGGACTGGAAGCTGATCAGGATTCCTACTTCGAGTTATATTTGGAGTCTAGTTAAATAAGGAAGATTATTCTGTCGGTTCCTGGTTTGTAGTAATGAATCTATCGATTAAGGATAGGTTTCAATCTTTGTAATTGATTAGGACTTATCATGTAATTGATAGAGAAGCTGTGTAGTATATAACCACAGTTTTGGTTTCGATCTAAAGAGATGCAATATACGCGAACAAGATTGAAACACTCGAGTATTTTTGTAATAGAAGCTCTCAAGAACATCAGAATTTCTTGAGAGAGTTTTTGTAATCTAGTAGCTCTCAAGAACATCAGAATTTCTTGAGAGAGTTTGTAACAGTTTTATATCAGATTTAATAAAGCTGTTATCATTCTTTTATATTTGTGATTCATATCTTATTAAGTCGAGAATCTTATACAATTGTATTCAACCCCCCTTCTACAATTGTTTATTACTGGGCAACATTATCATTCCTTTCCCTAACAATTCCCACAATTGAGCGACTAATTTCTTCATCTCGACTGGAGCTAGTCGGTACGGGGCCTTCGAAACTGGCGCCGCTCTTGGAGCTAATTCTATAGCAAACTTTATTTCTCTATTGGGTGGTAACCCCGGAAGATCTTCTGGAAATACATCCTCGAATTCGCTGACAAGAGGGATACTCTGTACACTAGGTACTTCCCGTTTCATATTCCTCACAGTCGCTAAACAAGTTTCACATCCTTGGAGGTCAAACGTTCCCTCGTTCGACAATCTGAATTCTTACTTTCTTTCTTTCTCAATCTATTCGCATTTCATACACTATTTTCTTTATGTCCATTTCTTTCTCGTCCACTTTGCTTCCATTTCTATCACAGTCGTTTCATTAACCAAAGTAACATAATCAGTCGTTCCGAACACTCCGTTATTCTGAATTCGCATCATGCGAAACAAACCTTGGCAATTTCCGTAAACTTCGATTCATAACTTAACGGGCTCATTTGTTTTAGCTCTAAGCTTCAACACTATCTTTTTTCAAATACTAAGGAAAATACTTGCATGGTACATGAAATATTTCAACAACAAAATACTTTATATAAAAAAAACTTTGTAAAAATTCTCGCTGAGGGGGCGACCTGGTTAGGTCTCAATCAAATTATCGTTTGAAAATCTTCTCATCATACTTCACTGCATACAAATGCATCGTGAATTCACTTATATAAATTTGACCGAAAGTTGAACTTAGTGATACAATAACTAGTCCACTTCAAGAATCATTAGCAATTAGCCGAACAAAACTGGCTAGTTCAACTGGTTTGAAACGTAATATCTAGCCAGGGCAATTAGCTAGATCTTTATCATAGTGTTTAAAATCTCAACTAGTTTGAATGATTAACTAGTCATTCTTAATAGCGTATATAACTAGACAGTTTCAATCTGCCAGCACAAAATCTTTACATCTAGCCATTGAAAGAAAGAAAACAAAATTTTGACTACTCGGATAATGAATTGAAAGAAGAGTAAATAAATTTGGGACGAACAAGGTAATTATAACCCTTGAATAGAATGTAAGGTCTAAATTAGATGGTTCTTGGTATCGGAACAATCGATAACCTTCCACCAAACATTTCTCAGTAGTGAAACGGTCCACCCAAAGGTGTCTCCGTATATAAACTTTGTCAAATTCTCCGATAGAATTGAATTCGGAATATCAATATCAAATTGATATCCTTTCTACGATTTCAACGTTTGATGTGCAAATCTCTCCTTAATAGAAGAAAAGAAATCACGAGTAGTCTCTGAAATATACATCATCTATGTTTTAAACACATAGCTAGATATTTATGAACTCGACTGAGGAGTCCAAATATGAAGAAATAAAATGAATACTTAACAATTGTTGGTTGCATCCCAAGTTGAAGTAGGAAATTAGAAGGGTTACCTGACATGAACTATTCAAGGTAAAACAGGCAGGAACAGTTTTAGATTGAGGAGTGTACTAGCAAGTAGATACCAAAAAGTCAATGGTTATCATAATTTCTAAAATCACCCGTACGAGGATGATCTTATCTTTCTGCCTTTATGGCTTAGGGTACTAACCAACGGTACCTCAAAATCGTACAAGTCCTTAAATAGGTCGGGGGTTCGAAACATAATCGCCATTCCCCGATAATCGTTCTGAGCTCGGGCCTCCTACGGCCGCATCACCACATCCTCAAAAGATGAAGGTCGATTAATGTATATGTAATTTCTTAATACTAGTCGTATCGAACGAATCCAACCCCAGGCCACCATAGGTCTCGTCCCTCGTAGGTCCTGAGATTGTCGCATTGCTCGTCGCAACCATACGTGTCTTTATCAGAATAACGCTATCCATTCTTCATGTCTTTGATTTCTGAGTCGAGCCATCATGGCCTATCGTGCGAAATATACTCGCGATGCGATTTAGCACGTTCGTCTCACGATAACGTTCTGGTACCACGCGTACGCAAAAGTCTTCCTCTTAGGTAACAAAATACCCAACTCTGTTGGAATCGTTGTTCTCAAGGCTTGGACCTTATACACAAGATAATGCCTTAACTAGTCCACGCAATTTAGTAATTCAGATCGCGTAAAGGACTGTAAACGTCTTAATCTTCACATGTGCTGCCTTCTCGTGGGCAAACTATGATGAACTACAAACACTTAGGTTCTTACTAAGTCAAGTTATCCATTGGTATTGGCCATTCCGACCTTACCCCAACTGCAACCGAGACTCTGCTCCGCGTCTTATCTTAATGTCTTTGATAAACCGTGTACAATTCTAAACGTCCTTCTCATCATTATGATGATCTTCAATGGTCCTATCGGTCCTCCGATAAGTCCCCACTAAACTCTTTAATCTTAACATCCTCAATGGCACTACTTCCGGTAGTCCACTTAACGAACTCTATATGAGTCCTCTCGTCATTCCCTTACTTAGATATAACTTTTAACACTCTCATATCCAAGTTTATAACTTATTGCTCTGATACCATTTCTATAACACCCCCAGATCCGGGGTCAGGAATCTGGGTTGTCACGCTCCATCAATTATACAATACCTGCATTACTTACAACATTCTAATAATACAACTCCAAAGACCCCAATCACTTACGCGCACACACACAAGTTATAGCCTTGGAAATGAGCAACAAAAGTAACATTTGTTATTACAACTCAAATGTACTATCCATGATCTCATCTATTATTTACAACCTCTACCTGAAGTTACAATAATGGACCTCGCCGTTCTATACAAGGTTTAATAATACAAACCTACTCGAAAACCATTCTTACTAATTCAGTCTGCAACTGTTCTGCTAACTCCGACAGTATCCATCTTGCTGATCTAACTCAAGGGTGGTCTCTCCATTCTCTTGCTCTCGTAACACGAGGTGAATCGGAAATGTTTTCTTCATGCTGAAAGGTTTAATAAAGCAAGAATGAGCTAATAGCGCTCAGCAAGAAATCTATCCCAGTTTAAATATTTAAACCTTTAAGGTAGATAATCCATATAGGATCAAAGTTTTAACACTACTAGGGTTTGACCCCAAAAATAGTCTATCGTTCAAAATACTGTATGACTTATAATCATACTCAAATACTCTTCGTAAATCATTTAGAAATCCTTGGTATCGATATAATGAACCAAGATTCAAAACATATCTTTTAAAATAGATATCAAATATTGGAATCAAGGCTTAAAGCCTATCCATTGTTTCGAAACACTATATAGTTCAATATATTGTATCTCTTAAATCCCTTCTCAACCTATATACACATATATCTATTTAGATATCTCATACTGTTCAAAATACTGTAAAATATCAGTAATGAACACCTTTTTGACTCGGTTGTGTTGTGATATATAAAAGAAGCAAGAATGAGCACTATAGCTCGACAATAAGATATAGCAGCATAATCATATGTGTAAGTTGATATCATAATTGAAAACCTTTGAAACTCTGTTCATATACAGAACGATATGTTTAAATATTCTTTTCGTCAAAACATGCCATACAGTACCTCTACTGTATGAGGAACATCATTACTCATCACTGCCACATTATCAGTAACTCAGCACCTAGGCTTTTGTTACAATGTGCAGCACAACTCCAATTGGAGGGAAGGGACCTTTTTTCGGGGCACGCCACAATACACGATGATCAGTTGTTGTATCGTACTCACACTTTTCTACTAGTAGATGGACGACATCTTAACACGATTATCACCCTAGCCGCATACGGGCTTTGTATCTGCTGGACTGTCCTACAACCTCTTACGCGAGATAAGTGGACTACCTAGTAGCCTCTTACGCTATAATCAGAGGTACTGTCCAACAGCCTCCTTCGCGTTTCCTTCTGGTCCCAGATGAAAATCAATGAAACGGGAATCGGAATTTAATCATATTTCCCCAAGTACAAATACTTGTCAAAACTTTGCAACAGTTCAGATTCCTTACTCCGGAGTATTTGAAGGGAGTAAGTCACAGTGTGGGTTGACATCAGTCAACGAAACTACGAATGATTACCACGTATTTTGAAATTACGACCCGGGAGTTTTTGTAAAATTCCTTTAGTTCTGATAAATCAGAACCCGAAAATATACTCACTTTTAATGAAAGAGGCAAGTGAAATCATATGTTCACTTCCTGATATGGATTCCCAATTTTTGATAAGTTCAAATCAAAATCATCATTTGGGATAAATAATTTAAAAGTAGTTGGGAACCCCTACTATAGTCACATAAATCTCTTTTGAGATCAGAAAACATTTTAAATAACTATTGGAACCTTTCGTAATATTTAAATAGGGTTCTATTATTTTTTAAATCATATTTGGAATATTTAATAAGTATTCAAATAATAAATATTGAATTAATATTCAATATAAATCCCCTTAAGTGAATATTCAAAATTATACTCACTTAATTAAATAATTATTTAAATAATAGATGTTGAATTATTATTCAATAAGATTCCACTTAAGTGAATATTCAAAATAATATTCACTTAATTAAATAAATATTCAAATAATAAATATTGAATTATTATTCAATAAAATTCCACTTAAGTGAATATTCAAAATAATATTCACTTAATTAAATAAATATCCAAATAATATTTATAATAATATTATTTAAATATCTCACATTAAATATCCAATAATATATATATTGGAATATTTAATCAACATTTTAAAAATATAACTGTCTCTGGAACCCTCCAGCTTCTGACAGTATAATCAGTACAAAATACTAATTTGACTCCCGGTCTAAGTTTTAAAATCCACGTACGAGTGCTCTACCCTTAGAGCCTCTATAACACCTCGGTTTATATCTAATATTTACATAGCATATAAACCCTTATATATCACAAAGCTTTTTACCATAAACATAATTAGTTATAACTCTTTTCACAGTATTCAAGCAGAAAATATATCACAAACACAACATTAATTACAACAGCATCACTTATATGATGTAGGGTTTGAAAACCTGCATCTATCATATGCATATATTATAATCTCAATAGTTTTAATACTATCACATCTATATACGATGTAAGGTTGAAAACATGCATGATATCATATCATATGCATCATCAGTAAAATGTAATCTGAAATACAACATGGGATTAGAAAACTTGCCTTGGGTCCTTGGTTTTTAGGGGTTCGAGGATTTGTCGGGAAATCTATAAACAAAGAAATATTTGATCAGTTCCCTGGCTTAATCATTTAAAGTGCATTTAACTTAAGCACTAACGTTCTATTAACGAACATCAAATGTCTCGCTCTTGGTCACTTATAACCTCATGACATTCCGTAAACTCTTAAGTCAAAAGTTTGGGTGGAAATCTATTCTCAAAACCCAAGTACTTTACCATTGCTAACTCATTGTTTTTAACCATCCCCTTAAGGGTATTTCACTCGCGCAACTTTTGTTCCCGCATTTTTATAAAATCAAAAAATCATCATTTTAACACGAAACCTCCTCGGTTCCCTTCCTAACTGTCCATACTAGTATCCACATTAATATCTCCACCCAATTCCATTTTTTAAAGGGTTTGATCACAATCTCAAAGTTCATGCAGTGAACTACTTAGTTATCCGAAACCGCTTTCACTAAAACGGATGTTTCTCCTAAACCGTAAATCGAAACGATACGATTCTTTCGCTAAAACAAACTAAAAAACAGAGTCTACATGATCATGTTAAGAAAGCCTTATGGTTATGCCTAGAAGGTAACCTGGTCTCTGTCAAATCTTTCTAAGGAAAATCCGACCTGGTAATGACGCTTAAATGTGATTCCCGTGTTTAAAACACTCTAATCAATTCACCAATCCATAACCAAGAAATCACAACCCAAGGATCGCATCTAAACCATCTTATTTCTGTCTAAAATGCTCATCACATCATTCACAAGTTCAACCATTATTTAATCCACTAAACACCATGATTATCATGCAAATCATCTCTACGTCATACTATCACTAATCATTCCTAACATAATCACTAATAACAAAGTATAATCATAAGGGTGAGAGGGTTTATACCTTCCTTGATGCTTGGTAAAGACTATCAAGAGCTTATATATCCTTGCTTGATCCTTAAACATCCTTAACAAGCCTAAAACTTCAAGATCAAAACAAGAAAATCAAGAATTACTATTCATTTCACTATTCACCATCAACTTTAGCTCATGATTTGAGCATGATAACAACCATGGATGAAGCTAGGATCAAGGATTTACCTTAGTTTATGGATGAGGGTGATTTAGAGCCCAATATCATGAATTATGGTTGAGTAGAACTTGTAGAAAAAGTTTTAAGCTTTGTTGAACAATAAAGGGGTTGAAAGTTTGAAGGTGTTTTGATGCATCTTCTTTTGATTTTCTTTTCTTTTTGTTTTTGTCTAATGAACACTTAATTGGATGCATCTCTTTTGTGTGGTTGTGGTGGAGTTTTGTCATCCAAGACACATGGCTTTTTAACTTGTGGTTTGTGATGAAAGTGGTGACAAAGTGGTGATTCACCACTTGTCATCACCTATGTCACCCTCCTGCATCATGCTTTTGTCCTAATTTGTGTCCTCAATCCTCTTATATGTTACACTTGATAATCTTATATGATACTTCCCCTTCGGTTAGGGTTTAATCCATAATTTGTTACGCTTCTGCTTTGTCGCTAAGTTTTGCGATAGGTTCAAGTGATTTTAAAAACTTTTCTCTGTACCAATGTTAGGAGATACTTCCTTGATCTTTCCATTACCTTGGTTTAATATATGATCCTAGATTTCTTACCTTGGCTTAAGATATGATCATGGATTTCTCATTCGACATACTTTCTCAAAACGATCAAATCAATACATCCTTGATTGTCTGATAAATAGTGATCAAAATTTAAAGTTGGAATCTCCCGATTCTGATCGCGTTTAAATTCACTTATTCTCCTTCTACATCACTAATATAACTTCGAAACATTAATTCCATGTCTTCTATATAGTGTGGTTTGAAAATATTTTTCATCAGCAAATTCACTATTCATCCACATTTACTATTCATCAAAATTTTTTAACTAAGTCCAAAATTTGGGGTTATTACACTCACCGTCACCTACTAAGGTGGAACTCTCATTGCTCACTTTTACCAGACTGGAAGAAATAATCTGTCTCTCTTGCTCTTCCTCTCCTTTTGCCTGGTTGCAAACCAGCCTCTCACTCTCAGTTGCTTCACTCCAGTCCCTCAATCCTAGAAGTGTTTGAACTACTGCTAACTCATCCACACTTGAAGTAGAAATATTTGAAGTTTGAAGTGCAAGTGTGGAAGGAGTATCCGTAGAGGCATTAGAAATGGATGTCAACGGATAGCTGATTTGGGGCATATCCGTAGACGGACAAACACTTGTCAACAGATGAGAGATATCCGTAGATGAAGAAAAAGAAGTAGCTCTCGAAATGGAGACTAAGGCGGAATCTGTGGAGATTGATTTGAGATTTGAAGCCACAGATTTAGCCAGAGTCTGAGAAATGATAGATTGGTGATCCAACAAATCATCAAAAAGATGATGATCACCAATTTCAGAGTGGGGCTTCTCCAAGAAGGTTAAAGATGGAGAATCAGGAAGTGATGTGTGAATCATATCCACATCCAGAGAGAGAGAGTGGGTGAGCTTGGTGCTTCTATTTCAGTTTGAATGATTAAAGAAGAGGGCTGTGACTCCACATTTACTGGAGCCACAACAAACTGAATTTGAGATGGTGTCACTGACACTGTGTGTGATCCCTGTGTAACCCCAGATGGTATAGACCTTTTTCTCCTTGAATAGGTCATGGTTGTATCTGTGGGGCTGCTTGTGTCCCTATCCCTCTTGTTCTATGTCCCTGGTTGGGAACTCTTTTCAATAGTAACATCCTTTTGGGAGAATGCCACTAGGGATGTGATATTATCATTTTCAACCACTGCATCCTTTTGAGAAGATAAAGGGTGGCTAGGATGGGACACACTTAACTCACCCTCCTTGTTCTTGGGGTTTCTTTGATGTTCACCCCTTCCCTCACCTCTCACTACCTCCTTCACACTCCCCACAAGGGTTTTGGTAGTTTTTGCAACAGATGCCTTTTGAGAAGAACCTGATTTGCTTTCTAGATTTTGATTTGGGAATAATGGTGGTGACCACTTGGGTAGGAGACTGTTGGACAGTTCCAGTCTCCATTATGATACTTGGAATCAAAGAAACAACAACAGAGGTAGGAACAGTTAAGGAGATTACCTGACTCACCTGTGCCTTTTGAGCTGCAATGACAATTGGTGGATATACCAATGGAACTTCCCTATTGTGTCTCATTTTATTCAAGTCCTCAAGGACTCTCTTATTCTGAACCCAACACTCCTTGGAGTTTGCAGGGAATTGGATCACCAGGTTGCTTTCTACATGGTTAGCTAGCATCATAAAGAATCTAGCATAATAGATATTCTTACTCCTAGATGCTTCGTTTCCTAACTTAGCACCTAATTCAAAAAGAATCAGAGATCCTAGGTTGAAGAAGCTATCATTAAGAAGCATGAAAGTAATATCTAGCATAGAAGCAATAACAGCATCATAATTGTTAATCTTACCAGAAAACACCTTTAGAATGGAATCAAAGAAAAAGCTCCCCCAAAATAATTCACTAATTAAATCAGAGTAATTGGAAGAAATTATCTGATTTGGCAAAAAAGTAACCGTTTAAAGATAATGAAGTGAAAAGTAAAGTCACGAATTTACCGTAATTACTCACACGTATTGTACGCATGTAACTACTGATAATATTGTGACTTTAACGGTCACGATTAAACTAAAATATCTACGGATAGAATTCTACCTATGGATTTGATATCCGTAGAGGTGTAAAACTATATCCGTAGAAAAAGAAAAATCCAGTGTCAGAAACGACCATCAACGGATGAAGGTATCCGTAGAGGGAGAAATTTTGACTTGGCGAAATTCTTCTTTTTCAGAGAGTTTTAATTCTCATGAAAATCATTTTGACACTGGCTGCATATCAAATTATCAGACATTCTAAATAGATTAAGAGAAGTTAAGCATACCTAGCTCACTTACCAACCTAGAGAATGTTGATTCATCAAGTGGCTTGGTAAAAATATATGCAATCTGCTGCTCACTTGGAACAAAATGCAGTTCCACAGTACCATTCATCACATGTTCCCTGATGAAGTGATACTTTATGTCAATGTGCTTGGTTCTTGAGTGTTGCACTGGATTCTCAGTTATAGAAATTGCACTAGTGTTGTAACAGAATATTAGAATCTTATTGACTATCAGACCATAGTCTATTAGTTGATTTTTCATCGACAATATCTGTGCACAACAACTTCCAGCAGCAATGTATTTTGCCTCAGCTGTAGAGGTAGAGACAAAATTTTGCTTCTTACTGAACCATGAGACAAGCTTGTTTCCTAGAAATTGACAGGTGCATGTAGTACTTTTTTTGTCAATCTTGCAACCTGCATAGTCTGCATCTGAATAACCAATTAGATCAAAACCAGATTCTCTAGGGTACCAAATGCCAAGGTTTGGTGTTCCCTTGAGATATCTGAAAATCCTCTTGATAGCAATTAAGTGAGACTCTCTAGGATCAGCCTGAAATCTAGCACAAAGACATGTAGCAAACATAATATCAAGTCTACTAGCTGTTAAATATAGAAGTGAGCCTACCATGCCTCTATAACTTGAAATGTCCACAGATTTTTTCTTAGTATTCAATTCAAGTTTAGTGGCAGTTGGCATGGGTGTTTTAGCAGGAGAGCAATCCATTAGATCAAACTTCTTCAATAAATCAAAGATATATTTAGTTTGACTAATAAAGATTCTTTCTTTCACTTGCTTAACTTGTAAGCCAAGGAAGTAGGTAAGTTCACCCATCATGCTCATTTCATATTTACTTTGCATAAGTTTGGCAAACCTTTTGCAAAGCTTCTCATCTGTAGACCCAAAAATTATGTCATATACATAAATTTGAACAAGTATGCTAGAGCCATTAACATTTCTAAAGAAAAGAGTTTTGTCAACAGTACCTCTAGTGAAATGGTTCTCTAAAAGAAACTGTGACAGAGTGTCATACCAGGCTCTAGGTGCTTGCTTCAGTCCATAGAGTGCCTTGAGTAGGAAGTAGATAAATTCTGGATAATCTGGATCTTCAAAACCAGGAGGCTGACTGACATATACCTCCTCTTCCAATTCCCCATTCAAAAAGGCACTCTTGACATCCATTTGATAGACTTTGAAATTGGCATGGGCTGCATAGGCTAGGAATATCCTTATTGCTTCCAGTCTAGCAATAGGGGCAAATGTTTCATCATAATCTATTCCTTCTTCTTGAGAATAGCCCTTAGCAACCAATCTAGCTTTGTTCCTTGTGACTATGCCATTTTCATCCATCTTATTCCTAAATACCCACTTTGTACCTATAACACTTTTCACCAAAGTCTAGACCTTCCACCTCATTGTCAAACCTAAGAGTCTCATGAAAACCCTCATTAGTAAGACCCTGTATTCTGGCATCATCAAAAACAACATGTACAGATTCCATAACAATGTTGATTCTGTGATTAAAAACCCTATAGGCTTTTCCAGCTGCATATCCCACAAAAGTGGCTTCATCTGCCTTGGATTCCAACTTTCCAAGATTTCACCTTGATTTCTCAGTACATAGCATTTGCATCCAAAGACATGTACAAAATTAAAGGATGGTTTCCTTCCTTTGAGCAGCTGATATGGAGTCATTCCTTTTGCTTGGTTGATCAAAGAAATATTTTGAGTGAAACATGCAGTGTTAACTGCTTCAGCTCAAAAATAAATAGGTAACTTTGACTCTCCTAGCATTGTTCTTGTAGCTTCAATAAGAGTTCTGTTTTTCCTCTCTACCACTCCATTTTGTTGTGGTGTCCTAGCTGCAGAGAACTCATGAATGATTCCATTTTCCTCACAAAACAGCCTCATTGTGGAATTCTTGAACTCAGTGCCATTATCACTCCTGATTCTTCTTACTTTGAGATCAGGATGATTGTTGGCAGCCTTGATGTGATTGATTATGATTTCACTTGCCCCGTCTTTGGAGTGCAGGAAGTAAGTCCACGTGAATTTAGAGAAATCATCCACAATCACAAGGCAGTATCTTTTCTTTGAGATTGACATGACATTTACTGGTCCAAACAAGTCCATATGCAACAGCTGTAGTGGTTGATCAATTGATGAATCCAGCTTGCTTCTGAAAGAAATATTTTTCTGATTCCCTTTCTGGCAAGCATCACAAACTCCATCCTTGGAGAATTCCAGTTGAGGAAGTCCTCTTACTAGGTCTCTTCTTACTAACTCATTCATTGATTTGAAGTTCAAATGTGACAGTCTTTTGTGCCATAGCCAGCTTTCATCCTTGCTTGCTTTACTCAGAAAATAGGTGATGGAATCAGCACTTGTAGAGTTGAAGTCGGCTATGTACACTTTAGCTTTCCGGTATCCTGTCAGCACCACATTGTTGTTTTCCTTGTTGGATACAACACAAGCTCCTTGGTTGAATGAGACTGAGAAACCTTTGTCACATAGTTGACTGATACTCAGCAAGTTGTGCTTAAGTCCGTCAACCAGTGCTACTTGATCAACGATGACATTATCCTTTGAAATCAAGCCATATCCCTTAGTGAAACCTTTGCTGTCATCTCCAAAGGTAATGCTAGGGCCAGCTTCCTCCACAAACTCTATGAGCAGGGTAGAATCTCCAGTCATGTGCCTAGAACATCCACTGTCTAAGTACCATAGATTCTTTTTGTATCCCTGCACACAATCAAAACCAAATCAAGTTGATTTTGGTACCCAAGTTTCCTTGGGTCCTTTCCTGTTAGATTTGCCTCTCTTGTCATTTTGCACCTTAATCTCTGATTGAGTTAAATCAACCTTGACCCTGGGTGTTGACCTTTGGAAGACAAAATGCTGAGGATGATTATATGCAAACATGTTTGATGCAGGCATTTGAGAGTTTTGTGCATACATAGCATTCATGTGTGGCATGCTCCATGTCATTTGTGGCATTGTGAATGCATTCATATGAGAATTTGAAACAAATGGCATGTTGGCACAAAAGTTGGATGCTTGATTAGTATGTGCAAACATGTTATGCATAGCAGGCATAGGCAAATTGAGTACATGCATTGTCATTTGAACAGATGGTGTTTTAACAGATTTGCAATTTGTAGAAACATGATTAACACTACCACACTTTGCACAAGTTTTCCTAGGTGCATACTTGTCAGGAGTATAGTTGTTGTGTTTGGTAATCCCTACTTTACCATTTCTGTTCTTTTTCTTTTTAGCTCCAGCCTTAACCTCTATTTCCTCAACCATGTCCTTCAATTGCTTGTTGGGCAGGTAACCTATGTTGACATTCTCAGCTTTGGTTTTGCTACTTGATCCCTGAACAAAGTTTTTGCTGGTAGGACCATACTTTTTGTTCAGCTTCTCTAGTCTATCATGACTAACACTGGATGTACACTTCTTTGGGCAAGTCACTTCCGTAGAGGTGTTGTCCAACAACGGATGTCTGTTATCCGTAGAAGCATTACCTTCCAACGGATGCTCACTATCCGTAGAAATGTCATCCTCTAGACTCTTGACATCTAGCTTCTTTTTATCTTTTCTTGTTGATTCCTTGTAGAATGTATCCACACCTTGAGCCTTGATTATGTTTGTGGCAGCATTCTTGGAATCAGTCCATCTAGCTATTGTTTCATGTTCTTTAGCTAATTGTGTTTTGACAGATTCTTCTCTTTTAAGCACAATCAGCAGATCATCCTTGGCAACTTGACACTCTACTCTCATTTTCTCAAACTCAACAAGTTGAGTTTCTAGAAGAGCATTCCTATCACTTAACAACTGATTAGATAATTTAATCCTTGTGTTCTCATTCGTAAGTGATTTAAGAGAAATACGCATATGATACAATTCAGTGGACTATCATTAATAACATTATTGCATTCCTCGGTAGAAAGCTCAGAGAGATTGGTGGTCATTACTGTAATATCCGTGAATTTTATTATTTGATTAAATGATATATTTAATCTAAAATATTTATTTTGGAATATTGGAATATTATTATATGATATTTAGTGTGTGATTATGTGCTAAATGGTGAGTCGGAAGCCCCTTTCAAAAATTTCGTCATTTGGAATTTTCTTCAAATTTGAGCCGTTTTGATAATTCAAGAGCCCCGTTGAAATTTCGTACATTCATTTTTAATTCTTCGTCTGTCGTATTCGAATCGTTATCGAAAGGGTTATGGGATTCTATTTAACCCTACCTATTTGATTCTGCAAATTAATTTCAATTTTTGATCCGAAAAAGGAAAAATCGTTCCGAACCCTAATTGCTTAAGGGGACGGATTTATCGTTCTATATCAATATTGAAGTTGTTATAGCCCTAGTATTCTTGAGCATTAGTTATATAATGATATATATCAATTTGGATAATCATCAACCTTTTTAACCCCTTATTTTTAGTAAAACGTGTTTTTGACCTAATTAGGGTTTTTAAACGATCTAACGAATCAATATCGATCCAAAAATGTTATTTGGGGTATTCTTTTTCCAGAAATATAAAAAGACCAATCAGACTTCATAACCCTAGCAATTCTTCAGAAATTACTCAAAAATATTCGAAATTCCCAAAAATTATTTTGTGTTCTTGATCTTCAATCAATTCGTTCTAAGGGTTATTGAAGTCCAAATTTGAAGTTCTTATACTCAAATCAAAGCCCCAAAAATCTAGTTTCAGAATCTTCCAACCTCATCATCATCTGGTAAGTATTCGATTTTATATTGATTTTACAAGTTTCGAATTAAAATTAGGGTTCTTAATTAATTTGGGGATTTTCATTCTGTTGATTCTCCGTTCAATTGGTTGCTTCTAACATGTTCCTAGGGTTCTAATTAGCAAGAATCCATGCTTTAATTTCATGTTTAAGTTCAATTTAGTCGGGTTTGATTTTCGGGTTTTGACCCGATTTCTTCTTTCGATTCGTACGTTCTTGATATTGATCTGACATTGTTTTTGATAAAGGGCTTTGATTGTATGAGTTATAAGCTTTATTTTGGTATATTAATCTTTGAGTTTCATGTAGGATTTAAGTAGATCGGGTTTCCGGCCGAGGTCGTCGCCGGCGAGTTCTTTGAATGAATTCTGGGCACGATTCCGGCATGGGACAGATGTGTGTGTATGTGGGTTGTGTTTGTCTTGCAAAAGCGAACAAAAGCCCTATGGTTTGGTTTTGTTTTGATCGGAAACGGCGAAGTCCGGCCACCGGACGCCGGCCGGATTCTGGAAAACCCAGATTCCGGCGGGTTGTTCTTGGTGACCCGGATTCGTTCTTCCCGACCCGTTTACCCGATTTTTCGACCCGGTTTCAATCTTCAAAACCCTAATTCATTTTCAGAAAACTGTTTTTGAATTTATTTTTAAATTTAATTCGAAAATAGTTTAAAAACTTTAAAAATTCATATTTTTATTTTAAAAATATATTTAATATCAGAAAAATTCTGATAAATTATATTTATTATTTTAAATCCGAAAATTGATTAAACTTAATTATTTTAATTATTTTTAATTAATAATTAATTTATTAATTAATTGGTTAATTCTTTTAATCAATTAATTCTTAAAAATTAATTATTAATTAGATTTAATTAATTAAAAATTCAGTTTAATTATTTTCAAGCCTATTTATTTATTTAAAAATAGTTTGAGCATTTAAAGAGTGTCAATTAATTTTATTAATTGATTTATTTTCATTTAAATGTTTATATTGGATTTAAAAATCCGATTTTTGATTTAAAAATTAGTAATGACTTATTAAAAATTCAAATGAGTTTCAGACGATGTTTTAAAAATATTTATAAGTGCTATATGGTTCATATTAATTGTGTGTTGTGTTTTATAGTCTGTATATGCCCGTGCTAGGGCAAACATCTGAGTTTTAAATATCGTAAATTATACCGGACGTCCGATACGTAACCGGTTACTTGTTTAATTGTGATTATTGATTGAATAAGTGTCGAGAGTAGAACGAGAATAGTTAGACTTATTGTGATGAGTTGTTTAATTATAGAATCGAGTTCCCGGAGCAAGGGAAAGGGGAAAGTAGAGTGAGCAGAGTCGATCCGACAGCAGCTTAGACCAGGCAAGTATCTGTGCCTTTACTTGTGATAAAAATTATTATTGTCTTGATTACTTGAATACCGTTATCCCCAGAACAATTCAAATTATCCATCTTTTAACCGCATTTGGACAACTGATTCCATTTCCTTAGAAATTCTTGATTCTTTGATTTGATCTGCATCGGAAACCCTTATTTCCAATTTACTTGATTATTGTTTACCACCTATTGTTGCTATTTATCATCCTTTGATTATCATTGACAACCTTTGATTATTTGACTTCCATCTTGACTACCAATTACGGTTATTGATTAACGATTACCAATATTGATTCCCTTATTGAATGAGTACACTGTACCATTGAAATTACTCCATGATTATTTCTCGACCTTCACTTGATACTGAACAGTTGAAACTCTTTTGCAATTACTATACATTCAGTTTATCTTATTGAGCATGTTATTGTTTATACCCTATTATAGAATTGGCATGTGTTTTTAAAAATGGACCAGTAATTGGTCGGAATAACTTAAGGCCCAGATTGGCCTGGGATCCAGTAGAGGACTATGACATGAGCTAGTCCGGGGTTGATGCGTGGCTGGCCAGCAGCACAACCTTTGATTTGAATAAAATGTATAAGCCAAATTCTAATTCTTTACTTCAATCATTATTGATACAAAGCATGTGTTAGCTAAATATTGTTGATTCTGATATCTTAAATTCATATCCTTACAACTGTGATAGAAATGATTCGTTGATGTTTGCTGAGCAATTTTGGCTCACTCTTGCTTGTTGTTTTCTAACCCTATTCCAGTGAAGCGAGAGTATGAGTTGGCATAGCGTGACCGATAGTTCACCAGCAGTCAGGAGAGCCCCTCGAGTCACTGTTATTGGCAGGGTAGTTGTTGTTTTGTTCTTCTAGATTTAATGTCTAGATTTGAACTTTAGTTGTGATGTAATAACTCTGATAAAACTGGTTTGTAATAATAAAAGATTGTAGTAGCTTGTGTTCATTGCCATAATCTGGATGCGGTCTTGGTCAAGGGGTAATTGTGTCTTTATATATATTATATATTATGCATGTGTTAATTAGTATTCCGTTGGTCGGATGACTCCTCAAATCTGTACCCCGGGTTTGGAGGGCGTCACAGTTGGTATCAGAGCAACAGGTTATGGCATTTGAAACAAGTTAGGACTTAGGGTCCAGGATAACATAGAGAGTTAGGAATTTACGTAAGGATATTAGGAGGTCAACTAGGGATATTACGCGTAGTAATTAAATGTGGTTATAATTGCAGCCCCCTAGTTCTAGTTCAGACTCAGACCCTTCCGAGGATACGATAGCAGAGATACCTACACCCGTTGAGAGAGCAGGACCGTCTCGGCCAGTGCGATATCAGCCTAGGCATCAGGACCCAGTAGTCAGGAGAGATCAGATACCTTGTCCTATTCTACTCCGACAAGTAGCCCCAGCACCAGCATCTCAGGCATCAGTTTGTGGGCCTTTGTATCAGTTATGTGAGCCACCAGTTCCACACCATGTGTATCAGAGGGTGAGAAGAGAGAAGGATTTCCTTTATGGACAGGCTATGGAGATGGGTAGGATTCGTTCGATCGAGGCAGCCGCTGTCAGAGAGAGAGACAGACTTAGAGATCAGATGAGAGACATTCAGATGAGGTTTAGGGTTACGAGGACTTTGGTTGAGACTCGATTGCATGGATTAGCTTCTAGTCGAGAGGGAGAGACAGTAGCAGGGATGAGACAGATTTTGGATTATGCGATGAGTGAGATTGCAGAGGTTTCAGGACCCCCGTTATGGCCGGCAGGAGCAGGTGATCTGTGAGCAGGTATCGGTAGCAGACAGATGTGACATGGATGTATGGTTCTAGATAGTTAGTATATAGATGCATATTGTAGAATCAGCAGTGCACCGGGCTTATAGGAACGCCTCGGGTTGTTGTTGCATTTTTGTTGTTGTATTGCTGGTCGGCAGTTATGGTTCAGCCATGATATATTTTCTTTTGAAGCATTCTACGCTTGTACTAACTCTATCTATATATATATGATAAACCTCTTTTATAGAACTGTATTTATTCCCCTGTCATTCATTTCCAGCATCATAACTGTTATTCTACTTATTGCAACGAGTGTATCCATACACCGTTGAGAAGATCTGTAAACCTTCGAGATATCAATTGTGATCCTTCCTTCTCTTATATGAACCGTCTGATTAAGCCAATTATTGTTTATTCATCAGCGATATGGCTCCTAGACGACAAACCCGTTCAACTGATACTTCTGACCAAGAAGGTCAACAAAATACACCTCCCACGGGCCGTGTGGACCCGATGGTAATCCAGTTGTTAAATACCCTTACTCAACAGACTACCGCATTAGCACAGCAGCAACGTGCATTTCAGCAACAGCTCTTAGAACAGCAGCAACAGCATCAGCAACATCAGCATCAGCAGCATCAACAACAGCACCAGCAAGCAGCACCGGCAGTTACGTTCAAATCTTTCCAGGCAGCAAAACCTCCAGAATTTAAAGGATCAGCAGACCCTGTAGAGGCTAAGGCATGGTTGAAAGAGATGGAAAAGGCTTTTGCCTTGATAGAGGTGACAGAGGATAAGAAGACAGAGTATGCAAGCTATTTTCTGAAGAATGAGGCTAGTTATTGGTGGGAAACGAGTAGGGCTATGGAGCCCGAGGGATTGATTACGTGGGCAAGATTTACAGAGTTGTTTTTGGAAAGATATTTTCCGGACTATATGAGAGATCAGATGGAATTGAAGTTTTTGGAATTAAAGCAGGGAAGCATGACAGTGCCCCAATATGAAACAAGGTTTACGGAGTTGTCAAGGTTTGTTCCAACCTATGTGGATACGGAAAAGAAGAAGGCCAAGAGGTTCCAGCAGGGACTGAGGTCTTGGATTCGTAGTAAGTTAGCTGTATTGGAGTTGGACACCTATGTAGCGGTGGTCCAAAAGGCAATGATTGCAGAGGCAGAGAGTGATTCTTACATGAAAGAGAGGGAGAACAAGAAAAGGAAAGCAGGGATACCCGATAAGGGACAACAGCAGGGAAGTTTTCAAGGGCAAGCAAATAAGAAGCTGGGATTTCAGCACGGAAGGAATACAAGTTTCAGGAAACCAGACACCGGAAGCGTAGGACAAGATAACCGTCTACTAACCGGCAGTCAGCAGGGACTTTCTAGACCCCCACTACCAGAATGCAAGACATGCGGGAAGCGACATCTAGGGATATGCCATCGATTGAATGTCACATGCTTTAAATGCAATCAGAAGGGACATTATTCCCGGGATTGCAAGATAGGCATCGTGTGTCATCGGTGTAAGAAACCAGGTCACATGATTAAGGACTGCAGAGCACCAGCAACCGTGAACAATATGATTCGGGCAATTGAAGCACCCCCAGTTATTAACGTCCAGCCGTTAGCCAGGACCTACAATATGTCAATGGGAGAAGCAGTGAGAGATTCCGACGTGGTGGCAGGTACACTTCTAGTAAATTCTATTCCTGCACAAGTGTTAATAGATTCGGGAGCGACGAAGTCTTTTATTTCTGAGACGTTTGCTCGTAGATTGAATTGCGTAACGAAACCTTTAAGTGGAGTGTTGACTATAGAGATAGCTAATCAGGATCGTATCGCGGTCAGTTCATATTATCCCCGTTGTGAGATAGAGATTTTGGGAAATCGTTTTTATGTTGACTTGTTACCTTTTAAGTTAGGTGAATTTGATGTGATATTAGGGATGGATTGGTTGACTGAGCATGATGCAAGTATTGATTGTAAGAATAAGAGGGTTACTTTGATTACCCTAGAAAAGAAAGAGATAATATTTAGAGGAGAGAAACAAAGAAAGAGGTTCCTGACAATGATTCAGGCTAAGAGGTTATTAAGGCAAGGTTGTGAGGCGTATCTAGCTTATGTGATAGATATAGATAAGGAAGTTTCTAAGTTAGAAGATATTCCAGTCGTAAATGAGTTTCCAGATGTTTTTCCGGAAGAATTACCAGGTTTACCTCCAGATAGAGAGATTGAATTTGCGATAGACTTAGTACCAGGCGCGGAGCCAGTATCGAAGGCCCCTTACAGAATGGCACCAGTGGAGATGAAGGAATTGGCTGATCAACTGCAAGATTTGCTAGAAAAAGGAATTATTAGACCCAGCGTTTCACCGTGGGGAGCACCAGTACTGTTTGTCAAGAAAAAGGATGGAAGCATGAGATTGTGTATAGACTATCGGGAGTTGAACAAGCTGACCATTAAGAACAAGTATCTGTTACCACGAATAGATGATCTGTTTGACCAGCTGAAGGGAGCGGTACATTTTTCAAAGATCGACCTACGGTCAGGATATCACCAATTGAAGATTAGACCAGACGACATACCGAAGACAGCCTTTCGAACAAGGTATGGGCACTATGAATTTTTAGTAATGGCGTTTGGACTAACGAATGCACCCGCAGCTTTTATGGATCTAATGAACAGGATTTTCAAGAGATATTTGGACAAGTTTGTAGTGGTATTCATCGACGACATCTTGATATACTCGAGGACAGAAGAAGAGCATGCAGACCAGTTGCGAATTGTGTTAGAAACGTTGAGACAAGAAGGACTATACGCGAAGTTTTCCAAGTGTGAATTCTGGTTGAAAGAAGTTCATTTCTTAGGACACGTGGTGAGCAGCGAAGGCATCAAAGTGGACCCAGCAAAGATAGAGGCAGTGAAAGATTGGGAGAGACCAAGGACACCGACTGAAGTCAGAAGTTTCTTGGGATTAGCCGGATACTACCGGAGATTTGTGCAAGATTTTGCGAAGATAGCTACTCCAATGACCAAGCTGACAAGGAAAAGCGAGCGATTCATATGGAACGAAAAGTGCGAAGAAGGCTTCCAAGAGTTAAAGAAAAGACTAACTACGGCACCGGTATTGATGTTACCAGACGATCAAGGTCATTTCGTAATCTATAGTGATGCGTCGTACAAAGGATTAGGATGCGTACTTATGCAACATGACAAGGTGATTGCTTATGCGTCAAGACAGTTGAGACCCCACGAACAGAAGTACCCTACACACGATTTGGAGTTAGCAGCTATTGTGTTTGCTTTGAAGATATGGAGACACTACTTGTATGGAGAAAGATGTGAAATTTACACCGATCACAAAAGTTTGAAGTATATCTTTACTCAGAAAGAGCTGAACATGAGGCAACGAAGATGGTTAGAACTAATCAAGGACTACGACGTTTCTATTAACTATCATCCCGGCAAGGCAAATGTGGTAGCAGATGCATTGAGCAGAAAAGAGAGATTAAATACACTAATGATGACCAAAGAGTCATACAAGGAATTTGAGAAGTTAGAAATTGAAGTAATTAATCCGAAGAACGCGACGGAAATGATTTATACCATGACGTTTCAACCTGAATTGTTGGAGAAGATACGAAAATGCCAAGAGCAAGTTATGAACGACGATGTGAGTAAAATGACAGGTGAGGAAATATGTAGACAACCGGACGACAAAGGGATCTTGAGATTTGCTTCTCGGATATGGATACCTAACGTAACGGAACTGAAAGGTGAGATTCTGCACGAAGCACATAACTCGAAGTATTGAATTCATCCAGGGAGTACGAAGATGTATCGAGATCTTAAGACGAACTTTTGGTGGCCAGATATGAAGAGAGAGATTGCGGAATGGGTAAGTAAATGCTTTACGTGTCAAAGAGTTAAGGCGGAACATCAGAGACCAAGTGGATTACTTCAACCATTGGAGATTCCCGAATGGAAGTGGGAACACATTGCGATGGACTTTGTAGTAGGATTGCCTAGAACAAAAGCTAACCATGATGCCATCTGGGTTGTCGTGGATCGATTGACGAAATCTGCGCATTTTCTTCCGATTAACGAGAGATTCTCGCTGGATAAGTTAGTTCATATTTACATAAAAGAAATCGTAGTACGACATGGAGTTCCAGTATCGATAGTGTCTGATAGAGACCCTCGATTCAATTCAAGATTTTGGAGGAGTTTTCAAGAGTGTTTGGGCACCGAGTTGAGAATGAGTACGGCTTATCATCCGCAGACGGACGGTCAAAGCGAAAGGACAATTCAGACTATTGAAGATATGCTTAGGACATGTGCACTTGATTTTGAAGGCAGTTGGGACGATCATCTACCCTTGGTGGAATTTTCATATAATAATAGTTTTCACGCGAGCATCGGAATGCCACCTTACGAAGCTTGTATGGACGAAAGTGTCGATCTCCAGTATATTGGGAAGAAGTTGGTGAACGGAAAATGATAGGACCAGAACTAGTACAACGAACAAAAGAAGTGATTCAATTGATTCAGAGAAGATTGATAACAGCTCAAGACCGACAGAAAAAGTATGCGGATCTAGCCAGAAAGGATGTGGGATTCGAAGAAGGAGAGCAAGTGTTACTAAAGGTTTCACCATGGAAAGGATTAGTTAGATTTGGAAAGAAAGGGAAGTTGAGTCCGAGATATGTTGGGCCGTTTGAGATTTTGAAGAAGGTGGGCGAAGTAGCTTACGAGTTGGCATTGCCACCGCATATGCAGCACGTTCATAATGTATTTCATGTATCTATGCTTAAGAAGTATCGACCAGATTCGAATCATGTAATAGAGTATGAACCAATAGAGGTCCAGGCAGATTTATCATATGTAGAACGACCAATTCAGATAGTGGATCGTAAGGAGAAAGTACTAAGGAATAAGACAGTAGCGTTAGTGAGAGTTTTGTGGAGGAATCCTAAAGTAGAAGAGTCTACCTGGGAGTTAGAGAGTGAGATGTTAGAGAAGTATCCCCAGTTGTTTCCTTGATCTGATTCTGAGGACAGAATCCTATTAAGGGGGGAAGGATGTAATATCCGTGAATTTTATTATTTGATTAAATGATATATTTAATCTAAAATATTTATTTTGGAATATTGGAATATTATTATATGATATTTAGTGTGTGATTATGTGCTAAATGGTGAGTCGGAAGCCCCTTTCAAAAATTTCGTCATTTGGAATTTTCTTCAAATTTGAGCCGTTTTGATAATTCAAGAGCCCCGTTGAAATTTCGTACATTCATTTTTAATTCTTCGTCTGTCGTATTCGAATCGTTATCGAAAGGGTTATGGGATTCTATTTAACCCTACCTATTTGATTCTGCAAATTAATTTCAATTTTTGATCCGAAAAAGGAAAAATCGTTCCGAACCCTAATTGCTTAAGGGGACGGATTTATCGTTCTATATCAATATTGAAGTTGTTATAGCCCTAGTATTCTTGAGCATTAGTTATATAATGATATATATCAATTTGGATAATCATCAACCTTTTTAACCCCTTATTTTTAGTAAAACGTGTTTTTGACCTAATTAGGGTTTTTAAACGATCTAACGAATCAATATCGATCCAAAAATGTTATTTGGGGTATTATTTTTCCAGAAATATAAAAAGACCAATCAGACTTCATAACCCTAGCAATTCTTCAGAAATTACTCAAAAATATTCGAAATTCCCAAAAATTATTTTGTGTTCTTGATCTTCAATCAATTCGTTCTAAGGGTTATTGAAGTCCAAATTTGAAGTTCTTATACTCAAATCAAAGCCCCAAAAATCTAGTTTCAGAATCTTCCAACCTCATCATCATCTGGTAAGTATTCGATTTTATATTGATTTTACAAGTTTCGAATTAAAATTAGGGTTCTTAATTAATTTGGGGATTTTCATTCTGTTGATTCTCCGTTCAATTGGTTGCTTCTAACATGTTCCTAGGGTTCTAATTAGCAAGAATCCATGCTTTAATTTCATGTTTAAGTTCAATTTAGTCGGGTTTGATTTTCGGGTTTTGACCCGATTTCTTCTTTCGATTCGTACGTTCTTGATATTGATCTGACATTGTTTTTGATAAAGGGCTTTGATTGTATGAGTTATAAGCTTTATTTTGGTATATTAATCTTTGAGTTTCATGTAGGATTTAAGTAGATCGGGTTTCCGACCGAGGTCGTCGCCGGCGAGTTCTTTGAATGAATTCTGGGCACGATTCCGGCATGGGACAGATGTGTGTGTATGTGGGTTGTGTTTGTCTTGCAAAAGCGAACAAAAGCCCTATGGTTTGGTTTTGTTTTGATCGGAAACGGCGAAGTCCGGCCACCGGACGCCGGCCGGATTCTGGAAAACCCAGATTCCGGCGGGTTGTTCTTGGTGACCCGGATTCGTTCTTCCCGACCCGTTTACCCGATTTTTCGACCCGGTTTCAATCTTCAAAACCCTAATTCATTTTCAGAAAACTGTTTTTGAATTTATTTTTAAATTTAATTCGAAAATAGTTTAAAAACTTTAAAAATTCATATTTTTATTTTAAAAATATATTTAATATCAGAAAAATTCTGATAAATTATATTTATTATTTTAAATCCGAAAATTGATTAAACTTAATTATTTTAATTATTTTTAATTAATAATTAATTTATTAATTAATTGGTTAATTCTTTTAATCAATTAATTCTTAAAAATTAATTATTAATTAGATTTAATTAATTAAAAATTCAGTTTAATTATTTTCAAGCCTATTTATTTATTTAAAAATAGTTTGAGCATTTAAAGAGTGTCAATTAATTTTATTAATTGATTTATTTTCATTTAAATGTTTATATTGGATTTAAAAATCCGATTTTTGATTTAAAAATTAGTAATGACTTATTAAAAATTCAAATGAGTTTCAGACGATGTTTTAAAAATATTTATAAGTGCTATATGGTTCATATTAATTGTGTGTTGTGTTTTATAGTCTGTATATGCCCGTGCTAGGGCAAACATCTGAGTTTTAAATATCGTAAATTATACCGGACGTCCGATACGTAACCGGTTACTTGTTTAATTGTGATTATTGATTGAATAAGTGTCGAGAGTAGAACGAGAATAGTTAGACTTATTGTGATGAGTTGTTTAATTATAGAATCGAGTTCCCGGAGCAAGGGAAAGGGGAAAGTAGAGTGAGCAGAGTCGGTCCGACAGCAGCTTAGACCAGGCAAGTATCTGTGCCTTTACTTGTGATAAAAATTATTATTGTCTTGATTACTTGAATACCGTTATCCCCAGAACAATTCAAATTATCCATCTTTTAACCGCATTTGGACAACTGATTCCATTTCCTTAGAAATTCTTGATTCTTTGATTTGATCTGCATCGGAAACCCTTATTTCCAATTTACTTGATTATTGTTTACCACCTATTGTTGCTATTTATCATCCTTTGATTATCATTGACAACCTTTGATTATTTGACTTCCATCTTGACTACCAATTACGGTTATTGATTAACGATTACCAATATTGATTCCCTTATTGAATGAGTACACTGTACCATTGAAATTACTCCATGATTATTTCTCGACCTTCACTTGATACTGAACAGTTGAAACTCTTTTGCAATTACTATACATTCAGTTTATCTTATTGAGCATGTTATTGTTTATACCCTATTATAGAATTGGCATGTGTTTTTAAAAATGGACCAGTAATTGGTCGGAATAACTTAAGGCCCAGATTGGCCTGGGATCCAGTAGAGGACTATGACATGAGCTAGTCCGGGGTTGATGCATGGCTGGCCAGCAGCACAACCTTTGATTTGAATAAAATGTATAAGCCAAATTCTAATTCTTTACTTCAATCATTATTGATACAAAGCATGTGTTAGCTAAATATTGTTGATTCTGATATCTTAAATTCATATCCTTACAACTGTGATAGAAATGATTCGTTGATGTTTGCTGAGCAATTTTGGCTCACTCTTGCTTGTTGTTTTCTAACCCTATTCCAGTGAAGCGAGAGTATGAGTTGGCATAGCGTGACCGATAGTTCACCAGCAGTCAGGAGAGCCCCTCGAGTCACTGTTATTGGCAGGGTAGTTGTTGTTTTGTTCTTCTAGATTTAATGTCTAGATTTGAACTTTAGTTGTGATGTAATAACTCTGATAAAACTGGTTTGTAATAATAAAAGATTGTAGTAGCTTGTGTTCATTGCCATAATCTGGATGCGGTCTTGGTTAAGGGGTAATTGTGTCTTTATATATATTATATATTATGCATGTGTTAATTAGTATTCCGTTGGTCGGATGACTCCTCAAATCTGTACCCCGGGTTTGGAGGGCGTCACAATTACCTGATTAGATGATGAACTGGCCTCCTGCTCGCTTGAATCAACCATTAGTGCAAGGTTCACAAATTCTGTGTCCTCCTCAAGATCATTCCCGTCTTCAGCCCAGTCATAATCCTGTGTAATGAATGCTCTACCCTTTTGTTTGAGAAGATCAAAGTATTTCTTCTTGTAGTCAGCAGGTTCAAACTTCCTGTCACTCTTCTCAGACTTTGGTTTTCTGCACTCATTTTCAAAGTGACCTCCCATTCCACAGTTGAAACATTTGAATTTGGACCTCTCAACAAGATCCTTCTTGAATGGTCTGGACACATCAGGGTTTCTCTTGAACTTGAGCTTTGAGAACTTTCTTGACAGAAAAGCTAAGTGATCATCAAGCTCATCCATCTCCTCTTGATTGATGGGCTCACTCTCTTCAATCATCTTCCCTTTGAACTTTCTTGATTCAGCTCTACCTTCACAAGCACTTTGGCTTGGTGTAGCTGCAGCAGCTTCTTCTTTTATGTCCTCAACCTTTTCAACACTTGCAACTAGAGCAACAGATCCAATTTTCTTTTGGACCTTCTCAATTTGTTCATCCTGCTCTATTTCCATTTCATATGTTTTTAGGGTTCCATACAGCCTCTCAAAAGTGTAGTCCTTATATTCTTGAGTGTTCCTCAAGGAGATAGTCATGGGCCTCCACTCTTTTGGCAAGGCTCTGAAAAATTTGAGATTTGAGTCTTTGACTTGATACACTCTTCCCTACAACTTCAGTCCATTTAGCAATTTTTAAAATCTACTAAAAGTGTCATTCAAAGATTCTCCACTTTTGAAGTGAAAGTTGTAAGATGTAAAAGAGATAACTACAACTCAACAAAGGACAAGACAGACAATAATATTAACAGAAGCACAGGAATCCAGAATCAAAGAAGAAAAGGTAAACTCAAAAAATTAAAATACGGTATGTATTCTTGAAGTCCGTAAACAGGTCACGGAAAGAAGTTCATGAAAATGTTCAAGCCTCAGTGACAGCAAAAGAAACAAGACTTTCAAGATGACAGAAGTATGTGAATGATTTAGGGTTCAGTACCACAGGATTCCAGTGATTTATTTGAAGCAACCAGAACAACAAGGGACTTATCAGCAGCATTGAATTGAAGACATAAAAGAAGAATTGATCAAGTGTTATTCATCTGTGAACCAGACCAGTTGCACTAGTTGACGGCACTAAAAAGATCAAGTTGTTTTATCGTCTCAGAAGAAAGTGATATAGTCTTTTACTTAAACACCCAGGAGCTCAGGAGGAATTATTAAAAGATAAAAGACAAGAAAATGATTCCATAGTTTTTCAATTCAGAAAACTATCGAATGATATAAAAAGTGATTCACAAAAAAACCATTTTAAGTTAATTTGGTATTCGATAGTTTTGATTTAAAAACTATCTAATGGTAAATTGATTTATAACTTTCGATGGTTTTTAATTAAGGAGTAGGTGAAAAGTGTTCTTGTTTGTCAGGTTGATTTTGAAGATGGACGGCCAAGATTGATTCTTCAAGTTTGGTTCGATAGTTTTCAAAAACAAAGTCTACAATTACTAACAGAGGAAGTGTGTCTTCTTCAGTCGAGGTTATTTTCAGAGTAGCAATTACTAAGAGAGAGTTTGAGCCAGAGAGATTACAGAAGAAATTAATATTGCTCAGAATTCTATCATTGTATTGATTGTGTATAACCTAGAACTCATTGAAGCTAATCAACGGATTAAAAATTGTAGCACCCCTCGAGGATTATATTTATAAAACGATATATTCCTCGACTCTTAGTTTGGTTTGGTGTGTTTGATTTCGTTATAGAACTGAATGAATTATCCGTTAACGAAATTGAATTATTTGTGAGTATCGTATTCAACCCCCCCCCCCCACCCCCCCTTCTACGATACTTTGGACCTAACAATTGGTATCAGAGCTACTTGATTGACGTACAAATCAGATCCGGTGAATGAGACCAAAATCAAACGTAGCGTGAAAATTCGAAGCAAATTTTTTTAACTTTCAAAATTTTTCATTTAATTGGAATTTCTTGAATTTTAAACAATTTGAAATTTTCAGAAACCATGAGTGCTCCAAAGACAACCGTTGGTATTAAAGTTCCCCCGTTTACTAGAGATAATTTCGGTTTGTGGAAGATGAAGATGTTGTTATTTATCAAGGCATCTAATCTGTTGTATATTGGCATATTAGAGTTAACGGACCGTTTGTACCAATGAAACCAGTTAGTGAATCTACATCTCCTGATGGTAGCAGGATTCCTCAAGGCACCGAACCTAAGGATATTACTGAGTATACAGATTCTGACAAAGAACTGATTCGATTGGACACATGTTTGATGTTGATATTAGCAGACTCCGCAGACAAAGAAATGAGCTATCAGTTGATGAACTGTACAAGCGGGAACCATATGTGGGATACCATTAACTTGATAATGGAAGGAACTAAAGACCTGCAGGAAAATAGATTGGACATCCTGACTTCTCAGTACGAAGCGTTTAGGTTTCTTCCAGGAGAAAGTATAACTCAGGTCTTTGAGAAATATACTAAGCTTCTAAATGAATTGGCAATGAAAGGGAAGACCTATCCACTAAGAGAAACCAACATGAAGTTCATGATGACGCTGCCCCATCATGTAGAACACAAGTCCTCATCCATAAGGGAAAGAATTGACTTCACAAAGATGTCATTAGAGATGATCTATGGCAAGTTGAAGACTTATGAGATGGAGCAAGAACAACGAGTGATAATCTACGGACCAGGGACAGTGGATAACAAGCACAATGCACTTGTGAGATCAGCAGCACTTGTAGTGGATGAACCAACAACTTCTGAGATTCAGGTTCAAACCCCTAGAGCTGGAAAGAAGGTGATCATAGAAGCTGAGATGGATTCTGTGAATCTGGGTGTTGATGAAAGTGATTACTACACCCTAGAAGAGCTTGAGCAAATGGAAGACAAAACCATGGCGTACTTAGTTGCAAAGTTTAGTCATATTTGTTTCAAGAGAAACCCTAAGTACAAGTTCAAGGGCTCAACCAACAGATTCTAGAAGAGCAAGTTTGCACCTAGTACAGGCTTTAAGGGAGGCTACAAGACTGGCATGATTGATAGAAGCAAATCAAGATGCTACAATAGCAATGAGTTAGGGCATTTCGCCACTGAATGCCGGAAGCCTCGTCAAGCAAGAGACAAGAAAGATGTCTATGAGAAGAAGGATTCTTATGATGAGTTGAAGAAAGAGAATGACAAGCTTAAACAGCAATTGGAGGCATTCTCTGGAAAGTAGAAAGGGAAAGCTTATATAGCAGAGGGAAAACACTGGGATGATACTGATTCGGATGAAGAGGAGGAATATGTAAATGTTGCCCTAATGGCTGACTCTTCAGAGGAATCACCACAATCATCTCAGGTACCTATCTTAACTACAATTGATATGTTTAACTCTGAGTACAAGAAAACTGTGCAAGATCTTAGTGTAGAATTGTTTAATGTACACACAAGCATGCTAACATCAGAAATGGAAAATGCTAAACTAGTTCTTAAGATTAAAAATCTAGAATCTAAAAATGAAGAACTAGAGCTTGTAGCTGTCACATTAGAAGATCTTAAGCAAAAGAATGCGTACTTAGAGAACAAGGTCAAGTGTAATGATGCGATAGAGACTATCCTCAGGAAGCAGATTTCAGAGTTAGATTTGAAACTGAATGCTTTTAAGAATTCCGCCCTAATTGCTAAGGAGATAGGGAATGAAATTGCAATAGGATTTGACTATAACAAGAAAGCTGGTAAGAAGATAGTGGAATTCCCTGTGACACCTTCAGTTGTCAAAAGGAATACTCCACATGTTCTTAAGAATGTTGATTGTCCAGTTTTTGTTAAGCCTTTTCCACCACTCTTTCATGAGGATGATCTTTTCATAAGACAAGAATTGCTTGAGGAGGATTTGTTGAAGGTTAAAGAGGTAAAGACTAAGTTGCCTAGGAAATCAGTAAAAGCTGAATTACCTAAAACTGAAGTAGGTGACTTAGTTAGTAATGCTAAAAAGAACAGGAATGGGAAAAAGAAGATTGTTAATCAGGAAATGGTTCAATATTCTCCCATTGCATCTAGGAAGTTGTGCACTATTTGTAATTTTGTTGGACACCTTACACATGCATGTAAAAAGGTTAAAGTAGAAACTGCTAATACTTCTGCAATGCATAACATGTCTGACATGCCTGATCTTCATGAACCCTGTGGAAAGAAAGAGTGTTTGCTATGTAAGTACAACATCATGCATGCTTATTTTAAGTTGATGAATGATAGTAGAAAAAGCACTGATAATGTTAAATCCACAAATACTATGAATATCAAACAGGGTAAGACAAAATTGAATGTTACTCCTGTTAAAGTATCTAAACCTTCAGGACCTAAACAATTTTGGGTACCAAAGTCCGCTTAATCAATCTGTGATTGCAGGGTAAGGTTAAAAGCTCAAAGGTTGTGTGGATTCTGGATAGTGGCTGTTCTAGACACATGACAGGTGAAGAGTCCCTGCTTACAGAGGTGGTTAAGAAGACCGGCCCGATTGTAACCTTTGGAGATGACAACAAAGGATTCACTACGGGATATGGTAAATTGAAAGTTGGAAATGTCATCATTGAAAACATCTCTCTTGTTGAAGGATTGAAGCACAATAATCTTAGTATCAGTCAGTTCTGTGATAAAGGCTACAATGTAGATTTCAGAAAGGACAAGTGCTTGATCACCAACAGGAAGGATGAGAAGCTTACTCTACTGGGAGTGAGAAAAGGAAATTTGTTTATAGCTGACTTAAGTTCTACCAGTGAAGGAGAAGTTACATGTTTCTATGGAAAGGCATCTTCAGAACAAAGTTGGCTATGGCACAAGAAGCTCTCACATTTGAACTTCAAAACTATGAACTCTTTGGTAAAGAAAGAGTTAGTGAGAGGGTTGCCCCTGATGGAATTCAATCAGGAGGGACTATGTGAAGCATGTGAAAAGGGGAAGTCGAAGAAAGCATCACATAGAAGCAAAGGAATGACAAGCATTACTGAACCATTACAGCTGATTCATATGGATTTATTTGGTCCAGTTAATGTTATGTCACTTTCAAGGAATAGATATGCATTGGTGATGGTGGACGACTACTCCAAGTACACGTGGGTGTTGTTCATACAATCAAAGGATGAAGCAACACAACTAATCATTGATCACATCAAGAAGATAGAAGTGGAAGCTAAGTTACCTGTGCGGACAATCAGATCAGACAATGGAACTGAATTCAAGAATGCAGTTCTTAATGATTTTTGCTTAGAGAAAGGAATATCAAGACAGTATTCAGCACCAAGAACTCCACAACAGAATGGAGTAGTGGAAAGGAAGAACAGGACCTTGGTTGAAGCAGCAAGGACCATGTTGAATGAATCAAAACTTCCCACTTACTTTTGGGCTGAAGTAGTGAATACAACTTGCTACACTCAGAATCGTACCCTGATCAACAAAGATCATGAAAAGACTTCGTATGAGTTAATGGCCAACAAGAAACCAACATTGAAGTACTTTCATGTGTTTGGTGCAAAGTGCTTTGTACTTAAAGATGGAGAACATCTTGGCAAGTTTGATGCCAAAGCAGATGAAGGCATTTTTCTGGGCTATTCTCTGGAATCTAAGGCTTACAGGGTATATGTGATTGAAGATAAGAAGGTGTTGGAAAGATTTAATGTAACATTTGACGACACCAAAAGACCAGGCCTGCAAACAAGAGAGAACTCTGAATCCTTGGTATTTGAAAATTTATCAGGAGATCTCTCTGACAATGAAGAAGAACCTGAAGTTGTCACAGTTATTAATAATAATCATGATGATAATGATTCTGGACCAAGTGGTGATAGTGGTGGACATACTCAAACTACTACTGGATCCACAAGTCAATCAACAGGGTCAACAGATCATACCGTCAACAACTCAGGGGGAGCAGGAGAAGGATCAACTAGTCACACTCCACAACATCTAGAACAAGGAGAATCATCAAGATCGTATCTGCCAAGACAAAGGGTATGGAATAGAGATCATCCCTTTCACTTGATCATTGGTGATCCGGACACAGGAGTGAGAACTAGGAGAGCATCACAAAATGAATGTCACTATTATGGGTTTCTTTCAGAAACAGAACCTAAGAAAGTTGAAGATGCTCTAGATGATCCAGATTGGGTGATTGCTATGAAAGAGGAACTCAATCAGTTTGAAAGGCAGAAAGTTTGGAAGTTGGTACCCAGGCCTAAAGGAAAATCTGTTATTGGAACAAGATGGGTATTCATAAATAAGTTGGACGAAGATGGCATTGTAACGAGAAACAAAGCCAGACTGGTTGTTAAAGGTTACTCTCAAGAAGAGGGTATAGATTATGATGAAACCTATGCACCAGTAGCAAGACTTGAGGCCATCAGAATGTTTCTGGCATTCGCAGCACATTCCAATTACAAGGTATATCAGATGGATGTGAAGAGTGCTTTTATGAACGGGGAGTTAGAAGAAGAAGTGTATGTGGAACAACCTCCAGGTTTTGAGGATTCAAAACTGGCAGACTTTGTGTACTTTCCATTCAAAGCTCTCTATGGACTCAAACAAGCTCCAAGGACATGGTATGACACTCTCTCTGAATTCTTACTTGAAAATGATTTTATAAGAGGTGTTGTAGACAAGACTCTCTTTTACAAAAAACACAAAAATGATTTGATATTGGTGCAAGTATATGTTGATGACATAATATTTGGTTCTACTAATGATGATCTATGCAAGAGATTTTCTAAGTTAATGCAGAGTCATTATGAAATGAGCATGATGGGTGAATTGTCATTCTTTCTTGGACTGCAAGTATACCAAAGACAAGATGGTATATTCATTTGTCAGTCCAAGTACATCAAAGATCTTCTTAAGAAGTATCAAATGGAAGACTCATCTACAGCAAATACTCCTATGCCAACTACCACTAAGCTTGATAAGGATGAAACTGGTAAGAAGGTTGACATCACAGGCTACAGAGGTATGATAGGCTCATTACTTTATCTCACTACAAGTAGACCAGATATAATATTTGCAACATGCTTGTGTGCTAGGTTTCAGTCTGATCCTAAAGAATCTCATCTAATAGTTGTTAAGCGAATATTTAGATATCTTAAGGGGACCCCAAATCTTGGAATTTGGTACCCAAAAGATACAGGATTTGATCTTATTGGATACACAGACTCTGATTTTGCAGGTTGTAAGATTGATCGGAAAAGTACTTCAGGAAGCTGTCAGTTTCTTGGAAGAAGGTTAGTTTCCTGGTATAGCAAGAAGCAGCATTCAGTGTCCACGTCAACAGCTGAGGCTGAATACATTGTTGCTGGTAGCTGCTGTGCTCAGATCTTGTGGATGAGAAACCAACTCCGTGACTATGGGCTTTTGTTGACAAAGATTCCAATATTTTGCGACAACACTAGTGCCATAGCAATCTCTAACAACCCAGTGCAACACTCGAGGACGAAGCACATCGACATCAGGTATCATTTTATCCGAGAGCATGTCAGGAATGGAACTGTGGAGTTACATTTTGTACCCACAGAGGAACAAATTGCAGACATCTTTACTAAACCGCTTGATGAATCCACTTTTTCAAAGCTGGTTGGTGAACTTGGGATGTTAAATCTTTCTAATTGATTTTGATTAGAAGTCAATAACTGCAGATAGTCCTAGTGAATACATGAGTTTAAGAATTTCTATATCCTTAGGACTCGTGAATTTATTTTCTGGAGCAATTCTCGTAGTTAGGATTATTGTACTAATTTTATGTCATAATTATGGATGATATATCTTCTGGCATTTTATTGGTTATTAATTCTAAAAATTATTTAGGTGCAAATATTTGTTCTAAATATTGAAGCATCTATTTAATTTAATTAATTTACTTTATTTTTAACATTGTAGATTAATGCAGCATAATTTATTGGATTTTAATTGGTTAATATCATTTAATGATATTTTGTCGATTTTATTCTAAGAAAATTGTGAATTTTCTGTTAACAATTGATTTTGGTAAATTTTAAAAGATTTATTCAAAATAAAACTTGACATGAAATACAAAAATTTGAATTTTAGAACATGAACAGGTTTTAAAATTTGAAAAGAAGCAAAAAGTATCGAATTTAGGAAATTCGACAGTTTTTCAAGTACAAAGAAAATTCTATCGAAATTAATTTTCGATAGTTTTTGAAAAGGAAAAGAAAAACTATCGAAAACAATTCTCGATAGTTTTTTAGAATAACTTTAAAATACATCGAAGGAATTTACCTAATTCAATATTTAAATTCTCGATAGATTTTGAAATACATTAGAAAAAGCATCGAAGTGAACTTAATTAATTCAAAATGTTAAAGTTCTCGATAGTTTTTATAAAATTAGTTCGATAGTTTCTTGATTTAAACAGAAACAGAGTTCGATAGTTTTTATAAAAACCTTTTTAAATTCTGTTTTTCAAAAACTTTGATAGTTTTCCAAAAACTATCGAACTACTGTTGACAGGTTTGCCCCTATGTAAAAACCATCGAACGTTCAAATAAAATATATCGAACCATGTAATGACAGATTTACCCCTGTCAGTTTCAAGAGTATATAAACGTGCCTTAGTCTTTTTCCTTATCAATTTCTACAGATCTAAGAAAAGCAAGGTTTTATATATACTTACAAAAGACATACACAAAGAAGAACAAAAACTTCGACAGTTTCTCAAGAATTTTACCGTACAACTTGATTATTTACCACAGTAAATTCATTTAACAGTGAAAACTTGTGTGTTTTTGGTCAATTGAAGTGTTCTGTTCTTGTTTATCAAAGAAACCATCGAAGTGTTTCTGGTTTTTAGTCTTGTTGTTAACTGTGTTCAACTTTAGGAAATTAAGTGATTTATCAGTTGATTTCTTTGAGTGTTTACTGATTATTTGAAAGTTAACAATTAGGGTTCAAAAGAAATAGTGTTCGAATTTGTGTGGTTGAGAAAGAAAAGGGGTATTTTTATCAAAAGTTTGATTAATTAGAAATAATTAATTAAATTTAAGTGAAAATTAGTTTTGGTTTAATTTAATTTTCTGAAAATTTGAAATACAATGGCCGGAGAATTTATCGTTACCAAAACTAATCATGTCTCGTTTCAAAACTTGCCAGCCATTACGAACTTACAGTTTCGTGCATGGGCAGAGTTTTTGAATACACGTTCATTAGTGGCATACGCTTTGAGTACTCGTGTAGTCATTTGCATCGATCAATTGACTGCATTGTACACAACCGCCACAAATACAAGTGAGAATAACATTAGATCCTTCAGTTTTGTTGTGCTAGGGGGCAGAACAATAAGTGTGACGGAACATGACTTTAACAGAATACTACATTTTCCCATAGAAAACCATGTTCCGGATCCCACGACTGAGGAGATACATGCTTTCTTCACTCTCATAAGAAGTCAACAACCTAACTTCTTTGTGGGAGAGTTCCTTAAGCATTACCTGACAAAGCCATGGAATTTTTTCTTTGTTAGGAATATGTTGTTCTTGATGATAAACATAAAACACTTAGTAGAATTTGTGTAAAGTCATTTTGTAGCTGTCAACGAAATGGCATGCTTTGCAGCATTCCGTTGACAGGAAGCTCATCAACGAAATGAGTAATGTAGCAATTGCACTGTACAATACTTCACAATTTGATATGCATTTTGTTGTATGTATTAGATAGGTTTTCTAAGTCATGTTGACTAAGTACTAGATAGGCAAAATAGGTTGGTTAATTGTAAATATATTATGCCTTGTAATTTTGCCTAAGTGAAGACATGTCAACGGTATGAAGATCACTCTGTCAACGGTATGGAGTTTACCCATCAACGAAACGAGGGAAACACCATCAACGGAATGAAGAAGAGAGCTATCAACGAAACACATCTCCCTGCTATCAACGAATCACTATTGCTTTTTGAACAGTTGACAAAGTGATAGTGACAGTTTACTGAACAGATCTAAAGGAGATATGGAAGTGTACTTTGTATTGGAAGCCATCAAAATGGTTACTGGAAATAAGGAAACATTTCAATTTCCAATAAGGCTCTTGGGAATGATTAAAATAAGCATGAAGACAAAAGCAAAAATCTCCAAGGACCATTGGACAAAAGGAATGAAAAGCAAGCTACTAATGGTTACTACTATTGTTCTTTAGTTTAGCCAAAACGTAGAATTGTAAACTTGGGTATATATATAACCAAGTGTAGCAGTTACTTTAAGAATAGAGAAGAAAAACAAATAGATTGTATTAGCTATCTTTGAGAGCATACTTCTCTACATTCTTGTAACTGAGCAGCTGTGTACTTTTGTATCACAGAATATTTCCGCAATAAAAATCACTTCAGCTGGATCATCAAACAATCCAACTGAAATTATTAAGTGCTTGTGGTTTTTATTTTATAAGTTCAGATTATAATTTGTAAGTTGTTTTAAGTTTAAAGAAATATCAACAATTGTATTCAACCCCCCCCCCCCCCTTCTACAATTATGTTAGGTCATTTGGGATTAACAATTGGTATCAAAGCAAGCTTCTAACATACAAGAAGTTTAAAGATCAAGACCAAAACAGTAACCATGGTGAAGAAGGATGCAGGAGTAAAGATACCAGTTCTTGATAAGGACAATTACTTTCACTGGAAAGTAAAGATGCATTTACATCTCATGTCTATGGATGAGAGATATGTAGACTGCATTGAGAAAGGTCCACACGTTCCCATGAAGTTTGCATCTAGAGTTGGACTGCCAGATGATGCTCCTGATGTGGAAATTCCAAAACTTGTCTCAGAATGGACTATTGAAGATGTTGCAGAAGTCCATAAAGATAAAAGAACCATGAACATTCTGTTTAATGGTTTGGAGCAAGAGATGTTTGACAATGTCATAAACTGTACAACCTCCAAAGAAGTATGGGACACTGTTAGAACTCTCTGTGAAGGTACTGAGCAAGTTAGGGAAAACAAAATGCAGCTCCTTATACAACAATATGATCATTTTCATTTTAAAGCTGGTGAAACCCTAAATGACACGTTTAGTAGGTTTCAAAAGCTTTTGAATGGATTAAAGTTGTATGGGAGGATCTATCAAACCAAGGATTCAAACCTTAAATTTCTTAGAGCTCTTCCAAAAGAATGGAAGCCTATGACTGTTTCTCTCAGAAACACTCAAGAGTACAAAGACTACACTCTTGAAAGGCTTTATGGAACCTTGAAGACATATGAGTTGGAAATGGAGCAAGATGAAGAAATTGAAAAGGTACAAAAGAAGGGTGGATCTATTGCATTGATTGCATCTGTGAACCAACTGGAAGATGACAATGAAGAAGCTGCAAAGGCCACAACTAGTCGAGCTAGTTGTAGGAGTGATGTTAGCAAGGGTAAAGGCAAGATGACAGAAGAAGAAGAATCAGAACCAGCCAACTTGGATGACTTAGATGAGATTGATGAACACATTGCTTTTCTGTCAAGAAAATTCTCTAAGTTCAAGTTCAAGAGAAACTCAGAAGCAAGGCCACCAAGGAGAGACTTTCAACCTAACAAAAGTAACTGGATTGACAAGTCTAAATCTAAATGTTTCAATTGTGGAATGCTTGGTCACTTTGCTGGAGACTGCAGAAATCCCAAGATTGAGAAGGGCAACAGGAAATTTGAGCCTGTTGATTATAAAAAGAAATACTTTGAACTTCTCAAGCAAAAAGAAAAGGCTTTCATGTCTCAGGAGTATGATTGGGCTGGTAATGGTGAAGATTCTGATGATGATGTTGAGTATGTCAACTTGGCTCTTATGGCTAACAATCATGAGCAGGAAGCAAGCTCCTCAAGCAACCAGGTAACAATTACTAATCTTTCTGAGCTTTCTAAAGAGGAATGCGATAGTGCAGTAAATGAAATGTCTACTGTACTATATAATTTGCGTGTTACTCTTAAATCACTTACCAAAGAGAATTCAAGAATAAAAGAGACTAATTTGCTCTTAAGTGATAGGAATGCAATGTTAGAAGCACAGCTCATTGAATTTGAGAAAATGAGATGTGTTAGTAGGGATGCTAAGAAGGAACTTGAGAACGTGTTACAAAGGGAAGAAATTCTTAAAACACAACTTGAGATAGAACAAAGTGTGATTGCAAAATGGAAAGATGCCAGGAATGTTGCCACCAACATAATTAATGTTCAAGGTATGGAATCTTTCTGTGAACAATCATGGAAAAAGAACAAGGAGAAGCTAGGGTATGTTGGTGAAACCTTAGAATCAGAAACTGAGTCAACAAACAACAATGATCATTTGTTGAAGGTTGATATGTCAACGGAATGCAATGTTTCGTTGACAGATGAACCATCAACCGATCAGGCTGTTTCGTTGACAGAGAAAAGAAAAGATGAACTCACTAGACTTAATAAAAAGTATGGTCCTGTCACCAAGAACTTTGTTCAAGGTGAGTCTAGTAAATCAAAGAAAGTTGAGAAGCCTGTTGAGAGAGCTAATGTAGGTCACTTGTCTAACAAGCAATTGAAAGACAAGTTAGAGAAAGTTCAAGTTGAGGCTAAGGGAAATAAAAAGAATAACAGGAATGGCAAAGTAGGGATTAACAAACACAACAATTACACACCTGATAAATATGCTCCTAGAAAGACATGTGTCAATTGTGGAAGTGTTAGTCATTTATCTACTAACTGCAAATCTGTTAAGAAAACTGCTGATGTGAAAATGCCCAAGCCTGCAATGAATAGTTCCATGCCTACAATGCCTGTTATGCCTAACATGTTTGCTCCATATGCACAATTTCAGAATCCATATGCTAGCATGTCATTTGTGCCTAATCCATACATGAATATGTTTAATATGCCACAAATGCCATGGAATATGAATAACCTGATTGTTCCTCCAACTATGCATGCTGTGAATGAAAATGTGAGCAACCCTCAGAAATCAACACCAAGGGTAAAGATTGATTTAAATCAAACTGAACCCAAGATGAAAAATGATATGAAAGGGAAAGCAAAGGCTAACAAAACAGGACCCAAGGAAACTTGGGTACCAAAATCAACTTGATTTGATTTTATTGTGTGCAGGGAGACAAAAGGAATCTTTGGTACTTGGATAGTGGTTGTTCAAGACACATGACTGGTGATTCTACCCTGCTCACAGAGTTTCAGGAAAGAGCTGGCCCTTGTATTGCTTTTGGAGATGACAGCAAAGGCTACACAAAGGGATATGGCTTGATTTCAAAAGAAAATGTCATAATAGATGAGGTTGCATTGGTGGATGGTCTTAAGCACAATTTGCTTAGTATCAGCCAACTTTGTGACAAAGGATTTTTAGTTACTTTTTCTAAAGAAGCATGTGTTGTTTCTAAAGGAGGAAACAACAATGTGGTAATGACTGGATTCAGAAGAGGGAATGTGTACATTGCTGACTTTAGTAGCACAAGTCCAGAAACCATCACTTGTCTTTTCAGCAAGGCAAGCAAAGATGAAAGTTGGCTATGGCACAAGAAATTATCTCATCTGAATTTTAAAGTTATGAATGATCTGGTGAGGAAGGATCTTGCAAGAGGAATTCCACAGGTGGAGTTTTCCAAGGATGGTTTGTGTGATGCCTGTCAAAAAGGGAAATAAAAGAAGGCATCATTCAAAAGCAAGACAGAGTCATCAATTGTCCATCAGCTTGAGTTGCTTCATATGGATCTATTTGGCCCTGTGAATGTCATGTCTATTTCAAAGAAGAAATATTGTCTTGTGATTGTTGATGATTTTTCTAGATTTACATGGACCTTCTTTTTGCACTCCAAAGATGAGGCAAGTGAAATCATTATCAATCACATCAAGATGGTAAACAATCATCCTGACTTGAAAGTAAGAAGGATTAGGAGTGACAATGGGACAGAATTCAAGAATTCAAGCATGAAGGTGTTCTGTGAAGAAAATGGTATTTTGCATGAGTTTTCAGCAGAAAGGACACCACAACAAAATGGTGTGGTTGAAAGGAAAAACATAACACTTATTGAAGCTGCAAGGAAAATGCTAGATGAATCAAAGTTACCAACTTATTTTTGGGCTGAGGCAGTTAACACAGCCTGCTTCACTCAAAATATTTCTTTGATTAATCAGGCCAAAGGAATGACCCCTTATCAACTACTCAAAAAAAGAAGCCACTATTGGATTTTCTTCATGTCTTTGGATGCAAGTGCTTTGTTCTGAGAAATCAATCTGAGCATTTGGGGAAATTTGAAGCAAAGGCAGATGAAGCAATATTTGTGGGATATGCAGCAGGGAAAGCCTACAGAGTCTATAATCTCAGAACCAACATTGTTATGGAATCTGTACATGTTGTTTTTGATGATCTGAAAATTCAAGGTCTCTGTGATGAAGGTTTCCATGAAAGTCTTTCTTTTGAAAATGAGGAAGGAGATCAAGTGAATCATGTTAAGGCTACTGAGAAACAGCCTAAAGTTGTTGTATCTAGCACAGATGAAAGCAGCAGTGAAGATGAATTTGTTGCATTAAGGTTGAAAAGAATAGCTGCTAGCAGACCAAATGGTCATTTCGTTGACAGTCATGATGGTGGATTCGTTGACAGTCAAAATGAGCGTTTCGTTGACAGCCAAAATGGTAATACCGTTGACAGTCATAGAAATGCTTCTAGAAGTGATCATTTAGGGACAACAAACTCAGGGGGAGTTTCTCAAGGACAAATATCCAATCAAGGCAATCATGATCATGAAGCTACCTCTTCAAGAGCATATCTACCTCCCTCAAGGAAATGGACTAAAGATCATCCCTTTGAACTTATTATAGGTGATGTGTCTTCAAAAGTCCAAACTAGAAGAGCAACTCAAGAAGAATGTCTATATAGTAGCTTTATGTCTCAAGTGAGCCAAAGAAAGTTGAGGATGCACTTCTAGATCCAGATTGGGTTTTGGCTATGCAAGAAGAGCTAAACCAATTTGAAAGGAACAATGTTTGGAAGCTAGTGCCCAAGCCTAAGGACAGGAGTGTCATAGGCACAAAATGGGTGTTCAGAAACAAGATGGATGAAAATGGCATAGTAACAAGGAACAAAGGTAGACTGGTTGCAAAAGGCTATTCACAGGAAGAATGAATTGATTTTGATGAAACCTTTGCTCCTGTTGCAAGACTAGAAGCAATAAGGATTTTCCTAGCCTATGCAGCCCATGCCAATTTCAAAGTCTATCAAATGGATGTGAAGAGTGCTTTTCTGAATGGGGAATTGGAAGAGGAGGTGTATGTAAGTCAACCTCCTGGTTTTGAAGATGATGATTTTCCAGACTATGTGTACTTCCTTTTCAAAGCACTCTATGGTTTGAAACAAGCTCCAAGAGCCTGGTATGACACACTTTCACAGTTCCTCCTTGAGAATCATTTCACTAGAGGTACTGTAGATAAAACTCTTTTTCACAGGGTTGTAAATGGCTCTACTATACTTGTTCAAATTTATGTAGATGACATAATCTTTGGGTCTACAGATGTGAATCTTTGTCAAAAGTTTGCCAAGCTTATGCAAAGTAAATAGGAAATGAGCATGATGGGAGAATTAACTTACTTTCTTGGTCTTCAAGTAAAGCAAGTTAATGAAGGCATTTTCATTAGTCAAACAAAATATATTCATGATTTATTAAAGAAGTTTAACTTAATGGAATGCTCTCCTGCCAAAACTCCCATGCCTACTGCCACCAAACTTGAATTGAATACTAAGGAAAAATCTGTGGACATTTCAAGTTACAGAGGCATGGTAGGCTCACTTTTATATTTAACAGCTAGTAGACCTGATATTATGTTTGCTACTTGTCTATGTGCTAGATTTCAGGCTGATCCTAGGGAATCCCATTTAGTTGCTATTAAAAGGATTTTTAGATATCTCAAAGGAACACCAAACCTTGGCATTTGGTATCCTAGAGAATCTGGTTTTGAACTAATTGGTTATTCAGATGCAGATTTTGCAGGATGTAAAATTGACAGGAAAAGCACAACTGGAACCTGTCAATTCCTAGGAAACAAGCTTGTGTCATGGTTCAGCAAGAAACAAAACTCAGTTTCCACCTCCACAGCTGAGGCTGAGTATATTGCAGCTGGAAGTTGTTGTGCACAGATTTTATGGATGAAAAATCAACTACTTGATTATGGATTAAGAGTTGAGAAAATTCCTATTTTCTGTGACAACACTAGTGCCATTGCCATTACAGAGAATCCAGTGCAGCATTCAAGGACCAAGCACATTGACATCAAGTACCATTTCATTAGAGAACATGTTATGAATGGTACTGTGGAGTTACATTTTGTTCCAAGTGAACAACAACTTGCAGACATCTTTACCAAGCCACTTGATGAATCCACATTCTCAAGATTAGTAAGTGAGCTAGGTATGTTAAATTTCTCTTAATTATTTTGAGATTTTTGCAAGTTAAAATGCAGCCAGAAACTTGCTATGTTTTTCTGTGAATTAATTTTCTCAGGAAAAAGTGAAATTTTGCCTAAGTCAAAATTACTATGTCAACGAAACGAACCATTTCGTTGACAGTCTTAGCATTTTTCTGGGTGTTTCGTTGATAGCTCTTTTATATCAACGAAACGCAGCTTTATCAACGAAATAAGACGGGACTTTAACCGCCCAATCCTGATTCGTTGATTTAGCGTAATTAATCTGAACCGTTGAAATTTGACACGTCCGTTACCACGATCTATGCATACACCCCTGTAAGTATAAATCATGGTAATTCTTTAAAAGTAACGGTTATATTTTTAAGCCAATCCAGTAATTTACATTTATTATTGGACTCTTTTTCTGAGAATTTTTGGGGGAGTATTTAAGAAATTCTATTTTCTTTATTTTCTTTTTACCTGTTCTCAAAAATTCCAAAGGCTTTTCTCTCTTCTTCTCTCTAACAAGCAATTTAGTTCGAAGCTTTTCTTCACACAACAATGGCACCCATAGTCAAGCTTATGTCAGCAGGAGGGTTCATTTATGAAAAGAACAACTCAATTCGATTTGTTGTCAAGGAGGGTCCAAACAGTATCTTTTTCAAGATGATGGACTTCATGAAGAACTGCAAATTGAGCTATGCAATGTTTCACTCAATTCCTCTCTACAATGAGATAATCGAGGAGATTTGGACCTCGTGTGAGTATAGTGGAACAAACTGCACACTCCAATTCACCATCCAAGGTAAAGAGTACATAGTTAATTCTGATGTATTGCAAGCATGTTTACATATTCCTGAAAATAACTGTAATGCTTTGCCTACAAATACTGAAATGGTTAACTTGCTAAACTCCATAAACTACTCTTTGCCTACTGATAATCTGGGTAGAGTAATTAGGAGAGGATTGGTTAGAGAATATAGTTATTTAGCTGATGCATTTATCAAGGTATTTTCTGGTAAGATTAGCAATTTTGATGCATTGACCAATTCTATGTTAATTCTATTTACCATGCTCCTAACTGATAGATATTACAACTTTAGCACCCAACTTATGTATGAAATTGGTGCTAAGTTGGGTGATAAGGCTAATAGGAAAAAGAATATCTATTATGCTAGGTTTCTGATGATGTTGGCTAATCATGTTAGTCCAACACCATTAGTTATCTCTAACCCTGTTTCCAAGTTTGAGTGTTTTGTGCAAGAGAAGAGAGTATTGACAGACATACTGAGGCTGAACCACAATGGTGAGGTTCCAGTGGTGTATCTGCCAGTAATTGAGGTAACTACTGCTATCCCTTCTAGTATAATTGTTACTTCAACTGTATCACCCAGTCCTATTGTTGTGGAGTCTGTAGCTGTGACCCAACAGGCTCCTGCCCCAGCAACAAAACCAAAATCAAAGAAATCCTCCAAGCCAACCTCAGGTGCTCCCCAAAAGGCACCTGTTGTAAAATCCACTACACAACCTAAGGGGAGTGTTGTAGGTGCTGTGAGAGGTGAGGGAAGGGGTGAACATAAAATAAACCCTAAGGATAAGGAAGGAAAGATGAGTGAGATCCAGCCAAGCCCCATTGTGTCTTCCCAACAAGGCACAATGAGTAATATGGATTTAAGCACAAGTCTAATTGCATCCTCCCAAAAGGATGTAATTATTGAAACCAGCTCTCCTCCAAGAGCACACTCTAAGAGGGTAAGGGACACTTCAAGCCCACAGTCTACTTTTTCCCAATACCAAAGGAGGGTGAAACAAAAATCCAAGGGTTCACAGGGTGCACACACTCTGGAAGCTACACTTCCAGTTTCTCAAATTCAGTTTGATGTAACCCCTATCATTACTCTGGGGTTACAGTCCCATTCTTTAAATATAAATCTTGCACCAACTCCTCAAAACTCACCAACTCAATCATTAGATGTGGATATGATCCATTCATCTATCCCTGATTCTCCAACTCTAATCTTGGAGAAGCCCCACTTTGAAGCTGGTGGCCATCACTTGTTAAGTGATTTGTTGAGCCATCAACCAATTTTTTCTGAAGTTGCAAGAGGATCTGTGGACCAATCTCTAAAATCAATCACCACAGATTCTACTGTAATTTCACTTTCTCAAAGTGCTTTATTGACTTCATCAACGAAACAGCTTCTTTCGTTGACAAGTGTTTCTCCATCAACGGTATCCATACCGTTGACAGTTCAAACTACCATTCCGTTGATAGGTCAATCTACACCCCTTATTGAAAATCAAGTTGTTTCCACAACTAGTGTAGATGACCTGGTGGTAGTTGAGACACTTTTAGGTTTGAGAGGGAGTGAAATTGAGAGGCTGGCTTGCAGCCAGGCAAAAGGAGAGTCTGAGAGTGAGAGGCTGGCTATTTCTTCCAGCCAGGCAAAAGGAGAGATTGAGAGTACCACCTTAGTAGGTGAAGGTGAGGGTGTGAGAGGTGTGAGCCATGGGGAGCCCATGATGCAAGAAAAGAGTGGAGAGAGAGAAGGGACTACAGGAGTGATAAGGGAGGAAGCAGCCATTGCTAGTGAGTTAATGGGGGTCAGTGAGGGAGAAAGGGAACTTACCTTCCAAGAGCATTATCAACAAACTCTGGATAGTATTTCCCTGGATCCTGAGACCTTTACTCATCATGTGTTAGCCTATCAAATTATGGCTCAACAGGGCAATGTGGAGGCAGAAAGGTCACTCAATTTAATTCATACTACTGCATCAATGCAAAGAGCAAAGGATGCCCTGACCAATCTATCTCCAGCAGCTGCAGCAAGTGGAGACTTCAATTTTTCAGATGATGAGGACAGCTTTGGTGACAATCTACAGGTGGCCAGTACTACACAGACTGGGACTTATGTGATGCCTCCTACACCAAACTGGCTTTCTCAGGATATGCATGGTAGATGCAACTTGGATGCTGCTATCACAAGGCAGTACAATGAGGCATATCTAGCTCATGAGTCTGCTGAAGAAAGAGAGAAGAAATTCTACAAGGCCATAATGGATTCTCTGGAAATTCAAAGGCTACAAATGTTGCAGACAAGGATTGAGGCTACAGAAATCAAGGATTCAATTAGCAACCTTAGGGATGCTACTGACAGGAGGCTAGATGAAAAGCTTCCTCTTCACACTGTCTCCAAGATGTCAAGGTTTTTCACCAAGGAACCTGAAGTGTCCTCATCTTTGAAAACTCTCTCCTCTAGGGTGGACAAAGTTGAGGCTACACTTTCTCACATGCATAAGGAACAGGAGAAATAAACTAGCCTACTTACCCAGCTTCTGGCAGCTCAAGGAATCCATATCATCTCACTTGATGATAACAAAAAGGGGGAGAAAACTAAGGAGCTAGAGATACAAATCACAAAGGTTTTGGTCCCAGCCATCTTCTTACCAGAAGAGCCATTAGCAATGGGGGAGTTTGGAAAGAAGAAAAAGGATGGTATTGACCTGATCCAGGAAGCCTCTATGAGGATGAAACTTGCAGAACAGATTAAGGATCACTGGTCAAATATAGAAGCAAAAGTCAAGAAGCTAGCTCACACTGCAAAGGCATCAACGGTTCAAGCTACTTCAATACCACCATCAACAAATGCAATGGTGATAGTACAAATGGAGCCACAGTTCAAGAGCTCTTATGCTATAGAGCCCCTTCAGCATGGAATCCTTCAAGATTCAAGAAATGAGAAAGGCCAATCTTCATGCTTTAGGAATGTGGATGCAAGAGGGATATCTCCAATATCACCTGTCAAACCCAAAGGCAAGAACATTGAAAGGATATTTTATCCTCCATCAAAGCCAGATGAGTTCAAAGTCCTAGGGAAGCTGATCATTAAGTGCAAGGAAAATAATCATCCAAGCATAAGGAATCAAAGCGCCATCATCTACAGGGACAGCAAGGAAATCTGCATTTGGGTTGGTCACCCAAATTTTGCTAAGGCAAAAGCTGAAGAATCTGAAAGGGCAGCAATGCAAGCATTGGCAGTTGCTCAAGCACTTGAAGATGAAGAAACCTTACAGGAAGAAAAAGCCCAGGATGGAGCTAAGGAAGCTGAAAAAGCAAGGAAAAGTGTAAGGCAACCAAAGGCTAGAGCTAAAAGGAATCTGGATTTTGATAAAGAGGATTCTCAGGACACTGCTCAAGCCACTTCCACAACAAGTGCACATCAAATTCTTGCTGATCAACCTCATGAAGGAAAATTGGCATGTGATCCTGCACATCCTATCAACTTTCATGATCAGCCAATCATGCCAAAAGAGGAGCCTATTGAGTTTGATGAAGCCTATTTTCCAAGGTTCCTATTTGAAAAGGATCAGCCAATAAAGTCAAAGAAAAGGGCTGTCAAGGCAAAGCCAGTATTTGTGAGAAAGCCACAACCTCAGAAACCCCCTGCAAATCCAGAGGACTGCATGTACATTGCTGACATCAGGGAAGAATCTAGCTTACATCTTGATTTAGACAACCTGGTGGAAGTAAGGGGCATTGCAGCTTCTCAAAAGTTGCCTGAAAGATTAGTTTTCATATTCAAGGGTGGTAGAGAACAAGTATGGCCTCTCTACAGAATTTTAGGAGAAGACTACCAAACACTACTCACAGTGTTTAGATGCTTGAAGAAGGACTTTGGCTTCACCAAAACAGCCAAGTCTGAGGTGGTCTCCAAAATATGTCAAATAAAGGCTAGCTGGAACAAGCCTGAGGCTCTTCCCAGAATGCTTAGAGTGCCCTCAACAGGAAAGAAGATCCATCTTCAACCTTACTGGATGCTGGAATTTAAGGACAAGGACAATTGCAGAAGATTCTTCAGGATGGAAGACCAGCTGGATAAGGCATCTAATCAAACTCTAAAGTTTATGCAATCCAAGCTTGGTGATCAAGATGAGGAAGAGAAGATCTTCTACAGAAGGCTACAGGTCCAGATTGAGGAAAACAACTCTAAGAGAGGGAAGAAGACTATGCCACAAAGAAGACCAAGATGAATCATGTGCTCAGTCTAGAGGAGCATTTCTGGGCATCAGTCTTGTAAGTCTTGTACTTTGTTCAAAATATTGTGAAGCTTAATGCATTTTTCTACTTTTGTAATTTATAATGTATCTGAGTGTTTTTGTTATCATCAAGTCTCTTGATTTATGGCTGTTATTCTATCAGTCATAAATTGGGGGAGATTGTTAGGAATATGTTGTTCTTGATGATAAACATAAAACACTTAGTAGAATTTGTGTAAAGTCATTTTGTAGCTGTCAACGAAATGGCATGCTTTGCAGCATTCCGTTGACAGGAAGCTCATCAACGAAATGAGTAATGTAGCAATTGCACTGTACAATACTTCACAGTTTGATATGCATTTTGTTGTATGTATTAGATAGGTTTTCTAAGTCATGTTGACTAAGTACTAGATAGGCAAAATAGGTTGGTTAATTGTAAATATATTTTGCCTAAGTGAAGACATGTCAACGGTATGAAGATCACTCTGTCAACGGTATGGAGTTTACCCATCAACGAAACGAGGGAAACACCATCAACGGAATGAAGAAGAGAGCTATCAACGAAACACATCTCCCTGCTATCAACGAATCACTATTGCTTTTTGAACAGTTGACAAAGTGATAGTGACAGTTTACTAAACAGATCTAAAGGAGATATGGAAGTGTACTTTGCATTGGAAGCCATCAAAATGGTTACTGGAAATAAGGAAACATTCCAATTTCCAATAAGGCTCTTGGGAATGATTAAAATAAGCATGAAGACAAAAGCAAAAATCTCCAAGGACCATTGGACAAAAGGAATGAAAAGCAAGCTACTAATGGTTACTACTATTGTTCTTTAGTTTAGCCAAAACGTAGAATTGTAAACTTGGGTATATATATATAACCAAGTGTAGCAGTTACTTTAAGAATAGAGAAGAAAAACAAATAGATTGTATTAGCTATCTTTGAGAGCATACTTCTCTACATTCTTGTAACTGAGCAGCTGTGTACTTTTGTATCACAGAATATTTCCGCAATAAAAATCACTTCAGTTGGATCATCAAACAATCCAACTGAAATTATTAAGTGCTTGTGGTTTTTATTTTATAAGTTCAGATTATAATTTGTAAGTTGTTTTAAGTTTAAAGAAATATCATCAATTGTATTCAACCCCCCCCCCCCCTTCTACAATTCTGTTAGGTCATTTGGGATTAACATTCTTTCATACCCTAATCCATGTTTTTACTGCCAAGCTGACAAATCTGCATGGTATTCCCTTATTCCTTCAAAAGATAGGGTTAGCCATTGCTACCAATAGGCATATTAACATAGGAAGGCTAGTGATTGATCAAGTCATTCTGTTCATGGGACCACTGGAAGAAAGAACATGCATAGATGATGTGCTTTATTTCTATCCTAGGTTCCTACAGCTAATTCTCAATGATATCTTAACAGATGATGAACGGGAGATTTTTGATGGCGAGGAGACCATGGAATGCATGAAGATGAAGAGCAATTCAATAACCGCTCTGATAAGAAAGAATCATCTTCCAGGGGTACCCACTGTTCTCACTGAATATCTAAGAACGGTGCCCCTACCACTTCTACCCCCATGGGAACAGGTAAATGAAGGTAATGTTCATCAACCTGAACTGGCTCCTGAACCACAACAAATGGATGTTGATCCAGAGCCCTCAGTGGCCATCACTGACCATGAGATTGCAAACCCACAGTCTCTAACCACGGTCGAAGAGCCTTTGGAAGAGCCAAATGAAACCATAAACGAACCTCCTTCCCCTCCTATACCCAGTATACAAACATCCATAAGTGTAGAGGGAGAAAGTGCCAAAGCAGCACCACATAAGGAGACACACCCTTCAACAGCAGCTCTGCCTACCTCTAAAAGGAGAAGAACAGAAACCGAGGCAACTGTTGATAGTTCATTTCTCTCATCCAAAGAACCCTTCACAGATTTTTCTGACTTTGATTGGGCAATGCTAACAAAAGCTATATCTGAACCCCTAGCTCAGTCAAGTAAGGAAGAATTGATGGAAGCAACTGGTGTTCCGACCATATTACGGACAGGTTCACTGGTTGAAGGTTCTAAGAACCAAGGGTCTTCACAGACGTCGAGAGAAGGCTCTGACCTAAATGCAAAATCTAAAGGGTCATTGTCTACCTCCCCAGATGGAACATATCTGGATCCTGCGGGTAAAGGGTCTGACGTAGGTGCAGATCGGCAACTCGGTGACAATGAATCAATTACTATTGAGGAGTTAACTGAGGTAAAGTCTTCACAGACTATTGAGGAAGCTTCAGGATCTCTGCTGTTAATAGAGCCTGATTCTAGCCTCCTAGAGATTCAAACTCTAGATCCTACAAAGGATACATCATCTACGGATGATCAGCAACTTGGTTTAACCAAGGACGGGGACTTGCGAAGCCCCATTGCACCATCGGTGACCTCCTTAAGGACGGCTACAGTGTTTTCTTCTGCAGGTACAACTAGCACTAAGGGATTGAGTGAAACACAAACACTTACACCTGGCCTGAATGGGAAAGGTAAAATGAGTAAAACACCGACAGAAACGTTGAGTGTACACCCAGAGCCATATGTGAGGAGTGACACCCTAACCCTGCCAAACATTGATGATTTGCTATTACCGACAGAACGAGAGTTACATGTTCAATCAACACTCAAGGAGATGACAGTTCGTGATAAAGAAGGAAATCCATTATTCAAGGTTCCACTACGACCTTCCTTTGACCAAGGGATCTCCTCTAGTCAAGGCAATGCTTCTTTAAAGACTATTCAAGAGAAGGTTGACTTGGCTGCAGCTGATTCCAGAAGAACATTCAGGGTCATTGGCAGTGCATCTGGCACTATAACAGGTACTAAGCAGGCAGTGGACTCCTTGAAGAAGGAAGCAATAGAGGAACTGGTCGAATTGAGGACGGATGTCAAGGAATTAAAAGATGGATTCATGAATGAAGTATATGCTTTGTCGCAAGGACGGGAAGCTTTAAGAGAAGACGTTCTGGTAATCCGGGATGGTCAAGCGCGGGTAAAAGATGCAATGAACACACTTTCAAGAGTGGAGTCTAAGCTGACCAAGAGACTGGATCATATGGAAAAGACTACCAACTCAAGATTGGATAACATTGACCTGAAGCAGATTATGAATAAGCAGATTATGGATTTCTTGGTCAACCAAAGCGACGGAGTACAGTCAATCTGGACTATGCTAAGGAACCAACAAACTGGACAACCTGGACCTTCAAATCAGCAACCTGATCCTTCTACTACCTTTTATGCTGAGGATGATTTTGTCGAGGATTCCTCAACTAAGGGGGAGAAAGTTGGAGATAGGGAGAAAGGTCTGGATGGATGGGGAGTTTGGGAAACGGTTGAAGCTATTCCGATAAGACAATACTGGATTGAAGACATTGTACAAGAAGAGAACAGTGAAGAGGAATTTGAGGTCATGCAAGAGCAACCAATTTAGGAGGAGCATGAGCCATATTATCCAGAGCCTGTTGAATATCCAATCTGGGAGGATAATATGGAAGAAGAAGAAGAAAATTCTCTATCACAAGAAGAAGAAGCTGCCTTGGAAGTGGTGAGAGCTCAAAGAGCTGAAATAGATGACAGGCAAGCTGAGAAGGAGAAACAACAAGCAGTTCTGCGAAGTGAAAAACTGAAGAGTTTCAAGATGTATAGTGAAGTGAGGAAGAAGAAGATGATGGATCTGGCAAAGAAAGAAGGAAGTGACTGGGAGATGGCTTATAAAACCTTTTGTGGAGTTGAAGACGGATTAGAAGTCAACGACAATGCTGAGGTGGAGGTTATCATTCAGAACATCATAAGTGCCAATCTTGAAGAACAGACTTACTTCACAGCATTGAGAAACTCTATGATCTTTCTGAAAGCTGGGGTTAAAGCAAACGGTGCCTGGAACATAGTAATCAATTTTCTTGAGAAAGGTACCTTTGTGATTTCCACTAAGTTTTTTGAACAGAGGACATACACAGAATTGCAGGTTATGCTCATCAAGATACAAAGGACTACAAGGCTAAATGAACTGCTCCGTGAGCATGTTAAAGATATTTTGATGAAAGTCAGTCCATAGATTACTGAAGATCCTCCAATGGTTAGATTCATGACGAATGACGTGTTCAGAATCTGCTATTTGACTGAGGACAAACTGAGAGACTATCCAAGAAACTATCTGATATCAGTTGAGAAGTATCTTAGATCCACTGGATTCCCATCAACGGAGAAGGACAAAGCAGCAGACACTCTAAGAAGATTTCTAATGGAGAATTTTCCTTATTATAGGAAGAGAGTGGAAAGAGGATTGGAAGTGCATCCCAGACTACCAAACATGCCAAAGCTAAACAAGAAAGATGTTAACATTGCATGGTTGTGGGTTGGAGTGGGACAAGAGGTAGATTACATTGGAAGACACATCAGAGGAGCAATCTTTAAACCTGGAGAACCACTGCACTATCCTTCTGTGATTGATCATCAAGCTGCTAACTCCAATCCTGTGAGAGAAGAAGGTGAGATTGAAATGGATTGAAAAAAAGAAGCAAAGAACAAAAGAACTATCAGCTCAGACTAGAGGAGCAACTTCTATGTAGAAAGTTTTATTGTTTTTTGATTTATGAAATCTGGAAATGTATAAATATCTGATCCAGAATGCATTTAATATTATTAAGATGTCTTACTTTAATTAGTTTAATGTTTCCTTAGTTAGTTGAGTTATCCTCGAAGTATTTGCTTGTCAAACTCTATCCAATCAAATAGGGGGAGATTGTAAAGCATAATGTATCATAAGATGTAAAAGAGATAACTACAACTCAACAAAGGACAAGACAGACAATAATATTAACAGAAGCACAGGAATCCAGAATCAAAGAAGAAAAAGTAAACTCAAAAAATCAAAATACGGTATGTATTCTTGAAGTCCGTAAATAGGTCACGAAAAGAAGTTCATGAAAATGTTCAAGCCTCAGTGACAGCAAAAGAAACAAGACTTTCAAAATGACAGAAGTATGTGAATGATTTAGGGTTCAGTACCACAGGATTCTAGTGATTTATTTGAAGCAACCAGAACGACAAGGGACTTATCAACAACATTGAATTGAAGACATAGAAGAAGAATTGATCAAGTGTTATTCATCTGTGAACCAGACCAGTTGCACTAGTTGACGGCACTAAAAAGATCAAGTCGTTTTATCGTCTCAGAAGAAAATTATACAGTCTTTTACTTAAACACCCAGGAGCTCAGGAGGAATTATTAAAAGATAAAAGACAAGAAAATGATTCGATAGTTTTTCAATTCAGAAAACTATCGATTGATATAAAAAGTGATTCACAAAAAAAACCATTTTAAGTTAATTTGGTATTCGATAGTTTTGATTTAAAAACTATCGAATGGTAAATTGATTTATAACTTTCGATGGTTTTTAATTAAGGAGCAGGTGAAAAGTGTTCTTGTTTGTCAGGTTGATTTTGAAGATGGACGACCAAGATTGATTCTTCAAGTTTGGTTCGATAGTTTTCAAAAACAAAGTCTACAATTACTAACAGAGGAAGTGTGTCTTCTTCAGTCGAGGTTATTTTCACAGTAGCAATTACTAAGAGAGAGTTTGAGCCAGAGAGATTACAGAAGAAATTAATATTGCTAAGAATTCTATCATTGTATTGATTGTGTATAACCTAGAACTCATTGAAGCTAATCTACGGATTAGAAATTGTAGCACCCCTCGAGGATTATATTTATAAAAGGATATATTCCCCGACTCTTGGTTTGGTTTGGTGTGTTTGATTTCTTTATAGAACTGAATGAATTATCCACGAACGAAATTGAATTATTTGTGAGTATCGTATTCAACCCCCCCCCCCCCCCCCCCCCCCCTTCTACGATACTTTGGACCTAACAAAAGTTGTATGAAAAGTTGCATCTTGTTTTCTCTCACCTGCTTAGTCCCTTCACATATGGTTTGGACAGTGTCCCAAATTTCTTTGGTTGTGGAGCCGTTGATGACATTGTCGAACATATCAGAATCAAGACCATTGAACAAAATGTTCATGGCCTTCTTTTCTTTATGAACGGTGACGATGTCCTCAGGAGTCCATTCTAAACGCAGCTTTGGGATTGTGCTTGGAGCTCCTGCTGGTTCCTGAGCTATTGAGGTGTTTGGCTTCATCGGTACATGAGGGCCATGTTCTATGCACTCTACATAAGCTTCATCCATTGCCATGAGATGTAGGCGCATTTTTACTTTCTAGTGAAAGTAATTTTCTTTATCAAGAACTGGTATCTTAACTCCATGATCCTTCTGACTCATGATTCAGATGTCTTTGATCTTTAAACTTCTTGTATGTTAGAAGCTTGCTCGGATACGAATTGTTATTCCCAGACACTGAACCAAGATTGTAGAAGAGGGGGGGTTGAAAACAAGAACAGAAACACAAATAAGATGATACAAGAATTAAAAATTCAGGTGGATTGTTTTTGTCCACCTGAGAGATTTTTATTGAAGAAATCTCTGTGATGTTTACGAATAAACACACAGCTACAAATACACAACTCTAGCTTCAGAAATTTACTAGGATACTGTTTGTGCTCTCTAAATTGCTAAAACCTGATTTCTTGATTTCTAGAGTTATGCTACAACTTGGTTATATAACCCAAGTTTACAAAGATACTTGAACAGCTAATAATACAAAAAGTAAATGTGTTCAGAATCCTTGTTTCTCCATCCCGAACAGTGATCCGTGTTTGTAGCTTGCCCTTCTTGGTTGATTTTCTTTTAAGGAAATGCTACCTTGGACCATGCAAACAGAATGCTTCTTTCTTCTTGTAACCTTTCCAGAAATACTGGCTTCCATGCTCTGTGTAGTCTGTCAACCCATGTGCTCTGACATCGATGTCCTTTTCACAGGTACAGAGAGTATCCGTAGAAGCTATCTGAGTTGTATCCGTTGGTAGATTCTTGATCAACCAATACTGCTATACGTAGATAGTATAGTGTCCATATCCGTAGAAGGCTAGTCAAGCTATCCGCAGACAGTCAATTTCATGTACCAAGAATCAACTTTCGTTTAACAGCAACCTCCTCAACCTTATCAGCCTTCTCCACCAGGACCCCTTGTACACCCCCTTGTTTCTTCAATTTAGTGAGTGGTGTGGAGGAGAAATCCTTTGACCTGATTCTCTTCCAGATACATCAGATCTAGCTGATTTCTTTGTTTTTACAACTAAAGTTTGTTGAGAGACATTAGAGGTGGTTGTAGAGTGTTTAGACTGTTTAGGTTGGATGCTTGGGTCAGGAACAAGGTGTGATTGGCCTTGTCCTATAGCATCAGAAACTGATCCATATCGAGTAGGCATTTTCTCTTTCAAGAAAAGCCTGACCTCATCAGGAATGTAGGCATTGCCTAGAAAACCATTTGCCTTATCACTGTTGACTAAGGACTTCACATTGTTCTCAGTAATCGTACAAATTGGTAGAACTACATCTTCCTCAAAAATCACATTAGGACACAAGTGACAGAATATTAATTGGAAAAATCTAATAAAACAGACATAACCTAACTTATCTGCTTTTGTATCACTTAAAGCTTTCAAAACAAATGATCCATAATCAAAACCTTGAGAGTAGATAAGAGAGTACCCAATCTTTAGAGATCCTGATGGCAGAGCATCAAAATTCGATGTCTTGTTCGGGAAGCATCTGTTGATTGTGTCAAAGAAGAAATTCCACTCCCTTTTAAGCTTTGTCCTGAAGAGGTTGTCATACCTCTTGACTTCGCCATTGTAGCCCAGCTTGGTAACAAACTCAAAGAGAGTTGAGTCTGAAACAGTATCAGGAACATTGTCACCCAGAATTGGCAAATGTAGTCCATCTTCAACTACAACAGGGCTAACATGATATGTAACACTATTGAATTCAAAATTCATCAGTATTGTTCTTGATAGTCCTTTACCAAACACCGCCGTGTTCCATACCTGCATCACTGATTTAAAAGATACACTCGCAGGCTGTTAAAGCATACTTCAATGGACTTGAAGTTAAGATATCCTGTATTATGTGAAACTCAGTGGGCAAGTCCTGATGGTCTAAAATCGCCACAAAATTGTTAGTGGCAAAAGTAACACCACTAACTACTGTCTGTTTGTTCATTAATGATGAAGACGCCATTGATACAGTATAGAAAACTTGAGAATTGAGATTTAGAAATTAGGGTTCGTGAGCACAGAGAGAGAATGAAGATGAAAAACTGATGAAGTGAGAGTAATTTGCAAATTGGAAAATCAAATGTATTTTGTTAAAACAAAATATTACTCTCAATGACAGGTGGCGAAATGTGATTCGTGCACAAATAATTAGTGGACCAAATTACATGCGTAATTAAACATAACTGCACCGCTTTTCATGTGTATCTATATGTATATATCGATCAGTGTGACACACGCGCACATACAGTTGTCCAACTAATAACTCAAACGTTTCTCATCAAATACTGACGAAAAATTAGGCAGAAATTAAGCAAAAGAAATACTGACCTGTCCATCAGGATTGACAACTTGACTTCCTGTCAGGATTGTGTCCTATCAGGATTCGATCAAAATTACATACCTTACTGAATGACCATCAAGATTTGATAGTCATCAGGATTTCCTCTCTGTAGCTTGTTTCAGAAGTTCTCAAAGTTCATCATTCCAAGTTCATTCACCAACTTGTTGAAAGTAGCTTTAGGCAGTGGCTTTATGAATATATCAACTAGTTGTTGATCAGTAGGAACAAAATGAAGTTCAATTGTTCCTTCCAGAACCTGTTCTCTTATAAAATGGTGCCTGATACTGATGAGTTTAGTAAGAGAATGTTGAACTGGATTTCCTGTCATTGCAATAGCACTTTGGTTATCACAATAAATAGGGATTTTGGAGTATGACAGGCCATAATCTAACAACTGATTTTTCATCCACATTATCTGAGCACAACAACTTCCTGCATCAATGTACTCAGCTTCTGTTGTTGATGTAGAGATAGACTTTTGCTTTTTACTGAACAAAGAAACTAGTCTACCACCCAAAAACTGACAACTTCCTGAAGTACTTTGCATGTCTATCTCGCACCCTGCAAAATAAGCATCTGAATAACCACACAAACCAAAATCTGATTCCCTTGCATACCAAAGGCCAAGTGAAGGAGTGCCTTTGAGATATCTGAAAATTCTTTTGACTGCAATCAGATGAGGTTCCCTGGGATTTGCTTGAAATCTTGCACAAAGACAGGTTACATACATGATATCTGGTCTATTTGCAGTGAGATAAAACAGTGAGCTAATCATTCCCCTGTAGTAAGTTACATCTACCTCAGTACCTTGATCAGGATCAAGTTTGGTAGTTGTAGCTATGGGAGTACTTGCAGTAGCACTATCTTGCATGTTGAGTACTTGCAGTAGCACTATCTTTCATGTTAAACCTTTTCAATAAATTCCTTGTATACTTTGACTGATTGATAAAGATGCCATCATCAGTCTGTTTAACTTGAAGACCAAGAAAGTAACTCATTTCTCCCATCATGCTCATTTGATATCTTGACTGCAAAAGCTTAGAAAACTTCTCACATAGCTTATTGTTTGTTGACCCAAAAATGATATCATCAACATAAATCTAAACTAAAAGCAAATCCTTACCATGATTCAAATAAAACAGAGTTTTATCAATAGTACCTCTTTTGAATCCACTTTCCAGTAAGAATTGAGCTAAGGTTTCATACCATGCTCTTGGAGCTTGCTTTAGTCCATAAAGTGACTTATCCAATCTATAAACATGATTTGGATATTTTGGATCAATGAAACCAGGAGGTTGATCAACATAGACTTCTTCCTCCAGTTCTCCATTTAAGAAAGCACTTTTCACATCCATCTGGAAAACCTTGAATTTCTTGTGGGTTGCATATGCCAGAAGATCCTGATGGCTTCTAGCCTTGCAACAGGAGTAAAAGTTTCATCATAGTCAATTCCTTCTTGTTGAGAATACCCCTTTGTAACAAGCCTTGCTTTATTCCTGATAATTACACCATCTGAATTTGTCTTGTTCTTAAATATCCACTTTGTACCCACAATTGATCTGTTCTTTGGTCTTGGCACTAGTTTCCAGACTTCATTCCTTTCAAATTCATTCAACTCTTCTTGCATTGCAGTAACCCAATCAGCATCCTTAAGTGCATCTTCGACTTTCTTAGGTTCCTCCTTGGATAGAAAGTTATGATAGAGACATTCATTTTGAGTTGTACTTCTTGTCTTAACACCTGCATCAGGATCCCCAATTATCAAATCAGGAGTATGACTTCTAGTCCATTTCCTTGTTGGTGGTAAATTATTTCTTGAAGTAGATGTTCCCCCTTGATTGGTGTTATTTTGATTAGAAGAATTTGAATCAGTAGAAGCTCCCCCTGAATTGTTGTTGTCTCCTCCTGATGGATTATCAGGATTATCACTTGAATCAGTATCTGAAGAATCATGTCCTGATGATTGAGTAGTTTCAGTATCAGTAACAGACTGCTGTTGCTCCCCCTCAACATTTGCACTGTCAGTAGCATCATCAGTAGCACCATCAGTATTTGGTGTTTCATCAGGATTTGGTGTGTCACCATGATTTGATGACCCATCAGTATCTGATGGAGTGTCAGTATCTGATTCTTTTTCTTCAGGTTCCTTGGTAGCTTCATTTGCAAAGATCAAACTATCATGTGAGTCTTCAGGAATTCCGGTTATCTTCTTATCATCAAAAGATACATGTATTGACTCCATGACAGTCCTTGTTCTCAAGTTGAAAACTCTAAAAGCTCTAGAGGTTGGATAGCCAATAAAAATTCCCTCATCAGCCTTGGTTTCAAATTTTCCTAGCTGTTCAGGATGAGTTCTGAGAACAAAACATTTACAGCCAAACACATGCAGATGCTTCAAACTAGGTTTCTTCTCCTTGAGCATTTGATAGGGAGTTACACCATGTCTGTTTATCAGTGTGAGGTTATGAGTATAGCATATTGTATTGACTGCTTCTGCCCAGAAGTATGTAGGTAATTTAGCTTCTTCCAACATAGTTGTTCCAGCTTCAATAAGAGTTCTATTCTTCCTTTCAACTACTCCATTTTGTTGGGGTGTGCCAGGAGCAGAGAATTGTTGAATTATTCATTTGTATTTGCAGAACTCTTCCATTACTAAATTCTTGAATTCAGTACCATTATCACTCCTCAAAATCTTGACTTCATACTTTGTGCCTATCTCAATCATTCTCACATGGTCCAACAGTATCTCAGGAGTCTCATATTTTTTGTGCAGAAAATACACCCAGGTGAATGTAGAGAATTCATCAACAATTACAAGAGTGTACTTTTTCTTACTGATAGACATTATGTTGACTGGTCCAAATAGGTCAAGATGTAGCATGTGATATGGTTCACCAATAGAGGATTCAGATTTACTCTTAAATGATGTCCTTCTCTGTTTGGTCTTCTGACAAGCATCATAGAGTCCATCAGGAGTATACACAGCTTTAGGCAATCCTCTAACCAAATCTTTCTTAACCAACTCATTGATATTGCTGAAGTTGAGATGAGAAAGCTTCTTGTGCCAATTCCAACTTTCATCTACGGATGCTTTACTGATGAGACAAGTAGAGGAGCCATCAGTATTTGATTGAATGTTGGCTTCATATATGTAACCATGCATGTAGCCAGTAAGTGCAATCTCTCCTGTTGATTTGCTGACTACTTCACAATGAGTGGAATAGAAGTTGACATGATAACCTATGTCTGTGATTTGACTAATACTCAACACGTTGTGTTTTAGTTTCTTCACAAGAGCTACTTTTTCAATGATGACATTGCCAATGATTATATTGCCATATCCCAAGGTTTGTCCAATGTTGCCATCTCCATAAGACACAGTTGGGCCAGCCTTTTCTTCAAATTCTGATAGCAGGGCTTTGTTTCCAGTCATGTGTACAGAACATCCATTATCCATGACTAACACATACAATTAACTAGTCATAATATTTAAGAACCCATACTTGTTGGACTCTCATTCCATGCATTTTACTAAATTTAGCAGCAGAAGTCTTTTTGACTTTAGTAGTCCTGACAGGATAGTATCCATCAGGATTTGCTTTGTCAGTATCAGTATTAAAAGATGCATGAATCACTTTGACATTCTTAGGTTTACCAGAATTTTCACTTTTATTAAACTTAGGTAAAGGATCATAAAAGTTATGGTGCAAATTATGGTATTCTTCACAAGTATAGATAGAATGCCACTTACTGCCACAATAAAAACAAGACTTCTGTGGTTTATAAAATACTGATCTATTCCGAACATCAGACCTAGGAATCTTAGTAACCTTCTTTTTACTCTTCCTGCAATCAATAACAAGATGACTAGAGTTACCACATGTAAAACAGCATTTTCTTGGTGCATTTGGGATAAACTTATAATTATTCTCTTTATTAATCCTAACTTTACCATTCCTGTTTCTTTTGACAGTAGGTGACTTTTGTTTACCTGTTACTTCACAAACTTTATCCTTAAGTTGTTTCTGAGACAATAAACCTACATTTTTCTTCTCAGTTTTCTTGACATGTTTAGACTTAGCATCTGAGACTGGTTGAGCAGAAGTAGATCCCTTTTCAAAAGTTCAATTGGGATCTTTACCAAATACAAATTTAACAAGCTTAATCTTTGATTTGATCTTGTCTATAGGTCATTAGGTTAACTGTCTCATCAATAACAACTTTTTGCTTTATTTTCTTATCTTCTTCTGACTTATACCCTAGACACTCTTTCCAATTCTTAGAAGTATTGATTTCATGAAACTTCTGTAAAGCATAATGTAACATAAGATGTAAAAGAGATAACTACAACTCAACAAAGGACAAGACAGACAATAATATTAACAGAAGCACAGGAATCCAGAATCAAAGAAGAAAAGGTAAACTCAAAAAAATCAAAATACGTTATGTATTCTTGAAGTCCGTAAACAGGTCACGGAAAGAAGTTCATGAAAATGTTCAAGCCTCAGTGACAGCAAAAGAAACAAGACTTTCAAGACGACAGAAGTATGTGAATGATTTAGGGTTAAGTACCACGGGATTCCAGTGATTTAAATGAAGCAACCAGAACGACAAAGGACTTATCAGCAGCATTGAATTGAAGACATAAAAGAAGAATTGATCAAGTGTTATTCATCCGTGAACCAGACCAGTTGCACTAGGTGACGGCACTAAGAAGATCAAGTTGTTTTATCGTCTCAGAAGAAATTGATACAGTCTAAAACTAAAACACCCAGGAGTAATTACTAAAGGACAAAAGTAAAGAAAATGAATTTGATAGTTTTTCATTTGTGAAAACTATCGAATGAGTTTAAAAGTAATTATTTGAAAACCACTTTTACTTTATTTGGTATTCGATAGTTTTGTTTTAAAAACTATCGAATGGTAAATAAAGTAATTCCATTCGATGGTTTTCAAATTGGAGCAGGTGAAAAAGTTTGGTTTGTCTGACAGGTTGATGAAGATCCAACGTCCAAGATTGTTTGTTCAACTTTGGTTCGATGGTTTTTCAATTGAAGACTACAATTAATACAGAGAGAAGATAGTGTCTTCTTCAGTCGAAGTTATTTACACAGAAGCAATAACTGAGAGAGAGCTTGAGCCAGAGAGAAAATACAGAGAAATTAATTCTGCTTGAAATCTATCAAAGTTTTGATTGTGTATAACTTAGAACTCATTGAAGCTAATCTACGGATTAGAAATTGTAGCACCCCTCGAGGTTTATATTTATAAAGAGATATATTCCCCAAAACTTGATTTGGTTTGGTGAGTTTGATTTCGTTATAGAACTGAAAGATTAATCCGCGAACGAAATTGAATTATTTGTGAGTATCGTATTCAACCCCCCCCCCCTCTACGATACTTTGGACCTAACAATTGGTATCAGAGCTACTTGATTGATATACAAATCAGATCCGGTGAATGAGACCAAAATCAAACGTAGCGTGAAAATTCAAAGCAAATTTTTTAACTTTCAAATTTTTTCATTTAATTGGAATTTCTTGAATTTTAAACAATTTGAAATTTTCAGAAACCATGAGTGCTCCAAAGACAACTGCTGGTATTAAAGTTCCCCCGTTTACTAGAGATGATTTCGGTTTGTGGAAGATGAAGATGCTGTTATTTATCAAGGCATCTAATCCGTTGTATATTGGCATATTAGAGAACGGACCGTTTGTACCAATGAAACCAGTTAGTGAATCTACAGCTCCTGATGGTAGCAGGATTCCTCAAGGCACCCAACCTAAGGATATTACTGAATATACATATTCTGACAAAGAACTGATTCGATTGGACACCGGTTTAATGTTGATATTGGCGGACTCCGCAGACAAGGAAATGAGCTATCAGTTGATGAACTGTACAAGCGGGAAACATATGTGGGATACCATTAACTTGATAATGGAAGGAACTGAAGACGTTCAGGAAAACAGATTGGACATCCTGACTTCTCAATATGAAGCGTTTAGGTCCCTGCCAGGAGAAAGTATAACTCAGGTCTTTGAGAAATATACTAAGTTTCTCAATGAATTGGCAATGAAAGGAAAGACCTATCCACTGAGAGAATCAAACAGGAATTTCATGATGACGCTGCCCCATCATGTAGAACACAAGTCATCATCCATTAGGGAAAGAATTGACTTCACAAAGATGTCATTAGAGATGATCTATGGCAAGTTGAAGACCTATGAGATGGAACATGAACAAAGGGTGATAATCTACGGATCAGGGACAGTGGAGAACAAGCACAATGCACTTGTGAGATCAGCAGCACTTGTAGTACCAATAACTTCTGAGATTCAGGTTCAAACCCCTAGAGCTGGAAAGGAGGTGATAATAGAAGCAGAAATGGATTCTGTGAATCTGGGTGTTGATGAAAGTGATTACTACACCCTAGAAGAGCTTGAGCAAATGGAAGACAAAACCATGGCGTACTTAGCTGCAAAGTTTAGTCACATTCGTTTCAAGAGAAACCCTAAGTACAAGTTCAAGGGTTCAACCAACAGATTCCAAAAGAGCAATTATACACCTAGTACAGGCTTTAAGGGAGGCTACAAGACTGGCATGATTGATAGAAGCAAATCAAGATGCTACAACTGCAATGAGTTAGGGCATTTCGCCACTGAATGCCGGAAGCCTCGTCAAGCGAGAGATATGAAAGATGTCTATGGAAAGAAGGATTCTTATGATGAGTTGAAGAAAGAGAATGCCAAGCCTAAACAGCAATTGGAGGCATTCTCTGGAAAGTAGAAATGGAAAGCTTATATAGCAGAGGGAAAGCACTGGGATGATACTGATTCGGATGAAAAGGAGGAATATGTAAATGTTGCTCTAATGGCTGACTCTTCAGAGGAATCACCACAATCATCTCAGGTACCTATCTTAACTACAATTGATATGTCTAATTCTGAGTACAAGAAAACTGTGCAAGATCTTAGTGTAGAATTGTTTAATGTACACACAAGCATGCTAGCATCAGAAATGGAAAATGCTAAACTAGTTCTTAAGATTAAAAAATTAGAATTTAAAAATGAAGAACTAGAGCTTGTAGCTGTAACATTAGAAGATCTTAAGCAAAAGAATGCGTTGTTAGATATAATTGCTGACGTTTGTTTATCAGTGTTTAAGCAACAGGTACTGACCAGAGTTTATCAGAAGCCGGTCAGAGTTTATTTAAAGTCTGACAGGGTGAAGAGTTTAAAGGAAGCCGGTCAGAGTTTATTTAAAGTCTGACAGGGTGATAGTTGAATTAGCTGTCGGTGCTGAATTGAAGATTCTAGAAGCAATATATTCTGAAGATGGAAAGAAGCAGAATATATTGATACAACTAAGGAAACAGAATAGAAGATAAGAAGCAATCCTTAATTGATATAACTTGTATAGCTAATTTGTAGGAATATCAATTAGATAAGGATTGTGTAACTGTGTACTATATAAACACAGATAGGTTATCCCTAGAAGGGACGCGAACATTGAATATATTATTCTTGTAACCTAGTAGCTCTTTGTGATTCATTAACATCACTAAGAGAGAATTATTTAATATAATTCAGTTTCTTGATTGTTATTCTCATAAATACTTGATTATATATTGTGTATTTGGCCTAACAATTGGTATCAGAGCCAAGGCTGTTTAATATATACAGTTTTACGATTCAAACACAGTATTAATCATGTCTGAAGAAAATCAAACTGCTCCTAAGGCTGAACAGGTTAAGCCCAATTCTGTGAGTCGATATGAAACAATCAGGGTTCCAATTCTTAGGCCAGTAGAGTATCCGATTTGGAAGGTTAAGATGACCATGTTTCTGGAGGCTACAGATCCAGAATACCTTGACAGAATCTATGATGGTCCTCATATGCCAACTAAATTGTCCCCTGTTGTTGATGGACAAGAACAAAAGACTGTTCCAAAGGAAAAGAAAGATATGACTCCTGAGGACATCTCATCAATTGCAAAAGATGCAAAGGTTAGACATCTTCTCCACAGTGCTTTAGATAATGTTATGTCTAACAGAGTAATTGGCTGCAAAACTGCCAAAGAGATATGGGATGCTTTAGAAGTCAGATGCCAGGGAACAGGTGCTATCAAGAAGAACAGAAAGACAATACTCACACAGGAGTATGAGCACTTTGATTCAAGAACTAATGAAACCTTGACTGAGACTTATGACAGATTTTGCAAACTGTTGAATGATCTGTCTCTGGTTGATAAAGAATATGAGCTTGAAGAGTCTAATCTCAAGTTTCTGCTATCTCTACCTGAAAAGTGGGATTTAAAGACAACCACAATAAGAGATAATTATGAGCTTGCTGATACAGATCTTGATGAAATCTATGGGTTATTGAAAACTCATGAACTGGAGATAGAACAAAGGAATAGAAGATTGAGTAAAAAGACAAAATCTGTTGCTCTCAAAGTCGAGGAGAAGCCCATTAAGAAGGAATCATCAAGGAAGAAAGCCAAGGGAAAGGCTTTAGTTATTAAATCTGAAAGTGAGTCATCAAACTCTGATGATGACTCAAACTCTGATGAAGAACAGATGATGCAAATGGCTGCATTGATGGTGAAGACCTTCAAGAAGATGGGATTCAAGAACTTCAAGAAGGGAAAGAGATTCTCAAGGAAAGATTCAAACTCTGAAAGGAGAAGTTTCAGAAAGTCGGATGGAAGGGAGACCAAATCTGGTAAGAAGGATATATCTGAAATCCAGTGCTACAGGTGTAAGGAGATGGGTCACTATGCCCCAGAGTGCAAGAAAGGCAAATCTGAGAAAGCACTCATCTCTAAAGGCAAAGACTGGGCAGATACTTCAGACTCTGATGATGGAGAAAATTATGCTCTTATGGCAACTGTCAGAGATGAGACTGAATCATCTGAAAATAAGGTACCCCTAACTACTTATGCTTATGATACTGATAATATATCTGAGTTAAGAGTATATCTGAAAAGTGTTCATGTTAGCTATAGGGATCAGACTTTAGAAAATGAGAGAATTAAATCTGAGAATCTTAGTCTTAAAGATAGAAACAAGTTTCTTGAAGGAGAACTTGAAAATATGAAGCAGATTCAAAAAGAAAGAGATGATGCTGTTTATGTAGAACAGGAGTTGCTGAAAAGATATAAGCAATTAGAATCTGATCTAGAAAAAGAAAGAAAAATAATCAAAACTTGGACAGATTCTGGAAGAGACACTCATCAAGTGTTTCAGACTGATTCTGTAGGTTTAGGTTATTGTGAAAATGATGAACTTAGGTTTAAAGACAAGGTTAAGGTAAAACCACAACTTAAACCTGTGAAATTTGTTCCAGAAGCCAATAAGTTAAAATCTGTTGTAATAAGGGAAGCTGATATGGAATCAGATGAAGCCTGTGAAAAACAGGAAAATATTATAACAGAAAACCTTATGGAAATAGAAGCTGTTAGAAAACCAGTAAAAACTTGTGAAAAATAGGTTAATGTTGGTTTGATGACAGGAAAACAGTTCAATCATAAGTTGAAAGAGGTAAAATCTGCCATGAAACCAAAAGGGTCCAAGAAGAATAGGAATGGAAAGATAGGCATAAATAATAGAAATAATCATTTGCCTACTGGTACTGCTCCAAGGAAAACATGTTATAATTGTGGTAGTTCTAATCATCTTGCTAATTACTGCACAAAGAATAAAAATATCAATTCTTTATCTTCTACTTCAGGAGTAAAGAATGATTATGTTAGGGTTAGACCACAGACTTTATGCACACACTGTGGGAGCACTTGGCATTCCATTTATACTTGCAAGAGTTATCATGCTATTTATCACAACTATTATGAGCTAAAACCCAATCTGAAGTGGGTTAGAGCAAACTCTGCAAGTGTAAAGTCTGACAATGTTAGTTTAAACTCTGTTGATAGTAATTCCGCTGCAAAAACTAACACTGTTAAGAAGGACAAAGGATCCAAGCAAGTCTGGGTCCTTAAAACTAACACTTAGTGTTTGTTTGTGATTGCAGGGCATAAAAAAGAGCACCCTTATCTTGGACAGTGGATGCTCAGGACATATGACTGGAAATAAAGCCCTGCTATCAGACTTTAAGGAGAAGGCTGGCCCAAAGGTTTCCTATGGAGATGGCAACATAGGACACACTCTGGGATATGGCAATATCAATCTTGGAAGTGTCATCATTACAAATGTAGCTCTAGTCTCAGGACTCAAGCATAATCTGCTATCTGTGAGTCAAATCTGTGACAGAGGAAACCATGTAGATTTTCATACTGAATACTGTGAAGTTATCAGTAAATCTACTGGAAAAGTTGTTCTAGTTGGACACAGGCGCAACAACATTTATGAAGCAAGTTTGGTAACAAACTCTGATGGAAAAACAGTGTGTCTGACTGCTAAAATGTCAAATGAAGAGAGTTGGAATTGGCATAAGAAGCTCTCTCATCTCAATTTGAACAACATAAATGAACTTATAAGAAAGGATCTTGTAAGGGGACTTCCAAAATCAATACTCAGTCTAGATGGCTTATGTGATTCTTGTCAAAAAGCCAAGCAAAGGAAGTCATCTTTCAAGAGCAAATCTGAATCTTCAGTAGTGGAACCTTATCATCTTCTACATGTTGATCTCTTTGGACCAGTGAATGTGATGTCCATGGGCAGAAAGAAATATGCTCTAGTAATTGTTGATGAATATACTAGATATACATGGGTGTATTTCTTGTCAAAGAAGGATGAAACTGCTCAAACTCTGATGGATCATGTAAATCTACTGGACAAAGGATCACAGCACAAAGTCAAAATTATAAGGAGTGATAATGGAACTGAATTCAGAAACTCAATCATGGAAGCTTTCTGCAAGGAAAGAGGAGTGAAACAAGAGTTTTCTGCACCTGGAACTCCACAGCAAAATGGTGTAGTTGAAAGGAAGAACAGAACTTTAATTGAAGCAGCCAGAACTATGCTTGATGAAGCAAAATTACCAACATACTTCTGGGCAGAAGCTGTTCAAACTGCTTGTTTTACTCAAAATGCAACATTGATCAACAAGCATGGGAAAACACCATATGAGATGGTGAAAAATAAGAAGCCAAATTTGAAATATTTTCATATATTTGGATGCAAATGCTTTGTGTTGAAGACTCATCCTGAACAGTTGACAAAGTTCGAGCTAAAAGCTGATGAAGGAATCTTTGTTGGCTATCCATTGTCAACAAAAGCATTCAGAGTTTACAATCTAAGAACTAAGGTGATCATGGAATCCATACATGTGTCATTTGATGACAAGAATATAATTGGACTTGAAGACAAGGATGGATATGATCAACTACGTTTTGAAAATGAAGATCTATTCTCTGATGATATAAACTCTGATGAAGCAGGTTTGACAAACTCTGACGAAGCATACTCTGAACCTCTACTGGTAAATACTGGAGAAACTGGAAATTCTCAAATTGAACAAAATAGAGAACCAGTTGAGGGGGAGCGTGAAGAAGCTCAACAAGACACAGCAAGTGAGTCAGTTGAGGAAACTGATTCAAACTCTGACAGTTCAAACTCTGAGCCATCAAATTCAGGGGGAGCCTCAGATGCTACAGAGAGTCAACATATGAATCAGGAGAGCATGGATCAAGGGGGAGGATTCAATAATGATGCAAGAAACCACTTACCAACATCAAGAAAGTGGACACAGGCACACACACCTGATCTCATAATTGGAGATCCTGATGCTAGTGTGAGAACTAGAAGTGCAACAAATAATGAGTGTCTGTATCATGCTTTCTTGTCTCAAACAGAACCAAAGAAAGTGGAGGAAGCTCTTCAAGATGCTAATTGGATTACAGCAATGCAAGAAGAGTTAAATGAATTTGAAAGAAATGAAGTCTGGACACTTGTACCTAGACCAAAGAATAGATCAATTGTAGGTACAAAGTGGGTTTTCAGAAACAAGACTGACAGTGATGGTGTGATTACAAGAAACAAGGCTAGACTTGTGGCTAAAGGTTATTCACAACAGGAAGGAATTGACTATGATGAAACCTTTGCTCTAGTTGCAAGATTGGAGGCCATAAGAATTTTTCTGGCCTATGCTGCACACAAGAAGTTTAAAGTCTTTCAGATGGATGTAAAAAGTGCTTTTCTCAATGGGAAGCTTGAAGAAGAAGTGTTTGTTGAACAACCACCAGGATTTGTAGATTCCAAGCATCCAGATTATGTCTACAGGCTTGACAAGGCATTATATGGACTAAAGCAAGCACCAAGAGCATGGTATGAAACTCTTGCTCAATTTCTTTTAGAAAGTGGGTTCACAAGAGGTACAATTGATAAAACCTTGTTTTATTTCAATTCTGGTGATGATTTGCTGTTAGTTCAAATTTATGTAGATGCTATTATTTTTGGATCTACTAATGACAAACTCTGTAAGAAGTTTGCAAAGCTTATGCAATCCAGGTATCAAATGAGCATGATGGGAGAGCTTAGTTATTTTCTAGGCTTACAGGTCAAGCAAACAGATGATGGGATTTTTATCAATCAAGCAAAGTATACCAGAAATCTTCTAAAGAAATTTGGTATGCTTGATAGTTCATCTGCTCCAACTCCCATGGCTACTGCAACAAAGCTAGACAAAGACACAGGAGCCTCAGTAGATATGACAAACTACAGAGGAATGATAGGGTCTTTACTGTATCTTACTGCAAGTAGACCTGATATCATGTATGCAACATGTCTTTGTGCAAGATTTCAAGCAGATCCCAGAGAGCCTCATCTAACAGCTGTAAAAAGGATTTTCAAATATCTCAAAGGAACCATAACCTTGGGTTTGTGGTATCCTAGAGAATCAGAGTTTAAGCTAATTGGTTACTCTGATGCAGATTTTGCAGGCTGTAAGATAGACAGAAAAAGTACAAGTGGAAGCTGTCAATTCTTAGGTGACAGATTGGTTTCTTGGTACAGTAAGAAACAGAAATCAATTTCTACATCCACAGCAGAAGCAGAGTATATAGCAGCTGGTAGCTGTTGTGCACAGATTTTATGGATGAAGAATCAATTGCTGGATTATGGTTTGAAGTACTCTAAAATACCTATTTTCTGTGATAACCAAAGTGCTATTGCTATGACAGGTAATCCAGTACAGCACTCCATGACCAAGCACATCAGCATAAGGTATCATTTTATCAGAGAACATGTGGAAGAAGGGAACATTGAGCTTCATTTTGTGTCTACAGACCAACAACTTGCAGATATCTTCACCAAACCTTTGAGTGAAGCTACTTTTACAAGATTGGTAAATGAACTTGGAATGATCTCTGGTTCTGACTAGAGATACGGGTTAGACTCAAAAACTATACATGTTTGCTTTTTATGTTCATGATTTCTTACATGTGTTAACTGTTATGTGCACCATCATGTTAAACTCTGATGGTAAACTCTGACAGTTAAATTCTGTCAGTAAACTCTGTGAAGTGTCAGTCATACTCTGTCGGTTAAACTCTGATGCTAAACTCTGTTAGTCATAAAGTGTTGATCATACTCTGATAGTTACAGTTTAATGCTATACTCTGATTGTAATTTTGTCTGAAACATATGGACCAATGAAGAAATTTGTATGAAGCATAATTCTCAGTAAGTAATTATGAATCCTTAAGAGTTATATAGATTCTGATCTCAAATATGTGCAGTAAGTTAACACAGCATGATACTGTCTCTGTATTTATACCATCTCTTAGTTTATTGATCCTATACACTGAGTCTGTATTAGCTGTTTGCATTTTCTCTCATAAATTAATTGTATTAACTGATGAAAAGTCTAAACTCTGATTCTTAATTGCAAATAATTCACCCTCAAATCAAAAGATGCCAAACAGAGCACAAATTCCTTTGAGATCATGTTGTGCCTAGGAAGATCCAGGAACTTATTGTATGAAATAAGGGCTAAAATCTTTGATTTTTGGTGACTAGTGCCAACCACTGATTACTGGAAAAATAAAAAAAAACAAAAACAAACAAAAACAAAATATATATAAATATATATAAAGGGGGTGAAAAATAAAAGACATATCCAAATGAAAGGATATCAGTATACAGAGTTTAGATATAAAATCAGACTTTATGTTATACATGAGAGTTTAGGCAACCAGTTTTTACTGCTTTAGTTTGTGGATTTTATGCACTTTGAGATGATCTAAATATTGATTTCGGTAAACTCTGCTATTGCACACACATATTTTCACACCTGTACAGATTGAGAAAAGAGTTTATTGACAAAGAAGGATAAATGGTAAACACTGATGTATTGTGTGACATATGCCGAGGTAACTTTGTTTTAATCTCTGATGGTTAAAATAATTTCTTTGTTTCAGACATTTTATAATTTTGAGATTAGACATTTGTTTTGAAAATTTAAAAAGAGTATGATTGGAAAGTTGTTCAAGAATGTTTTAAACAGAGGAGAGAGGTTAATTGCATAGAAAAGTGTAACAGGCGGTAATTATTGCTGTTTTTACTGCGCATGCGTATTGGAAACTGTCAATTATTTGCTGTCAGTAACTGCATGTGTGACACGTGTCCCATTCACATGATTACAGGAGTAAGACAGTTGTGTATTAATGATTAAAACTCTTCAGTTTTTAATCTTTAATTTTTTTTAAATACAATACACACATCTTCAGTTAAACTTTTCACATCTTACTCATACACATCTATTATCACACACACATAGTCACAAACACCTTTCTACACATAAACTCTGTTAAGCTTTCGCATCAATTACTTGTTCTTTCTTCAAAATCTTCTAATGGCAACCACAGCTTTCGTTTCGTCTGGGTTAGAGTTCATTCCAAACAACTATACCGCACCACTAAACACTGCAAACGCACCAGAAGCATTTCATATGATTCAAAAGTTTCTTGCTCAGTCAGCGATTGGGCGTGCTTTAGTTGAACCAGCCAAACTTTCTGGTTTACAAATCAAGGCGTTCTGGGAGTCAGGGGTTTATGATGATGGTGGTAAAACTGGGAACCCATCCATAATCTTTGAGTTTGAAGAAACAGAGTATGTTATTACTGCTGGTACTATTCGAGCTGTAATGGGGTTTCCTGAGTATCCTTCCTACACTGTTGGAATGGGTGATGAGGATTTAATACGAATGATGCGAGAGATTGGTTACTCTGGGCCATTGACAAAGATTGGGCAACTCAAAAGGCCGTTTCTGCGCAAGGAATGGAGTTTCTTCTTCGATTGCATCACGAGGACATTTGGAAAGAAATGCACAAATTGGGATGTTATTCCCACAGACAGTCTGCAAATCGGGTATTCTTTATTATATGATAATCATTTTGATTTTGCACGACTTGTTTTGACTAACTTAGGGGAGAAGATGACAGAGAATAGAGGAGTTGTTTATTTTTCTAGATTCTGTCAGCTTTTGTTTTCTTATTGTGTTGAAGGAGTAAATGTAGTTGAAGCAGATGTTTCTTGTTTTAAATTACATAAGAGGGTATTTACTGATCTAGTAAATAAAGATGTTAAGAAAGGAGTTGTTGGAGACTTGTTGCTACCTGCCTCAATGCAACAGTTTTTAAATGCTCAAGTCAATTCATCAACTCAAGAAGTACCTTCTTTAATTTTTGTTAATCCTGCAAGAGGTGGTAGAACTAAGCATATGGGTTCTAAGCCAGCTAGGATTTCTAAACCATCTTCTGAAGCTGAACCTTCTGTGTCTCCATCACAAAGGTTAAAGAAGTCCAAAACCAGAGCATTTAAAAGAAAAGTAAGGGCACAAAGACCTCGTTCTGAAGAAATCTTGTAGCCACTTATCTTTTTGATGAGGAGGAAGAAGCTGAATTGCCTGTAACCTCTGAAGTGGTAATTCAGGAAGCTGTTCTAAGGGAAACTACTATGCTCTCAGAGGATAGAGCAAATCTTGATGAATCTGAAGCTCCTGCATCAGAGAATGAGGAGATTGTGACTGAAACTGTTCCTCAAGATACTCCTGCAATTGTTGTTGAGGAGGATATTCTAAATGCTAATGAGGACAGAATGTTTGTAAACACTGAAGCTCATGAAGTGTTTGTTCAGGAGGATGCTGCAAATACTGAAGCTGTCAATCTAGACAGGATAAATACTGATGCTAATATGATGGATTTGGATTTAGAAGCTCCTACATCAATGGCTAATGATGTAGTTGAGGAAGCTGCTACTCATTCTGATAGCAGAGTTTTTGATTTTGAAGCACACACCTCTATACATTCTGATCATTATACAAAGGGTGTGGAAGCTGATCAAGTAACTGATCAGATCGAAGATTCTCTGGCCACTCACACTGAAATTATTTCTTGTGATCTTGACAAAGGTGAGGAGGTTAATCAGATGATAAAAGTCACAGAGACAATTCTTGATGAAGCTGTGATAGAAAAGGAACAAGAGGCTGCTGATGAGCTAAACTCTGAGAATATTATTCTTAAAGCTTTGCAACAATCTGTTGTTGAGATTGTTCAAAGAGAAGCAGAGGTTTTTGCTCGGGTTAACTCTGATATTCCTGAAGCTGTAGAAGAGGAGAAAATTGATGAAGCTGCACAGTTTACTGCTGAAAATATTCTTACTGAAAATGAAGCAGACAATAATGAAGAAGCTGGAAATGATGCTGAGGGTTCTCATTCACACCCTAGTATTCAAGTTTCATTGGCTGATGATGTCAATAGTGATGAAGCAAGGGAAGTCAATAGACAGACAAATGAGCATTTCCAGAATATGTACTACAACAAATGGGCTGATGCAGATTGTGTCTTCTCAGCACAAAGGGCTGCAGATTTTCTATCTGATTCTGTCAAGAAGATCTCAAATACTGATGTACTTACAAGCTTACATGCAACTGTTGTTCAAGTCAAATCTCTTAATAATAGATTTGATGAGAATCAACAAATGCTTACAAATCTAAGGAATGAAGTCAGTATGAAGGATCTTACTTTCAAGTCTGACAGAACTTATTATTATGCTATGCTCAAGCAGCAAGCCAAGGATTCTGAGGAAATCAAGAAGAGGCTTGGGAAAGTTGAGGAAAATCAGAATGCAATGTCTACTCAACTGAATTCCATTACTACTGCCATTGAATTGCTGACATCAGTACTACTTTCTGATGATGTCAAAAAGGGGGAGAGTGTATCTAAAGACAAATGCAAAGACACTCAAGCTCTGAGACGGAGGGATGATTCTACTGATGGGGGAAGCAAAGAAAATAAAAGAAAGATTTTTGCTCAAAGGCTAAGCAGGACAAGAGTAAACTCTGATAGATAAACAAACTCTGACAAGATAAACTCTGGTGGCCAATCTACTTCAAAACTCAAGAGTTTAGTTGTTTCAACTAATCCATCTACTGATGAAGAGATTGCTGCTAAAATATTCATGAAAGAGCATGGAAAGAATGTTACTATTGAAGATATCCAGGCTGAAGAGCAAATGCTTGCTGAGGAACACAAGAAAAATCTTGAAGCTGGAATCTACAAGAAAAAGGAAATCAAGGCTCCTAGAAAGAAAGAAGTTGGTATTTCTATCAAAGAGAATATACAACAGAGTATACAATATTCAAGGAGACCTGTGATTGGAAACTCTGATAAGGGTAAAGGCATAATGATTGAAGAGCCTAACCTAGAGAAGAAAGATAATTCAACCTCTGACATTGCTCAAGTTGAAACAAGATTAGCAAAATCAACCTCTGACGCTGCTCAAGTTGATGATACTACTAAAGTTATGACAACCTCTGACGTTGCTCAAGTTGTACAGAAATCTACACAACTTCCAGGATTCAGCAAACCAAAACTTCTTGAAGATTTAAAGCTTGAAGCTGTAAATTTCTCAGAAACCAGAACAGTATTGGGAAAAGAAGCCTTTGATAAATCTGGACTGGGTTCACACAGAGAGAGAAGAACTAATAACAGATCTCAAGACAAGTTTTCATTGGAAGAATCTGGAGTTGGAATTACTCAAGAAGGCCTTGACAAACTAGAATCTGTACAGATGATTTTTCACAAAGGAATCAAAAAGGAATTCTTGTTATATTTTATGGCTGATGGCAGAGTGTATAGAGTTGGTGAATTTGATATTCAGTTAAAACTCTGGGAAGAGCTAGAGTATGTTCTATATCTATTTGAAGTAAAGAATAGAAGTACTTATGATGCTGCTCGAGTTTTGAAGGAAAGGATGATGAAATCCAAAGTTTTGAGTGGAGCTGGAGTATCAAGTGCATACATTCCTAAATACAGAGATGCACATGGAAAGTTGGTAGAAATGAAAAGGAATAGTGCTAGGTTCAGAACTGCACTAAATAAAAAGGTTCTTGAGTTCAATCTAGAGTCTGATAAACCTTTTTATATCAGACTTGGCAATGAAATGGACAAAAACAGCATATATTCTCTGAGAGCTGCAATTTATCAGACTGGAGAATTTGATCCAGAGTTGAAAGAAGTGAAGAAGATCATGGTGGAAGAGCTAGAAAGAGCTGAAAAGAAATTGCTATCAGACTATATCAGGACAGTGCCTGATATTCAAGAAATCAAGTAAAGTCTGATTGTAAGTTTTTAATATATTTTCTATTCTAAGTCAAATTTAAACTCTGTTTTAAATTAAACTCTGTTATATGTTAAACACTGCATTTGTTAAATGTTTTTGACATCATCAATTATATGTTTAACTTGTACATTTTATTATGAACAAGTTGGGGGAGATTGTTAGATATAATTGCTGACGTTTGTTTATCAGTGTTTAAGCAACAGGTACTGACCAGAGTTTATCAGAAGCCGGTCAGAGTTTATTTAAAGTCTGACAGGGTGAAGAGTTTAAAGGAAGCCGGTCAGAGTTTATTTAAAGTCTGACAGGGTGATAGTTGAATTAGCTGTCGGTGCTGAATTGAAGATTCTAGAAGCAATATATTCTGAAGATGGAAAGAAGCAGAATATATTGATACAGCTAAGGAAACAGAATAGAAGATAAGAAGCAATCCTTAATTGATATAACTTGTATAGCTAATTTGTAGGAATATCAATTAGATAAGGATTGTGTAACTGTGTACTATATAAACACAGATAGGTTATCCCTAGAAGGGACGCGAACATTGAATATATTATTCTTGTAACCTAGTAGCTCTTTGTGATTCATTAACATCACTAAGAAAGAATTATTTAATATAATTCAGTTTCTTGATTATTATTCTCATAAATACTTGATTATATATTGTGTATTTGGCCTAACATGCGTACTTAGAGAACAAGGTCAAGTGTAATGATGAGATAGAGACTATCCTCAGGAAGCAGATTTCAGATCTAGATTTGAAGCTGAATGCTTTTAAGAATTCCGCTCTAGTGGCTAAGGAAATCATTGATACTCAGGCCATAGAGAATAAAGCTGCTATAGGATTTGACTATAACAAGAAAGCTGGTAAGAAGATTGTGGAATTCCCTGTGACATCTTCAGTTGCCAAAAGGAATACTCCACATGTTCTTAAGAATGTTGATTGTCCAGTTTTTGTTAAGCCGTTTCCACCACTCTTTCATGAGGATGACCTTTTCATAAGACAAGAATTGCTTGAGGAGGATTTGTTGAAGGAAAAAGAGGTAAAAACTAAGTTGCCTAGGAAATCAGTAAAAAATGAATTACCTAAACCTGATTTACCTAAAACTGAAGTAGGTGACGTAGTTAGTAATGTTAAAAAGAACAGGAATGGGAAGAAGAAGATTGTTTAATCAGGAAATGGTTCCATTTTCTCCCATTGCATCTAGGAAGTTGTGCACTATTTGTAATTCTGCTGGACACCTTACACATGCATGTAAAAAGGTTAAAGTAGAAACTGCTAATGCTTCTGAAATGCATAACATGTCTGACATGCCTGGTCTTCATGAACCCTGTGGAAAGAAAGATTGTTTGCTATGTAAGTACAACATCATGCATGCTTATTTTAAGTTGATGTCTGATAGTAGCAATAGCACTGATAATGTTAAATCCACAGATACTATGAATATCAAACAGGGTAAGACTAAATTGAATGTTACTCCTGTTAAATCATCTAAACCTTCAGGACCCAAACAATTTTAGGTACCAAAGTCCGCTTAATCAATCTGTGATTGCAGGGTAAGGTTAAAAGCTCAAAGGTTGTGTGGATTCTGGATAGTGGTTGTTCTAGACACATGACAGGTGAAGAGTCCCTGCTTACAGAGGTGGTTAAGAAGACCGGCCCGATTGTAACCTTTGGAGATGACAGCAAAGGGTACACTACGGGATATGGTAAATTGAAAGCTGGAAATGTCATCATTGAAAACATCTCTCTTGTTGAAGGATTAAAGCACAATCTTCTAAGTATCAGTCAATTCTGTGATAAAGGCTACAATGTAGATTTCAGAAAGGACAAGTGCTTGATCACCAACAGGAAGGATGAGAAGCTTACTCTACTGGGAGTGAGAAAAGGAAATTTGTTTATAGCTGACTTAAGTTCTACCAGTGAAGGAGAAGTTACATGTTTTTATGCAAAGGCATCTTCAGAACAAAGTTGGCTGTGGCACAAGAAGCTCTCACATCTGAACTTCAAAACTATGAACTCTTTGGTAAAGAGAGAGTTAGTGAGAGGGTTGCCCCTGATGAAATTCAATCAGGAGGGACTATGTGAAGCATGTGAAAAAGGGAAGTCGAAGAAAGCATCACATGGAAGCAAAGGAATGACAAGCATTACTGAACCATTACAGCTGATTCATATGGATTTATTTGGTCCAATTAATGTTATGTCACTTTCAAGGAATAGATATGCATTGGTGATGGTGGACGACTACTCCAAGTACACGTGGGTGTTGTTCATACAATCAAAGGATGAAGCAACACAACTAATCATTGATCACATCAAGAAGATAGAAGTGGAAGCTAAGCTACCTGTGCGGACAATCAGATCAGACAATGGAACTGAATTCAAGAATGCAGTTCTTAATGATTTCTACTCAGAGAAAGGAATATCAAGACAGTTTTCAGCACCAAGAACTCCTCAACAGAATGGAGTAGTGGAAAGGAAGAACAGGACCTTGGTTGAAGCAGCAAGGACCATGTTGAGTGAATCAAAACTTCCCACTTACTTTTGGGCTGAAGCAGTGAATACAGCTTGCTACACTCAGAATCGAACCCTGATCAACAAAGATCATGAAAAGACTCCGTATGAGTTAATGGCCAACAAGAAACCAACACTGAAGTACTTTCATGTGTTTGGTGCAAAGTGCTTTGTACTTAAAGATGGAGAACATCTTGGCAAGTTTGATGCCAAAGCAGATGAAGGCATTTTTATGGGCTATTCTCTGGAATCTAAGGCTTTCAGGGTATATGTGATTGAAGATAAGAAGATGTTGGAAAGCTTTAATGTAACATTTGACGACACCAAAAGACCAGGCCTGCAAACTGGAGAGAACTCTGAATCCTTGGTATTTGAAAATCTATCAGGAGATCTCTCTGACAATGAAGAAGTACCTGAAGTTGTTACAGTCATTAATAATAATCATAATGATAATGATTCTGGACAAAGTGATGACCAAAGTGGAGATCCTCAACATACAGGATCCACTAGTCAGTCTACAGAATCAACAGATCAAACCGTCAACAACTCAGGGGGAGCAGGAGAAGGATCAACTAGTCACACTCCACAACATCTAGAACAAGGAGAATCATCAAGATCGCATCTGCCAAGACAAAGGGTATGGAATAGAGATCATCCTTTTCACTTGATCATTGGTGATCCGGACACAGGAGTGAGAACTAGGAGAACATCACAAAATGAATGTCACTATTCTGGGTTTCTTTCAGAAACAGAACCTAAGAAAGTTGAAGATGCTCTAGATGATCCAGATTGGGTGATTGCTATGCAAAAGGAACTCAATCAGTTTGAAAGGCAGAAAGTTTGGAAGCTGGTACCCAGGCCTAAGGGAAAATCTGTTATTGGAACACGATGGGTATTCAGAAATAAGTTAGACGAAGATGGCATTGTAACGAGAAACAAAGCCAGACTGGTTGTTAAAGGTTACTCTCAAGAAGAGGGTATAGATTATGATGAAACCTATGCACCAGTAGAAAGACTTGAGGCCATCAGAATGTTTCTGGCATTTGCTGCACATTCCAATTACAATGTATATCAAATGGATGTGAAGAGTGCTTTTCTGAACGGGGAGTTAGAAGAAGAAGTGTATGTGGAACAACCTCCAGGTTTTGAGGATTCAAAACTGGCAGACTTTGTGTACTTTCTATTCAAAGCTCTCTACGGACTCAAACAAGCTCCAAGGACATGGTATGACACTCTCTCTGAATTCTTACTTGAAAATGATTTTACGAGAGGTGTTGTAGACAAAACTCTCTTTGTCAAAAAGCATAAAAATGATTTGTTATTGGTGCAAGTATATGTTGATGACATAATATTTGGTTCTACTAATGATGATATATGCAAGAGATTTGCTAAGTTAATGCAGAGTCGTTATGAAATGAGCATGATGGGTGAATTGTCATTCTTTCTTGGACTGCAAGTATACCAAAAACAAGATGGTATATTCATTTGTCAGTCCAAGTACATCAAAGATCTTCTGAAGAAGTATCAAATGGAAGACTCATCTACAGCAAAGACTCCTATGCCAACTGCCACTAAGCTTGATAAGGATGAAACTGGTAAGAAGGTTGACATCACAGGCTACAGAGGTATGATAGGCTCATTACTTTATCTCACTGCAAGTAGACCAGATATAATGTTTGCAACATGCTTGTGTGCTAGATTTCAGTCTGATCCTAAAGAATCTCATCTAATAGCTGTTAAGCGAATATTTAGATATCTTAAGGGAACCCCAAATCTTGGAATTTGGTACCCAAAAGATACAGGATTTGATCTTATTGGATACACATACTCTGATTTTGCAGGTTGTAAGATTGATCGGAAGACTACTTCAGGAAGCTGTCAGTTTCTTGGAAGAAGGTTAGTTTCCTGGTATAGCAAGAAGCAGCATTCAATTTCCACATCAACAGCTGAGGCTGAATACATTGCTGCTGGTAGCTGTTGTGCTCAGATCTTGTGGATGAGAAACCAACTCCGTGACTATGGACTTTTGTTGACAAAGATTCCAATATTTTGCGACAACACAAGTGCCATAGCAATCTCAAACAACCCAGTGCAACACTCGAGGACGAAGCACATCTACATCAGGTATCATTTTATCCGAGAGCATGTCATGAATGGAACTGTGGAGTTACATTTTGTACCCACAGAGGATCAAATTGCAGACATCTTTACTAAACCGCTTGATGAATCCACTTTCAATAAGCTGGTTGGTGAACTTGGGATGTTAAATCTTTCTAATTGATTTTGATTAGAAGTCAGTAACTGCAGAGAGTCCTGGTGAATACATGAGTTTAAGAATTGCTATATCCTTAGGACTCGTGAATTTATTTTCTGGAGCAATTCTCGTAGTTAGGATTTTTGTACTAATTTTATGTCATAATTATGGATGATATATCTTCTGGCATTTAATTGGTTATTAATTCTAAAATTATTTAAGTGCTAATATTTGTTCTAAATATTCAAGCATTTATTTAATTTGAATTAATTTACTTTGTTTTTAACATTGTAGATTAATGCAGCATAATTTATTGGATTTTAATTGATTAATATCATTTGATGATATTTAGTTGATTTTATTCTAAGAAAATTGTGAATTTTCTGTTAAGAATTGATTTTGGTAAATTTGAAAAGATTTATTAGAATTAAAACTAGGCAGGAAATCAAAATTCTGATTTTTAAAACATGAACAGGTTTTAAAATGAAGACAGAAGCAAAAAATATCGAATTTAGGAAATTCGATAGTTTTTCAAGTACATAGATAAATCTATCGAATTTGATATTCGATAGTTTTTGAAAAGGAAAAGAAAATCTATCGAAAACATATCTCGATAGTTTTTTTGAATAAAATGAAATCTATCGAAAGACTTAAATTCTTTAATATTTTATATTCTCGATAGTTTTTCAGAAAGACAGCAGTTCGATAGTTTTTATTTTTAAAAGAAAAGAAAACTCTCGATGGTTTTTGAAAAGGTCCGTTTGCATTCTTATTTTAAATACTTCGATTGTTTTTCAAAAAACTATCGAAGAAAAATTGACCTTTTTACCCCTTAAATAAAACCATCGACATTACATTTTAAATCTATCGAACAAGAAAGGACGAAAATACCCCTGATAGATCAGTAAGTATTTAAGTGGCCCTTAGAAGTTTTTCTTTTGTCATTTTTACAGATCTAAGAGTGATACATATATACTTACATATATTCTCGATTAAGAACATCAAAAACTCGATAGTTTTTCAGTTTTAATCAAGAATTACACACAGTAACTTCAGTTTTTACAGTGATCTCGTTTTTAAACAGTTAAATCTCTGTACTTTGTGAATTCTGTGGACTTAATTCGTGGTTGTGGTTAAGGAATACTATCGAAAGCCTTTTCTCGAACTTTAACTGTTAGAATTGTTCTTGAATAGTACTTTTTGATTGATCTTTTTCAATTAAAATTGATATCCTTGATTTAGAAAGTTAGGGTTTTTGATTTGGGAGTTTTTAAATTGTTGGAAATTGTTAACTGATAAAAAAGGTGTTTTTGTCAAGAGTTTAATTAATTACTAATAATTAATTAAATTTAAAAGGAAAATAGTTTTGGTTTATTTAAATTTTCTGGAAATTTTAAAATGGCTGGAGAATTTATTGTTATCAAAACTAATCATGTCTCGTTTCAAAACTTGCAATCCATAACGAACCTTCAGTTTCGTGCATGGGCAGAGTTTTTGAACACACGTTCATTAATGGCATATGCTGTGAGTACTCCCGTGGTCCTTTGCATCGATCAATTGACTGCGTTGTACATAACCGCCACGGATACAAGTGAGAATAACGTAAGGTCCTTCAGTTTTGTTGTGCCAGGGGGCAGAACAATAAGGGTGACGGAACATGATTTTAATCGAATCTTACATTTTCCTACAGAAAACCTTGTTCCGGATCCCACAACTGAGGAGATACATGCTTTCTTCACTCTCATTAGAAGTCAACAACCTAACTTCTTTGTGGGAGAGTTTCTGAAGCATTACTTGCCAAAGGCATGGAACTTTTTCTTTCATACCCTAATCCATGTTTTTACTGCCAAGCTAACAAATCTGCATGGTATTCCCTTATTCCTTCAAAAGATAGGGTTTGCCATTGCCAACAATAGGCATATTAACATTGGACGGTTACTGATTGATCAAGTAATCATATGCATGGGACCACTGGATGAAAGAACGGTCATAGATGAAGATGTGCTTTGTTTATATCCTAGGTTCCTACAGCTAATTCTCAATGATATCTTAACAGATGATGAGCGCGAGACATTCGCCGAAGAGGAGACCATGGAGTGTATGAAGATGAAGAACAATGCCATAACCGCTCTGATAAGGAAGAACAACTATCTTCCAGGGGTACCCACTGTTCTCACAGACTATCTAAGAACGGTGCCCCTACCACTTCTACCCCCAGGGGAACAGGTAAATGAAGGTAACATTCCTCAACCTGAACCTGAAATTGGTCCTGAACCTATGGATGTTGATCCAGAGCCCTCAGTGGCCATTCAAGACCAGGAGGTTGCAAACCCACAACCTCTAACCACGGTCGAAGAGCCTTTGGAAGAGCCAAATGAAACAATAAACGAACCTCCTTCCCCTCATATACCCAATATTCAGACATCCGTGAGTGTAGAGGGAGATAGTGCCTTAGCAGCACCACATAAGAAGATACACCCTTTAACAGCAACTCTGCCTTCCTCTAAAAGGAGACGAACAGAAACCGAGGCAACTGTTGATACTTTATTTCAAACTTCCAAAGCGCCCTTTATTGATTTTTCTGATGCTGATTGGGATACGCTAACAAAAGCTATATCTGAACCAATAGCTCAATCAAGTAAGGAAGAATTGACGGAAGCAACTGGTGTTCCGACCATATTACGGTCAGGTTCACTGGTTGAAGGTTCTAAGAACCAATGGTCTTCACAGACGTCGAGAGAAGGCTTTGACCTAAATGCACAATCTAAAGGGTTATTGTCTACCTCCCCAGATGGAACATATTTGGATCCTGCGGGTAAAGGGTTTGACGTAGGTGCAGATCGGCAACTCGTTGACGATGAATCAATTACTATTGAGAAGTCAACTGAGGTAAAGTCTTCACAGACTATCGGGGAAGATTCGGGATCTCTGCTGTTAAAAGAGCCTGTTTCTAACCCCTAGAGATTCAAACTCTAGATCCTACAAAGGATATATCATCTAAGGATGATCAGCAACTTGGTTTAACCAAGGACGGGGACTTGCGAAGCCCCATTGCACCACCGGTGACCTCCTTAAGGACGGCTACGGTGTTTTCTTCTGCAGGTACAATCAGCACAAAGGATTTGAGTGAAACAAAAACACTTACACCTGGCCTGAGTGGGAAAGGAAAAATGATTCAAACACCGACATAAACGTTGAGTGTACACCCAGAGCCAAATGTGAGGAGTGACACCCTAACCCTACCTAATATTGATGATTTGCTGTTACCGACAGAAAGAGAGCTACAAGTTCAATCTACCCTCAAGGAGATGACATTTCGTGACAAAGAAGGTAATCCATTATTCAAGGTTCCACTGCGACCTTCCTTTGACCAAGGGATCTCCTCTAGTCAAGCCAATGCTTCTTTAAAGACTATTCAAGAGAAGGTTGACTTGGCTGCAGCTGATTCAAGAAGAACATTCAGGGTCATTGGCAGTGCATCTGGCACTATAACAGGTACGAAGCAGGCAGTGGACTCCTTAAAGAAGGAAGCTATGGACGAACTGATCGAGTTGAGGACGGACGTAAAGGAACTTAAAGATGGTTTCATGAATGAAGTGGATGCTTTGCAACAAGGACACGAAGCTTTGAAAGGAGACGTTCTGGTTATCCGGGATGGTCAAGCTAGGGTAAAAGATGCAATGAACACCCTTTCTAGAGTGGAGTCTAAGCTGAACTAGAGATTGGACAAGATTGAGAAGACTACCAACTCCAGATTGGATGACATTGACCTGAAGCTGGCTTCTATGCAAGAGATGAATAAGGATCTGCTAGATTTCATGGAAAATCAAAGTGATGGAGTACAGTCGATATGGACTATGCTGCAGAACCAACAAACTGGCCAACCTGGTCCTTCAAATCAGCAACCTGGTCCTTCTACTACCTTTTATGCTGAGGATGCTTTTATCGAGGATTCCTCAACTAAGGGGGAGAAAGTTGGAGAAGGGGAGAAAGAGAAGCCTAAGGATGGATGGGGAGTTTGGGAGACAGTTGAAGCTATTCCTATCATACAGTACTGGATAGAGGAACTTGTAGAAGAAGAGAAGGAGAGTGAAGAGGAATTTGAGGTCATGCATGAGCAACCTAATCAAGAGGAGCATGAGCCATATTATCCAGAGCCCGTTGAACATCCAATCTGGGAGGATATTATGGAAGAAGAAGCAAATTCTCTATCACCTGAAGAAGAAGCTGCCTTGGAAGCAATAAGAGCTCAGAGAGCTGCAATAGATGCCAGGCAAGCTGAGAAAGAGAAACAGCAAACAATTCTGAGGAGTGAAAAACTGAAGAGATTCAAAGTGTATAATGAAGTGAGGAAGAAGAAGATGATAGATCTGGCAAAGAAAGATGGTACTGAATGGGAAATGGCTTACAAAACCTTTTGCGGAGTTGAAGATGGATTAGAAGTCAACGACAATGCTGAGGTGGAAGTTATTATTCAGGACATCAGAAGTGCTAATCTTGAAGATCAGACTTACTTTAAAGCACTGAGAAGCTCTATAATCTGTCTGAATGCTGGGGTTAAAGCAAATGGTTCCTGGAGCTTATTAATCAGTTTTCTGGAGAAAGATACATTTGTGATTTCCACTAAGTTTTTAGAACAAAGGACATATACCGAATTGCAGGCTATACTCATCAAGAACCAAAGAACTACAAGGCTAAATGAACTGCTCCGTGAGCATGTTAAGGAGATCGTGATGAAAGTCGGTCCAGAGATTACTGAAGATCCCCCAATGGTTAGATTCATGACGAATGACTTGTTCAGAATCTACTATTTGGCTGAGGACAAACTGAGAGACTATCCAAGCAACTATCTAACATCAGTTGAGAAGTATCTTAGATCCACTGGATTCTCATCAACGGAGAAGGACAAAGCAGCAGACACTCTTAGAAGATTTCTAATGGAGAATGTTCCTTACTATAGGAAAAGAGTGGAAAGAGGATTGGAAGTGCATACCAGACTGCCAAACATGCCAAAGCTAAACAAGAAAGATGTTAACATTGCATGGTTATGGGCTGGAGTGGGTCAAGAGGTTGAATATATTGGAAGACACATCCAAGGAGCAATCCTTAAACCTGGAGAACCACTGCACTATCTATCAGTGATTGATTATCAAGTTGCTAACTCCGATCCAATGATTGAAGAAGGTGAGATTGGAATGGACTGAAGATTGAAGCAAAGAACAAAAGAACTATCAGCTCAGACTAGAGGAGCAACTTCATTGTATAAAGTTTAATTGTTTTTTGATTTATGAAATCTGGAAATGTATATATATCTGATCCAGAATGCATTTAATATTATTACGATGTCTTACTTTAATTAGTTTAATGTTTCCTTAGTTAGTTGAGTTATCCTCGAAGTATTTGCTTGTCGAACTCTATCCAATCAAATAGGGGAGATTGTAAAGCATAATATAACATAAGATGTAAAAGAGATAACTACAACTCAACAAAGGACAAGACAGACAATAATATTAACAGAAGCACAGGAATCCAGAATCAAAGAAGAAAAGGTAAACTCAAAAAAATCAAAATACGTTATGTATTCTTGAAGTCCGTAAACAGGTCACGGAAAGAAGTTCATGAAAATGTTCAACCCTCAGTGACAGCAAAAGAAACAAGACTTTCAAGACGACAGAAGTATGTGAATGATTTAGGGTTAAGTACCACGGGATTCCAGTGATTTAAATGAAGCAACCAGAACGACAAAGAACTTATCAGCAGCATTGAATTGAAGACATAAAAGAAGAATTGATCAAGTGTTATTCATCCGTGAACCAGACCAGTTGCACTAGGTGACGGCACTAAGAAGATCAAGTTGTTTTATCGTCTCAGAAGAAATTGATACAGTCTAAAACTAAAACACCCAGGAGTAATTACTAAAGGACAAAAGTAAAGAAAATGAATTCGATAGTTTTTCATTTGTGAAAACTATCGAATGAGTTTAAAAGTAATTATTTGAAAACCACTTTTACTTTATTTGGTATTCAATAGTTTTGTTTTAAAAACTATCGAATGGTAAATAAAGTAATTCCATTCGATGGTTTTCAAATTGGAGCAGGTGAAAAAGTTTGGTTTGTCTGACAGGTTGATGAAGATCCAACGTCCAAGATTGTTTGTTCAACTTTGGTTCGATGGTTTTTCAATTGAAGACTACAATTAATACAGAGAGAAGATAGTGTCTTCTTCAGTCGAATTTATTTACACAGAAGCAATAACTGAGAGATAGCTTGAGCCAGAAAGAAAATACAGAGAAATTAATTCTACTTGAAATCTATCAAAGTTTTGATTGTGTATAACTTAGAACTCATTGAAGCTAATCTACGGATTAGAAATTGTAGCACCCCTCGAGGTTTATATTTATAAAAAGATATATTCCCCGAAACTTGATTTGGTTTGGTGAGTTTGATTTCGTTATAGAACTGAAAGATTAATCCGCGAACGAAATTGAATTATTTGTGAGTATCGTATTCAACCCCCCCCCCCCCCTTCTACGATACTTTGGACCTAACAACTTCCTTCCAGAATCTGTCCAGGTTCTGATTTTCTCATTAGCATAGTCAAGTTCTTTTTCAAGAGCAGTACATTTAAATTTCATCTCTAATTGCATGTGTTTAGCATTATCACATTCTTTTTGTACTTCTTGCATAAAAGAAAATTCAGCTTCTCGATGCTCATTCATTTTCCTAAGTTCAGACATCTCAGATAAGATCCTAGCATTTTCAGCAGATTGACTTCTAAAGCTAATATGCAATGACTTTAGAAAACATCTTAACTCAGAGACATTATTAGTTTCAAAATCAAAAACAGTACTTGATACCTTTTCATCAGGAATAGCAGTCTCATCAGTATTGGCCATTAGAGCATAGTTGACCACCTCAGTATCAGATTTTGAGGAGGAGTCCATCCAATCCTTACTTGATGTGATGAGTGCTTTAGCCTTCTTGCACTCAGTTGCAAAGTGCCCCATTCCATTACACTTTTAGCACCTTATCTTTGACTTGTCAAATTTAGTGCTTTTGTTGTCCTTTTTGTTGTACTTGTCTTTGTCAGCATTGAAGGTCTTTTTCTGGAAATTGCCTTGTCTTCTAGCCTTCCTGAACTTCATCTTCTTGAAGCCCTTGACTATCATAGCAACCATCTCCTGTATGTCAGAGTCAGTAGAGTCATCATCAGTATTGGCATCGGGATTGTCATCAGTATCTGATGATGAGTCATCAGGATCTGACTCCATCATTCTTGATTTTCTTCTAGACACCTCCATAACTTTTCCTTTTGACTTTGCCTCCACATTCAAGGATACAGATTTTGCCTTGCTGCTCTTTTTGTTCTTTCTTTGTTGAACCTCAAGATCATAGGTTCTTAGCATTCCATAAACCTCATCAAGAGACACAGTGTTTAGATCATACTGGTGCCTAATGATTGAAGTTTGAGTATCCCATTCTTCAGGTAAAGCTCTCAGAAACTTGGTGTTTGAGTCTTCAGTTACATACTCTTTGCCAACTAGTGATAGATTATTTAGTAAAGTCAGAAATCTATCATACATGTCAGTAAGGCTTTCAACAGGTCTAGAATCAAACTGTTCATACTCTGGAATTAGTAAAGCCCTCATGTTCTTCTTAATAGATGCAGATCCTTGGCATTGAGTTTCCAAAGTATCCCGAATTTCCTTTGCTGACTTGCATGCAATCACCCTGTTTGACATGACAGCATCAAGACTATTGTGCAGAATATTCTTTACCTTTGCATCCTTGAGAACATGAGCCTTTTCTTCTGGTGTCCACTCACTTTTCACCTTGATCACATAGTTTTCAGGAACAGTGTCTGTCTGACCAACAAGTCTCTTAGGGATGTATGGTCCATCATTGATCTTGTCCAAACACTCAGGATCTGTTGCTTCCAGGTACATCAGCATCTTTACCTCCCATGTAGGATATTCAGATTTCTTCAGCATGGGAATTTTGATGCTTTCATATTTGAATGTCGACATCTTAGATCGTTACTGATTCAAATTAAATCAGTCTTCTCTAATACCAATTGTTGCCCAGTAATTAACAATTGTAGAATGGGGGTTGAATACAATTGTATAAGATTCTCGACTTTAATAAACACAAATACGAATAATAACAGTTTTATTAATTCTGATATAAAACTGTTACAAAACTCTCTCAAGAAATTCTTATGTTCTTGAAAGCTTCTAGGTACAATGATACTCGTGTATGTGATTGATTATAAATCAAAACCTAAACTGTGTTTATATACTACACACAGCTGCTCTATCGATTACAAGATAAGACCATATCAATTACAAACAATATTGATACATATCCTAACCGACAGTTGCATTCCTAGTAACTAGGAACCGACAAATCATCTTTCCTTATATTTTCCTAAACTCGATAGTTATCTTGAAGTAAAAATCCTGATCAGCTTCCAGTCCTGATGATAATCCTGATCACAGTCCTGATAGCAATCCTGATACTGACGTTTGTGCAATACTGATGACGTCAGCAATCCTGATCAATAGTCCAGATCCTGACGATCATTGAATCCTGATCTAACACAAACCAATAACACAAATCAAAAGAACATACACGATCAACCCTCATGATTTACAATCGCATAAATTAATAACCACGATAAACCACGTGGGATCCAATCGCATAATAAATAACCACGACAAACCACGTGGAATCCAATCATATAATTATAAAACATGGTCATAATAGTGGATAACAACCTGCATCACAAAATACATACGAGCAACCACTATATACATGCATATATAATTATGACATGGACATCATATCATAAAACGCCGAACCCTAGAACCAGGCTCTTGATGCCAATTGTTGGAACGTACGATATATAGGACTGCGTTTTATGATATAAATTAAAGAGTTCGAAAAGAAGATTAACCTTAATCGCTACGGCGCAAGGGATTCAATTCCACGTCTTCTACTGAATTCCTTGATTCCCTTTGAGGGAAGTGTGGCCTTCGATCTCCCAAAGTTTCCTCTCCTCAAAGCCTCGAAATTCCAAAACCCTAGCTGCGTGCGGCTGCCCCTAGGTCTCAATTTCGATTTTTGTTGTGTGTCCAGCTTTAAGGAGAACGAGAATATATATAGGCTTCAGTAGGGATCATGGACAATTAGGTCGGGCCTTCCAATGACATTCTGAGTAAAGCCCAATGTCATTAAAAATTAATTCAATCCATTAAAGAATTAATATTTGCACTACCGTTCCTAATACCGCAATTCTTTTATTATTTAATTCGGCTCCTATATTATTTGCTTATTAAATTCCCCACGTTTAAGATATCGCATATCCATTAATTAAATTAATCACTGACAATTAATTTAATTAATATCTTATTTATCCTTGATCATCCACTCAACCTTATAATTATGTCGTAAATTAATCTGCATGCAGGGCTTCACATAATTATCTTTATGGGCTTTCAAGAGGACATCATCAACCCGAATATTATTAGGACATGGATTCCTTCTGTAATTAATATCTCAATCTGTATGCAATGTCATTGCTCAACACATAATATTGTAAATAATAATTAATTACATCTTATATGAATCAAAGCATGTGCATTGCATACAAGTGTCAATCACTACATCCGGATTAAGAACCTAAGCAATAATAATATCATAGAATCTTAGTTCTTCTTAACTTTCAGAATAGAAGAACAATTCTAATATTTTGATCATGTTCAATATACACAAAGTATACAAGTATTATTCAATAATCAAGATAAACTATTCCCAAATAATACTTCAGTCATTCCAGTGGTTTGTCTAGTACCACTTAGACTGTGAACCTTTATTATATTATATACAGACACTGATAATCTAATTTTTGTTATCCCATTTGATACTAGATTATCCACAATATATAATAAACAGACAATGTAATCATATGCAATCAAGATTCTCAATAAAATGGTCAATGTTTATATACTTCAAACGAATAGTTCAGTATAAACCCAACAGTATGTTGTGTTAAAGTTAGATTGATACCAAGTGTCACCAAGTGTCAATGCATGCTTATGACTTTGTTGGAGTTGAGTCATATACTTACCCTTATTCTTGAGTGAATATTCTTTTGTGAGTGAAAGGTGAGTTATTACTTGTTTTTGCATATGAGATCCCAAGTGTTGACTCAATGGTATACTCTTGTAGACTTAGCAAGATTACTAAATTATTCTTGCACTTGACATGGAGTTTTGAGGGCTTATGTATATTCTTTGAGTAGACTATGTGAATACTTGCATTTTCGATACCAAGACATTGCGTATTCACTTTGATTCTTAAGTTTATGTGGCATGAGAGGACTTGTATGTGTGGCGCAACATTACCATGCAATCTTTTACATGAGCTAGATGGATTTTGTGGGTTATCTTCTATAAACTCTCACTCGTCCACTAGGGCTACCTAGGTGTTTACACGACTTATTACATATGCCAAATGCAACCGTGATCACCTACGGAAGTGGTATTAGTTAGTAGTTATATTATATTAGTTTACCCAAGGACGTACAAAATACCAAGTGTGAGGATATTTGATAGAGTATATATTTATATATATATTCTAAAGGATTTTATTCTCACATTTATATGATTTTGCAAATAATCAGGTGTTTATTAATTATTTTTAGTGTTTAATGGCAGAAAATAAATATTCTTAAAGTTGGAAGAAGTTGAGCACATGGAGCTTAATTTGGGCCTAAATTATGTGGAAATTCGGATTTGTTGGAGGGCTTGCGCCGCATTCAGTATTTGGGTCATAACCCGAGTTCTAGACTTCAGATTTGGACAATCTTACAGCCCATGCGAAGATAACAGAAATATCTACAATTTGGAGGTGGTACAACATTATATACTTCAACGAATAGTTCACTATAAAACCCAACAAAGGTATCTTGAAAAAATCTTTGTTTGACAAAGAATGAAGGAGGGTTGAGGATAAGAAAATTCAAGGAATGGAACAAAGCCCAGTTTATAACTCTGCTATGTCTTATACTCAATACTGAGCATCACTATATTTGGATCGATTGGGTTCGAAGATACCTCATAGGTTTACAGTGTTCCAGACATCTAAGGGTGGTTGTTGGGAATAAGGAAAACACAAGGATCTGGAATGAGCCGTGGGATAACAGGGACATAATTACAATGGAAGCCAACATCTGTACTACTCTGATAAAGGTGGTTGTTCAAGGACAAGGTGAGGTTACCTCAAATTACTTCAGGAATGCAAATATATATTGTAAGATGGATTCTCTGCTCTAATAATTCAATCATGCCGGCCTTAACTCGGGAGATTGACCACTATCAGTGGAATGGTAAAAAGGTCAGTAAGGTTAAGACAAGATATGTATAGGGAAACTTTTAGGTACTTTGATCATCAACGATCCTGGACGAGATTTGTGTGGGAAAAACTGGTCATACAACGTTTTGCCTTTATGCATTGGCTTGCTTGTCTTGCGAGATTGCGTACTGCAGGTCATCTAATTCGGTTTAGGTGTAGTGTGAATGCTCAATGTTTGTTTTGCATCTCAGGAAAACACAGGATCACATATTTCTCTTATGTTCTAACACTGATTATGTCTTAAAAAAGCTCTTCCTCATCTATAACTTGAATATCCCGCTCCAATTTTCTTCTTGGTTTCAATTTTAGGAGCATGTTGGGGAAATGGTACTCAAGCAAACCTCTGAAAGAAGTTCTTTTACTGATTTTTCAGATTCATTGCTACCATACTTGGAGACAGAGAAATCAACAAAAGCATGATGGAGATATTCTCACTGGTGAGGCTCTCTTTTAATGCATCAGTTTGGATAATAGAAATCGAGTGCAGACGGGTGTCCGAACTACCACTATATTTGCGGACTTTTTTACATTTGGACAGTTAGACATCCTTGTATGATAACATGTTTGTGACCTGTTAGTGTGCCGAATGTCTTGATTGATTTGTAAATCCGTCTTGTTTCTTTGAATGGGTTTGTCCACCCGGGAATGAGCTTCTTTTATTACTCGTATTTATATAATGAAAAGATTAAAAAAAATGTGACTGCACAATATACATCCAAAAAGCAATAGACTCTTCTCCAAAAGTTAAACGAAAATAATGCAAGATTTTGATTTAGACATATTGAAATACAAAGTACAATTGACTTTCTAAATATTGTGGGCATATCATCAACTTATCTCGTCTTGTTAGGCGCTACAATTATTTGGGTGCCGACGCCCTTTTATATAAAATTTTACCATGCACAATTGTTGGATTTTTTTTTGTCGGACAACATTGAAATGTACTGTTATGTTTATGTCTAAATGACTACTTAAAGAATTTAACTATCCCCGTAAACATAAGTCCTATATGTTTGTGTACTTATATTTATCTATTTAGTAATAAAAGACTTGTTAATTTGACCATTAACAAGATTTCTATCGATTTTTTTATTTTAGTTTCAAAACATACTATTTTCATGGTAAAAATTATAAATGCAAATGACTGTATTTACTTGAGATACACTTAACAAACTTACTATCCTAATGTAAAATACATTAAACACGATTCATTTGCAAGTAATCATATATTTATACTATAATATTATAAGCAAACCACCCTCTATTTGGTTGGTTGATAGTTTAGTCATTTAGTTTGGACATCTAAATAATAACCGTTAGATGTAAATATAGGTAAATGAGAACCGTTGGATGTAATATTAAAAAAATATTCTTTTTTTGATATCTAAAATGCTCCCACGGGTTCAAGGTTCGAATCCCGTCAACAACATATTAAAAAAATTTTAAGATCAAAATACAAATAAATGCTAATAAAATAAGATAAAAAATACTAAAAAATCATATAAAAAAATACTATTATAAGCAAACTACCATCTATTTGGTTGGCTCTAAATAATAATTGTTAGATATAAATATAGATAAATGAGAACCGTTTGATGAAATATTAAAAGAATATTATTTTCTTGGTATCTAAAATACTCCCACGGGTTCAAGATTCGAATCCCGTCAACAACATATTATTATTATTAAATATTTATATCATCTATTTTTCTAAGCTACATTCAAAAGTTCAAGATATTATTTCGTTGACAATATATTAAAAAAATTTAAGATCAAAATACAAATAAATAATAATAAAATAAGATAAAAATTAATAATAAATCATGTAAAAATATTAAAATTCATCTGTGTATCTCACGGTTATAGGCTTGTATTCTATTAAGCTTTATCTATAGTCACTCCAAAAGAAAAATGGATACCGAAGTCAAAAAAAACTTTTGTATCTCTCGTAATAAATACTAGAATGTACGGTTTTATTTTAAAAATCAAATCTTGATCTTTAGTAATTTTATTTTACGTATTATTAAGAAATCAAATTTTTGATTTTCTAATAATATTATTTTGAAATCATATTATATTAATTCTCTTCCGTCAATTATATGTATATAACTTAAAATAAATTGGTATAACATAAATTATTAAATATTATTGTTTTCGTTCCTACTTATAACTTATGGCATCCATTATACTTTCACTGTCCCATAAATGAGTAAAATTAGATGAAAAGTGGGTAAGTAGTGGAACCTATCAATATTTAATAATAAATTTGAGATATTGGAAAAAAATAGTTGGTGTAATAGTGTTTTATATTATTATAGAATAGAGATAATGGAGAAAGTAGCGGGTGTAATAGTATTTTATATTATTAAAAATTACTATTTTTGGAATATATAAAAATGAGAAGGATATATCCAAAATAAAAAATGTATAGAAATGAATGAGACATGGAGCAGTAGATTAGTACGTTGACGTAACGATGGGGGTTTCATATTGGAAAATATTGTTTTTAAGCCAAGTCATTTTGGAAAATTTACAAGTCACAGTGGTTGTCTTCTGTTGGTGGTGCTTGTGGGTTCTGTTGTGTTGATGCAACTTTCAGCAGTGCTGTGCTACCAACATGTCTTGTGTTCCCTACAGCGAAGTCTTGTACTATTAAACTAGGCAAGTGGGCAATTTGATAAATATTTCGGCTGTAAGTTGGTAGCAATTAAAATTCACGTGTGTTATATCTTTATTTTTTATAGAAATTGTAATGATTGTCAAGTTAATTAGATTTCATAGCAAATATTTTGGTTGGTTTTAATTCTTTTGTTAGAAGTATTAATATTTGTTGGTTTTAATTCTTTTGTTAGAAGTATTTTTAAAGTATACTAGCTTAATAATATTTGATGGTCAAAAAGGCCAATGAAAAATGGAGGATGTGTGTGAAATTCACTGATTTGAACGATGCATGTCCTAAGGATTGTTTTCCCTTACCAAGGATTGATGCCCTAATAGATGCCACAGTTGGGCACGAGATGCTGAGTTTCATGGATGGCTTCAGCGGATACAACCAAATCAAAATGCACAAAGATGACATCTCCAAGGTATCATTCATCACTGACTTTGGTGTTTTCTGTTATCTAGTCATGGCATTTGGACTTAAGAATGCAGGGGCAACATACCAAAGGTTGGTGAACAAAATTTTTTAACACCTAATTGGAAAAACCATGGAGGTCTACGTGGATGACATGTTGGTTAAAAGTCTCGATAAGGTCGATCATATAAACCATCTACGGGAAGCATTTGAAGTGCTGAGGCACCACAAGATGATGTTAAATCCAGCTAAGTGTGCCTTTGGTTTAGGCCCGGGAAAGTTCTTAGGCCTGATGGTTTCCAAGAGAGGAATCGAGGCTAGCCCCGACAAAATCAAAGCAATTCTAGACATGGAACCACCACGGACTGTCAAGGATGTCCAAAAACTAACGGGAAGAGTGGCAGCATTGGGAAGATTCATCTCCAAGTCGGGAGAGAAGTGTTTACCCTTCTTCAAAGCACTCAAGAACGTGAAAATTTTTGAGTGGACAACTGAAAGCCAAGAGGCCTTTGAGGCCTTGAAGAAGTGCATGGTTGAGGCACCACTGTTGGCAAAGCCAAAGCCAGGAGAAATTCTCTATTTGTACTTGGCGGTTTCTAACACAGCCCTAGGGGTCGTTTTGGTAAAAGAAGAGTTGAAGGTTCAGAAGCCCGTTTATTACGTGAGCAAGATTCTACATGGGGCAGAAATAAACTACTCTACGATAGAGAAGTTTGCCTTAGCCTTGATTATGGCTTCAAGAAAGCTACGCCCATACTTCCAGGCACACAAGATAGAGGTCTTGACCAATCAGCCTCTAAGAAACATCTTGCATAGCCCTCAAGTTAGTGGAAGGTTGATCAAATGGGCTATTTAATTGGGAGAATTTGACATCAAGTATAAGCCTCGAACGGCCATAAAAGCTCAAGCACTCGCTGACTTCATGGTTGAATGCACTATTGACAACCAGGAAGTCGGGGGGCAGGAAATAATAGTGGAAGACAAGAAAGATGAAGACATGGTGTCCAAAGAATGTTGGGTGCTCTATTTTGATGGAGCATCAAAAACAAAATCAAGCAGAGCAGGTTTAGTGCTACAAAGTCCCGATGGATTTCTCATTGAGTACGCACTAAAACTGGACTTCCCAGCGACAAACAATGAAGCTGAATACGAAGCCCTGATAGCTAGCTTAGGGCTGGCTGGAGCCTTGAGAGTTAAAACTCTGAAAGTGTGTGGAGACTCGAGGCTAGTGGTTTTCCAAGTAAATGGGGAGTTTGGGGCCAGAGATGAAGTCATGGCCAAGTACCTAAAACTTGTCAAGGCCATCATGACACAGTTTGATGAATGCTACGTGGAACACATTCCAAGGGAAGAGAACATGAAGGCTGATGCCTTGTCTAAATTTGCCTCTTCTGAAATTGAAAACTACGTAGGAAGTGTATACTTCCAAGTCTTGAAGACCCCAAGCATCAATGGAAAGTTGGTAGCACTCATTGATGTTGTTAGGAATATGTTGTTCTTGATGATAAACATAAAACACTTAGTAGAATTTGTGTAAAGTCATTTTGTAGCTGTCAACGAAATGGCATGCTTTGCAGCATTCCATTGACAGGAAGCTCATCAACGAAATGAGTGATGTAGCAATTGCACTATACAATACTTCTAGTTTGATATGCATTTCATTGTAGATATTGGATAGGTTTTCTCAGTCATGTTGACTAAGTACTAGATAGGCAAAATAGGTTGGTTAATTATAAATACATCATGCCTTGTAATTTTGCCTAAGTGAAGACCTGTCAACGGAATGAAGATTATCCTATCAACGGTATAGAGTTTACTCATCAACGGAATGAAGATTATCCTATCAACGAAATGAAGTTTACTCATCAACGAAATGAAGAATAAATCTATCAACGAAACATATCTCCCTGCTATCAACGAATCACTATTACTTTTTGAATAGTTGACAAAGTGATAGTGACAGTTTACTGAACAGATCTAAAGGAGATATGGAAGTGTACTGTGCATTGGAAGCCATCAAAATGGTCACTGGAAATAAGGAAACATTCCAATTTCCAAGAAGTCTCTTGGGAATGATAATAATAAGCGTGAAGACAAAAGTAAAGATCTCCAAGGACCACTGGACAAAAGGAATGAAAAGCAAGCTACTGATGGTTATTACTAGTGTACATTAGTGTAGCCAGAAATATTATTGTAAACTTGGGTTATGTATATAACCAAGTGTAGCAGTTAAAATAAGAGTGAGAGAAGAAAAATAAATAGATTGTATTAGCTATCTTTGAGAGCATTTTCTTCTCTACATTCTTGTAACTGAGCAGCTGTGTACATTTGTATCACAGATTATTTCTGCAATAAAAATCACTTCAGTTGGATCATCAAACAATCCAACTAAAATTATTTATGTGCTTGTGATTTTTACATTAAGTTCAGTTTTTATTTGTAAGTTGTTTTTAAGTTTAAGAAATATCAAGAATTGTATTCAACCCCCCCTTCTACAATTCTGTTAGGTCATTTGGGATTAACAATTGGTATCAGAGCAAGCTTCTAACATACAAGAAGTTTAAAGATCAAGACCAAAACAGTAACCATGGTGAAGAAGGATGCAGGAGTAAAGATACCAGTTCTTGATAAGGACAATTACTTTCACTGGAAAGTAAAGATGCATTTACATCTCATGTCTATGGATGAGAGGTATGTAGACTGCATTGAGAAAGGTCCACACGTTCCCATGAAGTTTGCATCTAGAGTTGGAGTTCCAGATGATGCTCCTGATGTGGAAATTCCAAAACTTGTCTCAGAATGGACTATTGAAGATGTTGCAGAAGTCCATAGAGATAAAAGAACCATGAACATTCTGTTTAATGGTTTGGAGCAAGAGATGTTTGACAATGTCATAAACTGTACAACCTCCAAAGAAGCATGGGACACTGTTAGAACTCTCTGTGAAGGAACTGAGCAAGTTAGGGAAAACAAAATGCAACTCCTTATACAACAATATGAGCATTTTCATTTTAAAGCTGGTGAAACCCTAAATGACACGTTTAGTAGGTTTCAAAAGCTTTTGAATGGATTAAAGTTGTATGGGAGGATCTATCAAACCAAGGATTCAAACCTTAAATTTCTTAGAGCTCTTCCAAAAGAATGGAAGCCTATGACTGTTTCTCTCAGAAACACTCAAGAGTACAAAGACTACACTCTTGAAAGGCTTTATGGAACCTTGAAGACATATGAGTTGGAAATGGAGCAAGATGAAGAAATTGAAAAGGTACAAAAGAAGGGTGGATCTATTGCATTGATTGCATCTGTGAACCAACTGGAAGATGACAATGAAGAAGCTGCAAAGGCCACAACTAGTCGAGCTAGTTGTAGGAGTGATGTTAGCAAGGGTAAAGGCAAGATGACAGAAGAAGAAGAAGAATCATAACCAGCCAACTTGGATGACTTAGATGAGATTGATGAACACATTGTTTTTCTGTCAAGAAAATTCTCTAAGTTCAAGTTTAAGAGAAACTCAGAAGCAAGGCCACCAAGAAGAGACTTTCAACCCAGCAAAACTAACTGGATTGAAAAGTCTAAGTCTAAATGTTTCAATTGTGGAATGCTTGGCCACTTTGCTGGAGACTGCAGAAAGCCCAAGGTTTGAGAAGGGCAACAGGAAATTTGAGCCTGTTGATTATAAAAAGAAATACTTTGAACTTCTCAAGCAAAAAGAAAAGGCTTTCATATCTCAGGAGTATGATTGGGCTGGTAATGGTGAAGATTCTGATGATGATGTTGAGTATGTCAACTTGGCTCTTATGGCTAACAATCATGAGCAGGAAGCAAGCTCCTCAAGCAACCAGGGAGACAAAAGGAATCTTTTGTACTTGGATAGTGGTTGTTCAAGACACATGACTGGTGATTCTACCCTGCTCACAGAGTTTCAGGAAAGAGCTGGCCCTTGTATTGCTTTTGGAGATGACAGCAAAGGCTACACTAAGGGATATGGCTTGATTTCAAAAGAGAATGTCATCATAGATGAGGTTGCATTGGTGGATGGCCTTAAGCACAATTTGCTTAGTATCAGCCAACTTTGTGACAAAGGATTTTTAGTTACTTTTTCTAAAGAAGCTTGTGTTGTTTCTAAAGGAGGAAACAACAATGTGGTAATGACTGGATTCAGAAGAGGGAATGTGTACATTGCTGACTTTAGTAGCACAAGTCCAGACACCATCACTTGTCTCTTCAGCAAGGCAAGCAAGGATGAAAGTTGGCTATGGCACAAGAAATTGTCTCATTTGAATTTTAAAGTTATGAATGATTTGGTGAGGAAAGATCTTGCTAGAGGAATTCCACAGGTGGAGTTTTCCAAGGATGGTTTGTGTGATGCCTGTCAAAAAGGGAAACAAAAGAAGGCATCATTCAAAAGCAAGACAGAGTCATCAATTGTCCATCAGCTTGAGTTGTTTCATATGGATTTGTTTGGCCCTGTAAATGTCATGTCTATTTCAACGAAGAAATATTGTCTTGTGATTGTTGATGATTTTTCTAGATTTACATGGAACTTCTTTTTGCACTCCAAAGATGAGGCAAGTGAAATCATTATCAATCACATCAAGATGGTAAACAATCATCCTGAATTCAAAGTAAGAAGGATTAGGAGTGACAATGGGACAGAATTCAAGAATTCAAGCATGAAGGTGTTCTGTGAAGAAAATGGTATTTTGCATGAGTTTTTAGCAGCAAGGACACCACAGCAAAATGGTGTAGTTGAAAGGAAAAACAGAACACTTATTGAAGCTGCAAGGACAATGCTAGATGAATCAAAGTTACCAACTTATTTTTGGGCTGAGGCAGTTAACACAGCTTGCTTCACTCAAAATATTTCTTTGATTAATCAGGCCAAGGGAATGACCCCTTATCAATTACTCAAAAGAAAGAAGCCACTATTGGATTTTCTTCATGTCTTTGGATGCAAGTGCTTTGTTCTGAGAAATCAAGCTGAGCATTTGGGGAAATTTGAAGCAAAGGCAGATGAAGCAATATTTGTGGGATATGCAGCAGGGAAAGCTTACAGAGTCTATAATCTCAGAACCAACATTGTTATGGAATCTGTACATGTTGTTTTTGATGATCTCAAAATTCAAGGTCTCTGTGATGAAGGTTTCCATGAAAGTCTTTCTTTTGAGAATGAGGAAGGAGATCAAGTGAATCATGTTAAGGCAACTGAAAAACAGCCTAAAGTTGTTGTATCTAGCACAGATGAAAGCGGCAGTGAAGATGAAATTGTTGCATTAAGATTGAAAAGAATAGCTGCTAGCAGATCAAATGATCATTTCGTTGACAGTCATGATGGTGGATTCGTTGACAGTCAAAATGAGCGTTTCGTTGACATCCAAAATGGTCATACCGTTGACAGTCATAGAAATGCTTCTAGAAGTGATCAATTAGGGACAAAAAACTCAGGGGGAGTTTCTCAAGGACAGATATCCAATCAAGGCAATCATGATCATGAAGCTACCTCGTCAAGAGCAAATCTACCTCCCTCAAGGAAATGGACTAAAGATCATCCCTTTGAACTTATTATAGGTGATGTTACTTCAAAAGTCCAAACTAGAAGAGCAACTCAAGAGGAATGTCTATATAGCAGCTTTCTGTCTCAAGATGAGCCAAAGAAAGTTGAGGATGCACTTCTAGATCCAGATTGGGTTTTAGCCATGCAAGAGGAGCTAAACCAATTTGAGAGGAACAATGTTTGGAAGCTGGTGCCCAAGCCTAAGGACAGGAGTGTCATAGGCACAAAATGGGTGTTCAGAAACAAGATGGATGAAAATGGCATAGTCACAAGGAACAAAGATAGATTGGTTGCAAAAGGCTATTCACAGGAAGAAGGAATTGATTTTGATGAAACATTTGCTCCTGTTGCAAGACTAGAAGCAATAAGGATTTTCCTAGCCTATGCAGCCCATGCCAATTTCAAGGTCTATCAAATGGATGTGAAGAGTGCTTTTCTGAATGGGGAATTGGAAGAGGAGGTGTATGTAAGTCAACCTCCTGGTTTTGAAGATGATGATTTTCCAGAATATGTATACTTCCTCCTCAAAGCACTCTATGGTTTGAAACAAGCACCTAGAGCCTGGTTTGACACACTTTCACAGTTCCTCCTTGAGAATCACTTCACTAGAGGTACTGTAGATAAAACTCTTTTTCACAGGGTTGTGAATGGCTCTACTATACTTGTTCAAATTTATGTAGATGACATAATCTTTGGGTCTACAGATGTGAAACTTTGTCAAACGTTTGCCAAGCTTATGCAAAGTAAATATGAAATGAGCATGATGGGAGAATTAACTTACTTTCTTGGTCTTCAAGTGAAGCAAGTTAATGAAGGCATTTTCATTAGTCAGATAAAATATATTCATGATTTATTAAACAAATTTAACTTAATGGAATGCTCTCCTGCTAAAACTCCCATGCCTACTGCCACCAAACTTGAATTGAATACTAAGGAAAAATCTGTGGACATTTCAAATTACAGAGGCATGGTAGGCTCACTTTTATATTTAACAGCTAGTAGACCTGATATTATGTTTGCTACATGTCTATGTGCTAGATTTCAGGCTGATCCTAGGGAATCCCATTTAGTTGCTATCAAAAGAATTTTCAGATATCTCAAAGGAACACCAAACCTTGGCATTTGGTATCCTAGAGAATCTGGCTTTGAACTAATTGGTTATTCAGATGCAGATTTTGCAGGATGTAAAATTGACAGGAAAAACACAACTGGCACCTGTCAATTCTTAGGAAACAAGCTTGTGTCATGGTTCAGCAAGAAACAAAACTCAGTTTCCACCTCCACAGCTGAGGCTGAGTATATTGCAGCTGGAAGTTGTTATGCACAGATTTTATGGATGAAAAATCAACTACTTGATTATGGATTAAGAGTTGATAAAATTCCTATTTTCTGTGACAACACTAGTGCCATTGCCATTACTGAGAATCCAGTGCAGCATTCAAGGACCAAGCACATTGACATCAAGTACCATTTCATTAGAGAACATGTTATGAATGGTACTGTGGAGTTACATTTTGTTCCAAGTGAACAACAACTTGCAGACATCTTTACCAAGCCACTTGATGAATCAACATTCTCAAGATTAGTAAGTGAGCTAGGTATGCTAAATTTCTCTTAATTATTTTTTAGATGTTTGCAAGTTATAATGTAGCCAGAAATTTGCTATGTTTTTCTGTGAATTAATTTTCTCACGAAAAAGTGCAATTTTGTCTAAGTCAAAATTACTATGTCAACGAAACGCACCATTTCGTTGACAGTCCTAGCATTTTTCTGGGTGTTTCGTTGATAGCTCTTTTATATCAACGAAACGCAGCTTTATCAACGAAATAGACGGGACTTTAACCGCCCAATCCTGATTCGTTGATTTAGCGCAGTTAATCTGAACCGTTGAAATTTGACACGTCTTTTACCACGATCTATGCATACACCCCTGTAAGTATAAATCATGGTAATACTTTAAAAGTAACGGTTATATTTTTAAGCCAATCCAGTAATTTACATTGATTATTGGACTTAATTTGTGAGAATTTTTGGGGGAGTATTTAAGAAATTCTATTTTCTTTAATTCCTTTTTACCTGTTCTCAAAAATTCCAAAGGCTTTTCTCTCTTCTTCTCTCTAACAAGCAATTCAGTTCGAAGCTTTTTCTCACTCAACAATGGCACCCATAGTCAAGATTATGTCTGCTGGAGGGTTTATCTATGAGAAAAACAACTCCATCCCCTTTGTTGTCAAGGAAAGCCCGAACAGCATCTTTTTCAAGATGATGGACTTCATGAAGAATTGCAAGTTGAGCTATGCAATGTTTCACTCTACACCACTCTACAATGAGATAATCGAGGAGATTTGGACCTCATGTGAGTATAGTGGGACAAATTGCACTTTGCAATTCACCATCCAAGGTAATGAGTATATAGTTAATTCTGATGTATTGCAAGCATGTCTACATATTCCTGAAAATAACTGTAATGCTTTGCCTACATACACTGAAATGGTTAACATGCTAAATTCTATAAACTACTCATTGCCTACTGATAATTTGAGTAAGATAATTAGGAGAGGTTTGGTGAGAGAATATAGTTATTTAGCTGATGCATTCATTAAAGTCTTTTCTGTAAAGATTAGTAATTTTGATGCATTAACTAATTCTATGTTGATTCTCTTAACCATGCTTCTAACTGATAGATATTATAACTTTAGCACCCAACTTATGTATGAAATTGGTGCTAAGTTGGGTGATAAGGCAAATAGGAAAAAGAATGTCTATTATGCTAGGTTTCTAATGATGTTGGCTAACCATGTTAGTCCAGCACCATTAGTTATCTCTAACCCTGTTTCCAGGTTTGAGTGTTTTGTGCAAGAAAAGAGAGTTTTGACAGATATACTGAGACTCAACCACAATGGTGATGTCCCAGTGGTATATCTTCCCATCATTGAGGTAACTTCTTCTAACCCTGTTAGTGTAGTTGTTACTTCTATTGTTTCACCTTCCAATGTTGCTATGGAGTCTGTAGTTGTGTCCCAACAGGCTCCTGCCCAAGCAGCAACACCTAAATCTAAGAAATCCTCAAATCCAACCTCAGGTGCTTCTCAAAAGGCACCTGTTGCAAAAACTATTTCACAACCCAAGGGGAGTGATTCTGGAGTTGTGAGAGGTGAGGGAAGGGGTGAACATCAAAGAAACCCCAAGAATAAGGAAGGAAAGGAAAGTGTGTCCCAGCCAAGCCCCATTGTGTCTTCCCAACAAGGCACAATGAGTAACATGGATTTAAACACAAGTCTAGTTGCATCCTCCCAAAAGGATGTGATTATTGAAACAAGCTCTCCTCCAAGAGCACACTCCAAGAGGGTAAGGGACACTTCAAGCCCACAGTCTACATTTTCCCAATACCAAAGGAGAGTGAAGCAAAAATCCAAGGGTACACAGGGTGCACACACTCTGGAAGCAACACTTCCAGTTTCACAAATTCAATTTGATGTAACCCCTATTGTTACTCTGGGGTTACAGTCCCATTCTCTAAACATCAACCTTGAACTATCTCCACCAAATTCACCAACTCAGTCTCTAGATGTGGACATGATCCATTCATCTTTTCCTGATTCTCCAACTCTTATCTTGGAGAAGCCCCACTCTGAAGCTGGTGGTCATCACTTGTTAAGTGATTTGTTGGGCCATCAACCAATTTTTTCTGAAGTTACAAGAGGATCTGTGGACCAATCTCTAAAATCAATCACCACAAATTCTACTATAATTTCACTTTCTCAAAGTGATGTATTGACTTCATCAACGAAACAGCCTCTTTCGTTGACAAGTGTTTCTCCATCAACGGTATCCATACCGTTGACAGTTCAAACTACCATTCCGTTGATAGGTCATTCTACACCCATTATTGAAGATCAAGTTGTTTCCACAACTAGTGTAGATGACCTGGTGGTAGTTGAGACACTTTTAGGTTTGAGAGGGAGTGAAACTGAGAGGCTGGCTTGCAGCCAGGCAAAAGGAGAGAATGAGAGTGAGAGGCTGGCTATTTCTTCCAGCCAGGCAAAAGGAGAGATTGAGAGTACCACCTTAGAAGGTGAAGGAGAGGGTGTGAGAGGTGTGAGCCATGGGGAGCCCATGATGCAAGAAAAGAGTGGAGAGAGAGAAGGGACTACAGGAGCAATAAGGGAGGAAGCAGCCATTGCTAGTGAGTTAATGGAGGTCAGTGAGGGAGAAATGGAACTTACTTTCCAAGAGCATTATCAACAAACTCTGGATAGTATTTCTCTGGATCCTGAGACCTTTACTCACCCTGTGCCAGCCTATCAACTTATGGCTCAGCAGGGCAATGTGGAGGCAGAGAGGTCACTAAACCTAATTCATACAACTGCATCAATGCAAAGAGCAAAGGATGCCTTGACCAATCTATCTCCAGGAGCTGCAGCTAGTGATGAATTTGATTTTTCTGATGACGAGGACAGCTTTGGTGACAATCTACAGGTGGCCACTACTTCACAGACTGGGACTTCTGTGGTGCCCCCTACACCAGACTGGCTTTCTCAGGATGTTCATGGAAGAATCAACCTGGATGTTGCAATCACTAGACAGTACAATGAAGCCTTCTTGGCTCATGCATCTGTTAGTGTTGAACACAAGCCTTTCTACAAAGCCATTATGGACTCCTTGGAGATTCAAAGGCTACAAATGTTGCAGACCAGGGTGGAAGCAAGGGACATCAAGGACTCTGTTGAGAACTTGAAAGATGCTATAGACAGGAGGCTTGATGAGAAGCTTCGCTCTCTCACTGTGTCCAAAATGAACAGGTTTTTCTCCAAGGAACCTGAAGTGTCCTCTTCTTTGAAGACTCTCTCCTCTAGAGTGGACAAAGTTGAGGCTACACTTTCTCAAATGCAAAAGGAACAGGAGAAGCAAACTCAGCTACTCACCCAGCTTTTGGCAGCTCAAGGACTCCCTACTATCTCTTTTGATGATAACAAAAAGGGGGAGAAATCTAAAGAGCTTGATATACAAATCACAAAGGTTTTGGTCCCAGCCATTTCCTTACCAAATGAGCCACTAGCAATGGGGGAGCTTGGACAGAAGAAAAAGGATGGTATTGACCTGATTCAGGAAGCTTCTATGAGGATGAGACTTGCAGAACAGATTAAAGATCACTGGTCCAACATAGAAGCAAGGGTCAAGAGAATTGCTGGAACTGCAATAAACTCAAATCCATCAACGGATCAACCATCAACGGATGCCATGGTTGTAACATCAACGGAATGGGAGCCACAGTTCAAGAGTTCTTATGTTATAGAACCCCTTCAGCATGGACTCTTTCAAGATTCAAGAAATGAGAAAGGGCAAGCTTCATGCTTTAGGAATGTGGATGCAAGAGGGATATCTCCAATATCACCTGTCAAACCCAAGGGCAAGAACACTGCAAGGATATTTTATCCTCCACCAAAGCCAGATGAGTTCAAAATCCTAGGGAAGCTGATTATTGAAAGCAAAGAAAGCAATCATCCAAGCATAAGGAACCAAAGGGCCATCATCTACAGGGATAGCAAGGAAATCTGCATTTGGGTTGGTCACCCAAATTTTGATAAGGCCAAAGCTGAAGAATCTGAAAGAGCAGCAATGCAAGCTCTTGCAGTTGCTCAATCACTTGAAGATGAAGAAACCCTAAAGGAAGAAAAGGCCAAGGATGAAGCTGAGGAAGCTGGAAAGGAAAGGAAGAGTGTAAGGCAGCCAAAGGCTAGAGAAAAAAGGAATCTAAACTTTGATAAAGATGATTCTCAGGACACTGCCCAAGACTCTTCCACAACTAGTGCACATCAAATTCATGTTGATCAACCTCATGAAGGAAAGTTGGCCTGTGATCCTGCACATCCTGTCAACTTTCATGATCAACCAATAATGCCAAAAGAGGAGCCTTTTGAATTTGATGAGGCCTACTTTCCAAAGTTTCTATTTGAGAAGGATCAACTAATGAAGACAAAGAAAAGGGCTGTCAAAGTAAAGCCAGTATTTATGAGAAAGCCACAACCTCAGAAACCCCCTGCAAATCCAGAGGACTACATGTACATTGCTGACATCAGGGAAGAATCCAGTCTACATCTTGACTTAGACAACCTGGTGGAAGTAAGGGGCATTGTAGCTTCTCAAAAATTGTCTGAGAGACTGGTCTTTGTATTCAAGGGTGGTAGAGAACAGGTGTGGCCTCTCTACAGAATTTTAGGAGAAGACTACCAAACACTACTCTCAGTGTTTAGATGCTTGAAGAAAGACTTTGGCTTCACCAAAACAGCCAGGTCTGAGGTGGTCTCCAAAATTTGTCAGATAAAGGCTAGCTGGAACAAGCCTGAGGCTCTTCCTAGGATGCTTAGAGTGCCCTCAACAGGAAAGAAGATCCATCTTCAACCATACTGGATGATGGAATTTAAGGACAAGGACAATTGTAGAAGATTCTTCAGGATGGAAGACCAGCTGGATAAGGCATCTAATCAAACTCTAAAGTTTATGCAATCCATGCTTGGTGATCAAGATGAAGAAGAGAAGATCTTTTACAGAAGGCTACAGGTCCAAATTGAGGAAAACAACTCTAAGAGAGGGAAGAAGACTATGCCACAAAGAAGACACAGATGAATCATTTGCTCAGTCTAGAGGAGCACTTTTGGGCATTAGTCTTGTAAGTCTTGTATTTTGTCTAAAATATTATGCAGCTTAATGCATTTTCTACTTTTGTAATTTATGATGTATCTGAGTGTTTTTGTTATCATCAAGTCTCTTGATTTACGGCTGTTATTCTATCAGTCATAAATTGGGGGAGATTGTTAGGAATATGTTGTTCTTGATGATAAACATAAAACACTTAGTAGAATTTGTGTAAAGTCATTTTGTAGCTGTCAACGAAATGGCATGCTTTGCAGAATTCCATTGACAGGAAGCTCATCAACGAAATGAGTGATGTAGCAATTGCACTGTACAATACTTCTAGTTTGATATGCATTTCATTGTAGATATTGGATAGGTTTTCTCAGTCATGTTGACTAAGTACTAGATAGGCAAAATAGGTTGGTTAATTGTAAATACATCATGCCTTGTAATTTTGCCTAAGTGAAGACCTGTCAACGGAATGAAGATTATCCTATCAACGGTATAGAGTTTACTCATCAACGGAATGAAGATTATCCTATCAACGAAATGAAGTTTACTCATCAACGAAATGAAGAATAAAGCTATCAACGAAACATATCTCCCTGATATCAACGAATCACTATTACTTTTTGAATAGTTGACAAAGTGATAGTGACAGTTTACTGAACAGATCTAAAGGAGATATGGAAGTGTACTGTGCATTGGAAGCCATCAAAATGGTCACTGGAAATAAGGAAACATTCCAATTTCCAAGAAGGCTCTTGGGAGTGATAATAATAAGCGTGAAGACAAAAGTAAAGATCTCCAAGGACCACTGGACAAAAGGAATGAAAAGCAAGCTACTGATGGTTATTACTAGTGTACATTAGTGTAGCCAGAAATAGTATTGTAAACTTGGGTTATGTATATAACCAAGTGTAGCAGTTAAAATAAGAGTGAGAGAAGAAAAACAAATAGATTGTATTAGCTATCTTTGAGATCATTTTCTTCTCTACATTCTTGTAACTGAGCAGCTGTGTACATTTGTATCACAGATTATTTCCGCAATAAAAATCACTTCAGTTGGATCATCAAACAATCCAACTGAAATTATTTATGTGCTTGTGATTTTTACATTAAGTTCAGTTTTTATTTGTAAGTTGTTTTTAAGTTTAAGAAATATCAAGAATTGTATTCAACCCCCCCCCCCCCCTTCTACAATTCTGTTAGGTCATTTGGGATTAACAAATGTTGCCAGCTGTTGGATGGATCCCATTAAATCTCATCCGGAAACTAGGTGGTTACCCAACGACACTTCAGAAGCACGAAAGTTATATGTGAGAGGACTAAGGTATACCCTGATTGAGGGGATCCTATACAAAAAGTCTTTCATTGTTCCGTATCTGAAATGCTTGAGACCCCAAGAGACAGAATTGGCCCTAAGGGAAGTGCATGAAGGAATTTATGGATAGCACTTGGGGGGCAGAGCCCTTGCTCATAAAATTACTCGTCTAGGTTTCTATTGGCCAAGCATACTTGCAGATGCTAAAAGCTACGTAAAGAAATGTGAACGGTGCCAAAAATATGCACCGGTGGTTAGGCAACCACCAGAGATGATGACATCTATAAACTCACCTATCCCATTCGCCATGTGGGGAATGAATATATTGGACCATTTCCAATGGCAAGTGCGCAAAGAAAGTTCTTGATAGTGGCAATCGACTACTTCACCAAGTGGATTGAGGCTAAACCTTTAGCCAAGATAACCACCAAGCAAGTAATGCATTTCTTCTGGGAAAATGTAATATGCAGATACGGAATTCCACGAATCTTGGTCACGGATAATGGAACTCAGTTTAACAACGATGAATTCAAGAAGTATTGTTACGAGAATGATATCAAGTTATGCTTCACATCTGTTGCCCATCCTCAAGCAAATAGGCAAGATGAGGTTGCCAATCGAATTATCCTGGATGGACTGAAGAAAAGAGTTGAACGCTCTAGAAACACTTGGGTACACGAATTGCTCCCCATATTATGGGCATATCGTACTACTTGTAAAGTCACCACTGGAGCAACCCCCTTTCTGCTGGCATATGGGGCAGAGGCAGTGGTTCCAGTGGAGATTACTCACACATCTCCAAGAATCGAAGCTTATGAGCCAGAGACAAATGAAGAAGGCATGAGGATGGCCTTAGATCTAATTGATGAAGTTAGAGATGAGGCAAATGCTAAAGTAGTTGAACATCAAAAAAGGGCATCTTTCTACTATAACCTAAGGGTTAAAGAGAGATTATTCCGTCAAGGAGACTTAGTCCTCCGAAAGATTGAAGCATCCGGGGTTGGACAGAAAAGAAAATTAACCCCTAATTAGGAAGGGCCCTACAAAGTCAAGAATGTGTTTGGACGAGGCTCGTATAAGCTAGAAACCCTCGAAAGGCATGAGGTGCCAAGGACTTGGCATGCCTCAAACTTAAAAGTTTATTATGTTTAGTGCATCCTAAAAGGATCCGCTAGTAGGACAAGTAGAAATAAGGTTCGATGAAATCATGAGCTTCCTAGAAAGCAAATGAAGGGTTGAGCCCGTTTTGATTGGTAGAAACATCCTCAAAGCTTTGCCAAGATAAACTACAAATGAATGCAAAGGAAAGCATACAAAATATGCATGTCAACTGCACAAATAGAGTTGAATACAACGAACCCCGAAGGGTGAATGTTGCTAATAAACATACAAAAGAAAGCCTAAGATGCCTATTGTTAATTAGCGAAAATTTCAAGATCAGGAGAAGTTTGATATGATAGACTTGAGAATGAATCATTATGAGTGGAGCCATCAATAAGAACTCATAAGGGTGAAGGGTTGAAACCCCAGAAACCTAAGACATTCAGTCCAAACCCCATCATTCGATATGCTCAATGAAAGGCTTGAAGGCAAAACAAGACGGTATAAGACATAAAAGGCTTATGCAAATGTCAAGTTAGCCTCGAATAAGGCAAAATCGTCGTAAATGTGTAGGTCGCTCCACACTTTACACTAAGACGATACTCGTGAAACACTAGTGTATATTAAAATCCCCAAAAAAGGGTAGTAAGTCCCAGGTAAGGGATAAAAAGACCCCAAGTCTCGAAAAAGACCGGTATAACTTCTATGAAATCCTAGTGCATTATCATAGAAGTTGGGGGGCAAATGATATGGGATAAAAATAACCCTAAAGACATAATTAATATTGCATTAATTAAACCTAGTTGGTCCATAAATAAGGCCCATTAATAAGGCCCGAAACTCTAATTAAATATTAATTTCGTAATTAATATTTGGGCTAGAAGTACAACCTGTATTAGGAGACGTCCAATGCAGGCTTGTTCTAATACAAGTGGGCTTGTTTCAATACAAGTCTGTTATGATATGGAAACAACTCCTACAAGGAAGGATCTAGAATTTATCCTTATCCACCGTCAAGGATAAGACTTATTCTTCAAAGAAATCAATACTTATCCATCAGGCTTTTAAACGCCTATATAAAGGGTCTGACCCCTCATCTCAGAACTACGTTTTGGACACAGCTCCATACGTCATCTACAACGTTTTAGACTTCATCCTCGAACAAGGACATACAAGTCACTACGTCCTTGGTGTGCCTCTGCCGCCATAGCCCCGAGGGCAACACCAAGAACTACGTTTTATTGGCTTGATTCTCTAAACACTAGAGATACGTAGACATCTTGTTAGGACCGAGTTAGGCCTCGACAACAAGAGCAGACATTAAAGCTCGAAAGCTCCTAAACCCTAGCAATAAATTTACAAATACGTTTTTTAATCCATAACAATTAAATAGAACTGTTCGTGATATTTTTGGAAAATGAGAGGTTTTATTTAGGAAAAATAGAAAATTAAAAATTTTAGTTAGGAAATATAAAAAAGAATATACACTTTGGCTAAAAATGGTAATGAGTTAGTTATTAGCAATTATAACCTTATTATGTTATTTTATTAAATGAAATTGTCTGCAATATTTTTGGAAAAAGAGATGTTTTATTTAGAAAAAATAGAAAAGATATTCTATATAATAATTTTAATATTTTATCTAACGGTTCTCATCGATTTGATCAGAAATATCTAACGGCTATGAATGGAGTGACCAGACTACAAAAACTTTCAGAACCAGACTACAAAACTGTCAATGTTTCATCTTTAATATAATAGTATAGATTAGCTTAAATCCCGTTCGATTCACGAATTGTTTTAATAATTGTTATTTTATTTTTTAAGTTTTAATATTTTATTAATTGCATTTGTTAAAAAAATAGGCATGTTAAAATATGTAAAAAAAATTAAATAATTAAAAGTATTAAAATAAGTTTTAAAATAAATAAGTAAGGGTTTGTCCGTGATATTTTTGGAAAATGAGGGCTTTTAGTAAGAAAAATTGGAAAAAATAACTTGTTTGCCTGTGATATTTTTGGAAAATGAGGAGTTTTAGTAAGAAAAATAGAAAAAAAAAATAACATGTTTTAGTTAAAAAAAGGTAATTACCCGTTATATTTTTGCAAAAGAAGAAAATTTTATTGGAAATATATAAAAAGTAATGGGCTTTAGCTGAAAAACGTAATTGGTTATAAATGTGTACTGTTATTATTTAATAATAATTAGCTTCAAAACCCGTGCAACGCACGGGGTTACTCTAGTCTACAGAATGTGATTTTCTTTTCGTTGCGGAATTTTAAGGTTCACATTAGCTCAGATCCTATGATCATAATACAAAAACATTTCGAAAGATATTGAAAGATTTCCCTGTAATATTTTGATTGTAATTATGATTAACTCAAACTTATTTTGATCGATATGAGAATACAAATGTTGATGCATTTGCACTCGCTTAAATAAAAATAGAAGGGCTATAAGAGATTTGGTCATGTCATGAAAAGATTTAATCATCCCACGATTCAATCACCATTCAAATATATACATTTTAACCTCGACAAACAAATATTCAATAAATAAATAAACTTGTTAAATGATTAATTTTTTATCCCAATAAAACAAAGACAATGTATCTTTAACTTAAATAAAATGATAATCTTGATAAATAAGTTAATTTTTCTGATTTTGAGGATATAAATTATTCAGATTTAATACTATATTAATAATTTTGTATTAAGTTACCATTAAACCATGTATCTTGATATTTTTTATGTGCATGAAACTGTATTTGTTTTAGATAAACCAACTATCTAACTACTCCTGATCGACCCCTTCCATGTCTACTTGCTGAAAGTTTCATCACTTGCTTCCATGTCCCCCATGTTAATGTCCGCAATCAACATGTTCTCTTCTTCTCATCAGCTTCCATGCTATAACTGCTCCTGATTGACCTCTTCCATGTCTAGACGTTCTAACTACACATATTCTTCCTCATAATTTCTTCAAACAACTCACTCCTCTGTCCAAACCTATGTCTAGCCTCCATTATGCCCTAACCTGACCAAATGATTACTACCAACCTTGTTCTGCTTCTTACTCCATCCTCTGCCTGAAACCTGGCGAGCCTATCTTGACTCCCTTCCACCGCCCTCACATTCAACGTTAGCTTGGTTCTTTCTTTCATGATTTGGGCCAATGAATCAACGTCAGTACTCCCACTCCCTAACGGCTGCTACATTGTCCGATTTAAGCTGAATATTATTTTCTGTCTCATAAAACGCACTCGTCAACCCAACAAGTAAAGCCCACAATTCATTTTCCCTAAGAGTCAAGTTCCTTTTCGTCACCAAAACCATTGTCACTATGACCCCCCTGATTTGCCTCCTATTACAATCCATATACCAGAGTCTTTTCCATCAGACAAAGGTTCGTTAACGGTAAATGCATGTACATTAACCTTAACAAAACCCACATCTAGAAACTCCCCACTCCTCTACATATTTCTGCTTTAGATGAAAGAGTTTTGAGAAAAGAAAATGGTGAGATAACTTTTTGCATGCATTGGTTAATATAGACTGTACATCTCAAACAAACTCATTGCAATAATTACTATTGTTTTAAACTGCCCGAGTTCACTGAGACTTACTCTATCCCCTTCTCATTTAATTTTTAAGACTCCTCATATTTTCACTAAGAAAATGATATCTAGAATATTCCTATGGCCACTTTATTTTTATTTTCCGTTATTCTCCTACTTTTCAGGCTTTTGACTAACCCCCACATATTAAGGCCATAGGGTCTATTGATTGGTTGAACTTATTTGATTAGTAAGCACTTAATAAATCTGAAAAATTAGTAAATCTATAATTTGAATTTGATTTTATCGGTGTTGCTGTGATGATATGATCTTATTTTAAAATTAAATTTGAATTTTTACTTGCATGCAGCTTAATTTATATACATTTGTAAGTTCAGAAACGTAAAAATTTGATTTTAAATAGTAGGAACATGTTTATATTGAAATAAATGTGATATATATATGTATTATATATAAAATAAAATAATAGATAGATAAAAGATTAGAATAATTGAAACAAAAATTGTCCAATAAACGACTCTATAAAGATTTTGATTTTTAACTTTTTTATGAAAATTAATAATACATGTACCGTTAATTTAATTAAGTAGATACATGAATGCTTGTGTGTACACGAAGATATAAAAAATTTCCCAAGAAATCAATAGATGAATGATATGTAAGAGACAAAAAAGAAAATGAAAATCATTGATCATGCATCTATTTAAAGAGTTCTAATATTTACTCAATTGTGTGCTTAGTTCAATGGGTGTAAAGGTGACTTATATGTTTATGGTTGTGATTGAGAGATCATAGGTTCCATTCCCAACAAGGTTTCAGTTTTTGAAACTTTCTGAGTTCTGAAGGGGCATAATTGTAATATTACATGAATAAAATAGAACATGTTGTGCTATTATATATATAATAATATATTTTCTATAAATAATTAAGGATAATTAAGTAAAAATTACTTAGTACTTACCGACAAAATTTTAATATTCCGTCTAATATAGTATAGATAGTATAGATATATTAGGAAAATGTTAGAGTACCCAAATTCATTCCTAAATTTGTTATTAAATACCAAGTGTTAAAATTAGATTGGTACTAATTTAATTAGTTATGATGAATCCTTTATATTCACATGAATAGAATTAATTAAAATCTCTCAAAATATCAAGCATTGCTAAGTGGGGAACTTTATTTGACAAGGGTAGGAAGCATTTTAAATTATTAGAGGGGGTGAGCATTTGTAATAGTGTGTTGTTACTCGGACTATATATAATATATATTAATACTCGATATCATGATAAATTAATATTTTAAATACAAATTTTCGGTCTCAACATAATAGCGACAATATAAATTCAATCTCGATTAAATAATAACCTCGATAAATTAATAGAATTCGTTGATCCAACGATATTAATTTATAGAGATTTTGTTTTTGAATAATTTATAGAGGTTTTACTGTATATGTGACACATCAATACAACAAAGTAAAATTATTAGTTAGGTCCTATTTTTGTCCTAACTCATTTTTTAAACAGAACAAATGAAAAAAGGAAAATGTTTTTTTGATTAAACTTTAGAATATTCATTTATCCTTGTTCATATATACTTAATATAGAAGAAAATTGAACCCTGTACTTGAAGGATAACAAAAGGATAACTTTATCACATAATTACCCTCTCTTCATAAAATGATTAGTGCATATTTTTGCATTCTCTTGTACCTATTTTATTGTTAGTTTTCGTATTTTTAAATAAATTAATTAATTATATTTTCATATTTTGTAGATATTTGGAAAAATAAAGAAAAGAAGAAAAAGAGACAAAGAATGGCAAAAGTGGAAAACAAAAATCAAGGATGGAAGAAAAAGACAAAATAAGGTGTTGATTGATTAGACTTCAAGATGAAGGGCCAAGATTAACCCAATTCTTTCCCAAAATCCTAATTTTCCTCTATAAATACCCCCATCATTCCCCTTTGTAAACACCTAGTTTTTAGCCTAGCCTAAATTTTTAGTTAGCCTCTCTTTTATTTTCCTAGATCTAGTTTTTTTTTCATTGTAGTAGCTTAAATTTTGTAAACTCTATTTCATTTTATGTTAATTCAAGCATTTACTTTAATTCTCCATCTTGTTCTTTTCATTTTTTGGCTATGAACTTTTATAAATCCAACAAAGTGGATCAAATAGCCTTTTACTACCACTTGAGTTATAAAGGAGCCTTTTCATTTAATGTTTTGTAATGTTTAATATCTAGATTTACTTTTTATTATGTTCTTGAGTTGAGCCTCTTTAAATTTAATTTTAATATTGAGTTTGATCATTTAGATTTTAGATTTACTTTTGTTGTTGAAGTTGGTGTGATTTTGTAATCGGTTTCGGTGATTTAGTGGTTTTAGTTTTCGGCGGTAAGATATGAACTCTTCGGGACTCTTTTTATTTCATTTTCTAGTGAAGCTCCTATACGAAATTAATTTGTGTTTGGAATTCACGGATTTGCTAATTTTCTATTCGCCTTCATTCTGTTAGTTAAATCCTCAATTTCCTTTTTATCGTTTGCAGCCTTGCCTGTCTGTAGAATGCCTTCCGTTGTTTATTTTAGCCATGCTTCGTTCTTCTTCTCTTGATTTGTGACCCACGCGCCCAACTTGTTGTTTGATGCTTGTTTGTTAAATTGTGGGCCGACTTTGTTTTTGCCCATTTCTAACTTATTTACATAGCTCAAATTAATGCTTGGACCATTGTCTTATTTCAATTTGCTTAAAATTCTAGTTTATTTGTTAGTAGTCTCCAAGTAGTCTGTATAGTTTTCTTTTGTTATTAATTCAAATTTGTTCACCTGCTTTGTTAAATGTTTAGCTATTAATTAGTGTTAATTAAACATGTCATTAACATAATACTTAGCAGCATTATTTAATCAAGCTTTTACTTTTCTTTTCTTTATGTGCTAGTTACGTAGTTGAGTTCAAGATTTTAATTGCTTGCTTTACTTTGCTTAATTAATAATCTTCAAATCTAGTAATTAAATTACAGCATTTAATTAGTGTGTTACTCTAAATTAATTTTTGGCCCAGGTTTTAGAATAGTTGTTTTTTTTATTAAATGTTTATTTTTAATTAAATGGCATGCATCTCTTTTAGTTAACATTTTAATTAAATGGTATTCATAATTTTTGGTTAGTTTTTAATTATTTTAGTTTAGTAATTTTAGTTTATTAAGTATTGTTGCATGCTTCTTAGATTTTATTTGCAAAATTTCCTTTTGTTTAATTTGTTAATTTAGATAAATCAAAAACTCCCCACAAATTAATTGTTCTAGTCCGCCTAAATTAAAAATTAAGAATTGTGAAAAATATATAGTCTCTGCGGAACGAATCATAAATATTAAAACGAAAATTGTGCGCTTGCAATTAAATGTTTATTTTTGGCACATCATAAAATAATGTTGATTATGTCTATTTTGTTCGCAACATATTTTTTTTTTTAAATAATATGAACATGAACACATTTTAAATAAATTATAAATAATAACTACTTTCATTATATGTGAACTTAGAAACAATAATAATTGAGTAGACCGGTAATTCGTTCGTGTAGTATATTTTCATGTTTCGAGTACCTAAATGTTAAATCCAAAACCACTCATTTAGGATTCGTGTAATTTCGTGTTCGTGTAATTTTCGTGTCGTGTTTTCGTGTAATTTTAATTAAGAATAAAAATAAAAATAAATAATTAAATGTATTGAAATATTAAAATTTTCGGTAATATTTTTACTAATATATATTTACATAATATTTACAAATTAATATTATAAATTTATGTATAATTACATAAATAAATGTTAAATATCTAATATAAATATTTATTTATTTCGTGTACTTTGTGTCATATCGTGTATTTGAAGGGTAAACCCAAAACCGACACTAAATCTCGATCGTGTACTTTCATGTTCGTGTACTTTTGTTTCGTATATTAAAAATACAAACTCAAACACTAAATTTTCGTGTCGTGTCAAAAATTATTGGGTCTAAAAATGAGTAATACAGGAATACATGATCGAGTCTTTTAGGCTTTTATTTGGATGAGGGGTTGAGAAGGATTAGGCTGGGTTGGGAGATAAATAATCATATTTGGTAAAATAATTTAGGAAAAGAATTGGGTTTGAGAGAAGTTGGTTAGGGGTTGAAAATGGATTGATGATAGTTAATTTTGGTCAAACTTCCAACCCCTAAATTAGGAAACTTCCAACCCCTAAATTAGGGTGTCTGGAAGGTTGAAATATTTTTTGAAAACTTTTTTTAAAAAATATTATTTTGAATTTTTTTTTAAACTTTTCTTCAGAATTTTTTTCCCGAAATTTGTTTTGAAAATACTTTTTCCAGAATCTTTTTTTCGAGAAATTTTTTCCACAATATATTTTTTCGAGAATTTGTTTCCCACAATTTTTTTTGATGAGACTTAGTTTCCCGAGAACTTTTTTCTCGAAAAATATTTCTGAAAATTTTTCTCAAAAACATTTTTCCTTCAACTTTTCTCGAGAATTTTTTTCCGAAAACTTTTCATGAGAACTTTTTTGGATATTTATCGAAAATACCAATTTTTCAAAGTTTTTTTTGCAATTTTACCATGTTCTCAAAATATTTGCAAAAATATTTTTTTTAAAAAAAATATTTTGCGAAAATACCATCTTTTAGAAAATATTTGCAAAAATACGTTCTGCAACCAAATACAACATACGTAGGTTGCATCCAGTTGCATATGTGGTTGCTGATATGGTCAGAAAAGTAATTATAGAAATATAATTGACTGGTCAAACAAAAAGCCGATATTTAAAGCCCAATACCCTAATTATTCATTAATTTCGTAATTAATGAATAGGGAAAATATACAGCTCATAAAAAGAGTCCAAATTATGGCAAATTGGTCAAAGAAGGATCCAGAATCTCAATTAAAGGCAATTAATGAGTCATAACCTTTATCAACAAGGAAACGAATTCTTCAGCAAGAAATACAATACTTATCCAATATCAAAAAGAAGACTTATCCGCTAAGTCTCCCAAACATACCATAAATACTAGGCTCCAGACGCCTATATAAGGTCCCTGATCCTACAATCAGAACTACGTCTTTGGCTTGATTCTCAACATTAATTGAGATACGTAGGCATCTTGTGAGGACCAATTTAGTCCGGATACACGAGTGCAGCCATTAAAGCTCGAAGCTCATTAATCCTAGCAATTAATATACAAGTACGTTTTTTAATCCATAACAGTTGCAAACACGTGAATCGTGAAATTTTTAAAATTGAATTTGCATATGTGGCTGCGCAGCAGGTTGGCATATGTGATTGCAAACAGGTGGATGTAAAAATCTTAAAAATTAAATTTGCTAGTGTGGTTGCGCAACACGTTGCATGCAGTTGCATATGTGGTTGCAAACATGTTGAATTTGGTTGATTTGGTTGCAGAAGATATTTTTGCAAATAAGATGGTATTTTTACAAAATATTTTTTTTTGAAAAAGTATTTTTGCAAAAATATTTCTGGAATAGGGTATTTGTGAAAAAGACCCAACTTTTTTTTCGTATAAAAAATTTCTGAAATTTCTTTTCCAAGAAATTTTTTTTCCGAAAAAAAACTTTCTTTAGATTTTGTTCCCAATTTTTTTTTTTCTCAGAGAGATTTTTTTTGAGAAAATTTTTTCAAAAACTTTTTCTCGAGAAACTTTTTTCTCAAAAAAAAATTTTCAAAAACTTTTCCCCCGAAAATTTTGGTTGTGAATTTGATTTATTTTTATATGTGTTCATTGAATTTAATTATGTTTGTAGATGTAGTATGAACTTTTATCAATGAATTATTTAACTTTAGAAAAAACAAGATAAAGATCAAAACTTGAATCCCTCCTCACACAATTCTTACATTCAAATAAGGTAAGAATTCAACCCAATTTAAGCTAACTCAATTCAATCTAGCGTAACCCAACCCGGCGACCCCACCTAAACCCGCCCATAGAGTTTTAGGTAATATGTCATTTTTACACGTGATGGAAAAAAAATGTATCTTCTACATACTTCAAACTTTGTTTTATGCTACTACAGGTATATATATTCTTCTATCTTTTTTTTTTTTGAAAATATATATTCTTCTATCTTTAAAAGCATGTCGGCCAAGTGCTTTTAATAAATCCAGTAATTTTAACGTAAAGCACCTTCAAGATGCTTTTTTTATACAAATTGTTAAATCAAAATAAATACTTTCTTTGTCCCTCTCATTTTTTTATACTTTCATTTTTGGATGTTTCTCTCAATTCTTTATCTTCCAAATGTTTCTTAAAATAGTAAAATTTTATAATATAAAATTTAATTACATCCACTACTTTGTACCCACCTCAATGTAAAGAATTGAGAAGGAATGATGGAGTACTTTCTAACAAATCATTTTTAAGATATTAGAATTTTATCAAAATAATTTCGTATAAAACAAATATAGGATCAGGAGATATAAAGGATAATAATTTAATGTTATGATTATTTCTCAAAACAAACATAAAATAAGATCTAATTTTAAACTTCATATTCCAAAATAAACATATATATATATATAATAAGGTAATTTGAAAGATTATAATCCATAAAATTATTAATAATGAATTTACTATGCATGAATAATAACTTGAAAATTATAATTTTTGAAAGAAACATGATATAAGAACTAATTTATAAATAGCTTTTTTTAAATTGAATAAAATTCTAAAATCTTTTTCTCTCTCCTTATTTTTAAGAGTCACTAATAATTTTGATCTTATATTTAATTGATAAAATACCTATATCCACCATATTTTACATAAATTTTTATCACATTCGAGTTGATTTATGAATATATTATAAATAAAATGTTAATATAAATAGAATTGTCATACACATATATACTAAATTATAATAATCAAACATATAATTATTTGTATTTTGTTCATAAACAATGTATGTCATTATTTAACAATTATTATTACTACAAATATTATAATCTCACAAAGATTCAATGTTACACAATATAAATTATTAATACCTATTTCATTATGGAAATTAATTAATAATTAAATAAATATTAAATTAAAATGACCATTAAAAAAATGTAAATATATATACATAAAAAATATTATAAAGTATTTTTTTTTTAAAAAAACCATACATTTATTAGTAGTTAATTTAGTAAGTGAAAAGTGACATTTTATACAATTTTTAAGAATGAAAAAGGAGTTCGTGAGAGATGCTCCTATATACAACTTGATTTCATGAGGTAGAGGAGAGAGGAACAAATGGACAAATGTTTAACAGACTGACAAACAATGAGGATCTCAAGTTAATCACGGCGCCGAAATTGAAACTGATCAACAGGACTACAATAATCATATGATCACTTTCTTTTTGTTTATAAATAGAAATGTTCATATGTCAATTTCTATCATCTCGAATTATTTACTCACTCGATCTCTCAAACCACACCCTACAGAAATGAATTGCATCCAATCTTGGCCTGAACCAGTAGTCAGGGTCCAATCTTTGTCAGATAGTGGTATACGAGTGATTCCAGAACGATATGTTAAGCGTCAGATTATGAAACCATCTTTTAAATTTACCACACCAGCACCACCCCGTGAGATTAACATTCCTGTCATTAATCTCGAAAACTTGTTGTCCCAGGACTTGATGGTGCGTCAGACTACCCTTGATCTCATCTCTGCCTCTTGTCGAGAGTGGGGATTTTTTCAGATTGTGAACCATGGGGTTAGCAATCTCTTAATGGACCGTGTTGGTGAAGTGTGGCGTGAGTTCTTCCACCTTCCCGTGGAGGAGAAGCAAGCTTACGCAAACTGTCCAACAACTTATGAAGGTTATGGCAGTCGTCTTGGCATCCAAAAAGGCGCCAAGTTGGATTGGAGTGACTATTTCTTCCTTAATTATCTTCCTACATGGCAAAGGAATGAGCACAAGTGGCCTACTTTTCCATCCTCATGCAAGTAAGCTATTATTTGAACTAAGTTAATGGTTACAACTTACAAGATCATCCATACATATTGATATTCTAACTTTGTGTGTTTTAGAGAAATAGTTGGGGAATACAATGAAGCAATGGTTAAACTATGCAGAGAGTTGATGAAAATATTATCAACCAACCTTGGACTAGAAGAGAATCATCTTCAACAAGCTTTAGGAGGAGATGAAGTTGGTGCATCTTTGAGAGTGAATTATTATCCAAAATGCCCTCAACCCGACCTCACTTTTGGGTTGTCACCTCACTCGGATCCTGGAGCCATGACAATCCTGCTTGCCGATGATCAGGTGTCAGGTCTTCAAGTCCGAAAAGACGACAACTGGGTGACAGTTAAGCCTGTCCCTAATGCCTTCATTGTCAACATTGGTGACCAAGTAGAGGTATAACTACTTGGATAAACATAAGTATTAGTAGTATACAACATGTGCCTATTTATGTTGTCATTATCTGACTCTGTCACCAAATTGGACTAACTTCAACTGATTGAAAATACTGGTAGATGAATTGCCGTATTGTCCCCCCCCCCCATCATCAAAATCTTATCACTAACCAGGCTTGCACAGTTTATTTGTTGTTGAGCGGGGAACAACGCTACGATAAATCTATCAGTTTTACCACTAAAAATTAAATATAAAACAGCTCTGTTTATTTCCTTCATCATTTTGTTCCCAGTCAGCTGAAAATCGTTTGTTCATTAATATAGGTGCTAAGCAATGGGAATTACACGAGTGTGGAGCATCGTGTGGTTGTAAATTCATGTGCAGAACGAGTTTCATTGGCCTTCTTTTACAATCCAAAGGGCGATAAAACTATACAACCTGCTAAAGAGCTAATCACAGCCAATGTTCCTGCACAATATCTTCCCATGACATTTAATGAATACAGAACTTTCGTTAGGACAAGAGGACCATCTGGAAAATCTTCAGTTGAATCAATCAAGTCGCCTCGATAATCCTTGTTGATGGCATCTGCTTACTCCAATAAATGTTCTTCAGATGCATCTTTTAAAAATTTATGTTCTTCCCAATTGTAGTCATCAAAGCTTCAACTCAGAAACTCTGTATCGCAACATCCCTCTCAATAATTTCAACTTCTCTTCTAGATTTTCATTCATATTTTAATCAACCGGTTGTTCCTAAAATCCTACATATACGACTGAAGTATAGCATAATGTAACTACATGTGTATCCTTTCAAACGAGGGTGATAACCAACCACAAAATATCACCGTTAAATTTTCTCAACCCGAACCCGATCTGTTAGTAACCGATCAACCCGAAAATGACTCGTTTAAATTTTATTAATAAAATATTAAAAATATATAATAAAAAAATTATTATATGATATATGAATTAAATTATTTAATTCAATTTGGATAAATTTGGATAAATTTTTACCCAACCCGAACCCGACCCGAAACTCAAAATACTAAACCCAAATTCGTACTTTTCCGTGTTGGGTTCGTGTCGGTTTCGGATCGTATCAAATTTTGTCATCCCTAATTAATCACTTCCAACTCTTTTTCAATTTGGACCCAGCCCTTCTTCTATCTTGGAGTACTAGCATTTTTTATTTATTTTTTGAAAGCAGGAGTATATTTTTAAAATGTTCGGTAGTCTTTCATTTAAAATGTTGAATTGGGTAACTATCGCAAATACATAAAAACACCCAACACATCTTCCCAAGTAAGCAGCAGCAGCAGCAGCAGCAGCAGTGCAACACTCCACTGAAAGCTGGTTTCTGTAATCTTCGAAAACTTAGGTCCATGCATGCACTATTTCAAGTAGGTCTCTGAAGCAACTGCAGGCTGCAGCACAGTGGCGGAGCCAGCCTTCACTGAGGGTGGGGGCAAAATATACACAGGGGAGTAAGAAAATAACTGAAATCTGATGGCACCAAAAAACAACATGTATGTTAGTATTGTGAAATATGCGACTCTTATATATAAAATATATATTTTTTTAAAACCTTATGGGGGCACGTGCCCCCGGATGCCCCCATGTGCCTCCGCCTCTGCTGCAGCACATCTGTTACTGGAAATATCATCCTTAATTGGAAGATTTTTGGTGCTAGAAGTTCATCATCAGATATCATTTCAATTTTGTGATAGAATAGCAATAAACATCCACGATAAATTGATGTTAATAAAACACAATAACAAACACGAAACTAAGAAACACAATAAATAATGCAAAAATCTCTCAAGTCAGGTAAACCACCAATCTACTGAAATATAATAGTACAAGAACGTCGCTCTGTTACTCAACAATCAACATGTTTTTAGTTTTTATCTCTTCTACCTCAAAGATGCCAAAGTCTCTGACACGAATTTCTTGCTTTTGCATATTCCTAAGAAGCTACAAACATCTACATTAGTAGGCAAAAGCAATATTTTAATATCTACTTTGAAAATCCTATTTAGGCTAATTCTTCCACAATTAATATTACTACTAAGATAAGACTCGCCCATTTAGAAATTCGAGGCGAACCCAATATTTTGATGGTCACAAAATCGGATTCAAATTCTTTTACACTAGACTCAGACCCCACGAACTCCTCACACACTGATGCTAGTGATATAGGAGAGAAAACCTTGGACATTTTTAATAAACCTGTGCAATTCTCTCAAGGAACCTTCCTTGTGCTTTAGTTTCCAGTTTCAAATTGCTCTGAACCATTACGGAAGAGAAAGAGATGCATAGTTATTCCTTTAGTTTCTTCCTATTTGATTTTGTTAAGGAAACTAACATTACATGTATCATAATCGGTATTTGATTCATGCTTTTTTGGACAGGATAGCATATCAAGCCTCACCTCGAGTTGATCACTTATTTGCCTCTGCACTGCCATTTGCATCTGTTGTGCTCTGTTTAGCTTAGTAACCCTGTATGGATAATAATCATTTAAGTGGAGATGAAATATGAATGATTTTTCACAAAAAAAAAAAAGAAACTTGAAGAGTACATAAACAAAGAATGGAGCAACTTACGATTTTACAGCATATTGCAGTAATATTTCTTGTATAATTCTCCTGTCAAAGTTGTTTTATGCATTATACATGTGTTTGTAGTATAAACCTCAATATGTGTTTCTAAATGAAACTCTTTAAATTAGATATAATATGTAAATGACGTTCTTCTATATGTGATAGTACCACCACTGGGGACAAGAAAAATGCTACCATCACTGGGACAAGAAAAATGCTTCCAACTAGAAATCAATGTTTCACAGAGTTCGTGCATGCTGGCACACAGATAAAACCTGTGAACGACTTTCCACAGGAGATCGGTATCTCAAATTTTCTCAAAAAACCCTTAGGATACCCTTTGGTGTTGCCCCTGAAAGAAAAGAACATTAACAATATAGGATGCTAAATACTTCTCGAGTACATGATAATTCAGAGAAAGTTTTACCAATGGAAGTCATGAATAGAACCCACGAATGCATGACAGCTTGAGAAATAAAAGTTTCAGACATCACACTTTTACCATCAGGACCTCCAAGATTATTGACTGCTGTTTCAAATATATCTTGAAGCTCTCAAGTCCATTCCAGTTGCTCCTTTCCAGAATCACCATAGCGACTAGAAGTCTAGAACCCATGTTGGAACGGCAAAACCCTCCTAGGTATGACTGTGCAGAAGAGTTCTACATGTGGAAACACTAAAAAAAATAGCTGTAAAGAAAGAAATACTAGTGCAGACAAGCACAGAGCCAGAATATGGAGTCAAACACGTACAAATGTGAGAATGCAAAAAACAGAGACCAAGGTTTATAATCCAAATCCCTAGTTACTATTAACAGGTAAAAAAAACTATGATCTGACTTTGTTGTATTTTAAAAAAAGAGCAGCTGTGAGCCTATGATATACAAAGTCCTTCCACAATAATTCAGGTCATAGAAATGAAGTTTGAATGATATTGTAGGATAAGATAAAGTATTTTAATCAACAATCAAAATCATATAAACTCGCCCTGTCAAAAAAAACATATAAACTCATTAATTAATTATTTTGATATAGGTTACAATATAAGCATCAGAATAAATCAAAGGAATCATCTAAATAAGCAAGCACTAGAGCTATAATTCAATAGGGAAGAAATCACTTCAGCCCATTTGGAGAAATGTTACATACACACATGATAACAACAAATTCATTACAGAAATTTCAGAGGTGATATAGCTAAACTACTTTGTTAGCCACAAATATGAACCATTAACCCTCATATACTGCTTTTACTGCTAGCGCTACTGTCTTCCACGCTTCATGCAAGATGGGCATTTGTATTGTTTTATGCTCTCGGCTTTCACAGGTGTTATTTTTACACACTTCCCATGGTACCACCTCTCACATATGTCGCAGCCGATCCAGAATTCATCTGCATTATAATTTCCACCGCAGCTTCCACACAAGGTTTCGCTATGTTCATCTTCGTCCTCCTCGAAATTTTCATCAGCCATTTTTGGGATGCTTTTCACCTGTCCATCACTTGACCTCTACATTTAAAGATGTCAAAAATGATTACATTCAAACAACCAACAATACTACAACTGCATACACACAGGGACATCAAGGTTATATCCTAAAGCATGACATTTAGAAAGCGTCATGCTTATCATTTAAGATTCTTCACCTCAAGTTTTGTCATACTTAAAATTGCTAAACGAAGCAAGCTACACCATGCAGTATATACTTATTAAAAGTTTGTATTGTCCTAAAACCTACTCCCCAATCATATATTCCTCCAAACAAAGAAAAACCAAACCAGAAGATATCTTTATATAGAAAACAATATCATCCAATATCTTCCCAGCTCACCTTTGTGCTCCCCCGAGATTTGCTTCCACTATCCCCACTGGGCTTCTCTTTTACGGCCTTCCTTTCTGTAACAACTTCAAATACAGTAGGCAGATCATTGATCAAGCTGAACAGTCGCTTCCTGTCCAGCAGAAACAAAACAGGTGCTTCAGAATAGCTACCATGACAATTCAATATAAGAACTCCAAATATACTAAATAATTTATAATGTCCGGAATGAATTAAATTAAGGATACACCAGCCATCTGGCATACAGTTTTCAACCTGTACAATATCTTCAGTACGTTTAAAAAAATTTAACTGATAAAATGTAACTATCATAAGGAGCATAAATTAAAACTACTGATGTCATTACAGCTTTTCCGGTTCTTAGCGCATTCTTCTTGGTCACATAAAAATCATGAGCCAAAAAAATAATCATGGTATGTATTGTGATCGAAAAAGCTGCCCAGTAGTGATTGTTGCACAGCAAATCAACTAAAGACTTTATTTAAAATATATTACATGTTAAGGAGTTTTAGAATGTGGCACTTCTCAGAATTTTGACAGAAAATACAAGTCATTCATCAAGAACCACTAATTATTGCATAACTTTCTTCATTTCTAACATTGAGAAAACAAGGTCACTAAGGAAAGGAAAATTGCTATATCAACTCCATAAGACTTCGTTTCATGCATGAAGCTCAACGTATGAATGAAATAAAAATCTCAAAGAAGTATGAGTTTAAATGATGAGGAACGAGAATGAAAATAAAAGGAATCTTTTATTTTCACAAGTAAATAGTTTATTTATATATGTAGTCGAGAAATTAGTTTATTTACGTATATGTTTTATGTGAGGTGGTATATGTTTTATGTGAGGTTAGTAGTTTATTATTTAGTAGATTACATAATAAGCCCAATTGTTATCAGGCCGTTTTTATTCCTATATAAGTCATGTAATTCCCCACATATTACTTACGCTTTGATTATACACTTTTCTTGAAAATAATATTATTGATTATTCTTGGGATTCGTATAATTCTATGCGTTTTACTGTTTTTCAGTTACTGTCCTGCATCAATTGGCATCAGAGAAGAATTCAATTCACTGTTAATCCTTTTGCGTTTACTGTTCATCGACATAATCACTCTTCATTGACTTAGTCACTGTTCACCGGAGCCCTGCTTGTAGTCAGCCACCATCTGTCACACCCACTACCACCACAACACCGATGTACCCACCAGAAACACCAAAGCCGCTGCCTATTTGACTACCAAGAACCCTAATTACCTAAATCCCCAATTTCTAAATCGTACCCGACCCGACCCGTACACAAACCCTAATTCCCAAATCAGAACCTAATTGCATATCAATCGAACACTACAAGACACAAATCATCATAACTGATTGGAGTTTCATTCATTAACAAGAATACGGGAAGAATCAGATCGAGAAAAGAAGAACACGCACTTGCCTGACAGAATCACTGTTCACATTCGGGAGTACTGTTCATATCAGAATTACTGTTCATCAGGAGATCTGGGCAGAAAAAATAAAAAACTTCCATATGCATTAATTCAAAGGGTAACCCTGATCTTTATATATACTGTATATGCACAAAACTACAGTTAGGTTCCTCAAACTTTACAGAAATATACAAATCAGTCCCGGCAGTTTTTTAAGCTTACGAGACAGAACTTCAACTTTCAGAAAATTAAAATTCTGTCCCCTGAACTTCCAGAAACTGCAAACCAGTCCTCCGACTTCCTGGAAAAACTAAAACCAGTCCCTAAACTTATGAATTTATGAACATCAGCCCCTCTTTAGCCTTGTTTAAGCCATGTCTGCTTACATCAAGCGCCAAATTGATATCGTGGAAGATAACATCTATTTTCTTAAGCGTGAACATAATGAGTTGCACTACCAAATTTATGTCTGCTATCGTCAAGAGCTGTTAGATGAATATGAGCTTACGTTGAAGGATATAGATAATCAATACGATGAACTTGAGAGGTTGGAAAAGAAGTACAAAATTGAGTTGAGGAAAGAAATGTACAAACGTGAAGATGAAAGTTACAAACGTTCAAAGGACGAACTACATAAGGCTATTGAGACTCTCACATCTCAAGTGCAACGTCTTGCACATTTGGAGAATGAGAAAAGGGTCAAAGGGGAAATGAAAGTAGAGCATATTGAAGAAGCAAATACTGAAAATCAGTTGAACAAGGATGACGTGATTGTACTTGGTTCTTTAAGCTGCAAGGAACATGTTAATGTTAATGAAGATGTTTTTGATGAGAAATCTCATGTGGAGGAAGTTTGACTTCTTCTAGAAAAGCAGATGGTCGAGGGTCTTATAATTGCAATGGAAGTCGAGCAACATGTTGAAGAAGCTACTTTTAAACATGTTGAGGAGGTTAAACAAGTAATGGAAGATCCAATTGAGGAGGTCAAACAAGTAATGGAAGATCCAATTGAGGAGGTCAAACAAGTAATGGAAGATCCAATTGAGGAGGTCAAACAAGTCGAGGATACAGAGGTTGTTAGTGAAGATCAAGTAGAAGAAACATGCCACGACTTGATTGTTTTCAAAATGTCGAGGATCGTAAAGTAGTTGATGATATTTTTTAGGGAGTTTTTTCCAACAAGGGGAGAATGATGAGGAACGAGAATGAAAATAAAAGGAATAGTTTATTTATATATGTAGTTGAGAAATTAGTTTATTTACATATATGTTTTATGTGGGGTTAGTAGTTTATTATTTAGTAGATTACATAATAAGCCCAATTGTTATCGGGCCGTAGTCCATTAGATTATCTAATAAGCCCAATTGTTATCGGGCCGTAGTCCATTAGGTTATCTAATTAGGTTTTAATTCCTAGATAAGTCATGTAATCCCCCACATATTACTTACGCTTTGATTATACACTTTTATTGGGAATAATATTATAGATTATTCTTGGAATTCGTATAATTCTCTGCGTTTTACTGTTTTCAATTACTGTCCTGCATCAATAAAGCAATCTATCTACAATCTCATAAAAATGAAATCTGGAAATAAAATAAAATCTTAATAAGATATGAGTTTGAAGCAATCTATCTGGAGTCTCATGGACATGAAATCTGCCCAAATTGAAGTTAATAAGGACAACTGTGATTTTCTTTTTTCAATTATAGGTCATTTAGTAATTTAACCTTCCCAAGTTGGGCCCACATGCCTAAAGCTTACAAATTCGTCCAACAAGCCACCAAAGGCCGATCAAAATAGCAACTTTGGTATACATTACTGTATTTGTAAGCTTGTGTGTAAAAAGGCATTCAAACTTAACTCGATAACTGAGAAACACCCCAATAAATAGGTTGTCATTACCGAGCCCACAGACTAAAAAGTTTTAAGTGATGCGTAAAACACTTCTGGTAAGGTGGAGCTTTCACCCTGATACCATTTGTAACGACATGCACCCAAAGAGATAGGCCTAACTTGTACCGGGAACCTTCAACAACCCATCACATGAGCGGTGTTTGATGTTACAATTAAAATAGTAGTTCACTATTTCCTGGTGAATTACTAAGGTTGTAGAATCGTTTACAAAGGAAGTGGAGTGAACCATTCATGTACTTTTTGTTCTAAATAAGATAAGTTATGATTTGCTTCAGTTAGCCAAAATATATAGGTAACCAACCAATCTTAACCCATGAATAATTCATCATAAGCCCATTCAGTTTCATTCACTCTCCAAACGAAATGGGCCCATATGGGTCATATCTTAAATGGTACACGTTGAATGGTTAAGAATGCAAAATCATTTTTGTAAAAAATATTGGAGTGGATCATTTAAGTACTTTTTGTCCTAGTTAATGCATAATTTTTTATAAAATCAAACCAAACCAGTATATATGGCCCAAGTAAATAGGCAACTGAACAATTTTAATAAAATAATTTATTCAATAAAGTCTGTTCAAATTTAAGTGCAAATAAGCAAATGAGGCCTTTGTCCTTTTTAATCCAACCTCTCACTCCAGTTCTTGTGTCACTGACTTGGGGCCTTAGGGACTAATCAACGTCTGTTGTTTATTAGTCTTTTTTTAGCTACTAACTCTTGCTCCGTCGCGTTATGACTTACAGTATGTGGAATAGTCAGCTGTATGCTTCAATTGGAAATCGTGCGCTCAACAAACAAACGCAAACAATTATAAACCTCATGGCCAGTTCTTAGCATTTAGGGGTTCTTTTTAGTTTTTCCTACACATGGGAATGTTGCTGAAGCATGTTTTCGAACACGCTATCACTACAGATTATAACTACCCGATCCCTTTTTCACTCTTCTCCTCCACGTGTCATCTATAGCATCATGACTATTAATATAATTATCCATAGTAAAATGAAATTTTCCAAGTTAATAACTATTATAGTTGTCGTGTTTCCTTTCATAAATATTTTTTATTTGTTAAGGTGCTTTAAGGCTGCCTGGCCCCCATATGAAAACATAAATTTGTCCTAACATTATAATAAAGACAACTCCATAAGCGAAATTTATCCTAGAAAAGAGCAAACAAAACTGAAGTTATAGAATTCGAGTTGAAGTACCTTTCATTTCGATTAAGACGAGCTCCAAGATAAAAAGCCACAGAGAGCAGCCAGCAATCACTGTGCACAGCAACCAGCGAGAGCCAGTCTTTACGGTTCATGCCGTCTCTTGCAAAGTTGATCCCAAGAGCTGGCTCAGGAAGCTCAGGAGGGACTTCTTCCGCAGGTAAACTGACTTCCCAGGTTTCATTTGGATGTCCATAAAGACAAAGGTTCTCCTTCTCTGAACCCCTCAAAAAGTACAGAGAGAATGATAATTGAAGGGGGGTAATGGGGATAATCAATTTATTCAGAAATAAACAAAAAAAACTAAAAAAGAAAGAGATTGTAGCAACAGAGGTAGACTCTGTCTACCCTATCGACTCAAAACACCAACTTGAAGAAAAGATAAAACAAATAACTACTACAAATTTATAAAATGAAGCTGTGTGTCACATTAAATTCACTACATCTTCCCGCTAAACATTAAAGACTTGTTCTTTTATTATAACTTACTTCCCGAATTTAAATTTCCACAGAATAGTAGCAGTACTCCTAAAAGCCCTTAATTTTACTCAACATTTTTATTACAAATCCCGTCTAAATTTAAAAATGACAACAATTATACTACATTTGATCCATCACAGACACTCTTAAAATAAAGATACATATCAAAATCAATTAAGCCCCAGCACAAAAAAAAAACCTAGAGAGATAAAAACATAAAATTTGAACAGACAATAAACTGATCTGAGGGTAGACAACAGAGCAGAAAAAAGTAAAAAATACCTGGATCACAGATTGCATAGAATTGATCAACATCTGAGTAAGACAAAAACACACAACTTATGAAATATTTGTACAGAGTGTATAAAAAGAATAAGAGTGTAATTAAATATGCATGAAATATTAAAAAAGGAAGAAAGGTAATAGTACCGAGAGACAGAGCTCGAACAATTCCAGCACGACGACCACTATAATCTTTGAAGATCTCTTCAACACTTCGTGGGGTTGAAGAGATTGAAGCCATTTCCATCAAGATCTGAATTAGCCCCCCTCTTAATTAAGTATGTGTGTTTGTATTTACAGATCGAGATGGGGTTTCTTAGATTTGACGTTATGTTATGTACTTGACGAGGTCTGCCTTCCTAGTTTCAGCTACTCTCTCTCCTTATTTTACACCCTCCTTATTTTGCTTTCACCACCCCCCACCAGATTATTGTCTTTTTAAATATATTATAATTATTTTTTAAAAATGATTCTAACACGAAAACGTAAAATAAGAAATAAACTTAAGACTCCTTTGGTTGACAGATACTTAGGTGAATACTTGAAATATCTGAGAAATTAAAAATTGTAAAATTGTTTGGTTTACATAAATATTAGAAATTACTTAGAAAGTGTAATACCTATAAAACATCGGAAGTTCCTTACTCACTCCCACATAGATTATGCACACTTCCCCTCCTAAAAAATAATTATAAACACATATATGTACATCTATATCTATATGTGTGTATATATATTATTACAAATACAAGTTGCTACATGTAAACCAAACAATATTTTACACTTCCTAGTTACTTTAAATAGATGGGAAATTAAAATTATTTTAGGAAGTTAATTCATGTTGTATACTAAACAAGCACTTAAATCACATTTAAAAATTTTAAGGGTATTTACTAAATATACTACTATTTCTACTTCTTTTTTTTTTTTTTTGCAAATTTACATTCTTTTCAATTTTATTGCAAATTTACGGTCAAACCTTACTTCTCACCTCTTTCTTTTCTTCTTTTCTGCTCAATACCATATTTCCAACTTCAATTCTCTCTATCTCTCTTTGTCCATCCTCTCTCTTCATCCTCTCTCTGCACGCACATATATTCATATATATCGGGCTGTTGGTTTGGATTTGGCAAAGGTGATGACGGTGAAGGTGAATATAGCAGATGAGAAATAGCGGACATGGCAAAGAGCAAAAAATGCTGATGTTTTTAGGGATTTTGAGGGTGAAATTTATGGGTAAATCTCTGTTGACGTTGGTAACTCATTTTCGTTACTTTTTGTAATTAAATTTGGTTGAACTAAGTTGATTTTGGTTGATTTTGATTGATTTGGTGGAACAGGCCCTGCAGGGGGCACCCATCTTAATAGTTTGATTTTAAAAATCTAAAGTTGCATATGTGATTAATTTTGGTTGATTTCAGTTGCAAAGTACGGTTTGATTGTGTTTTAGTTATCTTTTGTAATGGTTTTAGTTGATTTTGCTAATACAATTAGTTATGCAACGTTATGCTACTAAATAAAAATTTTTTATTTTTAGAATTTAAAGTTACATGTGCAGTTGCTTCTGGAACCATGAACATTCTGTTCAATGGCTTGGAGCAAGAGATGTTTGACAATGTTATCAACTGTACAACTTCTAAAGAAGTATGTGCCACTGTTAGAACACTCTGTGAAGGAACTGAGCAGGTGATGGAGAACAAAATGCAACTCCTCATACAACAATATGAACACTTTCATTTTAAAGCTGGTGAAACCCTAAACATTACATTTAGTAGGTTTCAAAAGCTTTTGAATGGATTAAAGTTGTATGGGAGGGTCTACCAAACCAAGGATTCAAAACTCAAATTTCTTAGAGCTCTTCCAAAAGAGTGGAAGCCTATGACTGTTTCTCTTAGAAACACTCAAGAGTACAAAGACTATACTCTTGAAAGGCTTTATGGAACCTTAAAGACATATGAGCTGGAAATGGAGCAAGATGAAGAAATTGAGAAGGTACAAAAGAAAGGTGGATCTATTGCATTGATTGCATCTGTGAACCAACTGGAAGATGACAATGAAGAAGCTTCAAAAGCCACAACTAGTCGAGCTAGTTGTAGGAGTGATGTTAGCAAGGGTAAAGGCAAGATGACAGAAGAAGAAGAAGAACCAGCCAACTTGGATGACTTAGATGAGATTGATGAACACGTTGCTTTTCTTTCAAGAAAATTTTCTAAGTTCAAATTCAAGAGAAACTCATAAGCAAGGCCACCAAGGAGAGACTTTCAACCTAGCAAAAATAATTGGGTTGAAAAGTCTAAGTCTAAATGTTTCAACTGTGGAATGATTGGTCACTTTGCTGGAGATTGCAGAAAGCCCAAAGTTGAGAAGGGCAACAGGAAATTTGAGCCTGTTGATTATAAAAAGAAATACTTTGAACTTCTCAAGCAAAAAGAAAAGGCTTTCATGTCTCAGGAGTATGATTGGGCTGGTAATGGTGAAGATTCAGATGATGATGTTGAGTATGTCAACTTGGCTCTAATGGCTAACAATCATGAGCAGGAAGCAAGTTCCTCTAGCAACCAGGTAACAATTACTAATCTTTATGAGCTTTCTAAAGAGGAATGCGATAGTATAGTTAATGAAATGTCTACTGTACTGTATAATTTGCGTGTTATTCTTAAATCACTTACCAAAGAGAACTCAAGAATTAAAGAGACCAATTTGCTCTTAAGTGATAGAAATGCCATGTTAGAAGCACAGCTCATTGAATTTGAGAAAATGAGGTGTGTTAGTAGGGATGAAAAGCTGGAACTTGAGAAAGTGTTAAAAAGGGAAGAGATTCTTAAATCACAACTAGAAATAGAACAGAGAGTGATTTCAAAATGGAAAGATTCCAGGAATGTTGCTAGCAACATCATTAATGTTCAAGGTATGGAATCTTTCTGTGAGCAATCATGGAAAAAGAACAAAGAGAAGCTAGGGTATGCTGTTGAAACCTTAGAATCAGAATCAGAGTCAACAAACAACAATGATCATTTGTTGAAGGTTGATACGTCAACGGAATGCAAGCTTCCGTTGACAGATGAACCATCAACCGATCATGTTGTTTCGTTGACAGAGAAAAAGAAAGAAGAACTCACTAGACTTAACAACAAGTATGGTCCTGTTACCAAGAACTTTGTTCAAGGTGAGTTTAGTAAATCAAAGAAAGTTGAGAAGCCTGTTGAGAGAACTAATGTAGGTCACTTGTCTAACAAGCAATTGAAAGACAAGTTAGAGAAAATTCAAGTTGAGGTTAAGGGCAATAAAAAGAATAACAGAAATGGCAAAGTAGGGATTAACAAACATAACAATTACACACCTAATAAGTATGCTCCTAGAAAAACATGTGTTAATTGTGGTAGTGTTAGTCATTTATCTGCTAATTGCAAATCTGTTAAGAAGCATACTAATGTGAAAATGCCTAGACCTGCAATGAATGCATCTATACCGGCAATGCCTGTTATGCCTAATATGTTTGCTCCATATGCACAATTTCAAAATCCATATGCTAGCATGCTATTTGTGCCTAATCCATATATGAATATGTTTAATGTGCCACAAATGCCATGGAATGTGAATAACATGTTTGTTCCCCCAAATATGCATGCTATGAATGAAAATGTGAGCAACCCTCAGAAATCAACACCAAAGGTAAAGGTTGATTTAACTCAATCTGAGCCCAAGGTGAAAAATGATGTGAAGAGTAAATCAAAGGCTAACAAGACAGGACCCAAGGAAACTTGGGTACCAAAATTAACTTGATTTGGCTTTATTGTGTGCAGGGAGACAATAGGAATCTTTGGTACTTGGATAGTGGTTGTTCAAGACACATGACTGGTGATTCTACCCTGCTTACAGAGTTGCAGGAAAGAGCTAGCCCTTGTATTGTTTTTGGAGATGACAGCAAAGGCTACACTAAGGGATATGGCTTGATTTCAAGAGAAAATGTCATCATTGATGAGGTTGCATTGGTGGATGGTCTAAAGCACAATTTGCTTAGTATCAGCCAACTTTGTGACAAAGGATTTTTAGTTACTTTTTCAAGAGAAGACTGTGTTGTTTCTATAGGTGGAGACAACAATGTTGTAATGACTGGATTCAGAAGAGGGAATGTGTACATTGCTGAGTTTAGTAGCACAAGTCTAGACACCATCACTTGTCTTTTCAGCAAGGCAAGCAAGGATTAAAGTTGGCTATGACACAAGAAATTGTCTCATTTGAATTTCAAGGTTATGAATGACTTGGTGAGGAAAGATCTTGCTAGAGGAATTCCACAGGTGGAATTCTCCAAGGATGGGTTGTGCGATGTCTGTCAAAAAGGGAAACAAAAGAAGGCATTATTCAAAAGCAAGACAGAGTCATCAATTGTCCAATAGCTTGAGTTACTTCATATGGATCTATTTGGCCCTGTAAATGTCATGTCCATTTCAAAGAAGAAATACTGTCTTGTGATTGTTGATGATTTTTCTAGATTTACATGGACTTTCTTTTTGCACTCCAAAGATGAGGCAAGTGAAATCATTATCAATCATATCAAGATAGTAAACAATCATCCTGATTTCAAAGTGAGAAGGATAAGGAGTGAAAATGGGACAGAGTTCAAGAATTCAACTATGAAGATGTTCTGTGAGGAAAATGGTATTTTGCATGAATGTTCAGCTGCAAGGACACCACAGCAAAATGGTGTAGTTGAAAGGAAAAATAGAACACTCATTGAAGCTGCAAGGACAATGCTAGATGAATCAAAGTTACCAACTTATTTTTGGGCTGAGACAGTTAATACAACTTGCTTCACTCAAAATATTTCTTTGATTAATCAAGCCAAGGGAATGACCCCTTATCAACTACTCAAAAGAAAGAAGCCACTATTGGATTTTCTTCATGTCTTTGGATGCAAGTGCTTTGTTTTGAGAAATCAAGCTGAGCATTTGGGGAAATTTGAAGCAAAGGCAGATGAAGCAATATTTGTGGGATATGCAGCAGGGAAAGCTTACAGAGTCTATAATCTCAGAACCAACATTGTTATGGAATCTGTACATGTTGTTTTTGATGATCTCAAAATTCAAGGTCTCTATGATGAAGGTTTCCATGAAAGTCTTTCTTTTGAGAATGAGGAAGGAGATCAAGTGAATCATGTTAAGGCTATTGAGAAACAGCCTAAAGTTGTTGTGTCTAGCACAGATGAAAGCAGTAGTGAAGATGAAATTGCTGCATTAAGATTGAAAAGAATAAATGCTAGCAGTCAAATTGGTCATTCCGTTGACAGTCATAATGAAGGATTCGTTGACAGTCAAAATGGGCATTCCGTTGACAGTCATAGAAATGCTTCTAGGAATGATCACTTAGAGATAACAAACTCAGGGGGAGTTTCTCAAGAACAAACATCTAATCAGGGCAATCATGATCATGAAGCTACATCTTCTAGAGCTAATCTACCTCCCTCAAGGAAATGGACTAAAGATCATCCCTTTGAACTCATCATAGGTGATGTTTCTTCAAAAGTTCAAACTAGAAGAGCAACTCAAGAAGAATGTCTATATAGTAGCTTTCTGTCTCAAGATGAGCCAAAGAAAGTTGAGGATGCACTTCTAGATCCAGATTGGGTTTTAGCTATGCAAGAGGAGCTAAACCAATTTGAGAGAAACAAAGTTTGGAAGCTGGTACCCAGGCCTAAAAACAGGAGTGTTATAGGCACAAAATGGGTGTTCTGAAACAAGATGGATGAAAATGGCATAGTCACAAGGAACAAATCTAGATTGTTTGCTAAAGGCTACTCACAGGAAGAGGGAATTGACTTTGATGAAACCTTTGCTCCTGTTGCAAGACTAGAAGCAATAAGAATTTTCCTAGCCTATGCAGCCCATGCCAATTTTAAAGTCTATCAAATGGATGTGAAGAGTGCTTTTCTAAATGGGGAATTGGAAGAGGAGGTATATGTGAGTCAACCTCCTGGTTTTGAAAATGATGATTTTCCAGAATATGTGTACTTTCTCCTCAAAGCACTCTATGGTTTGAAACAAGCACCTAGAGCCTGGTATGACACACTTTCACAGTTCCTCCTTGAGAATCACTTCACTAGAGGTACTGTAGATAAAACTCTTTTTCATAGGATTGTGAATGGCTCTACTATACTTGTTCAAATTTATGTAGATGACATAATCTTTGGGTGTACAGATGAAAGACTTTGTCAAAAGTTTGCCAAGCTTATGCAAATTAAATATGAAATGAGCATGATGGGAGAATTAACTTATTTCCTTGGTCTCCAAGTGAAACAAGTTAATGAAGGCATTTTCATTAGTCAAACAAAGTACATTCATGATTTGTTAAAGAAATTTAACTTAATGGAATGCTCTCCTGCCAAAACTCTCATGCCTACTGCTACTAAACTTGAATTGAATACTAAGGAAAAATCCGTGGACATTTCAAGTTACAGAGGCATGGTAGGCTCACTTCTATATTTAACAGCTAGTAGACCTGATATTATGTTTGCTACATGTCTATGTGCTAGATTTCAAGCTGATCCTAGGGAATCCCATTTAGTTGCTATTAAAAGAATTTTCAGATATCTCAAAGGAACACCAAATCTTGGCATTTGGTATCCTAGAGAATCTGGCTTTGAACTAATTAGTTATTCAGATGCAGATTATGCAGGATGTAAAATGGACAGGAAAAGCACAACTGGCACATGTCAATTCCTAAGAAATAAGCTTGTATCATGGTTTAGCAAGAAACAAAACTCAGTTTCTACCTCCACAACTGAGGCTGAGTACATTGCAGCTGGAAGTTGTTGTGCACAGATTTTATGGATGAAAAATCAACTACTTGATTATGGATTAAGAGTTGAGAAAATTCCTATCTTCTGTGACAACACTAGTGCCATTGCCATTACTGAGAATCCAGTGCAACATTCAAGAACCAAGCACATTGACATCAAGTATCATTTCATTAGAGAACATGTTATGAATGGTACTATGGAGTTACATTTTGTTCCAAGTGAACAACAACTTGTAGACATCTTTACCAAGCCACTTGATGAATCAACATTCTCAAGATTAGTAAGTGAGCTAGGTATGCTAAATTTCTCTTAATTATTTTTGAGATTTTTGCAAGTTAAATTGCAGCCAGGAATTTGCTATGATTTTCTGTGAATTAATTTTCTCAGGAAAAAGTGAAATTTTGTCTAAGTCAAAATTACTATGTCAACGAATGTCTTATTCCATTGCCAGTCTTAGCATTTTTTTGGGTATTCCGTTGACAGCTCTTTTATGTCAACGGAATGCAGCTTTATCAACGAAATATGCTGGACCTTAAACGCCCAATTCTGATTCATTGATATAGCGCTGTTAATCTAACCGTTGAAATTTGCACGCCTTTTTACCACGATCTATACATACACCCCTGTAAGTATAAATCATGGTAATATTTTAATTGTAACGGTTAATTTTTTTTTTAAGCCTATCCAGTAATTTATAATTATTATTGGACTTAATTTTTGAGAAATTTTGGGGGAGTATTTAAGCATATTTGCTTTCTTTAATTCTTTTTATCTTATTCTCCAAATTTCCAAAGACTTTCTCACTTCTTCTCTCTCAAAGCAAAACACAGTTCGAACTTTTCTTCACTCAACAATGGCACCCATATTTAAACTTATGTCTTCTTGAGGGTTCATTTATGAGAAGAACAACTCCATACCATTTGTTGTCAAGGAAAGCCCGAACAAAATCTTTCACAAGATGATGGATTTCTTGGTGAACTGCAAGCTCAGTTATGCTATGTTTCACTCCACTCCGCTTTATAATGAAATCATAGAGGAGATGTGGACCTCCTGTGAGTACAGTGGAACTAACTGCACTTTGCAATTCACAATTCAAGGTAAAGAGTATGTTGTCAATTCAGATGTTCTGCAAGCATGCCTTCATTTTCCTGAGAATAATTGCTTAGCTTTACCCACAAATGCTGAAATTGTTAACATGCTTAATTTTATTAATTACTCTTTGCCAACTGAGAATTTAGGTAAAATTATTAGGAGAGGTTTGGTAAGGGAATGGAGCTATTTAGCAGATGCTTTCATTAAAGTGTTTTCTGGAAAAATCAGTAATTTTGATGCTTTAACTAACTCCATTCTAATTTTGCTTACCATGCTTCTCACTGATAAGTACTATAACTTTAGCACTCAATTAATGTATGAACTTGGTGCTAAATTGGGTGATATGCATTCTAGGAAAAAGAACATTTATTATGCTAGATTTCTAATGATGTTGGCCAACCATGTTAGTCCAACACCATTAGTTATCTCTAACCCCAATTCCAAGTTTGACTGTTTTGTTCAAGAAAAGAGGGTGCTCACAGACATCTTGAGGCTCAATCACAATGGTGATGTCCCAATGGTGTACCTGCCAGTCATTGAGGTAACACTTTCTCAACTTGTTAATTTAAATGTTACTTCAATTTCTGCTTCTACTACTACTGTTGTTGCAATGTAGTTTGTAGCTGTGACCCAACAGGCTCCTGCCCCTGCAACTAGACCTAAATCTACAAAGTCTAAATCTACCAAGCCAACATCAGGTGCCTCTCAAAAAGCACCTGTTGTAAAATCCACTACACAACCTAAGGGGAGTGATGCTGGTGTGGTGAGTGGTGAGGGAAGGGGTGAAAATCAAAGAAACCCCAAGGATAAGGTGGGAGAGGTGAGTGTTGCCCAGACTAGCCCCATTGTGTCTTTCCAACAAGGCACAATGAGTAACATGGATTTTAGCTCAAGTCTAATTGCATCCTCTCAAAAGGATGTAGTTATTGAAACACGCTCTCCTCCAAGAGCACACTCCAAAAGGGTAAGAGACACACCTAGCCCCCAAACATCTATCTCCCAATACCAAAGAAGGGTAAGACGAAAATCCCAGGTCACACAGGGTGCACACACACTGGAAGCAACAATTCCAGTTTCTCAAATTCAGTTTGATGTAGCCCCAATTTTTACTCTGGGGTTAGAGTCCCACTCCCTCAATATTAATATTGAGACACCTCCACAAAATTCTCCTACACTATCATTAGATGTGGATATGATCCATTCATCTATTCTTGATTCTCCAACTCTATTCTTGGAGAAGCCCCACTCTGAAATTGGTGGTCATCACTTGTTAAGTGATTTGTTGGGCCAATAATCATCTTTTTCTGAAACTACAAGAGGATTTGTGGAACCATCTTTCAAATCAATCACCATAGATTCTACTGTAATTTCAATTTCTCAAACTCCTTTATTGACTTCATCAACGGAATTATCTCTTCCGTTGACAAGTGTTTCTCCATCAACGGAATCCATTCCGTTGACAGTTCAAACTACCATTCCGTTGATAGCTCATTCTGCACCATTTATTGAAAATCAAGTTGTTCACACAACTAGTGCAGATGATCTAGTGGTAGTTGAAACACTTTTAGGATTGAAATGGAGTGATTCTGAGAGGCTGGCTTGCAGCCAGGCAAAAGGAGAGAATGAGAGTGAAAGGCTGGCTATTTCTTCCAGCCAGGCAAAAGGAGAGATTGAGAGTTCCACCTTAGTAGGTGAAGGTGAGGGTGTGAGAGGTGTGAGCCATGGGGAGCCCATGATGCAAGAAAATAGTAGAGAGAGAGAAGGGACTACAGCAGATCACAAGGAGGAAACAACCATTGCAAGTGAGTTAATGGAGGTTAATGAGGGAGAAAGAGAATTGTCTTTCCAAGAGCATTATCAACAAACTCTGGATAGCATTTCTCTGGATCCTGAAACCTTTACTCACCCTGTGCCAGCATACCAAATCATGGCTCAACAGGGCAATGTGGAGGCAGAGAGGACTTTAAATCTAATTCATACAACTACATCCATGATGAGGGCTAATGATGCACTTGCCAATTTGTCTCCAGGAGCTGGTGGAAGTGATCAGTTTGCTGATTTTTCAAGTGATGATGAGAGTCTTGATGCTGATTTCCAAGGGGTGGCTACCACTACACAGACTGGGACATCTGTGATGCCTCCTAAGCCAAGATGGCTCTATCAAGATTCACTTGGATATCAAGGGTTGGATGCTGCAATTACAAGGCAGTATAATGAAGCTTACTTGGCTCATGAGTCTGCACCTCCAAATGAGAAGAAATTCTACAAAGCCATTTTGGACTCTCTAGAAATCCAGAGGCTCCAAATGCTACAAACAAGGATTGAAGCCAGGGAAATCAAGGACACAATTGCAAGTTTCAGGGACTCCAATGATAGAAGGTTTGATGAAAGACTTTCACTTCTCACTGTGACCAAAATAGACAAATTCTTCAGAAGGGATCATGATGTGGCAACCACTTTGAAAACCCTTACTGATAGGGTGGACAAAGTGGAAGTTACATTAACTCATATGCAACAGGCACAGGAGAAGCAAACTCGACTTCTGACTCAGCTAGTGGCAGCTCAAGGTCTCCCTCTCATCACTCTTGATGATAACAAAAAGGGGGAGAAATCAAAGGAGCTCAATATTCAAATCTCAAAAGTTATGGTCCCAACCATTTCTTTACCACAGGAGCCACTAGCTATTGGGGAGTCCATCAAGGATAAATTGGATGGAATTGACCTGATTCAACGTACATCTATGAGGCTACAACTTGCAGAACAGATAAAAGAGAAATGGTCTAATATAGATGCATGGGTCAAGAAGATAGCTGAAAGTGCAAGACATAAACATCCATCAACGGATCAAGCTACTTCTACATCAACGAATGCCATGGTCTTAGTGTCAACGGAATTGGAGCCATAGGTTAAACTCTCATATGATCTAAAGCCTCTTCTACATGGAGTGATTCCTGGTCCAAGGAAAGAAAAGGGACAAACTTCATGTATTAGAGATGTGGACCCAACTACTTTTCAGAGATGCTTATCTCCAAATTCCCCAGCTAAACCAAAGGGCAAAAATATTGCTAGGACTTTTTATCCTCCTCCATTTCTAGATGAGCTCAAGATTCTGAGTGAACTTATTATAAAATGCAAGGAAAGCAATGTGCCTGAGATCAGGAATCAAAGAGCAATAGTCTATAGGAAAGGGCAAGAAATTTGTGTTTGGGCTGGTCACCCAAATTTTGCTGAAGCTAAAGCTGAGGAATTAGCTAGGGCAGACATGCAAGCTCTTGCAGTTGCCCAAGCTCTAGATGAAGAGGAAAGACAACAAGAAGAAAGAGCTAGAGCTAAAGTTGTGCAAGGTAAAAGAAAAAGTATAAGGCAACCTAAAACAAGAGCTAAAAGGAACTTGGCTTTTGATGAGGATGATTCTCAATGCACTGTAACAGATGCACCTGTAACAGCTGTGCCTCCAACTTTTTCAGATAAAGGTTTTGGAGCAAAATTAGCTTGTGACCCTGAACATCTAGTCAATTTTCATGATCAACCAATTGTGCCAAAGGAGGAGCCATTTGAGTTTGATGAAGCTAATTTTCCCAAATTTTTGGTTGAGATGGATTCAAAGAAGAAATCAAGGCAGAGGGCTACTAAAGCTAAACCAGTTTTTGTGAGAAGGCCACAAGTTGAGAAACCACCTACAAACCCAGAAGACTTTATCTACATTGCAGATATAAGGGAGGAGTCTGACTTAAACCTATATCTTGATGACTTGGTGGAAGTGAGAGGAATAGGAGCTACTCATAAACTACCAGAGAGATTAGTGTTTGTCTACAAGGGTGGAAGGGAACAGATTTGGCCTCTACACAGAATTCTAGTAGAGGATTATCAGGCATTGCTAGTGGTGTTCAAGTGCTTAAAGAAAGATTATGGGTTCATCAAAACTGCTAAGTCTGAGGTTGTCTCCAAGATCTGTCAAGTAAAAGCTAGATGGAACGAGCCTAATGCACTTCCCATAACTCTAAAGGTCCCTCAAACAGGAAAGAAAATTCATCTCCAACCCTATTGGATGATGGAATTCAGAGACAAGGACAACTGTAGGAGATTCTTCATAATAGAGGACCAATTGGAAAAGGCATCTAATGAAACTCTAAGATTTATGCAATCCAAGTTGGGTGATCAAGATGAAGAAGAGAAGATTTTCTACAGGAGGCTCCAAGCTCAAATTGAGGAGAACAATGCTAAGAAGGGGAAGAAAACAAGGCCACAGATAAAAGGATGGTAAATCTGCTCAGGCTAGAGGAGCAACTCTGTGCACTTGTGTTGTAAGAATTTCTAATTTGTTTTCAATAAATTTTAAAGTATCATGAAGCTCAATACAATCTCTACTTTTGTAATTTGTAATCTGTTTAAGTGTTTTTGTTATCATCAAGGCTCTTCATTTATGGTTGTTTTTCTATCAGTCATAAATTGGGGGAGATTGTTAGGAATATATTGTTCTTGATGATAATTATAAAAACACTTAGTAGATTTTGTGTTAAGTCACTTTTGTAACTGTCAACGGATTGGTATGCTTTGCAGCTTCCGTTGACAGGTAGCTCATCAACGGAATGAGTAATGTAGTAATTGTACTGTACAATACTTCACTAGTTGATAGGCAATTGTTGTAGGTATTAGATAGGTTTTCTAAGTCATGTTGACCAAGTACTAGATAGGCAAAATAGGTTGGTTAATTGTAAATATAATGTGCCTTGTAATTTTGCCTAAGTGAAGACATGCCAACGAAATGGAGATTACACTATCAACGGAATGAAGAATGTACCATCAACAGAATGAAGAATAAAGCCATCAACGAAATACATCTCACTACTATCAACGAATCACTATCACTTTTCTGAACAGTTGACAAAATGATAGTGACAGTTTTCTGACAGATCAAAAGGTGATGTAGAAGTGTACTTTGCATTGGGAGCCATTAAAATGGTCACTGGGAATGAGGAAACATTCCAATTTCCAATAAGGTTCTTGAGTGTGATCATAATAAGCATGAAGACAAAAGACAAGATCTCCAAGGACCATTGGACAAAAGGAATGAAAAGCAAGCTACTGGTGGTTACTCTTTGTACATTTTAGAGTAGCCACAAATAGCATTGTAAACTTGGGATATATAACCAAGTGTAGCAGTTCATTTTATAGTAAGAAGAAGTGAGTTAGAATAATTTTGTATTAGCTTTCTTTCAAGAGCACTCTCACTCTACTTCAAGAACTGAGCAGTTGTGCTACGTTTGTAACACAGATTATTCCCGCAATAAAAACATCTCAGTTGGATCCTCAAAACATCCAACTGAAATTTTATATTTGCTTGTGTTTTTATTTTCTGTTTTAAGTTATTTAAAAGTTGTTTTAAGTTTAAAAATATCTAGAATTGTATTCAACCCTCCCCCCCACCTTCTACAATTCTGTTAGGTCATTTGGGATTAACATCCTTGCTCCTAGCTTCATCCATGGATGTTATCATGCTCAAATCATGAGCTAAAGTTGATGATGAATAGTGAAATGAATAGTAATGCTTGATTTTCTTGTTTTGATCTTGAAGTTTAAGACTTGTAAAGGATAATCAAGGAGCAAGGAAGAGTATAATAGCCATATATAGTCCATATTAAGTACCAAGGAAGGTATAAACCCTCTCACACTTTTACTTATACTTTGATATTAGTGATTAAATTGATAATGATTAGTGATAGTGTGATGTAGAAGTGATATGCTTGTTAAGAATGATGTTTAGTGGATTGGTTGATGGTTAAACTTGTGAATGATGGTATGAACTTGTTTAGACAGAAATAAGTTGGTTTAGATGTGAAATTTGAGTTATGATTTCTTGGGTATTGATTGGTGAATTGATTGGAGTGTTTTAAACACGGGAATCACGATTAAGCGTCGTTACCATGTCGGATTTTCCTTAGAAAGTTTAGACAGAGACCACGGTTACCTTCTAGACATAACCATAAGACTTTCTGACTATGATCATGTAGGTCTTGTTTCATAGTTTGTTTTGGCGAAAGAATCGTATCGTTTTGTTGGGATTTATGGGTGATAGCATAGGAACAACTTAACTTTGTATATACTTAATTTTTTAATTAAGTAGAACATATTGTCACAGCCAAAGTATGTTCTTGTAATCAGTATGCAATGTTATTTTAATTGTGTAATTTGGAAGAAGTTCACTTTCCGTGTTCAAGCCTCAAAGAATGCATATTAGATGACAGCATGAATAAAGGTTACTGTCATAAGCATTGACAGTAAGATTACAAGAAGACAGAATGTTGCAAGTCAAGACAGCATATTCACTCTGACAGCAACATTGGCGGAAGACTACACGACAACAACTTTAGCCCTCGACAGCAAGTTTGGAAACCTCGACAGCACACTATGTGGGGAACTCCTACTGTCACCAAAAGCACATTCCTGTGACAGCAAGCTTTGCGGCAAAAGTAACTGTCTCGAGAAAGATCCTTGTTCTAGGTATCTTTCTCAGTCAAATCCCGTGACAGTTTCAATGTTCAAGAAACAGGTGTGTTGCAGTATCCCTAAGCTGCATCAAGTCTGCAAGACTACGACAGAAGCTTCAAGCACTGCAAACAAAAGCGAATCAATTCAAGAGCAAGGTCAACTCTCTATTTTCTGAATTGTTTTAGCTAGAAATAGAATGAATCTAGGTTGCTTTCTTTGTAATGTATATCTGACATTGTTAGCAATTTAGGAAAGTCACATGGGTAAACACTTTGTAAGAAGCTGCCACTTGATAATGACAACAGCTTCACAGACCCGTGTTGACAGTGATAGGATTAGTTTTATACTTAGACTATTAATTCATTCTAGGTATGTAACGAAGACAAGCAAGTGTCTTGAAGAGAAACCGAAGCTCAAGAATTCTCTCTTGAGGTTGTAGCAACACTTTGCAAAATAAATAAAACATTTATTTTGTGAATCATGTCTTCTCGATTATACTGTTTGTGAATGCATACATATTATTGATAACATTAAATCTTATTTTTGGTTGTTGAAACTGAGATTGAATTTTATCAGTATTGCATTCATCCCCCCCCCCCCTTCTGCAATACACGAGGACCAACAACTGGTATCAGAGCATTCAGATTAACACACATATCTGAGATCACGATGACAATGCAGAAATCAAACAGTATCAAGATCCCAGCTTTTGATAAAGAGAACTACAACATTTGGAAAAGAAAGATCTTGTTGTTTATCAAAGCTGCGAATCCACTATACCCAGGTATTCTCGAGAATGGTCCTTTCATTCCAAGGAAGGAAATTGAAGCCACAACAGTAAATGGTGAAGTCATTCCTGCACATTGGGTTCCCAAAGATCCCTCCGAATTTTTGGAACCTGAGAAGGAGAAAATAGTGCTAGATGATCACTTGCAACTCATCTTGCTCGATTCTCTCACGTTGGATAAAGCCATGTGTGGAAGTGTGATAAGCTGCACATCTGCCAAGGAGATGTGGATCAGGTTAACTTTACTATGTGAAGGAAGTGAAGAAGTTAAGGGCAATCAAAGGCAAATACTGATATCACAATATGAGGCATTCATGGCCAAGTCTGGTGAAGACTTAACTTCCATGTTTGAAAGGTTCAGTAAGCTCTTAACTGAACTACAGATACATGGCAAGTACTATGACAGAAAAGAATTAAATGTCAAGTTCCTGCTCACACTGCCTGATCACCTTGAACACAAGACAACAGCCATACGAGAAGGAAGAGATCTCAACAATATAACCTTTGAGACACTTTATGGCATTCTGAAATCTTATGAACTTGAACTCTTTCAAAAGAGAGCCATACAAAGTGGAACAAGGAACAAGATGGTTAATATGTCAAGTGCCCTAGTAGCACATGTGCCAAGGATCACACAACCAAGTGAAGTACTACAAATCACACAACCAACCCCTGTACAATCCTTGAAGATAGAAGAGGTTGTTGAAGATTATGAGAAAGTAGTACTACAGCTCAAGGATGTGGAAGATGAAGACTTCTACACAATGGAGGAACTGGAAAGCATGGACAATCCTACTATGGCCTACATGGCTAAAAAGTTCAAGAACTTTAGGTTCAAGAAGGATAGGTCATTCAGGCCCCAAGGCCAAGCATCCAAGTTCACCAAGGGAAGCTCATCAAAGGCTGCTGTGGGAAGCTCATCCAAAGGAGGATGCAAGACTTGATTTGTGGATAGATCTAAATTCAAGTGTTACAACTGTGATGAACCTGGTCATTTTGCTACTGAATGCAAAAGACCCAAACAGGTTCCGAGATTTGAGAAAGGAACTGGTGGATACTCTAAGAAGAATCAAGGTAGAACCTATGTGGCTGAAGGAAAGTGTTGGGATGAGTCTGATGATGAAGATGAAGAAGAATATGTCAACCTAGCTCTCATGGCTAGCACTGATAAAGTAACATCAACATCTTCAAGTCAGGGCAAAAAGAAAGATCAAGTCATGTGGATCATTGACAGTGGTTGCTCAAGCCACATGACAGGTGATAAAGCCCTGCTATCACACTATGTAGAGAAAGCTGGCCCAATCATAACCTTTGGAGACAACAGCAAGGGTTACACAGTGGGATATAGCTGTCTGGAAATTGGAAATGTTGTCATTGAAGATATTGCTCTTGTGGATGGATTGAAGCACAATCTACTCAGTGTCAGCCAATTCAGTGACAGGGGATTCAAGGTTGATTTTGATATGATGCCGTGTAACATCTATCACAAGAAGGATGGTAGCCTCTCTCTAAAAGGGGTTAGAAAAGGAAGCTTGTTTGTTGCTGACTTAAACTCAACAAAGAAGGATAAAGTTTACTGTTTCTACAGTAAAGTAACTGTTGGTGACAGTATTCTTTGGCATAGGAAGCTCTCACATCTCAACTTCAAAACAATGAATATTTTGATGAAGAAGGAGTTAGTGAGAGGTTTGCCCCAAGTCCAAGCAAATGAACACCAACATAGAAGCACTCAAGTTGATTCATATGGATCTTTTTGGACCAGTCAATGTACCATCTATGGCCAAAAAGAGATATGCCTTAGTAATGGTGGATGATTACTCAAGGTACACTTGGGTGAAGTTTCTTGAATCCAAAGATGAAGCTGCTCAAGTGATTATTGATCAAGTCAGAGTTCTTGATAGAACTCCAAACTCAAAAGTTCAAATCTTGAGGAGTGACAATGGTACAGAATTCAGAAATGCCACACTTGGAAATTTCTGTAAAGATGAAGGAATTGTACAACAATTCTCTGCTGCAAGGACTCCACAGTAGAATGGAGTTATAGAAAGAAAGAACAGGACTCTCATTGAAGCAGCTAGAACTATGTTGCATGATGCCAAACTGCCAACATATTTCTGGGCTGAAACTATCAACACAACTTGTTATACTCAAAACAGAACCATGATTAACAAAACTCATGCAAATACACCTTACTGTCTGCTAACTGGAAAGAAACCTACTGTCAAATATTTTCATGTGTTTGGGAGCAAATGCTTTATGATGAAGGATAACCATGAGAAGAAAGGAAAATTTGACACTAAGGCATTTGAAGGACTATTCATGGGTTACAGTACAGAAAGGACTGCCTACAGAGTTTATGTTATGGAACACATGATTATTGAAGAGAGTGTAAATGTCACATTTGATGAAACCAAGTTTCCAGGACTGCATGAAGAAGGAAAGATGCAGACATTCAGATTTGAGAATCAAGGATACTTGGAAGCTGAGGAAATTGTTGATGAAGAACCTAGCTTCACTCAAATTGTTGAAGTTGATAAAGATACTGTCAATACCACTACTGTCAACCAAACTCCAGCTCAGTCACAGACCATAACCTCTAACATTCATAACAGTGGTGACTCTGGAGACAATGAAGAACATGGTGAAGACAATGGGATTGGTGAGCATTCAACTCAACAAACTGAAGCAACTGTTCTTGTACAATCAAGTAGCTTGCCCATAATCACCAAGTGGAACAAGGATCACACAAATGACCTTATCATTGGTGACCCTACTTCTGGAGTGAGGACAAGGAACAAAGTCTCTGCTGACAGCATGTTTTCATGCTTCCTGTCTCAAATGGAACCCAAGACAACTAATGAAGCATTGTTGGATTCTGACTGGGTGATAGCCATGCAAGAAGAGCTAAATCAGTTTGAAAGGAACAATGTATGGAAGCTGGTTCCAAGACCTAAGGGAAAGTCAGTCATTGAGACCAAATGGGTTTTCAGAAACAAGCTTGATGAAAATGGATCAGTGACAAGAAACAAAGCAAGGCTAGTGGCTAAAGGTTACTGTCAACAGGAAGGAATAGATTATGATGAGACATTTGCACCTGTTGCAAGACTTGAAGCTATAAGAATCTTTCTAGCCTATGCTGCACACTACAACTTCAAAGTATTTCATATGGATGTCAAAAGTGCCTTCCTAAATGGAGAGTTGGAAGAAGAAGTGTATGTTGAACAGCCACCAGGGTTTGAGGATGCTGAAATGTATGATTTTGTATACAAACTCTTCAAAGCTTTGTATGGACTAAAGCAAGCACCCAGGGCTTGGTATGACACACTTTCCACTTTTTTTTTGGAAAATCAGTTTACTAGAGGAGTTGTGGACAAGACACTTTTCTACAAACACCATGGCAAGGACATCATTCTGGTACAAATCTATGTGGATGACATCATTTTTGGTTCTACAAATGAGAAGCTGTGTGAGAAGTTTTCCTCTCTCATGAGTAACAAATATGAGATGAGTATGATGGGAGAATTGTCATTCTTTCTGGGATTACAAATTCTTCAACAACATGATGGAATCTTCATTTGTCAAGCTAAATACATCAAGGAACTTCTCAAAAAGTTCAACTTGGAAGATTCATCACCTGCAAAGACACCAATGTCCACATCAACTAGTCTGGACCTTGATTCTAAAGGAAAGAAAGTTGACTCAAGCACCTATAGAGGCATGGTAGGATCTCTCCTATATCTAACTGCTAGCAGACCTGACATCATGTTTGCTACATGTCTCTGTGCAAGGTTTCAAAGTGATCCAAAAGAGTCACACTTAGTAGCCATCAAGAGAATCTTTAGATACTTAAAAGGCACTCCTAATCTAGGCCTTTGGTATCCTAAGAATACTGGATTTGATCTAATTGGTTACTCAGACTCAGACTATGCTGGATGCAAGATTGACAGAAAGAGTACTACTGGTAGCTGTCAATTTCTTGGTGGAAGATTGGTCTCATGGTTTAGCAAGAAGCAGCATTCAGTTTCTACCTCAACTGCAGAAGCTGAGTATATTGCTGCAGGCAGTTGCTGTGCTCAAATTCTATGGATGAAGAATCAACTTCTGGATTATGGTCTAGTGCTAAGAGACATTCCTATTTACTGTGACAACACTAGTGCCATAGCCATTTCAAATAATCCAGTTCAACACTCTAGGACAAAGCACATTGATATAAGACATCACTTTATCAGAGAGCATGTTGAACAAGGAACTGTGAAGCTGATCTATGTCCAAACTGACAAGCAACTTGCTGACATCTTCATTAAGCCATTGGATGAAGCAACCTTCAACAGGTTGGTAAGTGAATTGGGAATGCTGAATCTGGTATGTTGATTTACTCAGTTTTCTATATTTCCAAATTCTCGTTTGAAGCTCATGACAGCAACTTCAAACCTGCTGTCAAGAGAAGTTACTGTCTACTTGGTCTATGTCTGTTATGCGACAGCATGTGTTGATTTGACTTTTCATGTCAGTATTTTGTGCCAGTCTCATACTTTTAGACCGTGTATGACATTAATGTGGTTACTTGTTAAGTTTGAGAGATAAAAATCTGTTCCATTGGACTTTCACACCGTTTTGCATTAATCTGTAGGATTAAAGGAGGACACGACCATTAATTACTTTTGTGGTAGTTGTATGGGTACTCTAACTGTTGACCATTAGACTTTAATCCTTAGACGGTTTTGCCTATAAATTAACCTTAGGTTTCACCAGTCTGCTCTCAGTTTTAAAGTAAATAATGGAAAACAAAGTAGGAATTGAAGTAGGGCTAAAACGGTGCGATAGTGAACCCGACAGTGAAGAGATTGAGGAGCTCTTCGAGATACTGTTGGATGCCATCGATGAGATAGACGAGGAAAAGAAAAAAGGAAGAGGAGGCCAAGGCGCAGGAAGACGAGAAGGAGCTTCAGGCACTTCTCAAGGAAGAAGGTCGCACTGAAGAAGAGATTAAGGAAGAGCTTTTAGAACTAGTTGATAAAATCATAGAATAATGTACTCAATGCTCTATTTTAATGATTTTATTAATAATAATAAAAGTTCTTGTTTTTGTGGTTATTGAGTTTATGATTTGTCTGTGTTAATTGCATAATATCTGTGCTCAAAAGATTACATTGCTAAATCCATAATTTATCAATATTAAGTTAAGTTTATGAATAAAGCATTCTAATAAGTTCATGACAGAACCAATTCCCAATCGAAGTTACTGTCGTTAAGAAGGATACTGTCGTGTGTTTCTTGACAATAACCTTCTTGACAGCAGGGAAAGACTTTTTGTCCAGACTTGTAAAGGATACTGTCATTCATATGCTTAACGGTGACAACAAGCTTTTGTGCAATAGTTGCTGTCGCGCAAAACCTACTGTCACCACCTCTTATTACCGACAGATTATTTCTAGCGCACAGGTTACTGTCAACAATAGTGGACCGTTGAAATTGGATATTTATCCCACGTTGGTCAGTGAATAACGGGCAGTAACTGACGTGTTATAAGAGTGGGTTAAGACACGTTCTTTAATTCCACTTTTTGTGCACAACGTTTGAGATACCTCTATTTATTCCCCAGTTACTCAGACATATCACTCTCATCGAACTCAAGGCAATATACTTTTCTTCAAGCAAAAAGCCACTTTCTTACTTTCTTCTTTTCTTGAAATCTCCATGGCACCCAAACAGACTCTCTCTCAAACAAACTTTGCTGGCATCTTTTCCCCAAATGATGCTGGTGAAGGTTTCAAAGGACTCGTGTTGTTCTTGAACAAGTCCTATCTCGGTTCTGCCATCACCTCAACCCCCATTCTCGACTTAGACAGAATTGAGGCTTTTTGGCGAACTGGTGTTGCTCAAACTGAGGGTGAGAACCCGGGTATTCAATTCACAATCTCTGGGCAACAATACACTCTTACAGCTGAGGTCATCAACATTGCTCTTGGAATTACACTTGAAGCAGGACAACAATTTGCTGAACTTGCCAATGATGACACTCTTAAGAAGCTCTTCTTGAAGATTGGGTATGCAGACCCTATTCTCGAAGAGGGGACTACCAAATGGTATCCGTCTGGTGAAATGGATAGGAAGCATCTGAGAAAGGAGTGGAGCATGATACTTGATGTAATGGTCAAGGTGTTCTCTACCAAGTCCACAGGCTGGAATGGAATACCCTTCTACATCAAGAAACTGACACATTCTCTTGTCAATGGATACAAGGTGAATGTTGGAGCTCTCCTCATGGCACACCTTAGGGCTGCCATAGGTAAGAAGGTATCAATCTACCCTCGCTTTCTTATGATGTGCATTAATTCATTCTGTGATTTTAATGATGCTGCCCCTCGTTTAGAGGCTTGCTCAGTTTTGAAAAAGAACACACACACACACACACACACTGTTATCCTCACAGAATCTCAATGCACATATTCCACTTTGTTTCACTCAACACATGGTTGATCAAGTGTCCAACCCTGATCTACCATTATCATCTGGTTATGACTCTTTCACTCTTGAGAATGAAACTGAATTAGACCCAAATTTAGTTAACCCACATTCAACACCATACACTCAGCCTAGGACCTCTAGACTTTCCAAAGCCCAAAGAGAAGCCTTGCAAGAATCCAGAAAACGACCCTTAGAAGCTGATGTTGGTGGTAGCTCTGTGAGTCAAGAGGGAGACACTGCACCTAGTGCAGCAAATAAGGAGGCTAGTCAAACAGAACCCCCAGTGGTTCCCCCTGAGCCTAAGAAGAAGAGAGCTAGGAGGACTAAAACCACTGTTAGCCAAGCTGTAGTTTCTCAACAAACTGTGGTTACTGAAAGGGATTCAAACACCTCCCTAGATGTGCCTTCTCAACAAGGTGCATCTATTGAAATTGGCTTGTCTCCCAAGGCACCCTGTACAGAGTCTGCACAAACTCATGGTTCACAACCTGAGGAACCTCCACTTGAAGAAACACACAGTGAGTTAGGGCACAGTAAGGATTTCTCTATTCCTTTTGATGATTCACATGTTTCTCCTGTGAATCAGCCCCCACTCTCTGCTACACTTTCACCTTCTTCCTTCCCTACACATTCTTTTGTTTCTTCTCCACAACCTAGAGAAGGGGACAGTCCCAACCCTTCAGGTTTTGATCATCCTTCTCCAATCATGGATGAGCCCCATCTAGTGGTCCACAAGAACCCATTTCTCAAAGTTAAATGGACACCACTCCTCCAAACACTGAGCCAGGGCAAAGTGGTAGTTTGTCAGAAAATGAAATAGCCAACACTTTGTCTGAACTCCAAGGAGCATCTTACCTTCAGGAAGATGCTGTCACAGCCTCTGTTGCTGTCAAAGACACTGGCAATGTTGTTGTCCTGGATACAGCTGTTGTCATGGGTGGAGAGAAAGATACTGTCACTACAGAACCTACTATCACTCCACTTCCCAAAGATGCTGTCATGCCAGAACCTGCTGTCCAGACTCCAACTGACAGTAACATTCATGCCAAAGATATTGTCCAGTCCTCTCAGCCTGATTTTGATGCTGTACTCATTGAGGATGCCTCTGATGATGATCTACCTCTTACCAAACTCTTAAAGGTACATTCTAAATCTTCTCCTTCCATGCATGTTAGTACTGCTCATACCCATGCATCTAGGTTGAGTGAGGGTGTGCAAAAGAAAAGAGAGATAAAAGAAAAGAGAGGTGAGCATAAAAAATGAGAGGCAGCCAAATGTGCTGGCAAAAGGAGAGGGACTTGAGCATGTCCAGAGAGACTTTGAGGGAGCCCACACTGTTCAGGCATTAGGCCTTGAGAGTCATTCTGTGAGGGGTGATGAGATCACTCAAAAACACCCTGAGAGTGTGAGAACCCCCATAGCCTCCAAGCCACTTTCTTTTCCTTCCCCTCCAAGAAGGTTAAGGTATGGTGGCCCCTCTGCTACTTTTGGTAACAGGATTGCAGCTCTGGAAGGACAGTGTGCTACTTTGAACTCCAAGATGGACTCTCTCTCTCAAGTGGTGGTTGATTGTTTTTCTGCTACTCAGCTCTCTATCCAGTTCCTCACTGACCTAGTAGCTGCCAACTCAACTAAGGGGGAGAAGGTAGCAAGATTAGAATCAATATCTATTCAGGGATCAGGTGGAACTCAGGGGAGCCAGTAACTGTGAAGACCAAAGGGGGAGCTAAGGGGAAAGCAATGTCTAAGGGGGAGCAAGTCAAACCAAGCAGTGGACAACCAAAGGATAAAGCTGAAGAGCTTGTTGAAGTTGACTTGGATGGAGAAAAAGTGTTGATGTCTAAGGCAACTCAAGATGCAATGCAAAGAAGACCTGCATCTAGACATCCAATTCTACCTCCTGTGACAATCAGAGAGCCAACTTCAGCAACTCAAGAATCTGCTCTACAAAGAAGATGGAGAGAAATGGAGGAACAGAATAAGGTTGGGAAAGGTAAAGGGAAACTGCCTGAATCCATCCATAAAGGAAATACTTGGTCCAATGGTACTGAGTATGATCAAGAAGAAGTCAATACTCTAATGGTGGATTACAGGGAGAGCACATTACACAATCATGACAGTGAATTTAACAGTTTGGTGGAAGAAGCAATGAATGCTCCAAGCAACCGTCCAACCAACACCACAAAACTGTTAAAAGATCAAATCACCAGTGTCAGTGTAATGGTGAATGATGAGAAAAGATGTGCTGTAAGTATCTATTTCACTTCTGGCATATCTTATTTCATCACAATTCAGTTATTGCAGAGTCTGCCAGCAAAGGTGTTGTGTGCTTTGAAGGGAAAGATCAGGGCAACTCAAACACCATTCAATGAAATATTGGATATGCAAATCCAGAACCTGATCACACAAAAGCTACGTGAAGTCTACACAAATCCACCAAGTGTTTTATACAGATCTAAAACTAAGGATGACACAAGAAGGAACAGCTTCATGAATTTGGTTAGCCCATCCAGAATGGAAACCAAGTCAATTCTGAAAGTGTTAGATGGAATACTCAGTTCAAATGCCAATCCAGGAAGAGTTTATGATGTTCAAGAGATCTACAAAATGCTGGTGTTGAAAGACAAGGCACTGGGAGCTAGAGTGAAGGAACTAATCTCTTGAGCCAATGCCAAAAGAAATGATCAAGGTGGAAGCTGTCTCTATGACATTCCTCCTCAGGATGATGATGATGAGGTTGGAGGTGGTGAAGCTTCTGGAAATGCTGGAAATGCTGGTGGAAGTAATTCTGGGAATACTGGTATTCAATCTCAGAATGAAGGCAATGAAGAAACTCCTAGTCAAGAAATGAAAGATGCTGGTGCAATAGATGAAGAGGAGCCAAGAATACTGGAAGCTTTGGAGGCAAGCATTCTTAGATGTGCTATTGATTGCATAAATGCATAAAAAGATGCTGTCACCAAAGGTACTGTCGACAAGGATACTGTCATAGAAGATGCTGTCATGGAAGATACTGTCGACAAAGGTACTGTCAAGAAAGGTTCTGTCAAGGATGAAGCCAAAGCTACTGTCAAGCCCATAAGACTGAAAGCTAAAGCAAGAGCATGGTTTTCTAGACAGAAACCTGAAGGAAAGCACAAGTACTCAGGAAAGGAAAAGGCCACTGGATTTGGCAGGAATCTTAAGAAGCCAATTCAATCAATACCTCCCAACAGTCTTAAGATACAACAGATGCAATCTAGAGAAATCAAGAGTGTTGAGGCTAAGATGGATGCAAATCAAGAGGTCACTGAGTACATTCTGTGGTGGGAAGAATCAAGATCTATCTACCAAGGTTGATAAGGATTTCAATCTGGTATCCACATCAACCAGTGGTAGGATATCAAACTTAGATAAAAGGAGAATTGACTTCTTCTACCTGGAAAGAATGGTAGAGTTGCTGGAGAGCTATGATAATGTTCCATAGTCTGTTATGGAACATATTCTGAAATATCAAGCTGATAGGGATGCTGAATTCTATCAGAAATTTGGCTACAACTTTGCAGATTTTGATGATGCTGATATTTAAACTGATTTACCAGCTTCTCCTATACCATATCACTGGTACTATGAGTTTGATGATTCACCCACAGAAGAAAGGCAACCCAAGCCAAGCAAAAGACCTGACTCTTCTCAATACACTCAATATCAGTCAGAACTTGATAAGAAGGAAGCTGAACTCCTGGAAAGATGCAAGACTGCCAACAAGGCAGAAAGTGAAGCTCCAAATTATCAAACATGTATGCTGGAAAATCTCTTAAGAATCAAGCATCTAAAATAAGAAATCTATGTTTGCAGCTTGCACAAGCTAAAACAACTATTCTGAAGGATTTACAGTATATGGTAGCTGGATCAATTCATCCCCTGGAGCAGATCTGTTCTGACAAGATAGAGGAATTATTGGAAAGGAGAAAAGGAGAAGATTCAAAGCTGGACAAGCAAAGGAGGATGTCTCTCAATGCTTATCGTGGAAGTAGATTCAAGCTAATTCATGAAGAACTCCACTTCAGAAACTATCAATTTTATCAAGAGCAATGGTTGAATCTCAGGGATGCTAGTTCTCTTATTTCTCCTACTATCAAGAAGATCATTGAAGAGATAGAAGATGCTGCAGTCACACCTGCTGAAATCTCTCTTGTAGAAGGTCTAAGAGGCAGCTTGGTAGAAGCTCTCAGAAGAGAGGAAGTAACAAGACAAAAGAGGAAATCTCAAGCTAAGTAAACATTCTAAATCCATTCTGATCTTGTTAGTTAAGTTGTCAGCATATATTGTAAATTTGTTGTTATTGTCCATAAAAACAAATTGGGGGAGATTGTTGGGATTTATGGGTGATAGCATAGGAACAACTTAACTTTGTATATACTTAATTTTTTAATTAAGTAGAACATACTGTCACAGCCAAAGTATGTTCTTGTAATCAGTATGCAATGTTATTTTAATTGTGTAATTTGGAAGAAGTTCACTTTCCGTGTTCAAGCCTCAAAGAATGCATATTAGATGACAGCATGAATATGTTGGGTTTTATACTAAACTATTCATTTGTAGTATATAAACATTGTCCATTTTATTGAGAATCTTGATTGCATATTTTTACATTGTCTGTTTATTATATATTGTGGATAATTTAGTATCAAATGGGATAACAGAAGATTAAATTATCAGTGTCTATATATAATATAAAGGGTTCACAGTTGAAGTGGAATTAGACAAACCACTGGAATAACTGAAGTATTATTTGGGAATAGTTTATCTTGACTATTAAATAATACTTGTATACTTTGTGTATATTGAAAAGGATCGAAATATTAGAATTCTTCTTCTATTCTGACAATAAAGAAGAACTAAGATTCTATGATATTATTAATGCTTAGGTTCTCAATCCAAGTGTAGTGATTGACACTTGTATGCAATGCACATGCTTTGATTCATATGTGATGTAATTAATTGTTAATTATAATATTATGTATTGAGCAATGACATTGCATGCAGAGTGGGATATTAATTACATAAGGAAACCATGTCCTGATAATATTCGGGTTGATGATGTCCTCTTGAAAGCTCATAAAGATAATTATGCTTTAGTCCTGCAGGCAGATTTGTTCTTGCATAATTATAAGGTTGAGTGGATGATCAAGGATAAAAAAGATATTAATTAAATTAATTATCAGAAATTAATTTAATTAATGGACATACGATATCTTAAACATGGGGAATTTAATAAGAAAATAATAAGGAGCCGAATTTAATAATAAAATAATTACGGTATTAGGAAAGGTAGTGCAAATATTAATTCGTTAGTGGATAGAATTAATATTTAATGACATTGGGCTTGACCCAGAATGTCATTGGGAGGCCCGACCTAATTGTCCATGATCCCTACTGGAGCCTATATATATTCTTGTTCTCCTAAAGCTGAAAAAAAGAATAATTCGAGATTAAAAACCTAGGGCAGCCGCAAGGAGCTAGGGTTTTGGGATTTCGAGGCTTTAAGGAGAGGAAACTTTGGGAGATCGAAGGCCACACTTCGCTCAAAGGGAATCAAGGAATTCAGTAGAAGACGTGGATCAGAATCGTAGCGATAAGGTAAAGTTTTCTTTTCGAACTCATAATCAATCATATAGTAAAACGCAGAACAGTAATCATATGTCCCAACAATTGGTATCAGAGCTTGGTTATGCAGTTCTGCGTTTTATGATATGATGTCCATGTCGTAATTATATATGCATGTATATGGTGGTTGCTTGTATTGATTCTGTGATGCAGGTTGTAATCCACTATTATGGTCATGTTTTATTTGATTATGTGATTGGATCCCACGTGGTTTATCGTGGATGTTTGGTTGTTGTAAATCACGTGGTTTATCGTGGATGTTTGATTGTTGTAAATCATGAGGGTTTATCGTGATAGTTAAGATTATGATCAGATGTATGTATTAGAATAGGTTTGTTTTGCTGTATTATGTTGTATGTAATTGTTTAAACATCGGAGATAAGAGAAACAGGGTTCTTCCGCTGCGCCATACTGTTTTCGTGGGAGCTTCGCTGTTTTGGCTGCAGATTTTGCATACGATGTCCGATTTGGGCGAATAAGCACTTTTCGGAAACGGCAGAACGAGACGAACAGACTAGAATGCATCTAAAGAACCATTTCCCGATTTTTCGACCCATTCTGACGCTGTTTAGGCCTCCAAACAGGCTCCTGAAGATTTCAGGAAATTTTCAACGAAAGAATTCGAAGCTAATTTTCTGGGGCCATAATAGTGGATGTGTTTTATTATGTTTTACATAATTTCTGCTATTTTTTTTAATTATTGCAATTTTATATGCCTTACGTGATTATCATGCCATGCAATACTAACCTTAGTATGCTAGAACGACATGGACATAGGGTTATATGCTATGCTTTAATTATGTTGATCATCATGCCATGTTCTTCTATGTTATGTGTTCTTTGTCTTGTTATTATGATAACATGTGGACCTCGAAGAATTAACATAGGACGATGCATGTAGATATAAAAAAAAAAAATCCTCAAAGTAAAATACTAAGTGGGAGAGGGAATTAATTTGATATTGATCCCATGGTCATCCATTATTGGTTGTATGTAATTTAACACTAGGACGATTATGAATTGGATATATGTCACCTATCGTGGCGTATCATTTATGACGTCTGGGTAGTGTTAAGGATATTACTAGGACAATCTTCTTAAGTTAATCACGAAAATTGAAAGGTAAGCTCACCCCATCGTGACATACCAAGTTTCATAGAATTCGAGAAAAAAGTTGGACATTCCTTGATTGATGTTGATAATGGATATTTCTGTCTTAGGGGTTGTGTTCTTAAGCGAGTCCGTCTGTGACTTCACCGAAAACATCTGGGATTTATCCATTGATACATCGAACGGATGGGTTTGACTAAAGGCAACTTAAGATCTAAATAATGGTATACACTTAGCTATGAAAGATAATATATAGTCCACCCTAACGTGGCATATTATTTAGTAGTAGGACCGAAGTAATATTTAAATTTAAATGGTATATATGTCATCCATCATGGCGTACCAGATATTTATGAAATTTAAATATTAGTGCATTAATTTTAATTAATTGTTAGAGGAAACAAATAGGTTTTAAGATATATGCAATTTTCTGATTAAGTGTTATATGCATGATTCTCAGGATAGAATGGGCTTTAATCCACTTTTCACCATACTTAAGGATAACAAACTTACCAGACCTAACTATATTGAATGGAAACGCAATTTGGACATAGTGTTGACTGCTGAAGAGTTCAAATTTTGTACTATTGAACCCAAACCGGAACAGCCTGCTGCTGATGCTCCGGATGAGGAAAAAGAGTATTTTAAGAAGTGGACTAAGGCAGATGAGATGTCGCGATGTTACATTCTGGCAGCCATGTCGGGTGTTTTGCAACATCAGCATCAGGCCATGACCACTGCTACAGATATGTTCTATAATCTCAAGGAGCTTTTCAGAGATCAGAATAGGGCTGCTAGGTAAGTAGCAATGAAGTCTCTAATGAACACTCAGATGGCTGAAAAAACACCTGTAAGGGACCATGTTCTTCTGATGATGTCTCATATAAATGAACTAGAGGTCCTTGGTGCTGATATTGATGCGGAAACGCAGGTCGATATCATACTTATGGTTCCGGAATTTCCTGCTGGATTTGAATGTAGTTCCTAATTTGCCACGGCAAATCACAATTTATTGTGATAATACTGGTGCTGTCGCAAATACAAAGGAACCACGAGAACATAAGGCAGCAAAACACATTAAGCGTAAGTATCACCTCATACGACAGTTCGTTAAGCGAGGAGATATTATTGTAACTGATATAGCATCAAAGGACAACCGTGCTGATCCTTTCACGAAGAGTTTACCAGCTAAGGTTTTCGAAGAACACGTGGAGGCGATAGGAGTCAGATGTCTGGTCACGGAATAGTTATTTAAACTGGTAGCGGATTATATTAATAAACACTGATATACTCAAAGAATAGCTTGAGTATAAGTGGGAGATTGGTGGGTTTTATACTAAACTATTCATTTGTAGTATATAAACATTGTCCATTTTATTGAGAATCTTGATTGCATATTTTTACATTGTCTGTTTATTATATATTGTGGATAATTTAGTATCAAATGGGATAACAGAAGATTAAATTATCAGTGTCTATATATAATATAAAGGGTTCACAGTTTAAGTGGAATTAGACAAACTACTGGAATAACTGAAGTATTATTTGGGAATAGTTTATCTTGACTATTAAATAATACTTGTATACTTTGTGTATATTGAACATGATCGAAATATTAGAATTGTTCTTCTATTCTGACAATAAAGAAGAACTAAGATTCTATGATATTATTAATGCTTAGGTTCTCAATCCAAGTGTAGTGATTGACACTTGTATGCAATGCACATGCTTTGATTCATATGTGATGTAATTAATTGTTAATTATAATATTATGTATTGAGCAATGACATTGCATGCAGAGTGGGATATTAATTACATAAGGAAACCATGTCCTGATAATATTCGGGTTGATGATGTCCTCTTGAAAGCTCATAAAGATAATTATGCTTTAGTCCTGCAGGCAGATTTGTTCTTGCATAATTATAAGGTTGAGTGGATGATCAAGGATAAAAAAGATATTAATTAAATTAATTATCAGAAATTAATTTAATTAATGGACATACGATATCTTAAACATGGGGAATTTAATAAGAAAATAATAAGGAGCCGAATTTAATAATAAAATAATTACGGTATTAGGAAAGGTAGTGCAAATATTAATTCGTTAGTGGATAGAATTAATATTTAATGACATTGGGCTTGACCCAGAATGTCATTGGGAGGCCCGACCTAATTGTCCATGATCCCTACTGGAGCCTATATATATTCTTGTTCTCCTAAAGCTGAAAAAAAGAATAATTCGAGATTAAAAACCTAGGGCAGCCGCAAGGAGCTAGGGTTTTGGGATTTCGAGGCTTTAAGGAGAGGAAACTTTGGGAGATCGAAGGCCACACTTCGCTCAAAGGGAATCAAGGAATTCAGTAGAAGACGTGGATCAGAATCGTAGCGATAAGGTAAAGTTTTCTTTTCGAACTCATAATCAATCATATAGTAAAACGCAGAACAGTAATCATATGTCCCAACAATTGGTATCAGAGCTTGGTTATGCAGTTCTGCGTTTTATGATATGATGTCCATGTCGTAATTATATATGCATGTATATGGTGGTTGCTTGTATTGATTCTGTGATGCAGGTTGTAATCCACTATTATGGTCATGTTTTATTTGATTATGTGATTGGATCCCACGTGGTTTATCGTGGATGTTTGGTTGTTGTAAATCACGTGGTTTATCGTGGATGTTTGATTGTTGTAAATCATGAGGGTTTATCGTGATAGTTAAGATTATGATCAGATGTATGTATTAGAATAGGTTTGTTTTGCTGTATTATGTTGTATGTAATTGTTTAAACATCGGAGATAAGAGAAACAGGGTTCTTCCGCTGCGCCATACTGTTTTCGTGGGAGCTTCGCTGTTTTGGCTGCAGATTTTGCATACGATGTCCGATTTGGGCGAATAAGCACTTTTCGGAAACGGCAGAACGAGACGAACAGACTAGAATGCATCTAAAGAACCATTTCCCGATTTTTCGACCCATTCTGACGCTGTTTAGGCCTCCAAACAGGCTCCTGAAGATTTCAGGAAATTTTCAACGAAAGAATTCGAAGCTAATTTTCTGGGGCCATAATAGTGGATGTGTTTTATTATGTTTTACATAATTTCTGCTATTTTTTTTAATTATTGCAATTTTATATGCCTTACGTGATTATCATGCCATGCAATACTAACCTTAGTATGCTAGAACGACATGGACATAGGGTTATATGCTATGCTTTAATTATGTTGATCATCATGCCATGTTCTTCTATGTTATGTGTTCTTTGTCTTGTTATTATGATAACATGTGGACCTCGAAGAATTAACATAGGACGATGCATGTAGATATAAAAAAAAAAAATCCTCAAAGTAAAATACTAAGTGGGAGAGGGAATTAATTTGATATTGATCCCATGGTCATCCATTATTGGTTGTATGTAATTTAACACTAGGACGATTATGAATTGGATATATGTCACCTATCGTGGCGTATCATTTATGACGTCTGGGTAGTGTTAAGGATATTACTAGGACAATCTTCTTAAGTTAATCACGAAAATTGAAAGGTAAGCTCACCCCATCGTGACATACCAAGTTTCATAGAATTCGAGAAAAAAGTTGGACATTCCTTGATTGATGTTGATAATGGATATTTCTGTCTTAGGGGTTGTGTTCTTAAGCGAGTCCGTCTGTGACTTCACCGAAAACATCTGGGATTTATCCATTGATACATCGAACGGATGGGTTTGACTAAAGGCAACTTAAGATCTAAATAATGGTATACACTTAGCTATGAAAGATAATATATAGTCCACCCTAACGTGGCATATTATTTAGTAGTAGGACCGAAGTAATATTTAAATTTAAATGGTATATATGTCATCCATCATGGCGTACCAGATATTTATGAAATTTAAATATTAGTGCATTAATTTTAATTAATTGTTAGAGGAAACAAATAGGTTTTAAGATATATGCAATTTTCTGATTAAGTGTTATATGCATGATTCTCAGGATAGAATGGGCTTTAATCCACTTTTCACCATACTTAAGGATAACAAACTTACCAGACCTAACTATATTGAATGGAAACGCAATTTGGACATAGTGTTGACTGCTGAAGAGTTCAAATTTTGTACTATTGAACCCAAACCGGAACAGCCTGCTGCTGATGCTCCGGATGAGGAAAAAGAGTATTTTAAGAAGTGGACTAAGGCAGATGAGATGTCGCGATGTTACATTCTGGCAGCCATGTCGGGTGTTTTGCAACATCAGCATCAGGCCATGACCACTGCTACAGATATGTTCTATAATCTCAAGGAGCTTTTCAGAGATCAGAATAGGGCTGCTAGGTAAGTAGCAATGAAGTCTCTAATGAACACTCAGATGGCTGAAAAAACACCTGTAAGGGACCATGTTCTTCTGATGATGTCTCATATAAATGAACTAGAGGTCCTTGGTGCTGATATTGATGCGGAAACGCAGGTCGATATCATACTTATGGTTCCGGAATTTCCTGCTGGATTTGAATGTAGTTCCTAATTTGCCACGGCAAATCACAATTTATTGTGATAATACTGGTGCTGTCGCAAATACAAAGGAACCACGAGAACATAAGGCAGCAAAACACATTAAGCGTAAGTATCACCTCATACGACAGTTCGTTAAGCGAGGAGATATTATTGTAACTGATATAGCATCAAAGGACAACCGTGCTGATCCTTTCACGAAGAGTTTACCAGCTAAGGTTTTCGAAGAACACGTGGAGGCGATAGGAGTCAGATGTCTGGTCACGGAATAGTTATTTAAACTGGTAGCGGATTATATTAATAAACACTGATATACTCAAAGAATAGCTTGAGTATAAGTGGGAGATTGGTGGGTTTTATACTAAACTATTCATTTGTAGTATATAAACATTGTCCATTTTATTGAGAATCTTGATTGCATATTTTTACATTGTCTGTTTATTATATATTGTGGATAATTTAGTATCAAATGGGATAACAGAAGATTAAATTATCAGTGTCTATATATAATATAAAGGGTTCACAGTTTAAGTGGAATTAGACAAACTACTGGAATAACTGAAGTATTATTTGGGAATAGTTTATCTTGACTATTAAATAATACTTGTATACTTTGTGTATATTGAACATGATCGAAATATTAGAATTGTTCTTCTATTCTGACAATAAAGAAGAACTAAGATTCTATGATATTATTAATGCTTAGGTTCTCAATCCAAGTGTAGTGATTGACACTTGTATGCAATGCACATGCTTTGATTCATATGTGATGTAATTAATTGTTAATTATAATATTATGTATTGAGCAATGACATTGCATGCAGAGTGGGATATTAATTACATAAGGAAACCATGTCCTGATAATATTCGGGTTGATGATGTCCTCTTGAAAGCTCATAAAGATAATTATGCTTTAGTCCTGCAGGCAGATTTGTTCTTGCATAATTATAAGGTTGAGTGGATGATCAAGGATAAAAAAGATATTAATTAAATTAATTATCAGAAATTAATTTAATTAATGGACATACGATATCTTAAACATGGGGAATTTAATAAGAAAATAATAAGGAGCCGAATTTAATAATAAAATAATTACGGTATTAGGAAAGGTAGTGCAAATATTAATTCGTTAGTGGATAGAATTAATATTTAATGACATTGGGCTTGACCCAGAATGTCATTGGGAGGCCCGACCTAATTGTCCATGATCCCTACTGGAGCCTATATATATTCTTGTTCTCCTAAAGCTGAAAAAAAGAATAATTCGAGATTAAAAACCTAGGGCAGCCGCAAGGAGCTAGGGTTTTGGGATTTCGAGGCTTTAAGGAGAGGAAACTTTGGGAGATCGAAGGCCACACTTCGCTCAAAGGGAATCAAGGAATTCAGTAGAAGACGTGGATCAGAATCGTAGCGATAAGGTAAAGTTTTCTTTTCGAACTCATAATCAATCATATAGTAAAACGCAGAACAGTAATCATATGTCCCAACAATTGGTATCAGAGCTTGGTTATGCAGTTCTGCGTTTTATGATATGATGTCCATGTCGTAATTATATATGCATGTATATGGTGGTTGCTTGTATTGATTCTGTGATGCAGGTTGTAATCCACTATTATGGTCATGTTTTATTTGATTATGTGATTGGATCCCACGTGGTTTATCGTGGATGTTTGGTTGTTGTAAATCACGTGGTTTATCGTGGATGTTTGATTGTTGTAAATCATGAGGGTTTATCGTGATAGTTAAGATTATGATCAGATGTATGTATTAGAATAGGTTTGTTTTGCTGTATTATGTTGTATGTAATTGTTTAAACATCGGAGATAAGAGAAACAGGGTTCTTCCGCTGCGCCATACTGTTTTCGTGGGAGCTTCGCTGTTTTGGCTGCAGATTTTGCATACGATGTCCGATTTGGGCGAATAAGCACTTTTCGGAAACGGCAGAACGAGACGAACAGACTAGAATGCATCTAAAGAACCATTTCCCGATTTTTCGACCCATTCTGACGCTGTTTAGGCCTCCAAACAGGCTCCTGAAGATTTCAGGAAATTTTCAACGAAAGAATTCGAAGCTAATTTTCTGGGGCCATAATAGTGGATGTGTTTTATTATGTTTTACATAATTTCTGCTATTTATTTTAATTATTGCAATTTTATATGCCTTACGTGATTATCATGCCATGCAATACTAACCTTAGTATGCTAGAACGACATGGACATAGGGTTATATGCTATGCTTTAATTATGTTGATCATCATGCCATGTTCTTCTATGTTATGTGTTCTTTGTCTTGTTATTATGATAACATGTGGACCTCGAAGAATTAACATAGGACGATGCATGTAGATATAAAAAAAAAATCCTCAAAGTAAAATACTAAGTGGGAGAGGGAATTAATTTGATATTGATCCCATGGTCATCCATTATTGGTTGTATGTAATTTAACACTAGGACGATTATGAATTGGATATATGTCACCCATCGTGGCGTATCATTTATGACGTCTGGGTAGTGTTAAGGATATTACTAGGACAATCTTCTTAAGTTAATCACGAATATTGAAAGGTAAGCTCACCCCATCGTGACATACCAAGTTTCATAGAATTCGAGAAAAAAGTTGGACATTCCTTGATTGATGTTGATAATGGATATTTCTGTCTTAGGGGTTGTGTTCTTAAGCGAGTCCGTCTGTGACTTCACCGAAAACATCTGGGATTTATCCATTGATACATCGAACGGATGGGTTTGACTAAAGGCAACTTAAGATCTAAATAATGGTATACACTTAGCTATGAAAGATAATATATAGTCCACCCTAACGTGGCATATTATTTAGTAGTAGGACCGAAGTAATATTTAAATTTAAATGGTATATATGTCATCCATCATGGCGTACCAGATATTTATGAAATTTAAATATTAGTGCATTAATTTTAATTAATTGTTAGAGGAAACAAATAGGTTTTAAGATATATGCAATTTTCTGATTAAGTGTTATATGCATGATTCTCAGGATAGAATGGGCTTTAATCCACTTTTCACCATACTTAAGGATAACAAACTTACCAGACCTAACTATATTGAATGGAAACGCAATTTGGACATAGTGTTGACTGCTGAAGAGTTCAAATTTTGTACTATTGAACCCAAACCGGAACAGCCTGCTGCTGATGCTCCGGATGAGGAAAAAGAGTATTTTAAGAAGTGGACTAAGGCAGATGAGATGTCGCGATGTTACATTCTGGCAGCCATGTCGGGTGTTTTGCAACATCAGCATCAGGCCATGACCACTGCTACAGATATGTTCTATAATCTCAAGGAGCTTTTCAGAGATCAGAATAGGGCTGCTAGGTAAGTAGCAATGAAGTCTCTAATGAACACTCAGATGGCTGAAAAAACACCTGTAAGGGACCATGTTCTTCTGATGATGTCTCATATAAATGAACTAGAGGTCCTTGGTGCTGATATTGATGCGGAAACGCAGGTCGATATCATACTTATGGTTCCGGAATTTCCTGCTGGATTTGAATGTAGTTCCTAATTTGCCACGGCAAATCACAATTTATTGTGATAATACTGGTGCTGTCGCAAATACAAAGGAACCACGAGAACATAAGGCAGCAAAACACATTAAGCGTAAGTATCACCTCATACGACAGTTCGTTAAGCGAGGAGATATTATTGTAACTGATATAGCATCAAAGGACAACCGTGCTGATCCTTTCACGAAGAGTTTACCAGCTAAGGTTTTCGAAGAACACGTGGAGGCGATAGGAGTCAGATGTCTGGTCACGGAATAGTTATTTAAACTGGTAGCGGATTATATTAATAAACACTGATATACTCAAAGAATAGCTTGAGTATAAGTGGGAGATTGGTGGGTTTTATACTAAACTATTCATTTGTAGTATATAAACATTGTCCATTTTATTGAGAATCTTGATTGCATATTTTTACATTGTCTGTTTATTATATATTGTGGATAATTTAGTATCAAATGGGATAACAGAAGATTAAATTATCAGTGTCTATATATAATATAAAGGGTTCACAGTTTAAGTGGAATTAGACAAACCACTGGAATAACTGAAGTATTATTTGGGAATAGTTTATCTTGACTATTAAATAATACTTGTATACTTTGTGTATATTGAACAGGATCGAAATATTAGAATTGTTCTTCTATTCTGACAATAAAGAAGAACTAAGATTCTATGATATTATTAATGCTTAGGTTCTCAATCCAAGTGTAGTGATTGACACTTGTATGCAATGCACATGCTTTGATTCATATGTGATGTAATTAATTGTTAATTATAATATTATGTATTGAGCAATGACATTGCATGCAGAGTGGGATATTAATTACATAAGGAAACCATGTCCTGATAATATTCGGGTTGATGATGTCCTCTTGAAAGCTCATAAAGATAATTATGCTTTAGTCTTGCAGGCAGATTTGTTCTTGCATAATTATAAGGTTGAGTGCATGATCAAGGATAAAAAAGATATTAATTAAATTAATTATCAGAAATTAATTTAATTAATGAACATACGATATCTTAAACATGGGGAATTTAATAAGAAAATAATAAGGAGCCGAATTTAATAATAAAATAATTACGGTATTAGGAAAGGTAGTGCAAATATTAATTCGTTAGTGGATAGGATTAATATTTAATGACATTGGGCTTGACCCAGAATGTCATTGGGAGGCCCGACCTAATTGTCCATGATCCCTACTGGAGCCTATATATATTCTTGTTCTCCTAAAGCTGAAAAAAAGAATAATTCGAGATTAAAAACCTAGGGCAGCCGCAAGGAGCTAGGGTTTTGGGATTTCGAGGCTTTAAGGAGAGGAAACTTTGGGAGATCGAAGGTCACACTTCGCTCAAAGGGAATCAAGGAATTCAGTAGAAGACGTGGATCAGAATCGTAGCGATAAGGTAAAGTTTTCTTTTCGAACTCATAATCAATCATATAGTAAAACGCAGAACAGTAATCATATGTCCCAACAATTGGTATCAGAGCTTGGTTATGCAGTTCTGCGTTTTATGATATGATGTCCATGTCGTAATTATATATGCATGTATATGGTGGCTGCTTGTATTGATTCTGTGATGCAGGTTGTAATCCACTATTATGGTCATGTTTTATTTGATTATGTGATTGGATCCCACGTGGTTTATCGTGGATGTTTGGTTGTTGTAAATCACGTGGTTTATCGTGGATGTTTGATTGTTGTAAATCATGAGGGTTTATCGTGATAGTTAAGATTATGATCAGATGTATGTATTAGAATAGGTTTGTTTTGCTGTATTATGTTGTATGTAATTGTTTAAACATCGGAGATACGAGAAACATGGTTCTTCCGCTGCGCCATACTGTTTTCGTGGGAGCTTCGCTGTTTTGGCTGCAGATTTTGCATACGATGTCCGATTTGGGCGAATAAGCACTTTTCGGAAACGGGAGAATGAGACGAACAGACTGGAATGCATCTACAGAACCATTCCCCGATTTTTCGACCCATTCTTACGCTGTTTAGGCCTCCAAACAGGCTCCTGAAGATTTCAGGAAATTTTCAACGAAAGAATTCGAAGCTAATTTTCTGGGGCCATAATAGTGGATGTGTTTTATTATGTTTTACATAATTTCTGCTATTTATTTTAATTATTGCAATTTTATATGCCTTACGTGATTATCATGCCATGCAATACTAACCTTAGTATGCTAGAACGACATGGACATAGGGTTATATGCTATGCTTTAATTATGTTGATCATCATGCCATGTTCTTCTATGTTATGTGTTCTTTGTCTTGTTATTATGATAACATGTGGACCTCTAAGAATTAACATAGGACGATGCATGTAGATATAAAAAAAAAATCCTCAAAGTAAAATACTAAGTGGGAGAGGGAATTAATTTGATATTGATCCCATGGTCATCCATTATTGGTTGTATGTAATTTAACACTAGGACGATTATGAATTGGATATATGTCACCCATCGTGGCGTATGATTTATGACGTCTGGGTAGTGTTAAGGATATTACTAGGACAATCTTCTTAAGTTAATCACGAATATTGAAAGGTAAGCTCACCCCATCGTGACATACCAAGTTTCATAGAATTCGAGAAAAAAGTTGGACATTCCTTGATTGATGTTGATAATGGATATTTCTGTCTTAGGGGTTGCGTTCTTAAGCGAGTCCGTCTGTGACTTCACCGAAAACATCTGGGATTTATCCATTGATACATCGAACGGATGGGTTTGACTAAAGGCAACTTAAGATCTAAATAATGGTATACACTTAGCTATGAAAGATAATATATAGTCCACCCTAACGTGGCATATTATTTAGTAGTAGGACCGAAGTAATATTTAAATTTAAATGGTATATATGTAATCCATCATGGCGTACCAGATATTTATGAAATTTAAATATTAGTGCATTAATTTTAATTAATTGTTAGAGGAAACAAATAGGTTTTAAGATATATGCAATTTTCTGATTAAGTGTTATATGCATGATTCTCAGGATAGAATGGGCTTTAATCCACTTTTCACCATACTTAAGGATAACAAACTTACCGGACCTAACTATATTGAATGGAAACGCAATTTGGACATAGTGTTGATTGCTGAAGAGTTCAAATTTTGTACTATTGAACCCAAACCGGAACAGCCTGCTGCCGATGCTCCGGATGAGGAAAAAGAGTATTTTAAGAAGTGGACTAAGGCAGATGAGATGTCGCGATGTTACATTCTGGCAGCCATGTCGGGTGTTTTGCAACATCAGCATCAGGCCATGACCACTGCTACAGATATGCTCTATAATCTCAAGGAGCTTTTCGGAGATCAGAATAGGGCTGCTAGGTAAGTAGCAATGAAGTCTCTAATGAACACTCAGATGGCTGAAAAAACACCTGTAAGGGACCATGTTCTTCTGATGATGTCTTATATAAATGAACTAGAGGTCCTTGGTGCTGATATTGATGCGGAAACGCAGGTCGATATCATACTTATGGTTCCGGAATTTCCTGCTGGATTTGAATGTAGTTCCTAATTTGCCACGGCAAATCACAATTTATTGTGATAATACTGGTGCTGTCGCAAATACAAAGGAACCACGAGAACATAAGGCAGCAAAACACATTGAGCGTAAGTATCACCTCATACGACAGTTCGTTAAGCGAGGAGATATTATTGTGACTGATATAGCATCAAAGGACAACCGTGCTGATCCTTTCACGAAGAGTTTACCAGCTAAGGTTTTCGAAGAACACGTGGAGGCGATAGGAGTCAGATGTCTGGTCACGGAATAGTTATTTAAACTGGTAGCGGATTATATTAATAAACACTGATATACTCAAAGAATAGCTTGAGTATAAGTGGGAGATTGTTGGGTTTTATACTAAACTATTCATTTGTAGTATATAAACATTGTCCATTTTATTGAGAATCTTGATTGCATATTTTTACATTGTCTGTTTATTATATATTGTGGATAATTTAGTATCAAATGGGATAACAGAAGATTAAATTATCAGTGTCTATATATAATATAAAGGGTTCACAGTTTAAGTGGAATTAGACAAACCACTGGAATAACTGAAGTATTATTTGGGAATAGTTTATCTTGACTATTAAATAATACTTGTATACTTTGTGTATATTGAACAGGATCGAAATATTAGAATTGTTCTTCTATTCTGACAATAAAGAAGAACTAAGATTCTATGATATTATTAATGCTTAGGTTCTCAATCCAAGTGTAGTGATTGACACTTGTATGCAATGCACATGCTTTGATTCATATGTGATGTAATTAATTGTTAATTATAATATTATGTATTGAGCAATGACATTGCATGCAGAGTGGGATATTAATTACATAAGGAAACCATGTCCTGATAATATTCGGGTTGATGATGTCCTCTTGAAAGCTCATAAAGATAATTATGCTTTAGTCTTGCAGGCAGATTTGTTCTTGCATAATTATAATGTTGAGTGCATGATCAAGGATAAAAAAGATATTAATTAAATTAATTATCAGAAATTAATTTAATTAATGGACATACGATATCTTAAATATGGGGAATTTAATAAGAAAATAATAAGGAGCCGAATTTAATAATAAAATAATTACGGTATTAGGAAAGGTAGTGCAAATATTAATTCGTTAGTGGATAGAATTAATATTTAATGACATTGGGCTTGACCCAGAATGTCATTGGGAGGCCCGACCTAATTGTCCATGATCCCTACTGGAGCCTATATATATTCTTGTTCTCCTAAAGCTGAAAAAAAGAATAATTCGAGATTAAAAACCTAGGGCAGCCGCAAGGAGCTAGGGTTTTGGGATTTCGAGGCTTTAAGGAGAGGAAACTTTGGGAGATCGAAGGCCACACTTCGCTCAAAGGGAATCAAGGAATTCAGTAGAAGACGTGGATCAGAATCGTAGCGATAAGGTAAAGTTTTCTTTTCGAACTCATAATCAATCATATAGTAAAACGCAGAACAGTAATCATATGTCCCAACAATTGGTATCAGAGCTTGGTTATGCAGTTCTGCGTTTTATGATATGATGTCCATGTCGTAATTATATATGCATGTATATGGTGGTTGCTTGTATTGATTCTGTGATGCAGGTTGTAATCCACTATTATGGTCATGTTTTATTTGATTATGTGATTGGATCCCACGTGGTTTATCGTGGATGTTTGGTTGTTGTAAATCACGTGGTTTATCGTGGATGTTTGATTGTTGTAAATCATGAGGGTTTATCGTGATAGTTAAGATTATGATCAGATGTATGTATTAGAATAGGTTTGTTTTGCTGTATTATGTTGTATGTAATTGTTTAAACATCGGAGATACGAGAAACAGGGTTCTTCCGCTGCGCCATACTGTTTTCGTGGGAGCTTCGTTGTTTTGGCTGCAGATTTTGCATACGATGTCCGATTTGGGCGAATAAGCACTTTTCGGAAACGGCAGAACGAGACGAACAGACTGGAATGCACCTAAAGAACAATTCCCCGATTTTTCGACCCATTCTGACGCTGTTTAGGCCTCCAAACAGGCTCCTGAAGATTTCAGGAAATTTTCAACGAAAGAATTCGAAGCTAATTTTCTGGGGCCATAATAGTGGATGTGTTTTATTATGTTTTACATAATTTCTGCTATTTATTTTAATTATTGCAATTTTATATGCCTTACGTGATTATCATGCCATGCAATACTAACCTTAGTATGCTAGAACGACATGGACATAGGGTTATATGCTATGCTTTAATTATGTTGATCATCATGCCATGTTCTTCTATGTTATGTGTTCTTTGTCTTGTTATTATGATAACATGTGGACCTCGAAGAATTAACATAGGACGATGCATGTAGATATAAAAAAAAATCCTCAAAGTAAAATACTAAGTGGGAGAGGGAATTAATTTGATATTGATCCCATGGTCATCCATTATTGGTTGTATGTAATTTAACACTAGGACGATTATGAATTGGATATATGTCACCCATCGTGGCGTATCATTTATGACGTCTGGGTAGTGTTAAGGATATTACTAGGACAATCTTCTTAAGTTAATCACGAATATTGAAAGGTAAGCTCACCCCATCGTGACATACCAAGTTTCATAGAATTCGAGAAAAAAGTTGGACATTCCTTGATTGATGTTGATAATGGATATTTCTGTCTTAGGGGTTGTGTTCTTAAGCGAGTCCGTCTGTGACTTCACCGAAAACATCTGGGATTTATCCATTGATACATCGAACGGATGGGTTTGACTAAAGGCAACTTAAGATCTAAATAATGGTATACACTTAGCTATGAAAGATAATATATAGTCCACCCTAACGTGGCATATTATTTAGTAGTAGGACCGAAGTAATATTTAAATTTAAATGGTATATATGTCATCCATCATGGCGTACCAGATATTTATGAAATTTAAATATTAGTGCATTAATTTTAATTAATTGTTAGAGGAAACAAATAGGTTTTAAGATATATGCAATTTTCTGATTAAGTGTTATATGCATGATTCTCAGGATAGAATGGGCTTTAATCCACTTTTCACCATACTTAAGGATAACAAACTTACCGGACCTAACTATATTGAATGGAAACGCAATTTGGACATAGTGTTGACTGCTGAAGAGTTCAAATTTTGTACTATTGAACCCAAACCGGAACAGCCTGCTGCTGATGCTCCGGATGAGGAAAAAGAGTATTTTAAGAAGTGGACTAAGGCAGATGAGATGTCGCGATGTTACATTCTGGCAGCCATGTCGGGTGTTTTGCAACATCAGCATCAGGCCATGACCACTGCTACAGATATGCTCTATAATCTCAAGGAGCTTTTCGGAGATCAGAATAGGGCTGCTAGGTAAGTAGCAATGAAGTCTCTAATGAACACTCAGATGGCTGAAAAAACACCTGTAAGGGACCATGTTCTTCTGATGATGTCTCATATAAATGAACTAGAGGTCCTTGGTGCTGATATTGATGCGGAAATGCAGGTCGATATCATACTTATGGTTCCGGAATTTCCTGCTGGATTTGAATGTAGTTCCTAATTTGCCACGGCAAATCACAATTTATTGTGATAATACTGTTGCTGTCGCAAATACAAAGGAACCACGAGAACATAAGGCAGCAAAACACATTGAGCGTAAGTATCACCTCATACGACAGTTCGTTAAGCGAGGAGATATTATTGTGACTGATATAGCATCAAAGGACAACCGTGCTGATCCTTTCACGAAGAGTTTACCAGCTAAGGTTTTCGAAGAACACGTGGAGGCGATAGGAGTCAGATGTCTGGTCATGGAATAGTTATTTAAACTGGTAGTGGATTATATTAATAAACACTGATATACTCAAAGAATAGCTTGAGTATAAGTGGGAGATTGTTGGGTTTTATACTAAACTATTCATTTGTAGTATATAAACATTGTCCATTTTATTGAGAATCTTGATTGCATATTTTTACATTGTCTGTTTATTATATATTGTGGATAATTTAGTATCAAATGGGATAACAGAAGATTAAATTATCAGTGTCTATATATAATATAAAGGGTTCACAGTTTAAGTGGAATTAGACAAACCACTGGAATAACTGAAGTATTATTTGGGAATAGTTTATCTTGACTATTAAATAATACTTGTATACTTTGTGTATATTGAACAAGATCGAAATATTAGAATTGTTCTTCTATTCTGACAATAAAGAAGAACTAAGATTCTATGATATTATTAATGCTTAGGTTCTCAATCCAAGTGTAGTGATTGACACTTGTATGCAATGCACATGCTTTGATTCATATGTGATGTAATTAATTGTTAATTATAATATTATGTATTGAGCAATGACATTGCATGCAGAGTGGGATATTAATTACATAAGGAAACCATGTCCTGATAATATTCGGGTTGATGATGTCCTCTTGAAAGCTCATAAAGATAATTATGCTTTAGTCTTGCAGGCAGATTTGTTCTTGCATAATTATAATGTTGAGTGGATGATCAAGGATAAAAAAGATATTAATTAAATTAATTATCAGAAATTAATTTAATTAATGGACATACGATATCTTAAATATGGGGAATTTAATAAGAAAATAATAAGGAGCCGAATTTAATAATAAAATAATTACGGTATTAGGAAAGGTAGTGCAAATATTAATTCGTTAGTGGATAGAATTAATATTTAATGACATTGGGCTTGACCCAGAATGTCATTGGGAGGCCCGACCTAATTGTCCATGATCCCTACTGGAGCCTATATATATTCTTGTTCTCCTAAAGCTGAAAAAAAGAATAATTCGAGATTAAAAACCTAGGGCAGCCGCAAGGAGCTAGGGTTTTGGGATTTCGAGGCTTTAAGGAGAGGAAACTTTGGGAGATCGAAGGCCACACTTCGCTCAAAGGGAATCAAGGAATTCAGTAGAAGACGTGGATCAGAATCGTAGCGATAAGGTAAAGTTTTCTTTTCGAACTCATAATCAATCATATAGTAAAATGCAGAACAGTAATCATATGTCCCAACAATTGGTATCAGAGCTTGGTTATGCAGTTCTGCGTTTTATGATATGATGTCCATGTCGTAATTATATATGCATGTATATGGTGGTTGCTTGTATTGATTCTGTGATGCAGGTTGTAATCCACTATTATGGTCATGTTTTATTTGATTATGTGATTGGATCCCACGTGGTTTATCGTGGATGTTTGGTTGTTGTAAATCACGTGGTTTATCGTGGATGTTTGATTGTTGTAAATCATGAGGGTTTATCGTGATAGTTAAGATTATGATCAGATGTATGTATTAGAATAGGTTTGTTTTGCTGTATTATGTTGTATGTAATTGTTTAAACATCGGAGATACGAGAAACAGGGTTCTTCCGCTGCGCCATACTGTTTTCGTGGGAGCTTCGTTGTTTTGGCTGCAGATTTTGCATACGATGTCCGATTTGGGCGAATAAGCACTTTTCGGAAACGGCAGAACGAGACGAACAGACTGGAATGCACCTAAAGAACCATTCCCCGATTTTTCGACCCATTCTGACGCTGTTTAGGCCTCCAAACAGGCTCCTGAAGATTTCAGGAAATTTTCAACGAAAGAATTCGAAGCTAATTTTCTGGGGCCATAATAGTGGATGTGTTTTATTATGTTTTACATAATTTCTGCTATTTATTTTAATTATTGCAATTTTATATGCCTTACGTGATTATCATGCCATGCAATACTAACCTTAGTATGCTAGAACGACATGGACATAGGGTTATATGCTATGCTTTAATTATGTTGATCATCATGCCATGTTCTTCTATGTTATGTGTTCTTTGTCTTGTTATTATGATAACATGTGGACCTCGAAGAATTAACATAGGACGATGCATGTAGATATAAAAAAAAAAAATCCTCAAAGTAAAATACTAAGTGGGAGAGGGAATTAATTTGATATTGATCCCATGGTCATCCATTATTGGTTGTATGTAATTTAACACTAGGACGATTATGAATTGGATATATGTCACCCATCGTGGCGTATCATTTATGACGTCTGGGTAGTGTTAAGGATATTACTAGGACAATCTTCTTAAGTTAATCACGAATATTGAAAGGTAAGCTCACCCCATCGTGACATACCAAGTTTCATAGAATTCGAGAAAAAAGTTGGACATTCCTTGATTGATGTTGATAATGGATATTTCTGTCTTAGGGGTTGTGTTCTTAAGCGAGTCCGTCTGTGACTTCACCGAAAACATCTGGGATTTATCCATTGATACATCGAACGGATGGGTTTGACTAAAGGCAACTTAAGATCTAAATAATGGTATACACTTAGCTATGAAAGATAATATATAGTCCACCCTAACGTGGCATATTATTTAGTAGTAGGACCGAAGTAATATTTAAATTTAAATGGTATATATGTCATCCATCATGGCGTACCAGATATTTATGAAATTTAAATATTAGTGCATTAATTTTAATTAATTGTTAGAGGAAACAAATAGGTTTTAAGATATATGCAATTTTCTGATTAAGTGTTATATGCATGATTCTCAGGATAGAATGGGCTTTAATCCACTTTTCACCATACTTAAGGATAACAAACTTACCGGACCTAACTATATTGAATGGAAACGCAATTTGGACATAGTGTTGACTGCTGAAGAGTTCAAATTTTGTACTATTGAACCCAAACCGGAACAGCCTGCTGCTGATGCTCCGGATGAGGAAAAAGAGTATTTTAAGAAGTGGACTAAGGCAGATGAGATGTCGCGATGTTACATTCTGGCAGCCATGTCGGGTGTTTTGCAACATCAGCATCAGGCCATGACCACTGCTACAGATATGCTCTATAATCTCAAGGAGCTTTTCGGAGATCAGAATAGGGCTGCTAGGTAAGTAGCAATGAAGTCTCTAATGAACACTCAGATGGCTGAAAAAACACCTGTAAGGGACCATGTTCTTCTGATGATGTCTCATATAAATGAACTAGAGGTCCTTGGTGCTGATATTGATGCGGAAATGCAGGTCGATATCATACTTATGGTTCCGGAATTTCCTGCTGGATTTGAATGTAGTTCCTAATTTGCCACGGCAAATCACAATTTATTGTGATAATACTGTTGCTGTCGCAAATACAAAGGAACCACGAGAACATAAGGCAGCAAAACACATTGAGCGTAAGTATCACCTCATACGACAGTTCGTTAAGCGAGGAGATATTATTGTGACTGATATAGCATCAAAGGACAACCGTGCTGATCCTTTCACGAAGAGTTTACCAGCTAAGGTTTTCGAAGAACACGTGGAGGCGATAGGAGTCAGATGTCTGGTCACGGAATAGTTATTTAAACTGGTAGCGGATTATATTAATAAACACTGATATACTCAAAGAATAGCTTGAGTATAAGTGGGAGATTGTTGGGTTTTATACTAAACTATTCATTTGTAGTATATAAACATTGTCCATTTTATTGAGAATCTTGATTGCATATTTTTACATTGTCTGTTTATTATATATTGTGGATAATTTAGTATCAAATGGGATAACAGAAGATTAAATTATCAGTGTCTATATATAATATAAAGGGTTCACAGTTTAAGTGGAATTAGACAAACCACTGGAATAACTGAAGTATTATTTGGGAATAGTTTATCTTGACTATTAAATAATACTTGTATACTTTGTGTATATTGAACAGGATCGAAATATTAGAATTGTTCTTCTATTCTGACAATAAAGAAGAACTAAGATTCTATGATATTATTAATGCTTAGGTTCTCAATCCAAGTGTAGTGATTGACACTTGTATGCAATGCACATGCTTTGATTCATATGTGATGTAATTAATTGTTAATTATAATATTATGTATTGAGCAATGACATTGCATGCAGAGTGGGATATTAATTACATAAGGAAACCATGTCCTGATAATATTCGGGTTGATGATGTCCTCTTGAAAGCTCATAAAGATAATTATGCTTTAGTCTTGCAGGCAGATTTGTTCTTGCATAATTATAATGTTGAGTGGATGATCAAGGATAAAAAAGATATTAATTAAATTAATTATCAGAAATTAATTTAATTAATGGACATACGATATCTTAAATATGGGGAATTTAATAAGAAAATAATAAGGAGCCGAATTTAATAATAAAATAATTACGGTATTAGGAAAGGTAGTGCAAATATTAATTCGTTAGTGGATAGAATTAATATTTAATGACATTGGGCTTGACCCAGAATGTCATTGGGAGGCCCGACCTAATTGTCCATGATCCCTACTGGAGCCTATATATATTCTTGTTCTCCTAAAGCTGAAAAAAAGAATAATTCGAGATTAAAAACCTAGGGCAGCCGCAAGGAGCTAGGGTTTTGGGATTTCGAGGCTTTAAGGAGAGGAAACTTTGGGAGATCGAAGGCCACACTTCGCTCAAAGGGAATCAAGGAATTCAGTAGAAGACGTGGATCAGAATCGTAGCGATAAGGTAAAGTTTTCTTTTCGAACTCATAATCAATCATATAGTAAAACGCAGAACAGTAATCATATGTCCCAACAATTGGTATCAGAGCTTGGTTATGCAGTTCTGCGTTTTATGATATGATGTCCATGTCGTAATTATATATGCATGTATATGGTGGTTGCTTGTATTAATTCTGTGATGCAGGTTGTAATCCACTATTATGGTCATGTTTTATTTGATTATGTGATTGGATCCCACGTGGTTTATCGTGGATGTTTGGTTGTTGTAAATCACGTGGTTTATCGTGGATGTTTGATTGTTGTAAATCATGAGGGTTTATCGTGATAGTTAAGATTATGATCAGATGTATGTATTAGAATAGGTTTGTTTTGCTGTATTATGTTGTATGTAATTGTTTAAACATCGGAGATACGAGAAACAGGGTTCTTCCGCTGCGCCATACTGTTTTCGTGGGAGCTTCGTTGTTTTGGCTGCAGATTTTGCATACGATGTCCGATTTGGGCGAATAAGCACTTTTCGGAAACGGCAGAACGAGACGAACAGACTGGAATGCATCTAAAGAACCATTCCCCGATTTTTCGACCCATTCTGACGCTGTTTAGGCCTCCAAACAGGCTCCTGAAGATTTCAGGAAATTTTCAACGAAAGAATTCGAAGCTAATTTTCTGGGGCCATAATAGTGGATGTGTTTTATTATGTTTTACATAATTTCTGCTATTTATTTTAATTATTGCAATTTTATATGCCTTACGTGATTATCATGCCATGCAATACTAACCTTAGTATGCTAGAACGACATGGACATAGGGTTATATGCTATGCTTTAATTATGTTGATCATCATGCCATGTTCTTCTATGTTATGTGTTCTTTGTCTTGTTATTATGATAACATGTGGACCTCGAAGAATTAACATAGGACGATGCATGTAGATATAAAAAAAAATCCTCAAAGTAAAATACTAAGTGGGAGAGGGAATTAATTTGATATTGATCCCATGGTCATCCATTATTGGTTGTATGTAATTTAACACTAGGACGATTATGAATTGGATATATGTCACCCATCGTGGCGTATCATTTATGACGTCTGGGTAGTGTTAAGGATATTACTAGGACAATCTTCTTAAGTTAATCACGAATATTGAAAGGTAAGCTCACCCCATCGTGACATACCAAGTTTCATAGAATTCGAGAAAAAAGTTGGACATTCCTTGATTGATGTTGATAATGGATATTTCTGTCTTAGGGGTTGTGTTCTTAAGCGAGTCCGTCTGTGACTTCACCGAAAACATCTGGGATTTATCCATTGATACATCGAACGGATGGGTTTGACTAAAGGCAACTTAAGATCTAAATAATGGTATACACTTAGCTATGAAAGATAATATATAGTCCACCCTAACGTGGCATATTATTTAGTAGTAGGACCGAAGTAATATTTAAATTTAAATGGTATATATGTCATCCATCATGGCGTACCAGATATTTATGAAATTTAAATATTAGTGCATTAATTTTAATTAATTGTTAGAGGAAACAAATAGGTTTTAAGATATATGCAATTTTCTGATTAAGTGTTATATGCATGATTCTCAGGATAGAATGGGCTTTAATCCACTTTTCACCATACTTAAGGATAACAAACTTACCGGACCTAACTATATTGAATGGAAACGCAATTTGGACATAGTGTTGACTGCTGAAGAGTTCAAATTTTGTACTATTGAACCCAAACCGGAACAGCCTGCTGCTGATGCTCCGGATGAGGAAAAAGAGTATTTTAAGAAGTGGACTAAGGCAGATTAGATGTCGCGATGTTACATTCTGGCAGCCATGTCGGGTGTTTTGCAACATCAGCATCAGGCCATGACCACTGCTACAGATATGCTCTATAATCTCAAGGAGCTTTTCGGAGATCAGAATAGGGCTGCTAGGTAAGTAGCAATGAAGTCTCTAATGAACACTCAGATGGCTGAAAAAACACCTGTAAGGGACCATGTTCTTCTGATGATGTCTCATATAAATGAACTAGAGGTCCTTGGTGCTGATATTGATGCGGAAATGCAGGTCGATATCATACTTATGGTTCCGGAATTTCCTGCTGGATTTGAATGTAGTTCCTAATTTGCCACGGCAAATCACAATTTATTGTGATAATACTGTTGCTGTCGCAAATACAAAGGAACCACGAGAACATAAGGCAGCAAAACACATTGAGCGTAAGTATCACCTCATACGACAGTTCGTTAAGCGAGGAGATATTATTGTGACTGATATAGCATCAAAGGACAACCGTGCTGATCCTTTCACGAAGAGTTTACCAGCTAAGGTTTTCGAAGAACACGTGGAGGCGATAGGAGTCAGATGTCTGGTCACAGAATAGTTATTTAAACTGGTAGCGGATTATATTAATAAACACTGATATACTCAAAGAATAGCTTGAGTATAAGTGGGAGATTGTTGGGTTTTATACTAAACTATTCATTTGTAGTATATAAACATTGTCCATTTTATTGAGAATCTTGATTGCATATTTTTACATTGTCTGTTTATTATATATTGTGGATAATTTAGTATCAAATGGGATAACAGAAGATTAAATTATCAGTGTCTATATATAATATAAAGGGTTCACAGTTTAAGTGGAATTAGACAAACCACTGGAATAACTGAAGTATTATTTGGGAATAGTTTATCTTGACTATTAAATAATACTTGTATACTTTGTGTATATTGAACAGGATCGAAATATTAGAATTGTTCTTCTATTCTGACAATAAAGAAGAACTAAGATTCTATGATATTATTAATGCTTAGGTTCTCAATCCAAGTGTAGTGATTGACACTTGTATGCAATGCACATGCTTTGATTCATATGTGATGTAATTAATTGTTAATTATAATATTATGTATTGAGCAATGACATTGCATGCAGAGTGGGATATTAATTACATAAGGAAACCATGTCCTGATAATATTCGGGTTGATGATGTCCTCTTGAAAGCTCATAAAGATAATTATGCTTTAGTCTTGCAGGCAGATTTGTTCTTGCATAATTATAAGGTTGAGTGCATGATCAAGGATAAAAAAGATATTAATTAAATTAATTATCAGAAATTAATTTAATTAATGAACATACGATATCTTAAACATGGGGAATTTAATAAGAAAATAATAAGGAGCCGAATTTAATAATAAAATAATTACGGTATTAGGAAAGGTAGTGCAAATATTAGTTCGTTAGTGGATAGGATTAATATTTAATGACATTGGGCTTGACCCAGAATGTCATTGGGAGGCCCGACCTAATTGTCCATGATCCCTACTGGAGCCTATATATATTCTTGTTCTCCTAAAGCTGAAAAAAAGAATAATTCGAGATTAAAAACCTAGGGCAGCCGCAAGGAGCTAGGGTTTTGGGATTTCGAGGCTTTAAGGAGAGGAAACTTTGGGAGATCGAAGGTCACACTTCGCTCAAAGGGAATCAAGGAATTCAGTAGAAGACGTGGATCAGAATCGTAGCGATAAGGTAAAGTTTTCTTTTCGAACTCATAATCAATCATATAGTAAAACGCAGAACAGTAATCATATGTCCCAACAATTGGTATCAGAGCTTGGTTATGCAGTTCTGCGTTTTATGATATGATGTCCATGTCGTAATTATATATGCATGTATATGGTGGCTGCTTGTATTGATTCTGTGATGCAGGTTGTAATCCACTATTATGGTCATGTTTTATTTGATTATGTGATTGGATCCCACGTGGTTTATCGTGGATGTTTGGTTGTTGTAAATCACGTGGTTTATCGTGGATGTTTGATTGTTGTAAATCATGAGGGTTTATCGTGATAGTTAAGATTATGATCAGATGTATGTAATAGAATAGGTTTGTTTTGCTGTATTATGTTGTATGTAATTGTTTAAACATCGGAGATACGAGAAACATGGTTCTTCCGCTGCGCCATACTGTTTTCGTGGGAGCTTCGTTGTTTTGGCTGCAGATTTTGCATACGATGTCCGATTTGGGCGAATAAGCACTTTTCGGAAACGGCAGAACGAGACGATTAGACTGGAATGCATCAAAAGAACCATTCCCCGATTTTTCGACCCATTCTGACGCTGTTTAGGCCTCCAAACAGGCTCCTGAAGATTTCAGGAAATTTTCAACGAAAGAATTCGAAGCTAATTTTCTGGGGCCATAATAGTGGATGTGTTTTATTATGTTTTACATAATTTCTGCTATTTATTTTAATTATTGCAATTTTATATGCCTTACGTGATTATCATGCCATGCAATACTAACCTTAGTATGCTAGAACGACATGGACATAGGGTTATATGCTATGCTTTAATTATGTTGATCATCATGCCATGTTCTTCTATGTTATGTGTTCTTTGTCTTGTTATTATGATAACATGTGGACCTCGAAGAATTAACATAGGACGATGCATGTAGATATAAAAAAAAAAAATCCTCAAAGTAAAATACTAAGTGGGAGAGGGAATTAATTTGATATTGATCCCATGGTCATCCATTATTGGTTGTATGTAATTTAACACTAGGACGATTATGAATTGGATATATGTCACCCATCGTGGCGTATGATTTATGACGTATGGGTAGTGTTAAGGATATTACTAGGACAATCTTCTTAAGTTAATCACGAATATTGAAAGGTAAGCTCACCCCATCGTGACATACCAAGTTTCATAGAATTCGAGAAAAAAGTTGGACATTCCTTGATTGATGTTGATAATGGATATTTCTGTCTTAGGGGTTGTGTTCTTAAGCGAGTCCGTCTGTGACTTCACCGAAAACATCTGGGATTTATCCATTGATACATCGAACGGATGGGTTTGACTAAAGGCAACTTAAGATCTAAATAATGGTATACACTTAGCTATGAAAGATAATATATAGTCCACCCTAACGTGGCATATTATTTAGTAGTAGGACCGAAGTAATATTTAAATTTAAATGGTATATATGTCATCCATCATGGCGTACCAGATATTTATGAAATTTAAATATTAGTGCATTAATTTTAATTAATTGTTAGAGGAAACAAATAGGTTTTAAGATATATGCAATTTTCTGATTAAGTGTTATATGCATGATTCTCAGGATAGAATGGGCTTTAATCCACTTTTCACCATACTTAAGGATAACAAACTTACCGGACCTAACTATATTGAATGGAAACGCAATTTGGACATAGTGTTGACTGCTGAAGAGTTCAAATTTTGTACTATTGAACCCAAACCGGAACAGCCTGCTGCTGATGCTCCGGATGAGGAAAAAGAGTATTTTAAGAAGTGGACTAAGGCAGATTAGATGTCGCGATGTTACATTCTGGCAGCCATGTCGGGTGTTTTGCAACATCAGCATCAGGCCATGACCACTGCTACAGATATGCTCTATAATCTCAAGGAGCTTTTCGGAGATCAGAATAGGGCTGCTAGGTAAGTAGCAATGAAGTCTCTAATGAACACTCAGATGGCTGAAAAAACACCTGTAAGGGACCATGTTCTTCTGATGATGTCTCATATAAATGAACTAGAGGTCCTTGGTGCTGATATTGATGCGGAAACGCAGGTCGATATCATACTTATGGTTCCGGAATTTCCTGCTGGATTTGAATGTAGTTCCTAATTTGCCACGGCAAATCACAATTTATTGTGATAATACTGGTGCTGTCGCAAATACAAAGGAACCACGAGAACATAAGGCAGCAAAACACATTGAGCGTAAGTATCACCTCATACGACAGTTCGTTAAGCGAGGAGATATTATTGTGACTGATATAGCATCAAAGGACAACCGTGCTGATCCTTTCACGAAGAGTTTACCAGCTAAGGTTTTCGAAGAACACGTGGAGGCGATAGGAGTCAGATGTCTGGTCACGGAATAGTTATTTAAACTGGTAGCGGATTATATTAATAAACACTGATATACTCAAAGAATAGCTTGAGTATAAGTGGGAGATTGTTGGGTTTTATACTAAACTATTCATTTGTAGTATATAAACATTGTCCATTTTATTGAGAATCTTGATTGCATATTTTTACATTGTCTGTTTATTATATATTGTGGATAATTTAGTATCAAATGGGATAACAGAAGATTAAATTATCAGTGTCTATATATAATATAAAGGGTTCACAGTTTAAGTGGAATTAGACAAACCACGGGAATAACTGAAGTATTATTTGGGAATAGTTTATCTTGACTATTAAATAATACTTGTATACTTTGTGTATATTGAACAGGATCGAAATATTAGAATTGTTCTTCTATTCTGATAATAAAGAAGAACTAAGATTCTATGATATTATTAATGCTTAGGTTCTCAATCCAAGTGTAGTGATTGACACTTGTATGCAATGCACATGCTTTGATTCATATGTGTGTAATTAATTGTTAATTATAATATTATGTATTGAGCAATGACATTGCATGCAGAGTGGGATATTAATTACATAAGGAAACCATGTCCTGATAATATTCGGGTTGATGATGTCCTCTTGAAAGCTCATAAAGATAATTATGCTTTAGTCTTGCAGGCAGATTTGTTCTTGCATAATTATAAGGTTGAGTGGATGATCAAGGATAAAAAATATATTAATTAAATTAATTATCAGAAATTAATTTAATTAATGGACATACGATATCTTAAACATGGGGAATTTAATAAGAAAATAATAAGGAGCGGAATTTAATAATAAAATAATTACGGTATTAGGAAAGGTAGTACAAATATTAATTCGTTAGTGGATAGAATTAATATTTAATGACATTGGGCTTGACCCAGAATGTCATTGGGAGGCCCGACCTAATTGTCCATGATCCCTACTGGAGCCTATATATATTCTTGTTCTCCTAAAGCTGAAAAAAAGAATAATTCGAGATTAAAAACCTAGGGCAGCCGCAAGGAGCTAGGGTTTTGGGATTTCGAGGCTTTAAGGAGAGGAAACTTTGGGAGATCGAAGGCCACACTTCGCTCAAAGGGAATCAAGGAATTCAGTAGAAGACGTGGATCAGAATCATAGCGATAAGGTAAAGTTTTCTTTTCGAACTCATAATCAATCATATAGTAAAACGCAGAACAGTAATCATATGTCCCAACAATTGGTATCAGAGCTTGGTTATGCAGTTCTGCGTTTTATGATATGATGTCCATGTCGTAATTATATATGCATGTATATGGTGGTTGCTTGTATTGATTCTGTGATGCAGGTTGTAATCCACTATTATGGTCATGTTTTATTTGATTATGTGATTGGATCCCACGTGGTTTATCGTGGATGTTTGGTTGTTGTAAATCACGTGGTTTATCGTGGATGTTTGATTGTTGTAAATCATGAGGGTTTATCGTGATAGTTAAGATTATGATCAGATGTATGTATTAGAATAGGTTTGTTTTGCTGTATTATGTTGTATGTAATTGTTTAAACATCGGAGATACGAGAAACAGGGTTCTTCCGCTGCGCCATACTGTTTTCGTGGGAGCTTCGTTGTTTTGGCTGCAGATTTTGCATACGATGTCCGATTTGGGCGAATAAGCACTTTTCGGAAACGGCAGAACGAGACGAACAGACTGAAATGCATCTAAAGAACCTTTCCCCGATTTTTCGACCCATTCTGACGCTGTTTAGGTCTCCAAACAGGCTCCTGAAGATTTCAGGAAATTTTCAACGAAAGAATTTGAAGCTAATTTTCTGGGGCCATAATAGTGGATGTGTTTTATTATGTTTTACATAATTTCTGCTATTTATTTTAATTATTGCAATTTTATATGCCTTACGTGATTATCATGCCATGCAATACTAACCTTAGTATGCTAGAACGACATGGACATAGGGTTATATGCTATGCTTTAATTATGTTGATCATCATGCCATGTTCTTCTATGTTATGTGTTCTTTGTCTTGTTATTATGATAACATGTGGACCTCGAAGAATTAACATAGGACGATGCATGTAGATATAAAAAAAAAAAAAATCCTCAAAGTAAAATACTAAGTGGGAGAGGGAATTAATTTGATATTGATCCCATGGTCATCCATTATTGGTTGTATGTAATTTAACACTAGGACGATTATGAATTGGATATATGTCACCCATCGTGGCGTATGATTTATGACGTCTGGGTAGTGTTAAGGATATTACTAGGACAATCTTCTTAAGTTAATCACGAATATTGAAAGGTAAGCTCACCCCATCGTGACATACCAAGTTTCATAGAATTCGAGAAAAAAGTTGGACATTCCTTGATTGATGTTGATAATGGATATTTCTGTCTTAGGGGTTGTGTTCTTAAGCGAGTCCGTCTGTGACTTCACCGAAAACATCTGGGATTTATCCATTGATACATCGAACGGATGGGTTTGACTAAAGGCAACTTAAGATCTAAATAATGGTATACACTTAGCTATGAAAGATAATATATAGTCCACCCTAACGTGGCATATTATTTAGTAGTAGGACCGAAGTAATATTTAAATTTAAATGGTATATATGTCATCCATCATGGCGTACCAGATATTTATGAAATTTAAATATTAGTGCATTAATTTTAATTAATTGTTAGAGGAAACAAATAGGTTTTAAGATATATGCAATTTTCTGATTAAGTGTTATATGCATGATTCTCAGGATAGAATGGGCTTTAATCCACTTTTCACCATACTTAAGGATAACAAACTTACCGGACCTAACTATATTGAATGGAAACGCAATTTGGACATAGTGTTGACTGCTGAAGAGTTCAAATTTTGTACTATTGAACCCAAACCGGAACAGCCTGCTGCCGATGCTCCGGATGAGGAAAAAGAGTATTTTAAGAAGTGGACTAAGGCAGATGAGATGTCGCGATGTTACATTCTGGCAGCCATGTCGGGTGTTTTGCAACATCAGCATTAGGCCATGACCACTGCTACAGATATGCTCTATAATCTCAAGGAGCTTTTCGGAGATCGGAATAGGGCTGCTAGGTAAGTAGCAATGAAGTCTCTAATGAACACTCAGATGGCTGAAAAAACACCTGTAAGGGACCATGTTCTTCTGATGATGTCTCATATAAATGAACTAGAGGTCCTTGGTGCTGATATTGATGCGGAAACGCAGGTCGATATCATACTTATGAGTTTGCCAAAAAGCTTTGAGCCGTTTCGCTTGAATTACAACATGAACAAAAAGTTGTATAGTCTTGCAGAACTTCTGACAGAGCTTCAGGCAGCGGAATCATTATTTCAGCAGCATGTTCAGGTAAATGTGGCTGAGAAAGTTTCTTCTTCAAAGCCGAAAGGAAAGAAGAAGAAGAAGGTTCAGACACAGAAAGTTGTGAAACCATTGGGAGTTCAGAATTCAGTGAAGAAGCCTAAGGGCAAGTGCTTCAAGTGCAAGCAGTCGGGTCACTTGAAAAAGGATTGTCCTCTTTCTAAGAAGAACAATGCTGGTATGTCTCTTTCTCTTGTTACGGAAACATATATAGCGGCTATGTCTATGAGCACTTGGTGTGTAGACACAGGAGCCACTGATCATGTTTGTAATTCCATGCAGGGGTTCCAGAAAACCAGGCTGCTTAGAGATGGCGAGATATATGTGTTCATGGGAGATGCTACGAAAGTAGCAGTGGTTGCAGTTGGAGTTATTTCTTTATCTTTTGGTTATGATAGGATTTTGGTTTTGAATAATTGTCTTTATGTACCTTCATTTAGAAGGAATTTAATTTCGGTTTCTAAACTTGCTATAGATGGTTATAATGTTTGTTTGGATCGTAATGTTTCCATTATGATGAATAAACGAGTTATATGTTCTGGTACATTGCAAGACAATTTATATATTATTAATCCTATAGAACCAATGCTGCCACCAAGTGAAATTAATAATACATTTTCTACCTCTAGTAAAAGAAAGGAACCTTCTGGATTGAACCAAACATATCTTTGGCACTTGAGATTAGGTCATATTAACTTGAGGAGGATTCAAAGATTGGTAGTAGATGGGCCTTTAGGCTCGTTGGCAGTGGAGCCAATTCCAGTCTGTGAATCTTGCTTGGAAGGAAAAATGACCATTAGACCTTTTAAGGCAAAAGGAAATAGAGCCAAAGATGTGTTAGAATTGGTTCATACTGATTTATGTGGACCTATGAATATCCAAGCGAGAGGTGGGTATGAATATTTTGTCACTTTCATTGATGATTATTCGAGATATGGATACATTTATCTGTTGCACCGCAAGTCTGAGTGCTTTGAAAAATTCAAAGAGTACAAAGCAAGTGCGGAGAAGCGACATTCAGGAAAATGTATCAAGTCACTACGATCAGATCGTGGGGGCGAATACCTGCTTGGAGAATTTAGAGAATATTTATCAGAACATGGGATTTCATCCCAGTTGACTGCACCTAGCACACCTCAGCAGAATGGTGTAGCAGAAAGAAGGAACCAGACTCTTTTAGAGAGTGTTAGATCGATGATGAGTTATTCGAATTTACCCAAGTCATTTTGGGGGCATGCTCTAGAAACAACGGCTTATCTTCTAAACTTGGTACCTTCTAAGTCAGTTCCAAAAACTCCAAAAGAATTGTGGACTTGTACCAAACCTAGTTTGAAACACATTCGGATTTGGGGTTGTCCAGCACATGTGCTGAACAAGAACGTGACTAAGTTAGATTCTCGTACAGAAGTGAGGCTGTTTGTGGGTTATCCCAAGGGAACAAAAGGGTATTTGTTTTATAGTCCTAAGGATCAGGATATCATTGTAAGCACCAATGCTAGATTCTTAGAGGAAGACTATATAATGAATCACAAACCCATGAGTACTGTTGTTTTTGAGGAAATAGTGGGATGACAAGATAATTCTAATATGCCACCGGTACAAGTAGAACAACCACAAGTAAATGAACAACCTATCACTAATACCACACCAATGCTTCGTCGTAGTGGGAGGGTTGTTAAACAACCTGAGAGGTTCATGTTTTTGGGAGAGTCTTCGGACTTAGTCTCTGGTGAACATGATGAGGATCCCAGGACATACGAAGAAGCAATGCAAGATAAGGATGCAGATCTTTGGCAAAAGGCTATGCAATCTGAGATGGAATCTATGTATTCCAATAAAGTCTGGGATCTCGTGGAACCACCCAATGGTGTAAAACCCATTGGATGCAAGTGGATCTACAAAAGAAAAAGAGGATCTGACAAAAAGGTGAAAGCCTGGAAAGCAAGACTTGTTGCGAAAGGGTATACTCAGAAACAAGGAATTGATTATGAGGAAACCTTTTCTCCGGTAGTCATGCTTAAGTCAATCCGGATTCTTTTATCTATAGCAGCTCATCTCGATTATGAGATTTGGCAAATGGATGTCAAGACAACTTTCCTAAATGGAAGTCTTGATGAAAACATCCATATGCAGCAACCAGAGGGATTCATCAAAGAGGGCCAAGAGCATCTAGTGTGTAAGCTTAAGAAGTCCATTTATGGACTGAAACAAGCTTCCAGGGAGTGGAACATTCGTTTTGATCAGGCCGTCCAGACAAATGGTTATGATCAGAGTCCAAGCGAAGCATGTGTGTATAGGAAAAGTGAAGGAAATGCAGTGGTTTTTCTAGTACTATATGTAGATGACATTTTGCTCATTGGAAACAATGTAGAGATGTTGTCATCTATTAAGGCATGGTTGTTCAAACAATTTGAAATGAAAGACTTAGGTGAAGCCGCATACATTCTTGGGATCAAAGTTATAAGAGATCGCAAGAAAAGAACGTTGGATTTATCTCAAGAACCGTACATTGATGAGGTATTGGCTCGTTTTAACATGCAGGACTCTAAGAAGGGTAATTTACCTTTTAGACATGGAGTCTCTCTATCAAAGGAGCAGTGTCCTAAGACACCTAAGGAGATAGAGAACATGAAAGCAGTTCCTTATGCTTCAGCATGTGGAAGCTTAATGTATGTTATGTTATGCACGAGACCTGATATTTGCTTTGCCGTAGGCATGGTCAGTAGATATCAGTCCAATCCAGGTCAGGAACATTGGAGTGCAGTAAAAACGATACTTAAGTACCTGCGAAGGACTAAGAAGTATATGTTAATTTACAAGGCTTCAGACTTGTTTCCTGTGGGATATACCGATTCAGATTTCCAGACAGATAGGGATAAGAGGAAGTCAACCTCGGGGTGTGTTTTTACTTTAGGAGGTGGAGCTGTAATATGGAGGAGTGTGAAGCAGAAATGCATCGCAGACTCAACCATGGAAGCTGAATATGTGGCAGCCTCTGAGGCAGCCAAGGAGGCTATATGGTTCCGGAATTTCCTGCTGGATTTGAATGTAGTTCCTAATTTGCCACGGCAAATCACAATTTATTGTGATAATACTGGTGCTGTCGCAAATACAAAGGAACCACGAGAACATAAGGCAGCAAAACACATTGAGCGTAAGTATCACCTCATACGACAGTTCGTTAAGCGAGGAGATATTATTGTGACTGATATAGCATCAAAGGACAACTGTGCTGATCCTTTCACGAAGAGTTTACCAGCTAAGGTTTTCGAAGAACACGTGGAGGCGATAGGAGTCAGATGTCTGGTCACGGAATAGTTATTTAAACTGGTAGCGGATTATATTAATAAACACTGATATACTCAAAGAATAGCTTGAGTATAAGTGGGAGATTGTTGGGTTTTATACTAAACTATTCATTTGTAGTATATAAACATTGTCCATTTTATTGAGAATCTTGATTGCATATTTTTACATTGTCTGTTTATTATATATTGTGGATAATTTAGTATCAAATGGGATAACAGAAGATTAAATTATCAGTGTCTATATATAATATAAAGGGTTCACAGTTTAAGTGGAATTAGACAAACCACTGGAATAACTGAAGTATTATTTGGGAACAGTTTATCTTGACTATTAAATAATACTTGTATACTTTGTGTATATTGAACAGGATCGAAATATTAGAATTGTTCTTCTATTCTGACAATAAAGAAGAACTAAGATTCTATGATATTATTAATGCTTAGGTTCTCAATCCAAGTGTAGTGATTGACACTTGTATGCAATGCACATGCTTTGATTCATATGTGATGTAATTAATTGTTAATTATAATATTATGTATTGAGCAATGACATTGCATGCAGAGTGGGATATTAATTACATAAGGAAACCATGTCCTGATAATATTCGGGTTGATGATGTCCTCTTGAAAGCTCATAAAGATAATTATGCTTTAGTCTTGCAGGCAGATTTGTTCTTGCATAATTATAAGGTTGAGTGGATGATCAAGGATAAAAAAGATATTAATTAAATTAATTATCAGAAATTAATTTAATTAATGGACATACGATATCTTAAACATGGGGAATTTAATAAGAAAATAATAAGGAGCCGAATTTAATAATAAAATAATTACGGTATTAGGAAAGGTAGTGCAAATATTAATTCGTTAGTGGATAGAATTAATATTTAATGACATTGGGCTTGACCCAGAATGTCATTGGGAGGCCCGACCTAATTGTCCATGATCCCTACTGGAGCCTATATATATTCTTGTTCTCCTAAAGCTGCAAAAAAGAATAATTCGAGATTAAAAACCTAGGGCAGCCGCAAGGAGCTAGGGTTTTGGGATTTCGAGGCTTTAAGGAGAGGAAACTTTGGGAGATCGAAGGCCACACTTCGCTCAAAGGGAATCAAGGAATTCAGTAGAAGACATGGATCAGAATCGTAGCGATAAGGTAAAGTTTTCTTTTCGAACTCATAATCAATCATATAGTAAAACGCAGAACAGTAATCATATGTCCCAACAGAATAAAGGTTACTGTCATAAGCATTGACAGTAAGATTACAAGAAGACAGAATGTTGCAAGTCAAGACATCATATTCACTATGACAGCAACATTGGCGGAAGACTACGCGACAACAACTTTAGCCCTCGACAGCAAGTTTGGAAACCTCGACAACACACTATGCGGGGAACTCCTACTGTCACCAAAAGCACATTCCTGTGACAGCAAGCTTTGCGGCAAAAGTAACTGTCTCGAGAAAAATCCTTGTTCTAGGTATCTTTCTCAGTCAAATCCCGTGACAGTTTCAATGTTCAAGAAACAGGCGTGTTGCAGTATCCCTAAGCTGCATCAAGTCTGCAAGACTACGACAGAAGCTTCAAGCACTGCAAACAAAAACGAATCAATTCAAGAGCAAGGTCAAGTCTCTATTTGCTGAATTGTTTTAGCTAGAAATAGAATGAATATAGGTTGCTTTCTTTGTAATGTATATCTGACATTGTTAGAAATTTAGGAAAGTCACATGGGTAGACACTTTGTAAGAAGATGCCACTTGATAATGACAGCAGCTTCACAGACCCGTGTTGACAGTGATAGGATTAGTTTTATACTTAGACTATTAATTCATTCTAGGTATGTAACGAAGACAAGCAAGTGTCTTGAAGAGAAACCGAAGCTCAAGAATTCTCTCTTGAGGTTGTAGCAACACTTTGCAAAATAAATAAAACATTTATTTTGTGAATCATGTCTTCTCGATTATACTTTTTGTGAATGCATACATATTATTGATAACATTAAATCTTAGTTTTGGTTGTTGAAACTGAGATTGAATTTTATCAGTATTGCATTCATCCCCCCCCCCCTTCTGCAATACACGAGGACCAACACGTTTCGATTTACGGTTTAGGAGAAACACCCGTTTTAGCGAAAGCGGTTTCGGATAACTAAGTAGTTCACTATATGAACTTTGAGCTTGTGATAAAACCCTCTAAAAATGGAATTGGGTCATGATATTAAAATGGATACTATCATGGACAGTTAGGAAAGGAACCGGGAAGGTTTCGTGTTAAAAAGATGATTTTTCGATTTTATAAAAATGCGGGAACAAAAGTTGCGTGAGTGAAATACCCTTAAGGGGATGGTTAAAACAATGAGTCAGTAATGGTAAAGTTCTTGGGTTTTGTGAATAGATTTCCACCCAAGCTTTTGACTTAGGAGTTTAAGGAATGTCATGAGGTTATAAGTGACCAAGAGCGAGACGTTTGATTTTCATTAATAGAACTTTAGTGCTTAAGTTAATAGCACATTAATTTGTTCTCGGGGACTGATTGTGTATTATGTATCTTATTATAGATCGACGAGCACACTTGTGATGCCCTCCAAACCCGGGTCACAGATTTGGAGAGTCACTCGACCAACGAAACACAATATACCTGGATATAACACATGTATAATATAATAATAATATAAAACACCCCTTAACAAAGACCGCATCCAGATTATGGCATTGAACAAGCTTATAAGTTATAAGTTATATTACAAACCAGTTTTCAGAGTTATTAATACACAACTTAAAGTTCAAAGCTAGACATCTAGTCTAACTAACAAAATAGACAACTATCCTGCTAATGACAACCACTCGAGATGATCTCCTAGCTGCTGGAGAACTATCGCTCGCGCTGTGTCTGCTCATACTCTCGCTTCACTGGAATAGGGTTAGAAACAAAACAAGTATGAGCCACAAGTGCTCAGCAAGCATAATATATATCAATCACAGTTCCATAATGAAAGGAAGATCACAATTATCTGAATCAACAATATATAAGCCAAACATATGTTTTTAACAATTTCAATGGAAATAAAAGGGATTAGAATTGGACTTCTACATTTTTCAAATCAAAAGGTTGAGCTGCTGATCAGTCACGCATCAACCCCGGACTTGCTTATAGAAAAGTCCTCTACTAGGATCCATGGCCATCTTGGCTTTAAATTATTCCAACCATGAATATGGTTCGACCATTATTGGTCCATTTTAAAAACATGCCAATTCTATCACAGAGTATAAGCAATATTATGCATCACAAGATAAGTACACAATGAAAAGGTATAATAGTTGCAAAAGAGCTTCAACTGCTCAATATCAAATGAAGTTCGAGAAATAGATTTGGAATGGTTTCAACGGTACAACGTACTCGTTTAAGAAGGTAATCAATGGTCATCATCAATATAAACTGAATTGAAGGTGAAGGTTTCTGATATTCAACTTGATGGTGGATAGATCAAAGAATTAGGAATATTCAAGGAAATAGCATCAATTGCTCAAATACGGGGTAAAGATTGAATAATCTGGATTGTTCTGATGGTAACATGCATAATCATAGGAAACAATGTCAATTGAATCAACAAGTAAAGGCACAGATACTTGCCTGGTCTACGTAGCTGACTTCGGTCTATCTTGTTTATCCTACCTTTCTCCTTTCCCTTGCTTCGGGAACTTGATTCTATAATAAACAACTCATAATAATAAGTCTAACTATCCTCGTTCTATCTTCGACATATACTCATAACCATTTTTAAGTCTAAACAAGTAATCGGGTATTTAATAGCATTTATCGGACGCTCGTTCTATTTTACGAAAATCAAAACTCAGACACTAGCCCTCGCACAGGCATTTACGGACTATAAAACACATTATTCAACTCATATAAACCATATAGCACTTATAAATATTTCTAAAATAATATTCGAGGCTTATTTGAATTTAAATAAGTCACAAATAATTTTTAAATCAAAAATCGGATTATTAATCCCAATATAAGTATTTAAAAACAATTAAATCAATTAATGTAAAATTAATTGACACTTTCTAAATGCTCAAACTATTTTTAAATAATTAAAACAAGCTAGAAAATAATTAAACTTAATTTAAATTAATTAAATCTAATTAATAATTAATTAATAAGAATTATCTGATTAATAGAATTAATCAATTAATTAAATTAATTAATTATTAATCAAAAATAATTAAAATAATTAATTTAATCAGTTTTCAAATTTAAATAAATAAATATAATTTTACAAAATTTTCTGAATATAAAAACGTATTTTAAAATAAAAATATGATTTTTATAAATATTTAAACTATTTTCGAATTATTTTTAAAAATAAAATCCAAAAACAGTTTTCTGAAAATGAATTAGGGTTTTGAAGATTGAAACCGGGTCAAAACTTCGGTTAAACGGGTCGGGAAGAACTGAAACGGGTCGCCAAGAACTGCCGGAGATTTCCAGAATCCGGCGACCTTTTCCAGAATCCGGCGACTCAAAAACACATCAGAATTTGGGGTTTTTTATACCAAAACATTCCTCATACACTCAACAACACATTCTGACCACAATCATACCAAAAACATAGCCTAAATTCAAAACCCGACTATTTTCCGGCGAGCTCAAGAAATTTTCCGATCTATCTAAATCGTACATGAAACTGTACGTTCTTTATGTTAAAATGAAGCTAGGAACACATACAATGAAAGCCCTCTATCAAAACAATGTCAGATCATTCATATGAACGGACTATTTAAAAGAAGATTTCGGGTAAAAACCCTAAAATCGAAATTCTCAAAATCGAACATAAACATGAAATTAAAGCATGAATTCCTACTCATTAGAAACCTAGGAACATGTTAGAAGCAATCAATTGAACGGAGAATCAATAGAAAAGAAATCCCCAAATTTGATATAAACCCTAATTATAATTCGAATTTCAAAAATTCATAACAGTTCGAAAAATTACCAGATGATGAAACGGTTGGAATATTCTGAAACTAGAGATCAAGAGCTTTGATTTGAGTACTTGAACTTGAGATTTGGATTCCAATAACACTTTCAAAATTGAATTTGATCTTCAAGAACACGAAGAACACGGTTCGGGAATTTTTATAGTTTTGTATATATGTAATACGGATTATACGAAGGATAATGTATGATTCGTCTTTATATACTTAGTGGAAAATAATACCCCAAACGACATTTTTGGATCGATATTGATCCATTGGATCGCTTTAAATCTTTAATAAAGTAAAGTACACGTTTTACGAGGTGATAATTATCCACAAGGACTGATAATTATCCATATCAATACATATCATTTATATAACGAATGCTCAAGAATACTGGAGCTATAACAGATGTATTATTGATATGAACGATATATCAATCGCCCTAAACAATTAGGGTACGGAATAATTATGACGCCCTCAAATCCCGGGGTGAGTGGATTGGGTCGTCACCTGAAATCTCGAATAAAATCACCTGTCAAATATAAAACCAAAACAAATATAACATCTACGACCCCAACTCTACCAAGAATCTTTTAGGTTATAGTTCTAGAAACAAGAATCCAAACTTTATTAAACTTTAACTTCCTTTTTACAACCATACTCTTTACATAAATCTATAACACTTGTATAACTTCGATGTGAAGTATACCAGACAAAAACTAAATTTATACAATATTAATTACTAGAAATCAACTCTATACAATACCCTTACACTAGGTCCACATGCTCTGCATCAACTCATCTTCCCAACGTCATCTTGAATCATCTCGTTCCATAGTTATGCAATTAAATACTGGCAATCTACCTTTTCACTGGAGGGTTAAAAGGTAAAACAAACAAGAGTGAGCAAAAGAAGCTCAACAAGTATATAGTACTGCACAAGATAAAATAATGATGCAACAATATCTTGAAAAGAAATTAACTCAACTGGGATAGAATAATGGTGCAATAATAGCAATATGTAAAAATGAACTCAGCTAGCCAAGAAAATGGCAATATATGAGAGAATTAATTTAACTGGCAAAATGAATAATAATAATAATCAATATCAACTGTAAGTTAGAATTGGATTTTTAGTGACACAATGAGTTATAGTGGATGATCAGTCACACTAAAACTCCGGACCATACCCACGGTATGTCCAAATACTGAACTGGATCCAAGGCCACTTTGGCCTACATAATACTGATACTCTGACTGGCGTCTGCAGTCCTTAAAAACATTTCATTTTAATTAAAAACTTCCAATTCAAACTTAATACTGGGAGTTAGGTGTCGGAACAATCAACTACCTCGATAATTCAAACTATTACTTTCAACTGTCTGATTAACTTTATCAACTGAATTAGGCTAAGACAAATGCATAAGAATTAGATTTCCCATCACAAGGAATCAAGGTAAAATCTGACAATACAAGGTGCTGCAAGGTATAAGTTAGGAAATGAAATAGAGTTCGTCAAATCAAGAACAATAGGTTATCTCAATCTCAGGATAATAAAAGAATCTGGTTATGAAACAGTAATTAAATTAAGAATGGAAAACAGGAACCTTAATACGATACTCTGAACAAAAGAGTACAAGTTAGTAAACTTGCCTTTGGTCCTTCGCTATCACGTAAAGCCGAAGTACTATGATTCTCATCTTCTTCTATCTTATGTCATCATAATTTCTATTCTGGTAACTCTTGGTTCCATCACATATGCGGTTGCTACGAGTCTGCACTACCGAGATCGTGCCCGCCCAACTATTCACTAGTTAAATATAACATATACTTTAGCCTTCGTACTATAACTTCTACATAATATAAATGTTTATAAACTTAAGCGCATGTATATTCTACAGAAAATTGGGCATGACCTATTCGTAAAGTGGACATTGCCCTGCTTTCAAAATACCAAAAGTACTAATCCAATCATCCACACAATTCACAATTTATTTAATACTCATATAATCTGCCTCGACTTGCAGTAAACATATAAGAAATAATCCTGCATTAACTTGCAGTAAACATATAAGAAAATAATCCTACATTAACTTGCAGTAAACATATAAGAAAATAATCCTGCATTGACTTGCAATAGCTCTATTTAGAAATAAGCAATCACATTCACATTTATCACATAGCACGTCCATTACCTAATTTACATGATTTCTATACTTCACGTAACACATAGCACATGGATGGACTGACAACTCCTATAATTATACAAATTACTAGCTGCACATTTAATACGTAAACACATTTCATTCACGTACGCATTTAAACTAGCTTATCATATCATATACATTTACCAAATAACGTTCAATTAATAGTTCTGCCGGAAATTCGGCAACACTTCCTCTATTTATATAACAATCCACCTGTTTTAAAACTAATATCATTAATCAAGAACCAACTTACAAACTAACCTCATCCATATAATTCAACTTAATCAACCTAAACTCACAATTATAAATAACATACTCAACTCAGTATATCCTCTAAACACATTCACGACTCCACAATAATTTACACAAACCATGTGACACGTAATAAAGTTGAAACTCTTTTTGGAAAATATTTGGTCTTCCTTTTATAAAGATTTGAATATAACAATCTATGGATCGAAAAACAATCATTATACTTTAAATCTGATTATCACTCGATTAATTAAAATCAATCAAGTCAAACAGATAATGAATAAATAAATACTAAAATAATAAAATAGTTTGAAAATAATAATCAAATTTGATTTATAAATAATCAAAATTAAATAATAACCAATTAATAAAATTCACCAATTAACTCTTAACTTAATTGGTCAATTAAATTAATTTCATTATTATCTAAAATTGATTAAAGATAATCAAATTCAATTACTCTTTAAACTCTAAGGGTTTTAAAACAAATAATCAAATACATACTTAGATTTTACGAAATTTCGGCATGACCCGTTCGTAAACAGGACTAGCCAAAAATTTTGCATGTACTATGTTGCATCCCCAGTCACAGGACGGATCACATAGTACATCACAACAATAACCTGTATATATCACAGTAATTAAACAACATAATATCTCAACCATCACTACATCAGATCCCCTAACTGGGAATCAAACCAGAATACTAAATCAATAGCACAACTAATTTACAACTCACACTAAACTTTAAATACATCACTTTACGATATATGTAAGGAATATGTTGTTCTTGATGATAACCATAAAACACTTAGTAGAATTTGTGTAAAGTCATTTTGTAGCTGTCAACGAAATGGCATGCTTTGCAGTATTCCGTTGACAGGAAGCTCATCAACGAAATGAGTGATGTAGCAATTGCACTGTACAATACTTCTAGTTTGATATGCATTTCATTGTAGATATTGGATAGGTTTTCTAAGTCATGTTGACTAAGTACTAGATAGGCAAAATAGGTTGGTTAATTGTAAATACATCATGCCTTGTAATTTTGCCTAAGTGAAGACCTGTCAACGGAATGAAGATTATCCTAACAACAGTATAGAGTTTACTCATCAACGAAATGAAGTTTACTCATCAACGAAATGAAGAATGAAGCTATCAACGAAACATATCTCCCTGCTATCAACGAATCACTATTACTTTTTGAATAGTTGACAAAGTGATAGTGACAGTTTACTGAACAGATCTAAAGGAGATATGGAAGTGTACTGTGCATTGGAAGCCATCAAAATGGTCACTGGAAATAAGGAAACATTCCAATTTCCAAGAAGGCTCTTGGGAGTGATCATAATAAGCGTGAAGACAAAAGTAAAGATCTCCAAGGACCACTGGACAAAAGGAATGAAAAGCAAGCTACTGATGGTTATTACTAGTGTACATTAGTGTGGCCAGGAATAGTATTGTAAACTTGGGTTATGTATATAACGAAATGTAGCAGTTAAAATAAGAGTAAGAGAAGAAAAACCAATAGATTTTATTAGCTATCTTTGAGAGCATTTTCTTCTCTACATTCTTTTAACTGAGCAGCTGTGTACATTTGTATCACAGATTATTTCCGCAATAAAAATCACTTCAGTTGGATCATCAAACAATCCAACTGAAATTATTTATGTGCTTGTGATTTTTACATTAAGTTCAGTTTTTATTTGTAAGTTGTTTTTAAGTTTAAGAAATATCAAGAATTGTATTCAACCCCCCCCCCCCCCTTCTACAATTCTGTTAGGTCATTTGGGATTAACAATTGGTATCAGAGCAAGCTTCTAACATACAAGAAGTTTAAAGATCAAGACCAAAACAGTAACCATGGTGAAGAAGGATGCAGGAGTAAAGATACCAGTTCTTGATAAGGACAATTACTTTCACTGGAAAGTAAAGATGCATTTACATCTCATGTCTATGGATGAGAGGTATGTAGACTGCATTGAGAAAGGTCCACACGTTCCCATGAAGTTTGCATCTAGAGTTGGAGTGACAGATGATGCTCCTGATGTGGAAATTCCAAAACTTGTCTCAGAATGGACTATTGAAGATGTTGCAGAAGTCCATAAAGATAAAAGAACCATGAACATTCTGTTTAATGGTTTGGAGCAAGAGATGTTTGACAATGTCATAAACTGTACAACCTCCAAAGAAGTATGGGACACTGTTAGAACTCTCTGTGAAGGAACTGAGCAAGTTAGGGAAAACAAAATGTAGCTCCTTATACAACAATATGAGCATTTTCATTTTAAAGCTGGTGAAACCCTAAATGATACGTTTAGTAGGTTTCAAAAGCTTTTGAATGGATTAAAGTTGTATGGGAGGATCTATCAAGCCAAGGATTCAAACCTTAAATTTCTTAGAGCTCTTCCAAAAGAATGGAAGCCTCTGACTGTTTCTCTCAGAAACACTCAAGAGTACAAAGACTACACTCTTGAAAGGCTTTATGGAACCTTGAAGACATATGAGTTGGAAATGGAGCAAGATGAAGAAATTGAAAAGGTACAAAAGAAGGGTGGATCTATTGCATTGATTGCATCTGTGAACCAACTGGAAGATGACAATGAAGAAGCTGCAAAGGCCACAACTAGTCGAGCTAGTTGTAGGAGTGATGTTAGCAAGGGTAAAGGCAAGATAACAGAAGAAGAAGAATCAGAACCAGCCAACTTGGATGACTTAGATGAGATTGATGAACACATTGCTTTTCTGTCAAGAAAATTCTCTAAGTTCAAGTTTAAGAGAAACTCAGAAGCAAGGCCACCAAGAAGAGACTTTCAACCTAGCAAAACTAACTGGATTGAAAAGTCTAAGTCTAAATGTTTCAATTGTGGAATGCTTGGCCACTTTGTTGGAGACTGCAGAAAGCCCAAGGTTGAGAAGGGCAACAGGAAATTTGAGCCTGTTGATTATAAAAAGAAATACTTTGAACTTCTCAAGCAAAAAGAAAAGGCTTTCATGTCTCAGGAGTATGATTGGGCTGGTAATGGTGAAGATTCTGATGATGATGTTGAGTATGTCAACTTGGCTCTTATGGCTAACAATCATGAGCAGGAAGCAAGCTCCTCAAGCAACCAGGTAACAATTACTAATCTTTCTGAGCTTTCTAAAGAGGAATGCGATAGTGCAGTAAATGAAATGTCTACTGTACTATATAATTTGCGTGTTACTCTTAAATCACTTACCAAAGAGAATTCAAGAATAAAAGAGGCTAATCTGCTATTAAGTGATAGGAATGCAATGTTAGAAGCACAGCTCATTGAATTTGAGAAAATGAGGTGTGTTAGTAGGGATGCTAAGAAGGAACTTGAGAACGTGTTAGAAATGGAAGAAATTCTTAAAACACAACTTTAAATAGAACAAAGTGTGATTGCAAAATGGAAAGATGCCAGGAATGTTGCTACCAACATCATTAATGTTCAAGGTATGGAATCTTTCTGTGAACAATCATGGAAAAAGAACAAAGAAAAGCTAGGGTATGTTAGTGAAACCTTAGAATCAGAAACAGAGTCAACAAACAACAATGATCATTTGTTGAAGGTTGATATGTCAACGGAATGCAATGTTTCGTTGACAGATGAACCATCAACCGATCAGGCTGTTTCGTTGACAGAGAAAAGAAAAGATAAACTCACTAGACTTAATAACAAGTATGGTCCTATCACCAAGAACTTTGTTCAAGGTGAGTCTAGTAATTCAAAAAAAGTTGAGAAGCCTGTTGAGAGAGCTAATGTAGGTCACTTGTCTAACAAGCAATTGAAGGACAAGTTAGAGAAAGTTCAAGTTGAGGCTAAGGGAAATAAAAACAATAACAGGAATGGCAAAGTAGGGATTAACAAACACAACAATTACACACCTGATAAATATGCTCCTAGAAAGACATGTGTCAATTGTGGAAGTGTTAGTCATTTATCTACTAACTGCAAATCTGTCAAGAAGACTGCTACTGTGAAAATTCCCAAGCCTGTAATGAATAGTTCTATGCCTACAATGCCTGTTATGCCTAACATGTTTGCTCCATATGCACAATTTCAGAATCCATATGCTAGCATGTCATTTGTGCCTAATCCATACATGAATATGTTTAATGTACCACAAATGCCATGGAATGTGAATAACATGTTTGTTCCACCAACTATGCATGCTGTGAATGAAAATGTGAGCAACTCTCAGAAATCAACACCAAGGGTAAAGATTGATTTAAATCAATCTGAGCCCAAGGTGAAAAATGATATTAAAGGAAAAGCAAAGGCTAACAAAACAGGACCCAAGGAAACTTGGGTACCAAAATCAACTTGATTTGGTTTTATTGTGTGCAGGGAGACAAACGGAATCTTTGGTACTTGGATAATGGTTGTTCAAGACACATGACTGGTGATTCTACCCTGCTCACAGAGTTTCAGGAAAGAGCTGGCCCTTGTATTTCTTTTGGAGATAACATCAAAGGCTACACTAAGGGATATGGCTTGATTTCAAAAGAGAATGTCATCATAGATGAGGTTGCATTGGTGGATGGCCTTAAGCACAATTTGCTTAGTATCAGCCAACTTTGTGACAAAGGATTTTTAGTTACTTTTTCTAGAGAAGCCTGTGTTGTTTCTAAAGGAGGAAACAACAATGTGGTAATGACTGGATTCAGAAGAGGGAATGTGTACATTGCTGACTTTAGTAGCACAAGTCCAGACACCATCACTTGTCTCTTCAGCAAGGCAAGCAAGGATGAAAGTTGGCTATGGCACAAGAAATTGTCTCATTTGAATTTTAAAGTTATGAATGATTTGGTGAGGAAAGATCTTGCTAGAGGAATTCCACAGGTGGAGTTTTCCAAGGATGGTTTGTGTGATGCCTGTCAAAAAGGGAAACAAAAGAAGGCGTCATTCAAAAGCAAGACAGAGTCATCAATTGTCCATCAGCTTGAGTTGTTTCTTATGGATTTGTTTGGCCCTGTAAATGTCATGTCTATTTCAAAGACGAAATATTGTCTTGTGATTGTTGATGATTTTTCTAGATTTACATGGACCTTCTTTTTGCACTCCAAAGATGAGGCAAGTGAAATCATTATCAATCACATCAAGATGGTAAACAATCATCCTGACTTCAAAGTAAGAAGGATTAGGAGTGACAATGGGACAGAATTCAAGAATTCAAGCATGAAGGTGTTCTGTGAAGAAAATGGTATTTTGCATGAGTTTTCAGCAGCAAGGACACCACAACAAAATGGTGTAGTTGAAAGGAAAAACAGAACACTTATTGAAGCTGCAAGGACAATGCTAGATGAATCAAAGTTACCAACTTATTTTTGGGCTGAGGCAGTTAACACAGCTTGCTTCACTCAAAATATTTCTTTGATTAATCAGGCCAAGGGAATGACCCCTTATCAATTACTCAAAAGAAAGAAGCCACTATTGGATTTTCTTCATGTCTTTGGATGCAAGTGCTTTGTTGTGAGAAATCAAGCTGAGCATTTGGGGAAATTTGAAGCAAAGGCAGATGAAGCAATATTTGTGGGATATGCAGCAGGGAAAGCTTACAGAGTCTATAATCTCATAACCAACATTGTTATGGAATCTATACATGTTGTTTTTGATGATCTCAAAATTCAAGGTCTCTGTGATGAAGGTTTCCATGAAAGTCTTTCTTTTGAGAATGAGGAAGGAGATCAAGTGAATCATGTTAAGACTACTGAGAAACAACCTAAAGTTGTTGTATCTAGCACATATGAAAGCAGCAGTGAAGATGAAATTGCTGCATTAAGATTGAAAAGAATAGCTGCTAGCAGATCAAATGATCATTTCGTTGACAATCATGATGGTGGATTCGTTGACAGTCAAAATGAGCGTTTCGTTGACAGCCAAAATGGTCATACCGTTGACAGTCATAAAAATGCTTCTAGAAGTGATCAATTAGGGACAACAAACTCAGGGGGAGTTTCTCAAGGACAGATATCCAATCAAGGCAATCATGATCATGAAGCTACCTCGTCAAGAGCAAATCTACCTCCCTCAATGAAATGGACTAAAGATCATCCCTTTGAACTTATTATAGGTGATGTTACTTCAAAAGTCCAAACTAGAAGAACAACTCAAGAGGAATGTCTATATTGCAGCTTTCTGTCTCAAGATGAGCCAAAGAAAGTTGAGGATGCACTTCTAGATCCAGATTGGGTTTTAGCCATGCAAGAGGAGCTAAACCAATTTGAGAGGAACAATGTTTGGAAGCTGGTGCCCAAGCCTAAGGACAGGAGTGTCATAGGCACAAAATGGGTGTTCAGAAACAAGATGGATGAAAATGGCATAGTCACAAGGAACAAAGCTAGATTGGTTGCAAAAGGCTATTCACAGGAAGAAGGAATTGATTTTGATGAAACATTTGCTCATGTTGCAAGACTAGAAGCAATAAGGATTTTCCTAGCCTATGCAGCCCATGCCAATTTCAAGGTCTATCAAATGGATGTGAAGAGTGCTTTTCTGAATGGGGAATTGGAAGAGGAGGTGTATGTAAGTCAACCTCCTGGTTTTGAAGATGATGATTTTCCAGAATATGTATACTTCCTCCTCAAAGCACTCTATGGTTTGAAACAAGCACCTAGAGCCTGGTATGACACACTTTCACAGTTCCTCCTTGAGAATCACTTCACTAGAGGTACTGTAGATAAAACTCTTTTTCACAGGGTTGTGAATGGCTCTACTATACTTGTTCAAATTTATGTAGATGACATAATCTTTGGGTCTACAGATGTGAAACTTTGTCAAAAGTTTGCCAAGCTTATGCAAAGTAAATATGAAATGAGCATGATGGGAGAATTAACTTACTTTCTTGGTCTTCAAGTGAAGCAAGTTAATGAAGGCATTTTCATTAGTCAGACAAAATATATTCATGATTTATTAAAGAAATTTAACTTAATGGAATGCTCTCCTGCTAAAACTCCCATGCCTACTGCCACCAAACTTGAATTGAATACTAAGGAAAAATCTGTGAACATTTCAAATTACAGAGGCATGGTAGGCTCACTTTTATATTTAACAGCTAGTAGACCTGATATTATGTTTGCTACATGTCTATGTGCTAGATTTCAGGCTGATCCTAGGGAATCCCATTTAGTTGCTATCAAAAGAATTTTCAGATATCTCAAAGGAACACCAAACCTTGGCATTTGGTGTCCTAGAGAATCTGGCTTTGAACTAATTGGTTATTCAGATGCAGATTTTGCAGGATGTAAAATTGACAGGAAAAGCACAACTGGCACCTGTCAATTCTTAGGAAACAAGCTTGTGTCATGGTTCAGCAAGAAACAAAACTCAGTTTCCACCTCCACAGCTGAGGCTGAGTATATTGCAGCTGGAAGTTGTTGTGCATAGATTTTATGGATGAAAAATCAACTACTTGATTATGGATTAAGAGTTGAGAAAATTCCTATTTTCTGTGACAACACTAGTGCCATTGCCATTACTGAGAATCCAGTGCAGCATTCAAGGACCAAGCACATTGACATCAAGTACCATTTCATTAGAGAACATGTTATGAATGGTACTATGGAGTTACATTTTGTTCCAAGTGAACAACAACTTGCAGACATCTTTACCAAGCCACTTGATGAATCAACATTCTCAAGATTAGTAAGTGAGCTAGGTATGCTAAATTTCTCTTAATTATTTTTGAGATATTTGCAAGTTACAATGTAGCCAGAAATTTGCTATGTTTTTCTGTGAATTAATTTTCTCAGGAAAAAGTGCAATTTTGTCTAAGTCAAAATTACTATGTCAACGAAACGCACCATTTCGTTGACAGTCCTAGCATTTTTCTGGGTGTTTCGTTGATAGCTCTTTTATATCAACGAAACGCAGCTTTATCAACGAAATAGACGGGACTTTAACCGCCCAATCCTGATTCGTTGATTTAGCGCAGTTAATCTGAACCGTTGAAATTTGACACGTCTTTTACCACGATCTATGCATACACCCCTGTAAGTATAAATCATGGTAATACTTTAAAAGTAACGGTTATATTTTTAAGCCAATCCAGTAATTTACATTGATTATTGGACTTAATTTCTGAGAATTTTTGGGGGAGTATTTAAGAAATTCTATTTTCTTTAATTCCTTTTTACCTGTTCTCAAAAATTCCAAAGGCTTTTCTCTCTTCTTCTCTCTAACAAGCAATTCAGTTCGAAGCTTTTTCTCACTCAACAATGGCACCCATAGTCAAGCTTATGTCTGCTGGAGGGTTTATCTATGAGAAAAACAACTCCATCCCCTTTGTTGTCAAGGAAAGCCCGAACAACATCTTTTTCAAGATGATGGACTTCATGAAGAATTGCAAGTTGAGCTATGCAATGTTTCACTCTACACCACTCTACAATGAGATAATCGAGGAGATTTGGACCTCATGTGAGTATAGTGGGACAAATTGCACTTTGCAATTCACCATCCAAGGTAATGAGTATATAGTTAATTCTGATGTATTGCAAGCATGTCTACATATTCCTGAAAATAACTGTAATGCTTTGCCTACATACACTGAAATGGTTAACATGCTAAATTCTATAAACTACTCATTGCCTACTGATAATTTGGGTAAGATAATTAGGAGAGGTTTGGTGAGAGAATACAGTTATTTAGCTGATGCATTCATTAAAGTCTTTTCTGGAAAGATTAGTAATTTTGATGCATTAACTAATTCTATGTTGATTCTCTTAACCATGCTTCTAACTGATAGATATTATAACTTTAGCACCCAACTTATGTATGAAATTGGTGCTAAGTTGGGTGATAAGGCAAATAGGAAAAAGAATATCTATTATGCTAGGTTTCTGATGATGTTGGCTAACCATGTTAGTCCAGCACCATTAGTTATCTCTAACCATGTTTCCAGGTTTGAGTGTTTTGTGCAAGAGAAGAGAGTTTTGACAGATATACTGAGACTCAACCACAATGGTGATGTCCCAGTGGTATATCTGCCCATCATTGAGGTAACTTCTTCTAACCCTGTTAGTGTAGTTGTTACTTCTATTGTTTCACCTTCCAATGTTGCTATGGAGTCTGTAATTGTGTCCCAACAGGCTCCTGCCCAAGCAGCAAAACCTAAATCTAAGAAATCCTCAAAGCCAACCTCAGGTGCTTCTCAAAACGCACCTGTTGCAAAAACTACTTCACAACCCAAGGGGAGTGATTCTGGAGTTGTGAGAGGTGAGGGAAGGGGTGAACATCAAAGAAACCCCAAGAATAAGGAAGGAAAGGAAAGTGTGTCCCAGCCAAGCCCCATTGTGTCTTCCCAACAAGGCACAATGAGTAACATGGATTTAAACACAAGTCTAGTTGCATCCTCCCAAAAGGATGTGATTATTGAAACAAGCTCTCCTCCAAGAGCACACTCCAAGAGGGTAAGGGACACTTCAAGCCCACAGTCTACATTTTCCCAATACCAAAGGAGAGTGAAGCAAAAATCCAAGGGTACACAGGGTGCACACACTCTGGAAGCAACACTTCTAGTTTCACAAATTCAATTTGATGTAACCCCTATTGTTACTCTGGGGTTACAGTCCCATTCTCTAAACATCAACCTTCAACTATCTCCACCAAATTCACCAACTCAGTCTCTAGATGTGGACATGATCCATTCATCTTTTCCTGATTCTCCAACTCTTATCTTGGAGAAGCCCCACTCTGAAGCAGGTGGTCATCACTTGTTAAGTGATTTGTTGGGCCATCAACCAATTTTTTCTGAAGTTACAAGAGGATCTGTGGACCAATCTCTAAAATCAATCACCACAGATTCTACTATAATTTCACTTTCTCAAAGTTCTGTATTGACTTCATCAAAGAAACAGCCTCTTTCGTTGACAAGTGTTTCTCCATCAACGGTATCTATACCGTTGACAGTTCAAACTACCATTCCGTTGATAGGTCATTCTACACCCATTATTGAAGATCAAGTTGTTTCCACAACTAGTGTAAATGACCTGGTGGTAGTTGAGACACTTTTAGGTTTGAGAGGGAGTGAAACTGAGAGGCTGGCCTGCAACCAGGCAAAAGGAGAGAATGAGAGTGAGAGGCTGGCTGTTTCTTCCAGCCATGCAAAAGGAGAGATTGAGGGTACCACCTTAGAAGGTGAAGGAGAGGGTGTGAGAGGTGTGAGCCATGGGGAGCCCATGATGCAAGAAAAGAGTGGAGAGAGAGAAGGGACTACAGGAGCAATAAGGGAGGAAGCAGCCATTGCTAGTGAGTTAATGGAGGTCAGTGAGGGAGAAAGGGAACTTACTTTCCAAGAGCATTATCAACAAACTCTGGATAGTATTTCTCTGGATCCTGAGACCTTTACTCACCCTGTGCCAGCCTATCAACTTATGGCTCAGCAGGGCAATGTGGAGGCAGAGAGGTCACTAAACCTAATTCATACAACTGCATCAATGCAAAGAGCAAAGGATGCCTTGACCAATCTATCTCCAGGAGCTGCAGCTAGTGATGAATTTGATTTTTCTGATGATGAGGACAGCTTTGGTGACAATCTACAGGTGGCCACTACTTCACAGACTGGGAATTCTGTGGTGCCCCCTACACCAGACTGGCTTTCTCAGGATGTTCATGGAAGAGTCAACCTGGATGCTGCAATCACTAGACAGTACAATGAAGCCTTCTTGGCTCATGCATCTGTTAGTGTTGAACACAAGCCTTTCTACAAAGCCATTATGGACTCCTTGGAGATTCAAAGGCTACAAATGTTGCAGACCAGGGTGGAAGCAAGGGACATCAAGGACTCTGTTGGGAACTTGAAAGATGCTATAGACAGGAGGCTTGATGAGAAGCTTCCCTCTCTCACTGTGTCCAAACTGAACAGGTTTTTCTCCAAGGAACCTGAAGTGTCCTCTTCTTTGAAGACTCTCTCCTCTAGAATGGACAAAGTTGAGGCTACACTTTCTCAAATGCAAAAGGAACAGGAGAAGCAAACTCAGCTACTCACCCAGCTTTTGGCAGCTCAAGGACTCCCTATTATCTCTTTTGATGATAACAAAAAGGGGGAGAAATCTAAGGAGCTAGAGAAATCTAAAGAGCTTGATATACAAATCACAAAGGTTTTGGGCCCAGCCATTTCCTTACCAAATGAGCCACTAGCAATGGGGGAGCTTGGACAGAAGAAAAAGGATGGTATTGACCTGATTCAGGAAGCTTCTATGAGGATGAGACTTGCAGAACAAATTAAAGATCACTGGTCCAACATAGAAGCAAGGGTCAAGAGAATTGCTGGAACTGCAATAAACTCAAATCCATCAACGGATCAACCATCAACGGATGCCATGGTTGTAACATCAACTGAATGGGAGCCACAGTTCAAGAGTTCTTATGTTATAGAACCCCTTCAGCATGGACTCTTTCAAGATTCAAGAAATGAGAAAGGGCAAGCTTCATGCTTTAGGAATGTGGATGCAAGAGGGATATCTCCAATATCACCTGTCAAACCCAAGGGCAAGAACACTGCAAGGATATTTTATCCTCCACCAAAGCCAGATGAGTTCAAAATCCTAGGGAAGCTGATTATTGAAAGCAAAGAAAGCAATCATCCAAGCATAAGGAACCAAAGGGCCATCATCTACAGGGATAGCAAGGAAATCTGCATTTGGGTTGGTCACCCAAATTTTGCTAAGGCCAAAGCTGAAGAATCTGAAAGGGCAGCAATGCAAGCTCTTGTAGTTGCTCAATCACTTGAAGATGAAGAAACCCTAAAGGAAGAAAAGGCCAAGGATGAAGCTGAGGAAGCTGGAAAGGAAAGGAAGAGTGTAAGGCAGCCAAAGGCTAGAGCGAAAAGGAATCTAAACTTTGATAAAGATGATTCTCAGGACACTGCCCAAGACTCTTCCACAACTAGTGCACATCAAATTCCTGTTGATCAACCTCATGAAGGAAAGTTGGCCTGTGATACTGCACATCCTGTCAACTTTCATGATCAACCAATAATGCCAAAAGAGGAGCCTTTTGAATTTGATGAGGCCTACTTTCCAAAGTTTCTATTTGAGAAGGATCAACCAATGAAGACAAAGAAAAGGGTTGTCAAAGCAAAGCCAGTATTTATGAGAAAGCCACAACCTCAGAAACCCCCTACAAATCCAGAGGACTGCATGTACATTGCTGACATCAGGGAAGAATCCAGTCTACATCTTGACTTAGACAACCTGGTGGAAGTAAGGGGCATTGCAGCTTCTCAAAAATTGCCTGAGAGACTGGTCTTTGTATTCAAGGGTGGTAGAGAACAGGTGTGGCCTCTCTACAGAATTTTAGGAGAAGACTACCAAACACTACTCTCAGTGTTTAGATGCTTGAAGAAAGACTTTGGCTTCACCAAAACAGCCAGGTCTGAGGTGGTCTCCAAAATTTGTCAGATAAAGGCTAGCTGGAACAAGCCTGAGGCTCTTCCCAGGATTCTTAGAGTGCCCTCAACAGGAAAGAAGATCCATCTTCAACCATACTGGATGATGGAATTTAAGGACAAGGACAATTGCAGAAGATTCTTCAGGATGGAAGACCAGCTGGATAAGAATTTGTGTAAAGTCATTTTGTAGCTGTCAACGAAATGGCATGCTTTGCAGCATTCCGTTGACAGGAAGCTCATCAACGAAATGAATGATGTAGCAATTGCACTGTAAAATACTTCTAGTTTGATATGCATTTCATTGTAGATATTGGATAGGTTTTCTAAGTCACGTTGACTAAGTACTAGATAGGCAAAATAGGTTGGTTAATTGTAAATACATCATGCCTTGTAATTTTGCCTAAGTGAAGACCTGTCAACGGAATGAAGATTATCCTATCAACGGTATAGAGTTTACTCATCAACGAAATGAAGTTTACTCATCAACGAAATGAAGAATGAAGCTATCAACGAAACATATCTCCCTGCTATCAACGAATCACTATTACTTTTTGAATAGTTGACAAAGTGATAGTGACAGTTTACTAAACAGATCTAAAGGAGATATGGAAGTGTACTGTGCATTGGAAGCCATCAAAATGGTCACTGGAAATAAGGAAACATTCCAATTTCCAAGAAGGCTCTTGGGAGTGATCATAATAAGCGTGAAGACAAAAGTAAAGATCTCCAAGGACCACTGGACAAAAGGAATTAAAAGCAAGCTACTGATGGTTATTACTAGTGTACATTAGTGTAGCCAGAAATAGTATTGTAAACTTGGGTTATGTATATAACGAAATGTAGCAGTTAAAATAAGAGTAAGAGAAGAAAAACAAATAGATTTTATTAGCTATCTTTGAGAGCATTTTCTTCTCTACATTCTTGTAACTGAGCAGCTGTGTACATTTGTATCACATATTATTTCCGCAATAAAAATCACTTCAGTTGGATCATCAAACAATCCAACTGAAATTATTTATGTGCTTGTGATTTTTACATTAAGTTCAGTTTTTATTTGTAAGTTGTTTTTAAGTTTAAGAAATATCAAGAATTGTATTCAACCCCCCCCCCCTTCTACAATTCTGTTAGGTCATTTGGGATTAACAATATACAACTAACGATCTAAATTTACTCGAAACCAACTAAAATTTATAAATACTTTATAACTTTGCACCACGTTACTAATTAACACATTCCAAGAACCTGCACAACCAATAAAATCAATTAATCTCAAATAACATCTACATACACCACTTATCAAAATTTATACATAAATCACCCAAACACGAATTTATACCACACATATATATAAAAAAAATGAATTACAAGTTATGGTTTGGATTTATACCCACTCCGACACAGATTCTGGGCTACTAGAATTGGTGTGGATGATCGTGCTTGGCCGGAAAACGAAGGTGGAAGGCGGCCGGAGTTTGAACAGAACATGGCGCGGTGGTGCGCGGTGGCTGCGCAGAACTGCAGGGACAGTGTACTGGCGGCTGCTGCGCGGAGGAGGAGGAGGCGCGACGCGTTCAACAGAAAAGAGGGGTGGTCGGCGCGTGTCTTGACAGAGGGGGGGGGGGGAAAGAAACCACTGCATCCTCTCCTTCTTTCTTATCTTTCCTTTTCCTTTTGTTTTTCTTTTGTGTGCTGTGTGTGTAATAAGATAAAGATGGGTGGGTTAGGTAATAAAGGTAGGTTAGGTTAGGTGACTTTATTAATTGACACAAAACTAATCACTCCTAACGCTAAATTGTCCAGTACTGCAAAATAATTTGTAACGAATAATTTTAAAAACAATTATTCGGTACTACTAATATAATTCCTGACCCATTATAATAATTTAACTACCAAAATTACTCCAAGATATTTAAATGCACAAAAATTATAATTAACAAATTTTCAACTATCTTCCTTAAATCAAATTATGTCGGGCTCAAATTAACTAATAAATACTGAAAATAATATTTCACACATAATATCACATCACAAATTCACGTAATATTATTTAAACATTTAATCACATAATGCAGCGAATTTTTAAATTACTCAAAATAAATAAATATTACTATTTTTTTATTACTCAATTAAATAGGAAATTGGCACCTAATTTCCCAGATAAAATAACCAGCTTTCACATATATTTTTAAATAAAATATACACATAATACAATTCTTCCTTTTTGAGAAAAGCAATAAAGCAATCAAATAATAATATTAATAAACCCTGAAAATTAGGGTTACTACAATAATTTTTCCCTTTTTGAATAAAACAAATACTATTGATAGTATCGGATAATAAGGAATATAATAATACGAAGAAATCTTCCAATAATGATTCGGATACGAAAGACGAAGGGATAATAATGATGTACAAAATTTTAACGGGGCCCTTGAATTTTCAAAACGGGGCTCAAAACTGAAGGTATTTCTAAATGAAAAGATATTCGAAAGGGGCTTTCGACACAACAATTAACATACTATTACTCAATAACCTTAACCATTAAGACTCCAAATACTCCACAATAATTATTCTACACATAAAATATAATTTATATCATTAATAAAGTTTACGGATATTACATCCTTCCCCCTTAATAGGATTCTGTCCTCAGAATCAGATCATGGAAACAACTGGGGATACTTTCCTAACATATCACTTTCTAACTCCCAGGTAGACTCTTCCACCTTAGGATTCCTCCATAAAACTTTTACCAATGCTACGGTCTTATTTCTTAACACTTTCTCTCTACGATCCAATACCTGAATTGGTCGTTCTACACAAGACAAATCTGACTGGACCTCTATGGGTTCATATTCTATTATATGGTTCGAATCTGGTCGATACTTCTTAAGCATTGACACGTGAAACACATTATGAACGTGCTGCATGTGCGGAGGTAACGCCAACTCGTAAGCTACTTTCCCAACTTGCTTCAGAATCTCAAACGGTCCAACATATCTCAGACTCAATTTCCCTTTATTCCCAAACCTGACTAATCCTTTCCACGGTGAAACTTTCAGTAACACTTGCTCTCCAACTTCGAATTCCATATCCTTTCTGGCTAGGTCAACATATTTCTTCTACCGGTTCTGAGCTGTTATCAATCTTTTCTGAATCATTTCAATCACTTCCTTTGTCTGTTGCACTAACTCTGGTCCTATCACTTTTCGTTCACCAACTTCTTCCCAATATACTGGAGATCGACACTTCCGTCCATATAGAGCTTCGTAAGGTGGCATCCCAATACTTGCGTGAAAACTATTATTATATTAAAATTCTACTAAGGGTAAATGATCGTCCCAATTACCTTCAAAATCAAGTGCACATGTTCTAAGCATATCTTCGATGGTTTGAATTGTCCTCTCGCTTTGACCGTCTGTTTGCGGGTGATAAGCCGTACTCATTTTTAATTCGGTGCCCAAACATTCTTGAAAACTTCTCCAAAATCTTGTGTTGAATCGAGGGTCTCGATCAGATACTATTGACACTGGAACTCCATGCCGTACCACGATTTCCTTTATGTATAGGTGAACTAACTTATCCAACGAGAATCTCTCGTTAATTGGAAGAAAATACGCAGATTTTGTCAATCAATCCACAATAACCCAAATAGCATCATGGTTAGTCTTTGTTCTTGGAAGCCCTACCACAAAGTCCATTGCGATGTGTTCCCACTTCCACTCAGGAATCTCTAACGGCTGTAGTAATCCACTTGGTCTTTGATGTTCCGCCTTGACCCTTTAACACGTAAAACATTTACTCACCCATTCAGCAATTTCTCTCTTCATATCTGGCCACCAAAAGTTCGTTTTAAGATCTCGATACATCTTTGTGCTTCCAAGATGAATTGAATACTCCGAGTTATGCGCTTCGTGCAAAATTTCATTCTTCAGTTCCGCTACATTAGGTACCCATATTCGAGAAGCAAACCTTAAGATCCCTTTGTCGTCCAGTTGGCTACATATCTCCTCGCCTGTTAAACTATTTGCATTACCGTTCATGACTTGCTCTTGGCATTTCCGTATCTTTTCCAACAATTCAGGTTGAAATGTTATGGCGTGGATCATTTCTGTCGCATCCTTCGGAATACATACTTCGATCTCTAACCTTTCAAATTCTTTATATAGTTCTTTGGTCATCGTCAGCGTATTCAATCTTTATTTCCTGCTCAATGGATCTGCCACTACGTTTGCAATGCCGAGATGATAATTGATAGAAACGTCATAGTCCTTGATTAGCTCCAACCATCTTCTCTGCCTAATGTTCAGCTCCTTTTGTGTAAAAATGTACTTCAAGCTTTTATGATCAGTGTAAATTTCACATCTCTCTCCATACAAGTAATGTCTCCATATCTTCAGTTCAAATACGATCGCTGCTAATTCCAAATCATGTGTCGGATATTTCTGTTCGTGAGGTCGCAATTGCCTTGACGCATAAGCAATCACTTTGTCATGTTGCATAAGCACGCAACCCAATCCTTTGTAAGACGCATCACTATAGATTACAAAATGACCTTGATCGTCTGGTAGCATTAACACTGGTGCCGTAGTTAGTCTCTTCAATAACTCTTGAAAACTTTCTTCGTATTTGTCGTTCCTTATGAATCGCTCACTTTTCCTTGTCAGCTTGGTCATTGGAGTAGCTATCTTTGCAAAATCCTGCACAAATCTCCGATAATATCCGGCTAATCCTAAGAAACTTCTAACTTCAGTTGGTGTCCTTGGTCTTTCCTAATCTTTCACTGCTTCAATCTTTGCTGGATCTACTTTGATGCCTTCACTGCTTACCACGTGCCCTAGGAAATGAACTTCTCTTAACCAGAATTCACACTTTGAAAATTTTGCGAATAATTCCTCTTGTCTTAAAGTTTCCAACACAATCCACAAATGATTCGCATGTTCTTCTTCTGTCTTGGAGTATATCAAAATATCATCGATGAATAACACTACAAACTTATCCAAATACTTCTTGAAAATCATGTTCATCAAATCCATTAAAGCTGTTGGTGCATTCGTCAATCCAAACGCCATTACCAAAAATTCATAATGTCCATACCTCGTTCGAAAAGTCGTCTTCGGTATATCGTCTGGTTTAACCTTCAATTGGTGATATCCTGATCGTAGATCAATCTTAGAAAAATGAACCGCTCCTTTTAACTGGTCAAATAGATCATCTATTCTGGGCAACGGATACTTATTCTTGATGGTTAGTTTTTTTAACTCATGATAGTCTATACAAAGTCTCATACTTCCATCCTTCTTCAATACTAGTGCTCCCCACGGAGAAACGCTAGGTCTGATAATTCCTTTGTCTATCAATTCCTGCAGTTGCTTAGCTAGTTCCTTCATCTCCACCGGTGCCATTCTATATGGGGCTTTGGATACTGCTTCCGCGCCTGGTGTTAAGTCTATTGCAAACTCAATCTCTCAATCCGGAGGTAATCCTGGTAACTCTTCTGGAAAAACATCTGGAAACTCACTCACGACTGGAATGTCTTCTAATTTAGAAACTTCCTTCTCTGTATCTATTACGTATGTGAGATACGCTTCACATCCTTGTTTTAGTAACCTCTTAGTCTGAATCATTGTCAAAAATTTCTTCGTTTGTCTCTCTCCTTTAAATATTACTTCTTCCTTATCTGGGGTAATTAAAATAACTCTCTTGTCCTTACAATCAATACATGCATCATAATCAGTTAACCAATCCATTCCCAAAATCACATCAAATTCTCCCAACTTGAAAGGTAATAAATCGGCGTAAAAACGATTCCCTAAAATCTCAATTTCACAATGAAGACAATACGAACTGACCGATATACGCTCTTGGTTAGCTATCTCTACACTCAACAATCCACTAAAGGGTTCCATTAAGCAATTCAATTTACGAGCAAACGTTTCTGAAATAAATGACTTAGTAGCTCCTGAATCTATCAACACTTTAGCACTAACAGAGTTTACTAGAAGTGTACCTACCACCACATCGGCGTCTCTCACTGCTTCCCTCATTGACATGTTATAGGTTCTGGCTTGCGGCTGAACATCAATAGCTGGAGGTGCCTCTATAGCTCGAATCATGTTGTTCACGGGTGCTGGTGCTCTGCAATCCTTAATCATATGACCTGGTTTCTTGCATCGGTGACACACAATACATATCTTGCAATCTCTGGCATAATGACCCTTCTAGTTGCATTTAAAACACGTGACACTCAATCGGTTGCATTCTCCTGGATGTCTTTTCCCGCATGTTCTACATTCTGGTAGTGGGGGTCTAGAAACTCCCTGTTGATTGTTGGCTGGTAGACGATTGTCTTGACCCGTATTCCCGGTATCTGGTTTCTTGAAATTTGAACTCATGCCGGGGCTGGAATCACGATTTCTTATTCGACTGACCTTGTGAATTTCCTTGCGGCTGTCCCTTATCAGATGTCCCTATCTTCCTTTTCTTATTCTCTTTCTCCCTCATGTATGAATCACTTTCTGCTTCCGCAATCATTGCCTTCTGAACCACTACTGCATAGGTGTCCAACTCCAGAATGGCTAACTTACTACGAATCCATGACCTCAGTCCCTGTTGGAACCTCTTGGCCTTCTTCTTCTAAACGTACGTCGGAACAAACCTAGACAATTCAGTAAACTTTGTCTCGTACTGAGGAACAGTCATACTACCTTGTTTTAACTCTAGAAATTTCAACTCCATTTGGTCTCGCATGTAATCAGGAAAATACCTTTCTAAAAACAACTATGTAAACCTAACCCACGTAATTAATCCCTCAGGTTCCATAGCCCTACTCGCTTCACTCTTCAAGAAATAACTAGCGTACTCTGTTTTCTTTTCTTCCGTTACCTCTATTAAGGTAAAAGCTTTCTCTATTTCCTTTAACCATGCCTTTGCCTCAACTGGGTCTGCAGATCCTTTAAATTCTGGAGGTTTCGCTGCTTGAAATGCTTTAAACGTAACTACTGGTGCTGTCCGCTGGTGCTGCTGCTGTTGCTGTTGTTGATGTTACTGCTGCTGTAGTAGCTGTTGTTGAATCTGTTGTTGTTGTTGTCGTGCCAGGGCAGTAGTTTGTTGAGTAAGAGTATTCAAAAGTTGTATTACAATCGGATCTAGGTGACCTGTTGGAGGTGAATTCTGTTGACCTTCTTGGTCAGAGGAATCATTTGAACGGGTACTTCGTCTAGGAGGCATATTACTGATAAATAAACAATAATTGGTTTAATCAATTAATTCATAAGTAGAAGAGAAAGAGAACAAAGTTGATAGAACCAATGTTTACAATTTTCAACGGCGTAAGAATACCCTTGTTGTATCAAGTAGAATGACAGTTATAAAGCTAAAAATGAATAACAATGGAATAATAATAGTTCTGTAAAAGGTGGTTATCATATATATATATATATATGGATTTGATACAAGCGTAGAACGCTTTCAAAAGTAAAGTATGTCATAGCTGAACTACAACTGCCGATCAACAGTACAACATTCAAAAATACAACAACAACCCAAGGCGATACTATAAGCCCGGTGCACTGTTGGTACTATACTATGCATCTATATACTATCTAGCTGGAAATCCATACTCCCACATAATACCAAATCTCACCTAATCCTGCTCACGGATCATCATCTCTAGTCCTCCATAGCGCTGGTCCGGCAACCTCTCCAATCTCCCTCACCGCATAGTCCAATATCTCTCTCAACCCTGCTACAGTCTCTCCCTCTCGGCTAGAAGCTAGTCCCTGCAACCTCGTCTCTACTAATGTCCTTGTAACCCTAAGTCTCATCTGAATCTCTCCTATATGGCCTCTGAGTCTGTCCCTCTCTTGGGCTACGGCTGCCTCTGACGAACGAGTCCCTTTCATCACCAATACCTGTCTATAGAAATACTCCCTTGCCCCTCTCAACCTCTAATACTCATGATGTGGAACTGGTGGCTAAGAAAGCTGGTACAAAGGTCCGGAAACTGATGCCTGAGACACTGGTGGTGGTGCTACGCGTCGAAGTGTAACGGGACAAGGTATATGATATCTCCTGGCTACAGCAAGTCCAGAATATTCCTAATTGACCTTCTATAGTTCTTAAGTGAATTTCTAACTCTCTACGTTATCCTGGACCCTAAGTCCTAACTTGTTTCAAATGCCATAACCTATTGCTCTGATACTAACCTGTGACGCCCTCCAAACCCGGGGCACAGATTTGGAGAGTCACTCGACCAACGAAACACAATATACCTGGATATAACACATGCATAATATAATAATAACATAAAACACCCCTTAACCAAGACCGCATCCAGATTATGGCATTGAACAAGCTTCTAAGTTATATTACAAACCAGTTTTCAGAGTTATTAATACACAACTTAAAGTTCAAAGCTAGACATCTAGTCTAACTAACAAAATAGACAACTACCCTGCCAATGACAACCACTCGAGATGATCTCCTAGCTACTGGAGAACTATCGCTCGCGATGTGTCTGCTCATACTCTCGCTTCACTGGAATAGGGTTAGAAACAAAACAAGTATGAGCCACAAGTGCTCAGCAAGCATAATATATATCAATCATAGTTCCATAATGAAAGGAAGATCACAATTATCTGAATCAACAATATATAAGCCAAACATATGCTTTTTAACAATTTCAATGGAAATAAAAGGGTTTAGAATAGGACTTCTACATTTTTCAAATCAAAAGGTTGAGCTGCTGATCAGTCACGCATCAACCCCGGACTTGCTTATAGAAAAGTCCTCCACTAGGATCCATGGCCATCTTGGCCTTAAATTATTCCGACCAAGAATATGGTCCGACCATTATTGGTCCATTTTAAAAACATGTCAACTCTATCACAGAGTATAAGCAATATTATGCATCACAAGATAAGTACACAATGACAAGGTATAATAGTTGCAAAAGAGCTTCAACTTCTCAATATCAAATGAAGTTCGAGAAATAGATTTGGAATGGTTTCAGATGTACAACGTACTCGTTTAAAAAGGTAATCAATGGTCATCATCAATATAAATTGAAGGTGAAGGTTTCTGATATTCAACTTGATGGTGGATAGATCAAAGAATTAGGAATATTCAAGGAAATAGCATCAGTTGCTCAAATACGGGGTAAAGATTGAATAATCTGGATTGTTCTGATGGTAACATGCATAATCATAGGAAACAATGTCAATTGAATCAACAAGTAAAGGCACAGATACTTGTCGGGTCTACGTAGCCGACACCGGTCTATCTTGCTTATCATACCTTCTCCTTTCCCTTAGTTCGGGAACTTGATTCTATAATAAACAACTCATAATAATAAGTCTAAGTATCCTCGTTCTATCTTCGACATATACTCATAACCATTTTTAAGTCTAAAAAAGTAATCGGGTATTTAATAGCATTTATCGGACGCTCGTTCTATTTTACAAAAATCAAAACTTAGACACTAGCCCTCGCACAGGCATTTACGGACTATAAAACACATTATTCAACTCATATAAACCATATAGCACTTATAAATATTTTTAGAACAATATTCGAGGCTTATTTGAATTTAAAGAAGTCACAAATAATTTTTAAATCAAAAATCGGATTATTAATCCCAATATAAGTATTTAAAAACAATTAAATCAATTAATGTAAAATTAATTGACACTTTCTAAATGCTCAAACTATTTTTAAATAATTAAAACAAGCTAGAAAATAATTAAACTTAATTTAAATTAATTAAATCTAATTAATAATTAATTAATAAGAATTAATTGATTAATAGAAATAATCAATTAATTAAATTAATTAATTATTAATAAAAAATAATTAAAATAATTAAATTTAATCATTTTTCGAATTTAAATAAATAAATATAATTTTATAAAATTTTCTGAATATAAAAATGTATTTTTAAAATAAAAATATGATTTTTATAAATATTTAAACTATTTTCGAATTATTTTTAAAAATAAAATCCAAAAACATTTTTCTGAAAATGAATTAGGGTTTTGAAGATTGAAACCGGGTCAAAACTTCGGGTAAACGGGTCGGGAAGAACTGAAACGGGTCACCAAGAACTGCTAGAGATTTCCAGAATCCGGCGACCTTTTCCAGAATCCGGTGACTCAAAAACACATCAGAATTTGGGGCTTTTTATACCAAAACATTCCTCATACACTCAGCAACACATTCTGACCACAATCATACCAAAAACATAGCCGGAATTCAAAACCCGACTATTTTCCGGCGAGCTCAAGAAATTTTCCGATCTATCTAAATCGTACATGAAACTCTACGTTCTTTATGTTAAAATGAAGCTAAGAACACATACAATGAAGCCCTCTATCAAAAACAATGTCAGATCATTCATATGAACGGACTATTCAAAAAAAGATTTCAAGTAAAAACCCTAAAATCGAAATTCTCAAAATCGAACATAAACATGAAATTAAAGCATGAATTCCTACTCATTAGAACCCTAGGAACATGTTAGAAGCAATCAATTGAACGGAGAATCAACAGAAAAGAAATCCCCAAATTTGATATAAACCCTAATTATAATTCGAATTTCAAAAATTCATAACAATTCGAAAAATTACCAGATGATGAAACGGTTGGAAGATTCTGAAACTAGAGATCAAAAGCTTTGATTTGAGTACTTGAACTTGAGATTTGGATTCCAATAACACTTTCAAAATTGAATTTGATCTTCAAGAACACGAAGAACACGGTTCGGGAATTTTTATATTTTTGTATATATGTAATACGGATTATACGAAGGATAATGTACGATTCGTCTTTTTATACTTAGTGGAAAATAATACCCCAAACGACATTTTTGGATCGATATTGATCCATTGGATCACTTTAAATCTTTAATAAAGTAAAGTACACGTTTTACGAGGTGATAATTATCCACAAGGACTGATAATTATCCATATCAATACATATCATTTATATAACGAATGCTCAAGAATACTGGGGCTATAACATATGTATTATTGATATGAACGATATATCAATCGCCCTAAACAATTAGGGTACGGAATAATTTTACCCTTTTTGAATAAAAAAAATACTATTGATAGTATCGGATAATAAGGAATATAATAATACGAAGAAATCTTCCAATAATGATTCGGATAAGAAAGACGAAGGGATAATAATGATGTACAAAATTTTAACGGGGCCCTTGAATTTTCAAAACGGGGCTCAAAACTGAAGGTATTTCTAAATGAAAAGATATTCGAAAGGGGCTTTCGACACAACAATTAACATACTATTACTCAATAACCTTAACCATTAAGACTCCAAATACTCCACAATAATTATTCTACACATAAAATATAATTTATATCATTAATAAAGTTTACGGATATTACAACACTCCCAAGCCCCCACTACCACTTCACCGAGACACCAAGATAAGTTTTCAAACCCTACATCTTATAGAGATGCTGTTGTAATCTAATGTTGTGCTTGTGATATATTCTGCTTTAATGCTGTGAAAAGAATTAAAACTGATTACGCTTTTGATAAAACGTTTTGTGAGATATAAGGTTTATATGCTATGTAAATACTAGATATAAACCGAGGTTTTAAAGGCTCTAAGGGTAGAGCACTCGTACGATGATTTTAAAACATTAGACCGGGAGTAAATTTTTTATTTTGTCTTGATTATACTGTCAGAAGCTGGAGGGCTCCAGGGACAGCTATATTTTAAAATGTTGATTAAATATTCCAATAGATATATATATTATTGGATATTTAATGTGAGATATTTAAATAATATTATTATAAATATTATTGGAATATTTATTTAATTAAGTGAATATTATTTTGAATATTCACTTAAGTGGAATTTTATTGAATAATAATTCAATATTTATTATTTGAATATTTATTAAATATTCCAAAAATGATTTAAAAATCATAGAACCTTATTTAAATATTACGTAAGGTTCCAATAGTTATTTAAAATATTTTCTGATCTTAAAAAGATTTATTTGATTGTAGTAGGGGTTCCCAACTATTTTTATGGAATTATCTCAAATGATGACTATGGTTTTTGACTTATAAAAATTGGGAATCCATTCCAGGAAGTGAACATATGAATTCACTTGCCTCTTTCATTAAAAGTGATATATTTTGGGTTTTTGAAGTATCAGAACTAAAGATATTTTACAAAACTCCCAGGTCGTGATTTTAAAATGTTTTACTCGAGGATCGAGGTCAGTTGACAACGGTCAACCCACATTGTGACTTACTTCCGATATAATCCAGAAGTAAGGGTGTTTTTACAAAACCTATCAATAATCTTATGTTTGGGGTACCGGAGTAATATCCGTTCCAGTTACAGATAGTTGGGGGAACAACATTTTCGCGTAAGTGGTCGAGTAACGCACGGTCCCGCAAATGAAAACTATATTTTTTCTGGCCTTGATGTCGCCGGGATAGCATAAGAGGCCGGGTGACGTCGGTCCAGCAAAAAACTATTTTCTGGCCTTGATGTCGCCAGTGGGAATTTAATAAGAGGCTGGATGACGCCAGTCCAGTGGAATCCATTGGCAAGGAGCGGTCCACTTGTGTGGCCTTGATGTCGCCATGGGGTTCCCAATGTGTAAGAGGCCGAGTGACGCCGGTCCAACTTAAAAGCCCGTATGCGGCTAGGGTAATAACCTTCGAGATTATCCATCTACTAGTAGAAAATCTATGGTATGACGACTGATCATCGTATACCAGTGCGTAGCCCTGTACAGTTCCCCATGTTTTTCCAAGGATTGGAATTTCAGAAAGGTTTTGGTGACTTTGGTTAAATACTGGTTACAGATACTTGTTAACGATATTTTAACAAAGTACTATACCTCATGCAGTATTTGAACTGTATGGCCTGTTTGACGAAAAGAATATTTCAGTATATCATTTTGTATACGAATGAAGTTTTAAAAGATTTCAATTATGATATAAGCTTACATATATGATTATGCTGCCTTATATTATTGTTGGGCTTAGTGCTCACTCTTGTTTTCTTTTATATATATCACAACACAACAGCTAGAGTAGATGGCCAGGATTCGCCATATCGTTCGGAAGCGCGTCTGGGCCGCGCAGACCGCCCATAGGATGGCAGTTGCAGCACCTCAGGTAGAAGTACTGAGTTGGTTCGGATTACAACTCTTGTTGCTCCGGTTTATTTATAAGTATCACTTATGTATATTAATGAACAAGAAAAAACATTTGCGCTGCCTTTCTGGTTTCAAGTAGAAATCATACTGGCAGTAGGTTTCAAGCATTTTACTTTTGGGTTGTAATAACTTTACCTTGTGGATCATATGAATACTATTTTTGCAATTTCGTTTCTGAGACATAACTGGCGTGTGTATAGTGATGGTGAGGTCACCAGGTGTGTTGATGTATTATTATTATGATTCGAGTATCCAGTGTTTGTTTGGAATAAGGAGTGTGACAACCTAGATCTCCGACCCCGGATCTGGGGGTGTTACATTGACAGAATCGAACACAGCAGATTCCCAAATTGCTTCAATTAACTCAAAGTATAGTTTGGGGGCTTCGAACATAGCCTTTGAGAGCTTGCAGCTATGGAGAAACCTCATCATGGTGTGATATGATGCATTCTTCTCTTCGAAATCCACCAGAGCAGTAAAGTTGTTATTCTCATATGTGAACCCAGTGAGAGACATAGTCTTGTTGGTTGGTGCCATTGAAGTATAACTTGGAAATTCATAGAGATTTTTGCTTTGAGAGAGAAGAAGAGTTCTTGCCTTGGTGAATTTTGGAAAAAGATAGAAAATGCTTAACTGAGAGTAAAATTCAATTTATACTCCCCCAAAATAATTCACTAATAAAACCGGAATAATTGAAAGAAATTATCTGATTGGGCAAGAAAGTAACTGTTTAAAAGTAATGGATTTAAAAAGTAAAGCCACGAATTTACTGTAATTACATACACGTACTGTATGCATGTAACTACGGATAAGATTGTGACTTTAACGGTTACGATTAAGCTAAACTATCTACAAATAGGATTTTACCTTTTGGGATTCGATATCCGTAGAGGTGTAAAATGGTATCGGTAGACAAAGAAAATCCAGTGTCAGAAATGACCATCAACGGATAAGGATATCCGTAGAGGGATAAATTTTGAATTAGACAAAATTCTTCTTTTTTCAGAGAGTTTTAATTCTCATGAAAATCATGTTGACACAGGCTGCATTACAAATTATCAGACATTGAAAAGAATTAAGAGAAGTTAAGCATACCTAGCTCACTTACCAACCTTGAGAATGTTGATTCATCAAGTGGCTTGGTAAAAATGTCTGCAATTTGCTGCTCACTTGGAACAAAATGAAGTTCCACAGTACCATTCATCACATGTTCCCTGCTGAAGTGATACTTTATGTCAATTTGCTTGGTTCTTGAGTGTTGCACTGGATTCTCAGTTATGGCAATTGCACTACTGTTGTCACAGAATATTGGAATCTTATTAACTATTAGACCATAGTCTATTAGTTGATTTTTTATCCAAAGAATTTGTGCACAACAACTTCTAGAAGCAATATATTCTGCCTCAGCTGTAGAAGTGGAGACAAAATTTTGCTTCTTACTAAACCATGAAACAAGCTTGTTTCCTAGAAATTGAAAGGTGCCTGTTGTACTTTTTCTGTCAATCTTGCAACCTGTATAGTCTGCATCTGAATAACCAATTAGATCAAAACCAGATTCTCTAGGGTACCAAATGCCAAGGTTTGGTGTTCCCTTGAGATATCTGAAAATCCTCTTGATTGCAATTAAGTGAGACTCTCTAGGATCAGCCTGAAATCTAGCACATAGACATGTAGCAAACATAATATCAGGTCTACTAGCTGTTAAATATAAAAGTGAGCCCACCATGCCTCTATAGCTTGAAATGTCCACACATTTTTTCTTAGTATTTAATTCAAGCTTAGTGGCAGTTGGCATGGGTGTTTTAGCAGGAGAGTAATCCATTAGATCAAACTTCTTTAATAGATCAAAGATGTATTTAGTTTGACTAATGAAGATTCCTTCTTTCACTTGCTTAACTTGTAAGCCAAGGAAATAGTTAAGTTCACCCATCATGCTCATTTCATATTTACTTTGCATAAGTTTGGCAACCTTTTGCAAAGCTTCTCATCTGTAGACCCAAAGATTATGTCATCTACATAAATTTGAACAAGTATACTAGAGCCATTAACATTTCTAAAGAAAAGCGTTTTGTCAACAGTACCTCTAGTGAAGTGATTCTCTATAAGAAACTGTGACAGAGTGTCATACCAGGCTCCAGGTTCTTTCTTCAGTCCATAGAGTGCCTTGATTAGGAAGTAGACAAATTCTGGATAATTTGGATCTTCAAAACCAGGAGGTTGACTGACATACACCTCATCTTCCAGTTCCCCATTCAAGAAGGCACTCTTGACATCCATTTGATAGACTTTGAAATTGGCATGGGCTACATAGGCTAGGAATATGTTTATTGATTCCAATCTAGCAACAGGGGCAAATGTTTCATCATAATATATTCATTATTCTTAAGAGTAGCCCTTAGCAACCAATCTAGCTTTGTTCCTTGTGACAATGCCATTTTCATCCATCTTGTTTCTGAATACCCACTTTGTACCTATAACACTTCTATTTTTAGGTTTGGGTACCAGCTTCCATACTTTGTTTCTGTCAAATTGGTTAAGCTCTTCTTGCATAGCTAATACCCTATCTGGATCTAAAACAACATCCTCAACTTTCTTTGGTTCTTCTTGAGAAAGAAAGCTGATGTATAAACATTCATCTTGAGTAGCTCTTCTAGTTTGGACACTTGAGGATGCATCACCAATGATCAGTTCAAATGGGTGATTGTTAGGAATATGTTGTTCTTGATGATAATTATAAAAACACTTAGTAGATTTTGTATTAAGTCATTTTGTAACTGTCAACGAAATGGCATGCTTTGCAGCATTCCGTTGACAGGTAGCTCATCAACGAAATGAGTGATGTAGCAATTGCACTGTACAATACTTCACAGTTTGATATGCATTTTGATGTATGTATTAGATAGGTTTTCTAAGTCATGTTGACTAAGTACTAGATAGGCAAAATAGGTTGGTTAATTGTAAATATGTTATGCCTTGTAATTTTGCCTAAGTGAAGACATGTCAACGGTATGAGGATTACTCTATCAACGAAACAAGGATACACCATCAACGGTATGGAGTTTACTCATCAACGAAACGAGAGAAACACCATCAACGGAATGAAGAATAAAGCTATCAACGAAACACATCTCCCTGCTATCAACGAATCATTATTGCTTTTCTGAATAGTTGACAAAGTGATAGTGACAGTTTACTGAACAGATCTAAAGGTGATGTGGAAGTGTACTTTGCATTGGAAACCATTAAAATGGACATGGGGAATAAGGAAACATCCCAGTTTCCAATTGGGCTCTTGGGAGTGATCATAATAAGCATGAAGACAAAAGCAAGGATCTCCAAGGACCACTGGACAAAGGGATGAAAAGCAAACTATTGGCGGTTACCTTTAGTGTACTTTAGTGTAGCCAAAAATAGTATTGTAAACTTGGGGAATATATAACCAAGTGTAGCAGTTAAGATAGTGTAAGAGAAGAAAAACAAATAGTTTGTATTAGCTATCCTTGAGAGCATTCTTCTCTACAACTCTGTAACTGAGCAGCTGTGTACTTGTGTATCACAGATTATTTCCGCAATAAAAACACTTCAGTTGGATCATCAAACAATCCAACTGAATTATTTATATCTTGTGTTTTTATTTATTCAGTTCAGTTTTATTTTATAAAGTGTTTTAAGTTTAAGAAAATATCAAGAATTGTATTCAACCCCCCCCTTCTACAATTCTGTTAGGTCATTTGGGATTAACAATTGGTATCAGAGCAAGCTTCTAACACACAAGAAGTTTAAAGATCAAGACCAAAAACAGAAGCCATGGTGAAGAAGGATGCAGGTGTAAAGATACCAGTTCTTGATAAGGACAATTACTTTCACTGGAAAGTAAAGATGCATTTACATTTCATGTCTATGGATGAGAGATATGTAGACTGCATCGAGAAAGGTCCACACGTTCCCATGAAGTTTGCATCTAGAATTGGAGTGCCAGATGATGCTCCTGATGTAGAAATTCCAAAACTTGTCTCAGAATGGACTATTGAAGATCTTGCAGAAATCCATAAAGATAAGAGAACCATGAACATTCTGTTTAATGGTTTGGAGCAAGAGATGTTTGACAATGTCATAAACTGTACAACCTCCAAAGAAGTATGGGACACTGTCAGAACACTATGTGAAGGAACTGAGCAAGTAAGGGAGAACAAAATGCAACTCCTTATACAACAATATGAGCACTTTCACTTTAAAGCTGGTGAAACCCTAAATGACACGTTTAGTAGGTTTCAAAAGCTTCTGAATGGATTAAAGTTGTATGGGAGAATCTACCAAACTAAGGACTCAAACCTTAAATTTCTAAGAGCTCTTCCAAAAGAATGGAAGCCTATGACTGTTTCTCTAAGAAACACTCAAGAGTACAAAGACTACACTCTTGAAAGGCTTTATGGAACCTTGAAGACTTATGAGCTGGAAATGGAGCAAGATGAGGAAATTGAAAAGGTACAGAAGAAGGGTGGATCTATTGCATTGATTGCATCTGTGAACCAACTGGAAGATGACACTGAAGAAGCTGCAAAGGCCACAACTAGTCGAGCTAGTTGTAGAAGTGATGTTAGCAAGGGTAAAGGTAAGATGACAGAAGAAGAAGAACCAGAATCAGCCAACTTGGATGACTTAGATGAGATTGATGAACACATTGCTTTTCTGTCAAGAAAATTCTCTAAGTTCAAGTTCAAGAGAAACTCAGAAGCAAGGCCGCCAAGAAGAGACTTTCAACCTAACAAATCAAACTGGATTGAAAAGTCTAAGTCAAAATGTTTCAATTGTGGAATGCTTGGTCACTTTGCTGGAGACTGCAGAAAACCCAAGGTTGAGAAGGGCAACAGGAAATTTGAGCCTGTTGATTATAAAAAGAAATACTTTGAACTTCTCAAGAAAAAAGAAAAGGCTTTCATGTCTCAGGAGTATGATTGGGCTGGTAATGGTGAAGATTATGATGATGATGTTGAATATGTCAACTTGGCTCTTATGGCTAACAATCATGAGCAGGAAGCAAGCTCCTCAAGCAACCAGGTAACAATTACTAATCTTTCTGAGCTTTCTAAAGAGGAATGCGATAGTGCAGTAAATGAAATGTCTACTGTATTATATAATTTGCGTGTTACTCTTAAATCACTTACCAAAGAGAATTCAAGAATTAAAGAGACTAATTTGCTCTTAAGTGATAGGAATGCAATGTTAGAAGCACAGCTCATTGAATTTGAGAAAATGAGATGTGTTAGTAGGGATGCTAAGAAGGAACTTGAGAACGTATTACAAAGGGAAGAAATTCTTAAGACACAACTTGAAATAGAACAAAGTGTGATTGCTAAATGGAAAGATGCCAGGAATGTTGCTACCAACATCATTAATGTTCAAGGTATGGAATCTTTCTGTGAACAATCATGGAAAAAGAACAAAGAGAAACTAGGGTATGTTTGTGAAACCTTAAAATTAGAAACAGAGTCAACAAACAACAATGATCATTTGTTGAAGGTTGATATGTCAACGGAATGCAATGTTTCGTTGACAGATGAACCATCAACTGATCAGGGTGTTTCGTTGACAGAGGAAAGAAAAGATGAACTCACTAGACTTAATAATAAGTATGGTCCTGTCACCAAGAACTTTGTTCAAGGTGAGTCTAGTAAATCAAAGAAAGTTGAGAAGCCTGTTGAAAGAGCTAATGTAGGTCACTTATCTAACAAGCAATTGAAAGATAAGTTAGAGAATGTTCAAGCTGAGGCTAAGGGAAATAAAAGGAATAACAGGAATGACAAAGTAGGAATTAACAAACACAACAATTACACACCTGATAAATATGCTCCTAGAAAAACATGTGTTAATTGTGGAAGTGTTAGTCATTTATCTACTAACTGCAAATCTGTTAAGAAGACTGTTAAAGTGAAAATTCCCAAGCCTGCAATGAATAGTTCCATGCCTACAATGCCTGTTATGCCTAACATGTTTGCTCCATATGCACAATTTCAAAATCCATATGCCAGCATGCCATTTGTGTCTAATCCATACATGAATATGTTTAATGTGCCACAAATGCCATGGAATATGAATAACATGTTTGTTCCTCCAATTATGCATGCTAAGAATGAAAATGTGAGCAATCCTCAGAAATCAACACCAAGGATAAAGATTGATTTAAATCAATCTGAGCTCAAGGTAGCCTTCCAGTTGGATTCTGGTATTCATTAGCAGCCATCATCTCAATCAGCTCATACGCTTCATTGTAGCTCTTAGCCCACAGAGCTCCACCTGATGCCGCATCAAGCATTGGCCGAGATTGACCTCCCAGACCATTATAGAAACAATTTATCACCATCCAATCAGGCATTCCATGATGAGGACACTTCCTTAGCATCTCCTTGTAACGTTCCCAGGCTTCACATAAAGTCTCACCAGAATGTTGAGAAAACTGAGTAAGAGCATTCCTGATCGCAGCAGTTTTAGCCATGGGGAAGAATTTAGTGAGAAACTTCTGAGCAAGATCCTCCCATGTAGTAATAGAACCTGCTGGTAGAGAATGCAACCAGCCCTTAGCCTTATCCCTCAGAGATAACGGGAAAAGTCTCAGCTTCACAGCATCTTCCGACACTCCGTTGAACTTGAAGGTGTCGCAGATCTCTATGAAATCCCTAATATGCATATTAGGATCTTCCGTCGGAGCACCCCCAAACTGAACCGAATTCTGTATCATCTGAATCGTGCCAGGCTTGATTTCAAAAGTATTAGCTGCAATGGTTGGCCTGACAATGCTAGATTGAATGTCATTGATCTTTGGCTGAGAATAGTCCTTCAAAGCCTTCGTTTCTGGTGCTAATTGATCTCCCATAACTAGACTTGATTCACGTTCTTCTTTCCGAGATTGAGAACGTGTTCGCATACACTTTCACTTAAGTATCTGAAACACACAGAACAAACAACTACAATCCGAGTCAGTGAACTTTAACGACCACTGATGACAAGCACATAAACTATATAAATAACACCGAGTCCCCGGCAGCGGCGCCAAAAACTTGTTCACACAATATCACGCAAGTATACGCGGTCACAAGTAATATAAGAATAAGTAGAGTTCGTTCCCACAGAGACTGCTATGGTTATTATAGTTATGCACTTATGCAACAATGTATGGCTATCGTTCAATGCTAAGACAAGTATCAAATTGTGTTTTGATTAACTAAATTAACTAAACAAATTATCAAGACTATATTAAACTAAAGATTGCTGATATATTACTTATGAGAAAATAAACATGGGATCCTAACTTCATTAAATACTTCATTCAGAGTCTTTTGTCTTTAATCAATGCATGTGACGGTTGTGACAACTAATCGGATAACACGAAATCAGTACACGCTACCTTTCAGTATACGTATACCAAACTACTCAAACATCCACAAAAGAGATAGAAGTTGGGTAGACACCAATTATGCTTAGACCCTATATGTCTATAAGATTTGAAAACATAACGGTTTAACGAGCAAGTTATCCATTCAGATTACATAGGGCAGGTAAGATGGTTAAAATCACCTACGAATCATGCATGACAAACATACATAAACCTATGCTAGCATGGCAAGTTCTAAACCTCTATATCCACTTTCGCATTCAATAGAGATTAACAAACAATCTTAGATGTTAGCTACGCATCCAAGAAGAATAAGCACAACCAAACTAGGATATCAATAAGTCATCACACACACATCTTTAAAACAATTAACTACTAAAATCCATAAATAAATCCGTTAGAATCCCACGACAATGATTAGTTCATAATAGAACCGTTCATCATCGTGGGTTCTGATGAAAGTATGATGAAAAACAAGAAATCAATGATGTAAATATGAATAAGAGTTAAAGGTTTAGAGGACAAATCCGGAAGCATCCAAAAGTTACACCAAAATTGAAGAATACAAGAAAAAACTATGTCTAGATCTCCTCGTAGTCACGTTCTTCGTTCTTGGCTCCTCGATCTTGTGCTCCAATATTGAATCTGATCTCTGGTGTATTGTGATGTATTGTGATGTGTTGATTATGTCCCCCCAAGGTGTGTATTTATAGCTCCAAGTTGTCCCTCTTCCAAGCAATTGCCGTTTTTGAGTTAGAATAGAATTACGGCAATTTCCATCTTTGAATGCAATAAGAATTGCATATTCCATGTTTACAACTGATTCTGGAAGTTTCTGGCCGCCCCAAGCAATTACCATATTGATTAGAAGTCGAATTTGTGAAACTTTCCTAATTAAAATCGAATTCTGGAAATTTCTGGCGGTTCTGACTTCCTGGGCGGCCGCGCAGAATTCCAGTACAATTCCTGGGAGCCCGCTGTAAGGACATAGAAAATGTTGTCCTCTTCGCGTGAGCTGTAAGATCGTCAGAATCGGACTTGTAGAACTCCAGATATGGCCAAAACAGTGAAGACTGCGCAACCTACCCGGAAAATCCGAATTTTAATCAAATTAACCTCCAACTCTTGGTTCTGCAAAACTTAATGAAAACACATTAAACACACCACATACTTGAGTTCAAGTCATCAATTTAAGCCGATATGAAGCGTTCCAAGTGGATTAAAAATCCACTTATCAAGGGAGACAAAAGGAATCTTTGGTACTTGGATAGTGGTTGTTCAAGACACATGACTGGTGATTCTACCCTGCTCACAGAGTTTCAGGAAAGAGCTGGCCCTTGTATTGCTTTTGGAGATGACAGCAAAGGCTACACAAAGGGATATGGCTTGATTTCAAAAGAGAATGTCATCATAGATGAGGTTGCATTGGTGGATGGTCTTAAGCACAACTTGCTTAGTATCAGCCAACTTTGTGACAAAGGATTTTTAGTTACTTTTTCTAAAGAAGCCTGTGTTGTTTCTAAAGGAGGAAACAACAATGTGGTAATGACTGGATTCAGAAGAGGGAATGTGTACATTGCTGACTTTAGTAGCACAAGTTCAGAAACCATCACTTGTCTTTTCAGCAAGGCAAACAAGGATGAAAGTTGGCTATGGCACAAGAAATTATCTCATCTGAACTTTAAAGTTATGAATGATTTGGTGAGGAAAGATCTTGCTAGAGGAATTCCACAAGTGGAGTTTTCCAAGGATGGTTTGTGTGATGCCTGTCAAAAGGGGAAACAAAAGAAGGCATCATTCAAAAGCAAGACAGAGTCATCAATTGTCCATCAGCTTGAGTTGCTTCATATGGATTTGTTTGGCCCTGTAAATGTCATGTCTATTTCAAAGAAGAAATATTGTCTTGTGATTGTTGATGATTTTTCTAGATTTACATGGACTTTCTTTTTGCTCTCCAAGGATGAGGCAAGTGAAATCATTATCAATCACATCAAGATGGTAAACAATCATCCTAACTTGAAAGTAAGAAGGATTAGGAGTGACAATGGGACAGAATTCAAGAATTCAAGCATGAAGGTGTTATGTGAAGAAAATGGTATTTTGCATGAGTTTTCAGCAACAAGGACACCACAGCAAAATGGTGTAGTTGAAAGGAAAAACAGAACACTTATTGAAGCTGCAAGGACAATGCTAGATGAATCAAAGTTACCAACTTATTTTTGGGCTGAGGCAGTTAATACAGCTTGCTTCACTCAGAATATTTCTTTGATTAATCAGGCCAAAGGAATGACCCCTTATCAGCTACTCAAAAGAAAGAAGCCACTATTGGATTTTCTTCATGTCTTTGGATGCAAGTGCTTTGTTCTGAGAAATCAAGCTGAGCATTTGGGGAAATTTGAAGCAAAGGCAAATGAAGCAATATTTGTGGGTTATGCAGCAGGGAAAGCCTACAGAGTCTACAATCTCAGAACCAACATTGTTATGGAATCTGTACATGTTGTTTTTGATGATCTCAAAATTCAGGGTCTCTGTGATGAAGGTTTCCATGAAAGTCTCTCTTTTGAGAATGAGGAAGGAGAACAAATGGATCATGATAAGACTATTGAGAAACAGTCCAAAGTTGTTGTATCTAGCACATATGAAAGCAGCAGTGAAGATGAAATTGCTGCATTAAGATTGAAAAGAATAGCTGCTAGTAGACCAAATGGTCATTCCGTTGATAGCCAGAATGAGCGTTTCGTTGACAATCAAAATGGTCATTCCGTTGACAGTCACAGAAATGCTTCCAGGAGTGATCAATTAGGGACAACAAACTCAGGGGGAGTTTCTCAAGGACAAATATCTAATCTAGGCAATCATGATCATGAAGATACTTCTTCAAGAGAAAATCTACCTCCCTCAAGGAAATGGACTAAAGATCATCCCTTTGAACTTATTATAGGAGATGTGTCTTCAAAAGTCCAAACTAGAAGAGCAACTCAAGAAGAATGTCTATATAGCAGCTTTCTGTCTCAAGATGAGCCAAAGAAAGTTGAGGATGCACTTCTAGATCCAGATTGGGTCTTGGCTATGCAAGAAGAGCTAAACCAATTTGAAAGGAACAATGTTTGGAAGCTGGTGCCCAAGCTTAAGGACAGGAGTGTCATAGGCACAAAATGGGTGTTCAGAAATAAGATGGATGAAAATGGCATAGTCACAAGGAACAAAGCTAGATTGGTTGCAAAAGGCTACTCACAGGAAGAAGGAATTGATTTTGATGAAACCTTTGCTCCTGTTGCAAGACTAGAAGCAATAAGGATTTTCCTAGCCTATGCAGCCCATGCCAATTTCAAGGTCTATCAAATGGATGTGAAGAGTGCTTTTCTAAATGGGGAATTGGAAGAGGAGGTGTATGTAAGTCAACCTCCTGGTTTTGAAGATGATGATTTTCCAGAATATGTATACTTCCTCCTCAAAGCACTCTATGGTTTGAAACAAGCACCTAGAGCCTGGTATGACACACTTTCACAGTTCCTCCTTGAGAATCACTTCACTAGAGGTACTGTAGATAAAACTCTTTTTCATAGGATTGTGAATGGCTCTACAATACTTGTTCAAATATATGTAGATGACATAATTTTTGGGTCTACAGATGAAAAAATTTGTCAAAAGTTTGCCAAGCTTATGCAAAGTAAGTATGAAATGAGCATGATGGGAGAGTTAACTTATTTTCTTGGTCTTCAAGTAAAGCAAGTTAATGAAGGCATTTTCATTAGTCAAACCAAGTACATTAATGATTTGTTAAACAGGTTTAACTTAATGGAATGCTCTCCTGCCAAAACACCCATGCCTACTGCCACCAAACTTGAATTGAATACTAAGGAAAAATCTGTGGACATTTCAAGTTACAGAGGCATGGTTGGCTCACTTTTATATTTAACAGCTAGTAGACCTGATATTATGTTTGCTACATGTCTATGTGCTAGATTTCAGGCTGATCCTAGGGAATCCCATTTAGTTGCTATTAAAAGAATTTTCAGATATCTCAAAGGAACACCAAACCTTGGCATTTGGTATCCTAGAGAATCTGGTTTTGAACTAATTGGTTATTCAGATGCAGATTATGCAGGATGTAAAATTGACAGGAAAAGCACAACAGGAACCTGTCAATTTCTAGGAAACAAGCTTGTATCATGGTTCAGCAAGAAACAAAACTCAGTTTCCACCTCCACAGCTGAGGCTGAGTATATTGCAGCTGGAAGTTGTTGTGCACAGATTTTATGGATGAAAAATCAACTACTTGATTATGGAATAAGAGTTGAGAAAATTCCTATTTTCTGTGACAACACTAGTGCCATTGCCATTACTGAGAATCCAGTGTAGCATTCAAGGACCAAGCACAATGACATCAAGTACCACTTTATTAGAGAACATGTTATGAATGGTACTGTGGAGTTACATTTTGTTCCAAGTGAACAACAACTTGCAGACATCTTTACCAAGCCACTTGATGAATCCACATTCTCAAGATTAGTAAGTGAGCTAGGTATGCTAAATTTCTCTGAATTATTTTGAGATTTTTGCAAGTTAAAATGCAGCCAGGAACTTGCTATAATTTTTCTATGAATTGATTTTCTCAGGAAAAGGTGAAATTTTGTCTAAGTCAAAATTACTATGTCAACGAAACGCACCATTTCGTTGACAGTCTTAGCATTTTTCTGGGTGTTTCGTTGATAGCTCTTTTATATCAACGAAACGCAGCTTTATCAACGAAATAAGACTGGACTTTAACCGCCCAATCCTGATTCGTTGATGTAGCGATTTTTAATCTGAACCGTTGAAATTTCACGTTCTTTATCACGATCTATACATACACCCCTGTAAGCATAAATCGTGGTAATATCTAATTCTAACGGTTACTTTTTAAGCCAATCAGGTAATTTAGATTAATTATTGGGCTTAATTTCTGAGAATTTTTGGGGGAGTATTTAAGAAATTTTAATTTCTTTATTTCATTTCTACCTGTTCTCAAAAATTCCAAAAGTTTTTCTATCTTCTTCTCTCTAACAAGCAATACAGCTCGAAGCTTTTCCTCACTCAACAATGGCACCCATAGTCAAGCTTATGTCTGCTGGTGGGTTCATCTATGAGAAGAACAATTCCATTCCATTTGTCGTTAAGGAGAGTCCGAACAGCATCTTTTTAAAAATGATGGATTTCATGAGGAACTGTAAGTTGAGCTATGCGATGTTTCACTCTACACCACTCTACAATGAAGTAATCGAGGAGATTTGGACCTCATGTGAGTATAGTGGAACAAACGGCACACTGCAATTCACTCTTCAAGGTAATGAGTACATAGTTAATTCTGATGTTTTGCAAGCATGTTTACATATTCCTGATAATAACTGTGATGCTTTGCCTACTAACACTGAAATAACTACCATGCTAAATTCTATAAACTACTCTTTACCTACTGATAACTTAGGTAAGATTATTAGGAGAGGTTTGGTTAGGGAATACAGTTATTTAGCTGATGCATTCATTAAGGTCTTTTCTGGAAAGATTAGTAATTTTGATGCATTAACTAACTCTATGTTAATTCTCCTAACCATGCTTCTAAATGATAGATATTACAACTTTAGCACCCAACTTATGTATGAAATTGGTGCTAAGTTGGGTGATAAGGCAAATAGGAAGAAAAATATCTATTATGCAAGGTTTCTGATGATGCTGGCTAATCATGTTAGTCCAGCACCATTAGTTATCTCTAACCCTACTGCCAGGTTTGAGTGCTTTGTGCAAGAAAATAGAGTATTGACAGACATACTGAGGCTGAACCACAATGGTGATGTTCCAGTGGTGTATCTGCCAATCATTGAGGTAACTACTGCTATCCCTGTTAGTATATAAAGAGTTTGTTATAATGCATACAATACTCAAGATAATAACAGATGCAAGATACTCTCCAGATATAATATTATGCTTGCTTGATGTGATACAGAGAGAGAGCTTATAAAGAGAAACTCTAACTGATTCTAGTACAAGACAAGTTATGCCTTTTGTCCCATAGCAATACTACCTACTACTACTGCAGCATAAAGCCAACATATTACTGCTAATAACATCAACATAAATTAATGAGCTACTGGCCTACATGACCCTACATGGTTGTTGATACCAACTTCTTTGTGATACATAGATACTAAGGAATTATGTTCCATTACTCCCCCTCAAGTGGAGAGGAAGTATTGACTGAGACTCCAAACTTGCCAAGTAAGTAGTTATGCTGTTTTGTGGAGAGAGGCTTCGTGAGGAGGTCAGCTACCTGAGCATAGGTGGGCACGTGTTGAGTTTGAATGGCTCCGGAGTTGATTTGATCCCTTACATAGTGACAATCTATTTCAATGTGCTTTGTTCTTTCATGTAAGACGGGGTTAGCAGCAATTGATAGAGCAGCTTGATTGTCACATTTCAGCACTGTTGGGGGGAGGTTGCAGATGCCTAAATCTTGAAGTAGTTGAGTCAGCCATGTCACTTCGCATGAGGCAAGAGCCATGGCCCTATATTCTGCCTCTGCAGAGGACCTTGCTACAACAGTTTACTTTTTTGTTTTCCAAGAGACAGGTGATTGGCCAAAGAGAATGCAAAATCCTGATGTTGATTTTCTGGAGAAGGGACAGCTCGCCCAATCACTGTCACAGTAGGCAGTGAGTTGGGCACTGGAGGATGCAGCAAACAATATACCTTGACATGTGGTTCCTCTTAAGTATCTTAGAATCCTCTTAGCAGATTGCATGTGAACATTTGTGGGATTATGCATGAATTGTGTGAGAATGTGCACAGCATAAGTCAAATCTGGTCTTGTCACAGTCAAATAGATGAGCTTCCCCAGGAGTCGTTGATATTGATGAGGATTAGGGAGTGGATCCCCTTTGTCAGCTGTCAACTTCAGGTGTACATCCATAGGAAGCTTAAGTGGAGTAGTGTTTGCCATGCCAAACTCCTTGAGTAGGTCTTCAGTATACTTGCTTTGTGATACAAATATCCCAGGTGCATTTCTTGTAATTTCCAGGCCTAGGAAGTAGTTTGCAGGACCCATATCTTTCATGTGAAATTTCTGAAATAGCACAGCTTTCAAGGCGGAAATGGACTGATCACAGTTGCCTGTGATGAGAATATCATCCACATAAATCAAGATGATTGTAAGAGCCTCTCCGGAAGTGTATGTAAAGAGGCTATAATCACTTTTTGACTGAACATAGCCAATTTCTTGTAGAGTGATGGACAGTTTCAAGAACCAAAGTCTAGGGGCTTGTTTGAGCCCATATAGGGCCTTCTTCAGCCTGCATACCAGAGTGTTGATATGATCAGTTTTCCCAGCCTGTATTGCAGAAGAGATTCTGCTTCCAAGACCTGAGTACCCTTCTGGCAGTTTCATATAGACTATGTCTTCCAACTCTCCATGGAGGAAGGCATTTTTTACATCTAGCTGGAATAATGGCCATTCCTTCATAGCAACAACTGCAAAAAGTGCTCTTACAGTGGCCATTTTTGCAACTGGAGCAAAGGTCTCCATGTAATCTATACCATATTTTTGTCTGCAACCTAAGATGACCAACCTTGCCTTGTATCTTTCTATTGTACCATCTGGATGATATTTAGTCTTGAAGAGCCACTTACAGCCTATAGCCGTTTTATTTGGTGGCAAAGAGACAATGTCCCATGTATTGTTGTCTTCAAGTGCAGATAGCTCTTCATTCATTGCATTTTGCCAGTGCAGATATTGAACTGCTTCTTTGAAGTTTGTTGGATCAGTGTTGGTAGATATAGCAGTAAGAAAGCATTTGAAGTCTGGTGTCACATAGTATTCTGCAACTGAGGCAGCATTGGCAGTGGATTGAACTGAGTGAGCCACAAAATCAATTAACCAGTCAGGTTTTTTGCTGATTCTGTTAGATCTTCTAACAGTGGGTTCCAATTGAGATAGTGATTCAGTACTAGTTTCAGTTGGTTGAGCAGTTGTAGAAAGAGTGTGGATGTCTTCAGTTGGCTGTTCAGATTCAATCTCCATGTCCATATCATCTGTGAACACTCCTGGGCTGGGATTTGGCATAGTGATTGGAAGAGGTGGCATATATGAGGTGTGATTCGTGTTCATGGGAAAGATTGTCTCATTAAACGAGACATCCCTTGAGATGAGAACAGATTTGTCAAGTAGATTTAGTAGCCTAAAGCCCTTTTTGTTTGGTGGATATCCCAGAAATACACATGGGATACCTCTTGGTGAGAATTTGTCTTTGGTTGGGCTGTGATTGTAAGCAAATGCCAGGCACCCAAAAGCTTTGAGCTCATCATATGAAGGTTCTTCATGAAACAACATTTCATATGGAGTCTTGAATTTCAGAACTGAGCTGGGTAGTCTATTAATGATATGGACAGCAGCTAGGACACAATCTCCCCAATGATTGATACTGAGTCCTGATTGGAACCTCAATGTTCTTGCCACCTCTAAGACATGCCTGTGCTTTCTCTCAGCCCTGGCATTCTGTTGAGGTCTGTAAGCACATGATGTCTCATGTTTGATGCCTTTCTCTGAGAAGTAATTTTGACAAGCTTTATCTGCAAACTCCAAGGCATTGTCTGACCTGATAGTCTTTGCTGAGCAGTTGAATTTAGTGGACACATAATTGAGAAATGCAGTTAGGTTGTTTAGGTAGTCGGATTTTCTTTCAAGAAGATATACCCAAGTCATCCTTGTATGATCATCAACCAAGGTCAAGAAGTATTTGTATTTACCCCTAGTTGCAACTTTGTAAGGGCCCCATATATCTGTGTGTAGTAGATCAAATGGTTTGGAAGCATGAGTGTGACTCAAAATGAAGGGTTGTCTAGTAAACTTCCCCATGGGGCATGTGATGCACACTTGATCACTAGTTGTGTTAACAGTTTTGAGATTTTTGAGATACGGTATATGATTTAGTACAAGTTTAGGTGCATGACCTAACCTTAGGTGCCATGTGTTATAATCAACAATGTCAGAACGAGCAAAGTTTGTAGATTTAGCAGCAGCTACAGGGTTACAGGTGGTTTGTGCAGCAAAGGTGTTAGTGCTATCAGATATATGACTTAGATAGTAAAGACCTTGTTTAACCTTTCCTACAGCCTTCACTTCTTTTGACACAGAGTCTAACACAACGCATGTAGCAGGATAGAACATGACATCACAATTATTATCTCTAGCAAGTTTATGAACAGATAAGAGATTATGAGTGAATTGAGGGACATACAGTACATTGAGCATGTGCAGTCCATTCGGCATCTCAATGTCTCCAATGTGAGTGATCTTTGTGCTAGCTCCGGTAGGCAGTTTGATGGTGAAATTGGATGGAGCTGCTTTGACATTTATGAGATGATGCATTGAAGAGGTCATATGGTCTGATGCCCCTGAGTCCATAATCCACTTTGTTTGTTTGAATCCCACATGTTCTTCACTATGAGCCATGCCAGAGAACGCACATTCTAACTCTTCTTCAGTGTCTGATCCAATTTGTTGACTTGAGGTTGTTGGTAGCAATTTAAGTAACTGCTCAATTTGTTGAGGGGTGATAGATGATGAATTTTGTTCATAGTTTCCTTGCACAACATTAGCTCTCTTTGTGTTAGGAGCCCTGTTGTTCACCCATCTGGTTTGATTTGGGAGGTTTCTTGGTGCGGACTTTTTGTAATTGTGATCTGGATTGTACTTGTGGTGCCACTGCGGGTACCCTATAACATTCCAGCATTTGTCACTGGAATGACCTCTCCCCTTGCACACTGAGCAGTGAAACACCTTGTGTGAAAAATTTCTGTCTGCATTTCCTTTGCTATACATGGCTGACATTTCAAGATCTAGGTTGTGACTGAGAATGTCCTTCTGAGATTCTTCTTGTTGTATGACTGAGCATGCTGATTCAACTGTTGGTAAAGGGTTTATCATTAGAAGTTGGCTTCTTTGTGGACCATAGTTGTCATCTAGTCCATTGAGAAATTGGAAGAGCTTTGATTCTTCTTTCATGGTGTTGATGGCTGTGAGCAAGGCTTGAACCTCAGGTGTAACAGTGTTGATTGAGGGGAGAACATTCATGGCTTCGATTTCTTCCCATAGACTGCTCATAGAAGTGAAGTATTCATTGATAGAGGCACCATTTTGTTTTAAACCAAACAGATCCTTGTTGAGCTTGTATTTTCTTGAACCATTTGTCAAAGAGAATCGAGTCTCCAACTGCTTCCAGATCTCAGAGGCATTGTTGATGAACATGACAGATTTTTTGATAGTTTCAGAGACATTGCTGTGCAGCCAAGAGATGACCATGTTATTACATGTGTCCCATTGTATGCCTTCAGATATGTCAGATACACTGCGTTTAACAGAGCCATCTACGAACCCAAGCTTTCTTTTTGCACTCAGTTGGATTTCAAAGGACCGTTTCCAAGTCCTGTAATCACCAGCACCTTGGAGTTTGGACACACTCACAGAAGAAGGGCTATCGGAAGGGTGTAGGAATAAAGGGTTTTGTAGATCTGCAAAGGTATAACGACTGCCACTGGCCATTGACACACTGAGAGCAAATGAATAAATACTACTAGTCTTGTTTTAACACACACACGGGAAATGAACACACAAGCAATCAAACACTATCTTCGGAGAGATGAGTATTACTGTATGCAATCTCTGATACCATAAAGAGTTTGTTATAATGCATACAATACTCAAGATAATAACAGATGCAAGATACTCTCCAGATATAATATTATGCTTGCTTGATGTGATACAGAGAGAGAGCTTATAAAGAGAAACTCTAACTGATTCTAGTACAAGACAAGTTATGCCTTTTGTCCCATAGCAATACTACCTACTACTACTGCAGCATAAAGCCAACATATTACTGCTAATAACATCAACATAAATTAATGAGCTACTGGCCTACATGACCCTACATGGTTGTTGATACCAACTTCTTTGTGATACATAGATACTAAGGAATTATGTTCCTTATGTATAGCTGTTACTTCCATTGTTTCATCCAATCCAGTTGCTATGGAGTCTGTAGCTGTGACCCAACAGGCTCCTGCCCCAGCAACAAAACCAAAATCTAAGAAATCCTCCAAGCCAATCTCAGGTGCTTCTCAAAAGGCACCTGTTGTAAGAACTACCACACAAACTAAGGGGAGTGAGTCTGGAGTTGTGAGAGGTGAGGGAAGGGGTGAAAGTCAAAGAAACCCCAAGGATAAGGAAGGTGAGGTACGTGTTTCCCAGCCTAGCCCCATTGTGTCTTCCCAACAAGGCACAATGAGTAAAATGGATTTAAGCACAAGTCTAATTGCATCATCCCAAAAGGATGTAATTATTGAAACAAGCTCTCAACCTAGAGCACAGTCCAAAAGGGTAAGGGACACTTCAAGCCCACAGTCTACATTTTCCCAATACCAAAGGAGAGTGAAGCAAAAATCCCAGGTTTCACAGGGTGCACACACACTGGAAGCAACACTTCCAGTTTCTCAAATTCAGTTTGATGTAACCCCTATCATTACTCTGGGGTTACAGTCCCATTCTCTAAACATCAATCTTGAATTATCTCCATCAAATTCACCAACTCAATCTTTAGATGTGGACATGATCCATACATCTATTCCTGATTCTCCAACTCTAATCTTGGAGAAGCCCCACTCTGAAGCTGGTGGCCATCACTTGTTAAGTGATTTGTTGGGCCATCAACCAATTTTTCCTGAAGTTGCAAGGGGATCTGTGGACCAATCTCTCAAATCAATCACCACAGACTCTACTGTAATTTCTCATTCTCAAAGTGCTTTCTTGACTTCATCAACGAAACAGTCTATTTCGTTGACAAGTGTTTCTCCATCAACGGTATCCATACCGTTGACAGTTCAAACTACCATTCCGTTGATAGGCCATTCTACACCCCTTATTGAAAATCTAGTTGTTTCCACAACTAGTGTAGATGACCTGGTGGTAGTTGAGACACTTTTAGGATTGAGAGGGAGTGAAACTGAGAGGCTGGCTTGCAGCCAGGCAAAAGGAGAGAATGAGAGTAAGAGGCTGGCTATTTCTTCCAGCCAGGCAAAAGGAGAGATAGAGAGTTCCACCTTAGTAGGTGAAGGTGAGGGTGTGAGAGGTGTGAGCCATGGGGAGCCCATGATGCAAGAATATAGAGGAGAGAGAGAGGGACTACAGGAGTCATAAGGGAGGAAGCAGCCATTGCTAGTGAGTTAATGGAGGTCAATGAGGGAGAAAGGGAACTTACCTTCCAAGAGCATTATCAACAAACTCTGGATAGTATTTCCCTGGATCCTGAGACCTTTACTCATCCTGTATCAGCCTATCAAGTTTTGGCTCAACAGGGCAATGTGGAGGCAGAGAGGTCACTACAACTAATACATACAACTGCATCAATGCAAAGAGCAAAGGATGCCTTGACCAATCTATCTCCAGGAGCTGCAGTAAGTGGTGAGTTTGATTTCTCTGATGATGAGGACAGCTTTGGTGACAATCAGGTGGCCACTACTTCACAGACTGGGACTTCTGTGGTGCCTCCTACACCAAACTGGCTTTCTCAAGATTTACAAGGAAGGATCTCCCTGGATGCTGCAATCACAAGGCAGTACAATGAGGCCTATCTGGCTCATGAGTCTGCAAATGCCAATGACAAGAAATTCTACAAGGCTATTATGGATTCACTGGAAATCCAAAGGCTACAGATGATGCAGACAAGGATTGAGGCTAGAGAAATCAAGGACTCAATTAGAAATCTCAGGGATGCTAATGACAGGAGGCTAGATGAAAAGCTTCCTCTTCTCACTGTGTCCAAGATGAACAGGTTTTTCACTAAGGAACCTGAGGTGGCTACCTCCTTGAAGACTCTCTCTTCTAGAGTGGACAAGGTGGAAGCTACTTTATCTCAGATGCAAAAGGAACAGGAGAAGCAGACACAACTATTGGCCCAGCTAGTGGCAGCTCAAGGACTCCCAGTCATCTCTCTTGATGATAACAAAAAGGGGGAGAAATCTAAGGAGCTAGACATTCAAATCACAAAGGTTATGGTCCCAGCCATTTCCCTGCCAAAGGAGCCACTAGCTATGGGGGAGTCAGGTAAAGCTAAACTGGACAGCATTGACCTGATTCAGCAAGCATCTATGAAGCTACAGCTTGCTGAACAAATTAAAGACCACTGGTCCAGGATAGATGAAAGAGTCAAGAAGTTAGCTGGTACTGCAAAGAGTTCAAATCCATCAACGGATCAAGCTTCTTCTACAGAGCCATCAACGAATGCCATGGTCTTAGCATCAACGGAATGGGAGCCACATACCAATTCTTCATATAAGGTAGAGCCCCTTCTACATGGAGTCACTCAAGGATCAAGGAAGGAGAAAGGACAAACTTCATGCATTAGGGATGTGGAAAAAGCTACATTGTAAAGAAGCCTATCTCCCAAGTCTCCTGCTAAACCAAAGGGCAAAAATACAGAAAGGACTTTCTATCCTGCACCTTATCCAGATGAGCACAAGCTTCTTGGTCTTCTCATCACAAAAAGCAAGGAAAGCAATGACTATGAGATAAGGAAGCAAAGGGCAATTGTTTACAGGAATGGACAACAAATCTGTGTTTGGGCTGGTCACCCAAACTTTGCTGAAGCTAAAGCTGAAGAGTCAGAAAGAGCAGCAATGCAAGCACTTGCAGTTGCTCAATCTCTTGATGAAGAAGAAAGACAGCAAGAAGAAAAAGCCAGAGAGGAAAGGAGTGCAAAGAAGAGCACAAGGCAACCAAAGGCAAGAGCTAGGAGAAATATAGCCTTTGAGAATGATGACTCTCAGAGTATTGCATCAGACTCTTCTGTACCAACTGCACCTCCAACAATTCCTGATCCAGCTCTAGGGGAAAAGTTAGCCTGTGATCCTAAACATCCTGTTAATTTCCATGATCAGCCAATTGAGCCAAAGGAAGAGCCAATTGAGTTTGATGAGGCCAACTTTCCAAAATTCCTCTTTGAGATGGATCCAAAGAAGAAATCTAAGCAAAGGGCTACCAAGGCTAAGCCAATTCTAGTAAGGAGACCACAAGCTGAAAAACCTCCTACCAACCCAGAAGACTTCATCTATATTGCTGATATCAGGGAGGAGTCTGACCTACACATCAATCTTGATGACCTAGTTGAAGTGAGAGGAATTGCAGCTTCTTACAAACTACCAGAGAGATTGGTGTTTGTCTACAAGGGTGGGAGAGAACAGGTTTGGCCTCTACATAGAATTCTGGGAGAAGACTATCAGACACTGCTTTCTGTGTTCAAATTCCTGAAGAAAGATTTTGGTTTTACCAAAACAGCTAAGTCTGAAGTTATTTCCAAAATCTGCCAAATCAAAGCTAGCTGGAACAAGCCTGGTGCACTTCCCAGAGTATTGAAGGTCCCTCAAACAGGAAAGAAGATTCATCTCCAACCTTTTTGGATGATGGAATTCAGAGACAAGGACAACTGTAGAATATTCTTCAGAATAGAAGACCAACTGGAGAAGGCATCCAATGAAACTCTAAGAATAATGCAATCCAAGTTGGGGAATGAAGATGAAGAAGAGAAGATTTTCTATAGAAGACTTCAAGCTCAGATGAAGAAGATGAACAATTGTTAGGAATATGTTGTTCTTGATGATAATTATAAAAACACTTAGTAGATTTTGTATTAAGTCATTTTGTAACTGTCAACGAAATGGCATGCTTTGCAGCATTCCGTTGACAGGTAGCTCATCAACGAAATGAGTGATGTAGCAATTGCACTGTACAATACTTCATAGTTTGATATGCATTTTGATGTATGTATTAGATAGGTTTTCTAAGTCATGTTGACTAAGTACTAGATAGGCAAAATAGGTTGGTTAATTGTAAATATGTTATGCCTTGTAATTTTGCCTAAGTGAAGACATGTCAACGGTATGAGGATTACTCTATCAACGAAACAAGGATACACCATCAACGGTATGGAGTTTACTCATCAACGAAACGAGAGAAACACCATCAACGGAATGAAGAATAAAGCTATCAACGAAACACATCTCCCTGCTATCAACGAATCATTATTGCTTTTCTGAATAGTTGACAAAGTGATAGTGACAGTTTACTGAACAGATCTAAAGGTGATGTGGAAGTGTACTTTGCATTGGAAACCATTAAAATGGACATGGGGAATAAGGAAACATCCCAGTTTCCAATTGGGCTCTTGGGAGTGATCATAATAAGCATGAAGACAAAAGCAAGGATCTCCAAGGACCACTGGACAAAGGGATGAAAAGCAAACTATTGGCGGTTACCTTTAGTGTACTTTAGTGTAGCCAAAAATAGTATTGTAAACTTGGGGAATATATAACCAAGTGTAGCAGTTAAGATAGTGTAAGAGAAGAAAAACAAATAGTTTGTATTAGCTATCCTTGAGAGCATTCTTCTCTACAACTCTGTAACTGAGCAGCTGTGTACTTGTGTATCACAGATTATTTCCGCAATAAAAACACTTCAGTTGGATCATCAAACAATCCAACTGAATTATTTATATCTTGTGTTTTTATTTATTCAGTTCAGTTTTATTTTATAAAGTGTTTTAAGTTTAAGAAAATATCAAGAATTGTATTCAACCCCCCCCCCCCCTTCTACAATTCTGTTAGGTCATTTGGGATTAACAGTGATCCCTTGTCCATTTTCTTCTTGTTGCAGGTGTAGGTCTTGAAGATGTAGCATCATTCTCATAAGCATGATCATGTGGAGTTGAGGTTGATCCATGACTCGGAGAAACTCCCCCTGAGTTTATTGGGGTGGTAACTATGTGTTGTGATCCACCTACTGATGCTTCAATTTGGCTTCCTACGGATGCTCCATTTTGGCTTTTTACGGATGCTCCATTTTGGCTTCCTACGGATGCTCCATTTGTCCCTTCTATGGATGGCTCATTTGAACTTGAGTTATCCATATTTGAAATAGTCATTCTTGGAAGGACTGATTCAACCTCATAATCATCACCTTCATCATCATAAAATAGACCTTCCACCTCATTCTCAAACCTGAGAGTTTCATGAAAACCCTCATCGGTGAGACCTTGAATTCTGGCATCATAAAAAACAACATGTATGGATTCCATAACAATGTTGATTCTGTGATTGAAAACCCTTTAGGCTTTTCCAGCTGCATATCCCACAAAAGTGGCTTCATCTGCCTTTGACTCAAATTTTCCAAGATGTTCACCTTGGTTTCTCAATACAAAGCATTTGCATCCAAAGACATGTAGAAATTTCAAGGATGGTTTCCTTCCTTTGAGTAGCTGATATGGAGTCATCCCTTTTGCTTGATTGATCAAAGAGATGTTTTGAGTGAAACATGCAGTGTTAACTACTTCAGCCCAAAAATAAGTGGGCAACTTTGATTCTCCTAGCATTGTTCTTGCAGCTTCAATTAGAGTTCTATTTTTCCTTTCCACCACTACATTTTGTTGTGGTGTTCTAGCTGTAGAAAACTCATGAATGATTCCATTTTCCTCACAAAACAGCCTTATTGTTGAATTCTTGAACTCAGTGCCATTGTCACTCCTGATTCTTCTTATTTTGAGATCAGGATGATTGTTAGCAGCCTTGATGTGATTGATTATGATTTCACTTACCTCATCTTTGAAGTGCAGAAATTATGTCCATGTAAATTTAGAAAAATCATCCACAATCACAAGACATTATCTTTTATTTGAAATTGACATGAAATTTACTGGTCCAAATAAATCCATGTGTAACAGCTGTAGAGGTTGCTTAATTGATGAGTCCAGCTTGCTTCTGAAAGAAATCTTCTTTTGCTTCCCTTTCTGGCAAGCATCACAAAGTCCATCCTTGGAAAATTCCAACTGAGGAAGTCCTCTTACTAGGTCTCTTCTTACCAGATCATTCATAGACTTGAAGTTCAAATGTGACAGTCCTTTGTGCCATAGCCAACTCTCATCCTTACTTGCTTTACTCAGAAGACAAGTGACAGAATCTGAACTTTTTGAGTTGAAGTCAGTTATATTCACATTACCTCTTCTGTATCCTGTCAACACCACATTGTTGTTTTCTTTGTTGGAAACAACACATGCTCCTTGATTGAATGAAACAAAGAAACCTCTATCACACAGTTGACTAGTACTTAGCAAATTGTGCTTAAGTCCATCAACTAGTGCTACTTCATCAATGATGACACTCTCCTTTGAAATCAAGCCATATCCCTTAGTGTAACCTTTGATGTCATCTCCAAAGGTAATGCTAGGGCCAGCTTTCTCCACAAACTCTGTGAGCAGGGTAGAATCTCCAGTCATGTGCCTAGAACAACCACTGTCTAAGTACCATAGATTCTTTCTGTTTCCCTGCACACAACAAAACCAAATCAAGTTGATTTTGGTACCCAAGTTTCCTTGGGTCCTTTCCTATTAGCTTTAACTTTGCCTCTCCTGTCATTTTGCACCTTAATCTCAGGTTGAGTTAAATCAACCTTGACCCTGGGTGTTGACCTCTGAGGGACAACATGCTGAGGATGTTCATATGCATACATGTTTGATGCAGACATTTGAGAATTTTGTGCATACATAGCATTCATGTGAGGCATGCTCCATGTCATTTGTGGCATTGTGAATGCATTCATATAAAGATTTGAAACAAATGGCATGTTAGCATACAGATTTGATGCTTGATCAATATGTGCAAACATGTTATGCATAGCAGGCATAAGCATATTGGTTACAGGCATCGGCATTTGAACAGATGGAGTTTTAACAGTTTTGCAATTGGCAGATAAATGATTAACACTGCCACACTTTACACAAGTTTTCCTTGGAGCATGCTTTTCAGGTGTATAGTTGTTATGCTTGTTAATCCCTACCTTACCATTTATGCTCTTTTTATTTTTCACCTCAGTCTTGACCTCTATAATTTCTAACTTGCCCTTCAATTGCTTGTTGGACAAGTGACCTATGTTGACATCCTTAGCTTTGGTTTCTCTACATTCTCCCTGAACAAATTTTTTGTTGGTTGGACCATACTTTTTGTTCAGCTTCTCAAGTTTCTCTAGACTAACACTAGATGTACACTTCTTTGGACAAGTCACTTCCGTAGAGGTGTTGTCCATCAACGGATGCTTACTATCCATAGATGTATTACCCTTCAACGGATGCTCACTATCCGTAGAAGTGTCATCTCCTAAATTTTCAACATCTAGCTTCTTTTTATCTTTTCTTACTGATTCCTTGTAGAATGTATCCACACCTTGAGCCTTAATAATGTTTGTGGTAACATTCTTGGAATCAGTCCATCTAGCTATTGTTTCATGTTCTCTAGCTAGCTATGCTTTGAGAATTTCTTCTCTTTTCAGCATAGTCAGCAAATAATCCTTGGTAACTTGACACTCTACTCTCATTTTCTCAAACTCAATAAATTGAGTTTCCAGAACTGCATTCCTATCACTTAAAAACTGATTAGCATCTTTAATCCTGGTGTTTTCATTTGTAAGTGATTTAAGAGAAATACGCATGTGGTACAATTCAGTGGACATATCATTAATTGCACTATTGCATTCCTCAGTAGAAAGCTCAGAGAGATTGGTGGTAATTACCTGATTGGATGATGAACTGGCCTCCTGTTCACTTGAATCAGCCATCAGTGCAAGGTTCACAAATTCAGTATCCTCCTCAGAATCATTCCCATCTTCAGCCCAGTCTTACTCCTGAGTTATGAATGCTCTACCCTTTTTCTTGAGAAGATCAAAGTATTTCTTCTTGTAGTCAACAGGCTCAACCTTCCTGTCACTCTTCTCAGCTTTTGGTTTTCTGCATTCATTAGCAAAGTGACCTCCCATTACATAGTTAAAACATTTAAACTTGGATCTTTCAACATAATTCTTGTTTGATTGAAAGTCCTTTCTGAATGGTTTGGACACATCAGGGTTTCTCTTGAACTTGAGCTTTGAGAATTTTCTTAACAGAAAAGCTAAATGTTCATCTAGCTCATCCATTTCCTCTTGATTAGAAGGCTCACTTTCTTCAGTCATTTTTCCTTTGCACTTTCTTGATTCAGCTCTACCTTCACAAGCACTTTGGCTTGGTGTAGTTTAAACAACTTCTTCTTTCATGTCCTCAGCCTTTTCAACACTTGCTACTAAAGCAACAGATCCAGTTTTCTTTTGGACCTTCTCAATTTCTTCATCCTGCTCCATTTCCAACTCATATGTTTTTAGGGTTCCATACAGTCTCTCAAGAGTAAAGTCCTTATACTCTTGAGTGTTTCTCAAGGAAACAATCATAGGCTTCCACTCCTTTGGCAAGGCTCTGAGAAATTTAAGATTTGAATCTTTAATTTGATACACTCTTTCATACAACTTCAATCCATTCAGCAATTTTTGAAATCTACTAAAAGTATCATTCAAAGATTCTCCACTCTTGAAGTGAAAGTGTTCATACTGTTGTATGAGGAGTTACATCTTGTTTTCCCTTACCTGCTCAGTCCCTTCACAGATGGTTTGGACAGTGTCCCAAATCTCCTTTGTTGTACAACAGTTAATAACATTGTCAAACATGTCAGAATCAAGACCATTGAACAAAATATTCATGGCCTTCTTATCTTTATGAACTGCAATGTTGTCCTCAGGAGTCCATTCTGAAGGTAACTTTGGAATGGTGCTTGGAGCTCCTGCAGGTGCTTGAGCTACTGAGGTGTTTGGCTTCATTGGTACATGAGGGCCATGATCTATGCACTCTACATATCCTTCATCCATGGACATTAGATGTAGACGCATTTTTACTTTCCAGTGAAAATAATTTTCTCTATCAAGAACTGGTATTTTGGCTCCATAATCCTTCTGACCCATGATTCAGATGTCTTAGATCTTTAAACTTCTTGTGTGTTAGAAGCTTGCTCTGATATCAATTGTTATTCCCAGACAATGAATCAAGATTGTAGAAAAGGGGGTTGAATACAATCTTTAAAATTTCATTAGTTCTTGACAGTAAAGATAAGAAAGTAAAATCAAGAACAGAAAAAAAAACAAGATAAAATCACAAGAATTAAAAATTCAGGTGGATTGTTTTGTCCACCTGAGAGATTTTTATTTGAAGAAATCTCTGTGATGTTTATGAATAAACACACAGCTGCAAACACACAATTCTAGCTTCAGCGATTTTCAAAGAATATTGTTTTTTGCTCTATAAATTGCCTTACTGATTTCTTACCCTAGAATTGTGCTCCACTTGGTTATATATCCCAAGTTTACAAGATATTTTGAACAGTCAATAATATAAAAAGTAAATCTGTTCAAGATCCTTGTTTCTCCATTCTGAGTAATGGTCCATGTGTTGGTAGCTTGCCCTTCTTGGTTGATTGCCTTTATGTAGTCTGTCAACCCACGTGCACTGTCTGACTAGTCCCTTTCACAAGGTGTGTATCTGTAGAAGCCATTTGAGTTGTATCCGTTGAAAGTATCTTGATCACATCCGTAGATAGCTAGTACTGCTATCCGTAGATAGTACATTTGTCCACATCCGTAGAAGGCTAAAGTTGTTATCCGTTGACAGTCAATTTCACTTATGTAAAATTACAAGGCATAAACTATTTACAATTAGCCTCCCTATTCTACATATTTATTTATAGTCAACATGACTTATTCAGCCTAAAGATTAATACTTCAACTTCAACATCAGGATTACAAATCAGGAATACACATCAGGACTACACATCAGGATTGCATATCAGGATTGCATGTCAGGAATGTTCATCAGGATTGCATATCAGGATTGCATCTCAGGATTGTACATCAGAATTACAAAGTCATGTTACATTGAGTCTTATCTGTAGATAAGCTTCCCATCTACGGATACTGCAAAAGCATGCTATCCGTTGATGGCTACATTTTACTTATACAATTTTTACTAAGTTAATTTAGTTATCATCAAGAAACAACATAGTTCCTAACAACCATCACAAACACAGAGGTTCTAAAAGTTTTCACTTCACCCCCTGTGGATGAGATTGCAGTATCCCCCAGTCATATTGTTAATAATATGATTGGAGACATCTCTTCACAGAGGTTTGAGAGTGAAGAAGCAACTCATCCCATGCAAATGGAGGCTTCTTCACCTCTCATCGAGATTCAATCTCTAAGTCATCAAATAGACACCCCTACTATTACTCCACCTATGGCAATTGAAGATGCATCTAAGAAGTTAGATGTGGAAATTGTCACAAGCTCTAACTTTGTACCACCTCCCATTCAAGAATGGCTACAACCTTTGAACCCTGAGACTCATGCAGAACCATCAACTGCTCAGCCCCTAGTACAAAATCCTGAAGACCTAGATGATCTATACCTGAAGCAGTTGCATGGCATTCAAACAATGGTTCAACAATATGCCACAACCTCTCTTCTAAATGATCAATACAAGGCAATACTCCTTGATCATCATGAAGATGTCCAGAAGCAAATGGAAAAGATTGTGGATGAAGCTGAAAATGAAGGAAATGTGGATGCCTGGCTAAGTGAGGATGCTCAAATGGACTTGGAAGAAGCACTTAGAGACATCAGACAAGAGTATCTGACTTCCATTGGCTCTAATGCAAAAGAGATTACTCATGCTCAAATGTATGACATCCTGAATGAGCACCACAAGTTTCACATAAGGTCTCTACATCAGGTTGGAAAAGGGACTTCTTTTATCTTTGGACTCTCACAAGGAGACAGTGAAGAGTGCCATGAAGACAGCTCATGATGAGTTATTCAAGAAGTTCCCTATAATTTCTAATCTTAATTCTCAGAACAATGCCAACAAGAGGAAACTCTGGATACAGAAGTAATCTATCTCAAAACTCAACAAAAGGAACTAACATAGTCCATTGATAGACTACTCAAATTCAACACTGATATTCCTGCAATGATCAAGTGCATGTTCAAAAATGCCTATGGATACAAGATTCCTACAAATGTTCCTATCAGGGAGATGGCCACTCCAGACTATGACATTCTAATCAAACAGACAAGGGAAGCCTTTGAATCCAAGCATTTTGGGATTATGCCTTTGGCCACTTCTTCCTCTACATCAACCTCTATGAATCCTGAGATTGCTGTTTTGACACATGAGTTGACTGGACTTAAATTTGCCAATCAAGAGCAAGCCACTACAGTCAAACTCATGGGTGAACATCATGATCAACACTCCGAGGATTTAAATGCTACTCTTCAGGCCCTTCAAACCCAATTGGCCATCTTTCTTCCTTCTTCCAATGAAGATCCTGCCACCAAGCCTAAGGGGGAGAAAAAGGTGGTCAAAAGGGCAACTTGTAAAAGCACTAAGAAGGCTGATACAGTTGCAATTGCTAAAGAAGACAAAGAGAATGAAGATGTTGTTGCTACTACTGAACAAGAACCTCAAGATTATGCTCCTCTAGTCAGGAAACCAAAGACTAGGTCATCATCAGCTACAAGCAAAACATACAAAGGCAAAAGTGAACAAATTGAAGATGAACAAGTAAAGGCAGTTTTTGAAAAGAAAACTCTGGATCATGAATTGTTAGTCACTTATAATGTGCTAGACATTATCAAAGATGCAATACAAGAGGATGTCATCAAGTTCTAGGGAGTTCTCACTTTGTTAAAAGCTCAAGAGATTGCAAATCTAGAAGAATTCCATGACTTTGCTTTCTTTGAATTTTTAGAGGTTCTCAAGACACAAGAAGGCTCAAATCACTTCAAGTATATTCTAGCTCTGCAAAAGATAATTCTAGATGTCACAGTAAGGTTCAAACAGATTTTTCATGAGCATCCATTTGATGTCATCAACAATGCAGAAAGGCAAGTTGTTCTACAAACTCCCCACTACCTGTTTCATCTTCACATCCAAACCATTCAAATCTTGACTACAAAGGAGATGGAGCTTATCCAAGACAAAATTGATAGGATTGGTCCAATTGAGAACAAACAACTATATGATGCCATTGAACAGCAAAAGAGAGAAAAACTGCATGAAGTGATCTCTAATCCACTTTCAGTGCTATATCCAACAAAGAGTGGTATTGGTGCTCTTAGAATTCCTGGACATCTACAAGCTGAAAGAAGATCTCTTATCATTCACATGACAGAGCAATTACCCAAAAGAGAATATCTTACCAATGATGAAAGAGTGGTGATTTCACAAATGAGAAGTTTCATTGCAAGCCTAGTCAACTTGCCACCTCCAATTGCCTCTAGAATAAATGATAAAGATGCCAGGAGTGATAAGGATGGTCAGGGGAAAGAGAGTGATAAAGGTGGAAGTTCTTCAAGGAGTTATAAGGGAGATAGAAATGACAAGAAGGATGGAGATGATAAAAGAAGTGGTGATGGGGGAGCTGAGACTACAAGATCATCAAGGCACTACAAAAGAAGAGGGAGCCAACAGCAAGCCAAGGACAATATTGGTGACACTCTTACCATTTCACAAGACTCAATGTCTAGGGTGGATGTCACCAATACTGATCCTCAAAAATCAATTTATATGGCTTTTGAAACTGTTGTGTCACCTCCAACTCCAAGTAAAACAACTCCAACAAAAGTGAGGAAGAAAAAGTCTCCTTTTAGATTTTTCAACAAAGCTACAGGCCATGGATTGATAAGTAGAAAAATAAGCAAGAAATCTAAAGAAGAGCTAAAGCTAGCTGAAAAGAAGATTGAAAATGTAGTCACTTCAATGAAGATCAAAATGGTTCCTGGACATAGAGGAGGGCTAAAGAAACGTCCTACAAGCAGTTCAGAAATAAAAGGACTGAATGTAGAACCTCTTGATAGCTATATTGAAAAAGATGATCTGAGAAGAATTGAAGCCAACAAGATTTGAGGAGTAGAGATTGTGAAGAATGAGCCTTTTGCAGAATTCATGGATGGTACATCAAAGAAGATTACTTTTTCCAGTAACAAAGGAGCAAACATTCATGAGTTGATCAGGGTTATCAGTCTTCTAGATGATTCTGATTCAATTCACAAACTTTGGAAAGTTAGTCTAGCTGAGATGATTCAAGCAAAAGAGAAGAAGAAGACTGAGAAGGCTGAGAAAAGACAAAGAGACTAGGAAAGGAGAGAAAAGGAATTAGAAGAAATGGAAAAGAAGTTTGAAGAGTACAGAGCACTAGGCAAAGCTCAAATCTATGGTGATCCTCCAATTCTTAATCTAAAGAATGGGTCTGGTAGAACTTCTAAAATCAGAATTGAATTTCTCAGTAGCTATTCAATTGCCAAATTAAAGAGAGTTATTGAAGCTTTGAAGGATTCTCCACTGATTGAAAAAATGATCATTGTTCAAGACTGCAAGAGCTACATTGCTACTGCTGAAAGTAAGACTTGCGCACCTCCTCCTTCCTAAGTTTACTTCAAATGATTATATGTACCTTTGTCCTTGTTCATACTTTTTATTTATGACAAGTTGATTATTCTGCAATTTGAGTTTTCATGTCTATTCTGTTAATTGTAGATAGGCTTGTTATCAGGAGTGAGTTTGTGACTAACTGCCTTACTCACAAATTGGGAGAGATTGTTAGTCATAGAGGCATTCCTGTTAACATCTAATAACAAGCCTATAGTATTGTGTCACTTTGTGTCACTTACTTGACCCTTTAACTAGTGGATCCCTTTGTTTCTAAAGGTTCTACATTCTGTAATCTCAATATGTGTAACTATGAAATAAGCTCTAATTATGACTTGGAAGAAGATTACAAGATCATGCCTCAAGACATTTGAAGACAAAGTTAAAGAATAAATGAGTTACAATATTGAAAGATGAAATTTGTTTAAGTGCTAATTCGAGAAGTCAATTTACACTGATTCGAGAAGTCATCCATTCGAGAAGTGCTAAAAATGAAGATTCGAGAAGTCAAGTATATTGATTCGAGAAGCGAAGAAATGAACTGATTCGAGATGTCAAGGATTCCAGAAGTCAATATACTGATTCGAGAAGTACTAGTGTTACTGGTTCGAGAAGCGAAGATAGCCGATTCGAGAAGTGATATTGTACTAATTCGAGAAGTCAATTTACACTGTTTCGAAAGCCAAGATATCGAACCAAGTATTTCAGAGATATCGAATGGGGGACTTAGCAAAATTCTCTAATCAGCAACATACAAAGTTTTGGAGACAAAGAATCAAATCAAACCAAGGCATATGCAATGGTCACAATCGTTGTAGTATGCACATGGAAAGTCTACAAAGAAGCTCAGAGAGTCAATCAAAGGAAACGGCTAAAGTTGTGGATCTAGCAGTATGCAAAACAAAATGAAGTTCACAAGATGCCAACTTTCACCAAAATAGTATAGATATAGTTTGGATAGCTTTTTGTCTGTTACATGTTTTGTAAATGCAAGTTGTACACATTTTATAAGTACACAGCTTGCTTAGCTTTAGTTGTAAGTTTTTCATAGATATTCAAGTTGTATCTCTCTGAGAAAAACAAAATTTTTTAACATTTATTTTAATGTTACACTTATATGGTTATACCATATGAAATCAAAGGAGCTCTCAAATCTCTGTGACCGATCGAGTTTTGTAACCCAAAACTTCAATTATAGGATTATAATTAAAAATCCAGTATTTTTTTAAGAATACAAAAAAAATGTTAAAATTCTCTCGATAAAATAAACTCTGAACTTCTCATGAGATTCCTGCAAATTTTAGCAAATGAAAAAGAGTGACCCAAGATCTCTTGATAGTTGATGTAATGGTATCTCTTTTGCTACTTTTACAGGATGTTGATAGTTTGAACCTTTGTCAAAGACAATGTGGGTGTGTGAATGTGTTCAAGCATCCAAAAAAAGGAGTTGAAAAAAAATTATATTCTTTTCTCTCAATAATTTTACTCCAAAACTAGAATAAATAAAAAAAGTAAATGATCAACATAAATTAAAATGAATTAATCTTATTTATCAACTCTTTGTAAAAAAAAACTAATATACTAACTCTAAACAATTCACCCTCAACTTAATTCAATTCATCGTCAGAATAATCTAATAGACTATAAGAAAATCAATACTATTATATAAAGGAGAAGACGGGGCGGTGAGGTGGCGCTCTCAGATCGCTTCGTTCTATTTTTCTAATTTTCTCAATTTTTTGAATTAATAATATTAAAAATTCGAAAAAATCTCAATTACCTTTTAAATGCTTACTAATAGAGGAAATATATAATATTTTTGCATTTAAAATTCCTACTAATGGAGAAAGTAAATATACAATAGATCTTTACTAATGAGGAAACTAAATATCACTAATGGAAGAAACTAAATATTCAATTATAATATTCTTGCCTTCAAAATATCTAAATTACCAAAACAGTGTATTACCTTACATTATTTTGAACTTTCCTCTATTATTATCTAAATATTCTCATAATATTTTTTTAATGAAATTACTATCTTAACATACTGCTCTCCTAAACTTTCTTTTTTTATGTAATATAATAGAAAATACAGGAACGTTTTGGTAAATAAGAAGTTAATAAATTAGATCGGTCTTGCATAAGAAATTAAGTAATTAATACAAAAAACTAGAAAAAAATTCAATTACCTTTTAAATATTTAATAATGGGGAAAACTAAATATACAATTTCAATATTCTTGCATTTAAAATCTCTATTAATAGAGGAAAGTAAATATAATATTCTTGCATTTAAAATCTCTACTAATCGAGAAAGTAAATATACAATAGATATTTACTAATGGAGGAAACTAAATATTACAAATGGAGGAAACTAAATATTCAATTATAATATTTTTGCCTTCAAATATCTAAATTAAAAAAAAAGTGTATTACTTTACATTATTTTGAACTTCACTTTATTATTATCTAGATATTCTCATAATATTTATTTTCAAATGAAATTATCATCTTAACATTCTGCTCTCCTAAACTTTCTTTTTTAATGTAATATAATAGAAAATACAAGAACATATTGGTAAATAAAATTTAAGAAATTAGATCGGTTTTGTATAAGAAATTAAGTAATTACTTGGTAAATAATTAATTACCTTTAATACTTTCGTACAAGCAGCTAATTAATAGTATAAATATACACCTAAACTCTGTTAATTGTCTACTGCAATTTTTGTTGTCAACATTGTTCTTCTTTACTTTTTTTTTGTTCATGTTAAAAATGTGTATATGAGTACATGAGTATGAGAATTTTTCCTTTATGTTATTTATCTTATTACGTTTGTTTGTATCCTAATGCATGATCATATTAAAATCTTTGACAAGACAGGTTATTTGCTATCAGTGTTGATTGAGTTAAGACATGGATTAATCAGGAGGGGGATTCATCAGTTAATCAATTAAAATAATAGGCCGAGCAAGGTAATTTTCATGTACATTCAGTTGTGAATTGATTTATATGTGTACATTATTAGTTTTGAATTTATAGTTAAAAGTTGATACACCTGTATACAAGGTAACTCAAAAGTGGAGAATTCATCATGTCTTCAAAAACAAATTTTATCATTATTTTTTAACGTTTAGATAGTTATTGTTCTAATTTTTATGAGAAAAGATTATATCTTTTAGTAAAATATTTTCTTTAATTCATACACGAAAATTCAAAGATAAAAATTATATATTAAGAAATTTATAGTGTATGTATTTCGAAAATATCATGTTAAGATTTATTCGACTGAAAAATTTATTTAGTGTGTGCATTTTTAACAAAATTCAATAAGTCGATGCATCTATAACAAAAGTCATACAAGAATAAGAAATATTGAGAAGAGGTCAATATTTTATTTTATTTTAAGGAATAGGTTGTTGTTGTTTTTGTTGTTATTTGTTTTGACAAAATGAGATCATTATTAATAAAAAATTCTCCCAGCAACAAAAAAGATGTTTGTTCATATTTTTTGATTTTTTTCTTACTGAGAATAGATTTGGAGGTAATTAATATTTTAATAGCTCTGAAGGTATAATTGTAGTTTTTGATTAAACGATCTAGAACTTTATATATATATATAATTCAAAACAAAACTTTATTTTATATTAGAAATATTATTTTATTTAAAAATGTATTTTGTAGAATATTTTTTGAGAAAATTTAAAGATATTATTATAAAGCCGCTACGAAGCGCGGCTTAGTAAACTAGTATAAATGTAAAATAAAGCGGATTCTTATTTATTTATACTAGCTTATAACCCGTGCGATGCACGGTTACTTAAATTTTATTTATAATTATTCTGTTTATAATTATATTTTTATTACCCATGCGCAACACACGATTGTTTTTTTAATATTTATAATTATATTTATTTATGAATATTTTAATATTTAAAAGTTATTAGTTTACATGATTAAATTATTGTTAAAAAAGATTTAGCCAAAAAAAATTATAGTTAAAAATTTGATATTTATTATATTTTACACACTCAATTTAATATTTGTTTATATTGAGTTATAAAAGTTAGATTTGGCCAATTTTACAGTGAAATTCACAAAATAATCTTTAATTTAGTTGTGGTTTAATAATTCTTTTTCAATTAAAAACTATTCTAAAACTAAAAAGAGAATAAAGTGACGAAATTTAATGTTGAGAATTCTATTCGATTTAGGAAATCTACTTATATGTAGTTTAGATTATTAGAATACCCTTTATTAACCAATTACAGTTTTTAATGTTAAATCTAACGGTTTTCACCTATCTATTTAAGATTAAACGATTTTTATTATTTTGATATTAAATGGGTTTCCTTATTTAATTACAACTATTTTTATGTTTTAACTTTATGGAAAATCCAATCCTAATATAATATCTTTTAAGTTATATTATTTTTAGATAATAACTTCTTTTTATATGATATAATATCGATCATCTATTTTTAAAAGTATTGAATCTAACGGTTGAGAATGTTTTGACGGTATTTAGGACCAAACTACCAAGATAACATCAATAATTTTTTTAATATTTATAATTTTTTTTTAAATATTTATTGCTAAAATATAATATACTCTTTTTTGTAATATGTTAATGATGCAGGAACTTTGAACTTTTGAGAAAATAAATTATCAATTAAAATATAGTTTTTTTGTAATAGTTCTTCTTTTAAAGTAGTACACTGTGACGTTCAAAATTATGTATAAAATTCATTTTTTTTATTATATCCCGTAAATATCTATGTTATTATATTAAAGACTAAATAATGAAAGTTTCCTTATGGTCGCTTTGTTTGATCACTCAATCCATAATCGTTGAATCTTTCAAATTAAATTGTTGAGAAACGTTAGATATAACAGTAAAATTATCATGTAGAATGATCTAAGGGTTGAATCTACCAACAACATATTAAAATTTATAAATTTTTTAAAAATAAGAATTTTTTCATTTTTTTTTTCTTGCAAACATTGGTTATTTGATAATATTTTTTGTAAAGTACGATTTTTCAAAAAAGTACTATACTAATTGATTAACAAACTTTTAAAGTTTCGAATTTAATAATTTACAATGTATATAGGTTAAAAAAGTTAGGCCTCTTCTGTAGCTGAGTCTAAAATTTCAAAATACGGTTTTTTTAATATGAATATAGTCCTGCTAACAATGAAATTAGGTCTCTATGAGTTCTTATAAAACAAAATCACCGTATAATTTATTAATTAATAATAAATAATATTTGATTAGTTATGATCTAAGATTTAATTAAATACGATAAAAAATATGCACAAATTTATAAAATTTTATTCTCGTATTATTATATTCTTTGTTGATTTGAATTTTTCTAGTGTTTAAATTTATTCAGGAGTTCTCGTAAGTCTCTGTAGGTTCACGTGTATCATTGTTAGTATGATATACATGAGAATTATATTGCTAATTTTTAATATTGTAAAATTGTGTTCTTGATATTTGGTTTAACAATTATTATCTAACTGGAACTATATAGAAAATATATTTAAGAATTTTTACATAGAAAAATTTTAAATTATCAAAGCACACTTTTTAGTATTTAAATATAATTCTATTATTAATCAGATACATTTTTTAATATTAGATCTAACAATTCTAATCGATCTATTTAAGATCTAACTATAATTATTAATTTGGTCGTATAGTGATCGTACACGGACCAGATCGATTTTAATTTTTTCTTAAATTGATTTTAATATTTTATTGAAATAAACATAGAATTTATAAATTTAAAAGAGTTAGGAAAAAAATTAAATTGGTGCTACAATAATAAAAAAAATATTTATTAAAATTTGGATAATCACTTTACTGTTTGGGCTCTATCTTGAGTTTTAGACAATATATTTTAACGATTTTACAACCCATGCGAAACTAACAAAATTATCTTTAATTTAATGATGGTTTAATAATTATTATCTAACTGGAACTATCCATAAACTAAAGAGAAAAGATAATTACGAATTTTTACATAAATATTTCTATTCAATATAGAAAACCCATTTATGATTGGTTTAAATTATCAAAAGACACCTTTTAGTATTTAAATACGATCCTATTAATTATTAATCAAATAAAATTTTTAATATTATATCTAACGGTCCTCATCTATTTGAATATTTATAGTTTTATAATCCAACGGATCATATACTTTTGGTAGTACAGGGACCGACCAAAGTTTTGGATAAGATCTCCCTTACGCTTATTATATATAACAAGCCTATAACCCGTGCGATGCACGGATGAATTTTAGTATTTTTAATTTATTATTTTAGTATTTTTATATGATTTATTATTATTTTTTATCTTATTTTATTATTATTTATTTGTATTTTGATCTTAAAAATTTTTAATATGTTGTCAACGGAATAATATCTTGAACTTTTGAATGTAGCTTAGAAAAATAGATGATATAAATATTTAATAATAATAATATGTTGTTGACGGGATTCAAATCTTGAACCCGTGGGAGTATTTTAGATACCAAGAAAATATTATTATTTTAATATTACATCAAACGGTTCTCATTTATCTATATTTATATCTAACGGTTATTATTTAGAGAACCAAACTACCAACCAACCAAATAGATGGTAGTTTGCTTATAATAGTATTTTTATATGATTTTTTAGTATTTTTTATCTTATTTTATTAGCATTTATTTGTATTTTGATCTTAAAAATTTTTAATATGTTGTTGACGGAATTCGAACCTTGAACCCGTGGGAGCAGATATCAAAAAAAGAATATTCTTTTAATATTACATCCAACGGTTCTCATTTACCTATATTTACATCTAACGGTTATTATTTAGAGGATCAAACTAAATGACCAAACTAACAACCAAATAGAGGGTGGTTTGTTTATAATATTATAGTATAGATAGATAGTATAGATCGGAGTTGGTCTATAGTATAGATTGGAGTTGGTTTCGCGTCAATAGATCATTTTGTAACCCATAAGTAGCATCAACGTGGTCGTGCCGGAGTGGTTATCGGGCATGACTAGAAATCATGTGGGTTCGCCCGCGCAGGTTCGAATCCTGCCGACCACGCTTTCGTTATTTTACTTTTCATTTCCTCGTTGTGTGGCAAAACATTGTCACACTAGAGACTAGACACTGCTCTTAAAAAAAACCAAGTACTATCTTATGTTAACAATTGTTTTATGTTTAAGGTACAAGTAGAAATTTCTTTATATACTTACAATTTTATTTTTTAATAGGCTTTGCAAAAACCTGTTTTTTTTAATATTTAGAAAGGTAAACATTTTTTTGTTCAATAAACTTTAATCATATAATTGTAATCAAATAGAGTATACTTTTTCTTTTACATGTCTACGTAAGAAAATTATGTATACTTATAAACTGTTAGTTCGATAATTTTTTCTTATAACTCTCAATATTACATTAAAATAAAAAATGTCATCAAATATTAAACACGTCAAATCTTTAAAATAATAAAATAAAGGTAAATTTTAAAAATTACACTTAAATTTGTTTACAAGAAAGGATTTGACATGTATTATGATTTAATTTTATTATAAAAATAAACATATGTGTTGAGTAATCAGGGAGTCGAACTTTGGACCTCCTGCCGACTAGAGTTCTGATATCATGTTTAGTAACATGCTCATCTAAAATTTTAAAGTGTTAAAGAAAGACCCAAATGGATGTTATATTATATTTCAACAATCTCAAAGGGGACAGAATCAGTGTTAAAAAGCGTTGATTAATCGAGATCAATGTCAATTATTCCAATATTTGGTTATTAATCAAACTGATTTTACTATAATTGAGGTAGAATGTGATTTTGGTAAAAATCGTCCGTCAATAATCGAACAATTTGGTCATTAATCAGATTAAGATTTTATTTTTTTTATATAAATAATAGAGCAATTATCAAATATACTACTTTTTTTAAAGTTTTTTGCGATTTTATCATCTTCTGAAAATATTTACAAAAAAACGATATGCAACTAGATGTAACCTAAAAATATTTGCAAAAATACGATCTGCAACCAAAATAAACCAGATGCAACTTTTTAAAATTCGATGAACTCAAAATCTGGCGAACCACCATGAATTCCGGCGAACTTAAAAGTACTCAAAATTTAAAGATTTTTACATAAACAATTTTTAATTACAACGATCTACAAGCAACCCGCAATATCAAACTCTAATCTAAATCTCAAGAACGAACTAAAGTTTATAAAACTTGAAATTAAAATTGAAAATTGATACACTTACTCTAATGTTTCCATTAACCTTTCGGTTAATCGGCCCCGCACGGACATTTGCTTACATATAGAACCTATTATGCAACTAAAGATTATTCAAATTATTAAATTTTTATAAGTTACATTTGTGGTTGATTTTTGTTGCAGTTGCATCTAGTTGCAGACCGTATTTTTGCAAATATTTTTTAAAACTTGATATTTTTGCAAAAAATTCCAAAAAAACATAGTATTTTTTCAAAAAAATTTCTAGGATCGGGTATTTAGGAAAAAAAAACCCTAAATAATAATAATATATATCCTCACCAATTATAAAAACAAGTGAAAAGATTTAAAAACCTTGTAATTGAATATATATATATATAGTTGCACTCTAGGAACATCTTATATAAATAACAATAAAGAACACCATCATAAATACTTTATTTTTCATAAAAATTGATTTTTTAAAATTAGAATCATAAAATTGAACAACAATTAAGCCTAACATATCGAATTTAACGTAGAATCTCATCTAAATTTAAAAATTAAACATTACATATAATCCGGTACATAATCTTGTATATATATTTATCACAATGAAATTACATGTAATCATGTTTTATTTGATTCTAATTTTTTGTTAGATTCTATTTTTATTCGTAATAAACCATTTTTGGTGAGAAAATTAGAATCAACATGCAATTTATGTAAGATTCTATGATGTTCTTTATTGTTCTTTATATAAAAGTGTTCTTCATGGAGTAATAGTCAATATATATATGATATTGGTCCAGATCCCGCGGGGGATATCCCCCTGCAACATTGAGGGCGGTTGATTTTAAACAAATAATTAAAAATAGAAGAATATTAGAAAAAAATATATAACATTCATCACAAAAATAGTGGGCATGTTTTTCTGAATACGTATAAATTTAAATTCAAATTTTGCATAATTTTCTATTTTTATTTAATTTTTCAGGTAAATTTACAATAATAATAAATACCCCCCTGCCCTCAATGAAACATTGAGGGCGCTCTCAATGTTTCATTGAGGGCGTTCGTTTAAAAAATTAATTTTAAAATATATAAAAAGTCAAAATTAAAATTCATACACACCCCAGTAATCGTAATAACTATTTTTCTGACGAATGTTACCTTATTTCAACTAATTTTCTAATAATTGAATTTTTTTTTACTCATTTTAACTACTTTGTGAATTTACTTGAAAAATTAAATAAAATAGAAAAAAGGTGAAAATTAAATTTAAAATTCATACACACACAAGTAATCGTAATTACCATTTTTGTGACGAATTTTACCTTATTTTCATTAATTTTCTAATTGTTGAATTGTTTTCACTCATTTTAACTACTTTATAGATTTACTTATAAAATAAATAAAAAATGTAAAAAGACAAAATTTGAATTAAAATTCATACATAACCAATTAATCATACTCACTATAAACACTATCAACTACAAAAGATTCAAAGATTTTAGTTATATAAGATAAATATTAGAAATTTTAAAATTTAGGGGTTACCCTAACCCCTAAACCCTAAATCCTATACCCTATACCCTATACTCTAAATTTATACATACCCAAGTAATCGTACTCACTCACTATTAACACTATAAGACAACTAAAAATAGTAGTAGTAATAGCAATGTAGGTAATGATTCGAGGAGAATAAACATGGTCCAACACATTAATGTTTCGTTACGGGCAGTCACTTTGAAAAACTAAATAAAAATATAAGAAAAGGAAAATTTTGAATTTAAATTCATACACACCAAAGTAATCATACTCACTACAAACACTACAAGACAACTAAAAATAGTAGTAGCAGCAATGGGGGTACGGATACTTGCGAGAGAATAAGAAACATTGTCCAACAACTCAAATAAAGCTTTAAACAATGACGATGTTATAGATAGCACTAGAGATCAAATAAAATGGTACGCATAATGCCTAATCAACTTATCAATTACAAAGAGATTCAAAGATTTTGGTTATATAAGAACAATATTAGAAATTTTAAAGTTTACAGGTTACCCTAACCCCTAACCCCTAAATCCTAAATCATATAACCTAAATCCTAAACCCTGTACCATATGCTCTAAATTCATACACACCCAAGTAATCGTACTCACTCACTATTAACACTATAAGAATACTAAAAATAGTTGTAGTAGTAGTAGCAATGTAAGTAATGATTCTAACGAGAGAAGAAGAAACGGGGTCTAACAACTTCATGTTTTATTACGGGGAAGAATATTAGAAAACAAATATAACATTCATCACAAAAATAGTGGGCATGTTTTTCTGAATACGTATAAATTTAAATTCAAATTTTGCATAATTTTCTATTTTTATTTAATTTTTCAGGTAAATTTACAATAATAATAAATATCACCCTGCCCTCAATGTTTCATTGAGGGCGTTCGTTTAAAAAAATTAATTTTAAAATATATAAAAAGTCAAAATTAAAATTCATACACTCCCAAGTAATCGTAGTAATTATTTTTCTGACGAATGTTACCTTATTTCAACTAATTTTCTAATAATTGAATTTTTTTTACTCATTTTTAACTACTTTGTGAATTTACTTGAAACATTAAATTAAATAGAAAAAAGGTGAAAATTAAATTTAAAATTCATACACACACAAGTAATCGTAATTGCCATTTTTGTGACGAATTTTACCTTATTTTCATTAATTTTCTAATTGTTGAATTGGTTTCACTCATTTTAACTACTTTGTAGATTTACTTGAAAAAATAAATAAAAATTGTAAAAAGGCAAATTTTGAATGAAAATTCATACATAACCAATTAATCATACTCACTTTAAACACTATCAACTACAAAAGATTCAAAGATTTTAGTTATATAAGAGAAATATTAGAAAATTTAAAATTTAGGGGTTACCCTAACCCCTAAACCCTAAATCCTATACCATATACTCTAAATTTATACATACCCAAGTAATCGTACTCACTCACTATTAACACTATAAGACAACTAAAAATAGTAGTAGTAATAGCAATGTAGGTAATGATTCGAGGAGAATAAACATGGTCCATCACATTAATGTTTCGTTACGGGCAGTCACTTTGAAAAACTAAATAAAAATATAAGAAAAGGAAAATTTTGAATTTAAATTCATACACATCAAAGTAATCATACTCATTACAAACACTACAAGACAACTAAAAATAGTAGTAGTAGCAATGGAGGTACGGATACTTGCGAGAGAATAAGAAACATTGTCCAACAACTCAAATAAAGCTTTAAACAATGACGATGTTATAGATAGCACTAGAGATCAAATAAAATGGTACGCATAATGCCTAATCAACTTATCAATTACAAAGAGATTCAAAGATTTTGGTTATATAAGAACAATATTAGAAATTTTAAAGTTTACAGGTTACCCTAACCCCTAACCCCTAAATCCTAAATCATATAACCTAAATCCTAAACCCTATACCATATGCTCTAAATTCATACACACCCAAGTAATCGTACTCACTCACTATTAACACTATAAGAATACTAAAAATAGTTGTTGTAGTAGTAGAAATGTAAGTAATGATTCTAACGAGAGAAGAAGAAACGGGGTCTAACAACTTCATGTTTTATTACGGGGAAGAATATTAGAAACAAATATAACATTCATCACAAAAATAGTGGGCATGTTTTTCTGAATACGTATAAATTTAAATTCAAATTTTGCATAATTTTCTATTTTTATTTAATTTTTCAGGTAAATTTACAATAATAATAAATATCACCCTGCCCTCAATGTTTCATTGAGGGCGTTCGTTTAAAAAAATTAATTTTAAAATATATAAAAAGACAAAATTAAAATTCATACACGCCCAAGTAATCATAGTAATTATTTTTCTAGACGAATGTTACCTTATTTCAACTAATTTTCTAATAATTGAATTTTTTTTACTCATTTTTAACTACTTTGTGAATTTACTTGAAAAATTAAATTAAATAGAAAAAAGGTGAAAATTAAATTTAAAATTCATACACACACAAGTAATCGTAATTACCATTTTTGTGACGAATTTTACCTTATTTTCATTAATTTTCTAATTGTTGAATTGTTTTCACTCATTTTAACTACTTTGTAGATTTACTTGAAAAAATAAATAAATATTGTAAAAAGGTAAAATTTGAATTAAAATTCATACATAACCAATTAATCATACTCACTATAAACACTATCAACTACAAAAGATTCAAAGATTTTAGTTATATAAGAGAAATATTAGAAATTTTAAAATTTAGGGGTTACCCTAACCCCTAAACCCTAAATCCTATACCCTGTACTCTAAATTTATACATACCCAAGTAATCGTACTCACTCACTATTAACACTATAAGACAACTAAAAATAGTAGTAGTGATAACAATGTAAGTAATGATTCGAGGAGAATAAACATGGTCCGACACCTTAATGTTTCGTTACGGGCAGTCACTTTGAAAAACTAAATAAAAATATAAGAAAAGGAAAATTTTGAATTTAAATTCATACACACCAAAGTAATCATACTCACTACAAACACTACAAGACAACTAAAAATAGTAGTAGTAGCAATGGAGGTACGGATACTTGCGAGAGAATAAGAAACATTGTCCAACAACTCAAATAAAGCTTTAAACAATGACAATATTATAGATAGCACTAGAGATCAAATAAAATGGTACGCATAATGCCTAATCAACTTATCAATTACAAAGAGATTCAAAGATTTTGGTTATATAAGAACAATATTAGAAATTTTAAAGTTTACAGGTTACCCTAACCCCTAAACCCTTAATCCTAAATCATATAACCTAAATCCTAAACCCTGTACCATATGCTCTAAATTCATACACACCCAAGTAATCGTACTCACTCACTATTAACACTATAAGAATACTAAAAATAGTTGTAGTAGTAGTAGCATTGTAAGTAATGATTCTAACGAGAGAAGAAGAAACGGGGTCTAACAACTTCATGTTTTATTACGGGGAAGAATATTAGAAAAAAAAATAACATTCATCACAAAAATAGTGGGCATGTTTTTCTGAATACATATAAATTTAAATTCAAATTTTGCATAATTTTCTATTTTTATTTAATTTTTCAGGTAAATTTACAATAATAATAAATATCACCCTGCCCTCAATGTTTCATTGAGGGCGTTCGTTTAAAAAAATTAATTTTAAAATATATAAAAAGTCAGAATTAGAATTCATACACGCCCAAGTAATCGTAGTAACTATTTTTCTGACGAATGTTACCTTATTTCAACTAATTTTCTAATAATTGAATTTTTTTTTACTCATTTTTAACTACTTTGTGAATTTACTTGAAAAATTAAATTAAATAGAAAAAAGGTGAAAATTAAATTTAAAATTCATACACACACAAGTAATCGTAATTACCATTTTTGTGACGAATTTTACCTTATTTTCATTAATTTTCTAATTGTTGAATTGTTTTCACTCATTTTAACTACTTTGTAGATTTACTTGAAAAAATAAATAAAAATTGTAAAAAGGTAAAATTTGAATTAAAATTCATACATAACCAATTAATCATACTCACTATAAACACTATCAACTACAAAAGATTCAAAGATTTTAGTTATATAAGAGAAATATTAGAAATTTTAAAATTTAGGGGTTACCCTAACCCCTAAACCCTAAATCCTATACCCTATACCCTATACTCTAAATTTATACATAACCAAGTAATCGTACTCACTCACTATTAACACTATAAGACAACTAAAAATAGTAGTAGTAATAGCAATGTAAGTAATGATTCGAGGAGAATAAACATGGTCCAACACCTTAATGTTTCGTTACGGGCAGTCACTTTGAAAAACTAAATAAAAATATAAGAAAAGGAAAATTTTGAATTTAAATTCATGCACACCAAAGTAATCATACTCACTACAAACACTACAAGACAACTAAAAATAGTAGTAGTAGCAATGGAGGTACGGATACTTGCGAGAGAATAAGAAACATTGTCCAACAACTCAAATAAAGCTTTAAACAATGACGATGTTATAGATAGCACTAGAGATCAAATAAAATGGTACGCATAATGCCTAATCAACTTATCAATTACAAAGAGATTCAAAGATTTTGGATATATAAGAAAAATATTAGAAATTTTAAAGTTACAGGTTACCCTAACCCCTAACCCCTAAATCCTAAATCATATAACCTAAATCCTAAACCCTGTACCATATGCTCTAAATTCATACACACCCAAGTAATCGTACTCACTCAATATTAACACTATAAGAATACTAAAAATAGTTGTAGTAGTAGTAGCAATGTAAGTTATGATTCTAACGAGAGAAGAAGAAACGGGGTTTAACAACTTCATGTTTTATTACGGGGAAGAATATTAGAAAAAAATATAACATTCATCACAAAAATAGTGGGCATGTTTTTCTGAATACGTATAAATTTAAATTCAAAATTTGCATAATTTTCTATTTTTATTTAATATTTCAGGTAAATTTACAATAATAATAAATATCCCCCTGATATCAATGTTTCATTGAGGGCGTTCGTTTAAAAAAATTAATTTTAAAATATATAAAAAGTCAAAATTAAAATTCATACACACCCAAGCAATCGTAGTAACTATTTTTCTGACGAATGTTACCTTATTTCAACTAATTTTCTAATAATTGAATTTTTTTACTCATTTTTAACTACTTTGTAAATTTCCTTGAAAAATTAAATAAAATAGAAAACAGGTGAAAATTAAATTTAAAATTCATACACACACAAGTAATCGTAGTTACCATTTTTTTGACGAATTTTACCTTATTCTCATTAATTTTCTAATTGTTGAATGTTTTTCACTCATTTTAACTTCTTTGTAGATTTACTTGAAAAAATAAATAAATATTGTAAAAAGGCAAAATTTGAATTAAAATTCATACACAACCAAGTAATCATACTCACTATAAACACTATCAACTACAAAAGATTCAAATATTTTAGTTATATAAGAGAAATATTAGAAATTTTAAAGTTTAGGGGTTATCCTAACCCCTAACCCCTAAACCCTAAATCATATACCCTAAATCCTATACCATATACCCTATACTCTAAATTTATACATACCCAAGTAATCGTACTCACTCATTATTAACACTATAAGACAACTAAAAATAGTAGTAGTAATAGCAATGTAAGTATTCGAGGAGAATAAACAGGGTCCAACACCTTAATGTTTCGTTACGGGCAGTTACTTTGAAAAACTAAATAAAAATATAAGAAAAGGAAAATTTTGAATTTAAATTCATACACACCAAAGTAATCATACTCACTACAAACACTACAAGACAACTAAAAATAGTAGTAGTAGCAATGGATGTACGGATACTTGCGAGATAATAAGAAACATTGTCCAATAACTCAAATAAAGCTTTAAACAATGACGATGTTATAGATAGCACCAGAGATCAAATAAAATGGTACGCATCATGCCTAATCAACTTACCAATTACAAAGAGATTCAAAGATTTTGGTTATATAAGAAAAATATTAGAAATTTTAAAGTTTACGGGTTACCCTAACCCCTAACCCCTAAATCCTAAATCATATAACCTAAATCCTAAACCCTGTACCATATGCTCTAAATTCATACACACCCAAGTAATCGTACTCACTCACTATTAACACTATAAGAATACTAAAAATAGTCGTAGTAGTAGTAGCAATGTAAGTAATGATTCTAACGAGAGAAGAATAAACGGGGTCTAACAACTCCATGTTTTATTACGGGGAAGAATATTAGTGAAAGACATATGTCTAGGCCTATTTGTAAACACCGAGGATTCTACTCAACTTTAATTAAGATGTAATAAGTAAATAATCAAAATCAAATGTCACAGGAATTTCAGAAGATTATATCTGTCAAAGAATGAAGATTAAAGTCATCTACAGACTTGAAGTGATTCTACATTGAAAGAAGCTCAATTTATTGATCAAACCTCAATGAAGTATTCAAGCTCAGTGGATTTATTAAAGTGACGGAGATTTCAAATGGTGACAGCAAAAGATACTGATTACGGAGTTCTTGAATGAGAAGGAAGTGAATCACTGCTTAAAGTCAAATAGATAAATAACATACATTATCGTTAGTCACTCATGAACCAGACAGTGCATTGAGTGTCAACATACTATTATGTTTGTTATTTATCTAAGTTTTAAGTGATTCTGGAATTAATTGAGAAGTCAACTAATTCTATTTATTCTCTTATAAAATAATTAATACTATTAAGTAAATTATTTATTAAATTAATTCTGTAAAGAATTAATTTAATACATGATTTATTTAGTTAATTATTTAAATTAGAATAAAAATGAACTAGGAAGACTTAGGTTTGAACTAGGAAGACTTAGTTTATTGAATTAGGAAGACTCACAAGTGAGTCTTCCCGATTGTCTTCCTAGGCCAAAACACAGTCTTCCCGATTGTCTTTTTAATACAAAGGTTGTCTTCCCGAGAGTCTTCCAAGGCCAATTTCACAGTTTTCCTCTAAGTCTTCCTAATGCAATTCTTTTGTAAATGCATTGCACGTGGGTGATTAAAAAGAATTGCTGTGGATTAGTATTTAAACAAGGCAGAAGACAGAAGACAAGACATTACATTACAACACAAAAAGAAAGAAAAAGACAGAGCATCAGAAACATTCAACTCTCTCAACTGTCTTCTTCATTCTTCAACCGTTTGAGCAATTAACTTCTACCAGTGAATTAAATTCTTGAATGTTTGTAACATTTAATCCTTAAGAATCAATTCACTTGTACTGTTTTGACTTTCTAGCGGGTCATAATCCCTAGATTTTATATCGAACTACTTTTTAGTATTCGATCCTTTTTATTACAAAAATAGATAAATTCATGTCGAATTTATTCTAGGTTTGTTTTATCAAGAAACCTGTAATCAGTGATCATATTGTAACACTCGTCAAGTTTAATATAAGTTATATTTAACTTGAATATTGTTTCAGTTTTATTCCGCACTAATTTGTTCTTAATTGTTAAATAATTCAAAGGACAAGATTCGATTAAACGGTATCGTTTGTATTCAACCCCCCTTCTACAAACAAATCAGGACCTAACAATTGGCATCAGAGCCTTTTGATTGATATACTAATCAAGATCCAATTGTTTTGAGATTTTTTTCTTATACTCTGAAATTTTTAATCTATCAAAAATCTCAAAAGATGTCTACTACACAGAAAGTGGGTACAGTCAAAATCCCAATGTTCAGCAAGGAGCATTATCCTATGTGGAAGAAGAAAATGCTCTTGTTTCTCCAAGTTGCAAATGTTAAATATCTAGGAGTGCTGAAGAGTGGTCCTAAAATTCCTATGATTATTGAGGAAGATCAAATAGAGAATGATATTGTTACTAGGGCTGCTAGGATGTACCCTAAGGATCCCAAGGACTACACTCCTGATGAGAAAGAGGACTCTACACTGGATGTCTATCTACAGTTGATACTGGTTGATTGTCTGGATCCTATCATGCATAATCATGTCCTAAACTGTGCTACTGCCAAACACATTTGGGACACAATAGAGATAATCAATGAGGGGACAGAGGAAGTTAGAGAGAATAAGCTGGAAATTCTCACCTCTTCATATGAGCATTTCAGATCAAACCCTGGTGAAGGTATCTCTGAGGTTTTTGAGAGATACAACAAATTAATCAATGATCTGAATCTCAATGGGAAGCACTACACTATCAAGGAGATTAACAAGAAGTTCCTACTGACACTTCCAATTCATTTGGAGCACAGAATATCTGCAATCAGAGAAGCAAGAGATATTGGAGAGATTTCTCTGGAAAGACTGTATGGTGTTCTGAAGACCTATGAGCTGGAGCAGATTCAACAAAATGAATTATATGGAACTGGAAAGATAGTTGGTACTTCTACTGCATTGACAACAGTAGTCCCACAGAAACTGGAAGTGAAGCTTGTTCAACCTTCCAGTTCTAACTTGGATGTTATTGATGCTGAATTTGGTTTAACATCCATTGATCAATCTGGTGGTGACTACTACTCTTTGGAAGAACTTGATCAGCTGGAGGATGGTGATTTGGCCATGATAGTCAGGAAGTTTGGGAAGTTTAGATTCAGAAGGAATCCCAATCTTAAGTTCAAGCCCAGATTTCAGAGAGGTGGATCTTCCTCTTCAAGTGGCACAAGGGGTGGCTACAAAACTGGAACTGTGGAAAGAAGCACAATCAGGTGCTATAATTGTAATGAGTTGGGTCACTTTGCTACAGAATGTAAAAAGCCAAAGCAAGTGAGAAGGAACTCATTTGATTCTAGCAAGAAGAACAAGATTGGGAAAGCTTATGTTGCTGAAGGAAAGAGTTGGGATGATACTGACAATGATGAAGAAGCAGGTGACATTGGAAACCTTGATTTAATGGCTAAGGAGGCAAACACTTCATCTACATACATGTCAGAGGTAAAGTTCACTGATGCTGAAATGATCTATCATCTTAGTGGTACTATTTCTTGTGCTCGTACTGAAAATGATAGAATAATTCTTTTGAACACAGCTCTTGAAAAGGATATAAAAGAATTAAAACTTGTGCATGTTAATTAGGATGAACTTACTAAGAAAATAGCATTTCTTGAGAATAGGGTTAAATGTTATATTCAACTGCATCCTCAAAGAAAAGAATAGTGAACTTCAGGTCAAGGCTAATGCTTACTATAACTCTTGTAAGACTGCTAAAGAAATTATCAATAAACAAAGTATTGGTCAGACCGTAGGAATAAGGTATGACTATAATGAGTCTATTGGTAAGTTAAGCATAAATACCCCTAATCGAGTCAGTGCTAAAGAAAGGGGTATTCTAGATGTGTTTAAGGGTATTGATAAACCCTTCTTTAGAGAATCTCAAGCAGGACCTATGAACGAATACTCTATCATCATTGCAGAAGAGATTCGTATGGAAGATCTTGCTTTTGAAGTTGAACAGTCCAACAAGTGTATGTCTGATGAACCAGTCAAAGTTGTTTCAACAACAGAGACCAAATCAGATATCCATAAGTGGGATCAAAACAACTGTAGAACTAACATGCCTGCTATTAATTCTTCTCATAAAGCATGTGGTGTGATTAATTGCATGTCTTGTGCTTTCAATGTGATGTATGCTTATTTTAATAGTAAGCATGTATCTGATGGTAAGACTGCTCCACGTCAACATGTTAATAATAAGAAGCATGTTAGAGCTAAGACTACTAGTCCTCCAAAGACTAGAGTGGATTCATTTATCCCTAAGCCTACTCAGAAATGTGTTAAGGCTGGCTATAAATGGAAACGCTCTTTTGTGAAAGAGGTTGAAGTAGTTTTAGTTAAAAATGTTGTTTTGCCTGACAAAGGCCAGTTCATTAAGTATGCCGGACCCAATCAATTTTGGGTTCCGAAGAAGGTCTAATCAATTTGATACTACAGGGTGTGGAACAGGTAAACCGTGTTATGTGGGTTCTTGACAGTGGCTGTTCAAGGCATATGACCGGAGATAGAGCCCTGCTATCAAATGTGGTTGAGAAAGCCGGCCCAGGAGTTACCTTTGGAGATAACAGCAAAGGTATTACCAGATGATATGGTTGTTTGAAGTTTGGAAATGTTATCATTCAAGATGTATCTATTGTGGAAGGTCTGAAGTTCAATCTTCTCAGCATCAGTCATTTCTGTGACAGAGGGTATGATGTTTCCTTTGAGAAAGATAGATGTTAGATCCTTCACAAGAAGAATGGAAAGCCTGCTCTTCAAGGAGTAAGGAAAGGTGACTTGTTCATAGCTGATCTACACTCTGGATCCAAAGATGAAGTAACTTGTTTTTATGCTAAAGCTTCATCTGATGAAAGTTGGTTATGGCACAAAAAGATGTCTCACCTTAACTTCAAAACCATGAACTCTTTAGTCAAGAGGGAATTGGTTAGAGATTTGCCTCAGATGGAATTTACACAGGAAGGACTGTATGAGGCTTGTCAGAAAAGAAAGTCAAAGAAAGCTTCTCACAAGGGCACTGGCACATCATCAATAACTGAACCACTTCAGCTACTGCACATGGATTTGTTTGGTCCAGTTAGTGTGATGTCCATGTCAAAGAAACAGTATGCACTTGTGATTGTTGATGACTATTCCAAATATACTTGGGTTTTATTCCTACATTCCAAGGATGAGACCCCATAGATGGTGATTGATCATATAAAGTTGATTGAGCTGGATTCGAGATTCCCTGTTAGGGCTATAAGGTCAGATAATGGAACTGAATTCAAGAATGCGGTCCTAAATGACTTTTGTGTAGATAAAGGAATAACAAGACAATATTCTGCCCCTAGAACTCCTCAACGGAATGGAGTGGTGGAAAGGAAGAATCGTACATTGATTGAAGCTGCTAGGACTATGTTAAGTGAATCAAGACTTCCAATGTACTTTTGGGCTGAAGCTGTGAACACTGCTTGTTATACTCAGAATCGAACTTTAATCAACAAGGACTTAATGAAGACTCCTTATGAGATCATGAACAACAAGAAACCAACTCTCAAATACTTTCATGTATTTGGAGCAAAATGCTTTGTGCTTAAGGATGACAATGTGAAACTTGGCAAGTTTGAGGCTAAGGCACAAGAAGCTATTTTTGTTGGTTATTCCAAAAGATCTTACAGGGTGTACTTGATTGATGGTCACCATGTGAAGGAAAATGTCAATGTAACATTTGATGACACTAAACTCCCTAATATCCAAACAGGAGATTCATCTGAGAAACTGAAGTTTGATAACTTGCCAGACTCAGATTCAGATAATGAAGCCCCACCTGAGAATGTTGCTGGTAATGACAATAACAATGATGATAATAATCCTGGTGGTGGTGGTGGAAACATTGGTAACAATGGAGATACCACCAACACTGGAGAAGAATCATCAAGGCAATCAAGCAACAACTCAGGGGGAGGAAATGATGGATCTACTAGTCAGTCACAACACCATAATGAATTACAAGGCGAATCATCAAGATCAAATCTTCCAAGACAGGTAGTATGGAATAGAGCTCATCCCTTTGAGCTGATCATTGGTGATCCAAGTGTTGGAGTTAAAACTAGAAGTGCTACTCAGAATGAATGTCATTATTCAGGGTTTCTATCTGAAATGGAGCCAAAGAAGACTGAGGAAGCACTAACTGATCCAGATTGGGTGATTTCTATGCAAGATGAACTCAATCAATTTGAACAACAACAAGTCTGGAAGCTGGTACCCAGACCAAAGAAAAAGAAAGTAGTTGGTACAAGATGGGTATACAGAAACAAGCTAGATGAGGATGGCATTGTTACAAGGAACAAGGCAAGACTGGTTGCTCAAGGGTATTCACAAGTTGAAGGCATTGATTATGATGAAACCTATGCACCAGTGGCTAGACTTGAGGCCATCAGGATGTTCTTAGCATTTGCAGCTTACTCCAATTTTAAAGTCTATCAAATGGATGTTAAGAGTGCATTCCTGAATGGTGAGCTGGATGAAGAAGTGTATGTGGAACAACCCCTGGCTTTGAAAATCAGGAGCTGCTGGACTTTGTGTACTTTCTCTTCAAGGCTATCTATGGTCTCAAACAAGCCCCAAGAAAATGGTATGACACTCTCTCTGGTTTTCTTTTATAAAATGGTTTTGTTAGAGGTATCATAGACAAAACCCTTTTTTTAAAGAAACAAAAAAGTGATATAATATTAGTCCAAGTCTATGTGGATGACATCATATTTGGGTCTACTAATGATGATCTATGTAAGAGATTTGCTAAGCTAATGCAGAGTAAGTTTGAAATGAGTATGATGGGTGAGCTGAAGTTCTTTCTTGGATTACAAGTAAGTCAAAGGTCAAATGGAATATTTATTTGTCAATCCAAGTATCTCAAAGAACTCCTCAAGAAGTATCACATGGAGGATTCAGCATCAGCAAGGACTCCATCTTCAACATCAATCAAACTGGGAGCTTGTGATAACTCTATCAAGGTAGATATTACAAGATACAGAGGTATGATTGGCTCCTTACTCTATCTTACTGCTAGTAGACCAAATATTATGTATGCTACATGCTTGTGTGCAAGGTTCCAAGCGGACCCTAGAGATTTACATCTCGTTGTTGTTAAAAGAATCTTGAGATATCTTAAGGGTACACCTAATATAGGTATATGGTACCCTAAAGATTCTGGTTTTAATCTTGTTGGATATACAGATTCTGATTATGCAGGTAGTGTTGTGGATAGAAAGAGTACTTCTGGGAGTTGTCAATTCCTAGGAGGTAGATTGATTTCCTGGTATAGCAAGAAACAACAAACAGTTTCCAATTCAACAGCAGAAGCTGAATATATTACTGCTGGAAGCTGCTGTGCTCAGATCTTATGGATAAGGAATCAATTGAAGGACTATGGCTTTGCATTAGACAAAATTCCCATTACACCTAATTGTTCTCGCATTTTTATAAAATCACAAACTTATCTTTTTAATACGAAACCTTCTAGATTTCCTTCCTAATAATCTATGCTAGTATCCATTTTAATATCTCAACCCAATTCCATTTTTAAAGGGCTTAATCCCTATCTCAAAGTTCATGCAATGAACTACTTAGTTATCTGAAACCGCTTTCACTAAAACGGACGTTTCTCCTAAACCATAAATCGAAACGATACGATTCTTTCGCTAAAACAAACTATGAAACAGAGTCTACATGATCATGGTCAGAAAGCCTCATGGTTATGCCCTTAAGGTATTCGTGATCTCTGTCTAAACTTCCTAAATGAAATTCGACATGGTAACGACGCTTAAACGTGATTCCCGTATTTAAAACACTCTAATCAATTCACCAATCCATAATCAAGCAATCACAACCCAAGGATTTCATTTATACCATCTTATTTCTGTCTAGACCTACTCATAAAACTAATCACTAGTTCAACCATCAATCAATCCATTAAACATCATGCTTAACATGCAAATCATCTCTACATCATACCATTACTAACCATTCTTAACATAATCACTAATAACAAAGTGTAAACATAAGGGTGAGAGGTTTTTATACCTTCCTTGGTACTTAGTATGGACTATAGATGGCTAGTATACCCTTCCTTGCTTCTTGATTATCCTTTACAAGCCTTAAACTTCAAGATCAAAACAAGAAATCAAGAATTACTATTCATTTCTACTATTCATCATCAACTTTGATTCAATTTTTGAGTAGGATAACAACCATGGATGATGATGAGATCAAGGATTTACCTTAGTTTAGGGATGAGGGAGATTTAGAGCCCAAGAACTTGAATTATGGTTGAGTGGAAGTGAAGGAAAATTTTTCTTATCTTTGTGGAAGAAGAAAAAGCCGAATATTGTTCTTCCTTTGGATGCATCTTCTTCTTTGATTTTTCTTTCTTTTTCTTTTTGTTTAATTAATCCTTAATACATCCCTTTTAATTTGTGTGGTCATAAGCAAGCTTTGTCATCAAAGACACATGTCCTTTTAACTTGTGGTTGTGGTGAAAGTGGTGACAAGGTGGTGATTCATCACCTTGTCATCACTTTGTCATCACCATATCAGCCCTATGTCACCCTCCTGCATCATGCTTATGTCATCATTTGTATCATCAATCCTCTTATATGTTTCACTTGATGATCTTATATGATACTTCTCCTTTGGTTACGGTTTAATCCATAATTCGTTACGCTTTTGTTTCGCGATAGTTTCAAGTGATTTTAGAAACGTTTCTCTGTACCAATGTTAGGGGATACTTCCTTGATCTTTCCATTACCTTGGCTTAACATATGATCCTAGATTTCTTACCTTGGCTTAAGATATGATCACGGATTTCTCATTCGACATACTTTCTCAAAACGATCAAATCAATACATCCTTGATTGTCTAGTGAATATTGATTTAAAACTCGAATGGAAATCTTCTGATTCTGATCACGTTTACATTTACTTATTCTCCTTATACATCACTAATATAACTTCGAAACATTCATTCCATGTCTTCTATATAGTGTGGTCTGAAATATATTTTTTTTATCAGCAAATTCACTATTCATCCACATTTACTATTCATCAAAATTTTTTAACTAAGTCCAAAATTTGGGGTTATTAGATAAAATGTAGCCATCAACGGATAGCATGCTTTTGCAGTATCCGTAGATGGGTAGCTTATCTACGGATAAGACTCACTGTAACATGCTTTTGTATTTCTGATGTTGAAGTTGAAGTAATCTTGTAAGGCTGAATAAGTCATGTTGACTATTAATAGATATGTAGAATTGGGAGGCTAATTGTAAATAGTTTATGCCTTGTAATTTTGCATAAGTGAAATTGACTATCTATGGATAACTTAATTAGCCTTCTACGGATGTGGACATTGTACTGTCTACGGATAGCAGTACTAGTTGTCTACGGATATGATCAAGATACTGTCAACGAATACAACTCAAGTAGCTTCTACGGATACACACTGTACTTGTGAAAGGGACAGATCAGTTAGAGCACATGGGTTAACAAACTACACAAAGCATGGAAGCCAGTATTTCTGGAAAGGTCACTAGAAGAAAGTAGCATTCTGTTTGTAGAACCAACATGCCTGCTGTTAATCTTTCTCATAAAGCATGTGGTGTGGTTAATTGCATGTCTTGTGCTTTCAATGTTATGTATGCTTATTTTAATAATAAGCATGTATCTGATAATAAGACTGCTCCACGTCAACATGTTAATAATAAGAATCATGTTAGATCTAAGACTACTAGTCCTCCAAAGACTAGAGTGGATCCATTTATCCCTAAGCCTACTCAGAAATGGGTTAAGGTTGGCTATAAATGGAAACGCTCTTTTGTGAAAGAGGTTGAAGTAGTTAAAGTTAAAAATGTTGTTTTGCCTGACAAAGGCCAGTTCTTTAAATATGCCGGACCTAATCAAGTTTTGGTTCCGATAAAAGACTAATCAATTTGATACTACAGGGTGTGGCACAGGTAAACCGTGTTATGTGGGTTCTGGACAGTGGATGTTCAAGGCATATGACCAGAGATAGAGCCCTGCTATGAAATGTGGTTGAGAAAGCTGGCCCAGGAGTTACCTTTGGAGATAACAGCAAGGGTATTACCAGAGGATATGGCTGTTTGAAGTTTGGAAATGTTATCATTTAAGATGTATCTATTATGGAAGGTCTGAAGTTCAATCTTCTCAACATCAGTCATTTCTATGACAGAGGATATGTTGTTTCCTTTGAGAAAGATAAATGTCGGATCCTACACAAGAAGAATGGAAAGCCTGCTCTTCAAGGAGTAAGGAAAGGTGATTTGTTCATAGCTGATCTGTACTCTAGATCCAAAGATGAAGTTACTTGTTTTTATGCTAAAGCTTCATCAGATGAGAGTTGGCTATGGAACAAGAAGATGTCTCACCTTAACTTTAAAACCATGAACTCTCTAGTCAAGAGGGAATTGGTGAGAGGTTTGCCTCAGATGGAATTTACACAGGAAGGACTGTGTGAGGCATGTTAGAAAGGAAAGTCAAAGAAAGCTTCTCACAAGGGCACTGACACATCATCAATAACTGAACCACATCAGCTACTGCACATGGATTTGTTTGGTCCAGTTAATGTGATGTTCATGTCAAAGAAACAATATGCACTTGTGATTGTTGATGACTATTCCAAATACACATGGGTTTTATTCCTACATTCCAAGGATGAGACCCCACAGATGGTGATTGATCATATAAAGTTGATTGAGTTTGATTCTAGATTCCCTGTTAGAGCTATAAGGTCAGATAATGGAACTGAATTCAAGAATGCAGTCCTAAATGACTTTTGTGCAGATAAAGGAATAATAAGACAGTATTCTGCCCCTAGAACTCCTCAAAAGAATGGAGTGGTGGAAAGGAAGAATCGTACATTGATTGAAGCTGCAAGGACTATGTTAAGTGAATCAAGACTTCCAATGTACTTTTGGGCTGAAGCTGTGAATACTGCTTGTTATACTCAGAATCGAACTTTAATCAACAAGGACTTAATGAAGACTCCTTATGAGATCATTAACAACAAGAAACCAACTCTCAAATACTTTCATGTATTTGGTGCTAAATGCTTTGTGCTTAAGGATGACAATGTGAAACGTGGCAAGTTTGAGGACAAGGCACAAGAAGCTATTTTTATTGGTTATTCAAGAAGATCTTACAGGGTGTACTTGATTGATGGTCACCATGTGAAGGAAAGTGTCAGTGTTACATTTGATGACACTAATCTCCCTAGTATCCAAACCGAAGATTCATCTGAAGAACTGAAGTTTGATAACTTGCCACACTCAGAATCAGATGATCAAGCTCCACCTGAGGTTGTTACTGGAAATGAAGATAATAATGATGATAATGATCATGGTGGTGGTGGTGGAAACATTGGTAACAATGGAGATACCACTAACATTAGAGAAGAATCATCAAGGCAATCAAGCAACAACTCAGGGGGAGGAAATGAAGTATCAACTAGTCACTCACAACATCAAAATGAATTTTAAGGTGAATCATCAAGATCAAATCTTCCAAGACAAATTGTATGGAATAGAGCTCATCCCTTTGAGCTGATCATTGGTGATCCAGATGTTGGAGTTAAAACTAGAAGTGCTACTCAGAATGAATGTCACTATTCAGGATTTCTATCTGAAATGGAGCCAAAGAAGACTGAGGAAGCACTGACTGATCCAGATTGGGTGATTGCTATGCAAGATGAACTCAATCAATTTGAACAGCAACAAGTCTGGAAGCTGGTACCCAGACCAAAGAACAAGAAAGTAGTTGGTACAAGATGGGTATACAGAAACAAGCTAGATGAGGATGGCATTGTTACAAGGAACAAGGCAAGACTAGTTGCTCAAGGGTATTCACAAGATGAAGGCATTGATTATGATGAAACCTATGCACCAGTGGCTAGGCTTGAGGCCATCAGGATGTTCTTAGCATTTGCAGCTTACTCCAATTTTAAAGTCTATCAAATGGATGTTAAGAGTGCATTCCTGAATGGTGAGCTGGATGAAGAAGAGTATGTGGAACAGCCCCCTGGCTTTGAAAATTAGGAGTTGCTGGACTTTGTGTACTTTCTCTTCAAGGCTATCTGTGGTCTCAAACAAGCCCCAAGAAAATGGTATGACACTCTCTCTGGTTTTCTTCTAGAAAATGGTTTTGTTAGAGGTATCATAGACAAAACTCTTTTTTCAAAGAAACACAAAAGTGATATGATATTAGTCCAAGTCTATGTGGATGACATCATATTTGGGTCTACTAATGATGATCTCTGTAAGAGATTTTCTAAGCTAATGCAGAGTAAGTTTGAAATGAGTATGATGGGTGAGCTGAAGTTCTTTCTTGGATTACAAGTAAGACAAAGGTCAAATGGTATATTTATTTGTCAATCCAAGTATCTCAAAGAACTCCTCAAGAAGTATCACATGGAGGATTCAGCATCAGCAAGGACTCCATCTTCAGCAGCTGTCAAACTTGGAGCTTGCGATAACTCTATCAAGGTAGATGTTACAAGCTACAAAGGTATGATTGGCTCCTTACTCTATCTTACTGCAAGTAGACCAGATATTATGTATGCTACATGCTTGTGTGCAAGGTTCCAAGCGGACCCTATAGATTTACATCTCGTTGCTGTTAAAAGAATCTTGAGATATCTTAAGGGTACACCTAATTTAGGTATCTGGTACCCTAAAGATTCTGGTTTTAATCTTGTTGGATATACAAATTCTGATTATGCAGGTAGTGTTGTTGATAGAAAGAGTACCTCTGGGAGTTGTCAATTCCTAGGAGGTAGATTGATTTCCTGGTATAGCAAGAAACAACAAACAGTTTCCAATTCAACAGCAGAAGATGAATATATTGCTGCTGGAAGCTGTTGTGCTCAGATCTTATGGATAAGGAATCAATTGAAGGACTATGGCTTTGCATTAGACAAAATTCCCACTTTATGTGATAATACAAGTGACATAGCAATCTCCAACAACCCTGTGCAGCACTCGAGAACGAAGCACATTGATATCAGGTATCATTTTATCAGAGAGCATGTCATGAATGGAACTGTGGAGTTACACTTTGTACCCACATAAGAACAGACTGCAGATATATTCACTAAATCTATTGACGAATCCACATTTATCAAGTTAGTTGGTAAATTGGGTATGTTAAACAGTCTTAGTGATTAACAATATCTCTGTCATGTTTGTTCTTTCAAAAATTCATTTTCTCTTGTCATTTAAATGATATTTATTGCCAAGTCTCATTTAATATCACATGCTTATAAATTTAAATAGTTCTGAATATTTTATTTTCTTTAAAAATATTTTTCTCATATTTTTTAAGTGGAGAAATGTATTTTTATTGAAAATATATTTATTTAGAATTATTTAGGTGTTTTTCAGATTGTAAATATTGTTGTTTAAATTTTATTGCAAGTTTATATTAATTTTATGCACTTTCATAATTTTCTGCATATTTTTCTATAATTTATGGAATTTTCTGTGAATTTTTCTAGTCTTTTATAAATATTTCATGCATTTTTATAAGTTTTCTGCATTTTTCTGTAAATATTTTATTTAAATTCTAAGTTTTCCTAAGTCTTCCCAGTTTTATACTAGGAAGACTACCGGGAAGACAAGTAATTTTTCTATATTATTATTAGTATTTTCTATTTTATTTTAAGTCTTTTCCTAAGTCTTCCCAGTTTTTGAACTAGGAAGACTATCGGGAAGACTTAAATTTACTTTTTTAATTTCTGTTTTTTTCTTTTATTCAATTTTCCGGAAGACTTTCTAGTTTGTACTTGGAAGACTACCAGGAAGACTATCCTAAGTCTTCCCGATTGTCTTCCCAGTACAATCTTAAAAAAAAAACCGTTCAGATTATTTGTTTTGAATTTGAACAGTTTATTTATTTTTTTACTCACTTATATATATATACATTCAAGTACATACACTACATCTGTTTTTTTGCCTTAGCAGTTCTTTTCAGTTTTCTTTTTCTGAAAACCCCCTTCGGATTCAATCTTGCTCAAGTTCTTACTTAGCAATTCAATTCATTACTTTCAAAAACTAATATACTTAGTCGAAACTCTGCAAAAAAATTTCCTTTCATTTCGACTTTTGTGTGTTAGTGTTTAAGTGTTTTAGAAGTTGTGCGAATTGTTTGTGGTTCTGAAAAGGAGATTGGAGTGTTCTTGGTACTGTATGTGTGTTTGCGAATCAATTGCCCATTCCATTTTGTTTTTCAAAGTTTTAGTTCGAAATTTTAGGATTAAATTTAAAATTGGTTAATTTTGGTGAAATTTTAATTTTGTGGATTTTAGTTAATTTTAATTAATTCTAAAAATCCCTAAAATTTTAATTTTATTTTAAATTGATTAAAATTTCTTGTTTTATCTAAATGGATCCTAATTTTGAACTTATTTTAAATAACTATGTTGGGTATTTTGATCCGTCTAAATGTAAGGTGGAACGTTTTAAACCTTGGATTCAATTTTTAAATAGCGAGACTTGTGTCAGTCATGCTATTTGTGCCTCGGCACTTCTTAAAATTGATCCATTGAGGTTTTTATGTTCAAGTGTTGTTATTCCTGGAGATTCAAAATCTTTCACTTTCAATATTCTAAACCAGCAATATACAGTCACTTTTGAGTTATTTTGTGATGTTTTACAATTTCCAAAGGACAGGTTTGATCCTTTACCCACTGATGATGAGTTAAAACAGTTCTTTGTGAATATTCATTATCAGGGTCCCTTACAAATGGTCAAGTTGTCTAAGAGTTTTGTTGTAAGGGAATGGGATCTATTCTTTGATACAATAGCAAGAGTATTTGGTAATTGCACAAAAACAAATTTTCATTGCATTACCAGTCTTAATCAGTATATTGCTTATGCTATTGTATTTGGTCGTAGATTAAATTTTGCTGAGATTCCGTGGAACCTTATGATCAACAGGCTTGCTCACTCTAGGAGAGATTCTGATAATAATGTGAAAGTAAAGTGTTGGTACCCTCGCTTTCTCACTCTTATCATTAATCATCTTCTCACTGCTGAGCAGGTAGAACTGTTTCGAGAAACCAGATTTGAAACCTCTCCAACCATAGACACTTGTTAGGAATATGTTGTTCTTGATGATAATAATAAAAACACTTAGTAGATTTTGTATTAAGTCATTTTGTAACTGTCAACGGAATGGCATGCTTTGCAGCGTTTCGTTGACAGGAAGCTCATCAACGAAATGAGTGATGTAGCAATTGCACTGTACAATACTTCACAGTTTGATATGCATTTTGTTGTATGTATTAGATAGGTTTTCTAAGTCATGTTGACTTAGTACTAGATAGGCAAAATAGGCTGGTGAATTGTAAATATATTAAGCCATGTAATTTTGCCTAAGTGAAGACATGTCAACAGAATGAAGATTACTCTATCAACGAAACGAGGAATACACCATCAACGGAATGAAGAATAAAGCTATCAACGAAACACATTTCCCTGCTATCAACGAATCATTATTGCTTTTCTGAATAGTTGACAAAGTGATAGTGACAGTTTTCTGACAGATCAAAAGGGAGATTTGTAAGTGTACTTTGCATTGGAAGCCATCAAAATGGACATAGGGAATAAGGAAACATTCCAATTTCCAATCTGGTTTTTGAGTGGGATCACTATAAGACTGAAGACAGAAGACAAAGATCTCCAAGGACCATTGGACAAAAGGGATGAAAAGCAAGCTACTGGCGGTTATCTTTAGTGTACTTTAGAGTAGCCAAAAATAGCATTGTAAACTTGGGAATATATATAACCAAGTGTAGCAGTTAAAATAAGTGTGAGAGAAGAAAAACAAATAGATTTTATTAGCTATCTTTGAGAGCATACTTCTCTACATTCTTGTAACTGAGCAGCTGTGTACATTTTGTATCACAGATTATTTCCGCAATAAAAATACTTCAGTTGGATCATCAAACAATCCAACTGAAATTATTTAAGTGCTTGTGTTTTTATTTTATAAGTTCAGTATTATTTCGAAAGTTGTTTTAAATCTAAAATATCTAGAATTGTATTCAACCCCCCCTTCTACAATTCTGTTAGGTCATTTGGGATTAACAATTGGTATCAGAGCAAGCTTCTAACATATAAGAAGTTTAAAGATCAAGACCAAAACAGTAACCATGGTGAAGAAGGATGCAAGAGTAAAGATACCAGTTCTTGATAAGGACAATTATTTTCACTGGAAAGTAAAGATGCATTTACATCTCATGTCTATGGATGAGAGGTATGTAGACTGCATTGAGAAAGGTCCACACGTTCCCATGAAGTTTGCATCTAGAGTTGGACTACCAGATGATGCTCCTGATGTAGAAATTCCAAAACCTGTCTCAGAATGGACTATTGAAGATGTTGCAGAAATCCATAAAGATAAAAGAACCATGAACATTCTGTTTAATGGTTTGGAGCAAGAGATGTTTGACAATGTCATTAACTGTACAACCTCTAAAGAGGTATGGGATACTGTTAGAACACTCTGTGAAGGAACTGAGCAAGTTAGAGAAAACAAAATGCAACTACTTATACAACAGTATGAGCATTTTCATTTTAAAGCTGGTGAAACCCTAAATGACACGTTTAGTAGGTTTCAAAAGCTTTTGAATGGATTAAAGTTGCATGGGAGGATCTATCAAACCAAGGATTCAAACCTTAAATTTCTTAGAGCTCTTCCAAAAGAATGGAAGCCTACGACTGTTTCTCTCAGAAACACTCAAGAGTACAAAGACTACACTCTTGAAAGGCTTTATGGAACCTTAAAGACATATGAGTTGGAAATGGAGCAAGATGAAGAAATTGAAAAGGTACAGAAGAAAGGTGGATCTATTGCATTGATTGCATCTGTGAACCAACAGGAAGATGACAATGAAGAAGCTGCAAAAGCCACAACTAGTCGAGCTAGTTGTAGGAGTGATGTTAGCAAGGGTAAAGGCAAGATGACAGAAGAAGAAGAACCAGAACCAGGCAACTTGGATGACTTAGATGAGATTGATGAACACATTGCTTTTCTTTCAAGGAAATTCTCTAAGTTCAAGTTCAAGAGAAACTCAGAAGCAAGACCACCAAGGAGATACTTTCAACCTAGCAAAAATAACTGGATTGAAAAGTCAAAGTCTAAATGTTTCAATTGTGGAATGATTGGTCACTTTGTTGGAGACTGCAGAAAGCCCAAGGTTGAGAAGGGCAACAGGAAATTTGAGCCTGTTGATTATAAAAAGAAATACTTTGAACTTCTCAAGCAAAAATAAAAGGCTTTCATGTCTCATGAGTATGATTGGGCTGGTAATGGTGAAGATTCTGATGATGATGTTGAGTATGTCAACTTGGCTCTTATGGCTAACAATCATGAGCAGGAAGCAATCTCCTCAAGCAACCAGGTAACAATTACTAATCTTTCTGAGCTTTCTAAAGAGGAATGCGATAGTGCAGTAAATGAAATGTCTACTATACTATATAATTTGCGTGTTACTCTTAAATCACTTACCAAAGAGAATTCTAGAATAAAAGAGACTAATTTGCTCTTAAGTGATAGGAATGCCATGTTAGAAGCACAGCTCATTGAATTTGAGAAAATGAGGTGTGTTAGTAGGGATGCTAAGAAGGAACTTGAGAACGTGTTAGAAAGGGAAGATATTCTTAAAACACAACTTGAAATAGCACAAAGTGTGATTGCAAAATGGAAAGATTCCAGGAATGTTGCTACCAACATCATTAATGTTCAAGGTATGGAATCTTTCTGTGAGCAATCATGGAAAAAGAACAAAGAGAAGCTAGGGTATGCTGGTGAAACCTTAGAATCAGAAACAGAGTCAACAAACAACAATGATCATTTGTTGAAGGTTGATATGTCAACGGAATGCAAAGTTTCGTTGACAGATGAACCATCAACCGATCAGGCTGTTTCGTTGACAGAGAAAAGAAAAGAAGAACTCACTAGACTTAATAACAAGTATGGTCCTGTCACCAAGAACTTTATTCAAGGTGAGTCTAGTAAATCAAAGAAAGTTGAGAAGCCTATTGAAAGAGCTAATGTAGGTCACTTGTCGAACAAGCAATTGAAAGACAAGGTAGAGAAAATTCAAGTTGAGGCTAAGGGCAATAAAAAGAATAACAGGAATGGCAAAGTATGGATTAACAAACATAACAATTACACACCTGATAAATATGCTCCTAGAAAGACATGTGTTAATTGTGGAAGTGTTAGTCATTTATCTACTAACTGCAAATCTGTTAAGAAGACTGCTAATGTGAAAATGCCTAAGCCTGCAATGAATGGTTCTATGCCTACAATTCCTGTTATGCCTGACATGTTTGCTCCATATGCACAATTTCAGAATCCATATGCTAGCATGTCATTTGTGCCTAATCCATACATGAATATGTTTAATGTGCCACAAATGCCATGGAATATGAATAACATGTTTGTTCCTCCAACTATGCATGCTGTGAATGAAAATGTGAGCAACCCTCAAAAATCAGCACCAAAGATAAAGGTTGATTTAAATCAATCTGAGTCTCAAGTGAAAAATGATATAAAAGGAAAAGCAAAGGCTAACAAAACAGGACCCAAGGAAACTTGGGTACCAAAATCAACTTGATTTGGTTTTATTGTGTGCAGGGAGACAAAAGGAATCTTTGGTACTTGGATAGTGGTTGTTCAAGACACATGACTGGTGATTCTACCCTGCTCATAGAGTTCCAAGAAAGAGCTGGCCCTTGTATTGATTTTGGAGATGACAGCAAAGGCTACACTAAGGGATATGGCTTGATTTCAAAAGAGAATGTCATCATAGATGAGGTTGCATTGGTGGATGGTCTTAAGCACAATTTGCTTAGTATCAGCCAACTTTGTGACAAAGGATTTTTAGTTACTTTTTCAAAAGAAGCATGTGTTGTTTCTAAGGTAGGAAACAACAATGTGGTCATGACTGGATTCAGAAGAGGGAATGTGTACATTGCTGACTTTAGTAGCACAAGTCCAGACACCATCACTTGTCTTTTCAGCAAAGCAAGCAAGGATGAAAGTTGGCTATGGCACAAGAAATTATCTCATCTGAATTTCAAAGTTATGAATGATTTGGTGAGGAAAGATCTTGCTAGAGGAATTCCACAGGTGGAATTCTCCAAGGATGGTTTGTGTGATGCCTTTCAAAAAGGGAAACAAAAGAAGGCATCATTCAAAAGTAAGACATAGTCATCAATTGTCCAACAGCTTGAGTTGCTTCATATGGATCTATTTGGCCCTGTAAATGTCATGTCCATTTCAAAGAAGAAATACTGTCTTGTGATTGTTGATGATTTTTCTAGATTTACATGGACTTTCTTTTTGCACTCCAAAGAGGAGGCAAGTGAAATCATTATCAATCACATCAAGATGGTAAACAATCATCCTGATTTCATAGTAAGAAGGATTAGGAGTGACAATGGGACAGAATTCAAGAATTCAAGCATGAAGGTGTTCTGTGAAGAAAATGGTATTTTGCATGAGTTTTCTGCAACAAGGACACCACAGCAAAATGGTGTAGTTGAAAGGAAAAACAGAACACTTATTGAGGCTGCAAGGACAATGCTAGATGAATCAAAGTTACCAACTTATTTTTGGGTTGAGGCAGTTAACACAACTTGCTTCACTCAAAATATTTCTTTGATTAATCAGGCCAAGGGAATGACCCCTTATCAACTACTCAAAAGAAAGAAGCCACTATTGGACTTTCTTCATGTCTTTGGATGCAAGTGCTTTGTTCTGAGAAATCAAGCTGAGCATTTGGGGAAATTTGAAGCAAAGGCAGATGAAGCAATATTTGTGGGATATGCAGCAGGGAAAGCTTATAGAGTCTATAATTTCAGAACCAACATTGTTATGGAATCTGTACATGTTGTTTTTTATGATCTCAAAATTCAAGGTCTCTGTGATGAAGGTTTCCATGAAAGTCTTTCTTTTGAGAATGAGGAAGGAGATCAAGTGAATCATGTCAAGGCTATTGAGAAACAGCCTAAAGTTGTTGTATCTAGCACATATGAAAGCAGCAGTGAAGATGAAATTGCTGCATTAAGATTGAAAAGAATAGCTGCTAGCAGACCAAATGGTCATTTCGTTGACAGTTATGATGGTGGATTCGCTGACAGTCAGAATGAGCGTTTCGTTGACAGTCAAAATGGTCATACCGTTGACAGTCATAGAAATGCCTCTAGAAGTGATCAATTAGGGACAACAAACTCAGGGGGAGTTTCTCAAGGACATTTATCCAATCAAGGCAACCATGATCATGAAGCTACTTCTTCAAGAGCAAATCTTCCTCCCTCAAGGAAATGGACTAAAGATCATCCCTTTGAACTTATTATAGGTGATGTTTCTTCAAAAGTCCAAACTAGAAGAGCAACTCAAGAGGAATTCCTATATAGTAGCTTTCTGTCTCAAGATGGGCCAAAGAAAGTTGAGGATGCACTTCTAGATCCAGATTGGGTTTTAGCTATGCAAGAGGAGCTAAACCAATTTGAGAGAAACAATGTTTGGAAGCTGGTGCCCAAGCCTAAAGACAGGAGTGTCATAGGCACAAAATGGGTGTTCAGAAACAAGATGGATGAAAATGGCATAGTCACAAGGAACAAAGCTAGATTCGTTGCAAAAGGCTATTCATAGGAAGAATGAATTGATTTTGATGAAACCTTTGCTCCTGTTGCAAGACTAGAAGCAATAAGGATTTTCATAGCCTATGCAGCCCATGCCAATTTCAAAGTCTATCAAATGGATGTGAAGAGTGCTTTTCTGAATGGGGAATTGGAAGAGGAGGTGTATGTAAGTCAACCTCCTGGTTTTGAAGATGATGATTTTCCATAATATGTGTACTTCCTCCTCAAAGCACTCTATGGGTTGAAACAAGCACCTAGAGCCTGGTATGACACACTTTCACAGTTCCTCCTTGAGAATCACTTCACTAGAGGTACTGTAGATAAAACTCTTTTTTCACAGGGTTGTGAATGGCTCTACTATACTTGTTCAAATATATGTAGATGACATAATCTTTGGGTCTACAGATGTAAAACTTTGTCAAAAGTTTTCCAAGCTTATGCAGAGTAAATATGAAATGAGCATGATGGGAGAATTAACTTACTTTCTTGGTCTCCAAGTGAAGCAAGTTAATGAAGGCATTTTCATTAGTCAAACAAAATATATTCATGATTTGTTAATGAAATTTAACTTAATGGAATGCTCTCCTGCCAAAACTCCCATGCCTACTGCCACCAAACTTGAATTGAATACTAAGGAAAAATCTGTGGACATTTCAAGTTATAGAGGCATGGTAGGCTCACTTTTATATTTAACAGCTAGTAGACCTGATATTATGTTTGCTACATGTCTATATGCTAGATTTCAGGCTGATCCTAGAGAATCCCATTTAGTTGTTATTAAAAGAATTTTCAGATATCTCAAAGGAACACCAAACCTTGGCATTTGGTATCCTAGAGAATCTGGCTTTGAACTAATTGGTTATTCAGATGCAGATTATGCAGGATGTAAAATTGACAGGAAAAGCACAACTGGCACTTGTCAATTCCTAGGAAACAAGCTTGTGTCATGGTTCAACAAGAAACAAAACTCAGTTTCTACCTCCACAACTGAGGCTGAGTATATTACAGCTGGAAGTTGTTGTGCACAGATTTTATGGATGAAAAATCAACTACTTGATTATGGATTAAGAGTTGAGAAAATTCCTATCTTCTGTGACAACACTAGTGCCATTGCCATTACTGAGAATCCAGTACAGCACTCAAGAACCAAGCACATTGACATCAAGTACCATTTCATTAGAGAACATGTTATGAATGATACTGTGGAGTTACATTTTGTTCCAAATGAACAACAACTTGCAGACATCTTTACCAAGCCACTTGATGAATCAACATTCTCAAGATTAGTAAGTGAGCTAGGTATGCTAAATTTCTCTTAATTATTTCTGAGATATTTGCAAGTTACAATGTATCCAGGAATTTGCTATGATTTTTCTGTGAATTAATTTTCTCAGGAAAAAGTGAAATTTTGTCTAAGTCAAAATTACTATGTCAACGAAACGCACCATTTCGTTGACAGTATTAGCATTTTTCTGGGTGTTTCGTTGATAGCTCTTATATCAACGAAACGTAGCTTTATCAACGAAATTAACAGGACCTTAAACGCCCAATTCTGATTCATTGATATAGCGCTTTTAATCTCAACCGTTGAAATTACACGTCCTTTACAACGATCTATGCATACACCCCTGTAAGTATAAATCATGATAATATTTTAATTGTAACAGTTATATTTTTAAGCCAATCCAGTAATTTTCATTTATTATTGGACTTAACTTTTGAGAATTTTTGGGGGAGTATTTAAGAGATTTTATTTTCTTTAATTCTTTTCTACCCGCTCTCAAAAATTGCAAAAGCTTTCTTACTCTTTCTCTCTCAAAGAAAATCACAGTTCAAGCTTTCTTTACTCAACAATGGCACCCATCGTGAAACTCATGTCTGCTGGAGGGTTCATTTATAAAAAGAACAACTCCATTCCTTTTGTTGTCAAGGAAAGCCCGAACATCATCTTTTTCAAGATGATGGATTTCATGAAGAATTGCAAGCTAAGCTACGCAATGTTTCACTCTGCACCACTCTACAATGAGATAATCGAGGAGATTTGGACCTCATGTGAGTACAGTGGGACAAATTGCACTTTGCAATTCACCATTCAAGGTTTGATTGCTTTGTGCAAGAGAAGAGAGTATTGATAGACATACTGAGGCTGAACCACAATGGTGATGTTCCAGTGGTGTATCTGCCAATAATTGAGGTAGCTACTGATATCCCTACTAGTATAGCTATTACTTCTACTGTTTCACCCAACCCTGTTGCTATGGAGTCTGTAGCTGTGACCCAACAGGCTCCTGTCCCAGCAACAAAACAAAAATCAAAGAAATCCTCCAAGCCAACCTCAGGTGCTTCCCAAAAGGCACCTGTTGTAAAATCCACTACACAACCAAAGGGGAGTGGTGTAGGTGTTGTGAGAGGTGAGGGAAGGGGTGAACATAAAAGAAACCCTAAGGATAAGGAAGGAGATATGAGTGAGATCCAGCCAAGCCCCATTGTGTCTTCCCAACAAGGCACAATGAGTAATATGGATTTAAGCACAAGTCTAGTTGCATCCTCTCAAATGGATGTAATTATTGAAACAAGCTCTCCTCCAAGAGCACACTCCAAGAGGGTAAGGGACACTTCAAGCCCACAGTCTACTATTTCCCAATACCAAAGGAGAGTGAAGCAAAAATCCCAGGTTTCACAGGGTGCACACACACTGGAAGCAACACTTCCAGTTTCTCAAATTCAGTTTGATGTAACCCCTATTATTACTCTGGGGTTACAATCCCACTCTCTAAATATAAATCTTGAACCAACTCCTCAAAATTCACCAACTCAATCATTAGATGTGGATATGATCCATTCATCTATCCCTGATTCTCCAACTCTTTTCTTGGAGAAGCCCCACTCTGAAATTGGTGACCATCACTTGTTAAGTGATTTGTTGGGCCACCAATCATCCTTTTCTGAAATTAAAAGAGGATCTGTGGAACAATCTCTAAAATCAATCACCACATATTCCACTATAATCTCACTTTCTCAAAGTGCTTTCTTGACTTCATCAACGAAACAGTCTCTTTCGTTGACAAGTGTTTCTCCATCAACGGTATCCATACCGTTGACAGTTCAAACTACCATTCCGTTGATAGTTCATTCTGCACCTCTTATTGAAAATCAAGTTGTTTCCACAACTAGTGCAGATGATCTAGTGGTAGTTGAAACACTTCTAGGATTGAGAGGGAGTGAAACTGAGAGGCTGGCTTGCAGCCAGGCAAAAGGAGAGGCTGAGAGTGAGAGGCTGACTATTTCTTCCAGTCAGGCAAAAGGAGAGGCTGAGGGTACCACCTTAGTAGGTGAAGGTGAGGGTGTGAGAGGTGTGAGCCATGGGGAGCCCATGATGCAAGAAAATAGAGGAGAAAGAGAAGGGACTACAGGAGCTATAAGGGAGGAAGCAGTCATTTCTAATGAGTTAATGGAGGTCCATGAGGGAGAAAGGGAACTTACTTTCCAAGAGCATTATCAACAAACTCTGGATAGTATTTCCCTGGATCCTGAGACCTTTACTCATCATGTGCCAGCCTATCAAATTATGGCTCAACAGGGCAATGTGGAGGCAAAAAGGTCATTCCACTTAATTCATACAACTGCATCTATGCAAAGAGCAAAGGATGCATTGACCAATTTGTCTCCAGGAGCTGCAACAAGTGGTGAGTTTGATTTTTCTGATGATGATGACAGTTTTGGTGACAATGTACATGTGGCTATCACTTCACAGACTGGGACTTCTGTGGTGCTTCCTACACCAAACTGGCTTTCTCAAGATATGCAAGGAAGGTGCAACCTGGATGCTGCTATTACTAGGCAGTACAATGAGGCATATCTAGCTCATGAGTCTGCAAATGCCAGGGACAAGAAATTCTACAAGGCTATTATGGATTCACTGGAAGTCCAAAGGCTACAAATGTCGCAGACAAGGATTGAAGCTACAGAAATCAAGGACTCCATTAGCAATCTTAAGGATGCTACTGACAGGAGGCTAGATGAAAAGCTTCCTCTTCTCACTGTGTCCAAGATGAACAGGTTTTTCTCTAAGGAACCTGAAGTGGCTACCTCCTTGAAGACTCTCTCTTCTAGAGTGGACAAGGTGGAAGCTACTTTATCTCAGATGCAAAAGGAACAGGAGAAGCAAACTCAACTTCTAACCCAGCTATTGGCAGTTCAGGGACTCCCTATCATCTCTCTCTTGATGATAACAAAAAGGGGGAGAAATCTAAGGAGCTTGACATTCAAATCACGAAGGTTATGGTCCCAGCCATTTCCTTACCAAAGGAGCCACTAGCAATGGGGGAGTCAGGAAAGAAGAAAATGGATGCAATAGACCTGATTCAGGATGCTTCTATGCGGCTAAGACTTGCAGAACAGATCAAAGACCACTGGTCTAACATAGAAGCAAGAGTCAAGAAGATAGCTGAAACTGCAAAGAATTCAAATTCATCAACGGATCAAGCTACTTCTACAACACCATCAACGAATGCCATGGTTTTAGTGTCAACGGAATGGGAGCCACAGACCAATTCTTTCTATGAGGTAAAGCCCCTTCTACATGGAGTCACTCAAGGTCCAAGAAAGGAAAAAAGGACAAACTTCATGCATTAGGGATGTGGAACAAGCTACATTTCAAAGAAGCTTAACTCCCAAGTCCCCTGCTAAACCAAAGGGCAAAAACATAGCAAGGATTTTCTATCCTGCACCTTATCCAGATGAGCTCAAGCTTCTTGGACTACTTATCACAAAATGCAAGGAAAGCAATGATTCTGAGATAAGGAAGCAAAGGGCAATTGTCTACAGGAATGGACAAGAAATCTGTGTTTGGGCTGGTCATCCAAACTTTTCTGAAGCTAAGGCTGAAGAATCAGAAAGAGCAGCAATGCAAGCTCTTGCAGTTGCTCAATCTCTTGATGAAGAAGAAAGACGGCTAGAAGAAAAAACAAGAGAGGAAAGGAGTACAAAGAAGAGCATAAGGCAACCAAAGGCAAGAGCTAGGAGAAACATAGCCTTTGAGAATGATGACTCTCAGAGTATTGCAACAGACTCTTCTGTACCTATTGCACCTCCAACAATTCCTGATCCAGTTTCTGAGGTAAAGTTAGCATGTGATCCTAAACATCCTGTCAATTTTCATGAACAACCAATTGAGCCAAAGGGAGAGCCAATTGAGTTTGATGAGGCCAACTTTCCAAAATTCCTCTTTGAAATGGATCCAAAGAAGAAATCTAAGCAGAGGGCTGCCAAGGCTAAGCCATTTCTTGTAAGGAGACCACAAGCTGAGAAACCCCCTACCAACCCAGAAGACTTCATCTACATTGCTGATATCAGGGAGGAGTCTGACCTACATATCAATCTTGATGACCTGGTTGAAGTGAGAGGAATAGCAGCTTCTTACAAACTACCAGAGAGATTGGTGTTTGTCTACAAGGGTGGGAGAGAACAGGTTTGGCCTCTACACATGATTCTGGGAGAAGACTATCAGACACTGCTATCTCTGTTTAAATGTCTGAAGAAAGATTTTGGTTTCACCAAAACAGCCAAGTCTGAGGTTGTCTCCAAAATTTGTCAAATCAAAGCTAGCTGGAACAAGCCTGGTGCACTTCCCAGAGTATTGAAGGTCCCTCAAACAGAAAAGAAAATTCATCTCCAACCTTTTTGGATGATGGAATTCAGAGACAAGGACAACTGTAGAAGATTCTTCAGAATAGAAGACCAACTGGAAAAGGCATCCAATGATACTCTCAGATTAATGTAATCCAGGTTGGGGAATCAAGAAGAAGAAGAGAAGATTTTCTACAGAAGATTTCAAGCTCAGATTGAGGAGAACAATGCAAGAAAAGGGAAGAAAACAAGACCACAGAGGCAAAGATGAAAAATCTGCTCAGACTAAAGGAGAAACTCTGTGCACCTATTTTGTAAGATTTTCTACTTTGTATTTCAATTAAATTCAATGAAGCTTAATGTAATCTCTATTTTTATCATGTGTAATTTGACTGAGTGTTTTTGTTATCATCAAGGCTCTTGATTTATGGTTGTTATTCTATCAGTCATAAATTGGGGGAGATTGTTAGGAATTTGTTGTTCTTGATGATAATAATAAAAACACTTAGTAGATTTTGTATTAAGTCATTTTGTAACTGTCAACGGAATGGCATGCTTTGCAGCGTTTCGTTGACAGGAAGCTCATCAACGAAATGAGTGATGTAGCAATTGCACTGTACAATACTTCACAGTTTGATATGCATTTTGTTGTATGTATTAGATAGGTTTTCTAAGTCATGTTGAATTAGTACTAGATAGGCAAAATAGGCTGGTGAATTGTAAATATATTAAGCCATGTAATTTTGCCTAAGTGAAGACATGTCAACAGAATGAAGATTACTCTATCAACGAAACGAGGAATACACCATCAACGGAATGAAGAATAAAGCTATCAACGAAACACATTTCCCTGCTATCAACGAATCATTATTGCTTTTCTGAATAGTTGACAAAGTGATAGTGACAGTTTTCTGACAGATCAAAAGGGAGATTTGTAAGTGTACTTTGCATTGGAAGCCATCAAAATGGACATAGGGAATAAGGAAACATTCCAATTTCCAATCTGGTTTTTGAGTGGGATCACTATAAGACTGAAGACAGAAGACAAAGATCTCCAAGGACCATTGGACAAAAGGGATGAAAAGCAAGATACTGGCGGTTATCTTTAGTGTACTTTAGAGTAGCCAAAAATAGCATTGTAAACTTGAGAATATATATAACCAAGTGTAGCAGTTAAAATAAGTGTGAGAGAAGAAAAACAAACAGATTGTATTAGCTATCTTTGAGAGCATACTTCTCTACATTCTTGTAACTGAGCAGCTGTGTACATTTTGTATCACATATTATTTCCGCAATAAAAACACTTCAGTTGGATCATCAAACAATCCAACTGAAATTATTTAAGTGCTTGTTTTTTTATTTTATAAGTTCAGTATTATTTCGAAAGTTGTTTTAAATCTAAAATATCTAGAATTGGATTCAACCCCCCCCCCCCTTCTACAATCTAAAATTCTACACCAGACTTGATGTCTCATCCAAATTCCTCAACATACCTGTTCTTGTTTCACCATTGATGATTCAATTCATTAATCTTCCTGTCTTTGGTGAACAAGTTCTTGAGCCACATCCAGTTCCACTACAGGTAGTTATTCCTAACCCTGGATCTTTTTCTGGTTCTTTACTTGAAACCCAAGTGGTTGTTAGGGCTGACCCAGAGATTGTAGAACCACAGTCTCTGACCCAGGTCATAGAGCCAAACAGAGAGTCAAACACTCCTGATACACAACCTGAGCCTAATGTACAAGCCAGTTCAAGTAGAGTTAGTGAAATAGCTGAAATGAGTGCTCCCACAGCTCTGTCTCCGCCCTTAAAGAAAAGAAAAACCTATAGGGAGGCAACTGTAAGCCCATCTGTATCCTCTCAACAGGACATGGACATAGATATGGCCACTGAACAGTCTCTGGAGACATACTCTCAACAGGATGAATCTATTGAATTTCGCCACCGGGCTATGGCATCCTGTACTGAGTCAAGCACTCTCCCATTACTCACAATGGGAGAAGATATCCATATAGATGACACTCAGGACACTATGCGAGGAGAGCACTTTACTTTTGAATTTGAAACAGTGCCTACCATAGTTACGGTAGAAGTGCCTTCACAGGCATCAGAGGGAAAATCTGATTCTTCGCCACCAATAATAGAATCATTTTCTCCCCTCCCAGAGGGTACATCTCTGGCTCCCTTAAGGGATTTTTCACTCGCAGTTTATACTGGAGAAAGTGAAAGGCAACCTGGTGAGTCTGTCCCTGAAGCAATTCAGTATACAATGTCAAATATTTTGACAGACTCAACCAGGGATCGGGAATTGTGAACTCCCATTGCACCACCACTGTCCTCTCTTGAAGCGGCTAGGGTGATTTTTCATGCAGGAACATCTACTGAGAACTTAGACTGACAGTTAGTTGTGAGAGATGAGAGTCAAACACAAGCACGTGAGTTGAGTGAAACACCACTGAGAGAAATTGAAGTGAGTGCACACACAGACACAAACACTGCTTTGTTGTTGAACCAGCTAGCTGATCTACAAAGAAAGTTACAAGAAACCCAGGCAGAGAACAATCTTCTGAAAGCACAAGTGGTTGCACAATCTTCCACCTCTGTCTCTAATCAGCTGGGTACTGTTAAAGATGACTGGCAATGATTGAAGAATAATCTACTCCCGAGGCTGAATTCAATCCAACAATCTCAAGTACTAGTGGCTTCAGACATCTCTGATCTTACAACGTCAAATGCTCAGATATCGGAGAGTGTCAAAGAGATTGCTTCTATTTCTACCAAGGTGGACTTCATTCTGCAAACATCTGATGAAAATCAAAGGTTTAATGAAGAAAGGATATCGAGGATAGAAGGAGGTATGGAGCATCTCAATGAAGGGATGAAGCACTTGTATAATATGATAAAGAACTCACATCAACCTACAACACAACAAAGAACATTCTTTGAGGGAGATGATGAAGATGAGGATGATGATGCTAATGAAGGAGGAGATAGAGGAGACAAGAGAGAAGAAGGAGAGATAAGGAGAACTTCTGAGGTGAATCCTAGGGCTTCCAAAGCTCAATCTGTAGAGGATTCCTCAACTAAGGGGGAGAAGGAGAAGAAAGGAGAAAGAGAAGCTGGAGGAGCTTCTGGAGTTGGAAAAGATAAAGGGAAAGGGAAACAATCACTAGAGGATACTGTCTTTGATGATGCCTACTACTACCACGGTGAACAGGATGACTTCCAATTTGACACATCTGGTGATCTGGAGAAGACCATTCCTGAAGAAGCTTTTGGTGAGGAGGAGGTTGAAGAGGCAGCTAACTTTGATGATTGGGAAGATGAAGCTGATTTGTACACACCTGACCCTTTATTTCAAAAGGAGTTGAAGAAGCAACATGCAGATCTCAGAAGAAAGAAGGATGAAAATGCCAAGGTCTCCGACATCATATCTCAAAAGCTAAAGATTCAAAAGGCTGAACATGAAGACAAACAACGTCTTCATAGTATTCATGTCAAAGAAAGGAGATTGGATGTTAGGATGAAGCAAGGAGGCAAATGGGATAAGGCAAGGGAGATGTTTGATATCCCTCAGAGAAGCACAAACAATGATGCTACTTTTCTGAAGCTGCTTGAGAAGATCAGAACTGTTAATCCAGACAACTCATTATACATGAAGGCATTGAAGGAAGATATTCTAAGGATTACGTCTGCATTTGATCAAGTGAGGCAAGAACTGTACATCTATGTCTCAAGTGCTCTTAAAGGGTCATTCACTGTTTCTCTTGAACTACTCCAAAGAAGATCAATATCTGAATTGTGGATTCTAATGAGTAAGGTAAAGAGATCTTCTTGCTTGAACGAGCTTCTATATGACTGGCTGAGAGATTCTGCTATGAAGGCCAGCCCTCAAGTTGTACACTTCCCGTATGAAGTCAAAATCTATAGAGGTACAACTTTGGAGACGGTAAGGCTGGATCCTGATTCATTGAAGCTGCAAACTGCTATGCAACTGGTGAAGTTGGAGAATCTTCTGAGAACTTCTGGGTTTACCATTGAAGATAAGTCTGAGGTTGCTGATATGATCTCAGACTATTGCACGGAGAAAGTTCCAAGGTATGCTCAGATGAAGAACAGATTGAAGAAGATCACCACTCAACCAGTAATGCCAAGTGGTGTGGTTTCAGAAAGTGATCGTTTCCTCGACAAAAATCTGCTATACACCTTGCAAGAAGCTGAAATTAGAGATTAGGGCATGATAGGTTTAGCTCATTTGTAAATGTTAAATGTTTAGAGCTAGGTAAATCAAGATATGAAAATGTATTCATATGTTCAGTCTAGAGGAACATCTATCTTGTATTTATCTTTATTGTTTGAATCTAGAAATTGTTATATTTAATCCAGAACTTTTTATCATTTGCTTGGCTCTTAAAAGCCTTATCTTTTCTTGTTTTAGTTGAGTTATCCTCTAGAGTATTTGGTTGTTATTGTCTAACAAACAAATAGGGGGAGAATGAAAGGCATTTGTCTAGGCCTATTTGTAAACACCGAGGATTCTACTCAACTTTAATTAAGATGTAATATGTAAATAATAAAAATCAAATGTCAGAGGAATCTCAGAAGATTATATCTGTCAAAGAATGAAGATTAAAGTCATCTACAGACTTGAAGTGATTCTACATTGAAGGAAGCTCAATTTATTGATCAAGCCTCAATGAAGTATTCAAGCTCAGTGGATTTATTAAAGTGACGGAGATTTCAAGTGGTGACAGCAAAAGATACTGATTACGGAGTTCTTGAATGAGAAGGAATTGAATCACTGCTTAGAGTCAAATAGATAAAGAACATACATTGTCGTTAGTCACTCATGAACCAGACAGTGCATTGAGTGTCAACGTACTATTATGTTTGTTATTTATCTAAGTTTTAAGTGATTCTGGAATTAATTGAGAAGTCAACTAATTCTATTTATTCTCTTATAAATAATTAATACTATTAAGTAAATTATTTATTAAATTAATTCTGTAAAGAATTAATTTAATACATGATTTATTTAGTTAATTATTAAAATTAGAATAAACATGAACTAGGAAGACTTAGGTTTGAACTAGGAAGACTTAGTTTATTGAACTAGGAAGACTCACAAGTGAGTCTTCCCGATTGTCTTCCTAGGCCAAAACACAGTCTTCCCGATTGTCTTCTTAATACAAAGGTTGTCTTCCTGAGAGTCTTCCAAGGCCAATTTCACAGTTTTCCTCTAAGTCATCCTAATACAATTCTTTTGTAAATGCATTGCACGTGGGTGATTAAAAAGAATTGCTGTGGATTAGTATTTAAACAAGGCAGAAGACAGAAGACAAGACATTACATTACAACACAAAAAGAAAGAAAAAGATAGAGCATCAGAAACATTAAACTCTCTCATCTGTCTTCTTCATTCTTCAACTGTCTGAGCAATTAACTTCTACCAGTGAATTAAATTCTTGATTGTTTGTAACATTTAATCCTTAAGAATCAATTCACTTGTACTGCTTTGACTTTCTAGAGGATCATAATCCCTAGATTTTATATCGAACTACTTTTTAGTATTCGATCCTTTTTATTACAAAAATAGATAAATTCATGTCGAATTTATTATAGGTTTGTTTTATCAAGAAACCTGTAATCAGTGATCAGATTGTAACACTCATCAAGTTTAATATAAGTTATATTTAACTTGAATATTGTTTCAGTTTTATTCCGCACTAATTTGTTCTTAATTGTTAAATAATTCAAAGGACAAGATTCGATTAAACGGTATCGTTTGTATTCAACCCCCCTTCTACAAACATATTAGGACCTAACAATTGGCATCAGAGCCTTTTGATTGATATATTAATCAAGATCCAATTGTTTTGAGATTTTTTTCTTATACTCTGAAATTTTTAATCTTTAAAAAATCTCAAAAGATGTCTACTATACAGAAAATGGGTACAGTCAAAATCCCAATGTTCACCAAGGAGCATTATCCTATGTGGAAGAAGAAAATGTAGATTTACTTGAAAAAATAAATAAAAATTGTAAAAAGGCAAAATTTGAATTAAAATTCATACACAACCAAGTAATCATACTCACTATAAACACTATCAACTACAAAAGATTCAAAGATTTTAGTTATATAAGAGAAATATTAGAAATTTTAAAGTTTAGGGGTTACCCTTACACCTAAACCCTAAATCCTATACCATATACTCTAAATTTATACATACCCAAGTAATCGTACTCACTCACTATTAACACTATAAGACAACTAAAAATAGTAGTAGTAATAGCAATGTAAGTAATGATTCGAGGAGAATAAACATGGTCCAACACGTTAATGTTTCGTTACTGGTAGTCACTTTGAAAAACTAAATAAAAATATAAGAAAAGGAAAATTTTGAATTTAAATTCATACACACCAAAGTAATCATACTCACTACAAACACTACAAGACAACTAAAAATAGTAGTAGTAGCAATGGAGGTATGGATACTTGCGAGAGAATAAGAAACATTGTCCAACAACTCAAATAAAGCTTTAAACAATGACGATGTTATAGATAGCACCAGAGATCAAATAAAATGGTACGCATCATGCCTAATAAACTTATCAATTACAAAGAGATTCAAAGATTTTGGTTAGATAAGAAAAATATTAGAAATTTTAAAGTTTACGGGTTACCCTAACCCCTAACCCCTAAATCCTAAATCATATAACCTAAATCCTAAACCCTGTACCATATGCTCTAAATTCATACACACCCAAGTAAGTAATCGTACTCACTCACTATTAACACTATAAGAGTACTAAAAATAGTCGTAGTAGTAGTAGCAATGTAAGTAATGATTCTAACGAGAGAAGAAGAAACGGGGTCTAACAACTTCATGTTTTATTACGGGGAAGAATATTAGAAAAAAATATAACATTCATCACAAAAATAGTGGGCATGTTTTTCTGGATATGTATAAAATTTAAATTCAAATTTTGCATAATTTTCTATTTTTATTTAATTTTTCAGGTAAATTTACAATAATAATAAATATCCCCGTGCCCTCAATGTTTCATTAATATCATCAACATCTATTTTTTCAGAAATTTCATCACCATTATCATCAAAAAATTTACGATAAATATTAAAAATGGATATTATATTATTTTTTGATTAAAAAAAGGAAAAATAGAATCAATAGCCATATAAAATGTAATATTTGAAAAAAATGAATTAATTATTATTTTTTTAATCTTCGAAATGTAAAAATAGGATAAATAGCAATATAAAATGAAATATTCCAAATAAATGAATATTATATGATTTTTTATTTTAATAAAAGAAATTATTAAATTAAAATTAAAAAGGGCAAAATCAGAGTTGAAGCAGAAGCAGTAAATTAAAATGAAAAATAAATAAAAAATAAATATTTATTATTATTATTATTATATTTTTCTATTTTATAGTTATTTTTTAAAATGTACGCCCTCAATGAAGTATTGAGGGCACCCTCAATGAAACATTGAGGGCGCCCAGTTTTAGATAATTTGTAAATTTACATGAAAAATTAAATAAAAATAGAAAATTGTACAAAATTTGAATTTAAATTTATATGTATCCAGAAAAACATGTCCACTATTTTTGTGACGAATGTTATATTTGTTTCTAATATTCTTCTATTTTTAATTATTTGTTTTAAAACGTACGCCCTCAATGAAACATTGAGGGCAGGGGATATCCAACGGGAGCTGTGGAACGCCCCCCATATATGGGTTTTTCACTCTAGTAAAAACACCTTATATAAAGAACAATAATGAACACCATCATAAACACTTTATTTTTCATAAAAATTGATTTTTTAAAATTAGAATCATAAAATTGAACAACAATTAAGCCTAACATATCGAATTTAACGTAGAATCTCATCTAAATTTAAAAATTAAACATTACATATAATCCAATATAGAATCCAATACAGAATCTTGTATATATATTTATCACAATGAAATTACAAGTAATCATTTTTTATTTGATTCTAATTTTTTGTTAGATTCTATTTTTATTCGTAATGAAACTTTTACGGTGAGAAAATTAGAATCAACATGCAATTTATGTAAGATTCTATGGTGTTCTTTATTGTTCTTTATATAAGAGTGTTCTTCATGGAGCAATGACCTATATATATATACTATTATATTAAAGACGAAACATTGAAAGTTTTGTAGTCTGGTCGTCAAAGTTTTTGTAGTCTGGTCACTCCATTCATAGCCGTTAGATATTTTCGATCAAATCTATGAGAACCGTTAGATAAAATATTAAAATTATTATATAGAATATCTTTTCTATTTTTCCTAACTAAAACATCTCATTTTCCAAAAATATCACATGCAGTTTCATTTAATAAATAACATAATAAGATTATAATTGCTAATAACTAAACTCATTACCATTTTTAGCCAAAGTATATATTCTTTTTTATATTTTCTAACTAAAATTTGTACTTTTCTATTTTTCTTAAATGAAACCTCCCATTTTCCAAAAATATCACGAACAGTTCTACTTAATAAAATAAAATAATAATATTATAATTATTAACGACTAACCGATTAGCTTTTTTTCCCAAAACATATATTCTTTTTATATATTTTATAACTAATATTTCTCCTAACTAAAATCTCAAAAATATCACGGGTTATTTCATTTAGTAGCATAAAATACTAATATTATAAATCTATCTATCTATCTATACTATCAATACTATCTATATATACTTACTATATTATAAAAGAGGAAATATTAAAAGTTTGGTCGGTACGGTACTTGTTTTTTGGTACTTTGTGATTTTACTTAATTGTCCTTACATATCTATACAAATATATTATTGAATAATAAAACATATTTATAACCAATTATCTTTTTTCAACTAAAACACATTATCTTTTTTATTTTTTTTAACAAAATCTCCTTCTTTTCCAAAAATATCACGAACAATTACCTTTTTTAAACTAAAACATGTTACATTTTCTATTTTTACAGCTAAAACGTCCCCTTTTCCAAAAATATATTTGTACTATTATATTAAAGACAAAACATTGAAAGTTTTGTAGTCTGGTCGTCAAAGTTTTTGTAGTCTGGTCACTCCATTCATAGCTGTTAGATATCTCTGATCAAATCGATGACAACCGTTAGATAAAATATTAAAATTATTATATAGAATATCTTTTCTATTTCTCCTAACTAAAACATCTCATTTTCCAAAAATATCACAGGAAGTTTCATTTGATAAAATAACATAATAAGATTATAATTGCTAATAACTAAACTCGTTACCATTTTTAGCCAAAGTATATATTCTTTTTTATATTTTCTAACTAAAATTTGTACTTTTCTATTTTTCTTAAATAAAACCTCCCATTTTCCAAAAATATCACGAACAGTTCTATTTAATAAAATAAAATAATAATATTATAATTATTAACGACTAACCAATTAGCTTTTTTTCCCAAAACATATATTCTTTTTTATATTTTCTAACTAATATTTCTCCTAACTAAAATCTCAAAAATATCACGGGCTATTTCATTTAGTAGCATAAAATACTAATATTATAAATCTATCTATCTATCTATACTATCAATACTATATATATATATATATATATATATATATATATATATATATATATATATATACTTACTATATTATAAAAGACAAAATATTAAAAGTTTGGTCGGTACGGTACCTGTTTTTTGGTACGTTGTGATTTTACTTAATTGTCCTTACATATCTATAAAAATATATTATTGAATAATAAAACATATTTATAACCAATTATCTATTTTCAACTAAAACACATTATCTTTTTTATTTTTTCTAACAAAATCTTCTTCTTTTCCAAAAATATCACGAACAGTTACCTTTTTAAACTAAAACATGTTACATTTTCTATTTTTACAGCTAAAACGTCCCCTTTTCCAAAAATATATCTATGCTATTATATTAAAGACGAAACATTGAAAGTTTTGTAGTCTGGTCGTCAAAGTTTTTGTAGTCTGGTCACTACATTCATAGCCGTTAGATATCTCTGATCAAATCGATGACAACCGTTAGATAAAATATTAAAATTATTATATAGAATATCTTTTCTATTTTTCCTAACTAAAACATCTCATTTTCCAAAAATATCACAGGCAGTTTCATTTAATAAAATAACGTAATAAGATTATAATTGCTAATAACTAAACTCATTACCATTTTTAGCCAAAGTATATATTCTTTTTTATATTTTCTAACTAAAATTTGTACTTTTCTATTTTTTCTTAAATAAAACCTCCCATTTTCCAAAAATATCACGAACAGTTCTATTTAATAAAATAAAATAATAATATTATAATTATTAACGACTAACCGATTATCTTTTTTTCCCAAAACATATATTCTTTTTTATATTTTCTAACTAATATTTCTCCGAACTAAAATCTCAGAAATATCACGGGCTATTCCATTTAGTAGCATAAAATACTAATATTACAAATCTATCTATCTATCTATACTATCAATACTATCTATATATACTTACTATATTATAAAAGACGAAATATTAAAAGTTTGGTCGGTACGGTACCTGTTTTTTGGTACGTTGTTGTTATGGATTAAAAAGTGTACTTGTAAATTAATTGCTAAGGTTTAAGAGAGCTTCGAGTTTTAATGGCTGTAAAGAATAATGTAACATAAGATGTAAAAGAGATAACTACAACTCAACAAAGGACAAGACAGACAATAATATTAACAGAAGCACAGGAATCCAGAATCAAAGAAGAAAAGGTAAACTCAAAAAATCAAAATACGTTATGTATTCTTGAAGTCCGTAAACAGGTCACGGAAAGAAGTTCATGAAAATGTTCAAGCCTCAGTGACAGCAAAAGAAACAAGACTTTCAAGACGACAGAAGTATGTGAATGATTTAGGGTTAGTACCACAGGATTCCAGTGATGAAGCAACCAGGACGACAAAGGACTTATCAGCAGCATTGAATTGAAGACATAAAAGAAGAATTGATCAAGTGTTATTCATCTGTGAACCAGACCAGTTGCACTAGGTGACGGCACTAAAAGATCAAATTGTTTTATCGTCTCAGAAGAAATTGATACAGTCTGAAACTTAAACACCAAGGAGCTCAGAAAGGTTTTCTAAAAGGAACAAGGACAAAATGTGATTCGATGGTTTTTCATTTATGAAAAACTATCGAATGTGATTCTAAGGAATCAAAAGAAATTGACTTGATGGTTTTTCTTTTTTTAAAGAAAAAAAACCATCGAAAGCTTTTCTAAGAAACTCAAAGTCAAAAGAAAAGAGCTCGATAGTTTTTATTTCCTAAAAACTATCGAATGGGATAAATGAAGTCCATTTGAATTCTATTACAAAAGAATTTAACTTTCGATAGTTTTTATTTAAAAACTATCGAATGGAAAACTCTTTTTAATAATTCGATGGTTTTCTAAATTGAAGAGCAGGTGGAAAAGTGTTTGTTTGTCAGGTTGATTAGAAGATGGACACCAAGATTGTTTTAACAATTAAGGTTCGATAGTTTTCTAAAAACTAAGACTACAATTACAACAGAGGAAGTGTGTCTTCTTCAGTCAGGTTATTTTCATAGTAGCAATTACGGAGAGAGAAATTTGAGCCGGAGAAGATCATAGAAATTTATAGTGCTCAGAATTCTATCAATGTATTGATTATGAATAACCTAGAACTCATTGAAGCTAATCTACGGATTAGAAATTGTAGCACCCCTCGAGGTTTATATTTATAAAACGATATATTCCCCGACTTTTGGTTTGGTTTGGTGTGTTTGATTTCGTTATAGAACTGAATGAATTATCCGCGAACGAAATCGAATTATTTGTGAGTATCGTATTCAACCCCCCCTTCTACGATACTTCGGGACCTAACAATTGGTATCAAAGCTTGTTAATCGATATACAGATTAGATCCGGTGTTTTAGGCCAATCACTCAAGTTGTCAGAATTTTCGGATTTTTTAATTTTCAAAATTTTCATTTCTTGAAATTTTTGAATTTTAAATAATTTGAATTTTATTCTTGAAATATTTTTATTTTTCAAGAAGTTCAAAATTCTTGGAATTTAAAATATTTCATATCCTAAGCCAAAGGTTCTCAAAAGATTGTTAGAGAGGAGGTTAGGAATGGACAAACAAATATCTCAGTAACGTTTATTAATGTTGGAACCTCAGAACAGAATAGAAGAATTACTAGTAGCTGAATCAGAAGAAGCTCAGGTAGAAAACCTCGAGAGACTAGGCTAAAGATCAGTGTTTCACTTGTCAAGGAAGTTTAGTCACATCAGATTCAGAAGGAGTACAAAAGCCACATCCATGGATCAGGCTTATTTATTACGAAGCAAAGATTCTTCAGGATTCAGTTCAAAGAGGTAGTTACAGACTGAGATGGTAACAAAAACAAGAGTGATAGTTTCAACTATGATAAGAACTATGTAACGAGAAACTATCAGGGTGTGCTACACAATGAAGAAGCCTAACAAACAAAGAAGAATAGGGACTCAGTTAATAGCTGAAACAGAAGTGGAATGCTTTGTTGAAGAAGCATCAGCACAAAACTTATGTTGCTTAAGGAAAGAGTTGGGATGGATCAGATGACGAGAAGATCATGGATATCTTGCTTTCATAGCAATCTCTGAAGATGATTCACCTCACATATCTCAGGTATCTTTTCCTTGAACCAATGCAGTATTTAATTCTCAATATTCAAAGCATGTACATAGAAGATCTTAGGTATGTGTGTATGAATATTTGTAGAATAAGATTTGCAAGTGAGATAGAAGCTTTCTTAAGAAACAACTCTTAGTTTTAGGGGTTAAGTTTCTGGCACATAAGACCTTAGTAAAGCTAAGTTTCAGTATCCCTAGTAGAACAAGATTTGCTCATTTATTCTGAATTGTTTGTTAAGGGATAATCAGTTTGAAGGATGGAGGAATTACCTTTAGAGTCAGTAGAATTTGTAGAACACCAAGCTGTATCTAAAACTGACTTAGGTAATAGAGAAAGTTAGATGCCATACAACAACAGAATGGATTAGATAGAATTAGTGATTTAATTGTTAATTCTTTTATTCCATGTGTGCTTAGAAAATTATTGAATATCTGTAAATCTACTTGCTACCTGTTACACTTGTGTATATTGGTTAAAGTAGAAAGTACTGAATTTTCTAAAATACAGAACATGCCTAATTTGCACATCTCTTATCTGCAATATCAAAATGCTCAATGTATGCCATTTATTCTTATTAACATGTTTGCTTATTTAAATATTATGAATGCATATCTTAGAACTTGCATTAATCCTAGAAAAAGCATGTTTAAGAATCACATTAGAGCAATGACTGCAAGGTCAGTCAGAGATAAGAATAAGCATGTATAGGTTGAAGCTGTTGTTACCACTTTTAAAAGCAAAATCTCTAATCCATCTGGACCCAAGCAAATAAGTTGGGTACCAAGAACTGTCAATCCATTTGTGAGTGCAGGCAAATCAGGTTAATCGATTTATATGCTTTCTTGGTCTTTACTACTGAAGACATATGATCGAAGAAAGATCTTGCCATCAAATGTGATTGAGAAAGCTGTTCCGTTAATAATCTTTGGAGATGACAGCAAAGGTTTTCATCACGGGACATGGCTACGTTTGAAATGGAATGTCATCATGTTTACAATAATTGGTATCATTGATAACAACTAATAATTGGAGTCAAGGATAACAATTAGAAGCAACTCTCTTGCTGAAGATTCAAAGCACAAATCTTGTTATTCAATGAAGGAACAGTGTTTTATCTCAAGCAGGAAGGTTGAGAAGCTCTCACCCTTGCATGACAATACAAGGAACTCTTTTCTAAAGATGGTATTGGTGAGAGGACTGCCTCATCTGGGATTCAAGCTAGATGAAATATATGAGGCATGTCATTAAGGGAAGTCAAAGAAACATCACAGAAAAGCTATAATGTGATAAGCATTACTGAGCCGCTTCAGATGATACGTATGGAACTCTACGGACTAGTTAATGTCTTATCTACAACAAAGTAAAGATATACTTCAGTGATGGTTGATGTCTACTCTTAATACAAACTGGTGTTGTTCGTTCAATCTGAAGGACAGGACATCACAGATGAGATTAATCACATTTCCATGATCAGTAACAAATACAGGAAGACCCTGTAATGGCCAATAGAAGCAAACTCTGAATTTCTTTCAGGGGTTTGGAGGAAAATGTTTTACAAGTAAGCATCTTGGCAAGATTGGCAGCTAAGGCTCTTAAGGATATTTTCCTCGGCTAATCAGTGGAATCTAAAGCCTACGAGGTAAATTTGATTAATCAACAAGAGGTGATTGAAAGTCTGAATATGATGTTCAACAACTCCAAGCTCTCAGCTGTTATGTGTGAAATTAATGGTAATGATGATTCAAATCCAAGCAGTGGTAATGGTAGTTTAACTACACAGCTCAGTACTTCAACAGAACCACTCAGCGAGGATGAGGATTCTCAGGAAATCCCAGCAACAGCTTAGGGGGAGCAAAAGAAGGATCAATTAGTCAGATCAACACCACAATGAATATCTAGAGGACACTTCAAGAACGTATCTGTCAAGACAAAGGGTTTAGATTCAATATCATTCCTGATGTCTAGTTCTTAGTGATCCTAGTGGTGGAGTAAAGACTGGAGCTATAGAGTATGAATGATTATTTTCTTGGTTTTCTTTCTGAAGAAGAAACAAAGAAAGGTAAAGAAGCTCTGATGGATCCAGATTGGGTGATTGCAAAGCAAAATGAACTCAATCAATCTGAAAGGCAGAAAGTTTGGAAGCTGGTACCCAGGCCTAAGGGAAAATCTGTTATTGGAACAAGATGGGTATCCAGAATACTGGATGAAATTGGCATTGTTATGAGGGACAAGGCCAAACTGGATGCTAGGTTACTATTAGGAAGCAGTATCTAACAAGAAGCACCAGTGACGAGACTTGAGGATATCAGGATATATCTGTATGGTGAATATGATCAAGTGCACTCCTGATTGGTGAGATAGTAGAAGAAGTCAATGTACAACAGATCCTGGCATTTGCTGTTGCAGATCAATTGGACGTTGTATAACTTCTCTTCACAAGATCACTACAGATTGGTATGAACCGGTATCAATACTCAAGCAATCGTCAAAGACATGGTATGACACTCTAACTGAACTTTTACAGAATATGAATTTATTAGAGTTGTCATAAGGCACAAACATAATGTCATATAAGTGCAGTGATATCATGATTATATTATATGTTGGTCTACTAACGAAAACTTGTGCAAGAAATTTTCCAAGTCATTGCAGAGAATGTACAAGATGAGTAGGTTGGGAAAGTTGCAATTCTTTTTGGAATTACTTTGAGCAAGCCAGAAGAATAATTCTTTTAGGAACACAAGTAAGCCAAAAGAGTGATGGCAATAAAAGTAAGTCAAGAATCTTTTGAATGTGCACAATTGAGAAGATTCTAGACATGCCAAGACTCCCTACCAACGGCAACCACTAAAGCTTGATCAGGACAAATCAGGTAAAAGATAGAAATGACAAGCTAGAGAGGTATGCGTCTCATTAAGTTATTAGCTGCAAATTGACAACACATATTGTATTCTCAAGTTGCCAATGTGCAAGGTTCCAAGTGGATTTCAAAAATCTAGTCTTATAGTTATCAACATGATTTTGAGATATCTTAAGGGAATACCAAATCTCAGTATATGGTACCCTAAAGATACTTGTTAACATGTTTAGCTATTTAGATATAAAATACGCAGGTTGTAAGAAAGATAGGAGAAGCATCTCTGAATGACAGGAGGAGCATCTCTAGAAGCTGTCAACTTCGTGGAGGAAGATTGATTTCTTGTTATTATTTCATGAAATAACTTTATCTCCAACAACTCTGTGGAACAATCCACGACAATGCACCTTGACAACAGGTATCATTTCTTTCGAGAGCATGTCTTCAATTCATAGAGTAACTTGTAGACACGCACCTTATTTGAAAATCTCATCTGCAAGAAACTCTTGAATAAGTTCACAAGTATAAAATTGTTCATATTTTAAGGACTTGTGAATTTATTTAACATCCAGTCCTCATCTTAATAATTTAGTGCTAATATCTAACTCATAGATATTTAGTACTAATTTATTATTATTTATTTAATGAAATTTGAATTATGGAAATTGAAGCAGTTCAATATCTTATTTGCTCCATAATTTAAAATACATAAAATAAATATGCAGCATAATTTATTGGATTTTAATTGGTTAATATCATTCAATGATATTTAGTCGATTTTATTCTGAGAAAATTGTGAATTTTCTGTTGACAATTGATTTTGGTAAATTTGAAAAGATTTATTAGAATTAAAACTTGACATGAAATAAAACAGTCTAAATTTTAAAACAAGAACAGGTTTTAAAATGAAGACAGAAGCAAAAAATATCGAATTTAGGAAATTCGATAGTTTTTCAAGTACATAGATAAATCTATCGAAACAAATTTTCGATAGTTTTTGAAAAGGAAAAAGAAAAACTATTGAAAACATTTCTCGATACTTTTTGAGGAAAATTTGAAAAAGCATCGAATTGAATTTCATTATTCTTTATCTAAATTCTCGATGGTTTTTGAATTAAAATGAAAATCTATCTGAGAGAATTAATTTTTCCTTTATTTTAATTCTCGATAGTTTTTCCACAAAGGATCCCTCGATAGTTTTTCAAGCTTTAAAAGGTAACAAGTTCGATAGTTTTTCAGAAAAACTTTTTAAATTCTGATTTTCAAACTCTTCGTTATTTTTCAAAATTTATCGAAGTAAAGTTGACAGTTTTACCCCCAACTGAAAACCATCGAACATACTATTAAAAACATCGAACACTGTAAAGACAATATTGCCCCTGTCAATTCAATAAGTATTTAACAACCCCTTATGTTTTTTTTTCGGATCTAAGGGCTTTTGTTTATACTTACTAGAATACATATAACCAAGAACATCACTGCCTCAAGAACTTGTTTCTAAGAAAACTATTTTCACTATTGTTCTTTAGAAGTTAATTGTTTTCAATTGATTTCTTCAGATAATTCTGATTATTTGTGTTACCAAAAGTAGGGTTCTTGATAATAGTGATTCGAAGTTGTGTTTTTTAAGAAAAAGGGGTAATCTTGTTTTAAGGGTATTTTGTGTCAAGTTTGATTAATTAGTAATAATTAATTTAATTTAATTGGTTTTAGTTTTGGTTTAAAAGTAACCAAGACTAATCATGTCTCGTTTCGAAACTTGCAAGCCATTACGAATTTACAGTTTCGTGCATGGGCAGAGTTTCTGAACACACGTTCATTAGTGGCATATGCCTTGAGTACTCCCGTAGTCCTTTGCATCGATCAATTGACTGCGTTGTACACAACCGCCACGGATACAAGTGAGAATAACGTAAGATCCTTCAGTTTTGTTGTGCCAGGGGGCAGAACAATAAGGGTGACGGAACATGACTTTAACAGAATACTACATTTTTCTATAGAAAACCATGTTCCGGATCCCACAACTGAGGAGATACATGCTTTCTTCACTCTCATAAGAAGTCAACTTCCTAACTTCTTTGTGGGAGAGTTCCTTAAGCATTACCTGCCAAAGCCATGGAATTTTTTCTTTCATACCCTGATCCATGTTTTTACTGCCAAGCTTACAAATCTGCATGGCATTCCCTTATTCCTTCAAAAGATAGGGTTTGCCATTGCCAACTATAGGCATATTAACATAGGAAGGATAGTGATTGATCAAGTCATTCTGTGCATGGGACCACTGGATGAAAGAACAGGCATAAATGAAAATGTGCTTTGTTTCTATCCTAGGTTCCTACAGCTAATTCTCAATGATATCTTAACAGATGATGAGCGTGAGACATTCTCTGACGAGGAGACCATGAAGTGCATGAAGATAAAGAGCAATGCAATAACCGCTCTGATAAGAAAGAATCATCTTCCAGGGGTACCCACTGTTCAAACTTGAATATCTAAGAACGGTGCCCCTACCACTTCTACCCCCAGGGGAACAGGTAAATGAAGGTAACATTCCTCAACCTGAACTGGCTCCTGAACCACAACAATGGATGTTGATCCAGAGCCCTCAGTGGCCATCCAGACCATGAGATTGCAACCCACAATCTCTAACCACGGTCGAAGAGCCTTTGGAAGAGCCAAATGAAACCACAAACGAACCTCCTTCCCCTCCTATACCCAATATTCAGACATCCGTGAGTGTAGAGGGAGATAGTGCCATAGCAGCACCACATAAGGAGATACACCCTTCAACAACAGCTCTGCCTTCCTCTAAAAGGAGAAGAATAGAAACCGAGGCAACTGTTGATACTTTATTTCAAACTTCCAAAGCGCCCTTTATTGATTTTTCTGATGCTGATTGGGTTGCGTTAACTAAAGCAATATCTGAACCAATAGCTCAATCAAGTAAGGAAGAATTGACGGAAGCAACTGGTGTTCCGACCATATTACAGTTAGGTTCACTGGTTGAAGGTTCTTTACTGAACTGATGTGCAAGAAATAAAGATTTAAATTCGCAAGCGCACGATCGTCGTTTTAGAAAATAAAGTTCGAACCACAGGGACTATTTATTTTTCGCAAGCACTTAATTATTTAAATTCGCGGACTAGAACAATTAATGTTTGAGGAGAGATTTTAATTAGCTAAATTAACGATTAAAAGAAAGTTACGAGAATAAATCAAATATTTTAAAACGAAACAAAACTAACTCGTGACAAACTAAATTGGCAAGATTCGATAAAAATTGACCAGTAATTAAAATATTACAAATATTGAGACTGATGCATGCAAATATGCAATTTAATTAATTTAATGGACCAGGTCATGTAAGTGATTAAATGGGCTAGAAATTTGGGCAAGCAGAAAGCTATTAATCTAAACAAACAACTTAGCACCGAAATGGACAAGGGGGGGAATTGGGCCTTAAGAAAATGCAAAAGGGAAGAATAGGGGCCTGTTAACACAATTATTTTAACTACAAAACATAAACAAACAAAAAAAAACGGCTGAAGAAAAGTGAGTGCAGGCGGGGGGCGGGGGGAACACGCGCAAAAGCCACACGCGCAGGTGGTTGAAAAAAAATGATGCGGGCGTGTGGTACACACGCGGGGACAGAAAAACAAATGAACAAAAACAAACAAGGCGGACGCTGGTTGCAGAAATGGGTGGAATTTATCAGAAAAATGCTTATAAACTGACCGGAAAATGAACTCTAAACGGGCAAATTAAACCATGAAAAAGCTAGATTAGACCCTAAATAAAATAAAAGACTTACTTTAACACTATCAACATCAAGATTATATTAAATTATCAAACCCACTACAAAACACATACCAAATCCAAGCACCAAAAATTAAATCTACAAACTTAACAACTCAAGACACCCATTTTATCATCTACAAGAACAACACCAAACCACCTCCTTCAACCTCCAATCTTCAAAATCAACACCCACTACAAAATTAAGACTAAATTAACAAGGAGAATAAATCTAAGGGTGAAATCACCAAACCCACTTAAAAATTACTTTTTTAAATGGATTTAATAATTTCTTGAGCTACTTAACAAGAAGAACAACCTTTTAATGCAAGAAATGTAAACTAGCTCTTATCCGTCAAAACCCCACTCAAAAGTTAAATTTTTAGATGGGTTTGACTTCAAGAACAACTAGGGAATGTAAATCTAAGCTAAATAACAAGGATTAAAAGCTAAAGAAGGCTCCTTTCACCTCAAGTGGTGGCACAAAAGCCATGGATCCACTATTTTGGATTTAAGAAAGTTCATAGCCATGAAACAAGAACAAGATGTAAATGTAAATGACAAGACAAGATGAAAAAGGAAGCTCTTTTATTGAAATTGAAATGGAACTACAAACTTTGAAATAAAAGATGCATCTATACTAGGAAATTGAAATTACAACTAAAAACTAATAAAAGGTGTGTAAAAAGTAAGGAAAAAAAAAGTAAAAGTAAAAGTGTCTCATACAAGATGAGGGGTGGGGTATTTATAGGACTAGGATTAGGGATTAGGGTAGGGTTGGGTGAATCTTGGCCCTACACCTTCTAAATGTGGTGGAGCAATCCTAGCCATCTATTTGTTTCCTTCCCCTTTAAGCTTTGAAGAGTTGATCTTGACCATACACTTATGTGGTGTGTTGGGATGATCTCCACCTTCCACATGTCCTCTAAGATTCCCTTTTCACCAAGCTCCTAATTCTTTTTCCTCTTTTCATTTAAGTCCTTTTTCTTCATCTTGCTCTTTATTTCTTTATTTCGCCATTTCTTTATTTATTCACGAATTTCCTGAAATGTAACAAAATAAATTATTAAAATACGAGTTCAAGCAATAAATAGGTACTAAAAATATGCAAAAATATGCACTTATCATGAACCAAGAGTCTTCACAGACGTCGAGAGAAGGCTTTGACCTAAATGCACAATCTAAAGGGTCACTGTCTACCTCCCCAGATGGAACATATCTGGATCCTGCGGGTAAAGGGTCTGACGTAGGTGCAGATCGGCAACTCGGTGACGATGAATCAATTACTATTGACAAGTCAACTGAGGTGAAGTCTTTACAGACTCACGGGGAAGATTCGGGATCTCTGCTGTTAAAAGAGCCTGTTTCTAACCCCCTAGAGATTCAAACTCTAGATCCTACAAAGGATACATCATCCACGGATGATCAGCAACTTGGTTTAACCAAGGACGGGGACTTGCGAAGCCCCATTGCACCACCGGTGACCTCCTTAAGGACGGCTACGGTGTTTTCTTCTGCAGGTACAACTAGCACAAAGGGATTGAGTGAAACAAAAACACTTACACCTGGCCTGAGTGGGAAAGGAAAAATGATTCAAACACCGACAGAAACGTTGAGTGTACACCCAGAGCCAAATGTGAGGAGTGACACCCTAACCCTACCTAATATTCATGATTTGCTGTTACCGACAGAAAGAGAGGTACATGTTCAATCCACCCTCAAGGAGATGATAGTTCGTGATAAAGAATGAAATCCTTTATTCAAGGTTTTACTGCGACCTTCCTTTGACTAAGGGATCTCCTCTAGTCAAGGCAATGCTTCTTTAAAGACAATTCAAGAGAAGGTTGACTTGGCTGCAGCTGATTCCAGAAGAACATTCAGGGTCATTGGCAGTTCATCTGGCATTATAACAGGTACCAAACAGGAAGTGGACTCCTTGAAGAGGGAAGCTATGGAAGAACTGGTCGAATTGAGGACTGATGTCAAAGAGAATCAATGTGACGGGGTACAATCTATTTGGAATATGTTGAGGAACCAACAACCCGGAACTTCAAAACAACAACCTGATCCTTCTACTACCTTTTATAATGAGGATAACTTCATCGAGGATTCCTCAACTAAGGGGGAGAAAGTTGGAGAAGGGGAAACAAATGAAGTGACTAATGAAGGTTGGCAAACAACTGGATGGGGAGTTTGGGAAACCAATGAAGCTATTCCAGTTAGACAGTATTGGATTGAGGACATTGTACTAGAAGAAAGTGAAGAGGGATTTGAAGTCATGCAAGAGCAACCGATTCAGGAGGAGCATGAGCCATATTATCCAGAGCCATTAGAACATCCTATCTTGGATGATGATATGGAAGAAGAAGCAAATTCTCTATCACTAAGAGAGAAAGACACATTCTCATCAAGATTCAAAGAACTACAAAGCTAAATGAACTGTTCCGTGAGCATGTTAAGGAAATCTTGATGAAGGTCAGTCCAGAGATTACTGAAAACCCTCCTATGGTTAGATTCATGACGAATGACTTGTTCAGAATCTGCTATCTGACGAAGGACAAACTGAGAGATTACCCAAACGAATATCTAATATCAGTTGAGAAGTATCTTAGATCCACTGGACTCACATCAACGGAGAAGGACAAAGCAGCCGACACTCTAAGAAGATTTCTAATGGAGAATGTTCCTTACTATAGGAAAAGAGTGGAAAGAGGATTGGAAGTGCATACCAGACTGCCAAACATGCCAAAGCTAAACAAGAAAGATGTTAACATTGCATGGTTATGGGCTGGAGTGGGTCAAGAGGTTGGATATATTGGAAGACACATCCTAGGAGCAATCCTTAAACCTGGAGAACCACTGCACTATCTATCAGTGATTGATTATCAAGCTGCTAACTCCGATCCAATGAGTGAAGAAGGTGAGATTGGAATGGACTGAAGAACAGAAGCAAAGAACAAAAGAACTATCAGCTCAATCAAGAGGAGCAACTTCAAAGTGAAAAGTTTTATTGTTCTTTGATTTATGAAATCTGGAAATGTATATATATCTGATCCAGAATGCATTGATATTATTATGCTGTCTTACTTTAAGTAGTTTAATGTTTCCTTAGTTAGTTGAGTTATCCTCGAAGTATTTGTTTGTCGAACTCTATCCAATCAAATAGGGGGAGATTGTAAAGCATAATGTAACATAAGATGTAAAAGAGATAACTACAACTCAACAAAGGACAAGACAGACATAATATTAACAGAAGCACAGGAATCCAGAATCAAAGAAGAAAAGGTAAACTCAAAAAATCAAAATACGTTATGTATTCTTGAAGTCCGTAAACAGGTCACGGAAAGAAGTTCATGAAAATGTTCAAGCCTCAGTGACAACAAAAGAAACAAGACTTTCAAGACGACAGAAGTATGTGAATGATTTAGGGTTAGTACCACAGGATTCCAGTGATGAAGCAACCAGGACGACAAAGGACTTATCAGCAGCATTGAATTGAAGACATAAAAGAAGAATTGATCAAGTGTTATTCATCTGTGGACTAGACCAGTTGCACTAGGTGACGGCACTAAAAGATCAAATTGTTTTATCGTCTCAAAAGAAATTGATACAGTCTGAAACTTAAACACCAAGGAGCTCAGAAAGGTTTTCTAAAAGGAACAAGGACAAAATGTGATTCGATGGTTTTTCATTTATGAAAAACTATCGAATGTGATTCTAAGGAATCAAAAGAAATTGACTTGATGGTTTTTCTTTTTTTAAAGAAAAAAAACCATCGAAAGCTTTTCTAAGAAACTCAAAGTCAAAAGAAAAGAGCTCGATAGTTTTTATTTCCTAAAAACTATCGAATGGGATAAATGAAGTCCATTTGAATTCTATTACAAAAGAATTTAACTTTCGATAGTTTTTATTTAAAAACTATCGAATGGAAAACTCTTTTTAATAATTCGATGGTTTTCTAAATTGAGGAGCAGGTGGAAAAGTGTTTGTTTGTCAGGTTGATTAGAAGATGGACTGCCAAGATTGTTTTAACAATTAAGGTTCGATAGTTTTCTAAAAACTAAGACTACAATTACAACAGAGGAAGTGTGTCTTCTTCAGTCAGGTTATTTTCATAGTAGCAATTACGGAGAGAGAAATTTGAGCCGGAGAAGATCATAGAAATTTATAGTGCTCAGAATTCTATCAATGTATTGATTATGAATAACCTAGAACTCATTGAAGCTAATCTACGGATTAGAAATTGTAGCACCCCTCGAGGTTTATATTTATAAAACGATATATTCCCCGACTTTTGGTTTGGTTTGGTGTGTTTGATTTCGTTATAGAACTGAATGAATTATCCGCGAACGAAATCGAATTATTTGTGAGTATCGTATTCAACCCCCCCCCCCTTCTACGATACTTCGGGACCTAACAATGGCTGCTCTTGTTGTCGGGGACTAACTCGGTCCTAACAAGATGCCTACGTATCTCTAGTGTTTAGAGAATCAAGCCAATAAAACGTAGTTCTTGGTGTTGCCCTCGGGGCTATGGCGGCAGGGGCACACCAAGGACGTAGTGACTTGTATGTCCTTATTCGAGGATGAAATCTAAAATGTTGTAGATGACGTATGGAGCTGTGTCCAAAACGTAGTAGATGACATATGGAGCTGTGTCCAAAATGTAGTAGATGACGTATGTAGCTGTGTCCAAAACGTAGTTCTATTGTGAAGGAGCAGGGTCCTTATACAGGCGTCTGGAGCCTCGTATTTAGAGTAAGTTTAGGAGACTTAGAGAATAAGTCTCCTTTTTGATAATGGATAAACATTGTATTTCTTGATGGACAAGTCTTTTCCATGTTGATAAGGACTGTGACTCATTATTTCCTTTAATTGGGATTCTGGATCCTTCTTTGATGAATTACCATATTTTGGATTCTTTTCCTGAGCTGTATATTTTCCCTATTTATTAATTACGAAATTAATAAATAATTAGGGTTTCAGGCCTTGCTTATTGGGCCGTGTTCTTGGACCGATCTGGGTCTAATTAATACAATATTAATTATTTCTTTAGGGTTATTTTTAACCCATATCATTTGCCCCCCAACTTCTATGATAATGCACTAGGATTTCATAGAAGTTATACCGGTCTTTTTCGAGACTTGGGGTCTTTTTATCCCTTACCTGGGACTTACTACCCTTTTTTGGGGATTTTTATATACACTAGTGTTTCACGAGTATCGTCTTGGTGTAAAGTGTGGAGCGACCTACACATTTACGACGGTTTTGCCTTATTCGAAGGTAACTTGACATTTGCATAAGCCTTTTATGTCTTATACCGTCTTGTTTTGGCTTCAAGCCTTTCATTGAGCATATCGAATGATGGGGTTTGGACTGAATGTCTTAGGTTTCTGGGGTTTCAACCCTTCACCCTTACGAGTTCTTACTGATGGCTCCACTCGTAGTGATTCTTTCTCAAGTCTATCATATCAAACTTCTCTTGAGCTTGAAATTTTCGGTAATTAACAATAAGCATCTTAGGCTTTCTTTTGTATGTTTATTAGCAACATTCACCCTTCGGGGTTCGTTGTATTCAGCTCTATTTGTGCAGTTGACATGCATATTTTGTATGCTTTCCTTTGCATTAATTTGTAGTTTATCTTGGCAATGCTTTGAGGATGTTTCTACCAATCAAAACGGGTTCAACCCTTCATATGCTTTCTAGGAAGCTCATGATTTCATCGAACCTTATTTCTACTTATCATACTAGCGGATCCTTTTAGGATGCACTAAACATAATAAACTTTTAAGTTTGAGGCATGCCAAGTCCTTGGCACCTCATGCCCTTCGAGGGTTTCTAATTTGTATGAGCCTCGACCAAATACGTTCTTAACGTGATATGGTCCTTCCCAATTTGGGGCCAACTTGCCTTTTTGTCCAACCCCGGATGCCTCAATCTTTCGGAGGACTAAGTCTCCTTGACGGAAGAATCTCATCAATTAGATCTAAGGCCAGCCTCATGCCTTCTTCATTTGTCTCTGGCTCATAAGCTTCAATTCTTGGAGATGTGTGAGTAATCTCCACTGGAACCACTGCCTCTGCCCCATATGCTAGCAGAAAGGGGGTTGCTCCAGTGGTGACTATACAAGTAGTACGATATGCCCATAGTATGGGGAGCAATTCGTCTACCCAAGTGTTTCTAGAGCGTTCAACTCTTTTCTTTAGTCCATCCAGGATAATTCGATTGGCAACCTCAGCTTGCCCATTTGCTTGAGGATGGGCAACAGAAGTGAAGCGTAACTTGATATCATTCTCGTCACAATACTTCTTAAATTCATCATTGTTGAACTGAGTTCCATTGTCTGTAACCAAGACACGTGGAATCCCGTATATGCATATCACATTTTCCTAGAAGAAATGCATCACCTGCTTGGTGGTTATCTTGGCTAAAGGCTTAGCCTCAATCCACTTGGTGAAGTAGTCGATTGCTACTATCAAGAACTTTTTTGCGCACTTGCCATTGGAAATGGTCCAAGTATATCCATCCCCCACATGGTGAATGGGATAGGTGAGTTTATGGATGTCATCATGTCTGGTGGTTGTCTAACCACCGGTGCATTCTTTTGGCACCGTTCACATTTCTTCACGTAGCTCTTAGCATCTACAAGTATGCTTGGCCAATAGAAACCTAGACGAGTGACTTTATGGGCAAGGGCTCTGCCCCCCAAGTGCTGCCCACAAATTCCTTCATGTACTTCCCTTAGGGCCAATTCTGCCTCTTGGGGTCTCAAGCATTTCAGATAGGGAACAATGAAAGACTTTTTGTATAGGATTCCCTCAATCAGGGTATACCTTAGTGCTCTCACATATAGCTTTCGTGCTTCTGAAGTGTCGTTGGGTAACCACCCAGTTTCCAGATGAGATTTGATGGGATCCATCCAACAGCTGGCAGCATCAATGGGTGCTACCAACTTTCCATTGATGCTTGGGGTCTTCAAGACTTGGAAGTATACGCATAGTTTTAAATTTCAGAAGAGGCAAACTTAGACAAGGCATCAGTCTTCATGTTCTCTTCCCTAGGAATGTGTTCCACATAGCATTCATCAAACTGAGTCATAATGGCCTGGACAAGTTTTAGGTACTTGGCCATGACTTCATCTCTGGCTTCAAACTCCCCATTTACTTGGGAAACCACTAGCCTCGAGTCTCCACACACTTTCAGAGTTTTAACTCTCAAGGCTCCAGCCAGCCCTAAGCCACCTATCAGGGCTTCGTACTCAGCTTCATTGTTTGTCGTTGGGAAGTCCAGTTTTAGTGCGTACTCTATGAGAAATAAATCAGGACTTTGTAGCACCAAACCTGCTCCACTTGATTTTGTTTTTGATGCTCCATCAAAATAGAGCACCCAACATTCTTTGGACACAATGTCTTCATCTTTCTTGTCTTCATCTATTATTCCTGCCCCCCCGACTTCCTGGTTGTCAATAGTGCATTCAACCATGAAGTCAGCGAGTGCTTGAGCTTTTATGGCCGTTCGAGGCTTGTACTTGATGTCAAATTCTCCCAATTCAATAGCCCATTTGATCAACCTTCCACTAACTTGAGGGCTATGCAAGATGTTTCTTAGAGGCTGATTGGTCAAGACCTCTATCTTGTGTGCCTGGAAGTATGGGCGTAGCTTTCTTGAGGCCATTATCAAGGCTAAGGCAAACTTCTCTATCGTAAAGTAGTTTATTTCTGCCCCATGTAGAATCTTGCTCACGTAATAAACGGGCTTCTGAACCTTCAATTCTTCTTTTATCAAAACGGCTCCAAGGGCTGTGTTAGAGACCGCCAAGTACAAATAGAGAGTTTCTCCTGGCTTTGGCTTTGCCAACAGTGGTGCCTCAACCATGTACTTCTTTAGGGCCTCAAAGGCATCTTGGCTTTCAGTTGTCCATTCAAAATTTTGACGTTCTTGAGAGCTTTGAAGAAAGGTAAACACTTCTCTCCTGACTTGGAGATAAATCTTCCCAAAGCTGCCACTCTTCCCGTTAGTTTTTGGACATCCTTGACAGTCCGTGGTGGTTCCATGTCTAGAATTGCTTTGATTTTGTTGGGATTAGCCTCGATTCCTCTCTTGGAAACCATCAGGCCGAAAAACTTCCCTGATCCTACACCAAAGGCACATTTAGCCGGATTCAACATCATCTTGTGGTGCCTCAGCACTTCAAACGCTTCTCATAGATGGTTTATATGATCAGCCTTATCGAGGCTTTTAACCAACATGTCATCCACATAAACCTCCATGGTTTTTCCAATCAGGTGTTCAAAAATTTTGTTCACCAACCTTTGGTATGTTGCCCCTGCATTCTTAAGTCCAAATGCCATGACTAGATAACATAAAACACCAAAGTCAGTGATGAATGATACCTTAGAGATGTCATCTTTGTGCATTTTAATTTGGTTGTATCCGCTGAAGCCATCCATGAAACTGAGCATCTTGTGCCTAGTTGTGGCATCTATTAAGGCATCAATCCTTGGTAAGGGAAAACAATCCTTAGGACATGCATCATTTAAATCAATGAAGTCCACACACATCCTCCATTTGCCATTGGCCTTTTTGACCATCACTGGGTTAGCCAACCATTCTGGGAATTGAATTTCTTCAATGAACTCGGCTTCCAGAAGCTTTTCTACTTCCTTCTTGATGGCCTCTTGCCTTTCTGGAGCAAAATTTCTCTTTTTCTGTTTCACCGTCCTCCTTTCAGGAGCCACATTAAATTTGTGGGTTATCAACTAGGGATCAATCCCTGGCATGTCAGACGCTGTCCAAGCAAAAACATCATTGTTTTCTTGAAGAAAAGATATGTGCTTGCTCTTCAATGGTTCAGGCAATAGTGCTCCAACATAAGTCACCTTCTCCGGTTCACCAGGGACTAAGGGAATTGGGATTAAATCCTCAGTTGTTTTCCATCTTCTGTCCTCATTATCACTGGTATCCATGTCTTCAATGGGGAGAACCTGCCCCCCCCCCCCCCGATTCCATCAGGCCTTAACGCGGCTACATAACAACTTCTAGCCATCTTTTGGTCTCCCCGTTCTTCACCAATCCCATTCCTCGTTGGGAACTTGATTTTCAGATGATAAGATGAGGCAACGGCCTTGAACGCATGAAGACCCGTCATTCCCAGGATTGCATTGTAGGTCGAAGTTGCCTTTATAACTATGAAGTTCAACATCCGAGTAGTCGTATTCGACCCTTGCCCCATTGTCATTGGGAGTTGGATAGTGCCTTCCACCTTTGACTCCACTCCATTGAATCCATATATGGGCATATTCGAGGGTGTCAACTGAGAGTCAGTATAACCCATCTTGATAAAAGCATCATGGAACAAGATGTCCACTGAAGCTCCATTGTCAACTAGAACTCTCTTCGTTTCAGAATTGCCTATCACAGGTATGATGACTAAGGGATCATCGTGGGGAAATTTCACTCCTTCCAAGTCAGAATCATCAAATCCTATTGATATTTCCGTTCTGGCACGTTTCGGTGCTTCTCCAACCACAGTCATTACTTCTCGGGCATAGGCTTTACTTGAGTTTCTGGAGGACCCAGCGGCAGTTGGTCCTCCGAATATCATGTTGATAACTGGCCCTCGGGGCTTGGGATTACGATCTTGATCGTTATCCCTTCTGTCATAATCATTCCTTTCATAGTTTCCTTTTTGACTCCCTTGATTTCCATCCTTAGTGAATTTATTGAGCTTTCCTCTTCGTATCAGAAACTAAATCTCATCTTTCAGTTGTCTGCAATCATCCGTGTCGTGACCAACTTCCTTGTGGAACCGATAGAATTGGTTTTCATTCCGTTTGGACATATCAGTCCTTAGTGTTTAATCTTGCATACTCCGTAAACTTTGGCCCAAAATTGTTCCTCTTGGGTGGAGAATCAGAATCCTTTGACGTTCTGGGAAACTTTTACTTGACGTCGTACTCCTGAGTTTCCTTTCTTTTCTTTGAATTTCCACTGCCACCAGCAGTGGGTTCATACTTTCTCATGCTTTCTTCAGCCTTGATGTACTTTCCGGCTCTATCTTGGAGCTTTAGCATGCTCTCGGGTGGATGTTTTGCCAATGATCTTTTGAAGTGATCATCAGTGGTTCCTTGCTACAGAGCTATCATAGCTACTTTGACGATCCTTCATTCTTTCCTTGCTGGATTCCCATGAGTGATGCAGAACTTTTCTCGTGCACCCTTCCACTAACGAATTGATTGATGAATGCTTTACTTAATTCCTTGAAAGACCCAATAGAGTTGGGAGGAAGACGGCTATACCAACGTTGGGCCATGTCTGCCAAGGTTTGCGGAAACGCCCTACACTTGACCGCATCGTTGGTTGGCTGCAACAACAGTGCATTGGAGAAGGTTCTTACGTGATTTGCGGGATCTCCCGTTCCATCATAAGTTTTAATCGTTGGCATCTTGAATTTTTTGGATATGGTAGCTTTCACGATGTCCTGAATAAATGGTGGTGTAGGATCATCAGGATCTCCTAGGGGCAACAAATCACTAGGATCACCCCTTGGGGCTTCAGCCCTCTTGGTTCTTCTCGGTGTTGGGTCCAGGTTGATAATCAGGACTCTTCCAGTTGCTTGGTTTTGTGCTTTCGCAGCCTCCTGTTCTGCTAGTAATTTCTTGAGCCTTGCAGCCTCCGCCTCATGGGCCGCAATCTTTTCCTTAGTAGTTTAGGGTTGTTCCCAATTTGTTTGGGAAGAACGCCTCCTCTTTGGGGCAACATCCCTATCTTCTGCAGATGTATAATTCTCGTCCTCAGTATAGGGACCCGAGTAGTCCTGAATCAAAGGGGTCCGTCGAGTTTGTTGATTTTGGGGTCCCAGACCTTGTATATAAGGAGGAATATATGCTTCATGTTAAGTGGAGTTGAGACCACTACTGCCCATCGTGGGTTGAGGCGGCATGCCATAGTTTGGCATCCCAAGAGTTTGTGTTGCGTAATGGGGAATATCCGTAGTATGAAGTTGAAGGTCACTTGGTGCATTCATGAGCAGTGGGGAGATTGGTTGCTGGAGAGTGGTCTCTTGTGGATTAGATCCATGAACGACCATTTGTAGGAGATTCGTCCCTTCAACCGAAATCGGGATTTCCGGTCCTTGAGTGTTGGTGGGGATATTCGTCCCTTGAGTGCCAGTAGTTGGCGGTGGTTGATTTCCGTGAGCATCAGCCTCAGAGGTGATAGGAAGCTCCTCAGAAGTTTGAGTATCTCGAGTTGTTCTTCGTGTGTTTGCCATGGTTGATGTTGTCTTCCCACAGACGGCGCCAAATGTTATGGATTAAAAAGTGTACTTGTAAATTAATTGCTAAGGTTTAAGAGAGCTTCGAGTTTTAATGGATGCTCTTGTTGTCGGGGACTAACTCGGTCCTAACAAGATGCCTACGTATCTCTAGTGTTTAGAGAATCAAGCCAATAAAACGTAGTTCTTGGTGTTGCCCTCGGGGCTATGGCGGCAGGGGCACACCAAGAACGTAGTGACTTGTATGTCCTTATTCGAGGATGAAGTCTAAAACGTTGTAGATGACGTATGGAGCTGTGTCCAAAACGTAGTAGATGACGTATGGAGCTGTGTCCAAAACGTAGTTCTATTGTGAAGGAGCAGGGTCCTTATATAGGCGTCTGGAGCCTCGTATTTAGAGTAAGTTTAAGAGACTTAGCGAATAAGTCTCCTTTTTGATAATGGATAAACATTGTATTTCTTGATGGACAAGTCTTTTCCATGTTGATAAGGACTGTGACTCATTATTTGCTTTAATTGGGATTCTGGATCCTTCTTTGATGAATTACCATATTTTGGATTCTTTTTCTGAGCTGTATATTTTCCTTATTTATTAATTACGAAATTAATAAATAATTAGGGTTTCAGGCCTTGCTTATTGGGCCGTGTTCTTGGACCGATCTGGGTCTAATTAATACAATATTAATTATGTCTTTAGAGTTATTTTTAACCCATATCAGTTGTGATTTTACTTAATTGTCCTTACGTGTCTATAAAAATATATTATTGAATAATAAAACATAATTATAACCAATTATCTTTTTTCAACTAAAACACATTATCTTTTTTATTTTTCTAACAAAATCTCCTTCTTTTTCCAAAAATATCATGAACAATTACCTTTTTAAACTAAAACATGTTACATTTTCTATTTTTACAGCTAAAACGTCTCCTTTTCCAAAAATATATACTATATTATTAAAGACGAAACATTAAAAGTTTTGGTACCTATTTTTTGGTACGGTATTTGCCTTATTTAATTGTTTATTTAATTATTATATAAATTATTATAATCAGTTACCCTTTCAGTTAATATATATTATCATTTTTTTCTAAAAAAATCACGGGCAATTTCATTTTCAGCTAAAACATATTACTTTTTCTATTTCCCTTACTAAAATCCTTCATTTCCCAAATATATCACGAGCAAGCCCTTAGTTATTTATTTTAAAACCTATTTTAATACTTTTAATTGACAATTACCTTTCACCTATTTTTCTAGAAAAATCACGGGAATTACTTTTTTCAGCTAAAACAGGATATATTTTCTATTTTCCTTACTAAAATCTCTCCTTTTCCAAATATATCACCGGCAAACCCTTAATTATTTACTTTAAAATCTATTTTAATAATTTTAATTGACAATTACCTTTTTCAACTAAAACATGTCACTTTTTCTATTTTTCTTACTAAAACCCCTCTTTTTTCAAAAATATCACGGGCAAATCGTTACTTTTATATTTTAAAATTCAACGAAAACATGTTACTTTCTATTTTTCTTACTAAAACCCCTCTTTTTCCAAAATATCACGGGCAAACTGTTACTTATTTATTTTAAAATCTATTTTAATACTTTTAATTATTTAAAAATGTTTAACACGCCTACTTATTTTTTGTAATAAATGCAATTAATAAAATATAAAATATAAATAATAAAATTAACAATTATTAAAAAAATCCGTGCATAGCACGGATTTTAAGCTATATTATTAAAGACGAAACATTAAAAGTTTGGTAGTCGGACGGACGGTACTTAGTGATTTTACTTAATTACACTTACTTATTTTTTTTTAAACTATCACTAAATAATAACATTATTTATAACCAATTAAATTTTCAGCTAAAAATACATTACCTTTTTTTATTTTTTTCTAACAAAATCCTCTATTTTTGTAAAAAAAACACGGGCGGTTATCTTTTTTAATAAAAACATATTAATTTTTCTATTTTTCCTTACTAAAACCCCTTATTTTCCAAAAATATCACGGACAAACCATTACTTATTTATTTTTAAAATCTATTTTTATACTTTTAATTATGAGCACCTTTTCAGCTGAAACGTGTTACTTTTTCTATTTTTTCATTTTCTAAAGAAATTATTATTAAATAATAACATTTTTATAACCAACTACCTTTTCAGCTAAAATACATTTTTTTATTTTTTCTAACAAAATTCTCTCATTTTCTAAAAACATCACGGGCAATTACCTTTTTCAACTAAAACATGTTACTCTTTCTATTTTTCCTTACTAAAACCTCTCATTTTCCAAAAATATCCTGGGCAAATCTTTACTTATTTATTTTGAAACTTATTTAAATACTTTTTCCAAAAATATCCTGGGCAAATCCTTACTTATTTATTTTGAAACTTATTTAAATACTTTTAATTACGGGCACTTACCTTTTCAGCTAAAACATGTTACTTATTCTATTTTTCCTTACTAAGACCCCTCCTTTTCCAAAAACAAAAATATCACGGGTAAACAGTTATTAATTTATTTTAAAATCTATTTTAATACTTTTAATTATTTACTTATTTTTTTTAGCAAATGCAAATTAATACAATATTAAAACATAAATAATAAAAATAATAATTATTAATAACAATCCGTGCATCGCACGGGTTTTAAGCTAGTATATATATATATATATATATATATATATTAGCTTAAAACCCGTGCGATGCACAGATTGTTAATTGTTATTTTATTATTATTTTTTTAATATTTTATTAATTGTAATTTTGCAAAAAATAAGTAGACATGTTAAAATAGTTAAACACTTTTAATTAATTAAAAAAATTAAAACAAATTTTAAAATAAATAATTATGGGTTTGCCCGTTATATTATTGGAAATGAGGGGTTTTAATAAGAAAAAATAAAAAATGTAACATATATTTAGTTTAAAAAGGTAAATGCCCGTGATATTTTAGAAAATGAGGTTTTAAAATTTAATAAGTAAAAGTATTTAAATACGTTTTAAAATAAATAAGTAAAGGATTTCCTGTGATATTTTTGGAAAAAGAATCGATTTTAATGAGAAAAATAGAAAAAGTAAATTGTAAAAGGCAAATTCCCGTGATATATTTAGAAAAGGAGGGACTTTGTTAGAAAATATATATAATGTATTTTAGCTGAAAAGGTAATTGGTTATAAATATGTATTTGATCATTTATATTTTAATATTTTTAGTAATTGTATTTGTTAAGAAAAATAAGTAGACATGTTAAAATAGGTAAACTTTTAAAAAATAAATTATAATATTAAAATAGGTTTAAAAATAAATAACTAAATGTTCGTCCGTGATATTTTTGGAAAAGGAGGAGTTTTAGTAAGGAAAAATAGAAAAACTAACATGTTTTAATTAAAAAAGGTAATTGCCCGTGATATATTTGAAAAAGTAGGGGAATTTGTTAGAAAAAATAATGTATTTTAGGTGAAAAAGGTAATTGGTTATTAATAGATAATATTATTATTTAATAATAGATTTCTATAAATAAGTAAGGTTAATTAAGTAAAAACACGAAGTACGGTTAATTAAGGGCAATTAAGTAAAATCATAATGTACCATACCGACCAACCAAACTTTTAATGTTTCGTCTATTATATAATAGTATTGATACTAGCTTAAAACCCGTGCGATGCATGGATTGTTAATTGTTATTTTATTATTATTTTTTTAATATTTTATTAATTGTAATTGTGCAAAAAATAAGTAGGTATGTTAAAATATCTAAACACTTTTAATTAATTAAAAACATTAAAACATGTTTTAAAATAAATAAGTATGGGTTTTCCCGTTATATTTTTGGAAAATGAGGGGTTTGAGTAAGAAAAAATAAAAAATGTGTTTAAAAAGGTAAATGCCCGTGATATTTTTGGAAAATGAGGTTTTAAAATTTAATAATTAAAAGTATTTAAATACGTTTTAAAATAAATAAGTAAATGGGTTTCTGTGATATTTTTGGAAAAAGAATGGATTTTAGTGAGAAAAATAGAAAAAATAAATTGTAAAAGGTAATTTCCCGTGATATTTAGAAAAGGATGGACTTTGTTAGAAAAAATATATAATGTGTTTTAGCTGAAAAGATAATCAGTTATAAATAGGTATTTGATTATTTTTTATTTGATTATTTTTAGTAATTTTATTTGTTAAGAAAAATAAGTAGACATGTTAAAATAAGTAAACTTTTAAAAAAATACTAATACTATTAAAATAGGTTAAAAATAAATAACTAAAGGTTTGTCCACGATATTTTTGGAAAAAGAGGGGCTTTAGTAAAAAAAATAGAAAAACAAACATGGTTTAGTTAAAAAAGGTAATTGCCCGTGATATATTTGAAAAATTAGGGGAATTTGTTAGAAAAAATAATATATTTTAGGTGAAAAGGGTAATTGGTTATAAATAAGTAATATTATTATTTAATAATATATTTCTATAAATAAGTAATGTTAATTAAGTAAAAGCACGACGTACAGTTAATTAAGGGCAATTAAGTAAAATCACGACGTACCATACCGATCAACCAAACTTTTAATGTTTCGTCTATTATATAATAGTATATATATATATATATAGGCAATTGCTTCATAAAGAACACTTTTAGATGAAGAACTTTAAAGAACACCTACAAATAATCTGAACCGTCCATTTTTATTTGATATTACGACTAAAATTTGATAACAATTAAAATAATTACACTAGTAATTATTCAATATAATTGATTTGTATCTATATGCGACGTATACATACAACTGACCCATCTCTTTCTCATCTCTCTCCCTCATTCTCTCTTTATCTCTCTCTCCCTCCCCCTCTCTCTCCCTGCTTCTAGTCTCTCCTGTTCTCTTTGTCTGTGTATAGCAATCTATCGTTCTTCTGCATCCTAGTCTTCATCTACAATTAAGAGGAATCTTACGATTTTTTCGTGATTGCGTCTTCTTCGAATCATGTTGTGTTGCCTATTATTTACGGATTGCATGTTTCTGGTCTGATTGAATGTTCATCAGGTTCGTTATTTTCTTGTGGTGGTGTTAATATATAGTTTAGCTTAGTATTTTTAGTTTATTTATTGATTTTTATGTGTTTGATTTGTGTGGTTTCAATTGTGTTCAAGGATTTTGGAATTTAAAAGTTTTGATTCTATTCCATATTCTATTTTAACTACTGTTAGCATATTTGAAGATTTGGAGTTTTGATATTATGTGAGAATCTACTATCCCTGTTATGAGCTCTTTATGTTGTTTAAAGTTTTGATTTTTTGTTAGCTTCTACTAATTGTTCTCAGTTTTGTAAATTTATATAGTTTTGATTCTCTATTAGATCCTAATATCCATTGTCATATGCACTATTGAAATTTTAAAATTTTGATTCTATGTTAGATTCTACTCTCTCTTTACACCTCTAGTTTTTGAGTAATAATGATTCTTAGCTTAATTCTGTATATACATGTATGTAGTTTATATGTTAGGAATATTAATTACGTCCACAGTTGTTTAGTACTTTTATTTGGAATTTAAATGTGATTTTTTAATAGTTTCATTCATTTTTGTTGATATTTAGTTTAGTTCTAATTTGTAATACCTTTAGTTTACTATTTCGTATAGTGTTATTAATTTTTTTTGTATTTATGTTATTTAAATAATGTTTGTGGCATTATTTGAAGTTTTAGATTTTGATTTTGCCTAAACTGTACCTTATTTCATACATTTTATATAGTGTTGATTATGTTGTAAATTCTACTTTTGAAAATAGTTTTAATTTGTAAATTCTAATTCAGAATAGTAGAGAGGTGGTTATGTTTTTATTGAAATAAGAGTAGAATCTGATCTTGATCTTGTCAACCACACTAGAGAATAAATTATGAATCAATGACTTGTTATAGCTAGGTGAACTAAAGCTATGAGCTAGGGATAAATGATAATGCTTTGTATATATCGATCAAACATTGAGAGCTTTGTATGTATCGATAATCTGTAGATCGATTCGATGTCTTTGTCGATCAGTTCAATCAATTTCGGCATAGGTTCTTCGATTAGAGTGAATTAAAGATTTAATCTTTGTGATATCTCCAGTAAAATCTGCTTCATCCTTTGACTTTCGATTCATATCTTGTTTGTGATTTTGTTATCACGAACACTTTTGTCTCACTTGTTTACTATGTTTTGTGCTTTAACTTGTTAATTTTTATTGATTAATTTGGTTAGTATTGATATATAGTTTATTTTTAGTTTTAATATGTGATATATTTTTGATATTATACTTGATATACGTTTGTGTGTGTGTTTGTATGTATAGTAGCATCAACTCTATGTTCAATTTTTTTTTTTTTGTTAATTTTTTGTAGTATCAATTCTACTCTAGATTCTAACCTTCAAAATTTGTCCGATTCTTTAATTTTGTGGTATGATTTTGTTTTAGCTTTCAAAGTTAACTATTGATAAATTTGTCCAGGCTTCTTGTCTCATGATATTTCTTTCATAAAGAAATTATAATTTAGCCATCATTGTTTTCAAAATCATATTTCTCTATAGGTTTCTAGTTGTTATAGCGCCTACTATATATAAATGATGTATATGTATAATTTGTGGACATGGTGTTGTTTATCATGGTGAAATAATCAGAGTTCTAAAATAGCAATAAGTGAACTTTTAAATAATATGTGAAATTATGTCTACATAAGATTCTAGTATTCCCTAAAATATATTCTATCATAATTTATTTATTTTATGTGCGAGGCATACGTGTTCCATTCATCGTTCTGAATATATGTTTATCATCCCTTTCTTCGTGTGTTTTTATGTATTTTAGTATTTTTCATGTTTTTTGCATTCTTTTTTAGTTTTTTTAGTGTTGTGATTCTATGTTATAAAATTATAAAGGTTTGATTCTATGTTAGATTATACGATCTATATTCTAGTATTTTGTTTTTTGTTTTTAATTTTCTTGAAGTTTTGATTCCATGTAAGATTCTACTCTTTCTATTATAAGCATTTTTTGAAGTTTTATAAGTTTTGATTCTATATTGGATTCTACTTATGCTATTTTGGACATTTTTTGTTGAAATTTTACGATTTTGATTATCTATTAGATTCTATTTTTCTAGAAAGTTTGAATTGTTGGGGAATGATTTTAATTCCTTTGTGGCGTGTCATGAAATCTGAGTATGGTCTGAGAAGTGCTATTAGATCTTTGTTTCTTCTAGTTTGGGAACTTTAATGTGCTTGTTGGTTGGCATGTTCGGCTTTGTAACTTCTAATCCGTGTTATTGTAATAATTCTACTATGGTTTGGGTTGTTGAGGGTCGTTTTAAATTTCTTTAGAGTGTGGCATGGAATCCGAGGATGATCTGTTATATTTTGATTAGAGAAGTGCGACCAGAACTTAATTTTTTCTAGTAGGGAATTGTATGCTCTCTTGTTTACCAAATGAAATAATAATAAACATTCTTTATTATTTAAACAGTATTGTGGTTTTATCAGATACTCCTCAGTCCTGAATAGACGTGGTACTTGGGACATAACAAAACTTCTCCATATTCAAGTCATGTAGACTCCAGAAGATGATAGAACGGGTGGCTTAGATGTGAACACATGACTGGTGGAATCTGAGTTACTATTGAACTATTAGCATAGAATGAATGATAGGTGACATTTAGAACTTAATGATATGATAAATTATTTATTATATGTTACACTAGTTTTTGCAGTATAATGAATAAAAAAGAAAAGAACATCTCCTGATGTATATATGTTCTAGAATTTTGTAACAATGTTTGAGATACATTTTATAATTTAATATTCAATAGGAATTGTACAGATTTTGCTCAATTGTCATCCCCCCCCCCCCCCCCCCGGATTCAAGGTGTATGATTTTAGGCTTTGAATAAATCATTTTTAGAATTCTAGAAGAGATCCAATCGATTTAAATTGTTATTTCCAGGTGTTTGCGGGTCAAAACATGATTCTAATACTATTATTTTAGAGAAAAGGCCCCTGATAGCACAAATTGAGATTAAAATGCCCCAAATGGCACAATTCAAAAATATAGCCCCTAATAGCACACTATAACATTAGATCGTTTAACGTTTACCTTCTTACCCAAACGTTATTTCGGATAGCGTTTTGTACTAAAAAAAGTAGTGTTTTGACATTAAGCTGAGTAAAACATGACTTAATGTTGCGTTTTCAGCCGAAAACCAAACCTTAAATAGCGTTTTGATATTTTAACAACACATAACGTGGCGTTTTAACTTAATCTTGCGTTTTTGACTCCTGTAACAGAACTTAATCTTGCGTTTTACCATGGGGTTCAATAGTTAACCTTTGGGGTTCAATGTTTCTATTTTGGGTTTTAGAAATATTAACAAGTTGCATCTATCGTTGATTTTGGTTGCAGTTGCAAATATGGTTGCATCTAGTTGCGTTTTGTTTGTACAACACAACTTCATCTAGCGTTTTCGACTTCTAAAAAAAGATCTAACACTAACGCTACACGCTTTGGCGTTATAGTGTGTCATTTAGGGTCATCTTTTTCAATTGTGCCATTTGGGGCATTATTATTCAAAATTGTGTCATTTGGGGCCAACACCCAATATTTTAGGCACTGGTGATTACATTTCTCAAAATGAATGACGGTAACGAATACAACTCATTTATTACTAATATTTACCAAAAAAGATGACGTGATATTAAATTAGCGTAATTTTTTTAAAAATACATAGTATTATTTCAAAAAAGTTAAGAATGCATTTATTTGAGAATAAACTACACAATAATAGTGATGCACAAACCATCACTTCCATTACGGTTATAGAAGAAGTGCAATGACACTCAAAATCTTGAAAAAAAAGATGTTTCAGTAGCTTTAGTAATTCAAAATTTTATTTGGTTACAGCTTAACATTAACGAGTTACAAAATAGACCCCATTATAAATAACTTAAAAGGACTAGAAATTTGCAATGATGAATTTAGTAGAGCCAATATCTCCCGTGACAAATTGAAATTTGACAATGCAAAGAAGTTGCACACTAGGTTTCCAATGATGATAAGGTCCACCTTCAATCACAAAAAACCACACGTGCCATGCGCGTAAGAAGCAATTCAAGTAAAACCCTGATTCCCTCTCTCACACCGTTAGTTGATGAGCCTAAGTCGCCCAATGATTTAAGGCCAGAACCTGAGGATTTTATGACAAGTACACAGACAGGCAGAGGGAGTTTTTTTTCCAAACATTTAAGAAGATGTATTAGTAATTTTGATTGAGCAACAAGAAAACCGATAATATCTTCACTATAGTCAGTAACACGAGTCAAAGATGCTATAGTGTCATGAGTGCACCGACAGATTTGTTTAACTGAGGACACAATCAGTTGTTCTGGAATCTTCCACTGAGGTGCAGTCTTCTTTTCCTTCACTGAGTATTAACTTGGTCAGCTCCTTTCCTTCACTAAAACCAAATAAAAATAAACAATAATACTAGGTAATAAGTTATATATCACATCAGACCCCGAAACTCTAATGGCAATTATGCAGACTTCAATATTCAGACCACTTTCTAGTAAAATAATACTATTTGCAATAGCACCATTCTTCAACGAAACAAAAAAGGAACCACAATATTTTCTCAACATAACAGTAAATTAAAATTATATCGAAGGGTATTTTCTAATCCTTTCAGTTGCTGCAAACATACTACGACAAACTATAAGATATATTTATACAAAAAAAGTAGAATCTAAAATTGAACGACATATATCAATAGATATTTTTAAAAATTAGGCTTCATGTAGCTAATACGTAAGCACAATAACATAATTTAGTATAGATCTCATGTGCATTCTAAAATCGATAAGAATTTGGTTTCATACAACTAACACTTTGGCGCAAAAATAGAATCTAGCCTAGAAATTCATCTTTATTCTAAGGTTAGGTAGAACTACGCGTATTCAGCTAACACAAAATACAGAAAGAACAAGGAATCTCATGTTTACTCTAAAATAACAAGAACTAGGCACCTAAAATATATATATAAGTATTAAAACTAACCTAGAATCTCATGTATTTTCTAAAATTAAAAATTAATGAAAACTAGGATATTAGGTTTTATTCAGCTAACAAATAGACATGAAAATAGAATCTAGCATATAATATAACGAAAAATAAAATCCTGACCAATTTCAACATTGAATCTCAAATTAACATTAGTGTTCATTCTATTAACAACTTCACATTATTTATAAAAAAAAATTACATAAAATAGAATCTGTCATGTAATCTCGCAAATTACAATTAGGAGATACTAGCAACATTAGGCAAAAAATAGAAGCTTATGTAGAATCTCATAAAATATACAAGTAAAATTTAGGCACACAAAGTAGAATCGAGCATAGAATCTTAGAATAACGTCAATTAGCCTCAAAATACTTTACAAATAGGACACGTAGAAAACTCATAGAATCTAATCATTTATAAACACAAACAAAAGTAGAATCTATCGTATAATCTCATTTATCTTTAACAATTACACTTCACATAGCTAAGATATATACAAAGTAGCATTCAACGAATCACACAAAATGTTATATATACACAAAGAAAAATAATATATCTTTTAAGCTTATTTTTTTCCTTAAAAATAAGCACAATAATTGAATCAAGGGTAGAATCTCATACATGAACTTCAAACTATCGATTCAAAATCATAACTTTCTGTAATACAGTTAATAACTTATAACTTTTCAAAACATTACCTCAAGTATGTAGCACAACTCGATTCTCGACGATTCTTCAATTCTTGTATGAATTTTTGGCGATTCTTCAACTAAAAAGATAGGGAGTAGCTTCGCTTTCGATTTATAAAACTTAATTTCCGAATTTTTGATGAATTATGACAGAGATCGAGATGCTACTTCATCTCGTGTTTCTGTGTATGTATATATGTATGCTACATATATGTATCATGTATGTCTAATATGTTGTTTTCTATTTCTAATAAAGTTTCAAAATTTCCTTTATTTACAAATTTGCCATTAGTCTCCCTTTTAATCCTGACCGTATAGAATATGAATGGTGAGGATATGTGTTCTTTCTTGTTCTTTATATAAAGTGTTCTTTCTAGAGTGTAACTATATATATATATATATATATATATATATATATATATATATATATATATATATATTAAACTGAATCCGATTAATAGTGCTTAAAATATTATTTTACACACTTATTTTTCTACCATTTTAAATCATTTATGCAAATTTCAATACTTTCAAATTAAAATATACTAGATTTCATTCAAAACTTATGAAAACAATAATGGTATAAAATTTCCCCACAAGATAACATAGGAAAGAAAAAGATAATGGCAATTCAACTGAAGCATCTTCATCCGTATACACTCCATCAACTCAAAGCCAATGGGCCCCCTACTCATTTCCGGTCATCACCTTTCAGAGTACATGCAATATCCGGCAAGGAACTGATCCAGTCCGGCAAGGTCCGGGCAGTAGACCCCAAAGAAGCAGCCATGGTCATGAAAACTGAAAAGTACATGCTGTTGGATATAAGACCTGAGTGGGAAAGAGAGAAAGCACGTGTTTCTGGGTCATTGCACGTGCCACTTTTTGTTCAGGACATGGATAATAGCATTGTAACTCTGTTGAAGAAGTGGGTTCATTTCGGTTACATTGGTCTTTGGACTGGTCAGTATTTTACTATGATTAACCCTCAGTTTGTAGATGAAGTTGAGAGGATGGTTAGTGATAAGAATAGTAAGGTTCTTGTGTCTTGTGGAGAAGGCTTGAGGTAATTATAATTATTTCAAGATTTATTTGTAAATATTTCAAATGTTTGTGACATATGTTTAATAAAATTTTATATGTTTCGGAAGGGTGAGATGTACGTGTACCTTATAATCATTTCTACAAATAGAGTGGTTGTATTGGCCTAAATTAGAGGTGTACTCAATCGAGATTTCACAGAATATTTTGCTACTGGTTAGTGTCGATTCATCTGAAATTTCGTACTTTGACACAGGGTTAATGTTCGTCTCTGTGATATGTGCAGGTCATTGATGGCTGTTTCGAAGCTACATGGGGCAGGATACAAGAATTTAGGATGGTTGGTCGGAGGGTTCAACCGTTCAGTTGATGGAGATTTTGCAGATATAGAAGGGACTGAGAAGTTGCAGTATGCTACCATAGGCGGTGCTTCATACTACTTCCTTCAAATTCTTATTCTACTACAAGCTGTTGGCAAAGACAACTGAATATTTTGACAACAAAATTGTTAAGCTCATTCTTATGCCAGAATGTGCTTATTTATTGCATTGTAGTTCCAGATTTACAGTACAAATTAAGAACCAAAAAAAAAAAAAAAACAGAGTTTCAATATGCACCCAAGAACACGCAAACAGTGATGTGGAAGATTAATATGCAAAAACACTACTGATGTTATTGGAGAATTTATATCAGACGTAATCAAAACGGGCGAGGAGCTTCACAGATTTGTATTTGTCCCCCTTCTCGTCATGAAGAGGTACAGCTCGAATTCCCGTTTTCAGTTCTGACATTGGTAGACATGTCTGTCCTCCAAAATCATCCTTCTCTGATATGTCATACTCATGTACTTCAATTCGAAGCAATGCCATTTCCGGAACTGTTAATGGAAACTCAAACTCCTCATTCCATGTTGGTATCCAGTTGTCTTCTATTGTCTTTGTTTTCTTCATAACTGAATCCGCAGGAACTCCAGCAATACCAACCTGCTTGTCAATTTCTAATAGTAAACCTTCCAGTAACAGAACAACCACTAACTTACATATCCCAGCCTAGACCTGGTTAAATTTGTCTAAGCACTTGACGATATCTAATAAAAAGATAATTAGGTCCCTTAAAAACAATGAAATAATACACAGCTAGACATTTAGACAGCTCGTGCATTTTTTCTGCCACTTGACGATATTCAGAACTAATTCAACAAAACAAAATATTACTAGGAAAAAGTTCGTTGTTAATACCTTCACATAGAAATCTGGTGGCGAATATAGGTCAAAGTGGGTGCGCTTGAAGTCCAAATGCCAACCTTCTCCCATGAATATCTTGACCTGAAGGTTAGTTGCAGGTTAAAGGACATTCAGTCCGGATAAATGTGGCAAAATTTGAAGGTAAAAGCAACAGAATAATGATAGAAAGGTCTTTTCTCGAAAGTTTTCACCCACCTTCAGAGTTTGTTTCACTGGTAATTTCCTTTTAGGGTCAAAAACCTCATTGTCTACACCATCCTTCAGCAGAATATCTGGTTTTTTAACATAACCACACCCGCCATTGGCTCGAAACAACCCCTGCATCAGCCAAAGTGGCCTCCCATGCCCCTGTTGCAGTACACCAGTGTTTAGTACCACACATTTTGCAAGAGGTCAGATCTTCAAGTTTTCACAGATAATGCAAGATATTGGGAACCGCGAAAATTTTGGGCAAGTACTCAAATATACAACAATATTTTCAAAAGATCGCTTTGATTAGTTGGTAGCATAGAAAAACCTGCATGTTGAATGCAACCATTTGTGTTCCATGCATCCATCCGATTAGTGGATTGTAATTTGATGAATCAACCCGTGAACCTTTTGGAAATATTCTAAGCAGATTTCTTCTAGTAAACCTTAAAGAAACTCATAAAAATGAAGTTATTAATAGCACATAATAGGATTTTCTTCGAAGAAGCATGTATACACATTTTTAAATAGGCAATAATGTTTCACTATTCAAACATATAGTTACCGGATAACATCTGCTCCATGATTTATAACAGCATGTTCCAAATTGTGCTCCCTCAAACTGATCCGTGTGGCTGAAGAAGGATCATCATGGAACCAATCCTTGATTCCTCCTTTTCGCTTCCTCGCACAGATTGCAATCAAATGTTTGTATTCAGGATCAGCATTTTGCTTCAAGTTGGCATTCTCATCTTTCAAATCATCCTCCAAGGGGCTTTCTGCATCCTCTGGCTCATACTTCTGCTGTGAAATTTGAACTTCATTTGATTGCAGGAAATGAAATTGACTAGTTACCAAAAAACAACTATATGGCTAAAAGAATCATGTATACCATATCAATACCCTCAAATTTAGATTTCATATCCGACACTTCTGTTCCCCAGCCCTTTTCCTCGAAAGAATTATTGCCCTTCTGGAAATCACTTTGTGCAACTTTCACACTATCACTCACAAGATACTCCTTTGGTGGTTTAGTCGAAATAATAATCCGTTTCTTCAATGATTCCGGGGAAGGAAACTCTGGAAAGCTTTCTGACTTGGATGTATACAGTAAATCTCCAAATGTTTCAGTGACCATCTGAAATCGGACTGATATCACGTTACAAGCACAAAAACACAGATATACATGAATCGGTAATCATACCAAACCAACAAAATGTTGTTGTCCTGCCGCAATGTCATTGAGTAATTTCTCATAGATTTCTAAATTCTAATATTTAGACTGCATGAACTTGCCTTGGCAACTATAGCTTGAAGTTTTGGAGTAAGATGATCTTCTAGAGTTAGTACCACAGGATACTCGGATGTCACAAAAGCATGTTCCTTGATAGATTTTAGGCATTTCAGTAGTTCCACGGGAGTAGTCAGTGTCCTACATGTATAAAACAATAATCACCCCTTTAGACAGTGTTTGAGTTATTGAACTAAAAGGGAAAACCTTAACCGGAAATACCACAATTCTAATTATTGATCCAAAACACCACATGAATCCAATGTATGAGACTTGCGTTATCTTACAAAAGAAATTCTCATCTCCCAAATGCGCAAGAGATGTGTATCGGTATGCAATGCAAGATTTTATTACTCTTTACGAAAGGGTTAAATGACGTTTTGGTCACTCAACTCATTATAAACTCAAAAAGCTTTCAGTCACATCATTGTACTCTTAAAAATTTTCATTAAGGTTATTGGCTGTTACACTCCGTTAAAAATTAGACGAAAAGCTGACTAAATTTGGTGAGTTGGCTTGAATAAATCCATCGTGGCATGTACAACTGACTACAAACTTGCAATCGGGTCATCAAACTCAAGAAACTTTCATTCAGGTCACTAACCTAAAGATTAATGGTTTCACTTTAAAAATTAAATTACATTTTGGATTTAAAAGACGTGATATCTTAAAAAAAAAAATTATTCACATGTATCGATTTATAAGCATATAAATTGAATGGGTATGTTCAATTTTAAATAAAATTAAATTTTAATCATTCGAAAAAAATTACAAATTGAAAAAAAATTACACTTTGGATTGAAAAGACGTGATATCTTAAAAAAACATTGTTCACATGTATCGATTTACAAGCATATAAATTGAACAGGTATGTTCAATTTTAAATTAAATTCTAATCATCCGAAAAAAATTACAAATTGAAAAAAATTAAACTTTGGATTGAAAATACGTGATATCTTAAAAAAAATTGTTCACGTGTATCGATTTAAAAGCATATAAATTGAATGGGTATGTTCAATTTTAAATTAAATTAAATTCTAATCATCCGAAAAAAATTACAAATTGAAAAAAATTACACTTTGGATTGAAAAAAAAAATCATATCTTTAAAATATTTGTTCGTATGTATCAATTTATAAGTATATTAATTGAATGTTTATTTTCCATTTTGAATTTTAAAAAAAAATCTAATCTAATAAAATATAACCCTTAATGATAATGTGTGTGTATTTGTTGTAGAAGAGCCCTTAACGTTGTTGCATGAAAACTCTTAGTCCGATTTCTTTTCAATTTTTAGCGGATGTAATCATCAGTGACCTGAATGAAAGTTTACTCAGTTTGATGACCCAATTACAAGATTCTAGTTAGTTGAGTGACCAAAACGCCACTGCTAAATCACAAAGTTTAGTCAGTTTTCCGTCTAATTTTTAACGGAGTGTAAGTGACCTGAATGAAAATTTTTAAGAGTACAATGATATGACTGAAAGTTTTTTGAGTTCGATGACCCAATTAAAAGTTTATAGTGAATTGAGTGATCAAAATGTCATTTAACCCTAAAATAGACAACCAAGGCAGAGATTATATGCCATAGTTTGGCTTATCGCTCCCCTGCAGTGGTATTTTGGTCCCCATTTTCAAATTGTGGTATTTGGGACTTGAAAGTGTATGAATATAGGAAAGTGTAGTGAAAGCAACGAGAGGATGGTAGTGCGTACCCTCCATGCAGAATGTGGACATTGTCTTTGGTAGAATTAGGCCACATATCAAGTTCAATCACTCTTACACCTCTGTGCAGTGCGTCTATGATGGGGACATCACTGCAATTGCTGCTCAGCTGATTCCCTGTTAGATATGAATTGTGGCCTGTATATATGTAGTAGTGTGACACGGGAGCTGTCATGTCATGGTGCACCTGTGTCAAATTAATACAAAAACGACATTGTTAAATTGATAATTATAACTAACTAATACAAACGACCAGATAATATTAATGTTTTGAAAAGAAGAAAAACTAATTTTTATTTATAAAATTATTGATCACTAGAAAGTTTGAATGTGTTTTGCTATATAGAAAGTACTGTATGAAGGAGTATATAAAACGATAATTGCAGATAAAAGGTGATGCAAAAATAAAAATAAAAAATAATCATTGAAATTGGCGCAGATAAGTATCCCATGGTGACAGTTGTAAACAATTAATTAAGTTACTGGAATTTACGTGGACAAACAACTAGAAAGTGCCTAATTTAGGGCCTGTTTGGCCACCCCATCCTTAAATTAGACAACTTATGCTTTATAAGTTTATAAAGACTTACGAGTGTTAGCTTATTTGATAATTTATAACTTATAAATGGATAAGTTGAATGTTAGAAATCACCAATATTTTACTTAACTTATCAACTTATTCTTTGATTTCTTTATTTTTTTTAATACTTTATATTTTCACCTTTGGGTTTTTAAATATTTTTTTAATTTAAAATGCAAGTGTTGAAATCATTGTATTTAATAATTATTTTTTTAAATTTAATTTAGCAAACTCTTAACTAACTTATAAGTAAATTTATCTCGTATAACTTATAAAAATTTATCGACTTATCACTTATAAAACATTTACAAACACGCACTTTATCAGTCACTCGGATTAAACAAACAACAGGTAAGGTAATGCACCAAAAGTCAACAAAAACAAATTATAGAATTAAAGACATGCATCACAATTCTAACAATAAAGTGGGAAGTAGCCACACATTATTTGTCCTACTTTGGAGTATATGTTTCGTGCATACGACATGCTGGGTGGAGCCTAGACCTTAATTCATGCTTCAGTATTGCTTTTCATTTTTCCATACTCGCAAACACATTTTGTCTTGAGCATTATTATTATTATTATTATTATTATTATTATTATTATTATTATTATTATTATTATTATTATAAATGCAAAAACTTTAATTTAGTAAATTTCAAGAAGAAGAAGTCGTGTAAATAAGGGGTTCTCTCGGAATTTTGAATTCGATTCTCTCTCCATTTTACTTAATTGTGTAAATTCTACAACTAGAGTACGTATGCTTGTGGCAAACCAAAAGCGTTGGCTGAAACTAAATTCTGGAACAAAAAAAGGAATTTAGGCAGAGATGGACTCCCTGAATCCATATTTTTATGCTTATAACAGATATAGTGAAAAATAGAAACAAGCTCTTTAATGAAGATTGTCCATATACACAATAGTTGTTGCCACAATTACTTACTACAAACATCACTGAAAACACAACTGATTATAGGAGTGACTTTGTTCATGAAAACACAACTGATTAGAAATAAATAAATATGTATAGAAAGAAACAATATTTGTAGAAGAAATTTTGGAATGATACGTGCCTTGAGAGGAGGGAGAGGAGAGTTGATGTCACTGAGGAGATAGCGAAAGAAAGCTTCAAGATTGAGAGATTTGCGGTGATGAAGGTGGTGGTGTTTGTCAAGTGCTTCTTCCATTAGAGCTTCCACTTGGTCACTTGTGATCTTATCTTCTCCCTGAACCTCCTTGATGAACTTTTGTAAATTATCAACACTCATTATACCCTTCTCTGAGTAAACTTGGAACAACTCTTTCATTTCTTGAGGTGCCTCCGCGGTGCCAAACTTGAATCTTCGCCGGAAACACCAGCACACTCCATAACTTTCCTTTGACATCCTTAATTATACGAGACAGAGGGAGGGTGTTTTTCTGGTGAAAGTAATCGACCATTTAGATAGTGTGTTGCTAGAATGTGTGTTATATACACACACGTTGCATGTGTCGTGGGGTAACGGAGGAAAACGGGTAAGTTGGAAGATGAATCATTAGTTGAGTAATTAAATATTGATTGTTATAATTAATGTAAATGTGAATTATGAAAACATGAAAATTGAAAGCTTTATTTCATCATTTCGCAACTACTACTAGAAGTAGTAGGTATAATCATTAATTCTACTACTCTGTGTTGCGAGAAACTGAAATCAGTATTGAATTCAACAGCCTGATTACAACTCTGCAACGTTTTCTCAATGTAAAGCATTTGGAACTCGGAAGAATGCGCAAAAACTGTGTGTTGGAACCAGTTTTCTGTCGGGTAGGATTCCAGGAAGCTCTCCGGGTCGACCTGTCAAAAGAGAAGAATGCGAGGGATTGGGCCCCCGATTCACCTCCGGTGTGAGAATAAGTTAGAGGTTCCAATTAGGGTTAAATGAACGTGTAAGTATTTGTGAGTATGAAATGAGTATATCTCTGGACGTAAACCTGTCACATGCTTTTATAGGCACTCTGTTACCGACTCACCCGGATTCTTCGGAAGCAACCGTCACACGTGGTCCTGCCATTACGCCTAAATAAGCGGGCGACTCAGTCATAGCAACGGTTAGGCCCAACGGTCCGATCCGAAAGAATGGGCTTTGACCATTCGGCCCAATTGGTATTCGGCCAAAAAAAACCGTTCGGCCCAGTCCTAGTTGGGCCACCAACATGTCCCTGGACTTCGGTCGGATTTGTTAATGCGTTCGGAGTCCCAACTTTATTCCTCTCTTCGGGAAGGAGTCCAACAGATTCGTGTCTATCCGTTGGGACACGTCCCCTCGAGAATCGTGCCGTAATTAATAATGACAGCCGTAACTTCTCGAGATCAGCGTTGGATCATCACCGTCGAATCCCAAAGGGTTTTGATCGTACGATCAAGATCGAGCGTCCGTGTTTCACTGTCCAAACGTCACATCCTTCTGTATAAATAAAAGAAGTTCCCCCCAAACATCGTTACTGATATATTCAAAAGCATCCTAACTTTGCCGGTTTCTCTCCAGCACTTTCATTTGCAGAGATCAACGACTTTACTTTCCCAGTTCGAATCCTCCTCACATTCTCATTACCAGTAAGTTTTTAACACTCCATTGTGCAGTTTCTTCTTTCATGTTGAACTTTCCCAAATATGTTTACTATAATTTATGCCTTATAGTATTTTTGCTTCGGATTATATTTGCTGTTGAGATTGCAATCGCAATTAGGTCGGTAGTCAGACCAATAGATAGATTTATCCTAAGAGCAATTTCTGATGCCAACTTGTCCCTAGAACGATCTTCGGGATAAATTTGTCCCTAGAACGTTCTTCGGGATGAGTTTATCCTGAGAACAACCTTCGAGATGATTTAAACCTTTAGAAACAGTCTTCGGGCTGTGTAGTGCCTTGATATTCCCCCTTTTTCATTGGTTTAGACGCTAGTGATTCCCCGACCGATCCAAGCCCCTTGTACTCGGCGACCTTTTTTTCCATTCTTCTCTTTCTTGCTCACGTCCGAGTACAAGGCTAATTTCTTCATATTAATGCAGGAATTATGGATCGGTCGGCTTCTACCTCGGGACAGTCTCCCAGATCCATATCCCCAGAAAGATACCCTTTTCATGATGCCGATGAGTTCCCTGCGGTGAACCACCCTACTCGGCTATCTGAGGACAGGGTGGCTAAGATACCGAAGGAGTTTGATATCCCGACCGGTGCCTGGCACACGTATATGCCGAGAGCGGCCGACCGGATATGGTTTAACCCTCCCGTCCCGAAGGGATACGGGAATGTTGCTACCGGGATCTCTGAGGCCGCTCTAAAATGTGGTTTTCGGGTCCCGATGCTCCCGCTGGTGAAGCAACTGTTCGCCCAAATGGGAATAGCGTTAGGCCAGATGGACCCGAACGGGTTTTTGCATATGAACGGCTTCCAATGCCGATGCCTTGCGGCCAACGTCGATCCGAACCCCGCCCTATTCTGGCACCACCATGACTTCCGCAAGAACGGTAAGAGTAAGGGTTATTATTCCATCGCCCGTCGTAACAACAGAGTCGAGTGGGTGGAGACCAATTCTAACAACAAGGGCAGCCACGATAAGTGGTGTTACATCTCGGGCCCGAAGATAGCCGCTTTGTCTCAATGGCGTGTGGTTGATCCCACGGTTCGGGTGGTTAAACCCGCACTATCGAGGGCAGAGTTGGACGATTATCAACGCCTTTGTAATTTTGACATGGGCCGAATCCCTTTAAAGGATCTTCGGGATAAGCAATGGCTTTTCGCCCTCTGGGGTAATGGTAACATGTTTTACCCCTTGCATTTAGTTTTTGTTTTCTTTTACTATTGTGTATCCGGTCGCCTGCTGATATTTTTGAATTTACCGTTTTAACCCTTTTCTTCTCTTTTGTTTTGCAGTGTCTTCTCGCCAAGCTATCGTTGAACGAAAAAGGGCGAAGTTCGAGGCCGAGCAAGCTGCTCTGGTGGCTAGGGCGGCCGAAGCAGTGGAGGCTGCCGAGGCGGCCGGGGGAAGTGCTGCCGCCAACCCTGATCGCCAGGAGGGCAACAAGAAGACGCCTGATCCGTCGGAGAAGGCGACTGATGCTGAGCAAGAGCATGCGACCGAGATCCCTTTGGTTAGAAAGAGGACCGAGATATTTCTAACTGCGGCCTTTTTCCTTATTTCAGGCGACGCCGATGGCTGCTGTTATCACCGATAAGGTGAAGGATATGCAGGGTAGATTCGGCCAGCTTCGGGAGCTAGAAGCTCAGTCGGTCCGATCGGAGGCTGCTCTCCGCCAAGCTGTTGCCGACGTGGAAAGGCTGGAAGGCCAATCTGCGGCGCTAAGGGCTGACCGGGAGGCTATGCAGAAGGAGCTGGACTCGGCTCGGGCTAGGTTGACCCGTCGGAACCTGTCCCTCAAGGCTTCGAGGAAGCAGGCTCGTAAAGAGACCAAGCTGCGGCTGATTGCCGAAGAGCGGTGCTACCAAATGGGCCACGACGAAGTCGTGAGGAGGGCGGCTGCCATGGGCTTGGAGCATCAGCCCCTAATCGAGCCTGGCTTCAGCGATCCCGTCGGTCGCCCTGATGAGGATGAGCTTCCAGTGGTTTCCTCAGGCGAAGACGAGGACCTGTCAGATTAAGCCTTCGGGCATTTGTATTTCCCTTTTGTAGCTTGTATTTATTAAACTTTCGTAGCCCTTGGGCTTTTATCAAATGAATTTTTCATCTAATTGCATCTCTTCGGCCTATATTTTTGCTTTACTTTTGCCTTGTACATAACTGAAACATAGTTTAACAATTACATATATCTTCGGCCTTTGTCTTCGCCTTAACGTGATTAAGTTAATTCTATGTCTCTTCGGCTGTTACTTCGCCTTAACATAATTCAAGCGAAAAATTTAACCATCATATGTTTCTTCGGCTTTCATCTTGCCTTAACATAATTTAAGCAAAAGTTAAACGATCATATGTTTCTTCGGCTTTCTTTTTTCGCCTTAACATAATTGAATCAAAATTTAACGATCATATGTTTCTTCGGCTTCTATCCGCCTTAACACACCTGAATTAATTTTATGTATCTTCGGCTTTCATCTTGCCTTAACATAATTTAAGCAAAAGTTAAACGATCATATGTTTCTTTGGCTTTCTTTTTTCGCCTTAACATAATTGAATCGAAATTTAACGATTAGATGTATCTTCGGCTTTCTTTTTCGCCTAACATAATTTAAACGAGAATTCAACAATTATATGTATCTTCGGCTTTCTTTTTCGCCTAACATGGACATAATTTAGCAATTATACGTATCTTCGGCTTTTATCCTTGCCTAACACGATTTGGATTCCCCCAAAGTTTGGTTGTTTGGTTGTCCAATCGCCAAATTTATGAAACATTATTCGGGAAGTCTTGTGGCATTTATATTTTTGGTCGTCCCCAGATAAATGTCCGACTAATAACATTATAATTCATAATTGATATACCAAGTAGAACAGTGAAACATGTATTTTATTGATAAATTTATTCAACTTTACATGCTTTTGAGAAAGAAAACTTGGCAAAAAGTGAAAGTAAAACTTGAGTGGCGAGCACCTTTTGTTCGGCTATTGGTAATATCTTCGTAACCTGGAGGCGTGCCATGTATTCTTGATCGGGTCCCCGGCCATGGTGGTTAGCTTGTAGGTACCAGGTCGAATCACCTCAGTTACTTTATACGGGCCTTCCCAGTTTGGCATTAGTTTTCCCTGCTTAGCTGGCATAGAGGTCGCCAATTCTCGTAACACTAAATCTCCCACCATGAATGTCCTTTTCTTAACTCCGGCGTCGTAGTATTGGGCTGCCTGGAGTTGATATTTCAAATTCCTTAGGTGAGCTGCCTCTCTCTCTTCTTCCAACAAGTCCACATTGGCCCGAAGGCCGAATTCGTTTGCCTCGACGTTAAAAACCTCCGTGCGGTAGGAGTCCAGTCCGACCTCAACAGGAACCAGGGCGTCAGTCCCGAACGCCAACTTGAAAGGTGTTTCTCCGGTTGATGATCGTGGGGTCGTTCGATATGCCCACAACACCCAGTTCAACTCTTCTGCCCAAAGCCCCTTGGCATCTCCTAGTCGCTTTTTTATTCCATCGAAGATGATTTTGTTTGCAGCTTCGATTGCTCCATTTCCTTGAGGATGACCGACCGAGCTAAATTTCTGTTGTATTCCGAAGTGCGTCAAGAACTTCCGGAATTTGTTCCCGATGAATTGGGTCCCATTGTCGGATACACAGACCTTCGGGATCCCGAACCTGAGTATGACCTGCTCTAACATGAACTTTTTAGCTGCTTCTTCGGTTATGGTCGCCAGAGGCCTTGCTTCGACCCACTTGGTCATGTAGTCGATCGCCACTATGCAGTACTTGGCCTGTTTTGTGCTCTTGGGTAGAATTCCTACGATATCTACAGCCCACATGGCGAAAGGAATGGGGCTTAGGACTGATGCCATTTCTTCTGGTGGCTGCTTCGGGATGGTGCTGAATAGCTGGCATTGTCGACACTTCTTTGCGTAATCGGCTGCATCTGCTCGCAAAGTCGGCCAATAAAACCCCTGTCTGAGGATTTTGAAGGCCAGTGACCGACCGGCAAGATGTTCTCCACAAATCCCTTCGTGAACTGTTTCCAAAGCCAGTATTTGTTCTTCGGGATCCAGGCATCGGAGAAGAGGTTCTGTCGCCGACCTTCTGTACAACCTGTTATCGATGATGGTGTAGCTTGCTGCCCTGTACTTCACTTTTTGGGCTTCCTTCCGGTCTAGGGGCAAAGTATCTTTTTCTAGATAGGCCCTGATCGGGGTCATCCAGGTAACGCCTTGGTGGATTTCCATGCATTGTTGCTTGTCGATCGAAGGGATTTTCACTTCAGTCAGGTAGATGGATCCTGTGAGGTTGTGTGTTTCGGCCGAAGCCAACCTTGACAGAGCGTCGGCTCGACTGTTATCTTCTCTTCCTACTTGACTCAATTCGAAGGATTCAAATGAGACCGATGAGTCCTTTACCTTCGATGCATAAGACTTGAGTCGAGGCTCTCTTTGTTCGTATTCTCCTGAAAAGTGCTTTACCACTAACATGGAATCACTGAACGCTCGCAAATTTCTGACCTCAAGGTTTTTGGCCAGGTTTAAACCGGCTAACAATGCTTCGTACTCGGCCTCGTTGTTGGTTAATGGGAAAGTGAATCTTATTGCTTGGCAGATTTCGAACCCGTCTGGACTTGAAAGGATTAATCCTGCCCCACACTTTGATCCGGCTACCGACCCGTCTACGAATAACTTCCATTTGCCTGGCGACCGAATTAACTGCTCTTCGGGAGCTAGGTTTTTTGGTCCTGAAAAGTAGCATTCGACCATGAAGTCTGCCAATGCTTGAGCTTTGATAGACGTCCTGGGGATGTATTCCAAATCGTATTCTCCCAACTCGACGGACCAGGCCACCACCCTTCCGGACGCCTCAGGTCTTGTCAAAATTTTCTTAAGGGGTTGATCAGTTATAACCTGCACTGTTCGCCCCTGGAAATAATGGCGTAGCTTTCGGGTCGCCATTACAAGGCCGTATGCGAACTTTTCGGCGTTTGGATATCTGGTTTCTGCATCTTTCAACATGTGGGATACATAAAACACCGGGTGTTGAGAGCTGTTATGTTCCTTCACTAGTACTGCTCCGAGGGTTCGGTCGCCTACCGCTAAGTACAACTGTAATGTTTCCTTCGGGTCGGGCCTCATTAGGAGAGGCGCCTTGGTGAGATATTCCTTCACATCTTCAAATTCTTTCTGGCACTTTGGCCCCCACTCGAAATTTTTTGATCCTCGGAGTGCTTCAAAGAAAGGTAGGGCCTTTTCTGCTGATCTGGAAATAAATCTTCGTAGGGCGGCCATTCGACCGGTCAATTTCTGAACATCCCGAACTGTCTTCGGCTGCTCCATGTCGATTACTGATTGTATTTTTTCTGGGTTCGCTTCGATCCCTCGGGCACTGACCATATACCCCAAGAACTTCCCGCCGGAGACTCCGAAAGTGCACTTGTTTGGATTAATCTTCATGTCGTGCCTCCTTAATGTTTCGAAGCACTCCTTGAGGTCCTCCATGTGATCTTCGAATTTGGATTTAACAATCATATCATCCACGTAGCACTCCATGTTTCTCCCGATTTGTTTGTGGAAAATCCGGTTGACCACTCTTTGGAACGTGGCTCCTGCGTTTTTCAGGCCGAAAGGCATTTTGATGTAGGCATATGTTCCTTTCGGGGTGATGAATGCTGTCTTTGGAATATCCTCGGCATTCATTGCAATCTGATGGTATCCTGAAAAAGCATCCAAAAAACTAAGTACCTGATATCCGGCGGTGGCGTCTGTCAATTGGTCGATGCTGGGAAGCGGGTAGTGGTCCTTCGGGCAGGCTTTGTTTAAGTCGGTGTAGTCCACGCACATTCGCCATTTATTGTTGGCTTTTTTAACCACCACTACATTGGCTAACCAGTCTGGGTAATCGATTTCCTCAATAAATTTTGCTTCCAAAAGTTTTTCCACTTCGGCTTCAATGATCTTCTGTCGTTCCATGGCGAATGTTCTCTTTCGTTGTTTCACTGGCTTTGCCTCGGGCTTAACATTAAGGCAATGCTTCGCCGTCTTTGGATCCAAGCCAGGCATGTCCTCCGGCCCCCAGGCGAAGACGTCGTGGTATTGTCTGACAACTTCGATCACTTTCCTCTTGAGGTCGGGTTCCATATTTTTCCCGATTCGCACCATTTTTCCCAAACAACCCGCATATAGCTCTACCTCTTCGGTTTCTACTGCTGGTTCGGCAATTGGGTTGGATAAGTCCGCACCAAATTTCTCTAACTCAATATTTAGGGTTTGGCGACTTCCGCTGCTTTCGCCTTCGGCCCTTTTCCTCTTGCCTCCTTCGGTCATCTCAAAATCTTGATCCTTGTCCAGATCATCCAACATGATGATTCGAGCAGTTTTTTGATCGCCCCTCATTTCCCCGATTCCATGCTCAGTCGGAAATTTCAATTTAAGATGAGGTATTGATGCTACCGCTTGAAAAGAAGTAAGAGCTGGCCTTCCGAGAATTGCATTGTAGGGGCTTTCAACCCGAACCACATAGAACTTGACCTGTTTTTCCACAGTATATGGAGCTTTACCCAAAAGGACAGATAGAGTGATAGTACCTTCAATAGGGTCTGGCTGGTTCCCGAAGCCGTACAGGGGAGCTTCATGGCAGGGTTCCAGCTGTTCGCCTCCAAGGTTCATTTTACTATACGTTCGATGATACAGAATGTTCACCGAGCTCCCTCCGTCTATCAGAGCTTTCCATATCTTGTTTTGCCCGATTACCGGATTGATGAGCAAAGGGTCTTCATGAGGCCAAATCACATCCTCATAGTCATCCTCGGTAAACATGATCGGCATCGCCTGTTTGGCAGATTGAAACTGGTACAAATTATAAATCTGTTTTGCGTACCTTTTCTTGGCCGTCTTGCTATCTCGTCCCAGGGTGCTTCCTCCGAATATGGTTTTTACTTCGCCTCGGTACCTTTCGACCTCTTCGGGCTCTTTTCGTTTGTCTTCCTTCGGGGCTAGCTTGTCCCTCAGGTCTTTGACAAATTTGTTCAGTTCTCCGTCCTTGATCATCTTTTCTATCAGCTTTTTTAGATGGTAACACTCGTCAGTGTTGTGGCCTTTGTCCTGATGATAATCGCAATACTTGTTACCATTTTTCTTATAATCGGGCATCTTCATTCGTGCTGGGCGAACGAAGCTAGGTTTTCCTTTTATCTCGTGGAGGATCTTCGAGATGGGTGCATTCAGAGGGGTAAATGCTGTACCATCCCTATCTCTCCTTCGTTCGGCAGCTTTATCGCGACCCTTCGCCTCATCACGCCTATCATCGAATCTTCGCCCTGAATCATACCTGTCCTGCCCTTTCTTTCCCCTGTCTTCTCTCCTGGTCTCTTTGTACCCTCCGATGGATTCCATCTTCCTTCGGATGCTCTCTCCCCTCAAGTATATATCATTTAGGGATTTAGGGGGAATATCGTAAAGAGAAGACCGGAGTTTTTTACCTTTGATGGGGTCCAGTCCTGCCGACAAGAATCCAGCAGCCTTTACTTTATCCAAATTTGTTACCATTCCAGCCTCTTCCCTAAACCTAGCCAAATAATCTCCCAACTCTTCGTTCGGCCTTTGTCTACAGTGTATTAAAGCTTCGGTATCCTTCTCTCTTCGGCACAGATGCGAATAGTGCCTCAAGAATTTTCTTTTTAGCTGGTCGTAAGAACATATCGACCTTGGTTTCATTGATCTGTACCACATGGTAGCTGGACCCTTCAGATATGTCTTAAACATTTTGCAAAGCATGACATCACAGTGCCCCATGCCAGTCATAAGGGACTCATACTTCTCGCAATGGTCTTCAGGGTCGCCTTTCCCATTGAATTCGTTCATCTTCGGGAATTGTCTTCCAGGGGGAGGTCTGTACTGCTCAATTTCCTCCGACACTACCGGCTCGTGACTAATTCTACGATCGCCGAACATCGCCTTCTCCATTCGGCTCAGCCTGTCTTTCATGCGAGGATCTCCTTCCTCGTCAGTATCCGATCGTACGACCACCTTTGAACGGATCCTTCGGGGATGTGATTCAGAATCCGAAGATCCATCTTCATCATCATGCGCCCTTTTTTCTCTCCTATGGCTGGTCTGTACCAATAGTTGCTCTCCGGTCTCCACAGCACCTTGGAGAGCCTTTTCCTCGGCATCCAGCTCAGCCCTTCGCCTTTTAATCGCTTCTAGCTTAGCGAGATCCTCCTCTCTCTTCTTTGCCTTAGCTTGGGCTTCGGCCTCCAGCCTTTCCTTTTCCTTCTGCCTTCCTCCTTTGGCAGCAGTTTCTTCACGCCATTTAAGAATCATGGCCTTTTGTTCTTCGGGCGTGGGCATCGGTCCCTCCTCCAAATCATCATCAAAATTGAGAACCCGATTAATGGGGGGTGTAGTCGTGGAGGGACCCTGGCGATGAGTTTCAGTGAACCCGAGTACCCTATCTTCAGAATTGTCAATTGCCATCGTTCTCAGATAACGTCACAAATTGGCTTACACGTTCCCACAGATGGCGCCAAATGTTGGAACCAGTTTTCTGTCGGGTAGGATTCCAGGAAGCTCTCCGGGTCGACCTGTCAAAAGAGAAGAATGCGAGGGATTGGGCCCCCGATTCACCTCCGGTGTGAGAATAAGTTAGAGGTTCCAATTAGGGTTAAATGAACGTGTAAGTATTTGTGAGTATGAAATGAGTATATCTCTGGACGTAAACCTGTCACATGCTTTTATAGGCACTCTGTTACCGACTCACCCGGATTCTTCGGAAGCAACCGTCACACGTGGTCCTGCCATTACGCCTAAATAAGCGGGCGACTCAGTCATAGCAACGGTTAGGCCCAACGGTCCGATCCGAAAGAATGGGCTTTGACCATTCGGCCCAATTGGTATTCGGCCAAAAAAAACCGTTCGGCCCAGTCCTAGTTGGGCCACCAACACTGTGTAAATACAGTAAAACCTTTAAAAATAAATATGCGTGATACCAAGAAAATATATTCATTTAACGAGATTATTTATTTATCAATTAATGAATATTTTATTCAATTGTTAATAAATTAATATTTATTCATTTAGAAAATATTTTTTATTTTTTTATAAATTAAAATTTAATATTATAATGTATTTAAAAGATAATAGTTAAAAATTTTAAAAATTTATCATATATTTTGTTCACAATTAATAATATGTATACATGAAATATACGTATAAATTAAGTATAATATATTTGTACTATTTTAACATATTAAAACTGTTCATAAAATTATATTAGTAATATACTTAGAGTCTATTAAAATATATATTAATTTATGAACTTTTTTGACTAGATAACATATATCATAAAAATATATATTGCTTTAATTTTAATGAATATTTATTTATGTTTACATATGACATTTAAAGATTTCAATAAAAAAAAATTATTGATTAATGCATTTAACGAGATTATTCATTTACTCTATTGTTCCAGGTTGTGATAAAAAAAATTATTCATTTATTGAGGTTATTCATTTATCGAACATCGAGACCAATATTTATGCCTAAATGCGTGAACGAGCTAGAGGGAGAGATCAATTCCAGTTCAAAATCGACTACAATTTGAAGTTCGACCTCAGTTAGTCAGTTACACTGTATAAGCCTGCCCTGATTTGTGTTCCGATCTTAGTAAAGTTCTGTAAGCTGAAACTTGACTCATAATTTTACAAAATATTGATAAAAAATTAAATTTGATAAATTCAACTCGAACATCCGAGAAGGCAAACACACAAGATAGGAAAACTCTGTATGTTGCTAAAAAGATTGGCATTACTATTATAATCGCCATTGTTGTTGTTATAGTAGTTACTATTCACGTGGCCGACTTAGAGTTATTACGTTATATAATATTTTTAGTTAATTTAATTGTTAACGCTATGACTATGAGTTCTTAAATAAATTTTAAATTGTACATTTATATCATCCTGTTACATTTATAAAACAAAATTAAAATAAATTATTTAAGAACACGATGAGATAGTTCAATTAGGAGTTAGAATCTCGCTTGTCCCAAAATTTATTAAAAATAAATATCCATTTGTAAAGTATAAAAACCTAATTATTTAAAAGAAATTATTAATACTATTATATAATAGACGAAACATTAAAAGTTTGGTTGGTCGGTATGGTACGTTGTGATTTTACTTAACTGTCCTTTTTTAAATTCGTGTTTTTACTTAATTAACCTTACTTATTTATAGAAATATATTATTAAATAATAATATTACCTATTTATAACCAATTACCTTTTTCATCTAAAATACATTATTTTTTTTATTTTTTCTAACAAATTCCCCTACTTTTTCAAATATATCACGGATAATTACCTTTTTAACTAAAACATGTTAATTTTTCTATTTTTCCTTACTAAAACCCCTCATTTTCCAAAAATATCACGGACAAACTTTTAGTTATTTATTTTTAAACCTAATATTATAATTATTTTTTTAAAAGTTTGCCTATTTTAACATGTCTACTTATTTTTCTTAACAAATGTAATTACTAAAAATATTAAAATATAAATAATCAAATATCTATTTATAACCAATTACCTTTTCAGCTAAAACACATTATAGATTTTTTCTAACAAAGTCCCTCATTTTCTAAATATATCACGGAAATTGACTTTTTCAATTTACTTTTTTTATTTTTCTCACGAAAATCCATTCTTTTTTTCTAAAAATATCACGGACAAATCCGTTACTTATTTATTTTAAAACGTATTTAAATAATTTAAATTAAAAATGTTTAGCTACTTTAACATGCCTACTTATTTTTTTAACAAATACAATTAAAAAAATAATAATAAAATAACAATTAACAATTCGTGCATCGCACGGGTTTTAAAATAGTATTATTAAAGACGAAACATTAAAAGTTTTGGTTGATCGGTCGGTTGGTCGGTATTTGGGCCGGGTCTATATATAATTTGGGTCGGACCTATATATAACCAATTGTTTTTTTCAGCTAAAATACATTACATATTTTATCTATTTTTCTAACTAAAACAACTCATCTTATAAAAATAAAATTGGTAACATATATATAAAATGGTAATATTATTACATATTTATAATTGATTACCCTTTTCAGCTAAAACACATTATATGTTTTACATTTTTTAACTAAAACAACTCATGTTCTAAACATAACACTTGCAAAATAAACATGTAATGGTAATATTGTTATATATAATTATTAATAAATAACCACTTACCATTTTCAACTAAACACGTAACCTTTTTTATTTTTTCTAACTTAAACAACTAATTTTTCTAAAAGTAACACGAACAACATATATATAGAAAGGTAATATAATTTTCTATTTTCTAATTTAAACAACTAATTTTTTAAAATTAACACGGGCAACATATATATATATAAATGTAATATAATTTTATATAATTATTAATAAGTAACTAATTGTCTTTTTAAGGACATTGTCTGTTTTATATTTTTTAATTGAAACAACTCATATTCGAATTAATAAAAACACATGCAAAATATAGAAATAATGAAAATATTATTATATTAAACTTATAAAATTCATGTTTAATATAATTTTTTATAATATTCAATTTAAATAAGATAATTAATAAAAAATAAAAGTAATAACATATGTTAAAAGAAACTCGGCACATTACAGAGGACATATTTTGTTATTTGTACTTTAGTCACTGTTAGATTTTTTAACAGTAAATAAATACGAACCGTTAACTCTATTATTTAAAAATATTTTTCTATTTTAATATCTAAAATACTACTAAAAATTACGTCAACAATTTATTAAATTAAAATACATATATATTGTTAGATATATAAATCGAATTTATTATTTACACATATAAATATATATTAAAAAATCATCAAAAAAATATAATTACAAAAATTTAAATAAAAATAATAAAATATTAAAGAAAACCGTGCATCGCACGGGATATAAGCTAGTATATATATATATATATATATATACTATATTATTAAAACCGAAACATTGAAAGTTTTGGGTTTCGGTCATTTATTCTATTTAATAAATAATAAAATAATATAAAAATAGTAACTAAATGATTGTCTTTTACAATTAAAACACTTTTTTCTAACAAAATATATTACTTCCAAAAATATTATGGGCAATAATCTTTAAATCAAAAATATATTACCTTTTAAATTTGTTCTCACTAAAATCTCTATTTTCCAAAAATATCAGGTGCAGCCGTTAATTATTTATTTTAAAACTTATTTTAAAGCTTTTAATTATTTAAAAAATCTTACTTATTTTAACATGCCAACATATTTTTAAAAAAAAATACAATTAATATAATTAAAACACTTCTAAAAATCATGGGCAGTTACGTTTTTAAATTAAAATATGTTAGCTTTTCTATTTGTCCTTATTATTTGCCTTTTATAAATAAAACACTTTTTCTAATAAAATATATTCTTTTTCCAAAAATATCATGGACAATTACCTTTAAATTAAAATATATTACATTTTATATTTGCTCTCACTAAAATCTCTATTTTCCAAAAATATCAGGTACAACCCTTACTTATTTATTTTAAAACTAGTTTACTAAGCCGCGCTTCGCAACGGCTTTATAATAATTTCTCCAAATTTTTCTAAAAACTATTCTAAAATATATGTTTTAAACAAAATTATATTTAAAACATGAAATTAAGGTTTCTTTTAAATTCTCCGTTTAGTGTTGTTTATTACCGAAATTTTGAATAATTATAGAAAAGGGTAATTGTTTAATATATTTCATTATTTTAATATTATATCAAATATTAGTATATTAATCACTTTATTTTTCTAAAACTTTATATTGCTACTTCTATTTAAAAATACATAATACATAAATATTAAATTCTAGCATATAATATGTTTCTCCTAATGAATCACTCTCTTGTTAACCATGTTTCCTCCTTGACCCGCTTTCTCGTTGTTACCAAATTGAACATAAAACAAACTAATTACTTAATCAATTACATCATCTATTAATCAATTTTATTATATCATAAAATTTAATTCAAATTTTTTCAAAATTATAATTTTTATTATTTAAAATATCGGTACTCGAGAAAAAAAATGAAAAGAAAATAAGGATCCTCTATTTTATTTTATTATATAGAAACTTGCATTTTCTGTAAGTATTATCTTCTACATAATTAGAATGTAGAAATTTAAAAAAAAAATGATTTTTAATGTATATGTAAAACATATAGATAAATTAAACGTGAGTTTTTTACAAAACAATTATGAGAATATAATTTCTAATAATTTTTTTAGGAGAATGTAAAGATGATAATATGATTTCAAGATAAATTTTAGAACTTCAAGAAAAAATATACGAGAATATTAAAATGGTAACTTTAAGTTCAAAAGAAAGTTTAAGAAAATATCAACATGTTAAGTTGACTTAAAGATAAATTTTAGGACAATATTAAGATAGTAATTTGACGAAAGTTTAGCAGAATATAAGTTAATTAATATTTCCATTACTAAAGATTTAAAATCCAATTTAGATATTTTCAACTCAAATCGTCTTCTTTATTATTTTCCTCAATTAAAAGATATTAAATAAAAATTAGTAAATAAATTGGACTCGTGGAGTAAGTTTATGAGAATATTAATATAGTATACTTAGTTTCCTCCATTTGAATTTGTTTTTATTTTTTATTTTGACAGTCAAGCAAACCATTTTTAACATAACATAACTTATTTAACTTCCTTCCTTGAAAGATAGTATTAAACAATCGAAGCGATTTGAGAAGCGCCACATCACCGTCATCATCTTCTCCTTTATATAAGTATATTGATTGGATGAATAGAGAGAGTTTATGAGAATATTAACATACTATATTTAGTTTCCTCCGTTACAAAATAGTAAAAAGGAAATTGAGAATTTATCTAATATTATAAAGGCAAGAATATTAAAATTGTATATTTACTTTCCTTCATTAGTAAAAATTTAAAAGGCAATTAAAATATTTTCTAATAAAATAATTTATGAGACTATTAAAATTGTAAATTTAGTTTCATCCATTAGTAAAGAGTTTAAATGCAATAATATTATAATTGTATATTCGGTTTCCTTCATTAATAAAGATTTTGAAGGCAAGAATATTATAATTGTATATTTAGTTTCCTACATTAGTAAAGATTTTAAAGTCAATTGAGATATTTTCGAATCAAATTTAGTTTCATCCACTAGTAAAGATTTTAAATGCAATAATATTAGAATTGTATATTTGGTTTCCTTCATTAATAAAGATTTTGAAGGCAAGAATATTATAATTGTATATTTAGTTTCCTACATTAGTAAAGATTTTAAAGTCAATTGAGATATTTTTGAATCTTTAACATTAATTATTCAAAAATTTGAGAAAATTAGAAAAATAGATCGAAGCAATTTGAGAGGCGCCACATCACCGCCCTCGTCTTCTCCTTTATATAAGTACTAGTCGACTAAGCCGCACTTCGCAGCGGCCCTATAAATTTTTTGTAAAATTTTAAGTATTAACTATTTAAGAAAAAAATATATAAAATTTATACTATTATATAATAACCATTTCACTGAAATTTTGGTTTTCAGATTTTTTTGGTATTCTGTTTTTCGGTCATTTTAATTTATAAATTAAATAATAGGATATTGCATTTTCTAACCAAAACATATTACTTTTTAATTAAAAAAACACTATCTTTATAAACACACCTAAAAATACTAATTATATTTTATTTTTCGGTCATTAAAAACATGTTACCTTTAAATTAAAATATACTATATTTTATTCACAAATATAAAAATACTAATTATATTATATCTTTCAATCATTAATGTTAACTTTTTAAATTAACATGTTACCTTTTTATTAAACAATATTATCTTTCCAAAACACACCTAAAGATACCAATTGTACAATATCTTTCAATCATTAATACACTCCCATTAATACTTTACGGAAAATCTTTCAATAGTTAATAATATATATAACTTATTAATACATCCAAATATATTTTTTAATTGTTTAATTAATTAATTAAAAAAACTCGTACATGGTACGGGCTATAAGTTAGTATATATAAATAGTGAACACAATATTTTACAAAATAACATACATAAACAATAAAATAAACTACTAACATATTTTTATGTCGATTTTGTATCATATTTTCTTGATGCGACACCTGTTACTCTAAATAAATATAAAACAAATGCTAAAAATATACAGTAATATAAATTTAAGTATTAACCACCATTTAATTCTTCAACCATTCGTATTATCACCAAAATTATCTTTATATCCCCTAGACTTTACACGCCGATTTTGTGTCATGTTTTTTGAGTCGACGCCCGTTGCATATGATAAAATTTCTAATAATATATGAAATAATAAAATTTAAATATTAACCTTTTTGAAAATTTGACTATAACTCTTTTTCGAGAATTATTTAGACTCGATGATCTTTTTTTTTAAACTTCGGATGAATTTTTTTGGTGTTCCTGTTGAATCAATATTATTTTTAAAAAAAATTAATTACTTTTCAATAATATTTTTGTTTTTTTCATTTTTTTATTTGTTGAATTATTACTGTGAAATACGGTATAAAGTATGGCCACCGATTTGTAAATCTGAAAGTATAGCCAGTATTTTGAAACTTGGAAAAAACTTTGGCCATCGATTTGCAATTTTCAAACTTTAGCCACAATTTTGGAACTCGGTGCAAACTGTTATGCCCAAAATCTCACATGGGCTCAATTTAAGGCTCATGTCGGTTGTAAGTCCAGTGGCGGTGTATTGGGCTAAGATTCTGGATATTGAGATGTAGGGTTAGGATGTCATGGGTCAGGTGCATGACACTCTAATGTGGTTCAGAGTGTTGAGACAGGTTCAGGGCATCATGGTTTAGGTTCATGGTACCACGATAGGTGCATGAATCAATAGCAAGGTCACAATATCAAGGATTTGGTGAAAGGTGATGAGGTTCAACTGGTCTGAACCTCGAGACTGGTCAGAGATGATGAGTGGTCGAAATCTTAAAAAGGCAGAGTACTAGTAGGACAAGGATTCAGCTACCTATACTTTAGGAGCACGGATTTATACCTATAAAAGGACTCCTAAATCAGATTAAACATGATGGATGGAGCAACTCTAATCAATATAGGACTTATATTGGCGGTTTCGGATGTACAGGGCATGCAGGAGAGTTTATAGGACTTAGTTATGGATGTGGATTAGGACACTGGAAAGCTCGGCTGGAGCTGACTAATTCGACTATAACTCTAAGATGGATTATCTTAGAGTGGCTGAATTCATGGCAAGGAAGAAGTATAAACCTAATAGAACTACATGGGGCTTGATTCCTATAAATAGGATATGTAGGCACTTGACTAAAGGATTTCGGATTTTCACTCTTGAGAAGCATAAGGTACGTGCACCTCAGTGATTCATATTCCGGCGAACTTACTGGTAGTGTAGGATTTACGCTGCCTATTTCGACCGGTGATTTTGTCAACTCAGCCCCCGGAAACATACTTCAACCACCCTGTGTCAGCTACGAGTTACAGGTCTCTAGTTGTAAACCCACAGCTCCGTCCGACAACCAAGGACATGTTTCTCGAATATTCCAGCGAGATTCTCTCAATTGTGTTGTACCAAATTTCTCTCACAACATAAGTGGCGCTAGAAGGAGGGGAACTCCATCAGAAATCTTGAGAGAGAAAAGATGTCGGATGATTCCGGAAATACGCAAACACCAACTAACGGTGAAGAAGACCATGGAACAGGTCCACATGGAGAGGTTACGAACAAGGATATTTTCGATCACCTCAAGAAAATTGGCGAAAGGGTGGATTCCTTGGAGAAGAAATCTGAGAAGATGAAAAAATGGCGAAAGAAGCAAAGATCCTCAGAAAAGGTTACACCAATTCGGCTGGATTTTGGTAGTGACGAAGAAGGACCTAACAAGGAGAAGACAAAAAAGACTTTTTCTGATGTTGAAACTAATCAGAGCAATCCTGACTGGAACTCTGAAGCTGAGCTCAAGGATAAGGAGGACCCTGAACCTTCGGTTACAAGGAGTGTCAATGTATTTGACCGAATGAGAAAAAAGCTAACGAAAAAGGATTTAAGGCTTAAACTCTTGGAGGCAAAACAGAAGGGTCCTAAGAAGGTACAAAGTGAGAAATCACTGTCCAAGGGGTCAAAGAGTCACAAGGATAAGTCCCACTCGAAACCTGAGGATGAGCATAGCTCGGGCTCTTCCTATAAAGCTGATGATAGCTCTGATGAGAGCTCCAATGAGGGGGATGACACTGATGATACCTCTGAATCGGCTGAAGGTGATGGAAAATACAAGGAGGAGGACCTCAGGAAGGTCCTCGAGAAGATTATGGCGGAAAAAGGACCTCAGTCAGGATTGGCAGTGGGATCACCTTTCACTAAGAAGGTATGGGACTCGCCCTTACCCCGTAGCTACAGGGGGGTAGGAGACTTGAAATTCAACGGGACCACGGACCCAGTGGAGTTTCTTAGCCGTTTCAATACGGAGATGGAAGTCTATCAAATCAAGGATCGCACAAAATGTCGCTTGTTGGCTGCGAGTCCTGCGACTCTAAGGGATAGTGCTCATCAGTGGTTCAAGAGGCTTCCCTCCAACTCGATCAAATCATGGAGACAGATGGGTGAGATGTTTGTAACCCAGTTTAGAGCTTCAGTCACGTTTGCACCTCCAGCTAACACACTGGCGAATATCAAACAACGTGATAATGAGACGCTTAACGAGTATTTCAAGAGGTTCAATGCTGAGGTTCCAAGGGTGAGAAAAACCACTGACGAGACTTATAAAAATTTTCTGATAGCCGGGGTTAAGCCTGGGACTGAATTTTGGAAGGAGCTACAGAGTAGGGAGTCTACCACCTTGGCTGACTTCTACGCCAAGGCAGAAAGGCACAAAGTTGTGGAACAATCCTTGGAGAATTTGAAAAAGGATAATGCGTCGCGAGATTGGAACAGGAATAAGAGGAATAGGTCGTACAGCCCGAAGGAAAGAAACTATAGCAAGCAGACAACGTATAACACAGCTTCAGCTAACGCTCAAGATGCTAACAGAGAGGTGAAGACTGCACCTCTGTCAGTAAACACCACAGGTTCAAAGAGGACAGTAGAGTACAAATATCCGTCTTCTAAGGGTAGTAGGAGATACTCGGAGTACACTCCTTTGGCCGCACCTGTGGAACATATATTTGAAGTTGGTGATAAGTCAGGGATGTTCAGGAAACCTTCCAGGACGGGACCTCCCGGAAGAAAAGATTTGGCTAGATACTGTGCCTTCCATGATGCTAATGGGCATGAAACAGCCGACTGCCGACACCTCAAAGATCATATTGAGGACCTGATCAGGAAAGGCTTTCTCACAGAATTTGTAGCCCAGGAGGCGAAAAAATACAAGGATGATAGGTCCAAGAGAGATGAAGAGAAATCTGCACCTGAACGAGCTACCAGAGCTGGTAGTATCCACACGATCATTGGTGGACCATATATTGGAGGTTTTAGCAGGAATGCTATGAAGAATTATACACGTGAAGCTAGAGGAAACCCCCTCACAAATATTTATCATTTGGCAGATAGACCCCCGAAGCTGTTTAGAGGTGAAGCTACGGACATCACTTCACTGAAGACGATGCAAGGCATGTGCATCACCCCCACAATGATGCATTGGTGGCGACTATCACAATTGGAGGGCTCAATGTACATCGAGTCTTGGTGGATAATGGAAGCTCCTGCAATATACTAGCTTATGATACCTACCAAAAGATGGGACTCGCGGACAAAGAAATGTCCCCTGCTTACAACGATTTATATGGATTTACTGGCGGACCGGTACAGGTCGTAGGAAGGGTGAAGCTCCCTGTTGTGTTAGGGGTTGAACCTATAAGAGCAACGCAGGTGACAGAATTCATTGTTGTAAATGTGGACATATCATATAATTACATCGTGGGCAGGCCCCTCTTGAAAGAAATGAGAGTGGTAACCTCCATCTACCATCTATCCATGAAGTTTCCTACTCCTAATGGAATTGGATGTCTAAAAGGTTGTCAAGTGGATTCAAGGGAATGTTACAGTAAGGCCTTGCGCACTGCTGAGCAAGCTTCGAAGCATTTGTTGCTGGTTGATGGAGGCACCACAAATAATTGCTATAAGTATCTGGAAGCACCAATAAAGAATGAACCTTCGCGCCAGGTAAAGGAGTTATGTAATACGATTATGATTATCCAACATCCAGGTGAAGAGAGCTCCACGGATATTGTCTTTTCTTCGGGGGTAGATACCCGGAATGAGGTACGGATGCTGGAGGCACCCCCACCAAAACTTGTAGAAGATGGTGAAACCTTTGTCGAAGGTATTGTTGAAGAGGTGAATGATAGTGATTTCGAGGATGGCCATGTGCAAAACTTCCCCAAAATTCCTTTACAGCCCAAAAGAACGGATACAGAAGTTCATGTGAGGTTTGACTTAGATCCTCGGATGCCTGAAGCTAGGGAAACAACAGGTGTTGTTGGAGACACTCTGTCAATTTTAGTGGATGCAACCGACCCCTCCAAGGAGCTAAAGATTGTAAAGCAGTTGGAACCTGAAGCTAGGGAAGCAGTGACTCGTTTCTTAAAAGATAACCTAGATGTTTTCGCTTGGTGTCACTCTGACATGGTGGGGATTGATCCCAGGGTAATGTGTCATCACCTTAACATTGACCCCGAAAGGATTGCTGTGAGACAAAAACGAAGGGCAATAAGTGGTGAGAGAGCTTTAGCCCTCAAAGAAGAAGTTGACAGGTTACTAGAAGCTAGGCTGGTGAGGGAATCATTCTACCCGGATTGGTTAGCGAACCCAGTTCTTGTCAAGAAGCCTAACGGAAAATGGCGAACATGTGTGGATTTCACAGATTTGAACAAGGTGTGCCCTAAAGACAGCTTCCCACTTCCGCGGATTGATCAACTGGTTGATGCTACAGCTGGGCATGCTCTTTTAAGCTTCATGGATGCTTACTCGGGATATAATCAGATCCCCATGTATGAACCTGATCAGGAGCATACATCCTTCATCACAGATAGAGGTTTATACTGTTATATTGGCATGCATTTTCAATTGTTGAATGCTGGAGCTACCTACCAAAGGCTGGTTAATAAGATGTTCAAAGATCAGATAGGGAAAACTATGGAAGTCTATGTTGATGACATGTTGGTCAAATCTAAAGTTGCAGCTGACCATGTGTTACACCTATCAGAAATGTTCAAGATACTACGAAGGTTCAGAATGAAGCTCAACCCTCAGAAATGTGTTTTCGGCGTGGAATCAGGAAAGTTTCTAGGCTTCATTGTCAATCATCAAGGAATTGAAGCAAACCCTGCCAAGATTAAAGCTTTAGTCGAGATGCGGTCTCCTCGTAACATAAAGGAGGTTCAGAGTCTTACTGGTAGAATTGCAGCTCTAAACAGGTTTGTATCTAAATCTTCGGATAAATGTAGGGAATTCTTTGCAGCAATCAAGAAAGGGAAGAACTTTGAATGGAGCCCAGAATGTGAAGCAGCTTTCACAAAAATAAAGGAACAGTTAGGTAGCCCCCCATTGCTGTCTAAACCTCTTGATGGGGAGGTCCTCATATTGTACTTGGCAGTTTCAGAATATTCTATCAGTGTTGTACTAGTTCGGGAGGAGCTGCAGGTTCAACACCCGGTTTATTACATAAGTAAAAGGTTGCTGGACGCCGAAACACGGTATTCTAACATGGAAAAGTTGTCTTATTCCTTAATCTTGGCTTCAAGAAAGCTTCGGCCTTATTTTCAAGCACACCGAATCGAGGTACGTACTTCATTCCCTTTGAGGCAAGTTTTGCACAAACCTGAAGCTTCGGGAAGGCTTATGAAATGGGCTGTGGAGTTGGGACAATTCAATATTGACTTCAAGCCAAGGATGGCTATAAAAGGGCAGGTGCTGGCAGACTTTTTGCTGGAATTTCCTCCGTCATTCGAGGTTAGGGGCGATGAGTGTATAGCTGAACCTGTAGCCCCCGAAGAGACGTTTGAAAACTGCTCACCATGGTGGACACTCTACGTAGATGGAGCGGTAAATGGAAATGGGGCAGGAGCTGGTATCGTTCTTATTAGCCCGGAGGGCCACAAGCTTCAAAGCTCCATTCACTTCGCTTTCAACGCGACCAACAATGATGTAGAGTATGAAGCTCTGATAGCTGGTTTGAAGCTTGCTTTGGAAATGAGGGTGGAAAACCTGACTGTTTTCAGTGATTCTATGTTGGTTGTGTGGCATATTCGAGGAGGATTCCAGGCTAGAGGTCCTCGTACTGACCTTTATATGAGGTACTCTCAATAGCTGATTAGGAGATTCAAAGAAGTGAACCTTGAACAAATCCCAAGGACACAAAACACTGATGCTGATGCGCTTGCAAAGTTGGGTTCACAAAGGGAAGCTACTATGTTAGGGGTTATACCTTTGGAGATTCAACTTCAACCTAGCATTCCTAGACTCGAGGTTATGAACTTGGAACCTGCGACTGAGGCATTGTGGACAACACCTATTATGAATTACATCACAAAGGGGATTGTTCCAGAAAGAAAGGAGGAAGCTAGGAGAATAAGATACCAGGCTGCAAGGTATGTTATCTACGATGGTTCTTTATACAAAAGAGGATTTAACAAACCGCTTCTGAGGTGCATATCAAGTGATGAGTGCGAGTACATCATGCGGGAAGTCCACGAAGGAATTTGTGGCAATCATTCGGGCGGAACCTCTTTGGCACATAAAATACTCCGTCAAGGATATTATTGGCCCACGATTCAAAATGACGCTCATAGGTTCACGCAGGCATGTGATCGTTGTCAAAGGTTTGCAAACTTCAATAGCACTCCAGCTGTTCCGTTCAAACCTCTCACCAGCCCTTGGCCTTTCGCTGTGTGGGGAATTGACTTGATTGGAGAGCTGCCTAAAGGTAAAGGGGGAGTGAAATATGTTGTGGTGGCTGTAGATTACTTTACCAAGTGGGCTGAAGCTGAACCTCTGTCTACGATAACAGCTGCGAAAATAAAGGAATTTGTGTTCAGAGCAATTGTTTGCAGGTTCGGAGTTCCTTACAAGCTAATTTCAGATAATGGAAAGCAATTCAATAGCAAAGAGTTGAGAAAGCTGTGTGATGACCTTGGGATTCAGAAGGGCTTCACGGCAGTTTACCACCCTCAAAGTAATGGGCAAACGGAGGCTGTCAATAAGATTATTAAGCATACTTTGAAAACTAAACTGGAAGAAAGCAAGGGGTGTTGGCCTGAAGAACTCCCTATGGTTTTATGGTCATACAACACAACACCGCGAACCACTACAGGAGAGTCACCCTTCACCTTAACCTATGGTTGTGAAGCGATGGTACCCGTGGAAATTGGGGTTGGATCATTCAGAAGGGATAACTATGATCCTGGGAATAATGAGGTCAATCATCGATTATACTTGGACTTGGTAGAGGAGGTTCAAGCCACGGCGCAGCTAAAGCTAGCTGCATATCAGCAACGTACTCGGAAGTACTTCGACAGTAAGGTTCGCGCTCGTCCATTGAAGGTTGGCGATTTGGTTCTAAGGAGGATGATGCCCAACATGAAGGTTCATGGTCACGGTGTATTTGGTGCAAATTGGGAAGGTCCCTACCTTATAAAGGCTGTCTTATGGGAAGGTACCTACCATCTCACGGATCTGGATGGAAAGCTCATTCCAAGGGCATGAAATGGTGAACATCTTAAGAAGTATTACCATTAAATCATCAGGTACTATTTCTGTAGGCCTCTTTCAGGCGTAGGAATAATAAAAGCAGTTTATTAGTTGTAACTGCCATGCTTAGGTATAGCTTCATAGTTGTTGGTCTCAGCTTTACATCTGTTTGGCTCAGCCTCAAAGCACTTTGTTTCAGGTTCATAGTAAGACATTTTCATTTGTTCTCTGAACACTCGGGGGGTAGTGTATGCACACCCTACCTATTGGATGTCTTTTGACAAATTTTACAATATTAATGAAACCTCTATTTCTGGTTCATATGGCAGTTCATACTTGAATGCTTCGTTATTCTTTATGTGCTTACTGTAAGATTTACATGTGGATAAAGTTTCGAGGCATGATTATCTCTGTTTAGTTCTTCACCATAAACGATTATATGATAAAGAACTGGGGGGTAGTGGACATACTCTGTACAGGTTTAAATTACTAAATTTCAAAATTTTATTATTGGATTAGATTTAATATTATTGGAATAAATTTAATTGGATTGGAAATTCACACTCATAGATTATGAAGTGAAGGTTAATACTCATGGATTATGAGGTAAAGGTTAATACTCGTGGATTATGAGGTAAAGGTTAATACTCATGGATTATGAGGTAAAGGTTAATACTCATGGATTATGAGGTAAAGGTTAATATTCATGGATAAATATGTAAACGTATCAACTCATATAAGCCCTAGGGACACTAGGCATGAGTATCATGGTAAAATGTGGGAACTGCACATAGGCCACACTCTGGTTCAAACTTCCTTGCACGGATGCAAGCTGGAACATTGGAGGGATTAACACTACAATAGGGAGGTTCGAGGCTAATGACCCCGTAAGGTGTGACATGGATTAAGCTTCATACAGGCTTATGAAGTACACGGAATTTAACGACACAGTACCCTAGGCAGAGGTATGTATAGATAATTATTATTTTTTTCTTCTAAGGCATTGGGTAAAATGGCTTATGGATATTTTAATCTATGGAAAATGGATTATGTACCTAAGGATATTAGGTGCAAGGATGGTTTACTTACACGGTATGTTATTGGAAATAATCATGCGGTGGATAGTTTTTATCATATATGGTTTCTATCTCTAGCTAAGAGGCGGATAATAGCCCAGGTGGGTTTCAGGTTTTGAGGCTACAATAACGTAAGTATTTGTATGAATCAACCTTTGGTAAAAAAAATGACCTTATGGTTTTGATTATACTAGCTAAGCTACGTGATATAAATCATAGATATTTTTGGAGGGGTCCAAGGATACTGGTTACCTAACGCTTTGAAACAGGATTGAGTTTACGAGTTCAGGACTTGGAATGAAGCTGCAGTTAGCCGCACATAAACTTATCATGGAAGTCTAGTACATATACATAGTAAAAGGTAGCAGGGAAAACCCAGGTGTGAGTTTTGAGCATAAGAAAAAAAAAAGTACGATAGAATTAAAAAGATGAAAACCAAAGTTAAAGGTTACATCTTGCGAGGTATTCCGAGGTACCCGCACCCTCATCCAATGTTTGAAACTTATGGCGTGAACGCCGGGAATGTTATCGAAATAAAAGTTAACCCATAAAAGGGTGAAAATGTTTTAAAGGAAACCGATAATTAGTAATTATGGAGCAAGGTTGTCGGAAGACGCCACAGGAACATCCTGACCAAGAACGGGGTCAACCGATTCCACCTCCTCCATTTGAGCATCCGGGTTGGAGCTTTCGACCACGACCTGTGCTTCAGCCTCAGGTTCGGAGGGAACAACTTTCTCCTGCTCAGCGGCTGCAGCAACTTCCTTCTTCTTAATCTCTTCCACCAGCTTCACGGCGTCATCCCCAAGCAGGGTCCAGTCTAGAGTCGGGAAATGGTCATAGGTGGACTCGATATAATCATTCACCCCGCGGCTGTACCCGGCCTCAAACTTTTCGCGTTTGGCTGCCTCACGGGTGGACCTTTCCAAAGCAATGGTGGTATTAAGAGAGTCTAACTTCTTCTTGAAATCTCCAACTTTCCTGGTATAAGAAGCTTGTAGGGCATCCTTTTCAGCGTCAAGATTAACTATGGAAGTGTTCAACTATTCACGCTCTTTCAATAGCTTAGCCTCGGAAGCCTTAAGCTTCTTGCTGGCATCATCTAACTTCTTCTTCTCATCTTCACTTGTCTTAAGGATGGTTTTTAACTGCCTAACTTCTTCAAGTAGCTTCTGATCGCTGCGGGCTGCTGCCACCATTTCTTCATTACGCTTCAGGGTGTGAAAAAGACTTTGAGCCTCACACCAGGTGGTGGCCTTCGCAGCTTCAGACAAGCTCATCTTATCCCACTCAGCAATAGCTTCTTCTGGAATCTGATTTCCTGCCATAGTAAAAAACTTACGGATTAAGGAGCTGGAACCTTCACCTGGGGTGCTGGGAGGTGATGGCTTGGACTTTTTGCTAAAGCGAGATCCCGGGCCTTTAGCAGAATCAGCGGCGGCAGATGGAGGCAGTTTCCTTTTAGAAGAAGTGGTAGACTTGTCTTAGGAAGCAGAGGTTGATTTCATTCTGGATATAGGGGTAGCGTCTATCGGAACAAAATCTTTCTCTTCATCTCCAAAGAGATCATCATAACTTGCGGATTTGTTAACAAAAGATGGCACACCAGAAGCCATGTCTGCAAAGGAAATCAAAGGTTAGCATATGAGCAACAAAGTATGTAAGCAAGGTAATAGCATGTTGAGAAGATACAAATGATAAAGTAAAGCGTAAAGACAGGACAGGAAACCTATTTTACTTAAGGTTTCGACTTCAGAATCCTCCGTTGAAACCAGGTTCAGGGATTTCTTATTTGGCAAAAAACCACACCTTTTAAGGTTTTGATCTGTCAACAGACTAGCACCATCTCCTAGCTCTGCTGACAGCTTCAAGGCCTCAAGAGCCCTTTCCAGGGAATGACCTTTAAGTGTTGTCTTACTTGGAATCTCTATATAAGGATTAGGTGCGGGTTAGAGTGCAATATCTAAATTATTTCGGAAGGAATAAAGAAAATATGGAGTCATTACTTACTGGGGTTCCTGTTGAATTCAGTTCGGTATATTGGACAATCATAACAAAAGAGAAATTGGGGTAACCAATCGGTCATTCCCTTCCTGTTTCCCTTGATGCACTACCCATCATGGACATTCCAGGCAGACAAATAAAAGAAACCAGAATTCTTTCCCGTTTGTTTGAGCTGGTAAAAGAAACCCAGCTCACGGGCAGACATCTTCTTTTCAAACTGCTGGTCATAAAGGACATACATACACATGGCCATTCTATAGGCGTTCGGGGTCATTTGAAGAGGAGCAATGTCATAGTAGGTAATGATATCGTTGATGAAAGGATGTAGAGGGATGGACAAACCCATTCTAAAAAACGTGGCGGAAAATACAGCACAGGGTATCTGTTGGTCAGGTTCAAAGTTGTCAAAACGATGACACCTTTCCCCAGGGAAGGTACCACCAAGCGGCACTTGGGACGATGTTTTTGGACAAGAAGTTTTACTCTGTTAGCATTCATTGAGGTGTCTAGCTCCTCACAAGCAGGGATTACGCCTTGGGATTCATTGGGAGTTTCATCTTCTGAGGAAACCTCGACCTCAACTTCTGAATCAGGGAGTGGATAGTTGTCGGAAGATGTTTGACGAATGGCAATGGGTTGAGAATCTCTGATTTTGTGGGAAAAGAGATTGGTTCAGATGGATACAATAGCTTGTTCAGGAACCAGTACCTTGACTTTAGAACGAGTCCTGGTACTGACTGGTTTGATAGCAAGTGGATTTGATGGAAGGGTTCTAGCAGATAGAGGATCAGAGTCAATGGGAGTCTGCACCTCGTGGGCTGTTGACTGTTGGGAGCTTGCAGGGGTTGAATTCCCTGACATCTGCAAAAGATGATGCAGGGTAAGATAACAGCCAACAAGGGTCTTCGCAATCAGGCAAGCAAAAGGACAAGTAAACCGAAAAGCTTACGAAGGTTTTCGATTGGGGCTTTTGCGAGGGTTGTTGTTAAGGACCTAGGTCGAACAGGTGGTGGTCGGAGTAGTTCCCAAGGTTCGAGAATTACAAATTACAAGGTTGCTTCTACATCTAAAGGACAGATAAAGGTTCACAAGGGTCTTCACCTCGGGAGAGGTCGTAGCACATAGAAATCTAACCCTAAAACTATAGGAATTTTTTTCAATTATTGACTTAAATCTCTTTAGGAGACAGCTTATCAATGCTAACATGCCGGGGCATGTGTGATACATACAGTCGGTTATACATGCAAGTAAGAACAATCAGGAAGAAAAAGAGACACGGTGTTGAGTGCAATTCGTAACACCAAGGAAGACAAGAGTTAAAAGGGTTTTATGATTTTTACTTAATTATATGGCAGCAATATTGAGCAATTACAGGTCACAGAAGGAGGGTGTATGCGGCCTCTAGATCTTATATTTGACAACGCAGATGATACGAGTGTGTGGGTGTGCATATATGATTGTGTATATATGTATATATGCATACATATACGAGTCGAGTACATTCAAGAATGACATGCAATGACAAATCGGGAGTAAAAACGGCAGATAAAGATAGATTCATACCTGGTTGAGGGATGCAGGTTGAGGATGATCGAAAATCAGAGTATCGCCGGAACCCCAAGCCGTCTAGGAGCCTTCCTCCGGAGAAAGAGAAAGTGGAGAATGAGTAGTTTGTGTTGAAAAGTGAGATAAAAAAGAGAAAAAATGGATGAATGTGTGTTTAAGTACACACGGGAATAGGAGCAGCCGTGACAAGTGGCGTCCTTGGATAGGTTTAAAAAAAAAAGGCAAGCAACGGAAAATAGGAAGGATAAATGCAGATGCATGGTTCAATTTCCTAGGGGGAATATGCAGACACGGAGGTATATACGCCGAGGATTTTGATTAGATATCGAGTGTTCGGCTAAGGGCCTGCAGCTGGTTCTGAGGTTAAAAGTCGACCATTCGGGAACGAAATAGGTTTTGGTTCCTTTTATATTCAATACTACAACGAACCGGGGGTATTTGTTGTGCCCAAAATCTCACATGGGCTCAATTTAAGGCCCATACCGGTTGTAAGTCCAGTGGCGGTGTATTGGGCTAAGATTCTGGATATTGAGATGTAGGGTTAGGATGTCATGGGTCAGGTGCATGGCACTCTAATGTGGTTCAGAGTGTTGAGACAGGTTCAGGGCATCATGGTTTAGGTTCACGGTATCACGATAGGTGCAGGAATCAATAGAAAGGTCACAGTATCAAGGATTTGGTGAAAGGTGATGAGGTTCAACTGGTCTGAACCTCGAGACTGGTCACAGATGATGAGTGGTCGAAATCTTAAAAAGGCAGAGTACTAGTAGGACAAGGATTTAGCTACCTATACTTTAGGAGCACGGATTTATACCTATAAAAGGACTCCTAAATCAGATTAAACATGATGGATGAAGCAACTCTAATCAATATAGGACTTATATTGGCGGTTTCGGATGTACAGGGCATGCAGGAGAGTTTATAGGACTTAGTTATGGATGTGGATTAGGACACTGGAAAGCTCGGTTGGAGCTGACTAATTCGACTATAACTCTAAGATGGATTATCTTAGAGTGGCCGAATTCATGGCAATGAAGAAGTATAAACCTAATAGAACTACATGGGGCTTGATTCCTATAAATAGGATATGTAGGCACTTGACTAAAGGATTTCGGATTTTCACTCTTGAGAAACATAAGGTACGTGCACCTCAGTGATTCATATTCCAGCGAACTTACTGGTAGTGTAGGATTTACGCTGCCTATTTCGACCGGTGGTTTTGTCAACTCAGCCCCCGGAAACATACTTCAACCACCCTGTGTCAGCTGCGAGTTACAGGCCTCTAGCTGTAAACCCACAGCTCCGTCCGACAACCAAGGACGTGTTTCTCGAATATTCCAGCGAGATTCTCTCAATTGTGTTGTACCAAATTTCTCTCACAACACAAACTTTGGCACCAAAATGCATCAAACTCTTTCTTAATTTTGTGTCATACTTTCTTGAGTCGACGTCCATTGCACTAAATACATATAAATTAAAAATATTAAAATTACGGAATAATAAAACTTGAAGTACTAACCACCGCTTCAAACTTCAACTATTTGTATTATCACAAAATTACAAATTTCTTAAATATTTTTAGACGTCATAATAAAACTTTTTAGAAATTAAAATATACAAACAGTTATTATCAATATGCAATGTTATTAATGCACAGAAGTTATCATAAAATCCTCAACTTTGTGACGTGAGGAAAACTAATCAGTATGTCATGATTTTATTGGCAATTTAAGATATACTAAAGATTAAATTCTAAATAGGATTATAATATAAAGATCTAATAAATATTAAATCGTAAACATGATTGTAATATAACGTTATAATGAAGATTAAATTCTTAAAAAAATGATTTTTATATATTTATTGTCTTTCCTATAAATTCAAATCTAAGTAAGATAATTTAATTTTATTGAATTAAAATAGAGAAACTCTAAAAAAATAGATTAAAACTTAAATACAATTTAATTTAGTTGAGAAAAAAATTAATATTGTTTAATTAAATTTTAAATAATATTGACTTTTATATATTATTGTCTTTGCTAAAAATTTTAATTGAATTAAAATAGTGAAACTCTAAAAAAAATTGATTAAAACTTAAATAGGATCTAAGTTAGTTGAGAAAAAAAATTAATATTTGTTTAATTAAATTTTAAATAGGATTGACTTTTATATATTTACTAGTTTACTAAGCCGCGCTTTGCAGCGGCTTTATAATAATATCTCCAAATTTTCTCAAAATATATTCTACAAAATACATTTTTAAATAAAATAATATTTCTAATATAAAATTAATTTTTGTTTTGAATTATATATATATATATATATATAAAGTTCTAAATCGTTTAATCAAAAACTACAATTATACCTTCAGAGCTATTAAAATTTTCACTACCTCCAAATCTACTCCCATAACAAAAAAAATCAAAAAATATGAACAAACATCCTTTTTATTATTGGGAGAATTTTTTATTAACAACAAAAACAACAACAACCTCTTCCTTTTAAAAAAAAAAATTAATGACCTCTTCTCAATGTTTCTTATTCTTGTATGACTTTTGTTATTGATGCACCGACTTATTGAATTTTGTTAAAAATGCACACACTAAATAAATTATCGGTCGAATAAATCTTAACATGATATTTTCGAAATACATACACTATAAATTTCTTAATATACAATTTTTATCTTTGAATTTTCGTGTATGAATTACATAAAATATTTTACTAAAAGATATAATCTTTTCTCATAAAAATTAGAGCAATAACTATCTAAACTTTAAAAAACAATGATAAAATTTGTTTTTGAAGATATGATGAATTCTCCACTTTCGAGTTACCTTGTATACATACAGATGTATCAACTTTTAACTATAAATTCAAAACTAATAACGTACACACATAAATATTTAAATCAATTCACAACTGAATGTACATGAAAATCACCTTGCTCGGCCTATTACTATTATTTTAACTGATGAATCTCCCATGTCTTAACTCAATCAACAGTGATAGCAAATAACTTGTCTTGTCAAAGATTTTAATATGATCCTGTATTAGGATACAAACAAACGTAATAAGATAAATAACATAAAGGAAAAAGTCTCGTACTCATATATTCATATACACACTTTTAACATGAACAAACAAAAAAGTAAAAAAGAACAATGTTGACAACAAAAATTGACAGAGTTTAGGTGTATATTTATACTATTAATTAGCTGTTTGTATGAAAGTATTAAAGGTAATTAATTATTTACCAATTAATTACTTAATTTCTTATGCAAGACCGATCTAATTTCTTAACTTCTTATTTACCAATGTTCTTGTATTTTCTATTATATTACATTAAAAAAGAAAGTTTAGGAGAGTAGAATTTTAAGATGGTAATTTCATTTGAAAAGAAATATTATGAGAATATCTAGATAATAATAAAGAGAAGTTCAAAATAATGTAAAGTAATACACTTTTTTTTAATTTAGATATTTGAAGGCAGGAATATTATAATTGAATATTTATTTTCCTTCATTTGTAATATTTAGTTTTCTCCATTAGTAAAGATGTATTGTACATTTACTTTCTCTATTAGCAGAGATTTTAAATGCAAGAATATTATATTTACTTTCCTCGGTTAGTAGAGATTTTAAATGCAAGAATATTGAAATTGTATATTTAGTTTCCTCCATTAGTAAATATTTAAAAGGCAATTAAGTTTTTTTTCTAATCTTTGGTATTAATTACTTAATTTCTTATGCAAGACCGATTTAATTTCTTAACTTCTTATTTACCAAAACATTCTTGTATTTTCTATTATATCACATAAAAAAAGAAGAAAGTTTAGGAGAAAAGAATGTTAAGATGTTAATTTCATTTGAAAAGAAATATTATGAGAATATTTAGATAATAATAGAGGAGAGTTTAAAATAATGTAAGGTAATACATTTTTTTTTTATAATTTAGATATTTTGGAGGCAAGAATATTATTGTTGTGGAATAAAATCTGAGCTTACGAATTTAATGCGAGGGTTTAATGAGCTTCGAGCTTTTATGGCTGCACTTGTGTTTCGAGACTAAATCGGTCCTCACAAGATGCCTACGTATCTCAAATCGTTATTGAGAATCAAGCCAAAGACGTAGTTCTTGGTGTTGCCCTCGGGGCTATGGCGGAAGGGGCACACCAAGGACGTAGTGACTTGGAGGTCCTTATTCGAGGATGAAGTCTAAAACGTAGTTCTAGGGGTGCCTTTGTGGCTTGTTGCGCCTTCGAGGCGTTGTGACGTATGGAGCTGTGCCCAAAACGTAGTAGATGGCGTATGGAGCTGTGTCCAAAACGTAGTAGAGGACGTATGGAGCTGTGTCCAAAACGTAGTAGAGGACGTATGGAGCTGTGTCCAAAGCGTAGTTCTGATTGTAGGATCAGGGTCCTTATATAGGCGTCTAGAGCCTAATATTTATGGTATGTTTAGGAGTCTTAGGGAATAAGTCTCCTTTTTGATATTGGATAAACATTGTATTTCTTGCAGGATAATTCTTTTCCTTGTTGATAAAGGCTATGACTCATTAATTGCCTTTAATTGGGATTCCGGATCCTTCTTTGATGAATTTACCATATTTTGGACTCTTTTTATGAGCTGTATATTTTCCCCATTCATTAATTACGAAATTAATGAATAATCAGGGTGTCGGGCCTTAAATATCGGTCTTTCCATTGAATAGTCAATTATATTTCTATAATTACTTTTCTGTCCATATCATTTGCCCCCCAACTTCTGGGAAAATCTCCTTGGGGTTTTCGTAGAAGTTTCAACGTGTTTTTCCCAGAATTTTCCATTTTTAAAGGCATTTTCGACCTCAAATTAGGTCATTTTCGACCAGGAATTCGACCTCGATTGGTCCCAGGTCGATGGATTCGACCAGGAATTCCCATTCATTTTCGACCTCGGTCGTTCGACCTCGATCCAGCCTTCTTCGAGCAGGATTCTCGACCTCGATTGGTCCCAGGTCGATGGATTCGACCTCGACTTTCCAGTCATTTTCGACCTCGGTCATTCGACCTCGATCCCTTATGCTTTCGACCTCATTTTGGTACCAGGTCGATGGTTTCGACCTCGACATTCCAGTCATTTTCGACCTCGGTCATTCGACCTCGATCCCTTGTACTTTCGACCTCATTTGGGTACCAGGTCATTTTCGAACTCGGTCATTCGACCTCGATCCCATGCGTTTTTAAACTCATTTGGGTGTGAGGTCGAATGCTACGAGCTCATTTTCTGGGTCATTTTCGACCTCGAGCCTTCGAGCTCGGTCCAGGGTCTTTTCGACTCTAGATTTTTAATTTTTGTGCCTTATTTTGGTGCGAGATCGATTGATACGACCTCGATTTCTCCTGTATTGTCGACTTCGGTCGTACGACCTCGATTAAGGTTTTTTCGACCTAAAATCTTCAATTTTCCGTTTTTATTTGGGAGCGAAATCGATGGGTTCGACCTTGATTTCCCGTGTATTTTCGACCTTGGTCGTACGACTTCGTCTTAGGGTCTTTTCGACCTCAAATCTTTTATCCTTGTTTTTGCCTTGGTTTCATTCCAAATTTCATTCTTTCTTGGGCCTTAACTAGCCATATTTTTAATTGGACTTAAATTATTCCAGCCTTGGCCCTTATTGGGCCTTATTGTTTGGGCTTCGAATTCGCCTAAGACCCAAATTATTTGGGCTTCAATTTCTATAATCCATAAATGGATTTGTGGGCCTTAACTGGCTATAGACGGTTGCCCTTCCTTAACCGGTTGGGTTTCCAGTCACTTTGATTATAAAAGAGTGGAATTTCCACTTTATTATTCACTTCATAATTTCAGCTTTGGGCCTTAACTTGTTTAGGCTTTGAATTCGCCTGAGCCTCGAATTATTTGGGCTTTTTCTGGGTTTAAAATGGCTGATCGCGCTTCCCAACGTCTATGATAATGCACTAGGATTTCATAGAAGTTATACCGGTCTTTTTCGAGACTTGGGGTCTTTTTATCCCTTACCTGGGACTTACCACCCTTTTTTGGGGATTTTAATATACACTAGTGTTTCTCGAGTATCGTCTTGGTGTAAAGTGTGGAGCGACCTACACATTTACGACGATTTTGCCTTATTCGAGGCTAACTTGTCATTTGCATAAGCCTCTTACGTCTTATACCATCTTGTTTTGGCTTCACGCCTTTCATATCGAATGATGAAGTTTGGACTGAATGTCTTAGGTTTATGGGGTTTCAACCCTTACATAATATTCAAGTTTAAAAACTTGGATTGGTTTTATCAAACCTTATTTCTAGTAGTGAATCCATTCAGGAAACACCTTAAACATAGTAAACTTTCAAGTTTGCAGCATGCCAAGTCCTTGGCACCTCATGCCCCTCGAGGGTTTCTAGCTTGTATGAGCCTCGACTAAATACGTTTTTAACGCGATATGGTCCTTCCCAATTGGGGGCCAGCTTGCCTTTTTGTCCGACTCCGGATTCCTCAATCTTTCGAAGAACCAAGTCTCCTTGTCGAAAGAACCTTTCTTTAACCCTTAGGTTGTAGTAGAAAGATGCCTTCTTTTTATGTTCGACTATCTTGGCGTTTGCCTCATGTCTAACTTCGTCAATTAGATCTAAAGCTAGACTCAAGTCTTCTTCATTTGTTTATGGTTCATAAGCCTTAACTCTTGGAGACATGTGAGTAATCTCCACTGGAACCACTGCCTCTGCTCCATATGCCAGCAGAAATGGGGTTGCTATAGTGATGACTTTGCAGGTAGTACGATATGCCCAAAGTATGGGGAGCAATTCGTCTACCCAAGTATTTCTGGAGCGTTCAACTCTTTTCTTTAGTCCATCCAGGATAATTCGATTTGCAACCTCAGCTTGCCCATTTGCTTGAGGATGGGCAACAAAAGTGAAGCGCAACTTGATATCATTCTCATCACAATACTTCTTGAACTCATCGTTGTTAAACTGAGTTCCATTGTCCGTGACCAGGACTCGTGGAATTCCATACTTGCATATCACACTTCCTTAGAAGAATTGCATCACTTGCTTGGTGGTTATCTTGGCTAATGGCTTAGCCTCAATCCACTTGGTGAAGTAGTCAATTGCCACTATCAAGAACTTTCTTTGAGCACTCGCCATTGGAAATGGCCCAAGTATATCCATTCCCCACATAGCAAAAGGGATAGGAGAGTTAATGGATGTCATCATCTCAGGTGGTTGTCTAACCACTGGTGCATGTTTCTACATTTTCTCACATAGCTTTTAGCATCAGCAAGCATACTTGGCCAATAGAAACCTAGACGGGTGACTTTATGAGCAAGGGCTCTGCCCCCCAAGTGTTGCCCACAAATTCCTTCATGTACTTCCTTTAGGGCCAATTCTGCCTCTTGAGGTCTCAAACATTTCAGATATGGAATGATGAAAGACTTCTTGTATAGGAGTCCCTCAATCAGGGTATACCTTAGTGCTCTGACGTATAGCTTTCGTGCTTCTGAAGTATCGTTGGGTAGCCACCCAGTTTCCAGATGAGCTTTGATGGGATCCATCCAACAGCTGCCAACATCAATGGGTGCTACCAACTTTCCGTTGATGCTTGGGGTCTTCAAGACTTGGAAGTATACACTCCCTGCATAGTTTTCAATTTCAGAAGAAGCAAACTTAGACAGGGCATCAGCCTTTATGTTTTCTTCCCTTGGAATGTGCTCCACATAGCATTCGTCAAATTGAGTCATGATGGCCTTAACAAGTTTTAAGTACTTGGCCATGACTTCATCTCTGGCCTCAAATTCCCCATTTACTTGGGAAACCACTAGCCTCGAGTCTCCACATACTTTCAGAGTTTTGACCCTCAAAGCTCCAGCCAGCCCTAAGCCAGCTATCAGAGCTTCATACTCAGCTTCGTTGTTTGTCGTTGGGAAGTCCAGTTTTAGTGCGTACTCTATGAGGAATCCATCAGGACTTTGTAGCACTAAACCGGCTCCACTTGATTTTGTTTTTGATGCTCCATCAAAATATAGCACCCAACATTCTTTGGAGATTATGTCTTCAGTTTCCTTTTCTTCCATTGTTACTTCCTGCCCCCCGACTTCTTGGTTGTCAATGGTACATTCAACCATGAAGTCAGCGAGTGCTTGAGCTTTTATGGCCGTTCGAGGCTTATACTTGATGTCGAATTCGCCCAATTCAATGGCCCATTTGATCAATCTTCCACTAACTTGAGGGCTATGCAAGATGTTTCTTAGAGGTTGATCAGTCAAGACCTCTATCTTGTGAGCCTGGAAGTACGGGCGTAGCTTTCTTGAGGCCATTATCAAGGCCAAGGCAAACTTCTCAATCGTTGAGTAGTTTATTTCTGCCCCATGTAGAATCTTACTCACATAGTAGACGGGCTTCTTCACTTTCAATTCTTCCTTTATCAAAACAGCTCCCAGGGCAGTGTTGGATACTGCCAAGTATAGATAAAGAACCTCCCCTGATTTTGGTTTGGCCAATAGTAGTGGCTCAGTCATGTATTTCTTCAGGGCCTCAAAGGCCTCTTGGCTTTCAGTTGTCCATTCAAAAAATTTCACTTTCTTGAGTGCTTTAAAGAAGGGTAAACACTTCTCTCCTGACTTGGAGATGAATCTTCCCAATGCTGCCACTCTTCCCGTTAATTTCTGGACATCTTTGACAGTCCGTGGTGGCTCCATATCTAGAATTGCTTTGATTTTGTCGGGATTGGCCTCGATTCCTCTCTTGGAAACCATCAGGCCTAAAAACTTTCCCGAGCCTACACCAAAGGCACACTTAGTTGGATTCAACATCATCTTGTGGTGCCTTAGCACTTCAAATGCCTCTCGGAGGTGCTTAATGTGATTGACCTTATCGAGGCTCTTGACTAACATGTCATCTACGTAGACCTCCATGGTTTTCCCAATTAGGTGTCCAAAAATTTTGTTCACCAATCTTTGGTATGTTGCCCCTGCATTCTTAAGTCCAAATGCCATGACTAAGAAGCAGAAAACACCAAAGTTAGTGATGAATGATACTTTTGCGATGTCATCCTCATGCATCTTGATTTGATTGTATCCACTAAAGCCATCCATGAAGCTAAGCATCGCGTGTCCAGCTGTAGCATCTATTAGTGCATCAATCCTTGGTAAGGGAAAAAAATCCTTAGGACATGCATCATTCAAGTCAGTGAAGTCGACGCACATCCTCCATTTTCCGTTAGCCTTTTTGACAATCACGGGGTTAGCCAACCACTCAGGGAATTGGATTTCCTCAATGAACCCAACTTCCAAAAGCTTATTCACTTCTTGCTTAATGGCTTCAAGCCTCTCTGGAGCAAAATTTCTTTTCTTTTGTTTCACTGTCTTTCTTTCTGGATCCACATTCAATTTGTGAGATATCAATTGGGGATCAATCCCTGGCATGTCGGCCGCTGTCCAAGCAAAAACGTCATTATTTTCTTGAAGAAAAGACGTGAGTTTGCTCTTCAATGGTTCGGGCAGTAGTACCCCAATATAAGTCACCTTCTCTGGTTCTCCTAGGACTAGGGGAATTGGGACCAAGTCCTCAGCCGGTTTCCCCCTTCTGTCCTCGTTGTCGCTGATATTCATGTCTTCAATTGGGAGAACTTGCCCCCTGGTTCCATCAGGCCTTAACGCGGCTACATAACAACTTCTAGCCATCTTTTGGTCTCCTCGTTCTTCACCAATCCCATTCCTCGTTGGGAACTTGATTTTTAGATGATAAGATGAGGCGACAGCCTTGAACGCATGAAGACCAGTCCTTCCCAGGATTGCATTGTAGGTTGAAGTCGCTTTTATAACTATGAAGTTCAACATCTGAGTAGACGTATTCATCCCTTGCCCCATGGTCATTGGGAGTTGGATAGTGCCTTCCACTTTTGATTCCACCCCGTTGAATCCGTATATAGGCATATTTGAGGGTGTTAGCTGAGAATCAGTGTAACCCATCTTGATAAAAGCATCGTGGAACAAGATATCCACTGAAGCTCCATTGTCGACCAGGACTCTCTTTGTTTCGGAGTTACCTATCACAGGTACTATGACTAAAGGATCATCGTGGGGAAACTTCACTCCCTCCAGGTCTGAATCATCAAAACCTATTGATACTTCTGTTCGGGCACGCTTCGGTGCTTTTCCAACCACAGTCATTACCTCTCGAGCATAAGCTTTTCTTTAGTTTCGGGAGGACCCAGCAGCAGTTGGCCCTCCGAATATCATGTTGATGACTGGCCCTCGGGGCTTAGGGTTACGATCTTGGTCGTTGTCCCTTCTGTCGTAATCCTTCCTTTCATAGTTTCCTCTTTGACTCCCTTGATTTCCATCCTTGGTGAATTTGCTGAGTTTTCCTCTTCGTATCAGAAATTCGATCTCATCTTTCAATTGCCTACAATCGTCGGTGTCGTGACCGACTTCTTTGTGGAACCGACAGAACTGATTTTGGTTCCGTTTGGACATATCAGTCCTTAGTGGCTTCGGCCATCGGAGTTCCTTCTCCTTTGCTATCTCCATTAGAATTTGGCTCCTGGGTGTGTTCAATCTTGCATACTTCGTAAACTTTGGCCCAAAATTGCTCCTCTTGGGTGGAGAATCAGAATCCTTTGATGTTCTAGGAAACTTTTCCTTGATGTCATACTCCTGAGTTTCCTTTCTTTTCTTTGAATTCCCACTGCCACCAGCAGCGGGTTCATACTTTCTCATATTTTCTTCAGCCTTGATGTACTTTCTGGCTCTATCTTGGAGCTTCAACATGCTCTCGGGTGGATGCTTTGCCAAAGATCTCTTGAAGTGATCATCAGTGGTTCCTTGTTGCAGGGCTATCATAGCTACTTTGTCCTCCAAGTCCGGGACTTTCAGAGCCTCCCTAGTGAATCGATTTATATAATCCCTCAAGGCCTCATTCCTTCCTTGTTGGATTCCCATGAGAGACGCAGAACTTTTCTCATGCACCCTTCCGCTAACAAATTGGTTGATAAACGCCTTGCTCAGTTCCTTAAAAGACCCAATAGAGTTGGGAGGAAGACGGCTATAAGATCATTGGGCCATGCCTGCCAAGGTTTGTGGAAACGCCCTGCACTTGACAACATCATTGGTTGGCTGCAACAACAGTGCATTGGAGAATGTTCTTACATGATTAGCGGGATCTCCCGTTCCATCATAAGATTTAATCGTTGGCATCTTGAATTTCCTAGATATGGTAGCTTTCATGATGTCTTGAGTAAATGGTGGTGTAGGATCATCAGGATCTCCCAGGGGCAACAAAATACTAGGATCGCCCTTTGGGGCTTCAGCCCTCTTGGTTCTTCTTGGTGTTGGGTCCAGGTTGATTATCGGGACTCTTCCAGTTGCTCGGCTTTGGGCTTTTGCGGCCTCCTGTTTTGCCAGTAATTTCTTGAGCCTTGCAGCCTCTGCCTCGTGGGCTGCAATCTTTTCCTTAGTAGTTTGGGGTTGTTCCCGATTTGATTGGGAAGAATGTCTCCTCCTTGGGGCAACATCCCTCTCTTCTCCAGATGAATAATTCTCGTCCTCAGTATAGGGACCCGAGTAGTCTTGAATCAAAGGGGTCATTCGAGTTTGTTGGTTTTAGGGTCCCAGACCTTGTATATAAGAGGGAACATATGCTTCATGGTAAGTGGGGTTGAGACCACTTCTGCCCATCGTGGGTCGATGAGGCATGTCATAGTTTGGCATCCCAAGAGTTTGAGTTGCGTATTGGGGAAGATCCGTAGTATGGAATTGAAGGCCACTTGGTGCATTCATGAGCAGTGGGGAGGTCGTGATTGGTTGCTGGTGAGTGGTCTCTTGTGGATTAGATCCATGAACGACCATTTGCAGGGGATTCGTCCCTTCAACCGAAATTGGGATTTCCGGCCCTTGAGTGGTGGTGAGGGGGATATTCGCCCCTTGAATGCCAGTAGTTGGCGGTGGTTGATTTCCGTGAGCATCAGCCTCGGAGGTGATAGGAAGCTCCTCAGAAGTTTGAGTATCTCGAGTTGTTCTTCGTGTGTTTGCCATGGTTGATGTTGTCTTCCCACAGACGGCGCCAAATGTTGTGGAATAAAATCTGAGCTTACGAATTTAATGCGAGGGTTTAATGAGCTTCGAGCTTTTATGGCTGCACTTGTGTTTCGAGACTAAATCGGTCCTCACAAGATGCCTACGTATCTCAAATCGTTATTGAGAATCAAGCCAAAGACGTAGTTCTTGGTGTTGCCCTCGGGGCTATGGCGGAAGGGGCACACCAAGGACGTAGTGACTTGGAGGTCCTTATTCGAGGATGAAGTCTAAAACGTAGTTCTAGGGGTGCCTTTGTGGCTTGTTGCGCCTTCGAGGCGTTGTGACGTATGGAGCTGTGCCCAAAACGTAGTAGATGGCGTATGGAGCTGTGTCCAAAACGTAGTAGAGGACGTATGGAGCTGTGTCCAAAACGTAGTAGAGGACGTATGGAGCTGTGTCCAAAGCGTAGTTCTGATTGTAGGATCAGGGTCCTTATATAGGCGTCTAGAGCCTAATATTTATGGTATGTTTAGGAGTCTTAGGGAATAAGTCTCCTTTTTGATATTGGATAAACATTGTATTTCTTGCAGGATAATTCTTTTCCTTGTTGATAAAGGCTATGACTCATTAATTGCCTTTAATTGGGATTCCGGATCCTTCTTTGATGAATTTACCATATTTTGGACTCTTTTTATGAGCTGTATATTTTCCCCATTCATTAATTACGAAATTAATGAATAATCAGGGTGTCGGGCCTTAAATATCGGTCTTTCCATTGAATAGTCAATTATATTTCTATAATTACTTTTCTGTCCATATCAATTATAATCGAATATTTAGTTTCCTCTGTTAGTGATATTTAGTTTCCTCCATCAGTAAAGATCTATTGTATATTTACTTTCTCTATTAGTAGAGATTTTAAATGCAAGAATATTATATTTACTTTCCTCTATTAGTATATATTTTAAATGCAAGAATATTGAAATTGTATATTTAGTTTTCTCAATTAGTAAATATTTAAAAGGCAGTTGCGATTTTTTCTAGTTTTTTGGTATTAATTACTTAATTTCTTATGCAAGACCGATCTAATTTATTAACTTCTTATTTACCAAAACGTTCCTGTATTTTCTATTATATTACATAAAAAAAGAAAGTTTAGGAAAGCAGTATGTTAAGATATTAATTTCATTAAAAAAGTATTATGAGAATATTTAGATAGTAATAGAGGAAAGTTCAAAATAATGTAAGGTAATACACTTTTTTTCTAATTTAGATATTTTGAAGGCAAAAATATTATAATTGAATATTTAGTTTCTTTTATTAGTGATATTTAGTTTCCTCCATTAGTAAAGATCTATTGTATATTTACTTTCTGCATTAGTAGGGATTTTAAATGCAAAAATATTATATGTTTCCTCTATTAGTAAGTATTTAAAAGGTAATTGAGATTTTTTCGAATTTTTAATATTATTAATTCAAAAAATTGAGAAAATTAGAAAAATAGAACGAAGCGATCTGAGAGCGCCACCTCACCGCCCTCGTCTTCTCCTTTATATAATAGTACTAGTTTACTAAGTCGCGCTTCGCAGCGGCTTTATAATAATATCTTTAAATTTTCTCAAAAAATATTCTACAAAATACGTTTTTAAATAAAATAATATTTCTAATATCAAATTAAGTTTTGTTTTGAATTATATATATATATATATATATATATATATATATAAAGTTCTAGATCGTTTAATCAAAAACTACAATTAGACCTTCAGAGCTATTAAAATATTCATTACCTCCAAATCTATTCTCAGTAAGAAAAAAATCAAAAAATATGAACAAACATCTTTTTTGTTGCTGGGAGATTTTTTTTATTAATAATGATATCTTTTTGTCAAAACAAATAACAACAAAAACAACAACAACCTCTTCCTTAAAAAAAAAATAAAATATTGACCTCTTCTCAATATTTCTTAGTCTTGTATGACTTTTGTTATAGATGCACCGACTTATTGAATTTTGTTAAAAATGCACACACTAAATAAATTTTTCAGTCGAATAAATCTTAACATGATATTTTCGAAATACATACACTACAAATTTCTTAATATACAATTTTTATCGTTGAATTTTCGTGTATGAATTAAAGAAAATATTTTACTAAAAGATATAATCTTTTGTCATAAAATTTAGAGCAATAACTATCTAAACGTTAAAAAATAATGATAAAATTTGTTTTTGAAGACATGATGAATTTTCCACTTTCGAGTTACCTTGTATACAGGTGTATCAACTTTTAACTATAAATCCAAAACTAATAATGTACACACATAAACATATAAATCAATTCACAACTGAATGTACATGAAAATTACCTTGCTCGGCCTATTATTTTAATTAATTAACTGATGAATCCCCCTCCTTATTAATCCATGGCTTAACTCAATCAACACTAATAGCAAATAACTTGTCTTGTCAAAAATTTTAATATGATCCTGCAATAGGATACAAACAAACGTAATAAGATAAATAACATAAAGGAAAAAGTCTTATACTCATGTACTCATATACACACTTTTAACATGAACAAACAAAAAATTAAAGAAGAACAATGTTGACAACAAAAATTGCAGTAGACAATTAACAGAGTTTAGGTGTATATTTATACTATTAATTAGCTGCTTGTACGAAAGTATTAAAGGTAATTAATTATTTACCAAGTAATTACTTAATTTCTTATACAAAACCGATCTAATTTCTTAACTTTTATTTACCAATATGTTCTTGTATTTTCTTTTATATTACATTAAAAAAGAAAGTTTAGGAGAGCAGAATGTTAAGATGATAATTTCATTTGAAAATAAATATTATGAGAATATCTAGATAATAATAAAGGGAAGTTCAAAATAATGTAAAGTAATACACTTTTTTTTTAATTTAGATATTTGAAGGCAAAAATATTATAATTGAATATTTAGTTTCCTCCATTTGTAATATTTAGTTTCCTCCATTAGTAAAGATCTATTGTATATTTACTTTCTCCATTAGTAGAGATTTTAAATGCAAGAATATTATATTTACTTTCCTCTATTAGTAGAGATTTTAAATGCAAGAATATTGAAATTGTATATTTAGTTTTCTCCATTATTAAATATTTAAAAGGTAGTTGAATTTTTTTCTAGTTTTTTGTATTAATTACTTAATTTCTTATGCAATACCGATCTAATTTATTAACTTCTTATTTACCAAAACGTTCCTGTATTTTCTATTATATTACATAAAAAAAAAAGTTTAGGAGAGCAGTATGTTAAGATAGTAATTTCATTAAAAAAATATTATGAGAATATTTAGATAATAATAGAAGAAAGTTCAAAATAATGTAAGGTAATACACTGTTTTGGTAATTTAGATATTTTGAAGGGAAGAATATTATAATTTAATATTTAGTTTCTTCCATTAGTGATATTTAGTTTCCTCATTAGTAAAGATCTATTGTATATTTACTTTCTCCATTAGCAGGGATTTTAAATGCAAAAGTATTACATGTTTCCTCTATTAGTAAGCATTTAAAAGTTAATTGAGATTTTTTCGAATTTTTAATATTATTAATTCAAAAAATTGAGAAAATTAGAAAAATAGATTCAAAAAATTGAGAAAATTAGAAAAATAGAACGAAGCGATCTGAGAGCGCCACCTCACTGCCCCCGTCTTCTACTTTATATAATAGTATTGATTGATTGATTGGCTTCCCTAAAAATTTGAGTGTAAATAAGGAATGTCTTCCCTAAAATTATATCATGTTAAACATGTTTTTTCTCAATAACATGCGCTCTCGTTAAAATTTTGGCTCAGATCATTAAATATGTTTTCTCTCGATAACATGCTTTCTCGTTGTTACTAATCAAAATAGATAACAAACTAATTTACTAAATAAATTATATCAGTTATTAATTAATTTTTTTCCATCTTAAAATTTAATTTAAATCATCCTTTACATGGTATAATAATAATATAATAAAAGATATGTGTGTGTATATAATGATATTGATTGATATTTAATTTTCAAAATTTTAAAATTTGACTTAAATAGAAAATTTAGGAGAATACTAAAATGGTAAATTTAGTTTCTTAATAAAAAATTGAATATTAAAATGATATACTTAGTTTTCTCTATTAGTAAAAAAATTTCAAAGGCAAGAAAATAAAAATAATATATTTTGTTTCATTCATTAATAAAGATTTAAAATACAATTGAGATATTTTCTAATATTTAATTTTAATAATTCAAAAATTCGAGAAAATTATAAAAAAAAGATTGAGGTGATTTGGGGGACCCACCTCACTATCCTTGTCTTCTCCATAATATGTTTTAAAATTTTAAGCTTTGGCTTAGATATAAAATTTAGAAAATATTAATATAATATATTTAGTTTTCTACGTTAGTAATTATATTTATAAATAAAAAAATTTAAAATTTTAAAAATTGTATATTTAATTTCCTCCATTAGTAAAGATTGTAAAGGTAAGATTCTACATTATTATGTTCTTATTTTTTCTGATAGAAAGTATTATCTAATTAACTATTTAAATTATAATAAAAAGTAATTTTGTTTATGTTTCATTTTTCATTGTGAAAGTTGGTTGTTTCATAAATTTGATATCAGCCTCCAAGCATAGATATTTTATCGTATATAATAACATCTTATATACTTTCTAATGATAATCCTTAGTGATCTCCGGTCTATTTTTTTCGTTCATCGTATCTTTCAGAAAGTAGGTTAGTGATCCCGATTATAAAATACTGATATCAGTCTCTTTTTTCGTTCATCGACACTTGCAAGCTGTCTCTTTTTTCGTTCATCGACACTTGCAAGCTCCTACATATTTTGTATAGACATATTGAATCATCACATTACAATTGAATTATCTGATACTCAATATCAAGATGATCAACTTATAAAAACAACCCTACATCAAAATAAAAATTATGAGTATAATACAATATAATACTAAAAAAAAAGGAAGAACATGGTCAAAGAATACATGCGTATCAATTATCAAATATTATACTAATGATGTCTCGAATTCAAGTTTAAACAAATCGATGTAAAAGTACGATAGAAAATTTAACTTACTTATCTGGTAAATTATATATATATATATATATATATATATATATATATATATATATATATATATATATATATCAATACTATTATATAATAGACGAAACATTAAAAGTTTGGTTGGTCGGTATGGTACGTTGTGATTTTACTTAATTGCCCTTAATTAACTGTACTTTGTGTTTTTACTTAATTAACCTTACTTATTTATATAAATATATTATTAAATAATAATATTACATATTTATAACCAATTATCTTTTTCACCTAAAATACATTATTTTTTCTAACAAATTCCCCTACTTTTTCAAATATATCACGGACAATTACCTTTTTTTAACTAAAACATGTTAGTTTTTCTATTTTTTCTTACTAAAACCCCTCATTTTCCAAAAATATCACGGACGTTTAGTTATTTATTTTTAAAACTATTTTAATATTATAATTATTTTTTAAAAGTTTACCTATTTTAACATGTCTACCTATTTTTCTTAACAAATGCAATTACTACAAATATTAAAATATAAATAATCAAATACCTATTTATAACCAATTACCTTTTTAGCTAAAATATATTATATATTTTTTCTAAAAAGTTCCTTCTTTTCTAAATATATCACGGGAAATTGTCTTTTACAATTTACTTTTTCTATTTTTCTCACTAAAATCCATTCTTTTTCCAAAAATATCACAGGAAACCATTTAATTATTTATTTTAAAACGTATTTAAATACTTTTAATTATTAAATTTTAAAATCTCATTTTCCAAAAATATCACGGGCATTTACCTTTCTAAACTAAATATATGTTACATTTTTTCTAACTAAAACCCTTCATTTTCAAAAATATAACGGGCGACCCCATACTTATTTATTTTAAAATCTGTTTTAATGTTTTTAATTAATTAAAAATGTTTAGCTATTTTAACATGTCTACTTATTTTTTGCACAATTACAATTAATAAAATATTAAAACAATAATAATAAAATAATAATTAACAATCCGTGCATCGCACGGGTTTTAAGCTAGTATTTATATCCCGTGCGATGCACGGTCTTCTTTAATATTTTCTTATTTTTTATTTAGATTTTAGTTATTATATATAATTTGATAAAATTTTAATATATATATATATATATATATATATATATATATATATTGGATTTATAAATCTAACAATATAATATTTAAATTTAATATATTATTGACGTAATCAATAGTAGTATTTTAGATATTAAAATATAAAATATTTTAAAATAACATATCTAATGATTCGTATTTTTTTACTCTTAAAAATCTAAAAAGGGACTCAAGTGCAAATATCAAAATATGTGCTTTTTCAATATACCGAGTTTATTTGAATATACTATTACTTTTATTTTAATTAATTATCTCGTTTAAATTGAATGTTAAAAAAATTATAATAAACATGAATTTCATAAGTTTAATATAATAATATTACCAATATATCTATCTTTTGCCCGTGTTATTTTTAATTTGAACATGAGTTGTTTCAGTTAAAAAATATAAACAGGTAATATTCTTAAAAAGACAATTAGTTACTTATTAACAATTATATAAAATTATATTAATTTTTTTATATATACGTCTGCATTACTTTTAGAAAATTAGTTGTTTAAGTTAGAAAATATAAAAGAGGTGATTTGTTTTAGCTGAAAAGAATAACTTGTTATTTATTAATATTTATATAAAACAATATTACCATTGTATATTTATTTTGCATGTATTATATTTAGAAGATAAGTTGTTTTAGTTAGAAAATATAAAACACATAATGTGTTTTAGCTGTCGGTTATAAATATATAATAATATTACCATTTTATATATATATTACCCGTCTTATTTTTAGAAAATGATTTGTTTTAGTTAAATAGATATATGAAATAGGTAATATAATTTAGCTGAAAAAGGTAATTGGTTATCAATAACTTGGTTTCCATATATGTGTCCTATTTATAAGATGAGTTGTTTTAGGTAAAAAATATAAAAATAATGTGTTTTAGCTGAAAAAGGTAATCAATTATAAATATATAATAATATTACCATATTATATATATGTTGCCCGTTTTATTTTTAGAAGATGAGTTGGTTTGGTTTAAAAAAAATATATAAAATAGGTAATGTAGTGAAAAAAGGTAATTGGTTATTAATAAATTGATTATAGATAGGCCCGTGAATCGGCCCAAATACCGACCGACCGACCGACCGACCAAAACTTTTAATGTTTCGTCTTTAATAATATAGTATAGATATATATATATATATATATATATATACTAGCCTATAACCCGTGCGATGCACGGATGAATTTTAGTATTTTTTATCTTATTATCTATATCTTGATTTATATGATTTTAAAAAGTAATCAAATATAATAATATATGTATGATGTTATTCTAAGTTTTTTTTTTATTTTAATTTTAAAAATTCTTAATATGTTGTTGATGAAATAATATATTGAACTTTTGAATGTAGTTTAGAAAAATAGATGATATAAATATTTAATAATAATATGTTGTTGACGGGATTCAAACCTTGAACCCGTGTGAGCATTTTAGATATCAAAAAAAAAAATTTAATATTACATCAAACGGTTCTCATTTATCTATATTTACATCTAACGGTTATTATTTAGAGGACCAAACTACCAACCAACCAAATGACCAAACTACCAACCAAATAGAGGGTGGTTTGCTTATAATATTATAGTATAGATTCTAAGTTTTTTTTTGTATTTTGATTTTAAAAATTCTTAATATGTTGTTGATGAAATAATATACTGAACTTTTGAATGTAGCTTAGAAAAATAGATGATATAAATATTTAATAATAATATGTTGTTGACGGGATTCGAACCTTGAACCCGTGTGAGCATTTTAGATATCAAAAAAAAATATAATTTTAATATTACATCCAACTGTCCTCATTTATCTATATTTACATATAACGATTATTATTTAGAGGACCAAACTACCAACCAACCAAATGACCAAACTACCAACCAAATAGAGGGTGGGTTGCTTATAATATTATAGTATAGATTCTAAGTTTTTTTTTGTATTTTGATTTTAAAAATTCTTAATATGTTGTTGATGAAATAATATACTGAACTTTTGAATGTAGCTTAGAAAAATAGATGATATAAATATTTAATAATAATATGTTGTTGACGGGATTCGAACCTTGAACCCGTGTGAGCATTTTAGATATCAAAAAAAAAAAAAAATTTAACATTACATCCAACGGTTCTCATTTATCTATATTTACATCTAACGATTATTATTTAGAGGACCAAACTACCAACCAACCAAATGACCAAACTACCAACCAAATAGAGGGTGGTTTGCTTATAATATTATAGTATAGATTCGAACCTTGAACCCGTGTGAACATTTTAGATATCAAAAAAAATATAATTTTAATATTACATCCAACGGTTCTCATTTATCTATATTTACATCTAACGATTATTATTTAGAGGACCAAACTACCAACCAACCAAATGACCAAACTACCAACCAAATAGAGGGTGGTTTGCTTATAATATTATAGTAAAGATAAGGAGTTAATAGTATGGATAGATAGATAGATTTATAATATTAGTATTTTATGCTACTAAATGGAATAGTCCGTGATATTTTTGAGGTTTTAGTTAAGAGAAATATTAGTTATGAAATATAAAAATGAATATACGTTTTGGAAAAAAAGCTAATCGGTTTGTTATTAATAATTATAATATTATTATTTTATTTTATTAAATAGATATGTTCGTGATATTTTTGGAAAATGAGAGGTTTTAGTTAGGAAAAATAGAAAAGTATAAATTTTAGTTAGAAAATATAAAAAAGAATATACAATTTGGCTAAAAAAGGTAATGAGTTAGTTATTAGCAATTATAACTTTATTATGTTATTTTAATACATAAAACTGTTTGCAATATTTTTGGAAAATGAGATGTTTTAGTTAGGAAAAATAGAAAATATATTTTATATAATAATTTTAATATTTTATCTAACGGTTCTCATCGATTTGATCAAAAATATCTAACGGCTATGAATTGAGTGACCAGACTACAAAAACTTTCATGACCAGACTACAAAACTTTTAATGTTTCGTCTTTAATAATATAGTATAGATAGATAGTATATATATATGAATGATTGTTGGAGAAGAAGTTAGTGTTGAATAATTAAGGTAAACTTTTGTAATAAGTTTCAAATTGGTGCCGAAGAGAAATTTAGGAAAATATTAGTAAAAGTCTTTTTCAATTTTAAAATTTGGGAAAATTGTTTAGGAGAATATCCATTAGTCAAGATTTTAAAGGCAAAAATATTAAAATTGTATATTCAGTTTCCTTCATTAGGAAAGATTTAAAAAAATAAATGAGATATTTTTTAATTAAGAAGAATATTAAAATTGTATATTCAGTTTCCTTAATATAAAGAATAAGATAAATAAAAGAAGAAATGAGATAAATATTGATAAGCTAAAAAGATAAAGATGTTGAATATTAATAAAAAGATAAAGATGTCCAAAAATATCAGGACTAAAACCTTACTTATATAGTTTAAAACTATTTTAATACTTTTAATTATTAAAAAAGTTTACCTATTTTAACATGTCTACTTAATTTTTTTAATAAATAAAATTAATAAAATATGAAAATATGAATATTGAAATAACAATTATTAAAAACACTCCTTTAAGCTAGTATATATAAAGAAGAAGATAAATAAAAGGAGAAAGAATATAAAGATTGATAAGATAAAAAGATAAATATATCGAATATTAAAATAGTATATTTACTTTCCTCCATTATTAAATATTTTAATGGAAAAAAATATTAAAATTGTATATTTAGTTTCCTACATTAACAAAGATTTAAAAGACAATTGAGATTTTTTCTATCATATAAATTCAAATTTAAATAAGAAACTTTAATTTTATTGAATTAAAATTGAGAAAGGAAAGAATATTAAAATTGTATATTCCGTTTCCTCCCTTAGTAAAGATTTAAAACAAAATTGAGATTTTTTCTATCCTATAAATTCAAATTTATATAAGGAACTTTAATTTTATTGAATAAAAATTGAGAAAAAAAAAGAATCTTAAAATTTTATATCAGTTTCCTCCATTAGTAAATATTTAAAAGTTATTTCATATTTTCTATCCTATAAATTCCAATTTAAATAAGGAATTTTTTTTTTGAATTAAAATTGTATATTTAGTTTTCTCCATTAACAAAGATTTAAAAGGCAATTGATATTTTCTCTATCCTATAAATTTGAATTTAAATAAGTAAATTTAATTATATTAAATTAGAATTCAAGAGCTCTAAAAAAAATAGTTATATTTAGTTTACTTTATTAGTAAATATTTAAAAGACAGTTGAGATTTTTTCAAAAATTTAGACTCCATTAGTAAAGATTTAAAAAGAAATTGAGATTTTTTCTATCCTATAAATTCAAATTTATATAAGGAACTTTCATTTTATTGAATAAAAATTGAGAAAGGGAAGAATCTTGAAATTGTATATCAGTTTGCTCAATTAGTAAAGTTTTAAAAGGTATTTGATATTTTTCTATCCTATAAATTCTAATTTAAATAAGAAAATTTAATTTTATTGAATTAAAATTGTATATTTTGTTTCCTCCATTAACAAAGATTTAAAAGACAATTTAGATTTTTTTTATCCTACAAATTCAAATTTAAATAAGTAACTTTAATTTTATTGAATTAATTCTATCCTACAAATTCAAATTTAAATAAGTAACTTTAATTTTATTGAATTAAAATTGAGAAAGAAAATAATATTAAAATTGTATATTCTATTTCCTCCATTAGCTAAAATTTAAAAGACAATTGATATTTTCTATATCCTATAAATTTTAATTTAAATAAGGAAATTTAATCATATTAAATTAAAATTCAAGAGCTCTAGAAAAATAAATAAATAGTTATATTTAGTTTCCTTTATTAGTAAAGATTTAAAAGACAATTGAGATTTTTTTCTATCATATAAATTCAACTTTAAATAAGGAACTTTCATTTTATTGAATCAAAATTGAGAAAGGAAAGAATCTTAAAATTATATATCAGTTTCCTCATTAGTAAAGATTTAAAAGGCAGTTGATATTTTTCTATCCTATAAATTCGAAGTTAAATAAGGAAATTTAATTTTATTGAATTAAAATTTAGGAGCTCTAGAAAAATAGATAAATAGCTTTCGGACGATCTGAGATCTCCTAGGGGTTTTCCTTTATATATATAAAGATATTGATATATTTTAATGCTTTTAATAAAACAATTTTTTTTTTACTATTGAACTTTTTTTTTTTTTGTAATTTTCAACTTTAGATTTTATTAACAATATAAAAATGAGAGAAAGTTAGAATATCCATTTTCTATGTGAAAGATTATTTTTAGTGTCAAGTATAATGTCAATTGAGTTGGAGTACATTTTATGATTGGTGCCATTTTAACATCAAAATAGTATTATAATGACACTATTTTAGTGTAATGGGTAGAAGTCTAAAAGGATCTAAAAGTCTTCTCATGCCAGAGATGTATCCCCTAGTACGTGTCAGAAAGTTATTTGTGCGGTGCTAGGTTTTATGATATACAGTTAAACCTCTTTAAATAATACACTTGAGACCGGAGAAAAATATTACTTTATCGAATTTATTATTTTATCGATATAATAATAAAATATTACTTTATCGATATAGTAATATTTTATTATTTTAAAGAAAATTATGTGCATATTTTTTGTAAATTTTAAAGGTAGTAGAGATTTTTAGTGTGAATTCAAGTATATTTGTATTGCAATAATAAATTTATAGTATATAAACAAATTATAATCAAAAAAGGGTAAAATATAAACATATTTTAAATCCATCACATTCGTAATAATTCTTATAAAATCACTAATAAAGTAAAAATTAATCAAAATTAATGATTGATTAGAAATTGATAAGAGTTAATATCACGATTCGTCATCTAATGTTAGGTAAGGAAGTATCAAGATATATCGTACAAACGATTATTTTCTATATTACGAATAATGTGTATAATGAGATATAATTTGTATATACTCCACAAAAATTATGAACACAATTTATTTTGAATTTGGTGGAAACTGGAATATATGAATATAAATTCATATATTATTACTTTATATTTTCATTGGGCCCTTAAGGATTTTTCCAAAAATTATTATCTTATGATTTTAGCGAATATATTACTTTATCCTACTGGCCCAAGTCGGTACGGGAGAAATATATTATTTTAGCGAGGTTATTACTTTATCGGGTATTATTTTATCGAGGTTTAACTGTACAAACATGACACATGTTCTCTGCTTCCCATTACGTTCTATTCCCAGTTTTCTCAATTTAATATTTACATTTTCTTTAACTCAAAATATTTACATTTTTAATATACTTTTATTATACGAGGTGTTATTTTTTTTCAAAAATTTTACCCATTCAAAATACGTCTCAGATTGTACATTCGAATAATGACATCTTAGACAACTCATATCAGTTACCACTATAATAATCGTTGATTATCACTATTTATAATGTGGAAAATTTAATAATACCAATAAATTAACACGGTCAACTTCTTTGTGACCAGTAATGATGACAAATGTCACTAACAAAACCACTAAGAGCATCTCCCAGAGGTTATTTATTCAAGCTCTCAAATCAAAATATAAAGAGTATGAGTAAAAATGATGTTCCAAGAGATTTTTAGAGGCTCTTTACAAAGGTAAGAGCCTCTTCTCTCTCCTATATTTTAAGAGCAACTAATAGCTCTTAACTTATATTTTATTAATAAAAGATTGATTCCCCGTATTTGAATTTGAATCTTTGTTCTAGTGGAGTTGAAATATTAATAAAGTATAAAATAAAGAGCAATTATAGAGAGTGTTGTTGGAGTTGACACACAAATCAATGTATTAACGAGCCTAATTTTTTATAATATATTTAAGAGTGAACTAAGAGACCATTGAAGATGCTCTAAGAACGTTTAATAATCATATATGAACCGACATCACATGTAGTTAGTCAGTGACTATGCATGACAATATAATCAGGTTTTCATTTTTTTTTCATCTTAAGTCAATACATCTTCATTTTAAATTACTTGCTCAATTTAAATTTTACGCGTGTTTTAAAATATATTCAAATGCATAATTACAAAATTATTTAACAAATTATCTTTGTATAGATATAAAATTAATATTTAAGTTTTAATTATAAAAACAATTGTAATTAACATCTCAAAATATGTGCAAAAATAAAAATAAATAAAAATTTTAAGAAGGAAGAGTATATGAACGGGACACGTAGCTGAAAAAAAACTACACTGTGTAACTAATTTACTTATATCTAATGGCTAATGTTAATAAAGAATACATTATTTTCAAATATTCATAAAAGATAATATTAAAAATAAAAAATATCTCAATTACATTTTAAATTTTTATTCACGAAGCAAACTGAATATATATATTTAATTTGTTTGCCATTGAAAAACTTCACTGAAAAAAATTGTATATATTATCTTAATATTCACCTGAATTTCTATGAAGAATAGGGTGGGTCTCAAATTGCCTAGATCAATTAACTGAACCGAAATCATCTTTGATTTTTGCCATAATTTAATATTATATTTTAACAATCACTTAATAGTTAATACTCATTTTTATGTTACAATTTGATTAACTTTAGCCCATGTTACAATTTGATTAACTTTAGCCCATGAAGCACCAATTTTCAAATGTTAAATGATCACATTTTAGCTCAAGTAGGTAGATGAATAGTAATTCACAATCGACCACGTAGAATAAGTACGTGACATGTTTATGTCGGTTTAAGAAAAAATTACTCCCTCCCGTCGCCTTCCTTTTCTAATTAGACATTTGATGGGTTACACCTGAAATGACAATTCGTTTAATTTTTTTTGTTGCATATTTTTTTTATCATACTTTTGTGTTTCATATATTTAATTGCTAAACCAAATATAACTCATTTAGAATCCGTATAATTTCATATTTGTATACTTTTTATATCATGTTTTATGTAAAAATATTAAAATAAATAAGAATAATATTTAAAGTACTGATTTGGGTACAAAAATTAGGTATAAAATGACGTGGAGTTGATCATATGTCAGATTTGGGATATTTTAATGGGTGAGAATAGTATGAATGTAGGAGAGTCCATTAATTTATATCTAATTAGATAATGACACGTGTAATTTGTAACTATTTTTGTACCTAATCCAGTACCTCTAGCATTATTCAATAAACAAATACAAAAAAAATAGATATTTTATCAAATATATATTAGAAATATATAATTATAGTACATTTACATATTAAATTGTAAAATTTAAATTTAAAATTATTATTTAAATTTTTTATAGATTAAGATATATATAATCTAATAATTTTAACCTGGAGCAGGCTTATTCAGTCGAATTCAGTATGATTTGGAAGTGGATAAGGTAAAACATTCTCTGTATCTTGGCATGGTCTAAAAAGTGAAAGCAAATTTCTAAATTAGCTAGGTTGGCCACTTCGTTCCAAAAGGTGACATGAAGGCCATTGATATGGCTCTCAAAGTTAAGTTGGGGGTTTTGAAAGCCCTCCAGAGTTTTGCTGTTTCAAAGGTCCTGGAGTCGGTGAGTGAGTACTCCTGAGGGGTGAGGGATTATGCTATTTAAAAAAATAGTGAAAGAAAAGACTTTCACATGACAAATCAAAACAGCGAGGCCTTTTAGAGGCGAGTAGTGCTACAAACACAAAAAATTGTTATGAAAAATTGTTACTAAATGACATGACATGATTTATATAACAGTATAGTATTTTTTGATTGGTGTTATTGGTGTGAATGCAGATGACCATTTATTATTACAATCAATTAAAATTAAAATCTGTCACGTGTATTTTATAATTTTTTTTTATCTATTTTGGATCCTCTAACATTATTCTTTAGTTGGTGATGCCTTTATTGGAAAAACAGTAAATACTTGACCAGTGCAACTTTATCATGCGGTGAGGACGTGTAATTTTCCTCTCTAAGTTGTAATATTCCACCATTCACATGATCTATTTTGGGAAAATATTAGACACAAGATACTACAATAAATGGGCCTTTCTTACTTGGACTTCATCTACCTCAGAAGTTCCCCAGTAAAAACCCGTGTAAGAACTATAATAAATAAATACGCAGAATCTATGAAATCCACTCTAATTATGAACCTTAAATTGAAATCCCAAATGGATCGACACTAGTAGAAAAAGTTGGATTATTCGATGTTCTGGTACCAGCTATAAATGTATTAAACCTCGGTAAGTTTTACCAGTATGTTTTTGTATATTAATTTAGTTTGTATTTTGATCACGCCAGTACATGTGTTTTTACCATCAAACATTTACGCAGAAGTTCGATACCTACTAATGTATTTATATGGGCCACTGGAGATTGATTATCACCGTTCTGTGAACTCTTAATAATAGTGTCAAAATCAAATATTAGAGGAATGCTACTTATAAGCAACATTGACCCACTGAAATTTCTGAAAAAACCATACAGTATTGATACGGGCTCTAGGATAAATTCGATCAAGAAATATAGGTCTGACCCAAAACTATAGGTGAACACGAATTCAAAGCGTTGGTTCAAAAGAAACAACATTTAATTCCATAATATAAAAGTAGCAAATGCTAACAAATTTCTTAAACAAATTTTGATTCCTCCGAAATTAATTAATAGATGAGGCCCAAATTTATAAAAACTAGAAGAGGCCCAAATTTATAAAAACTAGAAGAGGCAACAGTATCTATTTTGTTTTCCAATAATTTTTCCTAAAAAGAGAACTTTAGAAAGTAGATAAAATTATACAAGGAATAGCACAAAGATTATCAACAAGCTAGTTCTCTTAAAATGTGAATAGTACACTTTTCTTTGCTGATGAACTTAAGGCATTCATGTGCCATTTCCAAATACGAGCTACTACAACAATAAACTTTCTATAAGTATGCTACTTAAACACAGAAACACAAACTTAAAACTGAGAACGACAAAGTGCACCATTCTTTGCAAGCTCAAACTGTATCAAAGTATAGAATGGTCCAATCAATGACCAAATTTCATATGAAGAACCAATCACTACTCCTTCACTTTCATCTCCATATTTGGTACCACATCTTGTTTTCATTGCATCATGTGATTAGGTTTTTCTTTCCCCAATTGATAACAAGTTGAAGGTGTTGCACTGTTAAGATAGTTGGGATATTTGCACTGTTAAGATAGTTGGGATATTTAGGAGCATATGGCCGATGTTTACTTAAAGGACTATAATCCCTGTTCCCTGGACTATTTTTCTGGTTCCGAGAACTCCTAAAAAGATTATTAAAATCTAATTTTATGGTAAAATAGTATTTGAAAGAGCAGGTAATAGTCCGAGTATTATAATCTTAAAAGAAGCATAGCAACGATGCTACAACCTTTTCTCAAGATATGTGGGGGTAATTGCTACGATTATTGTGGCTCTCCTGGTATGACGTTCCTTAAGATTGTCTGCCCGTTTAGCAATGAGAGTGTAACTGATTCTGTAATTTCCCACTTCTCTATCTATCTCTAAGATGTTTAAATAGCGATTACTGTGAAGGGGTGGTAAGTCTCTTTAACGATGAAACTCGTCACGTCAAAGATAGCCATTTCTCACAAAATAAAAACCAAACAAGCAATGACACTGAGAACAAAGCAAGGGCAGGCTTATAGTTCCCAAATAAATCAGGTGTTTTGCATATACTATACAACTAGAGAGTTCTTATATCAACCTGCTTAAGAAGGCACAAAATTCAACAGGCAGTGACATTGAAAATTAAAAAGAAAATCAAGTCAACGATTTTCTTGCCACATTACTTTATTAACTAAAACATAAAAGGTAATACTTCCATTTCATGTGAAGATATAGAATTCAGACAAATAAACCGGAACTTGACAAAACAGAGTATATATGTCGAACAGCATCAACACATTATAAAACTAGTAATGGATTCTACACCATCAACTTGTTCTACAGTAACCATAACATAACAAACACAATCATAGAAACATTCATTCAGAGCGATTGGCATACCTCTCGACATTCTTATCCAAATTCAACCCCACCATAGCCTCTCCCAATCCACAGCTAATCTCCGCCAACATCTGCGGATCACTATAATGCGTAACCGCCTGCACAATCGCTTTCGCCCTCCTCACCGGATCCCCACTCTTAAACACACCAGAGCCAACAAACACACCATCACACCCCATTTGCATCATCAACGCAGCATCAGCAGGCGTAGCAACACCGCCAGCAGCAAACTGCACAACAGGCAACCTCCCCAACTGTTTAGTCTGCATAACCAAATCATAAGGCGCGGCGATCTTTTTGGCGAAAGTAAACACCTCATCATCATCCATGTTTCTCAAAACTCTAATATCTCCCATAACAGACCTCACATGCCTAACCGCCTCAATTATGTTTCCAGTTCCAGCTTCCCCTTTGGTCCTAATCATCGCAGCGCCTTCGCGTATACGCCTCAACGCTTCCCCCAAATTTCGACACCCGCAAACAAACGGAATCCTAAAATTATGCTTATTAATATGATTCTCATCATCAGCCAAGGTCAATACTTCACTCTCATCCACATAATCAACACCAATTGCTTCCAATATCTGCGCTTCCACGAAATGCCCAATCCTCGCTTTCGCCATCACCGGAATCGTAACCGCCTGCTTAATTTCCTTAATTAGTTGTGGATCCGACATTCTCGCCACGCCGCCCTGAGCGCGGATGTCGGCGGGGACACGTTCGAGAGCCATGACGGCGCACGCGCCGGCTTCTTCGGCGATACGCGCTTGCTCGGCGTTGACGACGTCCATGATGACGCCGCCGCGGAGCATTTGAGCGAGGCCGACTTTGACGGAGAAAGGAGATTGCTTTGTCTCGGTGATGGCGCCGTTGCCGTAAACGGCGACTACTCCGGTGCCGGCCATATTGAAACCCTAGAAAGATGGAAAGATTGAATTTTTGTTTGGGGGAGAGAAAAGGGTGGCGAAGGAGAGAAGAGATAAGTAGTTGTATATATACATGGGGAGTGGTGTCAGTGTGTGTGGATTTATGGGCTTCTTAGAGAATCCACTTGCACCGTTGGATTAATTTCTTGTGTTGTGGATCGGACGGTGGAATAAAGGTGCATCATATTTTCGTATTTTTGTTTAATAATTTATCAGAATAAAACTAGTGCATGTTTTTTCTAGGAATATTCATATTTCTAATTTTCTGCTTTCATTATTTATAAATCAACTACAAGAAAGATTTCAATATTGCGATCCCAAGGGGTAGTGAAATGAATTATCTATTAAATTTCAATCGACATATTTTAATAGTATATATAAAAACCTCAAAAATATGAATAGCTGATGTATTATTCTTAATTAGATGTATTGAAAATAAGTAAATACAATAATGGCATTATAAAAGTTTTGTTTTGAATTTTTACCGATGTTTTGAACTATATTTTTATAAATACTTTTAGTGATAATATTTTTTAATGTTGTAAATCTTAAATTTGAAGTGGACATTGAAGATTGAAAGTCATTTATTTAAATTCTAATATTTATTTAACATTTGATTAATGTGATTATATGTAAAATTTAATATACAAGATATCAATCCTAAGTTAAAAATTAAAATAGACAGTCACTTATAAATAAATAAACTCTTTTTGTCAAAAAAAAAGTAACCGAGAATATCCTTACAATTGATAGTATTAGATTTTAGGAAACTGAAGTAACAAGGATATATTATTTAAAAAAAGGAATTGAAAAGAGCAATAATAATTAAATCTAAAAACTCTCTACTAAGCTAAAAACTCTGTACTTATAACCCTGTACTATAAAACAATTACACAATTATAGTTATTAGAGTTATTAATAATACGAGAAAAAGTAATATTTCTATAAAAGTAAATAATAATAGAAATAGTATAATTTTAATATTTTAAATATTTACACTAAAAAACTCTCTACTATAAACTAAAAACTCTCTACTATACTACTATAAAACAATTACACAATTAGAGTAATTAAAGTTATTAATAATACTCTACTTTGGAGAAAAAGTAATATTTCTATAAAAATAAATAATAATAGGAATAGTATAATTTTAATATTTTAAATATTTACACTAAAATTTATTAAAATTGAATTTATAAAAACAATGAATAAACATATAAATAATCATTCTTTTAGTGAATTTGTATATATAAAAAATTCGTAATTTTTATCATTTCAAGAATTACAACATAAATCGAAATAATATATACATATGAAAAAAACATAATGAATTTATATTTTTATGAAAATACACAAAGATATTAATAAATAAATAAAATTATAAAAACACTACAACTTATTAATCGTCACGGGTATAAAGCTAGTAAGATTAATGTCGGGAAAAACAAGAGTTGTGGCTAACCAGCGACCATATATGGTACCACTGGCTCATGATAGGCTACATAAGTACTATAACAGAAGAATGGTGAGGTGATAACTCTTTTATATTTCTAAAGGCTATGAACAAAGGATTCATGGAGGCCTCTAATTTTCAATATCTTCTGCTGGCTTCGAACATCACACCAGGAGTCCAAGAGATATACACTTTGTAATTTTATTTGATAGCCAAGGATTTTTCCACTTGCTGTATTGTCTTTTTCATTCCTCCTTTAAACAAATTAGTTACTCCAACCATTTTTGATTGAGACGTTGATCTCAGCTGCAACCCTTTTTGTATACTTCATTTCTCGGTCGGTCTCTCTTTAAGCTCTGGATTCTGATCACTTTCCTCTGCAAGTTGTATGTAAACAGTGATGTTTGCCACTCCTACGTTCTGCTTATTCACTAGAGATGTTCTGTGTGCTCATCCTACTTATTAGCATCCCTCCACAACATACTGTATATGAAACAAACAAATAAGTTTAACTGAGAAATTATACTCAACCTAACAAGTCATGCACTACTTAATTTCTACAATTGAGACACTAAGCTTATTTTGTTCCAATATTTATTTATTAAGTTTTAACTCAAGTAGAATAGCTTTCGGAAGAGCCTTCAAGTCCAAGAGCAGACACGAAAATACCAACACTTCTTACAGAAGATTATACAGTAGTAGCACCCCGGAAATTACAAGTTTAACCCTCTCACCAACACACTTGGACGCATCAACAAAAGCACAAATTAAGAGCCATCCAATTTCCGACACATTCTCCACCGGACCTTCCACTAATCTCCGGCATCGCTATGTGCGATTATAATCTCGCACTTGCGATCTTATCAGTGATTGTCTCATTCTTGGTCTTCATTTTAAATGTGTATCTCCTTATTAATTATGGTTAACGGAGTAATTTGGTGAAAATAAATTCGGGGAGTGTTGCTGGAATTGTGGTGGTAGTCGACGACGGTGTGTAGCGTAGGTTGAGAGGGTTATGGTTTATGATTTGGGGATGGCTGAGATTGTATGTGAGAATAGGTCGCAATTAAGATTGAATATTGAATTCTCTCTTTATTTGCAGGTTTGCATCATACCATACAATGTGCCTACGTACCCTATTTATTGGGATCAAGCCAGACGTAGTTCTTGGGGAACAAGTAACCCATGGGCCGAGTTTTCTTCTTTAACAACGAAAAGACCGGGATCACCGCCTTTGATATGTCATCATGAGTTGTCATGGTCTTGCTATGATCTCGGGATAAGATAAGATAATGATTGATCCGAGATTATCGGGGTCAATATTTATCTAATAAAGGATAGCGAAAGACCAGCTCTATGCATATCAAAAAGGGAAATATCCTTCAACTTTCCTAGTAAGTAAGGTTCACCGACCTAGATGGTTTTTAATTAATATAATTTAAATATTTTATTTACTTTAAGTAAAACTCTTCACCCTTCTAGACGAAATTGTCTTCAAACCCCTTTTTTAGGCGAAGTTATTTTCAAGCCTGAGGAGGGCGAGATTACCTAGGACGAGATTGCTCTGAGGCGAGGTCTCCTTAGGGCGAGGTTGGCTAGCAAGTATCAATTGAAACCTTCACCTGGCTAGTGGGCGAGAATATTTACTGGACGAGAATGATTGGATTAGGCCCAGATCACATGTAATCCTTGCCTCAATTAGAATGAAGTTGGTAAATAAATGGATTAGGCCCACCAAAGATCCTTTATTATCTCAAAGGCGTACTAACCCAGGTCTCCTTTTCTCAACATAAAGGAGGGCGAGACCACCTTAAAAGACGAGGTCGTCATTTCGGCAATAACAACTACCCCCAATTTCTTGTAACGAGAATTCGTAAAAGAAAATTTATCGGACGAGTCTTTTATTGATGTCACCCCTTTTCTGGAATATTTTCTCCCTTGAAGTGCGATGTTGATTTGTAATTCTTTGCCCTATCAGTATAATACACCTGTATATTCGCACAAATTATTTTTCTCGATAAACAGCAATTTTCTCACCAACGGTAACAAAAATCTAAAAACCAATCAGGGATGGACACGTGGTGACTTTTCCGTTTGCCTATAAAACCCCCGAAATTTTCTTCATTTTTTTAAACTCACTGAAAATCTACTAAAGTGCTACAAGAATTTTCTCTGTACGAAGAAGGCGAGACTTTGTTTCCAGAGGGCGAGATTCACGAATCACAAGGCGACTCCTATCTTTCACAGAAGCGATCATCTCAACTTTTTAAGGTATATCTTCTCATCTTCATTTAAACTTTATTATCTGTATTATTCATATCATGATTTAGGCGAGATTCCTTTAAGCTTAACTTTAAGATAGAGCGTAAGTAGTTTTAGGACGTTGCCTCCATCTGATAGGGCGAGGACATCAAAACCCTCTTTTTACCCACTCCAAACAAAATATCCTTCCTTCTGAATCTTCTTTTTTTCCGTCCTCCTTTCTCCTTTCTAACTTTGTCCTCGCCCTTTATTTCAGATGTCGAATGAAAACTCGCTCGCCGGGAATCATTCATCGTCGCCATCGAAAATATCATTTCCCAGTCAGAAGGAAGCGAAGCTTCAACAATATCTAAATCCCCAATGGTTACGAGCTCATCAAAGAAATAACAATTCTACAAAGATCCAACTCCATGATACCGAGATCATAGATCTATCCGAGGATGTAAACATAGGCGAGGGCATTGAAGATCTATCGAGTACATTCCACGCAAGAGAAATGGGGGAGGATAATGACGACGACCTCCATGATTTATTCGCAAACCTCGACCAACCACAAATTGGTCCCTCGAGATTAGGGAAGGGACGAGGGAAAGATCTGGCCAAATATGAAGCATTTATCCGAGACCAACCTGATCCAGAAGGCGAGGACGACAATAGCGAATGCGAGGAATGTGAATCCTCTGAGGGCGAGTTTGGAGATGAGGACGAGGTTCTTTCTGCTTCCCCAATTTGATATGCTATGGAGCTTCCTTCTCCTCAACATAATCCTTATAAAGCTCCAGTATTCGAACATGAGCTAGACTTAGATTTTGGGGAAGAATTCTCAGAAAAAGAAAAGGCCGATGCTCGTTATGAAAGAAGAATCATTTCCTGTGCGGGTCTTAGGTCAAGAATCTCGTCCGAAGAGATCATGTATTTAATCGAATACTACAACTTGGCAGGAAGATGGCTAAGGCCTCGCTCATTTATGAGAATGCACATATTTGACACAGTAGGACTTCCTACTCCGAGGATGGTTTTGACAAACAAATTGGTCGAACTAGGTTTAGGATGGCCTATGCATCCCTTCCTTCAGAATTTAATAGACTACTACAACATCGCCCCAGTTCAATTGTCGCCCAACAACTATAGAGCAGCCATTGGATTATACATGATGTATAGAAACAATGGATATGAAGCTCCATCCATGGGCGAGGTTAGTCATTTCCTATCTTTGAGGAACAGTGGTAAGGACCTCGGTTTCTACTACCTCGCCTTCTGGGCGAAGCACAACAAGAAAGGATTTGCCACTGGAAATCCCAGCAACATGAAGGTCTGGAAAGACGGATTTTTCTATTTATTCGACGTCCCAAGGACGAGAACTCAATTTAATTTAGAAGCTTGTAAGTACCTTTTGATCCTCGCCCTTCTATGTATTCCTCGCCCCTTCTGCTTTTCTATTGCTCATTTATTTATTATTTTACTGCCAATTTTCCCATATTCCAGTTAAACCTTCTCAAGTAGAGCTTGAAGGTGAGGCCTTATTGAGAGCTCAGGCAATAGGGGACCTTTCACGAGACGAGAAGGACTTGAACTTGTTAGTTACATATGAAAATCTTCTCGCCCATGGTTTCTATAACGCGGGATTTGGACAGCTCGCACCAATCAAATTCGTAAGGAATTCATCCAAAAGAATTCGCAAAAAACAAACTGAAAATTTATCCGGCAAAGGTAGTTGAGACATTGTCGCCCTTCTGTTAATATTTATCTGCCTCGCCTACTCTATTGATTTCGCAATAAATTACTCATCCTATGTTGCTACTACCTTAACATTTTTTTTTTTACTTTCAGGACTAATGGCTGCTCTTCCTTTCGGCAATAATCCTTTCTCAAAGTCAACCGCTACACCAGCCACGACCACTGCCAGCCAGACTCGCCCTTCTGCATCAAACTTGGCAAATTTTCAACCTCCTCCTCCTATCCACAATGTTGAGAGACAGAAAAAACGAGGAGGGGGAGAACTTGTTCAGAATCCTCAGAAGAAACTCAAGAATACAGCTACAGAGGACGCGTCCGTTGATTCTGTGGCCTCGCTATTTGGTTCTATTGCCTCAGACAATTATTATGACCAAGACGCACAGGTATGGCTCGCCCGGAAGGTGGAGGACGATGAACTGAGCTTCAAAACCGGTCTGGGCGATGTTTTCGTTCATGGGCTCTCTGTTCTTGCCCAGAGAAATGCTCGTATCAAAGAGCAAGATAAATCTTTGAAGAAGATGAAAGGCGAGGCTTCCTCTTTTAACGCCAAGCTATCTAAAGTGCAGAGGAAATGTAGCGACGAAATCAAAGCCAAGAAAGGCGAGATTTAGAAGCTACAAACCTCTCTAGACCAGGTAACTTCAGAGGCGAGATCTATGGGCGAGGCCTTGGAGAAGGAAAATGCCACCTTGAAGGAGGAACTGGCTAATGTCCAGTTAAGCAAGGACAAAGAGCTTAGCGATGCCTACAACTTGGGATTCCTAGGTTATCTTCAGAATTTCCTAGCGGCCGACCCCGAGTATGATTGGTCCGCACACTTTGCTCCTTCCACTCCCGCTTATATGGCTAAGTTCAAAATAGACAATGCTACAGCTATCAAAGAGGCCGAGGAAGCTTTGCGAAAGAAGATAAAGGCTGAATTAGCTACAGCTGAAGAGAAGAAGAAAGCCACAGGCGAGGTTGAGCAGAGGACTATGGCATCACCTACTGACATTGTTGGCTCCTGACTATATGATTTACTCATTATTGCACAAACAATTGGAGTACGAATACTCCCTTGATATTTCTTAACAATTGGGGAAGCGCCCCCCCCCCCCATTATAGGCGTCGCACTTGTATTTGAATTTCTATTTTATTTCGAATACTCTGCTATCTTGCTTGCAGCCTCGCCCAGATATAAGACAAACAATAACTTAACCTGCAACGCCACTTTTGTACAACCAAAATTATTTTTACATAAACGATCTCGCCTGCTTAGGGGGAAAGAGGGTGCCTCGCCCACCTTTTTACTTTATGCCTTAGCAGAATTTTAGGGAGGAGAACCTAATCTCGCCCACCTTTTTATTCTATGCCTTAGCAGAATTTTAGGGAGGAGAACCTAATCTCGCCCACCTTTTTATTCTATGCCTTAGCAGAATTTTAGGGAGGATAACCTAATCTCGCCCACCTTTTTATTCTATGCCTTAGCAGAATTTTAGGGAGAAGAACCTAATCTCACCCACCTTTTTATTCTATGCCTTAGCAGAATTTTAGGGGGAAGAAGCTAATCTTGCCCACCTTTTTATTCTATGCCTTAGCAGAATTTTAGGGAGGAGAAGCTAATCTCGCCCACCTTTTTATTCTATGCCTTAGCAGAATTTTAGGGAGGAGAACCTAATCTCACCCACCTTTTTATTCTATGCCTTAGCAGAATTTTAGGGGGAAGAAGCTAATCTCGCCCACCTTTTTATTCTATGCCTTAGCAGAATTTTAGGGAGGAGAACCTAATCTCACCCACCTTTTTATTCTATGCCTTAGCAGAATTTTAGGGGGAAGAACCTAATCTCACCCACCTTTTTATTCTATGCCTTAGCAGAATTTTAGGGGGAAGAAGCTAATCTCCTTGGTGAGCTTTCCGGAAGTACGGATAAGCACCCCGGATGTAACACCCCCAGATCCGGGGTCAGGAATCTGGGTTGTCACGCTCCAGCAATTATATAATACCTTTATTACTTACAACATTCTAATAATATAACTCCAAAAGACCCCAATCACTTACGCACACACACACAAGTTATAGCTTTGGAAATGAGAAACAAAAGTATCATTTGTTATTACAACTCAAATGTACTATCCAGGATCTCATCTATTATTTACAACATCTACCTGAAGTTACAATAATAGACCTCACCGTTTTATACAAGGTTTAATAATACAACCTACTCGAAAACAATTCTTACTAATACAGTCTGCAACTATTCTGCTCACACCGGCAGTATCCATCCTGCTGAACTAACTCAAGGGTGGTCTCTCCATCCCCTTGCTCTCGTAACACGAGGTGAATCGGCAACGTTTTCTTCATGCTGAAAGTTTTAATAAAGCAAGAATGAGCTAATAGCGCTCAGCAAGAAATCTATCCCTGTTTAAATCTTTAAACCCTTCAGGTAGATAATCCATATAGGACCCATATTTAAAAACTACTAGGGTTCGACCCCCAAAATAGTATACCGTTCAAAATACCGTATGACTTATAATCATACTCAGTTACTTTTCATAATTCATTTAGGAATCCTTGGTATCGATATAATGAACCAAGATTCAAAACATATCTTTTAAAATAGATATCAAATAATGGAATCAAGGCTTAAAGCATATCCATTGATTCAAAGTACTATACAGTTCAACATACTGTATCTCTTAAATATCTTCTCAACATATATACACACATATCTATTTAGATATCTCATACGGTTCAAAATACTGTAAAATATCAGTAATGAACACCTTTGAAACTCCGTTCATATACAGAACGATATGTTTAAACATTCTTTTCGTCAAAACATGCCATACAGTACAACTACTGTATGAGGAACATCATTACTCATTACTGTCACATTATCAGTAACTCAGCACCTAGGCTTTTGTTACAATGTGCAGCTCAACTCCGATTGGAGGGAAGGGAATGTACTGGAACACCCGATACACGGTGATCAGCCGTTGTATCGTAACTTTTCTTTTCTACTAGTAGAAGGACGACTTCCTGTTCGGTTATCACCCTGACCGCATATGGGCCATTGTGCTAAGAGATCACTACCTCGGCGCCTATTTTTCATCACCGGGCAAGCCTTAGCACTCAAGAGATCACTACCTCGACGCCTATTTTTCATCACCGGGCAAGCCTTGATAAATTTGGCACTACCCCGGCACCTATTTCATTGTCATGTAGGCCTTTCCAATTCCCATGATGAAAAACATTAATGAAACGGAAATCAGAATTTAATTCCATATTTCCCAAGTACGAATACTCGTCAAAACTTTGTAACCGTTTAGAATACCTTACTCCAGAGTAATTGAAAGGAGTAAGTCAAGTGTGGGTTGACATTAGTCAACGAGACTACCGATGATTACTACGTATTTTGAAATCATGACCAGGGAGTTTATTGAAATTTCAGAGTTCATCGAGTTTGAAATACTCTACTTGAATGGGGGAGCCATCCCCTTAGTTATAAGTATTCTAGAGGAACAATGGAAGTAAAACTCTGTCCTCTAATCCTTGAACTAGATTCCCAGTTTTCGATGAGTTGGAAAAATACTATTCGCATTTAATTACCTTTAACTATCTTAAGATAATAGTTGGGAATCTCTAATTTTAATACCTTTTCTGAAAAATCATAAAGTTATATTTTTGTGTAAATAATAGAACCTTTGATCATATAATAAGGTTCTATGATTTTAAATCATATTTGGAATATTTAATAAATACCCAAATAATAAATATTAAATTATTAATCAATATAAAACCACCTAAGTGAATATTCAGAATAATATTCACTTAGTTAAATAATCTTCAAATAATGAGTATTAAATTATTATTCAATATAAACTACTTAAGTGAATATTCAAAATAATGTTCACTTAATTAAATAATAATCAATTAATAAATATTGAATTATTATTCAATATAAACTCTTAGGTGAATATTCAAAATAATATTCACTTAATTAAATAATATTCAAATAATATTTATTATAATATTATTTAAATATCTCACCTTAAATATTCCATAATGTAGATATTGGAATATTTAATAAATCTTTAAAATATAACTGTCCCGGGAACCTTCCAGCTTTTGATAGTAGTTTAAAACAAAATAATAATTTGGCTCCCGGTCTAAGTTTTAAAATCATCGTACAAGTACTCTATACTTAGAGTCTTTAACCTTTAACCTTGGTTTATATCTAGAACTTATCTAGCATATAAACCTTATATCTTATACCGCTTTTTATTAAAAAGCGAAAACAGTTTATAAGTCATTTGATAACATAAAGCAGCATATATAGCAATACCACAACATATATCACAACAGCATCATTATATGGTATAGGGTTTGAAAACTTGCATGCATCTATCATATGCATACATCACATCTCATCATTTTTAATACCATCACATCTATATACGATGTGAGGTTTGAAAGCATGCATAATATCGTATGCATATATTATATTTCAAAGCATGCATCTATCATATGCATATTATCATAATATTGTACTGCATGGGATGAGAAAACTTGCCTCGGGTCCTTGGTTGTTACGGTTTCGAGAACTTGCCGGGAAATCTATAAACAAAGAAATACCCGATCAGTCCCCTGGCTTAATCATTTAAAGTGCATTTAACTTAAGAACTAACGTTCTATTAACGAACATCCATTGTCTCACTCTTGGTCATCTATAACCTCATGACGTTCCGTAACTCTTAAGTCACAAGTTTGGGTGAAAATCTATTCACAAATCCCAAGTACTTTTCCTTTACCATTTCCTTGTTTTAAACCATCCCCTTAAGGGTATTTCACTCGCGCAACCTTTGTTCTCGCATTTTTCTAAAATCACAAACTTATCGTTTTGACACGAAACCTTCTAGGTTCCTTTCTAGACTATACATACTAGTATCCATTTTAATATCTCAATCCAATTCCAATTTTAAAGGGCTTGGTCCCTATCTCAAAGTTCATACAATGAACTATCTAGTTACGCGAAACCGCTTTCACTAAAACGGAAGTTTCTCCTAAACCGTAAATCGAAACGACACGATTCTTTCGCTAAAACAATCTAGGAAACAGAGCCTACATGCTCATGGTCAGAAACTTCAAGTTTATGTCCTGTAATGCAATCATGGTTTCTGTCTAAACTACCTAAGTAAAATCCGACATGGTAACGGCGCTTACGCGTACTTCCCGTGTTTTTAAACACTCAATCCAACTACAAATCAACCATCAACCAACCACCAATCAAACCTCAAACTAATACTACCATTTTTCTGTCCAATGAAGGTCATACTCTTATTCATAAGTTTATCCACAAATCAACCATTAAACATGCTTAAAATCATGCATACATGCTTTATTCTAACATAGTTCTCATTCAATCACTTCTAACTACTAGGTCGAGCATAATCTTAAAAAGAAAGAAGTTTTATACCTTCCTTGGAGCTTAACAAAGGCTATATATGGATGATATATCCTTCCTTGCTCCTTAACTAAGCTAATCAAACCTAAAAACACCAAAACAAATCAAGATCTTATGAGTTTACTATTCACATCACTATTCATCATCAACTTTGAATCCATTTTTGACCAAGCTATGATCCATGGATGAGGCTAAGATTAGAGATCTACCTTGGATATAGGATGAGGGTGATTTAGAGCCCAAGATCAAGATTTATGGTTGAGTGGAAGTTGGAGCAAAAAGTTTAAGGACTTGATGGAATGAAAAAGCAGAATGGTGTTCTTCAAGAATGCTTCTCTTTTCTTGATTTGTTTTGTTTGATTTTCTTTTTGTTTTGCTTTGTCTAAATACACTTAACACTTGTCATCTGATTTGTGTGGCCATAATCAAGACTTGTCACCAATGACAAGGCTCTTTTTGTATTTGTGGTGGTGGTGAAAGTGGTGACAAGGTGGCGATTCACCACTTGGTCATCATCTTGTCATCCTCTTGCATCATGCTTATGTCATCATTTGCATCCTCAATCCTCTTATATATTGCACTTGATGATCTTATATAATACTCCTCCTTTGGTTAGGGTTTAATCCATAATTTGTTACGGTTTTGTTTCGCGATAATTTCAAGTGGTTTCAAAAACGTTTCTCTGTACCAAAGCTAGGGGATACTTCCTTTATCTTCCCATTGTCTTGGTTTAATACATGGTTCTAGATTTCTCACCTTGGTTTAAGATATGATCATGTATTTCTCATTCCACATACTTTCTCAAAACGATCAAATCGATTCCTCCTTGATTGTCCGATGAATAGTGATTAAAAATTCGAATGGGAATCTCCTGATTCTGATTGTGTTTACATTCTTTTATTCTTCCTATACCTCAATAATATAACCTCGAAACATTCATTCCATGTCTTCTATACAGTGTGGTCTGAAAATATTTTTCATTATCAAATTTACTATTCATCAATTTTTTTTTAAACTAAGTCCAAAATTTGGGGTTATTACAGTCTCCCCTTCTTAAAAGGATTCCGTCCCGGAATCTAAGAAAATAGCCGAGGTTACTCTTTCAATATAGGAATCTTCCAGTTTCCAGGTTGACTCTTCAACCCTCTGGTTCCTTACAACACTTACTCATTCCGGTCTGTGATATCTACCGGACGCTTTATATACGCCAATTCTGGTTGTACTCTTATACATCCATTTTCTATCAACATCCGACTACTCTTGCATTCGACGGTACAACGCTTACCATAACTTCGGTTCTCTAAAATGTTTCTTCCGGTTGGTCCGTCGGTCTACGGATCCTACGTAGTGCTTGCACTCAAACTCGTTGCCAAACATGTTTGGAAAACTCCTCCCGAATCGGGAGTCCATTCATTGGTCCTTATCTGACACGATGGTGACTGGAACTCCACGTCACCCAATTATCTATTTCGCAACTTTTTGGTTAACGATCTCTTGCTGTTAATAAAATATGAGTAGACTCATTTGATCCATCAATTATAGTTCAATTGACGTCATAGTCCGACTCGATTCTTGTTGATCCTATCACAGAATCCATTATAGTAAAATTACATTCCTAATCAGGATCTCTACTAACTGTGATAGTCAACTAGGTCTTTATTCTGCCTTCATTTTCTGACATATCCAATATTCGTTTGCCAATCGATAAATCCTTCTATTTATCCGGCCACTTATAACATTTCCTTAACTTTCTTTACCTTTTTGGTACTCTCCGCGTAGCTATCTCTTTATGACAGACCTTTATTCCTTAATTTATTCAGGCTCAATCAGGACTTTTAACTTGTTAGATCAGAATTCAATGATCGTCAGAAGCTAGACTCAACTGATCAGGATTGCTGACGTCATCAGTATTGCATGGTCATCAGTATTTGATCAAGCGTCAGTATCTTATTGATCATCAGGATTCCTACTCAGACTATGATCAGGATTGATCATCAGAACTTGAAGCTGATCAGGATTCCTACTTCGAGTTATATTTGGAGTCTAGATAAACATGGAAGTTTATTCTATTTGTTCCTGGTTTGTAGAATGCAGCTATCGATTAAGGATAGGTTTCTATCTTTGTTATTGATTAGGACTTATCTTGTTATTGATAGAGAAGATGTGTGTACTATATAAACACAGTCTTGGTTTCGATTTATGTATTCATTAGAGAGAGAACATAATCGAAGAGAAGCTCTTAAGAACAGAATTTCTTGAGAGAGTTTTTGTAAACTAGCAGCTCTCAAGAACATCAGAATTTCTTGAGAGAGTTTGTAACAGTTTTATATCAGATTTAATAAAGCTGTTATCTTTCTTTTCATATTTGTGATATATACATTAAGAAGTCGATTATCTTACTCTATTGTATTCAACCCCCCTTCTACAATAGATTATTACTGGGGAACAATTGGTATCAGAGCAAACTGATTTAATTCTGAATCAGATACGATCTAAAGATGTCGACAACCAAGTATGAAAGCATGAAGATTCCCATCTTAAAGATATCAGAATATCCTACATGGAGGGTAAAGATGCTGATGTACCTGGAGGCTATGGATCCTGACTACTTGGACAGGATTCGTGATGGACCATATATACCAACAAAGTTCGTAGAACGAACAGATACAGTACCAGAACATTATGTGGTCAAAGCTAAAGCTGAATGGACTCCAGAAGAAAAAGCTCATGTACTCAGGGAACCAAAGATAAAGAATATCTTGCATAATAGCCTTGATGCTGTCATGTCAAACAGAGTGATTGCATGCAAGTCTTCAAAAGAAATCTGGGATACTTTGGAAACTCAGTGCCAGGGATCTGCATCTGTTAAGAAAAACAGAAGGGCTCTTTTGATTCAAGAATATGAACAATTCGATGCAAGACCTGAAGAGAGCCTGACTGATCTATATGATAGATTTCTGACACTATTGAACAGCTTATCCTTAGTTGACAAAGTATATGAAACTGAAGATTCAAACACCAAATTTCTTAGAGCTTTACCTGAAGAATGGGATACTCAGACCTCAATCATTAGACACCAGTATGATCTGAACATTGTGTCTCTTGATGAGATCTATGGGATGCTAAGAACTCATGATCTTGAAGTTCAACAGAGAAAAAACAAGAAAAGCAGCAAGGCAAAGTCAATTGCTTTGAATGTAGAAGCAAAATCAAAAGGGAAAGCTATGGAGGTCTCTAGAAGGAAAGCAAGAGTAGCTGAGTCAGATCCTGACGACTCTTCATCAGATACTGATGGCAATTCTGATGCCAATACTGGTGATGAATCTTCTGATTCAGACATGGAAGAGATGGTTGCTATGATTGTCAGAAACTTCAGAAGGATGAAGTTCAGGAAGAATAGAAGACAAGGCAACTTTCAGAAAAAGATCTTCAAAGCAGACAAAGACAAGTATATCAAAAAGGACAGCAAGGGTAGCAAATTTGACAAGTCAAAGGTTAGATGCTACAAGTGTAATGGAATGGGTCACTTTGCTTCTGAATGCATCAAGACAAAGGCACTCATCACATCAAGCAAGGATTGGATGGACTCTTCCTCAGAATCTGATACTGAGGTAGTCAACTATGCGTTAATGGCCAATGCTGATGTAACTGTTGCTCCTGATGATAAGGTACTAAATACTATCTTTGATTTTGATACTGATAATGCTTCTGAGTTAAGACGTTTTCTAAAGTCATTACATATTAGCTTTAGAAGTCAAACTGCTGAGAATACTAGAATCTTATCTGAGATGTCTGACCTTAGAAAGAGGAATGAGATATTAGAAGCTGAAGTTTCTCGTATGCAAGAAGTACAAAAAGAATGTGATAATGCTAAACACATGCACTTAGAGATGACATCTAAATGTACTTCCCTTGAAAAAGAACTTGAATATGCTAATGAGAAAATCAGAACCTGGACAGACTCTGGTAGGAAATTTCATGAGATTAATACCTCTAAGAATTGGAAAGAGTGTCTAGGATATAAGTCAGATGAAGATAAGAAATTAGCAGAGAAAATTGTCATTGATGAGACAGTCAGTCCAAAGACCTATAGACATGTTATAGACTCAACCAAATCTAAGATTACTCCTGTTAATTTTGTTTTTGGTAAGGATTCCAATTCTACTTTTGAAAAGGGATCTTCTTCTACTCAAGGAATTAAAATTATAAAGTCTAAACCTGTCATGAACAAAGTCACTAAGAATGTAGGTCTATTGTCTCAGAAACAGCTTAAAGATAAAATCTGTGAGGTTACAGATAAGAAAAAGGAAGCTACTGTTAAGAGAAACAGGAATGGTAAAGTTGGGATCAATAAAGAGAATGGTTATAAATATATCCCAAATGCACCTAGAAAGTGTTGTTTTAACTGTGGTAACTCTAATCATCTTGCTATTGATTGTAAGAAGATTAAAAAGAAGATTGCTGATATTTCTAAATATGATGTGAGGAATAGATCAGTACTCTATAAACCGCAGAAGTCCTGTTTTCATTGTGGTAGTCTATGGCATTCTATTTATACATGTAAAGAGTATCATGATTTGTACTATAACTTTTATGATCCACTGCCTAAGTTTGAAAGTAGTACAAAGTCTGATAGAACTGAAAATGTCATAGTGAAGCATGTTTTTGTTAATACTGATACTGACAAAGCAAATCCTGATGGAGTTAATCCTGTCAGGATTGCTAAAGTCAAAAAGTCTTCTGCTGTTAAATTTAATAAAATGCATAAACAAGGAATCCAACAAGTGTGGGTTCCTAAACATTCTGACTAGTGTTTTACTATTCTGATGCAGGGTAAAAAGAAAAATGTGTTAGTCATGGATAGTGGATGTTCTGTGCACATGACTGGAAACAAAGCCCTGTTATCAGAATATGAGGAAAAAGCTGGCCCAACTGTGTCTTATGGAGATGGCAACATTGGACAAACCTTGGGATATGGCAATATAATCATTGGAAATGTCATCATTGAAAAAGTAGCTCTAGTGAAGGGACTAAAACACAACTTGTTGAGTATTAGTCAAATCACTGACAGAGGTTATCATGTTAATTTCTATTCCACACATTGTGAAGTAGTCAGTAAAACAACAGGGAAGATAGCACTAACTGGCTACAGGCATGGTAACATATATGAAGCCAACATTCTCTCAGATACTGATGGCTCCCCTACATGTTTCATCAGTAAAGCTTCAGTAGATGAAAGTTGGAATTGGCACAAGAAGCTTTCTCATCTCAACTTCAGCAACATCAATGAGTTGGTTAAGAAAGAGTTAGTAAGAGGATTACCTTATGTCTTATATACACCTGATGGACTCTGTGATGCATGCCAAAAAGCAAAACAAAGAAGGACATCATTCCAGAGTAAATCAGAATCCTCTATTGAAGAACCATATCACATGCTACATCTTGATCTGTTTGGTCCAGTCAACATCATGTCCATCAGTAAGAAAAGGAACACTCTTGTAATTGTTGATGAATATTCTAGATTCACCTGGGTGTATTTTCTGCATAGAAAAGATGAAACTCCTGAAGTTCTGTTGGATCATGTGAGGATGATTGAGACAACCACAAAGTACAAAGTCAAGATTCTGAGAAGTGATAATGGTACTGAATTTAAGAATTCAAAGATGGAAGAGTTCTGCAAATACAAAGGAATCATTCAACAATTCTCTGCTCCTGGCACACCTCAGCAAAATGGAGTAGTAGAAAGGAAGAATAGAACTCTTATTGAAGCTGGAAGAACTATGTTGGAAGAAGCTAAATTACCTACATATTTCTGGGCAGAAGCAGTCAACACAGCATGCTATACACAAAATCTCACATTGATAAACAGGCATGGTGTCACTCCTTATCAGTCACTCAAGGAGAAGAAACCAAGTCTGAAGCATTTGCATGTGTTTGGCTGTAAATGTTTTGTTCTCAGAACTCATCCTGAACAGCTAGGGAAATTTGAAACAAAGGCTGATGAAGGAATATTCATAGGTTATCCTACATCAAGAGCCTTCAGAGTTTTTAATTTGAGAACAAGAACTGTCATGGAGTCAATTCATGTATCTTTTGATGATAAGAAGATAACTGGAATCATTGAAGACTCGCATGATAGATTGTTATTTGAAAATGAAGCTTCCAAGGAACCTGAAGAAATTGAATCAGATCCTGTCAATTCATCAGATACTGATGGGTCACCAAATCCTGATGACTCACCAGGTACTGATGGTGCTAATTCTGATGATGCAAACAACAGTGATACAACTAGTAGTGCTAATGTTGAGGGGGAGCAACGACATTCAACTACAAGTTCAGAGTCAACTCAATCATCAGGACAGAATTCTTCAGATACTGATTTAAGTGAAGATCCTGATAACACATCAGGAGGGCATAGCAATAATTCAGGGAGAGCTTCAAATCAATCAAATTCTTTCAATCAAGATAACACCAATCCAGGGGGAGCATCTACTTCAAGAAACAATTTGACACCAGCAAGGAAATGGACAAAAGATCATACTCCTGATTTGATAATTGGAGATCCTGATGTAGGTGTTCAAACAAGAAGTGCAACTCAGAATGAATGTTTATATAATAACTTTCTATCCAAGGAGGAGCCTAAGAAAGTTGAAGATGCACTTAAAGATGCTGATTGGGTTACTGCAATGCAAGAAGAACTGAATGAATTTGAAAGGAATGAAGTCTGGAAATTGGTACCAAGACCAAAGAATAGATCAATTGTTGGTACAAAGTGGATTTTCAAGAACAAGACTGATTCTGATGGAGTCATTATCAGAAATAAAGCTAGACTAGTTGCAAAGGGGTATTCCCAACAAGAAGGAATTGACTATGATGAAACTTTTGCTCCTGTTGCAAGACTAGAAGCCATCAGGATATTTCTTGCTTATGCAGCACATAAGAAATTCAAGGTTTTCCAAATGGATGTTAAAAGTGCTTTCTTAAATGGTGAACTGGAGGAAGAAGTTTATGTTGAACAACCTCCTGGTTTCATTGATCCCAAATATCCAGATCATGTCTACAGACTGGATAAGGCACTTTATGGACTAAAGCAAGCTCCAAGAGCATGGTATGAAACCTTAGCTCAATTCTTACTGGAAAGTGGATTCAAAAGAGGTGCAATTGATAAAACTCTATTTTATTTGAATCATGGTAAGGAGTTGCTGTTAGTTCAGATTTATGTTGATGATATCATTTTTGGGTCAACAAACAATAAGCTGTGTGAAAAGTTTTCCAAGCTTATGCAGTCAAGATATCAAATGAGCATGATGGGAGAAATGAGTTACTTTCTGGGTCTTCAAGTTAAACAGACTGATGAAGGGATTTTTATTAATCAGTCTAAATACACAAGGAATTTACTGACAAGGTTTAACATGCAAGACAGTACTCCTGCTTCAACTCCCATAGCTACAGCTACCAAACTTGATCCTGATCAAGGTGAAGAGGTAGATGTAACACACTACAGAGGAATGATTGGCTCTTTATTGTATCTCACTGCCAGTAGACCAGATATCATGTTTGCAACCTGTCTATGTGCAAGATTTCAAGCAAAACCTAGAGAACCACATCTGATTGCAGTCAAAAGAATTTTCAGATATCTCAAAGGCACTCCTTCACTTGGCCTTTGGTATGCAAGGGAATCAGATTTTGGGTTGTGTGGTTATTCAGATGCTGATTTTGCCGGATGCAAAATAGACAGGAAAAGTACTTCAGGAAGTTGTCAGTTTTTGGGTGGAAGACTAGTTTCATGGTTCAGTAAAAAGCAGAAATCCATTTCTACTTCAACTGCAGAAGCTGAGTACATTGCTGCAGGAAGTTGTTGTGCTCGGATAATGTGGATGAGAAATCAGTTGTTAGATTATGGTCTGTCATACTCAAAAATCCCTATTTATTGTGATAACCAAAGTGCTATTGCAATGACAGGAAATCCAGTTCAGCATTCTCTTACTAAACACATAAGTATCAGATATCACTTTATAAGAGAACAGGTTCTGGAAGGAACAATTGAACTTCACTTTGTTCCTACTGATCAACAACTAGCTGATATATTCACCAAGCCACTACCTGAAGCTACTTTCAATAAGTTGGTGAATGAACTTGGAATGATGAATTTTGAGAATTTCTGAGGAAAAGCTACAGAGAGGAAATCCTGATAACTGTCAAATCCTGATGGTTATTCAGAAAGGTATGTATCTTTGATCAAATCCTGATAGGACTCAATCCTGATAGGAAGTCAACTGGTCAATCCTGATGTACAGGTCAGTATTTCATTACTTAATTTGTGCCTAATTTTTCGTCAGTATCTGCTGATGGACGGTTGAGTTTTAGTAGGACAACTGTATGCGCGCGTGTGTTGCACTATTATAGATATATCAATACATACACATAAAAGGCGGTGCAGATTTATTTAAATGACACACGTAATCTGTCCACTAATTCTTTGTGCACAAATCATATTTTGCCACCTGTCTTTGAGAGTAATATTTTGTTTTAACAAAATACTTTTCATTGGTCTACATCGTTAATTACTCTCTTATCATCAGTTTTTCGTTTTCTATCTCTCTCTGTGCTTTCATACCCTAATTGCTTCAAATCTTAATTCTCGAGTTTTCAAAAGCATTACAATGACTTCTTCATCATTCATGAACAAACAGACAGTGATTAGTGGTGTTACATTTGCCACTAACAATTTTGTGGCTATTCTAAATCATCAAGATTTACCCAATGAGTTTCATATCATTCAAGATTTTCTAGCTTCAAGCCCATTGAAGTTTGCTTTAACAGAACTTGCAAGTGTTTCTTTTAAGTCTGTAATGCAGGTGTGGAACTCAGTTACTTTTGATAAAGGGCATTCTGATAAAATCTTGATGAGTTTTGAATATAATGGAACTACTCACTATGTGACTCCTACAATTGTGGAGGCAGCCCTGCATTTACCCGTTCTTGGTGATGCTATTCCTGCTAATGTTTCGGACTCTACTCTTTTTGAGTTTGTTACAAAGTTGGGCTACAATGGTGAAGTAAAGAGATATGGAAATCTCTTCAGGACAAAGCTTAAGAAGGAATGGAATTTCTTCTTTGATACAATCAGCCGCTGTTTCCTGAACAAGACATCAAATTTTGATGCTCTTCCATCAGGATCTCTTAAAATTGGGTACTCTCTTATCCATTCTACAGTGTTTGATTATGGGTCTTTTATCTTAAAAGCTTTAAGTGATAGGAAATCAGATAAATTGGGTTCTGTCTGTTTTCTTAGATTTTTACAGTTGATATTTAATCACTTATGTCCTAATGTTGTTTTTGAGGATGATGTAGTTCTACCAATCTGTAGAATTACTGAGAATAATATTAAGTCCTTAGTCAACAGTGATAAGGCAAATGGTTTCATAGGAAATGCTTTTATTCCTGATGAGGTTAGGTTTTTCTTACATCAGAAAATGCCTACTCATTATGGACTACTTTCTAATGCTATGGGGCAAGGCCCAACCCACCTTGTTCCTGACACAAGCATGCAACCTAAACAGTCTAAACAGTTAACAACCACCTCTACTGTCTCTCAAAAGACTTTAGTTGTAAAATCAAAGAAATCAGCTAGAATTGATGTGTCTGGAAGGCAATCAGGTTCAAAGGATTTTTCCTCTACACCACTCACTAAAAAGAAGATACAAGGGGGTGTACAAGGGGTCCTGGTGAAGAAAGCTGATAAGGTTGTTAAGAATGTTCCTGTGAAAAGGAAGTTAAGGTTGATTGATGAAAGTGATTCAGAGGATGACTTACCTATATCCTCTGTGATGAATGTGAACAAGGAAGTTGCTGATACTGCTACTAAAGCTGTGGTACCTTTATCAAAACCACAAAAGACAAGGAAATTATCAAAGAGCAGGTATCATATTCCTTTGACAGTGCAAATGAAGGATACTGATATTCAGACATCAAATCCTGATGTTAGTATTCCTGATGCAGCAACAAAAGTTGTCTCTATATCAGACTCTCCAGCCTCTCCATCTCAGATTCGAGGACATTCTTGGGAGAAGGTTTCTACAACTGCTTCCTTGGTTGGTCTTACACCTACATCAAAGAAAAAGAGGAATGCAGAAGAGTTAGTCTATCAGAGACAGAAGAAGCTGAAAGGATCAAGCCCACAAGAACCTGAATTTCAGAGTAATTCAGCAGCTACTGTTGATCCTGCCACACAAGAACCACTCAATCAAAGTTTGGGTGAAGGCTTAGCTAGTGGAATGGTCACACAAGAACCATTTTCTCAAAGGGAGAATGAAGACATCAACATTCCAGCTACACAAGAACCATCTTCTCAAAGTGAAGATGCAGGCAAAGCTACAACTTCTGTTGAAAGATTGGTCGAGAACATTGTCAATGAGGGAAGCACACAAGAACCTTTAGCTCAAAGTATTGAAGCAGCTTCTGAACCTCAAGCTCCACAAGAACCATTGGTAGCAAATACTGATGCACGCATATCAAATCCTGACGATGTTCATCCTGATGTTAGTGGTGCTCCTGATACTGAGCCTATTTTGATACAGCCACTTCGTTCAAGACCAATGGATCATCCTATCTCAGAATCTCAGGATAAACTGAAAGGTATTGCAATTCCTGATCCTGATAAATCTCATGGTTCTGATGATGATAATTCTGATGATGATAGTGATGATGATATTGAGAATAGAAAAGAGAAGGAACAGCTTGCTACAGCACTCAAGATTAGTCATCAAGTACATATATGGCTAGCAATGCTTTCACTGGGAAAGATCAGAGACAAGATTTTTCTACTCCTTCCTTTGATCCTGCAGAGGCATTTAGACAGAATGAATGGAACAATTCATGGCATCAATCTGATGAATCTATCAGTTTTTCTTCTACTATTGAACATGCCTATAATGCAGTGAAGTCTATAGAGAATCAAGACTTGAAGAATCATCTGAAGGCTACAACTCTGTTATCCAAAAGTCTTAAAAGTGAGATTGATTCTATCAAGGGCTCAACTGAAAAAGTGAGGACTGATATCTTTAATAATTTTACAAAGGTGCCTACTACTTTACAATTGAGGGTAGTGGAATCCCAAGTGAAATCTGTTGTTTCAGAACAAACCTCAATCACTCAAAGAATTGATTCTCTGGATACTAAGGTAACTGAAATTCAAGCCTCTCTTTCCTTAATTTTGCAATTATTGTCAAATCCTGATGTCAAAAAGGGGGAGAAGGTTATTCAGACAAAATGTACACCTGATCTAGTATTAAGAAATAATGATGATGATACTGGAGATGATGGTGGTGACAAAGTGAAACAAGGAGAAACCTCTGATGCTGTTGTTATGAAGTCTACAATTCAAACTTCACAAAGTCAAACAACACAGTCAACTCATGTTTCTGATTCTGGAGTTAAGACAGTAAGAACATTGGTGCAATCTCAGATCCTGACGGAAGATCAAATCCTGACACCTGGTCATGGACACATTCTTGCTACAATTCCTGAAGGTGATGAAGATGTGATTATTGATAATCCTGAAGATGCATCAAATTTATTCCAGAAGTTTTCTACAAAAGACGGTAGAATTGTTACTCTTTATCACACTGATAAAAGAGTTCAACAATTATTTTCCAGAAAAGCACTCTCTACAGCAAGTGAAGAATATCCAGATCTCTCACATGAAGAATTCTTGAGACTACAAAGAGAGACAATGGAAAGCTATACTGCTCCTGCTAGAGGTAGAGGAAGCAGAGGTAGGAGAGGTGCTAGAAGAAATAGAAGAGGTTCTTCAACTCAAACAGTACCTAGACAGACAAGGTCTAGAGGGTTAAGAATTGAAGAAATTCCCGAAGCTTCACAAAATCTAATAGATCCTGTTATCAAGGATATCATGGAGAAAGAAGACAAGGAATTTGTTGAAGAAGAACCTGAATTGAGAAGAAAATCAAGTAAATCAACTCTCAGCAATACAAATCAAATTGAAGATTCTAATCCTGACAATATTCAAGATCCTGATGAATCTGAAATTCTGCAAGAAGTTGATTTGATAATCTTATCTACTGTTGTTGATTGTCACAACAAAGAAGTAGATGAAGAAGAAGAAGCCATAAGAAGAGATATTACAAAGAGAACAAATGAAGATTTTAATCTCTATCTACAAAGGCTTAAAGTTTCAAATGAAAGAAAATGGAGAAATTCAAGCAGACAAGAATCTTTACTGGAAAGAAGCTATGTTTTTGAAAAGGAAAAGGATAAGAAGTGGAAACATATTAGCACATTAAGTTGTGATACACCTATCAATTTTCAGTCTGGTGGAATTATTACAAGCGCTTCAAGTGTTGTTGATTTATCTGAGATGGTTAGATCAAAAGCACTCTGGTTAAAGATGTTTTCAAATCTGAAGCAATTGTCAAGTAATTCAAGAGGAGATATTGGACACAGAGATGGTGAATATCTGAATATGTCATATGTTGATCCTTACTCCTTGACAGAAATTGGAGGTACTTTAACTTCTGAAAATCTGAACAATTTATTAGCTGTTGATATAGTTATAGATTGTCATGATGGTTTTGAAAAGAAAGAAAAGCTTCTGTACTTCATGAAAGATGGTAGTGTGAAGATTCTATCTATTCAAGATCTGCTGATGAAAACTACACAGGAACTGAAATACGTTCACTATCTATTAAGATGGAAGAACCAAGTGTACAAAGTATGGGCTGACATGATTTTGTCAACTATAAGAAGAAGACTGGATGGAAACAGTAATTTCGATGGTAATTATATTCCCATGTACTTAAATCAAAGAGGTCAGGATGTGGAAATGCAAAGAGGTACTGCTGTTAAAGAAGTAACTTTTGGTATGACCCAACTTACTCTCAATCCTGATGGGAAGGAAATTGCTTATCTTTTGCTTGAAGAGCACAGTCTACAGAAAAGCTCCATACAGAATCTCAGAGCAGCTATCTACCAGATTAATGAGGAAGATGAAGAACTCAGAAATCTTAAGGAAAGACTGATTCAAATTCTTGAAGAAAAAGAAGAAAGTTTATTATCCAACTTCTTGAAGATGAATCTGTTCTATCACAAAGCTTAAACAGATAAGTTGTTTCTGAAGATACTCGTACATTTTGATACATGTTTTTGACATCATTGAATATTTGGAATCTATACTTTATTTCACAAAGTATGAGATTGGGGGAGATTGTTAGATCAGAATTCAATGATCGTCAGAAGCTAGACTCAACTGATCAGGATTGCTGACGTCATCAGTATTGCATGGTCATCAGTATTTGATCAAGCGTCAGTATCTTATTGATCATCAGGATTCCTACTCAGACTATGATCAGGATTGATCATCAGAACTTGAAGCTGATCAGGATTCCTACTTCGAGTTATATTTGGAGTCTAGATAAACATGGAAGTTTATTCTATTTGTTCCTGGTTTGTAGAATGCAGCTATCGATTAAGGATAGGTTTCTATCTTTGTTATTGATTAGGACTTATCTTGTTATTGATAGAGAAGCTGTGTGTACTATATAAACACAGTCTTGGTTTCGATTTATGTATTCATTAGAGAGAGAACATAATCGAAGAGAAGCTCTTAAGAACAGAATTTCTTGAGAGAGTTTTTGTAAACTAGCAGCTCTCAAGAACATCAGAATTTCTTGAGAGAGTTTGTAACAGTTTTATATCAGATTTAATAAAGCTGTTATCTTTCTTTTCATATTTGTGATATATACATTAAGAAGTCGATTATCTTACTCTATTGTATTCAACCCCCCTTCTACAATAGATTATTACTGGGCAACATAACTAATCCTTGTTGTACTCTTAACTTCAAACTTCATCCTTTCAGTTCCTCTTATTAGTCTTTCTGATAATTAGCATCCTTTATCTCTCGATCATTAGGAATCCCAACTTGGTAAAAATACCTTATGATTCCTCTATTATCCTTCTCAGTCTTTAATGCTTTCTCCAACATTGACTTCCTACCTTTACTCGTCATTCGCTCTTGACATAACTTGATTTCCTGCAGCAATTCCGGTTGCATTGCAATCTCAACTAGTCTCTCAATACCATTTCCGGTTATCTTAACCTCAATTTCCATTTTCTTAAATCCTCGGATTAACTTATCCGACGATGTTATCATCTTAGGTCTCTTTTTCCTACTAAGGGCATTGGCCACCACATTGGCCTTCCCTGGGTGGTAAAGAATCCCACCATCATAATCCTTGATTAGCTTTAGCTATCTTTTCTGTTCTCATGTTAAGTTCTTTCTGGGAAAGCGTATCTAATGTTCTTATGTAAATCTCGCACTTCTTTCCATACAATTAGTGCCTCCAAATCTTTAAAGAGAAAACTGTCACTGCCAATTCTAAGTCATGCGTAGGGTATCTAAATTCATATTCCTTTAACTGTCTGGATGCATACGCAATTACCTTTCCGTGCTGCATAAGCACACACTCTAATCCTTTATGCGATGTGTCGTTATAGATCACAAAATCTCCCTTCCCGTCTGGCAGTACCAGCACAGGGCGGTGACTAGTCTCTTCTTTAATTTGTGGAAACTTTTCTCTCCTCAGTGCTTCTAACACGATCCTCAAATGTTCTGCATGTTCTTCCTCGGTCTTTGAGGTAAACCCAAAATATTGTCGATGTCACTATGACACACTTATCCAAATACTTCTTGAAAAGTTTATTCAGCACGTCCATGAAAGCTGCAAGGGCATTCGTCAGCCCAAACGAAATTACTAAAAACTCGTAGTGTCCATTCTTGGTGCGAAACACAGTCTTGGTTACGTCCTCAGGTTTAATATTCAACTGGTGGTATCCAGTTCTCAAATCAATCTTCGAGAATTTAACTGCATCGTGCAGCCGATCGATCAAATCATCGACCCTTGGCAGGGGTATTCATTCTTAACAGTTAGCCTATTCAGCTTTCGATACTCTATGCACAGCCTCAGGCTGTCGACCTTTTTCTTCACCAATAACACAGGGTGCATCCCACGGTGACGCATTTGGTCTTATCATTCCTACAATTGAGCGACTAATTTCTTCATCTCGACTGGAGCTAGTCGATACGGGGCCTTCGAAACTGGCGCCGTTCTTGGAGCTAATTCTATAGCAGCTCTATTTCTCTATCGGGTGGTAACCCCGGAAGATCTTCTGGAAATACATCCTCGAATTTGTTGACAACAGGGATTTTCTATACACTAGGTACTTCCCGTTTCGTATCCATCACCGTCGCTAAACAAGTTTCATCTTTTTAGAGGTCAAACGTTTCCTCGTCCGAAAATCTGAATTCTTACTTTCTTTCATAATATATTCGCGTTTCATACTTTATTTTCTTTATGCCCATTTCTTTCTCGTCCACTTTGCTTCCATTTCTATCACAGTCGTTTTCGGACACTCCGTTATTCTGAATTCGCATCATGCGAAACAAACCTTGGCAATTTCCATAAACTTCGATTCGTAATTTATCGGACTCATTTGTTTTAGCTCTCAGCTTCAACATTCTCTTTTCCAAATACTAAGGAAAATACTTGCATGGTACCAAGAATACTTCAAGCAACAAAATATTTTATCAATCTTTTTAAGGATTCTTGTCGAACGGGTGACCTTATCAGGTCTCAATCAATTATCATTTGGAAATTTCATCATCACAATTCACTACATATAAAATGCATTGTGAACTCACTTATAAAAATTTGACCAAAAGTTGAACTTAGTGAAACAATAACTAGTTCACTTCAAGAAACATTTACAACTAGCTGAACAAAATTTGCTAGTTTGATTAGTTTGGGACGCAGCATCTAGCTAGGATGATTAGCTAGATTCTCATCATATCATTAAAATTTCAACTAGTTAGAACAATTAACTAGTCACTCATCATGGCACATATAATTAGCCATTTTCAATCTACGAGTACAAAATCTCGACATTGTAGCCGAAGAAAGAAAGAAAACAAAATTTTGACTACTCGGATAATGAATTGAAAAAGAAGGATAAATAAGTTTGGGACAAACATGGTAATTATAACCCTTGAATAGAATATAAGGTCTGAATAGAAAGTTCTTGGTATCGGAATAATCGATAACCTCCCATCAAACATTCCTCATCAGTGAAACGGTCCACCCAATGGTGTCTCCGTACATAAACTTTGTCAAATTCCTCGATAGAATTAAATTCGGAATATCAGTATCAAATTGATATCCTTTCCACAATTTCAACGTCTGAGGTGCAAATCTCTCCTTAATAGAAGAAAAGAATTTACGAGTAGTCTCTGAAATATACATCATCTATGTTTTAGACACATAGCTAGATATTTATGAACTCGACTGAGGAGTCCAAGTATGAAAAAAAGAAATCGAATATCAAAATAATCGTTAAAGAATATTCGTCAAATAATTAAGGAAGCATTAATTGAACATTCCTTAGATAATTGAAAGAATAAAGAATAGAATAGAGACCTAGAAGGATAGATGAATACTGGTTCCCTCTTCCGGTCATCCTAGGGCACGAACAAAGCGCTCCGGTGAGTAATGGTAAGTTAACTCTGCGTATTTAAACCTCAAAGGTAATGAGAGGAGAAAAGAAAAGAATAAAATAAATATAGCAATCGTTGGTTGCATCCCAAGTTGAAGTAGGAAACTAGAAGGGTTACCTGACATGAATTATTCAAGGTAACACGAGCATGAAAATTTTTAGATTGAGTAGTGTACCAGCAAGTAGATACCAAAAGTCAATGGTCATCATAAGTTCTATCATCACCCGTACGAGGATGATCTTATCTTTCTGCCTTTACGGCTTACGGTACTAACCAACGGTACCTCAAAATCGTACAAGTCCTTAAATAGGTCTGGAGTTCGAAACATATTCGCCATTCCCCGATAATCATTCAGAGATTGGGCCTCCTACGGCCGCATCAACACATCTTCAAAAGATGAAGGTCGATTAATGCATATGTAATTTCGTAACACTAGTCGTATCGAATGAATCCAACCCCAGGCCACCATAGGTCTCGTTCCTCGTAGGTCCTGAGATTGTCGCATTGCTTGTCGCAACCATACGTGTCTTTATCAGAATCACGCTATCCATTCTTCATGTCTTTGATTTCTGAGTTGAGCCCTCATGGCCTATCGTACGAAATATACTCGCGATGCGATTTAGCGCGTTCGTCTCACGATAACGTTATGGTACTATATGTACGCAAAAGTCTTCCTCTTAGGTAACAAAATACCCATCGACGGAAAAGACACCAACTCTGGTGGAATCGTTGTTATCAAGGCTTGGGCCTTATACACAAGATAATGCCTTAACTAGTCCACGCAATTTAGTAATTCAGATCGCGTAAAGGACTGTAAACGTCTCAATCTTCACATATGCTGCCTTCTCGTGGCAAACTACAATGAACTACAAACACTTAGGTTTTGGTATTGGCCATTATGACCTTACCTCAGCTGCGACCGAGACTCTGCTCCGCGTCTTATCTTAATCTCTTTGATAATCTGTGTACAATTCTAAACGTCCTTCTCATCATTATGATGATCTTCAATAGTCCTATCGGTCCTCCAATAAGTTCTCAACTAAACTCTTTAATCTTAACATCCTCGATGGTACTACCTCCGGTAGTCCACATAACGAACTCTATATGAGTCCTCACGTCATTCTCTCACTTATACTCTTAACACTCTCATATCCAAGTTTATAACTTAACGCTCTGATACCATTTCTGTAACACCCCCAGATCCGGGGTCAGGAATCTGGGTTGTCACGCTCCATCAATTATATAATACCTGCATTACTTACAACATTCTAATAATATAACTCCAAAAGACCCCAATCACTTACGCACACACACACAAGTTATAGCCTTGGAAATGAGAAACAAAAGTATCATTTGTTATTACAACTCAAATGTACTATCCAGGATCTCATCTATTATTTACAACCTCTACCTGAAGTTACAATAATAGACCTCACCATTTTATACAAGGTTTAATAATACAACCTACTCGAAAACAATTCTTACTAATATAGTCTGCAACTATTCTGCTCACACCGGAAATATCCATCCTGCTGAACTAACTCAAGGGTGGTCTCTCCATCCCCCTGCTCTCGTAACACGAGGTGAATCGGCAACGTTTTCTTCATGCTGAAAGTTTTAATAAATCAAGAATGAGCTAATAGCGCTCAACAAGAAATCTATCCCAGTTTAAATCTTTAAACCCTTCAGGTAGATAATCCATATAGGACCCATATTTAAAAACTACTAGGGTTCGACCCCCAAAATAGTATACCGTTCAAAATACCGTATGACTTATAATCATACTCAGTTACTTTTCGTAATTCATTTAGGAATCCTTGGTATCGATATAATGAACCAAGATTCAAAACATATCTTTTAAAATAGATATCAAATAATGGAATCAAGGCTTAAAGCATATCCATTGATTCAAAGTACTATACAGTTCAACATACTGTATCTCTTAAATATCTTCTCAACATATATACACACATATCTATTTAGATATCTCATACGGTTCAAAATACTGTAATATATCAGTAATGAACACCTTTGAAACTCCGTTCATATACAGAACGATTTGTTTAAACATTCTTTTCGTCAAAACATGCCATACAGTACAACTACTGTATGAGGAACATCATTACTCATTACTGTCACATTATCAGTAACTCAGCACCTAGGCTTTTGTTACAATGTGCAGCTCAACTCCGATTGGAGGGAAGGGAATGTACTGGAACACCCGATACACGGTGATCAGCCGTTGTATCGTAACTTTTCTTTTCTACTAGTAGAAGGACGACTTCCAGTTCGGTTATCACCCTGACCGCATATGGGCCATTGTGCTAAGAGATCACTACCTCGGTGCCTATTTTTCATCACCGGGCAAGCCTTGATAAATTTGGCACTACCCCGACACCTATTTCATTGCCGTGTAGGCCTTTCCAATTCCCATGATGAAAAACATTAATGAAACGGAAATCGGAATTTAATTCCATATTTCCCAAGTACGAATACTCGTCAAAACTTTGTAACCGTTTAGAACACCTTACTCATGGGTTGACATTAGTCAACGAGACTACCGATGATTACTACGTATTTTGAAATCATGACCAGGGAGTTTATTGAAATTTCAGAGTTCAGCGAATTTGAAATACTCTACTTGAATGGGGGAGCCATCCCCTTAGTTATAAGTATTCTAGAGGAACAGTGGAAGTAAAACTCTGTCCTCTAATCATTGAACTAGATTCCCAGTTTTCGATGAGTTTGAAAAATACTATTCGCATTTAATTACCTTTAACTATCTTAAGATAATAGTTGGGAATCTCTAATTTTAATACCTTTTCTGAAAAATCAGAAAGTTATATTTTTGTGTAAATAATAGAACCTTTGATCATATAATAAGGTTCTATGATTTTAAATCATATTTGAAATATTTAATAAATACCCAAATAATAAATATTAAATTATTAATCAATATAAAACCACCTAAGTGAATATTCAGAATAATATTCACTTAGTTAAATAATCTTCAAATAATGAGTATTGAATTATTATTCAATATAAACTACTTAAGTGAATATTCAAAATAATGTTCACTTAATTAAATAATAATCAATTAATAAATATTGAATTATTATTCAATATAAACTCTTAGGTGAATATTCACAATAATATTCACTTAATTAAATAATATTCAAATAATATTTATTATAGTATTATTTAAATATCTCACCTTAAATATCCCATCATGTAGATATTGGAATATTTAATAAATCTTTAAAATATAACTGTCCCGGGAACCTTCCAGCTTTTGATAGTAGTTTAAAACAAAATAATAATTTGGCTCCCGGTCTAAGTTTTAAAATCATCGTACAAGTACTCTATACTTAGAGTCTCTAACATTTAACCTTGGTTTATATCTAGTACTTATCTAGCATATAAACCTTATATCTTATACCGCTTTTTATTAAAAAGCGAAAACAGTTTATAAGTCATTTGATAACATAAAGAAGCATATATAGCAATATCACAACATATATCACAACAACATCATTATATGGTATAGGGTTTGAAAACTTGCATGCATCTATCATATGCATACATCACATCTCATCATTTTTAATACCATCACATCTATATACGATGTGAGGTTTGAAAGCATGCATAAAATCGTATGCATATATTACATTTGAAAGCATGCATCTATCATATGCATATTATCATAATATTGTACAGCATGGGATGAGAAAACTTGCCTCGGGTCCTTGGTTGTTACGGTTTTGAGAACGTGCCGGGAAATCTATAAACAAAGAAATACCCGATCAGTCCTCTGGCTTAATCATTTAAAGTGCATTTAACTTAAGCACTAACGTTCTATTAACGAACATCCATTGTCTCACTCTTGGTCATCTATAACCTCATGACGTTCTGTAACTCTTAAGTCACAATTTTGGGTGAAAATCTATTCACAAATCCCAAGTACTTTTCCTTTACCATTTCCTTGTTTTAAACCATCCCCTTAAGGGTATTTCACTCGCGCAACCTTTGTTCTCGCATTTTTCTAAAATCACAAACTTATCGTTTTGACACGAAACCTTCTAGGTTCCTTTCTAGACTATACATACTAGTATCCATTTTAATATCTCAATCCAATTCCAATTTTAAAGGGCTTGATCCCTATCTCAAAGTTCATACAATGAACTATCTAGTTACGCGTAACCGCTTTCACTAAAACGGAAGTTTCTCCTAAACCGTAAATCGAAACGACACGATTCTTTCGCTAAAACAATCTAGGAAACAGAGCCTACATGCTCATGTGCAGAAACTTCAAGTTTATGCCCTGTAATTCAATCATGGTTTCTGTCTAAACTACCTAAGTAAAATCCGACATGGTAACGGCGCTTACGCGTACTTCCCGTGTTTTTAAACACTCAATCCAACTACAAATCAACCATCAACCAACCACCAATCAAACCTCAAACTAATACTACCATTTTTATGTCCAAACAAGGTCATACTCTTATTCATAAGTTTATCCACAAATCAACCATTAAACATGCTTAAAATCATGCATACATGCTTTATTCTAACATAGTTCTCATTCAATCACTTCTAACTACAAGATCAAACATAATCTTAAAAAGAAAGAAGTTTTATACCTTCCTTGGAGCTTAACAAAGGCTATATATGGATGATATATCCTTCCTTGCTCCTTAACTAAGCTAATCAAACCTAAAAACACCAAAACAAATCAAGATCTTATGTGTTTACTATTCACATCACTATTCATCATCAACTTTGAATCCATTTTTGACCAAGCTATGATCCATGGATGAGGCTAAGATTAGAGATCTACCTTGGATATAGGATGAGGGTGATTTAGAGCCCAAGATCAAGATTTATGGTTGAGTGGAAGTTGGAGCATAAATTTGAAGGACTTGATGGAATGAAAAAGGCGAATGGCATTCTTCAAGAATGCTTCTCTTTTCTTGATTTGTTTTGTTTGATTTTATTTTTGTTTTGCTTTCTCTAAATACACTTAACACTTGTCATCTGATTTGTGTGGCCATAATCAAGACTTGTCACCAATGACAAGGCTCTTTTTGTATTTGTGGTGGTGGTGAAAGTGGTGACAAGGTGGTGATTCACCACTTGGTCATCATCTTGTCATCCTCTTGCATCATGCTTATGTCATCATTTGCATCCTCAATCCTCTTATATATTGCACTTGATGATCTTATATAAAACTCCTCCTTTGGTTAGGGTTTAATCCATAATTTGTTACGCTTTTGTTTCGCGATAGTTTCAAGTGGTTTCAAAAACGTTTCTCTGTACCAAAGCTAGGGGATACTTCCTTTATCTTCCCATTGTCTTGGTTTAATACATGGTTCTAGATTTCTCACCTTGGTTTAAGATATGATCATGTATTTCTCATTCCACATACTTTCTCAAAATGATCAAATCAATTCCTCCTTGATTGTCCGATGAATAGTGATTAAAAATTCGAATGGGAATCTTCTGATTCTGATTGCCTTTACATTCTTTTATTCTTCCTATACCTCAATAATATAACCTCGAAACATTCGTTCCATGTCTTCTATACAGTGTGGTCTGAAAATATTTTTCATCAGCAAATTTACTATTCATCACATTTACTATTCATCAATTTTTTTTAACTAAGTCCAAAATTTGGGGTTATTACACCGGAAGTACGGGTTTAGCAAGGTTTTTATAAGGCATAACAAGTGGGTTTCGTCAAGAATTACAAACCAAGAAAAGAATTCTCTGAAAAGATAAATGCATGTTTTATTCATAAATATAAGATAAATTCTGTCAAAGGAGGAGTACATGCACTACCCCCCTAGACCTTATTGCCATTTTAATTAAGAAAAAGTCTACACGATATAGTTAGAATAGCGTACGCTACTGATAATACTTCTTGAGATGCTCCATATTCCAGGCACGAGGGATATCTTTTCCATTCAGATCGGTAAGATAGTAAGTTCCACTCCATAACACGGCTCGGACTCGGTAAGGTCCTTCCAAGTTTGCTCCAAAAACCCCATGATTGTGAACCTTGGTGTTAGGCATAACCCGTCGTAGGACGTAATCACCAATCTTAAGAGGTCTCGCCTTTACTTTAGTATTGTAATGCCTAGCCACTCTTCGATGATAGGCTGCTAACCTGATCTGAGAGGTAGTCCTGAGTTCTTCCACCATATCCAGATAAAGACGATGATTTACCTCGTTCACCTCTGGCTGAAAATGATCCCTCCTAAACGATCCTGCCCCAAGCTCGACTGGAACCATGGCCTCACATCTATAAGTCAAAACAAAAGGAGTTTCTCCTGTTGTGGTTCTAGGAGTGGTATTATAACTCCAAAGTACATTAGGCAATTCCTCAGGCCAGCTACCCTTGCTATCTTCCAACTTCGCCTTCAAAGTATGTTTGATGATCTTATTAACGGCTTCTGTTTGTCCATTTGTTTGAGGATGACTAACAGCAGAGAAACTTTTTACAATGCCAAGGTTATCACATAGCTCACGCATCTCTTTACTATCAAATTGCTTCCCATTGTCAGATATGAGCTCATAAGGAATTCCAAACCGGCAAACAATTGAACGATACACAAAATCTACCAACTTCTTGGCAGTAATCGTAGCCAGGGGTTCAGCCTCTGCCCACTTGGTAAAGTAATCTACGGCAACCACAACATATTTAACACCTCCCTTCCCTTTAGGTAACTCTCCAATCAAGTCAATCCCCCACATAGAGAAAGGCCAAGGACTGGTGATAGAAGTAAGTGGAGCAGCAGGGTTATGAATGTAATTGGCGTATCTTTGGCACTTGTCACAAGCCTGGACAAACTGAGACGCATCCTCCTTTAATGTAGGCCAAAAGTACCCTTGTCGCAATACCTTCTGAGCTAAGGATCCACCCCCCGAGTGATTGCCACAAATACCTTCATGGACCTCTCGAAGAATGTAGGTACATTCATCACCATCCAGACACTTAAGAAGAGGTTGATTGAAGCCTCGCCTATAAAGAACCCCTTCATAGTTGACATATCGGGCTGCTTTGTACCATATCCTTCGAGCCTCTCCCTTGTCTTCAGGAAGAGTTCCCTTCGTCAGATATTCCCAAATCGGAGTTTTCCAGGTGAGGAGGACAGGTTCCTCCACTTGCATCAAATCAGCTTCTGGCACACTAGGTTGCCTTCTTATTTCCAAAGGAATAACCCCCAAAAGTTCAGCGCCTTTTTGAGATCCTAACTTGGCCAAAGCATCCGCCTCTGCATTAGCATCTCTAGGAAGCTGTCCCAACCTAGCCTTCTTAAACATGTTCATCAACCGTTGAGTGCATCTCATGTATAACTCCGTACGAGGTCCTCTTGCCTGAAACCCCCCGTTGACTTGATGTACCACTAACATAGAATCACTCCAGACATTGATATTCTCCACTTTCATCTCAAGGGCAAGTTTGAAGCCAGAAATTAAAGCTTCATACTCTGCATCATTGTTTGTAGCATAGAAGGTGAAGTGGATGGCGCTTTGTAAATGATGCCCTTCAGGACTAACCAAGACTATTCCTCCTCCAGCTCCTTCGTTATTGACAGCACCATCAACATACAAACTCCACCATGGGGACGAGTTATCCTGCTCAACCTCGGCCTCGGGTAGAGGAATTGAGACCATCGCGAGGCTGTCACCTTCTCGTTCAAGAGGGAACTCTAGAATGAAGTCAGCCAAGGCCTGGCCCTTGATAGAATTTTGAGGTTTATACTCCACATCAAACTGTCCCAATTAAATAGCCCACCGGAGCATACGTCCAGAAGTCTCCGGCTTATGCAACACTTGCCTCAAAGGATACGCTGTTCGGACCTCGACCTTGTGTGCCTGGAAATAAGGTCTAAATTTTCTTGAAGCTAAGATCAAGGCATAAACAAGCTTCTCCATGTTGTTATATCTGGTCTCTGCATCCAATAACCTTTTGCTCACGTAGTAGACTGGGAACTAAACCTCGCCTTCTTCTCTAACCAAGACTCCACTTACTGAATATTCCGAAACAGCCAGATACAAGATAAGGGTCTCGCCTTCCAGAGGCTTAGATAAGAGGGGAGGCGATCCCATGTGGTCCTTTAGTTGTTGAAAGGCCTCTTCACATTCAACTGTCCATTCGAACATCTTTCCTGCACCTTTGATAACTTTGAAGAATTCTCAGCACTTATCAGAAGATTTGGATACGAAACGATTCAAGGCTGCCACCCTACCAGTCAAACTTTGAACCTCCTTCACCGTCCTGGGTGACTTCATGTCAAGAAGAGCTTGTATCTTTGCTGGGTTTGCCTCTATTCCTCGATGATTCACCATAAATCCTAAAATTTTTCCAGATTCGACCCCAAACACGCATTTCTGAGGGTTGAGCTTCATTCTATACTTTCTCAATATCTGAAACGTTTCATCCAAGTGAACTATGTGATCCTCTGCTCGTTTGGATTATACAAGCATGTCATCTACATAAACCTCCATCGTCTTTCCAATCTGCTCTTTGAACATCATGTTAACCAGTCTCTGGTACGTAGCCCCTGCATTAATCAAGCCAAAGGGCATTCCTATGTAACAGTACAACCCCCTATCTGTGATAAAAGAGGTGTCCTCCTGATCTGGTTCATACATAGGAATCTGATTGTACCCCGAATAAGCATCCATAAAACTAAGAAGAGCATGCCCAGCCGTGGCATCTACCATTTGATCTATTCTAGGCAAGGGGAAGCTATCCTTTGGGCATGCTTTGTTTAGATCTGTGAAATCTATGCAAACTCTCCACTTTCCATTAGGTTTCTTTACCAAAACTGGGTTGGCAAGCCAATTGGGATAGAAAGACTCCTTAACCAGGCCGACTTGCATAAGTCGATCAACCTCTTCTTTCAAAGCTATTGCTATTTCTCCACTGATTGGACGTCTCTTTTGCCTGAAGCCTTTCTTCCGTAGGGGGTCAATGTTAAGATGATGACACATGACGTCTGGATCAATTCCTACCATGTCGGCATGACTCCAAGCGAAAACATCCAAATTTTTCTTCAGGAACTCAATCAACCTCGCCCTCAAGCCAGGTTCGAGCCTAGCCCCTATCTGAAGCACCTTGGGAGAGTCTGTTTCCTCCATCAAAATCGAGAGGGTATCTTCTGCTGGTGCTAGCTTTTTGTCATTCTCAGGCAGACGGGGATCTAGATCAACCTCGACATCTGTTGTGCTACTTGATTCTCCTATTTCTTGTACGGACACTACCTTACCCTGCGTAGGTACCTTGAAGGGTGATGCTCCTGAAAACTCTACAGGAAATTCTTCCTCCATGATCATTTTGCCTTTCTTTGCCCGTAGACTACGCTGATCTGCTTCATCCTCACTAGCCTCTTCCACAATTCCTTCGTAGAAATGATTTGGTGGGGGAGCTTCAATCATCAGCACCCCATGCTTCTGGTCCAAAGGAGTCTTATCTTCATGAAGAACCTCTTCTGCCTTTATCATGTCAAAAGTTCTACCCACAGATGGTGGGGCTTCCAAAAAGAAAATTGGAGTTCCATTTCTGGCCAAAACTTCATATTCCTGGAGTTTTTCTTCCTCTGGGAACTCGATTGTATAAACCATATTAGTGCTAGCATTCGGGGGTTTGAAAGATGCTTGAGTTTCTTGCGTATTTTCTTGATCGAAGTTAGGCAAATCGGAGTCCTCCCCTACATATTTACTTCCTTTGCGAGATGACCTGATCATTCTGCTGTAACAGTCGCGAGAATCATATTGACATCCCTTAATGCAACCTATGCCATTTGGGGTTGGGAACTTCATGGACAGATGATAAATTGAGGTAACAATCCGCATTTCTTTCAGAACTGGTCGTCCTAGCAAGGCATTATAGTGCGTAGGTTGATCGACTACCAAAAAATCGAAGACTTGTGTGGCGGAGAGAGAACCTTCCCCTAGGGTAAGTGGTAGCCTGATTGTTCCTTTCACTCGAATAGAGTCTCCTGTAAAACCATAAATATGGGTCGTTCATTGAGTTAACTCTTTATCCAGCAGGCCCATTTTCTTAAACGTCCCATAGTAGAGGTGTTGGTCCTTGTGTATTGCAGAAGGGGGGGGGGGGATGAATGCAATACTGATAAAATTCAATCTCAGTTTCAACAACTAAAACTAAGATTTAATGTTATCAATAATATGTATGCATTCACAAACAGTAAAATAGAGAAGACAGTATTCACAAAATAAATGTTTTATTTATTTTGCAAAGTGTTGCTACAACCTCAAGAGAAATCTTGAGCTTCGTTTTTCTTCAAGGCGCTTGCTAGTCTTCGTTACATGTCTAGAATGAATTGACAGTAGGTATAAGACTAATCCTATCACTATCAGTCACGGGTTTGTGAAGCTGCTGTCATTGTCAAGTGGCAGCTTCTTACAGATTGTCTTACCCATGTGACTATCCTAAATTGCTAATATGTCAGATATACATCATAACAAAAGCAACCTAGATTCATTCTATTTCTAGCTAAAACAATTCAGCAAATAGAGACTTGACCTTGCTCTTGAATTGATTCGCTTTTGTGTGCAGTGCTTGAAGCTTCTGTCGTAGTCTTGCAGACTTGGTGCAGCTTAGGGATACTGCATCACGCCTGTTTCTTGAACATTTAAACTGTCACGGGATTTGACTGAGAAAGATACCTAGCATAAGGATCTTTATTGAGACAGTTACTTTTGCCACAAAGCTTGCTGTCACAGGAATGATCTTTTGGTGACAATATGAGTTCCCCGCATAGAGTGCTGTCGAGGATCCCAAACTTGCTGTCGAGGGCAATAGTTGCTGTCGCGTAGTCTTCCGCCAATGTTGCTGTCAGAGTGAATATGCTGTCGTGACTTGCAACATTCTGTCTTCTTGTAATCTTACTGTCACAGCTTTAGGACAGTAACCTTTATTCATGTTGTCATCCAAAAAGCATTCTTTGAGGCTTGAACACATAAGTGAACTTCTTTCAAATAATACAACTAGAATAACATTACATACTGATTACAAGAACATACTTTGGCTATGACAGTATGTTCTACTTAATTTGAAAATTAAGTACATTCAAAGTTAAGTTGTTTCTATGCTATCACCCATAAATCCCAACAATCTCCCCCAATTTGTTTTTATGGAAAATAACAACAAATTTACAATATGAGCTGACAACTTAACTAACAAGATCAGAATGGATTAAGAATTTTTACTTAGCTTGAGATCTCCTCTTCTGTCTTGCTACATCCTCTCTTTTGAGAGCTTCTGCCAAGCAGCCTCTTAGACTTTCTACAAGAGAAATTTCAGCAGCAGACACTGCATCATCCTCTACTTCATCAATGATCTTCTTTATGGAAGGGGAGATGAGAGAACTAACATCCCTGAGATTCAGCCATTGCTCTATATCATATGGATAGGTTCTGAAGTGAAGTTCTTCATTAATGAGCTTGAATCTACTTCTAGGATAAGCATTGAGAGACTTCCTTCTTTGCTTGTCCAGCTTTGAGTCTTCTCCTTTTCTCCCTTCCAATAACTTCTCTATCTCATCAGAACAAATCTGTTCCAAGGGATGAATTGAACCAGCTACCATATACTGTAAATCCTTCAGAGTGGATGTTTTAAGCTTATGCAAGCTGCAAACATAGATTTCTTCTTTTAGGAACTTGACTCTTAGGGGATTTTCCAGCATATATGGTTGATAATTTGGAGCTTCACTTTCTGCCTTGTTAGAGGCCTTGTGTTTTTCCAGTAATTCAGCTTCCTTCTTATCAAGCTCTGACTGAGTTTGAGAATATTCAGAAGATTCAGGTCCTTTGCTTGGCTTGGGTTGCCCTTTCTGAGTTGGTTGGGCTTGCCCTTCTTCTGTGGGTAAATCATGAAACTCATAGTACCAGTGATATGGTATAGGAGAGGCTGGGAGATCAGTTAAAATATCAGCATCATCAAAATCTGCAAAGTTATAGCCAAATTTCTGATAAAATTCAGCATCCCTATCTGCCTGATATTTTAGAACATGTTCCATGACAGCCTCTGAAACATTATCATAGCTCTCCAGCAACTCTACCATTCTTTCCAGGTAGAAGAAATCAATTCTTCTTTTATCTATGGTTGATGTGCTGTTCTTGGTTGATGTGGCTACCAGATTGAAGTCCTTGTCAATCTTGGCAGACCTTGATTCTTCCCACCACAGAATGTACTCAGAGGCCTCTTGATTTGCATCCAGCTTAACCTCAACACTCTTAATTTCTTTTGATTGCATCTGTTGAATCTTAAGACTGTTGGGAGGAATTGATTGAATTGGCTTCCTAAGATTTCTGCCAAATCCAGTGGCCTTTTCCTTTCCTGAGTACTTGTGCTTTCCTGCAGGTTTCTGTCTAGTAAACCATGCCTTAGCTTTAGCTTTCAGTCTCTTGGGCTTGACAGCAGCTTTGGTTTCATCCTTGACAGAACCTTCCTTGACAGTACCTTTGTCGACAGTACCTTTGGTGACAACATCTTTTTCAGCATTTATGTAGTCAATAGCACATCTAAGAATGCTTGCCTCCAAAGCTTCCAGTATTCTTGACTCCTCTTCATCTGTTGCACCAACATCTTTCTTTTCCTGGCTAGGAGTTTCTTCATTGCCTTCATTCTGAGATTGAATACCAGTATTCCCAGAATTACTTCCACCAGCATTTCCAGCATTTCCAGAAGCTTCACCACCTCCATCCTCACCATCTTCATCATCATCATCATCATCATCATGAGGAGGAATGTTATAGAAGCAACTTCCACCTTGATCATTTCTTTTGGCATTGGCTCTAGTGATTAGCTCCTTCATTCTAGCTCCCAGTGCCTTGTCTCTCAACACCAGCATTTTGTAGATCTCTTGAACAGCATAAGCTCTTCCTGGATTGGCATTTGAATTGAGTATTCCTTCTAACACTTTCAGAATTGACTTGGTTTCCATTCTGGATGTGCCATCCAAATTCATGAAGTTGTTCCTTCTTGTGCCATCCTTAGTTTCAGATCTATAGAAAACACATGGTGGATTTGTGTAGACTTCAGGTAGTTTTTGTATGAGCAGGTTCTGGATTTGCATATCTAATATTTCATTGAATGGTGTTTGAGTTGCCCTGATCTTTCCCTTCAAGGCACACAACACCTTTGCTGGCAGACTCTGCAATAAATGCATTGTGATGAAATAAGATATGCCAGAAGTGAGATAAATACTTACAGCCCATCTTTTCTCATCATTCACCATTACACTGACACTAGTAATTTGTTCCTTTAACAGTTTTGTGGTGTTGGTTGGACGGTTGCTTGGAGCATTCATTGCTTTTTCCACCAAACTGCTAAATTCACTGTCATGGTTGTGTAATGTGCTCTCCCTGTAATCCACCATCAAGACATTGGCTTCTTCTTGATCAAATTGAGTGCCATTTGTCCAAATAATTCCCTTTTGGATGGATTCAGGCAGTTTCCCTTTACCTTTCCCAAGTTTGTTTTGTTCCTCCATTTCTCTCCATTTCTTCTGTAGAGCAGTTTCTTGAGTTTCTGGAGTTGGCTCTCTAATCAACACAGGAGGCAAGATTGGATGTCTAGATACAGGTCTTCTTTGCAATGCATCTTGAGTTTCCTTTGACATTAACACCCTTTCTCCATCCATTTCCACTTCAACAGGCTTTTCAGCTTTATCCTGTGGTTGTGCACTGTTTGGTTTGACTTGCTCCCCCTTAGACATTGCTTTCCTTTTAGCTCCCCCTCTGGTCTCCACAGCTACAGGCTCCCCCTGAGTTCCACCTGATTCCTGAATAGGCAATGATTCTGATCTTGCTACCTTCTCCCCCTTAGTTGAGTTGGCAGCTACTAGGTCAGTAAGGAACTGAATAGAGAGTTGAGTAGCAGCAAAACCATCAACCACCAGTTGAGAGAGAGAGTCCAGTTTGGAGTCCAAAGTAGCACACTGTCCTTCAAGAGCTGCAATCCTGTTACCAAAAGTAGCAGAGGGGCCACCATACCTTAACCTTCTTGGAGGGGAAGGAAAAGATAGGGGCTTGGAGGCTATGGGGGTTCCCACACTCTCAGGGTGTTTTTGAGTGATCTCATCACCCCTCACAGTTTGACTCTCAAGGCCTAGTGCCTGAATAGTGTGGGCTCCCTCAATATCTCTCTGGACATGCTCAAGTCCCTCTCCTTTTGCCAGCTCATTTGGCTGCCTCTCATTTTTATGCTCACCTCTCTTTTCTTTTATCTCTCTTTTCTTTTGCACACCCTCACTCAACCTAGATGCATGGGTATGAGCAGTACGAACATGCATGGAAGGAGTAGATTTAGAATGTACCTTTAAGAGTTTGGCAAGAGGTAGGTCATCATCAGAGGCATCCTCAACAAGTACAACATCAAAATCAGGCTGGGAGGGCTTGACAGCATGTTGAGTAGGAATGTTACTGTCAGTTGGAGTCTGGACAGCAGGTTCTGGCATGACAGCAACTTTGGGAGGTGGAGTGACAGTAGGTTCTGTAGTGACAGTATCTTTCTCTCCACCCATGACAGCAGCCGTGTCCAGGACAGCAACATTGCCAGTGTCTTTGACAGCAACAGAGGCTGTGACAGCATCTTCCTGAAGGTAAGATGCTCCTTGGAGTTCAGACAAAGTGTTGGTTGTTTCATTTTCTGACAAAATACCACTTTGCCCTAGCTCAGTGTTTGGAGGAGTGGTGTCCATCTCACTTTGAGAAATGGGTTCTTGTGGACCACTAGATGGGGGCTCATCCATGATTGGAGATGGATGATCAAAACCTGAAGAGTTGGGACTGTCCCCTTCTCTAGGTTGTGGAGAAGAAACAAAAGAATGTGTAGGGAAGGAAGAAGGTGAAAGTGTAGTAGAGAGTGGGGGCTGATTCACAGATGAAACATGTGAACCATCAATAGGAGTAGAGAAATCCTCATTGTGCCCTAACTCACTGTGTGTTTCTTCAAGTGGGGGTATCTCAGGTTGGGAACCATGAGTTTGTGCAGACTCTGTACAGGGTGCCTTGGGAGACAGGCCAATTTCAATAGATGTCCCTTGTTGAGAAGGCACATCTAGGGAGGAGTTTATTTCCCTGGTTTCCTCTACAGTCTTTTGGGAGACTGCATGGTGGCTGACAGTGGTTTTGGTCCTCCTAGCTCTCTTCTTCTTAGGCTCAGGGGGAACCACTGTGGGTTCTGTTTGACTACCTTCCTTATTTGCTGCACTAGGTGCAGTGTCTCCCTCTTGACTAACAGAGCTACCACCAACATCAGCATCTAAGGATCTTTTTCTGGATTCTTGCAAGGCTTCTCTTTGGGCTTTAGGATGTCTAGAGGGCCTAGGCTGAGTGTATGGTGTTGAATGTGGGTTAACTGAATTTGGGTCTAATTCAGTTTCATTCTCAAGAGAAAAGGAATCATAACCAGAAGGTAATGGATAATCAAGGTTGGACACTTGATCAACCATGTGCTGAGTGAAACAAAGTGGAATGTGTGCATTGAGATCTTGTGATGATAACAGTGTGTGTGTGTTCTTTTTCAAAACTGAGCAAGCCTCTAAACGAGGAGCAGCATCATTAAAATCACAGAATGAATTAATGCACAACATAAGAAAGCGAGGGTAGTGTGATACCTTCTTACCTATGGCAGCTTTGAGGTGTGCCATGAGGAGAGCTCCAACATTCACCTTGTATCCATGGACAAGAGAATGTGTCAGTTTCTTGATGTAGGAGGGTATTCCATTCCAGTCGGTGGACTTGGTAGAGAACACCTTGACCATCACATCAAATATCATACTCCACTCCTTTCGCAGATGTTTCCTATCCATTTCACCAGTTGGATACCACTTGGTAGTCCCCTCTTCGAGAATAGGGCCTGCATACCCAATCTTCAAGAAGAGCTTCTTGAGAGTGTCATCATTAGTAAGTGGAGCAAAGTTTTGGCCTGCTTCCAGTGTAATTCCAAGAGCAGTATTGATGACCTCAGCTGTGAGAATGTATTGTTGCCCAGAGATTGTGAATTGAATACCAGGGTTCTCACCCTCAGTTTGAGCAACAGCAGTTTGCCAAAACGCCTCAAGTCTGTCTAAGTCGAGAATGGGGGTTGAGGTTATGGCATAACCGAGATAGGACTTGTTCAAGAAAAACACTAGTCCTTTGAAGCCTTCACCAGCATCATTTGGGGAAAAGATGCCAGCAAAGTTTGTTTGAGAGAGAGTCTGTTTGGGGGCCATTGAGATTTCAAGAAAAGACGAAAGTGAGGAAAATTGCTTTTTGCTGGAAGAAAGGTATTTTGCCTTGAGTTTGATGAGAAAGATATGTCTGAGTAACTGGGGAATAAATAGGGGTATCTCAAACGTTTTGTGCATAAAAAGTGGATTTCAAGAACGTGTCTTAACCCACTCTTAAACACGTGAGTTACTGCCCGTTATTCACTGACCAACGTGGGATAAATATCCAATTTCAACGGTCCACTATTGGTGACAATAACCTGTGCGCTAGAAACAATCTGTCAGTAATAAGAGGTGGTGACAGTAGGTTTTGCGCGACAGCAACTATTGCGCAAAAGCTTGCTGTCACCGTTAAGCATATGAATGACAGTATCCTTTACAAGTCTTGACAGAAGGTCTTTTCCTGCTGTCAAGAAGGTTGCTGTCAAGAAACACCCGACAGTATCCTTCTTAACGACAGTAACTTCGATTAGGAAATGGTTCTGTCATGAACTTATTAGAATGCTTGATTCATACACTTAACTTAATATTGACAAATTATGGATTTAGCAATGTAATCTTTTGAACACAGATATTAAGCAATTAACACAGACAAATCATAAACTCAATAACCACAAAGACAAGAACTTTTATTATTATTATTAATAAAATCATTCAGAATAGAACATTGAGTACATCATTTTATGATTTTATTAACTAGTTCTAAGACTTCTTCCTTAATCTCTTCTTCAGAGCGACCTTCTTTTTCAAGAAGTGCCTGAAGCTCCTTCTCTTCTTCCATAGCCTTGGCCTCCTCTTCCTTAGCCTTGGTCTCCTTTTCCTCGTCTATCTCATCCAAGGCGTCCAACAGTATCTCAAAGAGCTCATCGATCTCTTCATTGTCGGGTTCACTGTCACACTTCTTTAGACCAACTTCAATTCCTACTTTGTTTTCCATTATTTACTTTAAAACTGAGAGCAGACTGGTGAAACCTAAGGTTAATTTATAGGCAAAACCATCTAAGGATTAAAGTCTAATGGTCAACAGTTAGAGTACCCATACAACTACCACAAAAGTAATTAATGGTCGTGTCCTCCTTTAATCCTTCAGATTAATGCAAAAGAGTGTGAAAGTCCAATGGAACAGATTTTTAACTCTCAAACTTAACAGATAACCACATTAAAGTCATACACGGTTTAAAAGTATGAGACTGGCACAAAATACTGACATGAAAAGTCAAATCAACACATGCTGTCACATAACAGACATAAACCAAGTAGACAGTAACTTCTCTTGACAGCAGGTTTGAAGTTGCTGTCATGAGCTTCAATAGAGAATTTGGAAATATCAAAAATTGAGTAAGTCAACATACCAGGTTCAGCATTCCCAATTCACTTACCAACCTGTTGAAGGTTGCTTCATCCAATGGCTTAGTAAAGATGTCAGCAAGTTGCTTGTCAGTTGGGACATAGATCAGCTTCACAGTTCCTTGTTCAACATGCTCTCTGATAAAGTGATGTCTTATATCAATGTGATTTGTCCTAGAGTGTTGAACTGGATTGTCTGATATGGCTATGGCACTAGTGTTGTCACAGTAGATAGGAATTTCACTTAGCACTAGACCATAATCCAGAAGTTGATTCTTCATCCATAGAATTTGTGCACAGCAACTGCCTGCAGCAATATACTCAGCTTCTGCAGTTGAGGTAGAGACTGAATGCTGCTTCTTGCTAAACCATGAGACCAATCTTCCACCAAGAAATTGACAGCTACCAGTAGTACTCTTTCTGTCAATCTTGCATCCAGCATAGTCTGAGTCTGAGTAGCCAATTAGATCAAATCCAGTGTTCTTAGGATACCAAAGGCCTAGGTTAGGAGTGCCTTTTAAGTATCTAAAGATCCTCTTGATGGCTACCAAGTGTGACTCCTTTGGATCACTTTGAAACCTTGCACAGAGACATGTAGCAAACATGATGTCAGGTCTGCTAGCAGTTAGGTATAGGAGAGATCCTACCATGCCTCTATAGGTGCTTGAGTCAACTTTCTTCCCTTTAGGATCAAGATCTAGACTGGTTGAGGTGGACATTGGTGTCTTTGCAGGTGATGAATCTTCCAAGTTGAACTTTCTGAGAAGTTCCTTGATGTATTTAGCTTGACAAATAAAGATTCCATCAGATTGTTGAAGAATTTGTAATCCCAGAAAGAATGACAATTCTCCCATCATGCTCATCTCATATTTGTTGCTCATGAGATGGGAAAACTTCTCACACAGCTTCTCATTTGTAGAACCAAAAATGATGTCATCCACATAGATTTGTACCAGAATGATGTCCTTGCCATGATGCTTGTAGAAAAGTGTCTTGTCCACAACTCCTCTGGTAAACTGGTTTTCCAGAAGAAAGGTGGAAAGTGTGTCATACCATGCCCTGGGTGCTTGCTTTAGTCCATACAAAGCTTTGAAGAGTTTGTACACAAAATCATGCACTTCAACATCCTCAAACCCTGGTGGCTGTTCAATATACACTTCTTCTTCCAATTCTCCATTTAGGAAGGCACTTTTGACATCCATCTGAAATACTTTGAAGTTGCAGTGTGCAACATAAGCTAGAAAGATTCTAATAGCTTCAAGTCTTGCAACAGGAGCAAATGTCTCATCATAATCTATTCCCTCCTGTTGACAGTAACCTTTAGCTACTAGCCTTGCTTTGTTTCTTGTCACTGATCCATTTTCATCAAGCTTGTTTCTGAAAACCCATTTGGTCTCAATGACTGACTTTCCCTTAGGTCTTGGAACTAGCTTCCATACATTGTTCCTTTCAAACTGATTTAGCTCTTCTTGCATGGCTATTACCCAGTCAGAATCCAACAATGCTTCATCAATTGTCTTAGGTTCCATTTGAGACAGGAAGCATGAAAACATGCTGTCAGCAGAGACTTTGTTCCTGGTCCTCACTCCAGAATTAGGGTCACCAATGATGAGGTCACTTGACTGCACAGGAACACTTCCTTCAGTTTGTTGAGTTGAATGATCACCAATCCCATTGTCTTCACCATGTTCTTCATTGTCTCCAGAGTCACCATTGTCATGAATGTTAGAGGATATAGTCTGTGACTGAGCTGGAGTTTGGTTGACAGTAGTGGCATTGACAGTATCTTTATCAACTTCAACAACTTGAGTGAAGCTAGGTTCTTCATCCACAATCTCCTCAGCTTCCAAGTATCCTTGATTCTCAAATCTGAAAGTCTGCATCTTTCCTTCTTCATGCAGTCCTGGAAACTTGGTTTCATCAAATGTGACATTAACACTTTCTTCAATAATCCTGTGTTCCATAACATAAACTCTGTAGGCAGTCCTTTCTGTGCTGTAACCCATGAATAGTCCTTCAAAAGCCTTGGTGTCAAATTTTCCTTTCTTCTCATGGTTATCCTTCATCATAAAGCATTTGCTCCCAAACACATGAAAATATTTGACAGTAGGTTTCTTTCCAGTTAACAGACAGTAGGGTGTACTTGCATGAGTTTTGTTGATCATGGTTCTGTTCTGAGTATAACAGGCTGTGTTGATAGCTTCAGCCCAAAAATATGTTGGCAGTTTGGCATCATGCAACATAGTTCTAGCTGCTTCAATGAGAGTCCTGTTCTTTCTTTCTACAACTCCATTCTGCTGTGGAGTTCTTGCAGTAGAGAATTGTTGTACAATTCCTTCATCTTTACAGAAATTTCCAAGAGTGGCATTTCTGAATTCTGTACCATTGTCACTCCTCAAGATTTGAACTTTTGAGTTTGGAGTTCTATCAAGAACTCTGACTTGATCAATAATCACTTGAGCAGCTTCATCTTTGGATTCTAGAAACTTCACCCAAGTGTACCTTGAGTAATCATCCACCATTACTAAGGCATATCTCTTCTTGGCCATTGATGGTACATTGACTGGTCCAAAGAGATCCATGTGAATCAACTTGAGTGCTTCAATATTGGTGTTCATTTGCTTAGACTTGTGCACATCTCTTCTCAGTTTGCCCATTTGACAATCTTCACACAGTCCTTCTTGACAGAATTCCTGTTGGGGCAAACCTCTCACTAACTCCTTCTTCATCAGAATATTCATTGTCTTGAAGTTGAGATGTGAGAGCTTCCTGTGCCAAAGCATACTGTCGCCAACAGTTGCTTTACTGTAGAAACAGTAAACCTTATCCTTCTTTGTTGAATTTAAGTCAGCAACAAACAAGCTTCCTTTTCTAACCCCTTTTAGAGAGAGGCTACTATTCTTCTTGTGATAGATGTTACACAGCATCATATCAAAATCAACCTTGAATCCCCTGTCACTGAATTGGCTGACACTGAGTAGATTGTGCTTCAATCCATCCACAAGAGCAATATCTTCAATGACAACATTTCCAATTTCTAGACAGCCATATCCCACTGTGTAACCCTTGTTGTTGTCTCCAAAGGTTATGATTGGGCCAGCTTTCTCAACATAATGTGATAGCAGGGCTTTATCACCTGTCATGTGTCTTGAGCAGCCACTGTCAATGATCCACATGACTTGATCTTTCTTCTTGCCCTGCAAAACAGAATGTGTCTAAGATGCATATGGTACCCAATCCTTGTTGGGTCCTGCAGTTTCAGTGTCTCCTGAGTTTCTTTCAGTCATAAAGTCATAAGCATTATCAGTAATCTCCTGTTTGACTTCTCTTTTCACCCACTTAGGTTTAGAATTGGACTTGGTCCTTTTCTTAGTGGATGAAGCCTTTTTGCTGTTTCCAGCAGGCTCAGAAGTCTCAACAGTGTTCAGGTATGAGCATTTTTCAGTAGAGAGAACAGGTAAATTAAAGCATGTACTCATGGCAGTGATTTTGCATGGCATACATTCAATGTTGTTACAGACACTCATAGTTCTATGCAAAAGGGGGGTTCTGTGTAAGTTACCATTGAGTTCAGTTGCATTGATCTTATTCTCAATTGGTTTCTTACAAACATGTGTTAAGTGATGAGTAGATCCACAGTTATTGCACAGTTTCCTAGAAGCACCTCCAACATTAGTGTATCCATTTCCTTTATTGACACCTACCTTACCATTCCTGTTTTTAGACTTGGGAGTTACTAGATTGACAGTATGTTCAGAAGTTGCTGTCGAACTTTCCTTGACAGTATCTTTTATTCCTACTGTCTTGGCAGAAGGTTTTAAAGTTACTGTCTTGGAACCATTCTTGACAGTATCTTTGGAAGATTCTGTCTTGCCAACTGTGACAGCATCTTTTGAACTTACTGTCTGATTGCTTGGTAAGTTTACTGTCTTGGGGATTGTGACAGTATCCTTTCCATCCTTGAATGTGATGTCAACACCTTCATCCTCATCAAGAATTTCTTGTTTGATGAGCATGGCTTCTTCATCAAACTCAATTTCAGCAGCTTTGAAAATAGGAGTTTTAACTTTCTTGAGAATGGTGGGTTTGACAGCAGCATTTCCAGGACAATCTTGAATCACAGTTTCCTTTCCAGGTCTTCTACCATAAGAAAAACCTATACCAACAGACTGATTTTCTGTATGCTTATCATTGTAATCCTGAACTATCTTTGATGAGTTTTTATAAGCTTTGATTTTAAATTCATTTTCAGCAATCTCATTTCTCAGGTATTCCTCAACCTCTTTAGCACATTTCAATTCATTTTTAAGTTTAGCATTCTCCTGAGCTAAAGAGTCTAGTGAACTGGTTTTGAGAACAAGAGATTCATTTTCAGACCTTAGTGTTTCATTTAGCTTACTCAGCCTAGTGATTTCCTCATTGGCAGCAGATAAGCTAGTATGGACATTGAACATTTCAGCACTTAAGTCTTTAATGGTTTTCTTATACTCATCAATGGACATATCAAGTAAGACAAGTGAAGGTACCTGACTTGAGGATGTTGATGTTACTTCATCAGTGCTAGCCATGAGAGCTAGGTTGACATATTCTTCTTCATCTTCATCATCAGACTCATCCCAACACTTTCCTTCAGCCACATAGGCTCTACCTTGATTCTTCTTGAAGTATCCACCAGTTCCTTTCTCAAATCTCTGAACCTGTTTGGGTCTTTTGCACTCAGTAGCAAAATGACCAGGTTCACCACAGTTGTAACACTTGAATTTAGATCTATCCACAAATCCAGTCTTGTATCCTCCTTTGAATGAGCTTCCCACAGCAGCCTTTGATGAGCTTCCCTTGGTGAACTTGGATGCTTGGCCTTGGGGCCTGAATGACCTATCCTTCTTGAATCTGAAGTTCTTGAACTTTTTGGCCATGTAAGCCATAGTAGGATTGTCCATGCTTTCCAGTTCCTCCATAGTGTAGAAGTCTTCATCTTCCACATCCTTGAGATGTAGTACTACTTTCTCATCATCTTCAACAACCTCTTCTATCTTCAAGGATTGTACAGGGGTTGGTTGAGTGATTTGTAGTGCTTCACTAGGTTGTGTGATCCTTGGCACTTGTGCTACTAGGGCACTTGACATATTAGCCATCTTGTTCCTTGTTCCACTTTGTATGGCTCTCTTTTGAAAGAGTTCAAGTTCATACGATTTCAGAATGCCATAAAGTGTCTCAAAGGTTATATTGTTAAGATCTCTTCCTTCTCGTATGGCTGTTGTCTTGTGTTCAAGATGATCAGGCAGTGTAAGCAAGAACTTGACGTTCAATTCTTTTCTGTCATAGTACTTGCCATGTATCTGCAGTTCAGTTAAGAGCTTGCTGAACCTTTCAAACATGGAGGTTAAGTCTTCACCAGGCTTGGCCATAAATGCCTCATATTGAGATATAAGTATTTGCCTTTGGTTGCCCTTAACTTCTTCACTTCCTTCACAGAGTAAGGCTAACCTGATCCACATCTCCTTGGCTGATGTGCAGCTTATCACACTTCCACACATGGCTTTATCCAACGTGAGAGAATCGAGCAAGATGAGTTGCAAGTGATCATCTAGCACCATTTTCTCCTTTTCAGTTTCCAAAAATTCTGAGGGATCTTTGGGAACCCAATGTGCAGGAATGATCTCACCATTTACTGTTGTGGCTTCAATTTCCTTTCTTCGAATGAAAGGACCATTCTCGAGTATACCTGGGTATAGTGGATTCGCAGCTTTGATAAACAACAAGATCTTTCTTTTCCAAATACTGTAGTTCTTTTTATCAAAAGCTGGGATCTTGATACTGTTTGATTTCTGCATTGTCGTCGGGATCTCAGATATGTATATTAATCTGAAAGCTCTGATACCAGTTGTTGGTCCTTGTGTATTGCAGAAGGGGAGGGGGGATGAATGCAATACTGATAAAATTCAATCTCAGTTTCAACAACTAAAACTAAGATTTAATGTTATCAATAATATGTATGCATTCACAAACAGTAAAATAGAGAAGACAGTATTCACAAAATAAATGTTTTCTTTATTTTGCAAAGTGTTGCTACAACCTCAAGAGAAATCTTGAGCTTCGTTTTTCTTCAAGGCACTTGCTAGTCTTCGTTACATGTCTAGAATGAATTGACAGTAGGTATAAGACTAATCCTATCACTATTAGTCACGGGTTTGTGAAGCTGATGTCATTGTCAAGTGGCAGCTTCTTACAGATTGTCTTACCCATGTGACTATCCTAAATTGCTAATATGTCAGATATACATCATAACAAAAGCAACCTAGATTCATTCTATTTCTAGCTAAAAAAATTCAGCAAATAGAGACTTGACCTTGCTCTTGAATTGATTCGCTTTTGTTTGCAGTGCTTGAAGCTTCTGTCGTAGTCTTGCAGACTTGGTGCAGCTTAGGGATACTGCATCACGCCTGTTTCTTGAACATTTAAACTGTCACGGGATTTGACTGAGAAAGATACCTAGCATAAGGATCTTTATTGAGACAGTTACTTTTGCCACAAAGCTTGCTGTCACAGGAATGATCTTTTGGTGACAGTATGAGTTCCTCGCATAGAGTGCTGTCGAGGATCCCAAACTTGCTGTCGAGGGCAATAGTTGCTGTCGCGTAGTCTTCCGCCAATGTTGCTGTCAGAGTGAATATGCTGTCGTGACTTGCAACATTCTGTCTTCTTGTAATCTTACTGTCACAGCTTTAGGACAGTAACCTTTATTCATGTTGTCATCCAAAAAGCATTCTTTGAGGCTTGAACACATAAGTGAACTTCTTTCAAATAATACAACTAGAATAACATTACATACTGATTACAAGAACATACTTTGGCTATGACAGTATGTTCTACTTAATTTGAAAATTAAGTACATTCAAAGTTAAGTTGTTTCTATGCTATCACCCATAAATCCCAACAAGAGGATATTCACTGAACTCCCCGTATCGACAAACACACGATGGACATTCCTAGGCCCAATCCGAACATTGACTACCAGAGCGTCACTGTGAGGATGATGTACCCATCTAGCATCTTCTTCAGAGAAAATTATCTGGATGTCTTCTCCTTTAAATAACTTAGGAGGTCTTTCTGACAGATGGTTCACATTGGTCAGAGGTGGATGTTGAGCTTCCCGGACGTATCTCTCCATTGCATTCCTCCCATCTCCCCCAATGTGAGGTCCTCCAAAGATCGTATGTATGCTTTATTCTCTCACGAACACAGGTTTCTCAAGTTCTATTTCTTCCGTAGAGCCTTCAACAACCTCAGTCACCTTAATTGGAACCTCTTCTTTATAGTTCTTCACTTCCTTGACTACCCAGTCAGTAAGCTTTCCTTCCTTTATTAATTTTTCAATTTCCTCTTTCAGCTGTCTGCAAGCATAAGTGTGATGTCCATGAGACTCATGATATGCGCAATACCTGCCTTTATCTTTCGTAGCGAATCTCGACAATGGTGCGGGTTTCTTGTATAGGCCTTGACTCTTGGTAATCTCATAGATATAGTCAATAGATGCTGTGAGAGGAGTGTAATACTTGCGGGGCACAGTCTGATTTTCTCGTCGATTTGGAGGCGGAGGTGGACAACTTGGAGGGCTAGGTGATCGAGATCTGATGAATCTATCTCTTCCTTTGTTCCCCTTCGGACTGAGGGACTTCAAACGAGTTGGCTCGCCATCCTCAACTAAATTCACATCCCCCCTACCGTTCTTTTTTCTGTTTTGGGGCTAGGTGATCTCTCTTTCCGTTTATTCCGCCGAGGTGCATCTCCATAGTCACTCCTCTTCAAAGCCTCTTCCTCTCGTTTGAAAGGCTCAG